>CM066329.1:207921965-209292798 GCA_033807585.1 Hydrophis major | reverse complement strand
AGTAGAATTACCAGATCTAGGTTGCAAAAATGCAGATCGCCAAGAAATAAAAATAGCCTCTATTTGAGGGAGATGGGCAGTTTAGAAATTGGATAGATAATTACTGTAGATAGGAAAACAGACAGACAGTAGAGTTCCAAATCTCAAATAGCAGGAGAATAATCTCAGACCAATTATGCTTGAGATAAACTCTACTAACCTCTCCAGGGCTTATTTCAACTATATATCCATGAGTTCATATTGCTTATTTGCAATTCAACACACCTTTGTTTGAGAATGAGTCTCTATAGGGCCATGAACTTCTCTCTCTCTCTCTCTTTCACACACACACACATACACACACACACACACACAAAGGCCACACACTTTTTAGACCCTCTTCTAGACACTGTTCCCCCTAAAGGAAAACCTGGGATGCTTTGCACAGAGGCACCAGAAACCTCCCAGATGTCACAAAAACCGTTATGAATACATTACTTGTTCTTAAAATCCTCCACAAGATCCTGCATGTTCTTCAGTTCTCCTTCCAGCCGCCCTTTGTCATTGTACAAGCTGTCTAGCTGTCTCCGCAGGTTGTTAATGTATGACTCAAAGATGGGGGCAATGTTGCTCCGAGGAGAGGTCTTCTGCTGCTGCAAGAGGCTCCATTTGGTCTCCAACATTTTATTCTGCTGCTCAAGGAATCGGACCTGAGAAATACCCACAAGCACATTTTAAAGAACAGCTGTTTTTCCAGCACAATGTGAAATGCTACAAAATCCGAAGAAAACGACTAGCTTGAATAGCCCTCAGCTCTCAGATACAGAGAAGAGGGTAAAAGAATGAATTATCTGTCAATATTAAGTAGCTAGAGAAGGAGGAAGGAAGGGAAGCTTCAAAGGGGAGGGGTGGGGGGGAAACCCTCACTGGATAAATCTTTGTTTTAGCAGATTGGTTCTAAAGTCAGCCTTTTAGCCAGCATGAAACACATGCCTGAGTTTAGTTGCATGTTTTGCAAGCTTTTTTTTTTTTTTTTGAACTTCTGGTATTTATTTAGCTTTTGCATGTCTGACGGTTTCTGAGCTTTGGGAATGCTTGCATTGCCTTTTACTGCATTTTCTTTTCATCAGTTTAAGAGGTGGGGGTTACAGACTTGGGTTTCCAACAAAGAAACCTCTTGGTCAGTTTCACAGAGATTCATTCAAACACGCACATTGTTCTCTAATGTTTCAATGAATCAGCTACATTGATAGGGGCTATAACATTTCAGGAGGCACGTTAACTTACAACCCAAATTGGGACTAGAATTTCCATTGCCAAGCAAAAGGATCAATAAGTAAGCCATGCCCTATTTTATGACCTGTTTTGCCATAGTTGGTAAGTGAATCACTGCAGTTGTTAAGTGAATCATGCAGTTGTTAAGCAAATCTAGCTTTCCCCCATTGACTTTGCTTGTCGGAGGGAAGCACCTGTGAAGGTTGCAAATGACAAGCATTACTATAGTTGTGTTGCAGTTGTACGTGCCCATTGCCAAGCTCAGAGAGACACTAAGGACTCCCCATTTCAACCCTGAGCTACAAATATTCTCCTTTTATTGCTACCGTTGTCAATCTCCTGGATTTTGGTTACATGACTGTTGGGTTTTTGCAATGGTCATAAGTGTGAGGACCAATTATAAGTAACTTTTTTTAACGTCATTATGACTTCAAATGATACCTTAATAAATGGTTGTAAGTGGACAATTATTTTGTATGCTCAGAGTTTTGGCTTTTTGGCTTAGTACCCAACCCAGCCCAGAACTATTGGGCAAGTAGCACAAATGGCATCACAGTATATAGATGCCATAATGAATACTTATGGGATATCTTTCTCTAGATATCTGACAATATGCTTCTAAGCATGATTACTTAGAAGCCAACCCCATAGAATTCAGTATAGCTACTCCCAGGAACAAGCAAATAAAATGCAGAAGATATTAAAAGGTGAGCAAGGGTATATATGGACATAAAATCATCATGGGACGAGATCTATACTTCCCCACCTCCCTTTGTCAAGAACTGCATTAACTCAAATACATTGCAACAGCAGGTGCACAAATGTAAAAACAAGACATTTTGGCCACTCAAGAGCCAAGCAAAAATGTTACAGAACATATCGAGTATAATTACTAATTATTTCAGATATGTGCACTCATGTGTATGACCCCCTGAATAATTTTGAACTCTTGGAGATCTCTCTCTCCTTTCCTCCCTGTGTGTATAATATATCGGCCTCCATTTTTGACAGCATGAGAGATTTTTGATTATTGGATCTTTTTAATGTATCTTTTATACAAAAAAAAAACTTCAGAAAGAGCATATCTGAGTGAAGACCCTGATCAAAGATGCTGGATTTGCACCATTCAACAGGCTTTTCTTCCCTTTTGATCTCATTATTCTTGGTTTATCCTCCCCATCTCTCTTTCTCTCTCTCTCTTTTTTAATATAAAGCAAGGCATTATCACAACTTCTCCTTGTGAGTAGTTTTTGTAGAGGCCCCAGGACACTGCTTTGCCCGGGGCCCATAATGCTGTTAAAACAGCCCTGGTAAATATAGAGTCACTGAGCCATCACAGTTTAAATCCAGGTTATCTGAGTGAAAATCAAGCATCTCCTTGAATGCAGCTTAAGAAGTTAGCCTGAAGAAATCCCTAGCTTTGTAGAAAAAAACAGTGAAACATCCCAACATTATGAGCAGAGTTGCAACTCACGACTAAGGCCTATAGAAAGTTCTTGATATCACAAAAAGGCTCATATCTCACCTTGTCAATGAAGGTTGCAAATTTGTTGTTGAGGACCTTGATCTGCTCCTTCTCCTCCTTGCGGACCTTTTGGATGGTGGGGTCAATTTCCAGGTTGAGTGGGGACAAGAGATTCTGATTAATAGTGATCTCTTGAATACCACCGCCATATCCAAACGAAGGTGAGATGGGGTAGGTCGGGGTAATCCTCCTGTTGCTGGAGCCCAGGTTATACAAACTGGCACTACCAAAACCACCGGGCTTCTTAAAGCTTCCACCCCCTCTGATTCCACGCGATGAAGAAACAGAGCTGATCCGGATCTGGGAAAAGTTAGAAGGGGCAGTTGCTGAACGAGAACTGAATGAAGTCAGCTGTGCCATGGTTGCTCGAGCAGGGGGTGGCAGCTGCAGATGAGGAGAGGAAGAACAGCAAGGTGTAGATTCAGGGGAGCTTAAACAGGAGTCCCTCTGAACCTGCAGGCTGGCACTTCCTTTCCTTTTTATCTATTAGAAAAGAGCTGGGCTTGGCTTGGGGGCAGAGAAAGGATCATTTTACTGCCTGGAAGAATTGGGTGTGTCTGGCTGCTGGCCCACTGCCTTAAACCTGTTGAGCTCAGTGGAGAAGAAAGGCAGCTAGGGAAACGCTATCAGCTCCACTTCCTTATACCTTGCCCTTTTCTTATCAGCTATTTTCCACGTTGGCCCCAAGCAAAATAAAGTTAAGGTCTTACAGTCTTTTATTCCTGCCCTGGGAGTAAAGAAAATATAAAGAAAATACACAAGGATCAAGGAGAAATTATGATAATGCCTTGCTTTATATTAAAAAGAGAGAGAGAGAGAGAGAGATTGGGGAGGATGAACCAAGAATAATGAGATCAAAAGGGAAGAAAAGCCTGTTGAATGGTGCAAATCCAGCATCTTTGATCAGGGTCTTCACTCAGATATGCTCTTTCGGAGTGTTGTTGTTGTTTTTTTTATAAAAGATACATTAAAAAGATCCAATAATCAAAAATCTACATCAGGTTGATATCCTCCCAAATAGGTTGAACAACAATTCCTATCCCCTTCCAGCCATGAACAGGATACACAGAAACAGAAATTTGGGCTGTGTCGCACTGGATTATTGGTAATGTAATATCTGCATCAAAGGGATATACCCTAGATAAACACAAATACAGTACTTCAATTTGTCCTCATTTCAATGGTTAATAATTTATATTTCGCTTTCTCCTTTTGTGTTTGTATGCTCCAATCGGTGAGATTTTGTTCCCCCTTATTGAAGGGAAGTATAACCATGGGTCATTTCATTGATGTTTGTCACCACCTAGATCTGAAAGGTTTTGAGATATTCTGATACAGCAACAGAGCAAGATTTAATCCTAGGCCTCCAAACGCAATATATGTTTGCAGAACAAACAGCACAGCAAAGATATCTTCTTTTTGTGTAATTTGCATTGGCCAAAGCAGCAGATGAACTATTTTGGTGCAGCAGTAACCAAACCTTCTTCCTGAATATTTAATCTGGAAGAGATATTCTTTATAATCCTAGATCCCTGTATTGTCTTTACAGATTCAAAGCAGACTGTTAGAGAAAAAAGGAATTGTAGACTATATTCTGATAATTTAAGTATAAATGGATTGACTGGATATATATTTTAGCATGGTTCATTCATTAAACTAAGCTACAACAGTATATTCATACATTACCTTCTTATCCATAAGCAACACACACATTAAGCCACAGCCAAACAAGGACATTGTGGCTTAATATAATATAGCCACCTAGTCACTCTGTTTAATTTGTTTTTCATCTGCTGGATGGCAAGTTTGGGAATTAAACCTTATGAGGAAAACTCAAGATGTATTTCTTCAGGAACTGGCAGGTTTGATGCATCAAGCCAAAGGAAGCACCCTACAAATCTCATGGGGATAGCCAAAAATACGTTTTGTAGGATCTCTTTGTTTTACTGTCCTTCAAATTACATTGAAAGAATTGCTGAGGTTTTAGAACTAGTCCCTGGCACTTTTCATAGCAGCTTCATTGTGTGCATTCTTGTTACAAAGAGTTAATGTTTACTTCTGTGAGAGGAGGGGGGGACTTCCTGTGTTATTTTTTGCCATTCAAGGAGTTTTAAAGGCTTTTTTTTTTCCTGACACAGGAAAGACCCAACAAAGACCGTGGCCTATGATGGCTCATGTTTGCATTTCAAATCCTGCTTAAATGGAATTTGGGAGCAATTCATTTCTTTAGTATGAGTTAACTCAAGAGTTATTTTGAGAGAGAGGGAAAAGAAGAACAGATAAGAATTTGCCCTGGGAAGTTTCAGGCTAAACTTGTTATCAGAAACAAAGGCACAAGTTGATGTTTTGGTTGCTGTGGTAACTTCAACCACCATTAAGCAAATAATTTCCCTATTCACAGAGTTGACCCTTGCAACACACAGTTCTGTCTTCTGCAACACTCTTTTTAATACAAAGCTGAAATGAAGACTGAAAATTCAGTCTTAGGTGGTAGCCTCAGATCCCTGAGTGAGAGAAGAAAACTGGACATATTTCTGGACCAGTAATAGCCCTAGCTAAAACAAACATTGAGGTTTGTAGGCATGTGGAAAGTTGCTTCAGATCTTTGTAAATATAGCGACTAACTAAAAGACACAAAACGACTAATGGTTTGCTGCAAAGGGAGCTTCACTGATGGAAAAATCTTTTTAGGGAGCTGATTCAACTCTTTCATAAGTGTAAATTTCTGTGACAAAGATCTTTGTGTACTTGCTTTGCTCTATTGCAGGGGTATTAAATTCAAGGCCCAGGGGCCAAATCCAGCCCATGGAGTGCTTAGATCTGACTCCCGGGGCCACCCTGGAAATAGTGAAGGACTGGCCCGTGGTGCATCTGACAACCAAAACGGAGCTCGTGTGAGCTGCACATGGCCACCCCAAGCTCCATTTTCCGCTGGCAGAAGGTTGCAGGAGGCTGTTGCAACTGTTTTCAGTGGCCGAGCACTCAGGCCACTACAGGCACGTCTGAACACAAGTAACGTCATGTTGGCCACGCCCACCCTGGCCCCTCCGAGGTCAGACACAACCCTGATGCGGCCCTCAATTAAATTGAGTTTGACAACCCTGCTCTATTGACTTCTCATACCACCACCAAGATTATGAGAGAGGATGAAGAAAACAAAAGGTGGATGGACAATCACACAATTGGCAAGAAAAGAATGTTAAATACAGGTACTCTTCAGGTAACTGTGACAACTGGGACCAGAATTTCTGTTGCTAAGTGGCGTTTAAAGTATGATGTCACATGACCACACTGCTCAGTGTTGGCACTTCTGGTTTTCATTGTTAAGTGAATCCCATGCGGTCATTAAGCAAGGACATCATGTGGTCACCTTTTGTGATCTCCTCCCCTCTCCCATTGACAATTATTTTTGTAGTTAGTGGGATGCTGCAATGTCATAACCGTGAGCTGCGCACCAAGCACCTGGATCATGATTTCAAAACTGTGGAGACACTAAGATGGCTAGAACTTTGAGGGCCTGTTGTATGTATCACTTGTTCAGTGGTATTGCCAGTTCAAATGGTCACTGAACGAGTGCTTGTTAATTGAGCCCAGCTGCATTTCTATGAAGGAGAAAGAGATAATAGTGATGGTGATCAATGAATTGGTTAAATTGGGCCATAAAAGAAAAGCATACAGATCATTATTTTCTCTGAGGAAAGCCTGAAAATTGTAGCCTAAGACTCTATGATGAATTAGGAATCAATAATTTCCTCATTTCCTCTCATATACACTTTTTCATAAGAAACACCTTCGAAATGCATTACAAGTTCCTCAGGAAGAAGTCCAGTAATAATGGACAGTCTTCAGGCAAATTCCTTTCCCAAGTCACCATGAAGATTTTTTTGCAGAGGTGACAGTCACAAACTTCAGAACTACAAGTGTCCCTAAGGGCTTTAGGGTATCTCTCATAAACCTTTAAACATTTTTTTTGCTAACATGGTAGACGGAAAAATATGTGTAAGTCTTTTTTCCCAGTAACTTTATTGAAGATTATATTATAAGGATAAAAACTAATACAACTGCATATTACAAGAATATATTTTATTTTATTTTTCAATGAAAAAGTACAGAAAGGAGATGTTGGGCTGAAGGAATAAATTGCTAATGCTGATTATATTTGCTGAGGATAAAGGACAAGTTTTCTTCTTTTATCTTTTCTAAGATAAAAGAAGAAAACTTGCCTTTCGTCCTCTGCAACTATCATCAGCATTAGCAATTTATAATTTCAGTCCGACATCCCCTCATTCCATACATTAGCTCACTCCATGCTCTCTAAAGCCTCATCTCATCCCTAAAGCCTCATCTCTCCATATTAATCAGCAAAAGTCCAGTAAGGATTATTAGAAATAATAGCACAGAGATTACAAACTTTGCCTATTTCACCAATCTGAATCCTTCCTATCAATAGATTTGATAGCCGACACCCATGATTTACTGCAGACAAATCAAGGTGCAAAATATTCCCTGAAGGTAAAAAGTTTTCTTTTACTTTTTTTTTAAGGACTTAGTTTGTGCAATTTTCATTTGTGAGTGATATGATGGACACAGTCTTGTATTGCCAAATAGACACCTCATCTTTTCTTTCTCTTTCTCACACTCCCTATAAGTCATCGTCAGCCATGCTGAGAGAATGAACTTCATTCGTACCTGTTAACAAGTTTTATGTAAACAATAGCTTTAGTTTTTAAAACCTTGATGTAATGCTAGACAATGGATAATTGTTGGGATTGTCATATTATGTAAAGAAGAATGTACATTCATACCTAATTGTTATTTACATGTTATAAGTCTGTCAATGTGAATTAATATTTCTGGACTCACAACTTAGCCCCCCAGCTGCTCAGACTTGGTTAAATTATGAGTTGTGCTCTGAGGGCATTGCCACAAAATGTGCTGATTGCCGCTAACAGAACAGAATCGTGCAAATTCTTATGTTTTGATGTGAGGAGCATGATATGGGGCAGAGATTGGAAAGGGTTTTTTTTTAACTGCCTCTGCCTCCTTTTCACTAAACGACCTTGTACAACGATCCCTATATGCCCCCCCTCACAATCCAAAATCTTGCAAGATTTCAGCTACCTCACTCAAGAGAATGTTGCGAGATATCATGTGAAAAATGGTAAGATCTCATTTGTGAGAGAGAATTATGAATTGCTGATAGTTTTCACAATATAAAACAACAACAACAAATGAGCTGGAAATAACATTTGGAGTGTTCATAGCAAACTAACAGAAATTGGAATTTTAGTTTGAAAAGTGCAACACAAGCCTGTAAAACGTGGGCTTTAGGAGAGCATAACCTGATTTATTTTGCTTTGGACTGACCTAGAAAGACTAAAAAGGACGATTATGTACAGACAAAAGCACTTGAAACTCTTACTGGGAGGCCCAGCTTGAAGGGCTCTGAATCTGATTTGAAATATCTTCAAATCCAGGGATTTTAGGGGGGGAGGAGAGGGGTGTCATAAAGCAAATAATTCCCATGCCTACCACTGCCATTCTAGGGATGAGCTTTCTTTGCCCACTTCAAGTTTGTGGTGAAACGAGACATGATTTATGTATCATTTCTGGAGAACAGTGAAGTGTGATTGATTTGAAGAACATTTGAAGAACAGTTGCAGGAACTAGGTCTAGTTTAATAAAAGAAGGACTAGGGGAGACATGATAGCAGTGTTCCAATATCTCACAGGTTCCCACAAAGAAAAGGGAGTCAAGCTATTCTCCAAAGCACCTGAGGGCAGGACCAAAAGCAATGGGTGGAAACTAATCAAGGAGAGAAGCAACTTAGAACTAAGGAGAAATTTCCTGGCATTTAGAACAAGTAATCCTTGGAACAAATTGGCTCCAGAAGTTGTGAATGCTCCAACACTGGAAGTTTTTAAAAAGATGTTGGATAACACTTTGTCTGAAGTGGTATAAGATTTCCTGCCTAAGCAAGGGGTTGGACTAGAAGACCTACAAGGTCCCTTCTAACTCTGTTATTCTATTCTATTCTATTCTATTCTATTCTATTCTATTCTATTCTATTCTATTCTATTCTATTCTATAGACTACAATTATTTATTCATTCACTTATTTTGTGGCTTGTTTATCCCATCTTTCCCTATGGAAATCAGACATGAATATTTTGCCTCCTCTACCTCCTCAAATTATTCTCCCACAAATCCTGAAATCTTCTTTGTTCAAAGTCAGTGAGAATTTAAGCTAAGGCTTTCCACATTTTAGCCCAGCACCATACCCAATTATTCTTACAAATTTCTCTTGAGCAGGAAACTTCCAATTTACCTGGAAAAAATTAATTGACAATTCTTAACACCAAGCTCCTAGCTGAATAGCTATTCAAACTCAAGTACACAAAGTGAAAAATGAGATGGAGGAAATCTCAAGAAAGATAAAGATAAAGATGTGGTGTGTTCTTCTTTCATTCTTAAGCTTTTCTCCACATCTATGATAAGGTTCTTTTGCTTTTCAAGTAAAACACTAGTGACTCTGCTGTGTACTTAAAAAAAAGAAAAAAAGCAAAGTCCAAATGTGACTCCAGAGCCTGTGGATGATATTAGATTAATAGGTCCCTTCTTCTTGGCTATTATATATGGCGTTTGGAAAGCACGTTGAACTCAATTTACATTGTGGTTTCTAAAACTGCCCATAAAAGAGGAGAGACAAGGAATGTAAAGCTGAAGCAAATGCAAATGCTCTTCCTTGTGAAAAGGCTTCTCTGAAGCAACAGGAGTCTGAATGGCTGCAGTCAAGAAGTAGTGAATAGTTCTTTACGAGAGACATGATGCTGCCAGTCTTCAAATAAAGTATGGTGCACCCTCTCTTGAGGAAGTCATTTCTTCAACCAGCTTTGTGGGAGAATTATCAGCTTTCAACTTCCCTGCATTGGACAAGATACTCAGCTTAAAAATACCTTAGAAGATGAAGCAGATGTTCAGGTTCCTTTTCAGTCTGGATTCAGGACCAGGCATGGAAGAGAAACTCCACTGATCAATCATGGTGTCTTACTGGAGTCCCTATGAGAGTTGGGTTGGAGATGCCATTTTGTGGTGGCTCTGCTCCAGATGTGGTATTCAGCAGATTCTGACCAGTTCAGGAGAACTGGTAGTGGAAATTTTGAGTAGTTCAGAGAAGCAGCAAATTCCACCTCTGACTGGAGATTTTACAGTGTCCTTCCCCTGCCACACCCACCAAACCACGTCCATAGAACAGATTAAAAAAAAAAAAAAGAATCCCACCACTGTTCTACTCCCATTTTAATCAGTGGTTCCACTTGCTTAAGAGAGAGGAGCAGGGAATGCTTAATATTTATACAAAATGCATATAACAGGATGAGAACTCATCCATCAGTCTGTGGTAAGATTGCTTAAAAATGAAGATGATGCTCAATTATGTACATAATCTTTGACTTACATGAAGTCAAAGTGCAACAACCATTCGAAGTTATGATGGACCACCTGAACGCTACTTACAAGCCAATTTGAAAATCTGATGACCTCTCCACCTTGTTGTCACGTGCATTTGCACCATCCATGGTCACATAACTGTGATTTATGATTTTTTTCCCAAGAAACTGGCACTTATTCCTGATTTCCAGCCCCCCCCCCCCAAAATGCTTATTGCAGACAGTGGATTTGCTTAACGATTGTGGTGTATGCTTTACAACTACAATGATTCACTTAATGACTCCTGCAAAAAAAGAGTGTGAAATCAGGTGCAGTCATGTGGTGACCCACTTAACAACCACAATGAGTTATGACCATAATTCCAAGTTCAGTTATGCTTGTAAGTCAAGGACTCCCTGTATATCATCCATCAGACCAAACTGGAGATGGTGTGCAAACTCTAACCTGTGCTTTGAAGCTGTGAAGTACTGGATAGATTAGAAACAAGCTGAGGCCTACTCTCAGCAAGACAGAATTACTATTTGTCCAGATACATTTGACTCCAAGATAGTATCAGCATTGGTTCAGCATTGGTTCTGCATTTCCCTCCCCCTGAGAGAAATCAGTGCAGAACCACTTCGTAGATGACTTGGAAAGCAGTGGAAGCCGTGGTCCATAGGACTTTTGCCCAGCTGAAGTTGATGCTGTATCTGAATTATGTATCTTTGGCAACAGTGACTCATATCCTTATCACTACAAGGATCAATTACTCTAGCATAGGGCTACTTTGAAAGTGTCTGTTATGTTCTGTGCGTGGCGCAAGAAGTGGAGACGAGTCGATGAACAGTGAACTTCAACTCTTTATTTAACATGGTGCAACAGATCTAAAAACGGCCACAACATCCCCCTTTATATAAGCAAGCTCTTGGGTATTTAGCCAATGAAAACACAGGAACGTTAGCTCTTTTAACCAATGAGAAAGGCTCGTTAATAGCCAATCAGATTCTCCTTAACGGACCAATCCGATATCGCTATTATCGGCCAATCAGAAGTGCAGGGCCAGAACCCTGCACTTTAGTTTAAGGTTTCAACAATCTTCATTCAAGCACTTTTATTAATTCACAACACCCCTTTTCCCCAGGTTCCATTTAAGGGGTGCGGTAACGTAGTCTTTGAGGTAGGCAGGTTGTTTTGATTGTCTATTTGATTTACGTTGTCCTCCCGGTATTTGTCTAGAGTCTTGTTGGGGTAGGACGTTATCTGGTGAACAGGGTGCCTCTGGTTCTGTATCTAAACTTCCGTTACCACTAATGTCCTCGGTATCCCTTTGAGGTGAGTTTACCCCTGTCCCCAATCCTTCTTCACATGTTGTGTCTGAGCGGTCATTTCTTCCGCTTGTGATTTCCACCATTTCAAACTCAGCCTCCTCGGCGTCTCCTCCCCCTTTAGTTTGGAAATCAACGGAATCACAGACCCCAGACTGCAGCCTTGAACGCAGCTGATCAATATGGCACTTCCATATTCTATCGTCGTGACATTTCACTCGGTACGATCTGGGTCTGGTTACTTGGATTACAGTTGCCTCGACCCACTATGGGTCACCATAAAAGTTTCTCGCGAAAACCAAGTCGCCTACCTGGAAATTACAGCATTTCCCGCTGGATCCGTGTGGTTTTTCAGGTTTGTACGATGGGTGTAGTTGGTCGAGGTGGGAGCGGAGTTTTCGTCCCATCAATAATTCAGCGGGAGTTTTGTTGGTGACGCTGTATGGAGTGATGTGCTGCAAAAGGAGTATCTGGTTAATCTTGTCTTCGATATCGCCATAGTCCATTTTATGTAGAGTTCTTTTGACGAATTGTACCATGCGCTCGGCCCTTCCATTGGCCGCAGGATGCACCGGTGGAGTTAGCACATGGCGAATACTGTGGTTCGCCAGATACTGTTCAAAAGAAAGCGCGGTAAACTGGGGCCCGTTGTCAGATACCAGAACGTCCGGTAGTCCGTGTGTTGCAAATAATCTGTCCAATTTCCTGATGACTGATTCAGGTGTTGTATTTTTCATCTCATGGATTTCGAGCCAGTTCGAGTAGACATCCACTGCTAATAAAAATGTGTGTCCATTCGTAGGTCCCACAAAGTCCAGATGAATACGGGACCATGGTCCCCTGGGTGTTTCCCATTCTGTTGGGGTTGCTTTCGGTGGGGCATTGCTGACTTCCTGGCATTGTGACAAGT
Source organism: Hydrophis major (assembly GCA_033807585.1). Lineage (NCBI taxonomy): Eukaryota > Metazoa > Chordata > Lepidosauria > Squamata > Elapidae > Hydrophis > Hydrophis major. The sequence goes on along the minus strand of CM066329.1, from coordinate 209,280,357 downwards.
CTTTACCCAGGCTCGATCTGCTTGTCTATGCCCGGCCACCACGCATAGCTTCGTGCGAGCGCTTTCATGTGCACGATGCCGGAGTGGCCATCGTGCAAGGTTCTCAGTACCGCTCGCTGTAACTGCTCTGGGACAACGACTCTATCGCCCCAAATGATGCAGCCTTTCTGGGAAAACAGTTCCGCCTGTCGACTTTTGAAGGGAACGTAGTTGTCAGGGATTTGGTCCAATGGCCATCCACGCTCTACCCAGCTGAGGACACGTGCTAAAATGGGATCGCGTTTAGTTTCAATCGCAATATCATGAGCTGTCAACCACGGTTTTTGGAGTGTCTTGATCTGCAGTGTTGTGACGGTTGGAGCAGGGTCGTCAACGGTTTCTGGAAGTGGTGCACGGTTCAATGCGTCAGCGTGGGGAATGGCTTTCCCCGGGCGGTGTTGCAACTTATAATTATAGGCAGCCAAGAATTCTGACCAGTGAGTCATTCTGGGAGATAATATATAAGGGGTTGGTTTATCTCCCGTTATTATTCCCAGTAAAGGTTTGTGGTCAGTTATTATAGTGAAAGCTCATGCATAAATATATTCATGAAATCCTTTAACAGCAGATACAATAGCAAGAGTTTCCTTATCGATTTGACTGTAATTGCGTTCTGCTTTTGATAGCGTTTTTGAAAAATAGGCAACAGGGGCTTCACTTCCGTTTGGTAAAACGTGGCTCAAAATGGCACCCACTCGGAATGGTGATGCATCACATGTAACCGTTAAAGGCAAAGTCTCATTATACTGCATCAAAACAGCATCGGAGGTCAATAGGTTTTTTACTTGTCGAAACACATGTTCCTCTCGGTGCCCCCAAATCCAGGGTGCTTTTTTGTTCAATAAACGATGTAGGGATTCGGCTACGGTTGCTTTGTGAGGCAGAAAGATGTTATAAAAATTGATAAGGCCTAGGAAAGCTTGGAGATCAGTCTTATTGTGGGGTTTTGGGGCATTTTTGATTGCTCTAAGTTTGCTATCGGAGGGGTAAATGCCTTGTTTATCTATTAAATATCCTAAAAATTCTACTCGATCCGTACATAGTTGACATTTGTTTTTTTTTACTTTGAGACCCGAGTCTTTTTTTTTTTTTTTTAGTAAAAGTTTTATTGATTTTAACAACAGACAAAAAATATATAAGACATAAAACATGACATAAAAAAAATAAAATAAATTATAACATTCTTCATAAATTTACAGTGTATCGGTAAGTTTACCACTCCCTTTTGTGCATCCATTTCAAAGTCATCAGAATAATTATATTACATAATAACTCACATTATCAATCATCAATAAAATATCCCAATATCATTATTGAACAATCATTTGACTATAATTTTACTAATTCATACTTAAGCGAGATAACTATAATTAAGTTAAATTATTTTATGATAAATCATGAAATCATATCAAATCTATCTTAATAAAATATTCTTAAAAATTATCAAAACCAAGAAAAATTATATATTCATTATTTCCTAAATTTCTAAATATTCTATTATCATATTATATTATCTAACCATTGATAAAAAAAGATCCCAAACTTCATAAAATTGTTTATCTTCTTGTTCTCTAATTTTAAATGTCAATCTACTCATTTCAGCACATTCCAATATTTTCTTAATAATTTCTTCCTCTAATGGTATTTTCTCACTCTTCCAATGTTTAGCAAATACAATCCTAGCTGCTGTTAATACATTTACAATCAGATACTTTAAATTTTTATTATATATATCAGGTACGATTCCCAATAAAAAAATCTCTGGTTTTAAATCTGTGTGTTTCTTTATCATTTTTTCCAGCCATATGCGAATTCTAGTCCAATATTTCCTGGCTTCCTCACAAGTCCACCACATATGATAATATGAGCCAGGTATCTGATGACATTTCCAGCACTTTTCAGATTTATTCTTGAACATTCTTGCTATTCTTGTCGGGGGAAAGTGCCACCTGTAAAACATCTTATACAAATTTTCTTTATATGCTGTTGACATTGTCATTTTATAATTTTGTGACCACAGTTTTTGCCATTTCTCTAAATCAATCCCATATCCAAAATTCTTCCCCCAAGCAATCATTGTTTCTTTAACTTGTTCTTCCTCTAATTTAATTTCCAACAAATAACTATATAGTTTTTTAATCACTTTTTCATCAGTACCTGTCAAAATCCTATCTAAGTCAGTCAATTTATCATAAAATCCTTCTGTTTTAGAATCTTTAAGATATCTTGCATGCATTTGCGCATATGAAAACCAATTCATCTTTATACCTTGTTCTTCTAAATTTTGCATCATTTTAAGTTTACCCTTTTCATCCAATATTTCCCCATATCTAACTGTTTGTTCCTTCTTATAAGTTATAGGATACGAAAAAGCTTCAATAGTTGATAACCAAACTGGAATTTTCAAATAACATTGTTTCTTAGTTTTCTCCCAATTCAACCATAACGATTCCCGTATATAATGCCTTCTAAAATAACCCTGTGATTTAGTTCCTTTATACCATAAAAAAGTATGCCAACCCAATAATAAATGATGACCTTCTAATGTCAACAATCTAGTCTTTCTTAACGTTATCCATTCTTTAACCCACATTAAGTTTGCAGCTTGATAATACAACTCCCAATTAGGAAGGCCAAATCCTCCTCTAATTCTAGCATCCTGTAAAAGTTTTAATTTTATTCTCGCTTTCTTGCCTTGCCATATATACTTCAACACAATTTTATTTAGTTCTTCGAAGAAATCCTTGCTTAACCTAATTAGTATTGTTTGAAACAAATATAAAATTCTGGGTAAAATATTCATCTTGATTGTTGAAATTCTACCAATCAATGACAATTGTAGGTTTTCCCATTTTTTCAGGTCGGATGCTATTTGCTGTTTAAGCTTAATATAATTATTCTCTTTCAATGTAGTACATCTTGACGTCAAATATATCCCCAAATATTTAACTTTGTTCGTAACTTGAAGTTTCAATAAATCTGCCAACTCTTCTCTTTGTCTTAATAACATGTTCTTTGTCAGAATCTTTGTTTTGTCTTTATTTATTTTTAAACCAGCCATCTCACCATACGTCTCTATCTTTTCCAATAGCTTTAGAGATGTCTCTAAAGGGTCTTCCAAAATAAAGACCAAATCATCTGCAAAGGCTTGCAATTTGAATTCCTCCTTTTTGACTTTCATTCCTTTTATGTTTATATCCTCTCTAATATTTCTATTTAAAACTTCCAAGGTCAATACAAATAACAAAGGAGATAATGGGCATCCTTGTCTTGTACCCTTTTAAATATTAATAGAGTCTGTGAATTCTCCATCTATCATTACTTTTGCCGTTTGCTTATAATATACGGCTTCTATTGCTTGGATAAATTTTCTAGCAAAGCCCATCTGTTCCAATAGTAATAACATAAATCTCCAATTCACATTATCAAATGCCTTTTGGACATCTAAGAATATCAAAGCCATTTGTTTTTCCGGGTGCGCCTCATAATATTCCAATGTGTCCAGGATTACCCTCATATTGTCTTTAATCTGTCTCTTTGGTAAAAATCCATTCTGATCAGAGTGAATAAAGTTATTTAGGTATTTTTTAAGCCTTTCTGCCAAGATTGAAGCAAAGATTTTATAGTCTACATTCAATAAAGAAATAGATCTATAGTTCTTAATTTGTAATGGGTCAACCCCTTCTTTTGGAATAAGTGTAATACAAGCTTCTGACCATGTTTCAGGTATTTTCTTATTTATCATAACTTCATTCATGACTTCTAACAGTGGAATGCTCAACGATTCTTGTAATGTTTTATAAAATTCTGCTGGGAAACCATCTGGTCCTGGTGCTTTTCCATTGTTCTGTCTGTTAAGTGCTTCAGTTAATTCCATCATTGTTATAGCACTTTCTAACATTTTCCGAGTTTCATCAGGTATCTTAGGTAGGTTAGCATTTTGTAAATACTGTTTAATTTTTCCTTCATCAAGATCCTCCTGTTTACATAATTGTCCATAAAAATCTCGAATGATTGCCTTTTTCTTCTTATTACCATAACAAATTTGACCATGATCATCTATTAACTGTGATATTTTCCTTGACTCTTTCTCTTTTCTCAACTTATATGCTAACCATCTACCTGGCCTATTTGCATCTTCGAAATAGTTCTGTTTAGCACTTCTAATTTTTTGTGCCAGTTCTTCTTTCTCTGCTTGATCCATTTTATGTTTAATTATGTCCATTTTAAGTTTGATATCTTTTTTCTGTGGCATCTTCTGTAATTCTTTTTCCAGTTTTTTATAGTCATCTTCTAGAGCTTTAATCATTTGCCTCTTCCTAATGTTCTTTTTCTTTGTATAGTCAATTATTAATCCTCTTGCATATGCCTTCATTGTATCCCAAACATTCTGTATTGAAGTATCTTCTTTTTTATTTTCATTGAAGAAGAAAGCCAATTCTTTTTCCATCCATTGTATAAAATCTTTTCCCTTTAAAATAGTATTGTTTAATGTCCATCTAGATCTTTTTTGTCCTTTCCATTTAATTGTCATTGGATTATGGTCTGCCCATGTACTTGTTTCAATATTTATTTCTTGAATATTAGATAATAATTCTGTTGATGTCCAAATCATATCTATTCTGGACCACTATAAATGCCTGTTTGAATAAAAAGTATATTGTTGAGTTTTAACATTTCTTTCTCTCCATATATCTTTTAAATTTAATTCATCTATCATTTTAAAAAAGGATTTAGGGAGAGTTTTCCTATTTTGTCGTGTTGTTTTTACTGTATAATCCAGTTTATTGTCTACAATTCCATTAAAGTCCCCCATCATAAGTATGTTAGCATAGTCCAGTTCAATTATTTTCATATGTAATTTTTTATAAAATTCTTCTTGTTTATCATTTGGGGCATAAATTGCAACCAAGAGAGTTTTTATATTATTATCCACTATTTCAACTATTAATACTCTTCCGTCTTCATCAGTATAAATCAATTTAGCTGGAGTGGTTTCTTTAACATACAAAACCACTCCTCTTTTCTTACAATGAGTCAGAGAAGTAAATATTTTCCCTAACTTTGGTCGTATCAATAATTTTTCATGTTGTTTTTTAATGTGTACTTCTTGTAAACAAATTATATCAAATTTTAGCTTCTCTAATTTACAAAAAGTTTTCCTTCTTTTGATAGCTGAGTTCAGTCCATTTATATTCATGGAAATCAGTTTTTTCTCCCCCATGGTTATGCTTTATACTTAGGTCTAACAGCTCTCGTGGATCTTATTTCACGTTGTTCTTTGATCTCCATTTGTCCACCTATTGCGCCTTTAAATCTCTGAAGAACCAACACCAGGCGCTCCCTTAGTATTTCTCTAGTCGAAGCAGCAATTAAAACATCATCAAAATAGGGGACAATACCTTTTATCCCTTGTAATAGTCTTTCCATCAAACTTTGAAAGATTCCCGGGGCCACGCTTACTCCGAATTGGAGTCGGTTACATTTAAACGCACCTCGGTGCGTCACGATCGTTTGGGCCTCTGCTGTTTTTTTGTCTACAGGCAGTTGTTGGTATGCCTGGGCTAGATCTAGTTTAGCGAAGATTTTTCTGCCCCCCAGGGAATGGAGAAGGTGTTGCACCACTGGTACCGGGTAAGCGTTTTGCTGCAGGGCGTGATTCAGGGTGGCTCGGTAGTCCCCACAAATTCTTAATGATCCATCCGGCTTGATGGGTGTCACGATCGGGGTTTCCCAGGGAGAATGGTCAGTTGGTTCTAACACCCCCTGGGCTATTAATTTATCAAGCTGCTCGTCAATCTTTGGTTTAAAGGCAAATGGAACTCGACGAGACTTAAGGCGGATGGGAGCTATTTCGGGGTTGAGGTAAAATGATATCGGGGTCCCCTTGTACTCGCCTAGTTTATCTGCAAAGATGTCCTGGAATTCTTGGACGAGAGCCTCTTCCCAGTTGTTGCTGCTGGTTCAGTGAATGCCGGCTACTTCAATTCCAAGTGGAGCGAACCATTGGAGGCCTAACAAGCTAGGCCGATCCCTGTTGACTACAGTCAAGGGTAGAGATGCGGCACGATTTTTAAATGAGACACGGACTTGGCTGGATCCAACGACTGGAATTTGATTTCCCTGATAATCCTTGAGTATGATTCTTTGGAATCGGAGGTCTTGTCGCCGGACAGTAGGGATGAGTTCCTTGAGGGTCTTCCAGGAAACCATCGAGAGGGACGATCCTGAATCAACTTCCATCATACAAGGCTGGTTTTCGATGGCCACCTTCACCCGGATCTTCTTAGTGTCCAGTGATGAGGCGTGACCAATCGTAATAGTTTGGTGTGCCTCTTCTCGCTTCGTTGAGTGGTTTAAGGGTTTGTTTCTGTAGGAGTGGTTGTTCCATTGGTGGTTCAAGGGTTCTCGCTTTACAGGACGGCTTCCTGTGGATTGGTGATAGTTACCCCCCCCTTGGGGGCTGGCTGGGTCCTTGTTTGCTTCTACAGACCCGTCCGATGTGGCCTCTTTTCCTGCACACATGGCAGAGCGCGTTGAGGAATTTGCAGTCTGACCGGGGGTGGTTTGCCCCACAACTAGCAAATTGGTACTGCGATCTCTGGCGTTGGTCTTGTTCAGACCGGAGCCGGTTGACCTCTTCTTCATCACTTTCCGATGATGATTTGAGGTCCTTGTGGTGGGCTGTCGTTGCCTGTTCTTTTAAGTGAGGTGAAACTTCACTGGCGAGCTGGCGGAGTGGGGCGCATTCGGGCAGCCGACTTGCTGGTTGCTTCTGCTGCAGTAGCGTCAGCGATGGCATCTGTAAGGTTAATGTCGCCTTTCGCCATCAGCTTTCTCTGCATGCCGGGTGCATCTAATCCCAGAACTATTCGGTCTCTCAGGGCTTCTTCGAGGTTGGCAAACCTGCATAGGCCTCCCAGATTCCAGAGATCAGCTATGAAATCAGCAACCCTTTCACCCTTCCGCTGATCTCTCTGGTAAAATTCATGCCTTCTAACGAGCGTTGGTACGGCCCTTAGCAGGGGTTCGAGGACGTCCCAGTCCATGGACTTCACTTCTGCTGGTTTCGCTAGTGCCTTGGCCATCTTGAATACGGTCGGTCCGCAATGAGTTAGGAATACCGTCCGTTTCTTTCCGGTAGTGGTATCCTTCAAATTATTAGTTTCCAGAAACATCTGGAAGCGATCCATATATGAGTCCCAGTCTTCTTGTGCCGGGTCGAATGGAGCGGGTGGTATGACGCTGCCGGACATGGTTCCATTGTTGGTGCGTTTCAGCCACGTGCCCAGTTATCGCTCTGTAGTATTCAGTCAGCTCTGACGTCTCCACATCCCATCCTTGTCGCCAGTGTTATGTTCTGTGCATGGCACAAGAAGTGGAGACGAGTCAATGAACAGTGAACTTCAACTCTTTATTTAACATGGTGCAACAAATCTAAAAATGGCCACAACAGCCCCCTTTATATTGGCAAGCTCTTGGGTATTTAGCCAATGAAAACACAGGAACGTTAGCTCTTTTAACCAATGAGTAAGGCTCGTTAATAGCCAATCATATTCTCCTGAATGGACCAATCCGATATCGCTATTATCAGCCAATCAGAAGTGCAGGGCCAGAACCCTGCACTTTACTTTAAGGCAGGGGTCTCCAACCTTGGCTCCTGGAAGCCTGGCGGACTTCAACTCCCAGAATTCCACAGCCAGCTTTGCTGGCTGTGGAACTCTGGGAGTTGAAGTCCGCCAGGCTTCCAGGAGCCAAGGTTGGAGACCCCTGCTTTAAGGTTTCAACAATCTTTATTCGAGCACTTTTATTAATTCACAACAGTGTCAGTACAAAGTGCAGTTGTCAATTCATACAATATTTCTTTGCTTTTTTTTAAATAAAGTTTTATTTGGGTTTTCACACATACAAAATACAAATAAAACATCTTTTTTGAAAATAGCATGGTCCCGGGTTGAACACAAAACTCAATTTCATGCTCCTTTTTGTGTTCTATTCCATGTCTTATACTATTCTACATTTTCTACATAGTTTTTCCCCCTCTTTTAATTTTCTCAATTTTATTTTGATTATCTCATCTCAATTCAAATCATTATATTTATACTTTTGACTGTTCTGTTTCAATTTCATATTATCTTATTAAACAAATTTTCTCCTGTAGTTACTAATTGGAGTATGACACCTTTATATCTTTTAATTACATTCATTCAACTCTTATTTAAACTTGGTATATACCTTAAGGTTATGACCTTCAATAAAATACATAATACATAACTTCCAATCAAATTCTGCTTGATACATACTTATAATACACACTATATTCTTTAAAAAAAAAAGATTATAAATATATGTAATTATAAACCCTCATTCCATTTCAATTCAGTTCTATCATTAATAATCATTAAAATCTTAACATCTTTAACACTTCTTTTCAATTAAATATCATACTTCCTTAAAAATTTAATTTTTCCCTTATTTCTCTTTACATATGTTTTGTAAATTATTAAATATTCGTTTTGTTACATTTATTTATTGACAAGCATTCCACTGAATTACGATAGCTATTTTATCAAACATTTTAATCATACATTGTTTCATATTTTCTAAAATTATTTCTATTTCTAATATAACAATACTATCTTATGTACCTTTGCAGAATCCCCTTTTCCATTAAATTTTCACCCATTATCTCTAAATAGGCCCTGTTTCTCTATATTTTGTTTCTGTCCTTTATAACTTCTTTTCCTTTCTTTCTTCCCTCTCATCTTCTCCCTCCCCTTTTTACCCCCTTGTCTCTCTACTTCTAATTCTCTTTTCTGCATTTCCCTCTTCTGCTGCTTTCTGATTTTATGCTTATTTTTCACTCTATTTTTTTTGGAATTGTTTTTCCCAATCTTAAACTTTCCATTCTCTTTCCCCGCCTTTCCTTTTTTTTTCCCCAGCTAAGATTACTTATTCTTTAAAGATGGCTTCTTCTTTGTCACAATCTTCTTGTTCTGCAGGCATTTCTTGTTGTTTCCAAATCTCCATTTCCAAAAACTGAAATGCGAAGCCAAAAGAACCTCTCCCTTCTTGTGTATCTTCTTTGTACTTTTTAAGTTCCATTTTCAATTCTTCTAAAAGTGGAGCCATTTTAAACAGTTTAAACAGTTTTAAACAACCACCAAAATTGATTTTAGTCATTCAAATACAATAACCAAAAATCCAGAAATCATCAAGTAATCTAAGTAGTATTTCTTCTTATTTCTTTTTCCAGTTTCTCTTCCTGGGGTTTTTGTTGTGATATTTCAGTCAGAATGTATCTTTTGGAAGTCTTGTTGAAATTTTACTGTAAGTTCTTTTTAATTCCAGTCAGTCTCCTCCCTTCCAGATCCTGCCCTTTTATTCTTTTTCTCTCCTTTCCTGTTTTCAAAAGTTTTGATTATCCAGAAATCTTTATTATCCCTTTGACTTTTTGTTTTCAGCGTTAAATGCCTATTAATGTCAAAGTGGATTTTTTTCCAATTTCTTGCTTAAGTCTCTTAGCTATCAGTATAGGAAAAGGAGAAAAAAAATGCAAATCTTTTCCCTTTTCTCTCTCCTTCGCAGCTTAAAAATCTTCTTAGGGAACAATGTTATTGGGTTTTTTTTTTTTGTTTCAATTCCAGGGTACCTTATTTGTTGCTTTTGCTGTTTGACCCGGTCAACCAAAACTTTCTCTTCTTATCTTCCTCCTGCACATTCTTTTCTGGTCGAGTTCTTCTTTGTGGTGGCCATTTCTGACCACCACTACAACCACCTTCAGGAAAGGGAGTAATGGCCAGCTGGGGAGGAGAGATGCGGCTCTCCTCAACCCTGCAGGCAGTCTCCCACTTCTTCACCACCACTACAGGATGGCTTAGCCCCGAAACCAGTGGGCTCGGGGCGCTCCAGGGGCAGCACGGATCAAAGCCTCGCAAAGATGAGGTTTCGATCTGTCACCGAAGAAGCTCAAACCAGAAGTCGTTGAACTCATAAAATATTTCTATGGCCTTTTTAGAATTGCTAACAGAAAGCGGGGGGAGCAGTGCACCCGCTTGCAAACCAAAACTGCTTTCCATAAATGTTTTCAAAGATAGTAGCTAGTTGACCGAAGTTTCTCCCATGCAAAATTCTAACTGGAGAGCGTGATTGATGACTCTTGGCTATGGATGTGTCCCATTGGAGAATATGAATTACGATATACCCAGGGGGTGGGGGAAAACCAGGGTCAAAGGTGACAATGAATTATGTGTCTCAGAGTTGGCTGCACCCAGGCAATGCCGGACACTTTAATTCCCAATAAATTTTTAAGTTTTGGAAATTTGGCTCAAGACTCATGATTTAAATGGGGGTAACTGCTAGAATCCTGAGAGCAGTGGCCAAATTGCTAGCAGGTAAGAATCACTGTGTTGGTGTTATATCGTTTCTCTGCATTGGTGAACAATCAGTTTCTAATTTAAAGCACTATCAATCACGTGGGTGCTTCAGAGATGTTATCTTTTGGTGAAATGCCTCCAATCTGTGTGCGGGAGGGTGGGAGGAATGCTGAGAGTCCCACCCATATGTCGCACCTGTCAATGACTACTTCAGCTTCAACCACAATAATACACAGGCAAACAATAGATACAAACTCAAAATAAACCACTCCAAACTTGATTGCAGAAAATACGACTTCAGCAACAGAGTGGTCAATGCCTGGAACTTACTATCTGACTCTGTTGTTACATCTTCAAACCCCCAAAACTTTAACTTTAAACTGTCTACCGTGGACCTCACTCCATTCCTAAGTGATCTGTAAGGGGGCGTGCATAAGCGCACCAGCGTGCCTACCGTCCCTATCCTACTGTTCCCATTTATTTGTATTATTATGTATATACTTATACTTGTTTATACTTATATGTTTATATGTTATATTCATACTTATACTTGTTTTCTCATACATGCTTGACAAACTAAAATAAATAAATAAAATAAAATAAAAATATGACTCCTGGGAAGGGAGTCCAGACAATATAATTTGATTGAACATTTGGAAATTAGGTGATTGTTCTGGTGATCATCTCAATATATTTTGTGGGATTTTATTCTTATTGTGAAACACTAGGAGCTTAATAACTAAGATTATCCTTTGCATTGTCTTGCATTACATTGCTTTGCACTGCATTGCATTGCATTAATTAAGAATAAAATCCTGCACATGGGAGAAAGAAAGAGAAAAAGAGTTCAACCAGCAGCAAGATAGATGGATTCAATTCAATTACTGCAGCAGTGGATGCACTGTAGGAAAATCTGAAGGTCCAAATTAGGGCTAGTTCCTGGAGAAAATCTATGTGGTTGCTCAGAGTCAATATTGACTTGATGGCACATATTCAATCAATTAATCCTACACATTGCCTGGATATAATTATTTCAGAATTCCTCCAAATGGTTATGAAAATACTTCAGATTTCCCAATGATTTCAACAATCATTAAAGTTATTCATGACTTTGTAACTTAATAATTTCAAATCTTCATTTGAAGGAAAGAGGCCGCTGTGTCAACCCAGTATATAAAACAAAGTTTTTTACAATGCTTGTTTATGGCTTTGCCATATTGTATGTCCCATTCCTTATGGAAATTTCACCCCTGTAATATTGTGGTATCACTAGATGGAGCTGTACTGCTGTGATGTCATGGCATTGTAAAAGATGGGAGGAGTTTCCTGACCATAATGAGTATTTACACTATGGTGAAGTGATAGTAGAAGCTAATTGTCAACTCATAAAGCATTCCTGGCTTGCTCTCAAATTGCCATAAGAAGGCGGGGAGGAAATCTGATGGGAGCAGGATTCACTTACATTTTCAGTCCTCTGGTATGTGCTACATACATACCAAAATGTGGTACAAAGTTAGTTTTACTAATTGTTCTTTTAAGAGATTTCTGAACAAGTAGAAAGATGGTGCAAAATCCATGTGGCATTTAGTCCAAAGGACAATGACCCTGCTTTTAAAATGATATCTTTCTCCAAAAGGAAAATAGAGAGAAATAGGACGTGTGTGTATGTGTGTATGAGAATATGTGCACAGACATAATATAAAAAGCATGTATAATACCCATCTTTCCTAGGATTGTCAACCACTCTGGGAGACTCACATATTTACTTTTACATACGTGTGAGTGTTTATAGGGAGGGCAAGAGTAGCAACTGATGTCTTGTAAGACATTAAGTCATCATGCAAATGTCATGAATGGCATACAGTATGGTACATCATTCATGTCACCACACAACTGAAACAGATTTAACAGATTTAATAGAGTTGGAAGGAACTTAGTAGGTCATCTAGTCCAACCCCTGCCCAAGCAAGAGACCCTACACCATTTCTGACAGATGGCACTCCAGTCTCTTCTTGAAAGCCTCCAGTGATGAAGCTCCCATAACTTCTGATAACACTGTTTTTTTTCTTTTTCTCTTATTGTTTTATACACTTTTCTTTTACAGCTTTCTTGCTGTTCTGTGTCTTTAAATATGTTTTATGTCATTTGCATTATGACATGAGGATGATGATCATCATTATGATATTTTATCTTTCCTTTTTATATATTATATTTTAGCCAATTCAAGGTGGAGAACATACTTAGTATATATGTTTCTCCTTCTATTTTTCCCTACAACAAATCTGTGAGGTGGTTTGAGTTGAGAGAGAGGGGGGCTAGCCTAAAGTCACTTAGCCACAATGATGTCCTTGATTTCACAGTGGCTTTTACCAGATGTCTCTGCAGGTCAAGGCAAGATCAATCTTTCTGCCATCCACACACCCATCATTAGACAGTGTCTGGGAGCACCATAAGATATAGGGGTGGGGTCAGAGGTAGTATTCAGCAGGTTCTGACCAGTTCTGGGAAATCGGTTGTGGGAATTTTGAGTCATCTGGAGAACCGGCAAATAGAACCTCTAACTGGCTCTGCCCCATCTAGTCTCTGCCTCCTGAGCCCCAGCTGATCGGCTGGGTCTTCTTTGGTTGCTCTGCACAGGAGAACGGAGCTGGAAAGCAGGTTAGTGGGGTGGGGAGGGAATGGAGATTTTACAGTATCATTCCCCTGCCACGCCCACCAAGCCATGCCTACAGAACTGGTAGTAAAAAAATTTGAATCTCACCACTGGGTGGGGTGCATTCAGCTTTGAGGTGAGTAATAATTGTCCTCCTGCACCACTGTTGAAAGAGAGCTAATGTCTCAAGCTGGACTGGGTCATGGGGCCTCCACCTCTTCTCCTGGATGATCCCCCTCAAAATGACCTCCAATCCACAGACATGATTCAGCCCAGCCCAGCTTTCCAAACATAAATCTGGTCTCTGATTTGGAACAGATGATTCATATATAAACAACAAAGTTTCTAAGAGGAGGGAGAGGCTGGGGAACTGGTCATTTGAGGGAAACAATGAAAGGGACTGTTTAAGGGAACTGGGATGGGCCAAAGAAAGACACAGAGTCTAAGGTCATTTTCCCAATTCTGCCTTCTGCCACCAGCTTCATCTGCACACTGGCCAAAACTCCTTTTCATCCCACAGCCTCACTGTCACCTGAGCTTCCTGTTGCTTTGCTTTGCAAAAGGTACCCCTCCCCCCCCACACACACCCTTCCATAATCAGGTCATAACTCTGTCTTTGTATATGTGGTGGTGTGTGCTTATTATTTATACAATAATTAAAAAGTACTATGTTTTAGCACACAAATATCTCACTAGATCTCTAAGTAAACAGTGCATGATTACAGTATTCATATACTGTAATTCATTCGGCAAACAATCCCATTCCGTCATCAGAGGAGTTTGTGCAGGAAATGTTTCCCCTCTCATTAGCATACCCAATCTTGGTATATAATAAAAGTAACTTCGAAATGGGCAATATGTTGGAGCCTTTTTTGGCTTGAGGGAGGAATCTGGCTAGACAAGGATGAGTGTTGTCCTGCCTTGAACAGCTGTAAGGCAAAGGAGTTAGATTCCTTGATTTATCTGAAAATAGTAAATTGTACCAGAATATTCCAGGAAGGGCTGTTCCTGATAAGCACAGCCAGCAGCCATAGTAGGGGTGTCAAACTCGCGGCGTCACGTCAAAGGCATTGTTGTCACATGATGTATTTTCCCCTTCTCTAAACCGGAGGTGGGCGTGGCCAGCGCATGACACATCCTGCCTGCAGGCTGTGAATTTGTCACCCCTGAGCAAAAGAAAACTCAGGGCCATATTGCTTGGAAACATGCGGAAGAGACCTTCATCCTGAAGTGGATAGACAATGGGCTAAGAAAGACAAAGCAACTGGCTCAAAAACATCCTCCAAGTTTCCATGGCTAAGAATAGTATTTTATTTTATGTTATTATTTTATTTTTATTATATTATATTTATTTTATATTTTATTATTTTTATTTTATTTATTATTATTCTCCCGCCTTTTCATAGATCTTCAAAACTGAATCTTAATACTAGCACAGGTGATACCTGCTGCATTTCCCACCCCCTCTTGGTATTTCCCATACTTATCAATCAGGCAGGTAATAGACTACTTTATCAATCAGGCAGGTAATAGACTACTTTGCTCCTTTAAACGTTATATGGCATGAGCTGCAAATAACACTGTTAATAGAAAATTTCTAATGTGTCCCGCTCCCAGGCAAGTGCTTTTTTTTTTCTTTCAGCTGGATGGAATAGGACTTCCTACATGTTGGCCTTGTGCTGGTGGGCCATTATCTGCTGTTAGGCTGCATGTCCCACCTCCTGCCTCCCAACTCAAGTTTCACAACAGAGCCACAGGGCAACCACCTACATTTCCATTTCATAATTGTGCAAACGGTGCCAAGACTGGCAGTGGCAACAAGGCATCTTGGGGGTGGGGGGGTCTTTGGAAATGCTTCCTGATGCACAACATGCCACACAGGGATCTCCAAACTTGGCCACTTTGAGACATGTGGACTTCAACTCCCAGAATTCCCCAGCCAGTATGGCTGGCTGAGGAATTCTAGGAGTTGAAGTCCACACGTCTTAAAGTGGCCAAGTTTGGAGACCTCTGCTGTAAGGAGGAAGGTAAGAGGGGAAAAATGCACACCTGAAGTGAATCCAGGAATCCTAAAGAGGAAGAAAGGCCAATAACCAATGCTTTGGAATTATTTGGAACTTCAAACTCCACTCGGGTCTTCAAAGAGGGACGGGGGATGAGATTTTCTAATTGGAAATCAAAGCTTTAAATTGCCATGTAAAGGGTATGAATATTAAGTGAGTTGGAAAAAATAGTAGGGTCATCATAATAAGCCTGGAAGCAATTATTATGAATGTCTTAAACAATGCATGTGATGACAGCAGTTTTTTGTTCGTGAATTTAATCTCTGCCCCTCTCCTCTTCCCAATCATGATTCCTAACCTTTACACTATTATTTACAGAGAGCGGCCACTTATAATGGCACCATCTGAACTCTCCCAGCTGGGTCAAAATAGGAGCTTCAAAGAATAGAGCCAACTTTCATTGCTTCTCTGGTGGCAAAAACAGATTGTTTGCCTTTTAGATCCTGCTATTTAATTTTGCTTAAACTGATTTAGCCCTCTAATGAGACCGACTCGCTTTTTGTGGAGACCTTGCATAACATCTGTGTTTGTGTCTACATCAAAAGCTTGATAAGGAGAAAACAAAAGAAAGCAGCTTTGATCTGGGAGTGCCAAAAGGGAGGGAAATCTTTTGTACACTAGGGGATTTCACCCCTATTTACAGGAATTTGAAGTGACTCAGTTGACTCCACTGAAAGTCACAGGTGTGAACTGATGAGGGGCAATGGTAGAAAAATAAAATTGACCTCCTCAACTTCTGAACCTAATTGGCACCAGAGCCAGGAGGCATTGGGATGGAGGATCTGGCACTCTACATCCTTCATATCCTCCATAATAAAAGTAAGTTGAATGAGTAACTAAAATAAATTAAAACAGTAACAAGCAAAACAAGCAAGTCAAATAGCTAAATAAGCATTTGGCTCAAACCAAACAAGCTGCTTCTTTTCCCCCCTGGCTTTTCCTTTCTTCATTTCAGGCGCATCTCATTTCTTCTCAGACTTTGAATGTGTGACATTTCATGCTAAATTTTGTACTCAAAGCATGAACCCATTTCTGCCACCCTATTTCCTTTGTGTCTTGGCCTCTCTTGTTTATATACTGATGAATGCAAATAAATTGTGCGATTAGGAAGGCTTGATATGTGATCACCCAGGATTATATGATAATTGTTTTTCTATGCATGAAGAAACGCTTTGTTTTCAGAGGCACAGCTGTAGATAAAAGATATGATGCAATAATTAAAAAGCATACAGTCATTTTGACATAGCTGTGTGCATGGTTGCAGCCAGGTACTTAATATGAAATTTTGTCAAAGAAATTCACAAAAAAATAGATGATAGAAAGAACCTTGTGGCAACTTTGATAAGATGGTAAGAAAACCAGGATTACTTTTGCACATGGGCTGTATCTTAAGCTGGTGCATGTATGCTTTGGTAACAGTGAAGGGCAGCAGATGTAAAGGAACCGAGGAAATGGCTCAAAGAAACTAAGAATGACATGATAAGTCATTGTCTTCCATTATTGTTGTTTGTCTACAAACTGACTCTTACCAGACTAAAATAATTATCTGCAATAAGTTTAGATATACTCTGCAAATTGCTAGGGAGGATCAGACCATTCTGACCAAGGCTTTCAAGACCATAATGAAGCACACACTTAGTTAAAACAACTCTTGTTTTATTTCAACACTGGGAATTATGCTCATTCCCAGGCTATAATGAGTCTCAAACAGTCCCTTGAGATAAGCACCCACCTTTCTCTCCTTTGAATTGCTGCCAACAACTATAAGTGCCAAATGAACTATAAAAAACCAACCAAAATACAAAGTCCACTCAGAGCTTCAAGGATTAATCTGAATAGAATGAACGACTTTGCTTCCTACAAAGGTTTCTTTACCTTTTCATGTCCTTTATACCTTATGGGAGGGGCAATCACCTCCAAGCCTTACTCCTGAGTCACCCCTTTTTCTCAGCTGCTCTTGCCTTCTAGCAGCTCTGTGCACACACACACTGGGAACAGACTCCCCTTGTTCCTCTGCCTCGCTGCTGCCAGATTCCGGAGGCTCCAGAATCAGCACACCATTCCCAGATGGTCCTGGCCCCATCTCTGCATTGGACGCAGGACCCTCGTCTGAGTCCTCTCCAGACTCCATGACTGATCCCCATTCTTCCCCACTGTCCGATTCTGCTGCTGTCTGCACAGGCTTCCAGTGAACCATAACATAGACTCAGATCTGCTCTCTTCCTGCCACCAGACATTCCACAATCAGCTGTCTCTTTGCTGTCTGGGAAAGAGCCCCTCCCTCACACAAATCTGGACTACAGTCCACCCACAGCACCCAATTTTAAATGCTACCATTCAATGCAATAATATCTCAATGTTAGGAATGCTAGCTAAACCATAACCCAGAAACATCAATTTTGGGTTAGGATTGCTCGACAATCTATTGAATGCAAAAATGGACCAGGACTTCTCATCTTGTAGGACAGGGATCCACAACCTTTTTGGTTCTGTGAACCAGCAGCAGCAGCAGCTTCAGTGGGGGGGGGGGGGGATAGTTTTGCATGTGCAACTTAAATCTCACATATGTACAAATGAAGCTTCACATGCTTGCCCATCGCTTTGGCAACCACATTCTCAACAGGCTGCAGCCTGGTAGCAGTCAGCAGCCCAAGCATTGGAGAACCTTGTTGTGGGATACTGAGTTATGGTATAGAGAAACCAAAGCCCAGGGGTGGGATTCTACCGGTTTGCACCGGTTCTTTAGAACTGGTTGTTAACATCACCAGTAGTTCTAAGAACTGGTAAAACCAACCCCTGGCTAGCCCGCCCCTCTCCACTGCTCCTACAGGCCAAAAAAAACTGGGGGAGGGGTTTACTATGCATGCGTGACATTTTTCGTCCATGCATGAACATCCTTGCCTCATTCTCCTCCACCCGTCACTCCCTTTACTGGCCCTGGCCCTCCCATCCGCCGCTCCTATGCTAAAAGAACCCTGGTTTTTTTTTTTACTGCACATGCATGAAAACCCTTGCCTCATTCTCCCCCGCCCATCCTGCCCTGCCCCTACTTATAGCACATGTGCACTACCTACAAAAATTTTCCCACCTGGCGCTATCTCTCACAGCAGCAGCAGTAGCAGCAGCAGCAGCCAAAGTAGCCAAGGCAGCCAGCCAGCCAGCCAGCCTGCCTGCCTTCTGCCACCCTGCTGAGTGAGTGAGGGCAAGCCACAAGCCCCAGTCACCACCGCCACTAACCGCCCTTGCCTGGCCAGCCTGCCTCCCAGGCCCTGCCTTGCCTGCATGGCCTGCCTCCCAGGCCTGCCTGCCTGCCTTACCTTAACTGCCTCACGTGGAGGCTGCCATTAAAGAAAATGCAAGCCCCGGCCGCTACTGCTGCTAGCCATCCTAGCCCACCAGGACTGCATACTCCAGCCTCTAAAGACACGGATCAGTAAGTACGACCTCCAACCCAGTCGCCTACCTACTGCCGCCAGCCCCGGTTGAGTGCCGACTCCCGGGATGCTCTCCACCCTTGCTGACACTCCCTGTCTCACCCGCCGCCATCTTCCCTCGCCCGCAACCCTCCATTGTTGCTGCCTTGCCTTCCCACCACCAATTGGTGAGTGAGGAGGCAAAGCAGCCAGTCCCTTACCTTCTCTTGCCACCACCGCTGCCAGTCCCAATCAAATGCCAACTCCCAGGCCGGCTGCAGCTGCCTCGTCCACCTGGCAGCTGCCATCTCGGCTAGGCCGGCTGCCACTTTCCCTCACCCACCATGGCCCAAGGATTGCTGCCTTGCCTTCCCACCACTGATTGGTGAGTGAGGAGGCAAAGTAGCAAGCCACTGGTTGCCTACCTTCTCCTGCCACCGCCAGCCCAGTCAAGTGCTGACTCCCAGGCCAGCCATCCTCACCACAGTAAGTTAGAAGTCTGCGGAGGACCCTGGTGTAGCTGACTAGCCAAGTTGCCTGCCTCATTTTTGGTAAGTTGCTTTTTTTATTTTTTATTTATTTAGTATCTGTTTTGTTTTTATGATTAATAAAACTTATCAAAAATGAGGCAGGCCTGCATGCATAAATATTTTTAAATAAAAGTTTTTTATTTTTTTTTAAACTCAAACATAAACAAAACAAACCATAAAATATAAACCATCATCTTACATACAGTGTGTCGGTTGGTACAAATCACTTGTGCACAATCTCTGCAGTCTTTCCCTTCCAATTTGCATTAATCCTTATATCATAAATCCACTATATTTATATTATTACTATTATTAATTACTTACTAGACTTTACTATTATTACATCATTTTATGCGAGCAAATCACCATTTTTACTTAATCTGCTTTATAACGTTCATTTCATCATCACCAATCTATTCTATAACAAGATATCCTTACTTTACCTTACCTCTATAATTCTATTATACTTATATTATATTATAAAGTATTATAAAATATTTCATAAATGAAAAAGCAAAGCAGAAACAAATATCAATAAGTACAGCAGTGTAACAGAAAAATTATTTAAATTTCTTTGTATTGGCTTATTTCTAATTTTGTTAATTATATCAACATGTTTATAATGATCAATCTTCTGTATTTAATCGATACATAGCAATGATCAATCTCTACCTAATTTCTACCTCTTATCTCTATCCATTTCTGCACATTGTAATTTTCTAATTTCATTTTCATCTATGGGGATCTCTTCGTTTTTCCACTATTGTGCAAACATAATTCTAGCCGCTGTTAACATGTGTAACATTAAATATGTATTGTACTCCCTTTGTTTATGTAGGTGCCAACAAAAATATTTCTGGTTTTAAAATTTAAATCAACTACATCCTCTTGAATAGCTACACTAGCAGAGCCCGATACTGAATTCATATATTTCCAGTTTTTTAAACTGAGGAATAAATTTCAGAAAAAGAATTCAGTATTGCTCTGTGAATGTGCCTATCAATTCCATTCGTAATCTAACTTCTCAGATGATTTTGTACTATTATCTTTTTTTTTACATATATATATATATCTGCATAAGGCTGTAAAAAGCTTCAATACATTTTTAAGCTGCATTCTAAAAAGGTTAGGCGACCAAACATGGCTTCCCCTGGCTTCTCTCTTTCAGTTATAGAGAGAGCATTCCATCCTGGACTGTTGGTCCAGGTAAATAGTCTTGGCTAGGAAAGATTTTTGTGCCACTACTGGCACAAAATAACAAACTCCCTTGGTTTGCTGACTGGGTGTAGCTAGGTGGTCATGTGACTGGGAGTATTTTAAGCGTTTCTTTTTCAATTAATGAATTGTAACTATGAAAATATCAGCTATTCTTTTCTATACACATTGCAACATCTTTTTTATAGACTGTCATTTTCAAATCCACTTTGAGTTCCCCGTAGCTCCCTGTAGCTGTCCAAGCCTCACCTTGACCTCCCCATAACTCCTTGTAGCTGCCCGGGCCTTGCCCGGGCTTCCCCAGGCCTTGGAAACTGGCAAAAAACACTTGCTAAGCAACTGGCCACTAAGAGAGGACCTGGTCATTAAGCGAGGACCGCTTAAATTTGGGTTGCCAGTCACATGGCCACATGGCCACGCCCATCCCAGTCACACGACCACCTAGCTACTCCCAGTCACATGACCACCTAGCTACACCCAGTCAGCAAGCCACTCCTACCCCAGTCACATGACCACCAAACCACACCCACAAATTAGGCCATGCCCACAGAACCGGTTGTTAAGAAAGTTGAATCCCACCCCTGCCAAGAAGGCTGTTGCTAGCAGAGTTACTATAAGATTTCCACTCCCTTCTCTCAATTGTAAGCTCGGGGACAGGAGTTCAGGGAAGATTCTCAGTAGCCAGCTGTTATTTTGTGTAACCATGCAGGATTCTGCCTGACTTCTTCCTCATATATACCTCCTCGTGTCAGTTTAATCTGTAAATTAAGATTTTAAAAACATCTTCAGCAGGTTTCTCTTCTTGACACAATGTTAGCTGTTCAATTTGGAATTCTTGGAGTATACTGATTAGATATGGCACAGTACAAAGCTTTAATTTCCCTGGAGCTGGAGGCACAGGTTGCTGGGAGTTTAAATTGCAGATTTCCTGTTCAAAAGGGTGGATGTAGGAGTGTTTGGGCTTCAAGATGCTTTCCCAACTGGTGTAATGACATAACAAGCACAGTGTGTGGTATAGAGGGAGAGGCCTTGGAATGTGGCAAACAAGAAGATCTGGGTTCTGTTGACAACACTGCTCCATTTTTTTTAACCATTTGACCTAGGATCAGTTGTTTTCCTTTGCTGTAGGAAAACAATATTCTCCTTAACCCATGGAACCCATGAAGATTAGAGTCTTCTAAGTCTGTAGCAAACGGTTGAAGTGTTGAAGGCGACTCACTTCCATCTCTGTATGAATAAATTTTGCTTTAAATCTAAAGCTGTTTGGCATTTCAAACTCAGAGGTGGTATTCAGCAGGTTCTGATCAGTTCTGGAGAACCAGTAGTGGAAATTTTGAATAGTTCAAAGAACCATACCACCTCTGAGTGGAGATTTTACAGTCTCCTTCTCCTGCCAGGCCCACCAAGCCACGCTACAAGCTCAATTTGCACTGTTCTCCTTTGTTACAAATAGAATTTTCTCCCCCTTGGGGGAATGGTCATAATCATGTTGAAATCAGGTTTTTGATAAACTCTTTAATGCCATAAATAAGAAGACCCCATTGGTTGCTATTACAATTCCTTTTTAAACAAATTAAATATTAATCATGTATTATGTCTACTGCTGAAAACATATGCCTTGTTACCTTGCTCCTATCCTGGTTCTACCAAGATTTTTTACTTTGGATGACTTCAGATAACAGTGGTGGAGAAAGCAAAGTTAAGACATCATATGAAATATGTACCACAATACACATATAAACAGAAATGTCTTCACTGCTATTTCATTCTTGCATCCCTACCACTTCTGCTAATTTCTTCTTTTTTCTCTCCTATCATTCCAGTTTTCTCTGCCCAGCTAGATCATTCTGGGCTTCAAGACACTACAGAAAACATCACAGGAGCACAATTGTCCATTTATGTTAGATTTCAAGGACCAGGCCTGAAGAACAGAGTTTTAAAGAGACCCTTTTGTTATCCTTGAGAATATATGAAGGATAGACATAATGCCTATAGAGAGCCAAAGCTATGGTCTTGAAGGGAATAGTCAGAAACAGTTACCGAAACAAGAGCAGAAATATTTGCTAAATCCTGGGAAAGGAGAAAGTATTATGAAGAGGCTCAGGCTGGCTCCTTCCTGTCTCAGTGAGGATGTAAGAGAGTGGGAAGGTCAAACATAAGCAGACTTTCAAGATTCTGTTACTACAGTTTTACTCTGTAAACATATTTATAACCTTCCTGTGGAGTCAGTTTCTTCATCTCATTACCTCATAGCCCAGACAATGCCAGAGGAATAGAGAAAGGCAAATATTATTTTAAACATGTGTGTGGGAGAGAGAGAGAGGTGGGAGGAGGGAGGGAGGGAGACTAAATTAGTGAATACAGACCAATCAGCTTGACATCGATATGGAACTCTGGAACAGATTACTAAGCAATCAGTTTGTGACCAATTTGTGACCATTAAAGCACTGTTTGACAAGTTATATCAATTCAATCTGATTTCCTTTTTTGGGAAAGAGGTAGATATAGCATATATCAACTTCAGCAAAGCATTTGACAAAATCTCCCATGGGATTCTAGTAAAGCAATTGGCAAAATGTGGGTGGGACTATACTACCCTAGTTGAACAGTTGTACCCAATGAGTATAAATCAGTGGCTCTACAACAAACTGGAAAGAGATAGCATAGAGCTACGTTGTAAGTCCTGTACTGTTCAGTGTGTTTTAACATGGCTGGGATGATGATTACATTTGTAGGTGACATATAGGACAAATAATGAATGCCTTTGAATAATAGTTCTCAGCCCATGGTCCATGGACCCCTGGGCAGCTGTGATGACATCATAGGGGGTGCATGAAGTCTTAAAAAAATGTTTTGATTTAAATCTTGAGTCAAGTTTTGGGGGTCCATGGCCAGAAAAGGTATTTAAAGGGGGTATGTGATGAAGAAAAGTTGAAAATCACTGCCTTAGAAGACAGTTATCACATCAACAGAAGTACATGGTTAAGATCAAGAAAAGTAATTATTCTCACTGTTTGCTGCTCAGGCCACACCTGAAATATGTCCAGTTTTGGCCACTGCACTTTTGGAAGGGCGCTGAAAATCTAATGCATTTCCAGAGGGGAAATGGGATGATAAAGGACCTAGAGGGAAAAGGTTATGAAGAATGTTTGCAGTAGACAAGAAGGAGTGACTACAGAGAGACAAGCTAGCTGTCTTCAAGTATCTAAAAGGCTATCATGGAGAAGATAACCTAACTTTGTTTAACGGTGTTCCAGAAGACCAGACAAAAATGAATTAATGTAAATTGCAAAGAAGTAGATTTTAGGAGGGCATTGGGGAAATGTCATAATAGAACTGTTGGGCAATTGAAATAGACAGCCAAAATAAAAGCTGAATGATAGTTTGTTGGGGATGCTGTACTAATGGATTCCTACAAAGGGAAACAATTTTCTATAGGGTGTCCAACTCAAGGCCCGCAGGCCAGATTCAGTGCTTAGATCTGGCCTGTGGGGCTGCCCTGAGAACAGCAAAGGACCAGCCTTCAGTGCCTCCGCCAGCAAAAATGGAGCTTGGGAGGCTGTGCAGAGGGTTGCAGGAGGCTGTCCCAACTGAAAATGGAGCTCGGGAGCCAGTTTTTGCTGGCAGAGTGCTCAGACTACCAGAGGCGCCCCCCTGACAAGAATGACATCAAGCTGGCCACACCCAGCCTGCCCCCCCCCCCGAGGTCAAACATAACTCTGATGTGGCCTTCAATGAAATCAAGTTTGACACTCCTGTTCTAGATGATCACCAGGGGCTGTTCTGTTCCATCCATTCTATGATTCTATGGTCTTGGGTGAACAATTCTGGTCTCAACTTTTGGGAAAGATTTAAGGACCTTAAAGTATGGGATGGAAGGAAATCTGGGACATATTTCATTACTTTGTCTGCAGTGCTATCTACAATTATCTATTTATTGTTCTCATAATTGCAGAGTATTGCAGTGTGTACAGAATAGGTCATTGAGGTAAAGGCTATGGTGTATACAATGGAATGATGGAATTTGTTAAGTTTGGAGCATGGGCAAGAAAGAATGGAGACAAGCCTCTGGAACGGTGAACTTCAACTCTTTATTTACACAGTGACTTCTCAACTCAATGGCAGTTATAACCCTCCTTATATAGGCAACCCCAATAACTATTAACCAATAACAATCTAGGAGCGCTAGCTCCCTTAACCAATAGGAACTCTCTGTTAATGGCGAATTGGATTTCCCGGAACAGGCCAATCCGATCCTGCCGTTAACAGCCAATCAGAAGTGCAGGGCCAGAACCCTGCACTTTACTCCAAGCTCAAGTTCTCTTTATTAAACCTTATGCGTTCACAACACCCCTTTCCCCTGCTTCTGTTTGCAGGGCGCAGTTACATAGTCCTTTAGGTAGGACGGTTGCTTTATTAGTCTTTTTGATTTTCTCTGTGTCATTGGGCTGCAATCACGCTGAGGTAGATTGTTGTTTGGCAATGGGGTCGCCTCTGATTCAGAGTTCATTTCTTCATCGTTGCCATTATTCTCGGTAACTCCCTGAGGTGCATCTGTTTCCCTCTCTGGTTCCACTTCCTGTGTCTCTATTATGCCATCGTTCCCTTCGAACGGGTTTTCTACTATTGGAATTCATCTTCTTCCGTATCTCCCCCCCCTCAGTTTGGTCGTAAGGGAGTTCAGGAATGCCCGATGGGAGCCGCAATCATAATTGATCGATATGGTGTTTCCATAGTCTATCGTCAAGGCATTGTACAAGGTAGGATCTCGGGCCAGTTACACAAACTACTGTCGCCTCTACCCACAGTGGATCGCCCGATAGGTTTTTAGCGTATACCAAATCGCCTACCTGGAAGGCACGACAGTGGCCGCTGGATCCTAGTGGTTTTTCCGATTCATGAGCTGGGTGTAACCGGTCGAGGTGGGAGCGGAGTTTTCGTCCCATTAGCAGTTCGGCGGGAGTTTTGTTGGTGATGCTATGAGGTGTGATGTGTTGTAGAAAAAGGATTCGATTGATCTTGTCGTCAATGTTATCGTAGTCTACCTTCTGCAAGGTTTTCTTAACAAATTGGACCATGCGCTCTGCTTTGCCATTGGTCACAGGGTGCGCAGGCGAGGTGAGCGCATGTCAGATGCCGCGGTCAGCCAGGTACTGCTTGAACAACAGCGCTGTAAATTGGGGCCCGTTGTCGGATATCAGGACGTCTGGTAATCCATGGGTTGCAAATAGTCTTTCCAAGTTTTTGATAACCACTTCAGTGGTTGTGTTCGTCATGCAGTGAATCTCGAGCCAATTTGAGTAGGCGTCGACGGTTAGCAGAAAGGTGTGACCTTTGGTCGGCCCTGCAAAGTCCAAGTGAATACGGGACCAGAGTCCCCATGGTTTCTCCCATTCGGTAGGGATGGCTTTAGGTGGGGCATTGCTCACTTCCTGGCATTTATGACAAGCTTTAACCCAATTTTCGATTTGCTTGTCGATGCCCGGCCACCATGCGTAGCTTCGTGCGAGGGCTTTCATTCGCACAATACCGGGGTGGCCATCGTGCAAGGTTCTCAGCAGCGCTTTTTGGAGTCATTCTGGGATAACGATTCTATCGCCCCAGATGACACAGCCTTTTTGAGAGAACAACTCCGTTTGTCGAGTCTTGAATGGTGTGAAGTCATCTGATAATTGGTCCAATGGCCATCCGTGTTCTACCCAGCCTAGAACTCGCACTAAGGTGGGGTCACGTTTGATTTCTCTCACAATATCTCGGGCAGTCAATGGCGGCGAGTTGAGTGTTTCAATTTGCAACGTGGTTACCATTGGTGCAGGATCGTCGAGAGTCTCTGGAAGCGGTGCTCGGCTCAATGCGTCGGCATGGGGAATGGCTTTCCCCGGGCGGTATTGCAGCCAAGAATTATAAGCAGCCAAGAATTCTGACCAGCGAGTCCTCCTGGGGGATAATATGTAGGGAGTCGGCTTATCTCCAGCTATTATCCCCAATAACGGTTTGTGGTCAGTCATGATAGTAAAAGCCCGGCCATACACGTACTCGTGGAATCTTTTAACGGACGATACAATTGCGAGGGCTTCTTTATCAATTTGGCCATAATTTCGCTCAGTTTTTGAAAGTGTCTTTGAGAAATATGCAACAGGGGCTTCGTTACCATTAGGCAGTACATGGCTCCCACTCCGAAAGGCGCCCACTCCGAAAGGCGAAGCATCACATGTGATATTTAACGGCAAAGTCTCATTGTATCGCATGAGTACAGAGTCAGAAGTCAGTAGTTTTTTCACATTACGGAACACCTGTTCTTCTGTATGACCCCATAACCAGTTTGCTTTCTTGTCTAACAACCGGTGTAACGGTTCAGCGACCGTTGCTTTTTGCGGTAGAAATACATTATAAAAGTTGATGAGGCCTAGGAACGCCTGGAGATCAGCCTTGTTCTGAGGCCTGGGAGCGTTTTTTATTGCCCTTAGTTTCCTGTCGGTAGGGTGAATACCCTGACTGTCAATTAGGTACCCTAAAAACTCAACACGATCTGTACACAATTTACACTTATTCTTTTTTACCTTAAGACCGGTGTTTTGGAATTTTTGTAGGACTAACTTTAAACGATCCCGTAAGATTTTTTTTGTAGGTGCAGCAATTAATACATCGTCAAAGTAGGGGATCACGCCTTTAATCCCTTGTAGTAGCCTCTCCATCAGGCTCTGAAAAATCCCTGGGGCTACACTGACTCCAAATTGGAGCCGGGTGCATTTGAAGGCACCTCGGTGCATCACAATCATTTGGGCCTGTGCCGTCTTTTCATCAACAGGTAGTTGTTGATATGCCTGAGCTAAGTCTAATTTAGCTAAGACCTTTCTGCCCCCCAGGGAGTGGAGGAGATGCTGTACCACCGGCACCGGATATGCATTCTGCTGTAGGGCATGGTTCAGGGTGGCCCGGTAGTCCCCACAAATTCGGATCGACCCGTCTGGCTTAATGGGTGTTACGATTGGGGTTTCCCAGGGAGAGTGATCGGTAGATTCTAGCACCCCCTGAGCTATTAGTTTGTCAAGTTGTTCGTCGATTTTCGGCTTTAAGGCAAACGGAACTCAATGGGGCTTAAGGCGGATGGGAGCTATCTTTGGATCAAGGCTGAACGAAATTGGGGTCCCCTTGTACTCGCCTAAACTTTCTGCGAAGACGTCCTTGAACTCATGGATGAGGTCCTCCTCCCAGTCACTTCCGCTGATTCGGTTTATGCCTGCCACTTCAATGCCAAGTGGCGCGAACCATTGGAGACCTAGCAGGCTAGGCCGATCTTTGTCGATCACAGTTAGCGGTAAGTACACTGTGTGCTTCTTGAAGGAGACCCGGACTTGGCAGGAACCAACGACGGGGATTCAATTCCCTTGATAGTCCTTAAGAATAAGTTTTTGGAAA
The DNA here is from genome assembly GCA_033807585.1 of Hydrophis major. NCBI lineage: Eukaryota > Metazoa > Chordata > Lepidosauria > Squamata > Elapidae > Hydrophis > Hydrophis major. The sequence goes on along the minus strand of CM066329.1, from coordinate 209,252,649 downwards.
TGGAGGTCTTGGCGCTGAATCGTGGGGATGAGTTGCTTGAGGGTCTTCCAGGATACCATCGAGAGGGATGAACCCGAGTCGACTTCCATGTGGCAAGGCTGGTTCTCGATGGCTTCTGTGATTCGGATTTTCTTGGCATCCAAGGCAGAGGCGTGACTGATAGTGATAGTATGGTGAGCCTCTTCTCGCTGTAAAGCTCGGTTTCTGTAGGAGTGGCTTACTGGTTCTCGCCTTACAGGACGGTTTCCTGTCGATTGGTGATAGTTAGCCCCTTTTGAGGCTTGACCGGGTCCTTGTAAACTTTGGCAGACCCGTCCGATGTGGCCTCTCTTCCTGCACTCATGGCAGAGCGCATCGCGGAATTTGCATTTGGACCTGGCATGGTTGGCTCCACAGCCAGCGCAAGGGCATAGGGGCTTCGGGTGGTGGTCCCAGTCGGACCGCAGTCGATGGACCTCTTCTTCGTCGCTGTCTGACAATGAAGAGAGGTCCTCGTGGTGCGTCGTTGAAAGCAACCCTTCTGACCTAGGTGAGATGTCACTTGTTGGTTGGTGTACCGGAGCGCAGTTGAGGCGTAGTTGTGCAGCCGACTTCCTGGTTGCTTCTGCTGCAGTAGCATCGGCGATGGCATCGGCAAGGCTGATGTCGCCTTTTGCCATCAGCTTGCTCTGCACGCCTGGTGCATCTAACCCCAGAACTATTCGATCTCTCAGTGCCTCTTCCAAATCGGCGAATCTGCAGAGGCCTCCCAGGTTTCGGAGGTCTGCTATGAAGTCGGCGACGCTTTCTCCTTTTCGCTGGTTTCTCTGATAGAACTTGTGCCGTCTCACAAGCGTAGGCATGGTCAATGCGTAGTGTTCTCTTAGTAGAGGTTCGAGGTCGTCCCAATCCATGGCCTTCACTTCTCTAGGTTTTGCTAGTGCTTTAGCCATCTTAAATATGGTTGGACCGCAATGCGTTAGGAATACCACCTGTTTCTTCCCGGCTGTGGCATCCTTTAAGTTGTTAGTTTCTAAGAACATTTGGAAGCGATCCATGTAGGACTCCCAGTCTTCCTGCACTGGATCGAACGGAACGGGTGGTACAATGACGCCGGACATGGTTCCATTGTGTAGCGCCGTCAGCCACATGCTCAGTGTTTCTTCTTGGTTCCGTCGGTTCAGACGTCTCCATATCCCATCCTCGTCGCCAGTGTTAAGTTTGGAGCATGGGTGAGAAAGAATGGAGACAAGCCTCTGGAACGATGAACTTCAACTCTTTATTTACATAGTGACTTCTCAACTCAATGGCAGTTATAACCGTCCTTATATAGGCAACCCCAATAACTATTAACCAATAACAATCTAGGAGCACTAGCTTCCTTAACCAATAGGAACTCTCTGTTAATGGCCAATTGGATTCCCCGGAACGGGCCAATCTGATCCTGCCATTAACAGCCAATCAGAAGTGCAGGGCCAGAACCCTGCACTTTACTCCAAGCTCAAGTTCTCTTTATTAAACCTTATGCATTCACAACAGAATTAATAATTGCCCAAGAGACTGTTGTTTTGTAATCTTAATTCTCAGTCATATAATGTCTGGATGTGAGAGAAAGTTAATTTCCTTTAAATGGGGAAAAATAAGACACATTGAGACACATTGTTTTATCACTGTGGAGATCTGCTGACAAAGGCCCTTAAAAGCAGTTCTAATTCCAAAACTATTTGCAAATCCCCATAGTTCGAGTTTGGCCATTCTAGGAAAGGTAAACAAAAACAGCAAGAAGAGTAGGAAGAACCAAGACATTTTTAGGTGACCTAAAAAATAGCAACATGCTAAGCAGAGCAAAAATATGGCAAGTATTTGGATTGAAGAGTTCAAGGAAATTCCCAAGCTATCAGCTAGATGTTGGAAGAACATCCCAGAAAGCAATGGCAAACAACTTGTTTTGCTTCTAAGATAAACAAATGTATCCATATAGCCACTCACTTCAAATCTGAGGAGTCTACAAAGTTCTGTCTGAAGCAGCATTTCTCAACTTGAGTAGCTTGAAGATGTATGGTCTTTCACTCCCTAAATTCCATGGCTGAGAAATTCTGGAAGTTCATACTTCAATCTTCTAAGATTGAGAAACAGTGGTCTGAAGCCTCCTGAGATGGAAAGCCTAAACTTCCAAAATACCTAAGCATCATGGTAATAAACATAGAAGTCTGTTCTTGACTATGATGGTGCTAAAATGATGAAATGTGCATTGGAATATGATGCAACTTCTGCTTTTACTGCTTTTATTATCATGACATTGCAGAATTTGCATGTCTTGATGCTAATAGGAGTAATTCCATCTTATTACAAGGATATTGAGTTAGAGAAGGACACAATAGACTACCAACTCCTCTTATGCTTGTGCAGAAAACCTCCCTCACATGTATGTTTCTTTGAGCATACATATGCTTTATCGGAGTGGAAACAGGTAATGGAAATGTCCCTTTCTCTTAATGCAAAGTACCCTAATCATTTGTTTAGGAGCTGTTCCATAGAATAACATAGCAAAACAGTTTGGCTGTTATGTTTTTGTCAACTCTGAAGCTCCAAGATGGATTCATCCAGGCCAGCTTCAGAGTTGACAAAAACATGACAGCCAAACTGTTTCGCTCTGTTATTGTATGAAACTGCTCCTAAACAAATGATTATGATGGCTGGGTTTGTGTAGTCAGAATAAAGTACTTTCTCTTGAGAACCAAGAACCTTCTCACACCTGGTCAGAGGAAGGAGGAGTGATGTCACCAGACCATCAGACAGCGCCTGGATTGGACAATGTGATTGATTGTTCGGGGTTGAAAGAAAAACTTTTACTTTTAATTAGGTGGAAAATCATGGGAATTTTCAGAGTTGGTTTTCACCAGATAAGTGCCAATATGATATTTCCAATAAAGCTATTCTTTGAGGAATCTAATTGCCTTGGATTGGAGTGCTGCTTGAAATGAATTTATTACTTGGAACCAGAGGTGGTATTCAGCAGGTTCTGACCAATTCTGGAGAACCGGTAACGGAAATTTTGAGTAGTTTGGAGAACCGGCAAATACCACCTTTGACTGGAGATTTTATAGCATCCTTCCTCTGCCATGCCCACCAAGCCACGCCCACAGAACTGGTAGAAAAAAATTTGAATCCCACCATTGCTTGGAACCCAGACAGTTTTTATGCCACTAAACATAACAAGCTTTTGAAAGAAGGTCAAATGAATGATTGATACAGGTCCATGTTAGTCTAAAGGCCTGCCTCCATTTACAAGGCAGCAAGTGGCCTCACGTACATTGTTATAAGCTGCAGTTTGTTTTAATAATATGTTTGCATCAGTGGTGGGATTCAATTTTTTTTACTTCTGGTTCTGTGGGTATGGCTTGGTGGACATGGCATGGCTTGGTGGGCATGGCTTGGTGGGCATGGCAGGAGAAGGATACTGTAAAATCTCCATTCGCACACCACTCCTGGGGAAAGGTTTCTGCAAAATCCCCATTCCCTTCCCCATTCCTTGGTGGTGCAGTAGTTAGAGTGCTGTACTGCAGGCCACTTCTGCTGACTATCGGCTGCCTGCAATTTAGCAGTTCAAATCCCACCAAGCTCAAGGTTGACTCTGTTGTATAAGCGCCGGAAGGAGTCTCGGGAGTCAGTGACTAATTTTCAGCTCTTTATTGGTCCCGAGATCGATTCGGTGTGGCTAGGGTATGCGGCAGCTTATGTAGAACTTCCCGGCCAAGCCGTGACCAATGACACCGCTTTGAATCTCCCGCAATCGGTTTGCTCCAATCGCAGGGGATTCACAACGGGCCAATCTGTGCCGCTTGCTTGGCCAATCGGGTAGCCGTGCGTCTTAGCCAATCAGAACGGTTATCTACAAGAATGCTAATGACAATACAGAACAGACTCAGCCTTCCATCCTCCCGTGGTGGGTAACATGAGGACCCAGATTGTTGGGGACAATATGCTGACTCTGTAAACCACTTAGAGAGGTTTGTAAAGCACTATGAAGCAGTATATAAATCTAAGTGCTATTGCTATTCCTGGGGGAAGGATACTGCAAAATCCCATTCCCTCCCCACCCTTCTAACCTGCTTTCCAGCTCCGTTCTCCTTTGCAGGGCAATAAAAGAAGACCCAGTCGATCAGCTGGGACTCGGGAGGCAGAGAATAGATGGGGGTGGAGGCAGTCAGAGATGGCATTTGCCAGTTCTCTGAACTACTCAAAATTTCCGTTCTCCAGTACTAGTCAAAACCTGCTGAATACCACCTCTGGTTTTCACCAAGCATCGTGGCTTGATTCATACATAAAATTAAATTATACATTGTGATTTACAAACCATAACAGGGGAGTTCACATATTTCACTAAGCTTAGGATCTCAGCATGGTAACTGGGAAGCCAAGACAGGCCAAAAATTTCTTCCTACTGTACGTATCTGACTTTTTATATTATAAGTAATACAAAAAAAGTGCCAACCTCTATCCTACCTTTTATTTTAATCATGACTCAGGCCCAAATAGACCTCATAAGCTGGAGACATGGCTGCAGCTTAATGTTAAACGTGCTTTCTTATTCAGAAAAAGGACAATGATAAGCAGTAGTAACAGTGAGAGGTTGGCTAGTAGTAAATCAGTGATCTGTAACAGGTTCTAGAGAGAGCTATTGTACAAATAGACAAGAGTTACAGCAATCTTTTTACAAGTATGTCCCCAATATATTCAAATACTCCTAATATGCTAAAAGGTTGGAGATTTCTGTTTCAATCTCATATCAGGCTTATTATAGCATATTGCAAGAGACTTCAAACTTGGCAAGCTTAAGACTTCTGGACTTTAACTCCCAGAATTCCTGAGCTAATATGACTGGAGGAGGAATTTTGGGAGTTGAAGTCCACAAGTCTTAAAACTGTCAAGTTTGAAGGCCCCTGGCATAGCGCAATATATGAACCCAGTCAGAGATGGTATTCAGCAAGTTTTGACCAGTTTTGGAGAACCGGAAGAGGAAATTTGGAGTAGTTCGGAGAACCGGCAAATACCACCTCTGACTGGCCCCACCCCCATCTATTCTCTGCCTCCCGAGTCCCAGCTGATCAGCTGGGTCTTCTTTTGTTGCCCTGCACAGGAGAACGGAGCTGGAAAGCAGGTTAGAAGGGGGGGGAGGGAATGGGGATTTTGCAGTATCCTTCCCCTGCCACACCGACCAAGCCACACCACACCCATCAAGCCACACCCACGGAACCGGTAGTAAAAAAAATTGAATCCCACCACTGAACCCAGTGTATACTTATTAAACTGATAATGGTGTTTAAGGAAGCAACAACCTTACCTATCTGAATATTAAACCATTTTTGTGTTCTTTTATAGCACAGATGAAAGATCTGAATATATTTTGCAACTTCTTTTTGTCTTTAAGTCTTTGCTACTGACCTTTCCTGAAATATTAGGATTGTGGATTGAGCAAAACTAGACCAGTTCTTCCTAGATGAACCTGCAGATAGCAATAGGAGACTGAATGAAAAACAAGAAAAACAGCAACCTCCCAGCTTAGAATATGTATTCACCTGCCTCCTGTCCAATGATTTGAAATATTACAATCCCAACAGTTGAAGAAGAATAAAAAAAAGAGATCTTCATTTAAGGTGGACAAACATGAATGCTAGAAATAGACAATGAGAAAAGCTGAATTTTGCCTAGAAGGGATTGTTTCCATGATGTTCAAAGTAACTTCAAGAAAAAATGAGAGGAAGTCAGAATTTATTGGCTTCACGGGAAAGGGAAAAGAATTTTCTCTCTGGGCATTTATAATTCAATGTCTCACAAAGGACAAAGATTCTTTTAGATGGTTTATGGATTGTACAGCAATAACTCCAGACTTATTGACCATGAGATAGAAATTAGTGACAAGTGAAAGAAAAAATACAGGTTTTCAAAGAGATTGGAAGCTCAGCTGTAAAGACCCACATTAGAGCCACGGTGGTGCAGTGGTTACAATGCAGCACTGCAAGCTACTTCTGCTGACTGCCAGCTAACTGCAGTTTGGCAGTTCAAATCTCACCAGGCTCAAAGGTTGACTCAGCCTTCCATCCTTCCGAGGTGGGTAAAATGAGGACCCAGATTGTTGGGGAAAATATGCTGACTTTGTAAACTGCTTACAGAGGGTTGTAAAACACTGTGAAGCAATATATAAATCTAAATGCTATTGCTATTATGCAAAATTCCGATCTAGAAACAGAAATTAGGTCAGAAGTTAACAAAATGGTGCTTTTCCTGAAAATTTAGCTTACCTAAACAACATAAGAAAAAGAAGAAGCAAGGATTTGGAAAATAAGCATGATAGAAGTACTGATCAAGAAAGAAAAACCAACCAATTAATCTGGAGGAGAAAAGGATTTTGGAGGGTTCTATTCACTCTGGGATGGAGGACTTAGGGATAGCATGATGAAAATATGTAAAAGTGAATTAGGAGAAACGTCTCCAACCTCAATGGTTGTCATAGCTATTAATGGCTTATTGAGGTTTTCTCAATACATTATTCAAGTTCTCCAGTTCTTCAAGGATACTCTCAGGTGATTGCTTACCATCAGGCAGTAGTTGTCCAAAACTATCAGATATCACACTTGCTCCCACAAAGAAGCATGAACTATCTCTTAGACCCAGATAGTCATAACCCGCCACCCCTGCCAACAGCCCAAAGGATGGTTGAAGTCCCCATGTAGATCATACCAGACAATATTCCATAAGAATTCATAGATTTAAAAAAAATCCTCCCAAATAATATTACAAATCATTGACACAATGAGAGCACATAAGTACGAGACCTTGACTGCTGTAATTTCTATGGTAGGCTCTAACTTGAGTTCTTCTCTTGCTTGGCCAGATTTTTTTAAAAAAATTTTCCTTTCGTTTTCCTCTACTGGTACAGTATACCAGATGTCATCTTTGCCCATCTCCAGCAGTTTTCAGTGAATCTAGGAGCTCCCTAGGAATGACCAACAGAGAAAATATCTTGGTTGCCTCTCAGTTCCAAGTCTCTACCATGTTCCTAATGAACCACCTATTGAGTTGTTGGAAAACTTTTCAAACACTCTTAGGAATCCACCTGGATATATTTTGGGAAAATCATCTTAATGGGTCCACCCATCTTGCAGAGACAATGGGTAATGAGAAATCTCATCTAGACCACAACATGACCCAACCATGGCAAAGGACTCAGTCACTTATTTCTAGCTCGACCATCCATTACTTAAAAGTAAAATATAGTCCAAGTTATGTCTTTCTACATATTGAGTCAGCTACTATTTTTCATGTCAGTCAATGTCACAATTGTATTATTTCTGAGCTATAAACTATTTACCATAACAAATTCATTGCTTTGTAATCTCTTGCTCTGCCTGTTGCCAGCGTGGGGGGAGGGAATAATTCAATCTCAAATAATTAGATTTATTGTGTTAAGTCCTGAGCATGGGCGCAAGGAACGGAGACGAGACATTGAATGGTGACTTCAACTCTATATTGTAAAATAAGAACAGAGCAAATACTTGGGTGGCAGCAGCTCTTTTATAGAGCTGGCTGCTGTCAAAACAACCAATGATTTGAGTTTACTTCTTTCACAAGCGTCCAATCAGAGAGGCCCATTAACAGCTAATCAGACTGGCCAGAAACGACCAATCATGACTCGCTATTCGCAGGCCAATGAGAAGTGCAGGATTACAAGCCTGCTGTCAAGTAAAGGTGTTTAGGGTTGTACCGCTGCGTTGGCTTAGTCCATAACACCCCTCCCCCCTAGGTTCCGTCTGAGGGGTGGGGTGATGTATTCTCGTAAATAGGCAGGTCGCTTCACCTGTCTGCTTGACCTGCACTGTTCCACCAGTTCCTGTCCTGGCTCTGGTTCCGGTGGGCTGCTAGCTGGGTTGGATGGTGATCCCCACAAATTCTTAATGAGCTATCTGGCTTTATGGGTGTTACTATTGGAGTTTCCCATCGGGCATGGTCAATCGGTTCCAACATACCCTGGGCTATTAATTTGTCTAGTTGCTCGTTAATCTTTGGCTTGAGGGCAAAAGGCACCTGACGAGGCTTAAGGTGAATGGAAGTCACATCGGGACTGAGATTAAACGATAGAGGGGTCCCCTTGTACTTGCCTAACGTTCCTGTGAACACGTCCTAGAATTCCTGGATGAGAGCCTCTTCCCAGTCATCACTTCTGGTTTGATGGATGCCAGCTAGTTCAATTCCGAGTGGGGCGAACCACTGTAACCCTAACAAACTGGGCCGGTCATGATCGATGACAGTCAGGGGAAGCTTCGCGGTGTGGTCCTTGAAGGATACTTGGACGTGGCTGGAACCGACAACCGGAATTGTGTTTCCTTGGTAGTCTTTTAGGATAATTCTTTGAGTGCTGAGGTCCTGGTGACAGATGGCAGGGATCAACTGTTTGAGGGTTTTCCAGGACTCCATCGATAGGGATGACCCCGAATCAATTTCTATCATGCACGGTCGATTCTCAATAGTGACCTTTACGCGGATCTTTCTTGCATCTAGTGATGAAGCGTGGCTGATAGTGATAGTTTGGTGTGCTTCTTCTCATCTTGTTGAAGCGGCAGGTGCTCGATTTCTGTAGTAGTGGTTGTTCCATTGGTGGTTCAGGCGGTCCTGATTTCCTGGTGGTTTGCCTGTCTCCCGGCAGAGGTTATTCTCCCTCCGGCTTGGACTGGACTCTCGCTTGCTTCTGCAGACCTTTGCGATGTAGCCTCTTTTCCCACAGGAACGGCAGAGTGCGTTGAGGAATTTGCAGTCTGATTGTGGGTGGTTTGCCCCGCAACCAGCACATTGGCGTGGAAGTCTCTGGTTCCTTTGCTCTCGTTCCGAGCAGAGCTGGTTGACCTTCTCTTCCTCACTGTCTGAGGATGACTCAAGGTCTTCATGATGGGCGGTAATAGTGTGCCTCTCAGAGGAGAGCGGACTATCACTAGCGAGTTGGCGGTGTGGTGTGTTCACTCGGCACATTCGAGCAGCTGACTTCCTGGTTGCTTCTGCGGCAGTAGCGTCAGCGATGACATCTGCAAGGCTGATGTCTCCTTTTGCCATGATATTGCTTTGTAATGTGTGGTCATCTAATCCCAGAACTATTCGGTCTCTCATGGCTTCCTCGAGGTTTGCAAAACCACAGAGTCCTCCCAGGTTCCGGAGGTCAGCTACGAAGTCCCCAACGCTCTCGTTCTTCCATTGGTCCCTCTGATAAAACTCGTGTCTTCGTATCAGTGTAGGTACTGCGGGTGCGTAATGGGCCCAGAGGATCGGCGCGAGGTTATCCCAATCCATGGTATTCACTTCCACCGGTTTGGTAAGTGCCTTAGCCATTTTAAAAACAGCGGGGCCGCAGTGGGTCAGGAACACCGCTTGTTTCTTGCCAGGCGTAGCATCTTTCAGATTGTTGGTCTCCAGGAACATCTGGAAACGGTCCATATACAAGTCCCAGTCTTCGTTTGCCGGGTCATATGGAGCAGGTGGTATGGCGCCGCTGGTCATTCTGCCGTTTGTTGCGTGCGCTCTCAGCCACGTGCTCTTGTCTTGTTCGATGAATATTTAGTCAGCTGTCTCCATATCCCACCCTCGTCGCCAGTGTTAAGTCCTGAGCATGGGCACAAGGAACGGAGACGAGACATCGAACTGTGACTTCAACTCTTTATTAATGACTTCAGAACAGAGCAAAATACTTGGGCAGCAGCAGTTCTTTTATAGAGCTGGCTGCTGTCAAAACAACCAATGATTTGAGTTTACCACTCTAACAAGCGTCCAATCAGAGAGACCCACTGTCAGCCAATCAGATCGGCCAGAAATGACCAATCACGACTCGCTGTTCACGGGCCAATGAGAAGTGAAGGATTACCCCTTATTACTTGTGATGGTAATAAGGAGAAAAAGGCAATCATTCGAGATTTTTATGGACAACTATACAAACAAGAGGATCTTGACGAGGGAAAAATTAAACAGTATTTACAAAATGCTAACCTACCTAAGATACCTGATGAAACTTGGAAAATGTTAGAAAGTGCTATAACAATGATGGAATTAACTGAAGCACTCAACAGACAGAACAATGGAAAAGCACTAGGACCAGATGGCTTCCCGGCAGAATTTTATAAAACATTACAAGAATCGTTGAGCATCCCACTGTTGGAAGTCATGAATGAAGTTATGATAAATAAGAAAATACCTGAAACATGGTCAGAAGCTTATATTACACTTATTCCAAAAGAAGGGGTTGACCCATTACAAATTAAGAACTATAGACCTACTTCCTTATAGAATGCAGATTATAAAATATTTGCTTCAATCTTGGCAGAAAGGCTTAAAAAAATACCTAAATAACTTTATTCACTCTGATCAGAATGGATTTTTACCAAAGAGACAGATTAAAGACAATATGAGAGTAATCCTGGACACATTGAAATATTATGAGGCGCACCCGGAAAAACAAATGGTTTTGATATTCTTAGATGCCCAAAAGGCATTTGATAATGTGAACTGGAGATTTATATTATTATTATTGGAACAGATGGGCTTTGCTAGAAAATTTATCCAAGCAATAGAAGCCGTATATTATAAGCAAACAGCAAAAGTAATGATAGATGGAGAATTCACAGTTTCTATCAATATTAAAAAAGGTACAAGACAAGGATGCCCATTATCTCCTTTGTTATTTGTATTGACATTGGAAGTCTTAAATAGAAATATTAGAGAGGATATAAATATAAAAGGAATGAAAGTCAAAAAGGAGGAATTCAAATTGCAAGCCTTTGCGGATGACTTGGTCTTTATTTTGGAAGACCCTTTAGAGACAGCTTTAAAACTATTGGAAAAGATAGAGATGTATGGTGAGATGGCTGGTTTAAAAATAAATAAAGACAAAACAAAGATTCTGACAAAGAACATATTATTAAGACAAAGAGAAGAGCTGGCAGATTTATTGAAAATTCAAGTTACGAACAAAGTTAAATATTTGGGGATATATTTGACGCCAAGATGTACTACACTGAAAGAGAATAATTATATTAAGATTAAACAGCAGATAGCATCTGACCTGAAAAAATGGGAAAACCTACAATTGTCATTGATAGGTAGAATTTCAACAATCAAGATGAATATTTTACCCAGAATTTTATATTTGTTCCAAACAATACCAATTAGGTTAAGTAAGGATTACTTCGAAGAATTAAATAAAATTGTGTTGAAGTATATATGGCAAGGCAAGAAAGCGAGAATAAAATTAAAACTTTTACAGGATGCTAGAATTAGAGGAGGATTTGGCCTTCCTAATTGGGAGTTGTATTATTAAGCTGCAAACTTAATGTGGGTTAAAGAATGGATAACGTTAAGAAAGACTAGATTGTTGACATTAGAAGGTCATGATTTATTATTGGGTTGGCATGCTTTTTTATGGTATAAGGGAACTAAATCACAGGGTTATTTTAGAAGGCATTATATACGGGAATCATTATGGTTGAATTGGGAGAAAATTAAGAAACAATGTTATTTGAAAATTCCAGTTTGGTTATCAATGATTGAAGCTTTTTCGTATCCTATAACTTATAAGAAGGAACAAACAGTTAGATATGGGGAAATATTGGATGAAAAGGGTGAACTTAAAACGATGCAAAATTTAGAAGAACAAGGTATAAAGATGAATTGGTTTTCATATGCACAAATACATGCAAAGTATCTTAAAGACTCTAAAATAGAAGGATTTTATGATAAACTGACTGATTTAGATAGGATTTTGACAGGTACTGATGAAAAAGTGATTAAAAAACTATATAGTTATTTGTTGGAAATTAAATTAGAGGAAGAACAAGTTAAAGAAACAATGATTGCTTGGGGGAAGAATTTTGGATATGGAATTGACTTAGAGAAATGGCAAAAATTGTGGTCACAAAATTATAAAATGACAATGTCAACAGCATATAAAGAAAATTTGTATAAGATGTTTTACAGGTGGCACTTTCCTCCGACAAGAATAGCAAGAATGTTCAAGAATAAATCTGAAAAGTGCTGGAAATGTCATCAGATACCTGGCTCATATTACCATATGTGGTGGACTTGTGAGGAAGCCAGGAAATATTGGACTAGAATTTGCATAAGGCTGGAAAAAATGACAAAGAAACACATAGATTTGAAACCAGAGATTTTTTTTATTGGGAATCGTACCTGATATATATAATAAAAATTTAAAGTATCTGATTGTAAATGTATTAACAGCAGCTAGAATTGTATTTGCTAAACATTGGAAGAGTGAGAAAATACCATTAGAGGAAGAAATTATTAAGAAAATATTGGAATGTGCTGAAATGAGTAGATTGATATTTGAAATTAGAGAACAAGAAGATAAACAATTTTATGAAGTTTGGGATCTTTTTTATCAATGGTTTGATAATACAATATAATAATAGAATATTTAGAAACTTAGGAAATAATGAATATATAATTTTTCTTGGTTTTGATAATTTTTAAGAATATTTTATTAAGATAGATTTGGTATGATTCTATGATTTGTTTTAAAATAATTTAACTTTATTATAGTTATCTCGCTTAAGCATGAATTAGTAAAATTATAGTCAAATGATTGTTTAATAATGATATTTGGATATTTTATTGATGATTGATCATGTGAGTTATTATGTAATATAATTATTTTGATGACTATGAAATGGATGCACAAAAGGGAGTGGTAAACCAACCGATACACTGTAAATTTATGAAGAATGATCTTTTTATGTTATGTTTTATGTCTTATATGTTTTTTGTCTGTCGTTAAAATCAATAAAACTTTTACCAAAAAAAAAAAAAAAAGAAGAAGTGCAGGATTACGAGCCTGCTGTTAAAGTAAAGCTATTAGGGTTGTTACTGACGCGTTGGCTCAGTCCATAACATGATGTGTGCTAATGTTTCGTTCCTATTTGGCAAATTTTGTCAACCAGGGAGCCCTCAGAAGAACTTTCACTTCATGGCAAATTTGGTGGCCCACTAGAAATTGAATAATGGCCTTCATTTTGCTACCTGAGATTGCAAAGGCAGACAACTTGTGAAATATCTTCAAGGCCCCCATACAGCACAAATAAATTGTATGTGGCTTAATGGATAACCAGGTGTGATGTATAATAGAAGTAGAAATAACCTGCTGTTGAGATGTTTAAGTATAAAGGCGAAAAGTATGTACCATAAATATTCAGAAAGCCGCAGTTCCAGCATGGAATTCGTGCAGAGGTGGAATAGGTTGAATCCTAGAATTTCAGGCTGGGATGTTTGCTGGAAAGCTCCTGCTGATATGGTCATAACTGTGTACACATTTTAAGGAGAATGGTTATCAGGGTTCAGGGTGTGTTCTTGTTTCATGTGCATGTGAAAATAAATAGTGTGTGGATAAATAGATTGGAGAGTCTGACTCCCTTTAGGAACAGAAAGGGAAGGCATTTGAATAATGCACTGGGTATGAGCTGTTTTGAACAGGCAGATATTTCATTCTCCATCTCCAGTGGGGAAACAATACAACACGCCAGTTCTCTCAGTTAAAACTGCCTTCAGTCAACATAAGCTAAAACAGCCCTCCCAGCAGTGATGGGATTAAAAAATTTTTACTACCGGTTCTGTGGGCATGGCTTGGTCGGTGTAGCATGGTTTGGTGGACGTGGGTGGCTTGGTGGGTGTGGCAGGGGAAGAATACTGCAAAATCCCGTTCCCTCCCAACCCTGCAAACCTGTTTTCCAGCCCCATTCTCCTGTGCAAGGAAACAAAAGAAGACTCAGCCAATCCTCTGGGACTCAGGAGGCAGAGAATAGATGGGGGTGGAGCCAGTCAGAAGTGGTATTTGGCGGTTCTCTGAATTACTCAAAATTTCCACTGCCAGTTCTCCAAAACTGGTCAGAACCTGCTGAATACCACCTCAGTCTCCCAGTGATTTCTCTCTAATAATCTCTGTGATCTTTGTGATTTTCTTTTCCACCAAATTATTCCTGGGAGGATGATTTCTAAATCAAAAAACAAATATCATATTACAGTAATAGATCCTGTCTACAGGTAGTCCTTGCTTTATGACTGCCTAGTTTAATAATTGTTTGAAGTCATGACAGTGCTGAATAGGTGATTGGTCTTCCCCCTTCATACCTGTGTCTTGCACAATTGCAACATCCTTACAGTCACATGATTCAGATTTGAGTGCTTTGCAACCAGCAGGTATTTAATGACCATTGTGGGATTCCACACTCAATTTATGTGTTTCACAAATGGCTTCGGACCAGCAGAGTCAATGAAGACGGATGGGTTGAAATTTCACATCATGGTTTTATAATGTCACACTTAATGACCAGAAGTAAGGTCATAGGCCTGAGGGAGTCATGTCTTGTTTAATGATCTCATCATTCAGCAAAGATGTCATCATTCCCAGTTGTGGTCATTAATTGGAGACAGCCTATATTATTTTCTGTTTATTCTGTGTTGATGAATTTAGACTGGTTTGGTTAGCCTCAATTCTTAGAAATATGAGAGAACAAGCTATTTGTAGATTGCCTCATATCAGTCAAGACACAGTTTGGTTTGCTGGGTTGGTAAATGTAGAAAGGTTTAATTACTCTTAGTAATATGAGTAAACCAGGTATTTGCTGATTGCATCAATCAAGACCCAGTTTGTTTTGACTCACACATTTTAAAAATAGGGCATCAGCCCTGTCCAAAACCCTCAGGGAAGATGGATCTTCATTGCCAAAAAAGTACACATTTGATCTGCATTATAAGGAAACGGTGCCTTTGTCAGAGAAGGACACCAGGTGGCACTCTATGTGGCTGCTTGGACTTGCCTTCCTTGTATAGAAAATCATCTTTACAAACGCACTTAAATTGGCAATTGGCTGAAATGAAGAAAGGAAGTGGGTAAAGTCAACTAAAGACAAAGAAGCCAGTATGTTGCTTGTTCTGTCCCTAATTAGCATTCTTGAGATCCCCGCGCTTTGATTGGCCAAAGCGCGGGGCACTCTGATTGGTCAGGCGAGCCGCGCCGATTGGCTCGCTAAGAATTTCCCGCAATAGGTCCATTCGAATCGCGGGAGATTCAAAGCGGTGCCATTGGCCGCGGCCGCCGTGGCTGAAAGAATAAAAGCCGCGAATCTTTTGCGAAGAGCCAGTTCGGTTCCTACTTTAATAAAAGAGCATGATTTGAAGTCACCGACTCCTGACATCATTTCGCGGACACAACACTGGCGACGAAGGTGGGATCCAGACCCTGAACCGAACCATGTGTCCGACGGAAGCCAGACGAACCACCACGATGGTGAAAATCGCACCCCCCGCACCCCCCGCACCCTTCAACCCCACCACCGAGGACTGGGAATCGTACTCCGACCGATTCCGCATGTTCCTCGAGTGCAGCGACCTGAAGGACTCCACCGGCCCCATGAAACGCGCCGTCTTCCTGACCCACTGCGGGACCGAGGTATTCAAGATGGCCAAGGCGCTTGCCAAACCCGCCGATGCGACCGCGATGGACTGGGACGTCCTCGAGCCAATACTTCGGCAGCACTACGCTCCAGAGGTACCCATCCTGATCCGACGAAACGAATTTTACCGTCAGGACCAACGGTCGGGTGAGAGATTCAGCGACTTCATCGCCGAGCTCTGCGAATTCGACGACCTGAACGACGCCCTGCGAGACAGAATCGTGCTCGGTTTGTGGGACCCCGTCCTCCAGAGCTGGCTGATGGCCAAGGGCAACATCAGCCTAGCAGACACCCTCACCGCAGCCGCAGCCGCCGAAGCAACCCGAACATCCGCCAACCGCATGCGCAGACCGAACACTGGGGACCGCAGCGGAAACAACAACCCTGCGAGGTCGGCCGAGGCCCAACCCGAGACGACCACCCACCAGGGCGACTTCCACTCGGCATCGGGCACTTCCGATGACAAGGAGGACATCCATCGCCTCCAGACAGGCCGCGACCCATGGAACCGGCGGGGTCGTAAGTCGAGGACCAACTGTGCCGGTTGCGGCGGCGACCATCCCAGGTCGGAATGCCGGTTTTTCGAATCGATCTACCGGCATTGCGACAAGAAGGGACACATCGCCCGTGTCTGCCGCCTAAAAAAGAACCGCAGCCTGGCACGATGGGACCAGAGCGACCGAAGGAGAGAGAACACATCACCCCGGACCAGAGATCGCCCCTCGGACAACAGATGGGACCGGAACGGACGATCCCTGTGAGGCGGCGATAACCGGCGAAGAGAGAAGACCCATCAGACGGTCACCATCGGCCACGCCATAACCAATGATGCCCGGAAGGTCCACGTGGAGGTAGGCATCGAGGGCGAGCCATGCAAAATGGAGGTGGACTCCGGGTCCTACCTCTCCATGATAGCATGGCATGAAATAAAGCACTTGGTGCCTACCATCCAAAAGAGGAACCTAGTCAGCCAGAGACTCATCGTAAAGGACTACCAGGGAAACCGCATCCCGGTAGTTGGAACCAAACACTTCAACATCACATATAAAGGGCACACCGAAAGGCTTCCCCTGACAATTGTTGACCGCGACCGCCCAAGCCTACTGGGACTGCAATGGTTCGCCCCGCTCAGCATCGCAGTCACGGGAGTCGACCACGTCACCGACGACAGCTGGGAGCAGCAACTGGCCCAGGAATTCCAAGAGGTCTTCGACGGAAACCTAGGCAAGTACCGAGGGCCCCTTACATCATTCAGCCTAGACCCAAACGTCCCCCCAAAACGCCTGAAACCAAGGCGGGTGCCATTCGCACTTAAACCCAAGATAGACGAGCAAATTGACAAGCTCGTCAAGCAAGGGGTCCTACAGCCCATAGACCACGCCCGGTGGGAGACCCCCATAGTCACCCCAATCAAGCCCGATGGGTCGGTGAGGATCTGTGGGGACTATAAGGCCACCCTAAATGGTGCGCTACAACAAAGCGCCTACCCCGTCCCAGTAGTGCAACACCTACTGCACTCACTGGGAGGGGGCAAGGTTTTCGCCAAGCTCGACCTCGCCCAGGCATACCAACAGTTGCCAGTCGACGAGCAAACAGCAGAAGCGCAAACCATAGTCACCCACTGGGGAGCATTTAAATGCAACCGACTCCAATTCGGAGTCAGCGTGGCACCGGGAATATTCCAAAGCCTAATGGAAAGACTATTGCAAGGCATCAAGGGGGTGGTACCTTACTTCGACGACGTCCTAGTATCGGCAACCAACCAAGCCGAACTTGAGGGTCGCCTAAGGGAGGTCCTAATCAAATTCAAAGAGACCGGGCTCAAAGTCAAGAGGGAGAAATGCCAATTATACACGGAACGGGTAGAATTCCTAGGATACCTCCTAGACCGTCACGGCATTCACCCCACAAACCAAAAAATCAAGGCCATCAAAGAAGCACCCACACCCAAGTCGAAGACGGAACTACAGGCATTCCTGGGGTTACTTAACATTTACAATGTTTTCCTGCCCCAAAAGGCGATGGTAGCGGAGCCCTTGCATAGGCTTCTGGACAAGGCGGCGACCTGGACTTGGGGGAAACGCGAGCAAGCCGCCTTCCAAAGAACAAAGGACCTCCTCACTTCGGACGCCATCCTTATACAGTATAACGAGACCCTACCTCTGGCAGTCACATGCGACGCATCACCTTTTGTCGTCGGTGCTGTCCTCAGCCATACCCTCCCTGACGGAAAAGAAGCGCCCATCGCGTTCTTTTCAAGGACCCTCACCAAACCGGAGCGGAACTATAGCCAGCTGGACAAAGAGGCTCTGGCTATCGTTGCCGCCGTAAAAAGATTCCACGAGTATCTCTACGGTCGGACATTCACCATCATAACCGACCACAAGCCGCTGCTGGGAATCCTTGCAGAAAACCAGGCCACCCCGAACATTCTGTCTCCCTGAATGACAAGATGGTCCGAGTTCCTGGCAGCCTACAACTACGGACTCATACACAAACCGGGTAAGACGATCTCCCATGCAGACGCCTTAAGCCACTCGCCGCTACCGGAACCTGACACCGACCCAGCACCCACGACAACCACCCTCAGCATAGAGACTCTACCCAACCTGCCCATAACCGCGTCAGACATTGCCCGAGAGACTAATAAAGACAAACGTCTGGTGCGGGTGTTGCATTGGGTAGAGAAAGGGTGGCCGGAAAGGGACAACGACGAGTCCGTCAAAACATTCCGAAACCGCCAAATGGAACTCTCGTTATTAAAAGGGTGCATACTATGGGGGGATAGGGTGGTCATTCCAGAAAAGCTACAAGGGAAGGTTCTGGAACTGCTACATGAAGGGTACCCTGGCATCGTTAGGACTAAAGCCCTGGCCAGAAGTTACGCTTGGTGGCCAGGGATGGACAAACAAATTGAGACCTGGGTAGCAAGGTGCCAACGATGCCAGGAAACTAGGCCAAGCCCACCCACAGCACCCGTCCTAGAGTGGGAAACCCCAAGGGGACCTTGGTCTAGGATTCACATAGACTTCGCCGGGCCCACAAAAGGACACACCTTCCTTATAACAGTAGACGCTTCCTCCAACTGGCTAGAGGTAAGCAACATGAAGACAACAACCACGGAGGCCGTGATCAAGGAACTCTGCAAACTTTTTGCAACACACGGCCTCCCAGACGTCGTTGTTTCCGACAACGGGCCCCAATTCACCTCGCTGGAATTCGAAAAATTCCGAGCGGAAAGGGGCATCCGCCACGCGCTGACATCACCGGCGCACCTGGCGGCAAACGGTAGGGCGGAACGGATGGTGCAATTCACTAAGAAAACCATCCGGAAAATAGACCACGGGGAGATCCAGGAGAAAATAAACAAACTACTCTTCACCCAACACATAACCCCAAATACCACAACGAATAAGAGCCCAGCCGAACTATTAATGGGGAGGAAATTAAGGTCCCCACTCGACAGGTTACACCCGACGTATAACCCGGAGAAGCCCCCAGACTCAAACAGCAAACACCGAACTTTCGCACCAGGCAACCCCGTATACGCAAGAAACCTGACGGGAGACCCACTATGGATACCGGCCGTCATCACACAAATAACAGGCCCACACTCGTACCGGCTACAAACAGCAGACGGACGAGCATGGAAACGCCACATCAACCAATTAAGGTCGAGGACTGCCAAACAAGAGACCACCGACGCACAAACAGGTGAAACCAACCCCCACAACACAAACCAAGGGGGGAGGGAATACCCAGGGGACCAAAACCAAAGAAGAATAAACCAGCCACACTTACCGGAAAGCAGCCATCACGACCCCTCGCCAGGAAGAGACAGCCAGGCCAGCTCGACCGGCCCGGAAAGACCGAGCGGGAGCGGCGAAACCCGCAGCTCAACCAACCTGGGAGGCCCAGGAGGGAGCTACGAAGAGCGGCCCGGCCCGACCGACCAGCCGGTTCCCACGACGGCATCAGGAGCAACAGAGATCCCGACCGAACCGGCCGGGATCCAACCTACGACTGAGCTGCGCAGGTCCAGTAGGCTCAGACGGAGCCCCGCCTACCTGCGTGACTGCGTGACGTAAGGACTGAACCAAGAGGGGAGGGGTGTTCTGTCCCTAATTAGCATTCTTGAGATCCCCGCGCTTTGATTGGCCAAAGCGCGGGGCACTCTGATTGGTCAGGCGAGCCGCGCCGATTGGCTCGCTAAGAATCTCCCGCAATTGGTCCATTCGAATCGCGGGAGATTCAAAGCGGTGCCATTGGCCGCGGCCGCCGCGGCTGAAAGAATAAAAGCCGCGAACCTTTTGCGAAGAGCCAGTTCGGTTCCTACTTTAATAAAAGAGCATGATTTGAAGTCACCGACTCCTGGCATCATTTCGCGGACACAACATTGCTTATCTCTCTCACACAGAGACACACATCTATAGCCTTCATTTCATGAAAAAAGCTCTAAGAATATCATTGTCATTGTTATAATGGCTTTGTCCATTACATCCTCCAAAGAGCTCAGGGCAGTCTTTCAACATCTTCCCCCAAAACCCTAATGAGCTCATTTCAGATGAAGTAAGATTTAAAAAGGGTGACTGAACCAAAATAATCCATTGTAACTAAATGAAGAGGGTCATCTGCCCATCCATTTTATGACAGATATATTGGAATTACTAAACCTTGCTCTGGCCCAGAACATAGAAAGGACAACACATTGAATCCCCAAACTTATTTACAGATAGTCCTCAATCTACAATCATTCATTTAGTGACTGTTTGAAGTTACAACAGCTCTAAAAAAAGGGGACTTTTCTCACACTAATGAGCATTGTAGCATTCCCATGGCCCCATGATCAAAGTTATGGCACTTGGCAACTGGTTCATATATATGATGGTTGCAGTGCCCTGGGGTCATGGGATCACTTTTTGTGACCTTCTGACAAGCAAGGTCAATGGGAAAGTCAGATTCATTAAAAATTACGTGGCTAACTTAACAATTGCAGCCATTCACAACAACTGTCCTGCTTAGCAATAGAGATGTAGGGCTCAGTTGTGATCATAAGTCAAGAATTACTTGTATTCTGAATGTTCCTGAAGTGTATTGACCACTGCCTCAATTTTTTTCTTCTCATTTTTAGATTCTTTGGGGAGTTCCTATTTTTTATAGTTCAATCACATCGATGTGGCTGCTTGGACTTGCCTTCCTTGTGCAGAAAATCATTTTACAGGTAGTAACTTCCTGCTCCCACAAAACAGTGTGTGAATTAAACATAACCAAATGTTCATCCTAGCCTATAGATGCTCTCCATTAGAAGAATTTTAGACTACTTATGGAATGGTTAGGTCAACACAATTCACAAATTACAAGCTGACATTTTAGAGGTGATGGTGAATGACATGAATTTTAAGATATGATTCAGGATCAGATTTGAAAATCCAGGGTGTATTTTTTATTATTATTGTTATTCCAGGGAACTATAAGAAGGTCCACACAACTAGTAGATAACATCTGCCTATACGGTCAGTAAGAGTAAACAACTACTTGATGGCACATAATAAATCAAAGCTCAGAATGCCATTCATTGTAACACCCATTCATCTTACCTGATATAAACAGGGAAATAATGAGAAAGAGACATGTAAAGTACATCATTAGCAACAGTGATGTACCTTTGGCAAGATGAAGCCTAAGATCAGTTATTACATGAGAAATTACAGCGGTCTGCAGATTGCAGATGTTTCAGAATGGATTAAATTTGATGCAAAACAGATTCATATGTGTGAATGGTACAATGTACAGTTTGGATTTAATTCTTCAGAACATTAGAACTAATATTGGTAAAATGATTTTTGGGTGTCATGCTGAGGTGGTATTCAGCAGGTTCTGATCAGTTCTGGAGAACCGGTAGTGGAAATTTTGAGTAGTTCGGAGAACTAGCAAATACCACCTCTGACTGGAGATTTTACAGTATCCTTCCCCTTGCCACACCCACCAAGCCACACCCACAGAAATCCTAGTAAAAAAAATTGAATCCCACCTCTGGTGGAATTATACTTTAGATTTCTATCATCTGACATGGCTCCTAATTGCTTAAGTCAAAACAATGGCTAACAGTCCACCTTTAAATGTTTAAATTAATTTTCAAAGCTATATATTCTTCCTGGAGAAGATATAAATGATTAAAATAGTGTCTTCTTAAGTAACATACTATTTGAACATCTAGAATATGTTCTGTGTAGTGCTGCTTCAAAAAAGTATTTGGACATGCTAATTTCTGATGCCTGGATTTATGAAATGCTTTTACAGTATTGCTTCATTTGTGCTATTTGCCAAACTGTTTTACCTTTGAAGTTTTATTTGGTAATCTTCCAAATAGCTGGTACCCTCCAGATGTGAGAACCAGATATTTTGAAACAGTATAATTGATATTCCCTAAAGGAAGAATAGATTGTTATGCATTCTGTTGAGAGAATATTTGGGCATTAAGTTTTGATCAGACTTTGCAAAAGGGTTTAGTAATTTTAGGCTTTAGTGAAAGAAACACTTAACACGTACAAGTCTAACAATCAGATAATGTGCATATGTGATGCTTCAGCTGTTGAAAACAATGCATGTGTCTTGTTTGATTGTAAAATACACTCTGTGGCAAGGGCCACATTTCTTAAAATAAAATCTAAGAAAAATTAGGACACTTCCCTTTTGCAGAGAATTAATGTGCATATTACTAGGAATACATCTTTTATGAGGGTAGCGGTTCATTCTTTAAGCTAGTGGTTTGGTTTGCAAATGTTTCATTACCAGGCTAGAGTAACAACTTCAGTGGAATTTAGGGAATGTCAGTGTTGGTGTTCTACTGCTTATAAGGTCTTCGTTTAATCAATAGGTCTTGTGATGGGAGGGTCATATCAGGTGAGGGTGTTGGGTCAGGTCTAGTGATGGGTCTTGTTAGGAGTCAGGTGTGGATCACATCAGGTGAGGGCCTTGTGATGGTTTGATCACATCAAGTGAGGGTCATTGGGAGGTGAAGTGCTGGTGGGGGGTTGCATGGATTGGTTGAACATCAGTGCTGTCACTGGTTGGATGTGCGGTTGAGTTGAATTTTTGGGTTCAGAGGCTGGTTCTAAGTTGATGTGTCTATTGATGGAATTGTTTGTGGAATGCCAGGCTTTGATTTACTCACATGTGTGGCAAACGGTAGTATTGCCGATGATTGTTGTATTGCTTCAATCGAATTGGTGCATCAGTGTGAGTAACAATTAGGGATTTGGGATCATGGCGATTGATTGCCAGCTGGCAACTTTTATATCAAAGACTATTCTGAAGAGGATCAATCACTTAGAACAACTACAGTTAGACTGAAGAGCAACAACATAGCATCCCATGGTCATGTGTTGCCATTTTGCAATACATTTTGAAAATTTCCAGCAAAAAACACCCATTGGATAATTTGGATTTGGATTGGATGTATGATCATGTGATTCACATAATGACTATGGTGGCTTGCTGAATAGAAATGATGGTCACAAGCCATAGTCATTCCCATCTTCAAAAAGGGAGACCCCAGCCTCGTTGAAAATTACAGACCAATCTCCTTATGCTGCGTCACCTGTAAAGTCATGGAATCAATTATTAACCAATCCATTATCCTCCATGTAGAGACAAACAATCTACTCTCTAATCTGGACACAGGGTGACTCAACTCACAATCCCACCAACCAAAATTCCGGGATCAATTATGGTCTACCTATATGGGCTGTACCTATATTTCATCATTGCCTATTGGAGGGATTAAACATATCACTGCATAAAGATTTAAGAGGATAGCACTTTACCAGTGCATGTCAAAGTGGGCTCAGATTTGGAGTTAGAGGAGGGGACCAACTATGAGCAGCAAGCTTCAGAAGTACCAACCAGTGACAAACAACCAGCTCCAGAACCACCAGATGCATTACCATCTGGGCAGTGAGAGATGTATCAGTATAACAGAGTTGGAAAGGAGCTTGGAGCTTTTCTAGTCCAACCATCTGCTCAAGAAGGAGACCTATATCATTTCAGACAAATCCCTGTCTAATCTTTAGCTTAAAAGCTCCAGTGATGGAGCATCCAGAAATTCTCAAGGCAAGTCTTCCCACTGATTAATTCTTCTCACTGTCAGGAAATTTCTCCTTAGTTCAAGGTTAATTTCCATCTATTGCTTCTTATCCTGCCCTCAGGTGCTTTGGAGAATAGCTTGACCCCCTCTTCTCTGTGGTAGTCCCTTAGATATTAGAAGATTGCTATTATGTCACCCCTCGTCCTCCTTTTCATTTGGAAAAATGAAATTTTTCATTGAGAGTTTATGCACCAAAGACAAACTCCTCATGTATCCAATCATACTTGGCCGATAAAAAATTCTATTCTATTCTATTCTAGATGGTTTCTGTTAAAATGGAACAGTAAGCACAAGCTCTCCATTGACTATAGTCACCCGTGAACTCCCACTCTGGGTGTTTTGATTCATGAACTTTGCAACCCTGATTTTGAACTTGGATGTTCAGACTCCACCTAAAAACTCTCCTGTATGCCACTTTGATTTGGAACTTTTGTAAGCCAAACTTGCTGAACTTTGGGGAAACTTGTCTCTGTACTACAAGCATGTGTGTTTTCAAGCCTCATTTAGTAAAGAGAACAAACCCACCCCTTCATGTATTTGTGAGTGCATGGCCTGGGACAGGATATGGCACAGACCTGTACTTAAGAGGGAAAAGGCAAGAAGTATTGTGATACAACCGATCATACTGAGATGATTTAATGATATATCTCCACATGTACATTCATTAAACAATGCCACAATTACCAAGTGCATAACAATGGCTCTGTTGTGTCTTTCATCAACCTATATTACAATTACACAGTAGTGGGTGGATGGGAGAAGCACATGAGTAAAAGATGGAGTAACTGCAGCAAGCTACACATTGTATACTTTGCATAAAAATAATAAACAAGAGGCTTTAAAGTTGTAGAGAATTCCTGTAGCATTTCTTCTATTTCAAAAGCAGTGGTGTGTTACTGGAAACTGCACAACTGGATAACTGTTCACATTGGGAAAAAATGGAAAATTATACCACTTTTTATACTTATACATAATAATGTATCTAGCAGGTGCTGGGTAATGGGATAGACCAGAGGAGATTGTAAAAGGATCAAAGATTGCATGGGGAAGAAATTTTGGACATACTATTGATTTAAAACAGTGGGAAAAGATTTGGAATACCAATTATAAAATAACAAAATCGGCAGCTTACAAAGAAAACTGTTCTGTCCTTCATTAACATACTTGAAATCCCCGCGCTTTGATTGGCCAAAGCGCGGGGCTTTCCGATTGGTCAGGCGAGCCGCGCCGATTGGCTCGTTAAGAATCTCCCGCGATTGGTCCGTTCAGAACGCGGGAGATTCAAAGCGCTGCCATTGGCCGCGGCCGCCGCAGCGAAAGGAATAAAAGCCGGGGGCTTTTTTCCTTTCGCCAGTTCGGTTCCCGCAGATCAATAAAGAGCTTTGCACTAAGTCACCGACTCCTGGCATCATTTCGCGGACACAACACTGGCGACGAGGATGGGATCCAGACCCTGAACCGAACCACGTGTCCGACGGAAGCCAGACGAAGCACCGAGATGGCGAAAATCGCACCACCCGCCCCCTTCAACCCCGCCACCGAGGACTGGGAATCGTTCTCCGACCGATTCCGCATGTACCTCGAGTGCACTGGCATGAAGGACGCCTCGGGCCCGCTGAAACGCGCCGTCTTCCTCACCCACTGCGGGACCGAGGTCTTCCAGATGGCCAAAGCGTTGGCCAAGCCCGCCGATGCGACCGCCATGGACTGGGACGTCCTCGAACCCATCCTTCGGCGACACTACGCTCCAGAGGTACCCATCCTGATCTGGCGCAACGAGTTCTACCGGCGGGACCAGAGATCGGGTGAGAGAGTCAGCGACTTCGTCGCCGAGCTGCAGCGCCTAGGGGGGCTCTGCGAATTTGATAACCTAAACAACGCTCTGAGAGACCGAATCGTGCTCGGTCTGTGGGACCCCGCCCTCCAGAGCCGGCTGATGGCTAAGGGCGACATCAGCTTAGCAGACACCCTCACCGCAGCCGCAGCCGCAGCCGCAGAAGCAACCCGAACTTCCGCCGATAGCATGCGCAGACCGGACACGAGGGACCGCGGCGGAAACAACAACCCGGCAAGGTCGACCGAACCAAAAACCGAGACGACAACACACCAGGGCGATTTCCACTCGGCATCCAGCACGTCCGATGACGAGGAGGACATCCATCGACTCCAGACAGGGCGCGACCAACGGAACCGGAGAGGTCGTAAGTCGAGGACCAACTGTGCCGGTTGCGGCGGCGACCACCCCAGGTCGGAATGCCGGTTTTTCGATTCCATCTGCCGGCATTGCGACAAAAAGGGGCACATCGCCCGGGTTTGCCGCCTGAAGAAAAAACGCAGTCCGGCTCGATGGGACCAGAGCGACCGGAGGAGGGAGAGCACACCACCCCGGACCAGAGATCGCCACTCGGACAGCCGATGGGACCGGAACGGACGATCCTCGCGAGGCGGCGACAACTGGCGGAGAGAGGAGACCCACCAGACGGTCACCATCGGCCACGCCATCACCAACGACGCCCGGAAGGTCCACGTCGAGGTACGCATCGAGGGCCAGCCGTGCAAAATGGAGGTGGACTCCGGGTCCTACCTCTCCATGATTGCATGGCACGAGATAAAGCGGTTGGTACCTACCCTCCAAAGGAGGAACGTAGACAACCAGAGACTCATTGTAAAGGACTACCAGGGAAACCGCATCCCGGTAGTCGGCACCAAAAGTTTTGACATAACGTATAAGGGACGCACCGAACGACTCCCCCTAACAATCGTCGACCGCGACCGCCCAAGCCTACTGGGACTGCAATGGTTCACCCCGCTCGACATCGCCCTCACGGGAGTCAACCACGTCACCGACGACGGCTGGGAACAGCAACTAGCCCAGGAGTTCCAAGAGGTCTTCGACGGAAACCTGGGCAAGTACCGAGGGCCCCTTATCTCGTTCGACCTAGACCCTAACGTCCCCCCCAAACGCCTGAAACCAAGGCGGGTGCCATTCGCACTGAAACCCAAAATAGACGAGCAAATTGATAAGCTCGTCAAACAAGGGGTACTGCAGCCCACAGACCACGCCCGGTGGGAGACCCCCATAGTCACCCAGATCAAGCCCGACGGGTTGGTGAGAATCTGTGGGGACTATAAGGCCACCCTAAATGGCGCGCTGCAACAAAGTGCCTACCCCGTCCCAGTAGTGCAACACCTACTGCACTCACTGGGAGGGGGCAAGGTTTTCGCCAAGCTCGATCTCGCCCAGGCATACCAACAGTTGCCGGTCGATGAGCAAACGGCAGAAGCACAGACCATTGTCACCCACCGGGGAGCATTCAAATGCAACCGACTCCAATTCGGAGTCAGCGTGGCACCGGGCATATTCCAGAGCCTAATGGAGAGGCTATTGCAAGGTATCGAGGGTGTGGTACCTTATTTCGACGACGTCCTAGTGTCGGCAGCCAACCAAGCCGAACTAGAAGGTCGACTAAGGGAGGTCCTCACTAAATTTAAAGAGACGGGACTAAAAGTAAAGAGGGAAAAATGCCAGCTTTGCACGGAACGAGTGGAATTCCTGGGCTACCTCCTAGACCGGCACGGCATTCACCCCACAAGCAAAAAAATCAAGGCCATCAAAGAAGCCCCCACCCCTAAATCAAAGACTGAACTACAAGCATTCTTGGGGTTACTGAACTTTTACAATGTTTTCCTACCCCAAAAGGCGACGGCGGCGGAGCCCTTGCATAGGCTCCTGGACAAGGCGGCGACCTGGACTTGGGGGAAACGGGAGCAAGCCACCTTCCAAAGAACAAAGGACCTCCTCACCTCCGACGCCGTCCTCATACAATTCAACGAGACCCTGCCTCTGGCCGTCACATGCGACGCATCACCCTTCGGCGTCGGCGCTATCCTCAGCCATACCCTTCCCGACAGAAAAGAAGCACCCATCGCGTTCTTTTCAAGGACCCTCACCAAACCAGAGCGGAACTATAGCCAACTGGACAAAGAGGCTCTGGCTATAGTTGCCGCCATAAAACGATTCCACGAATACCTCTACGGCCGGACTTTCACCATCATAACGGACCACAAGCCGTTGCTGGGAATCCTTGCAGGGAACCGGGCCACCCTGAACATTCTGTCTCCCCGAATGACAAGGTGATCCGAGTTCCTGGCAGCCTACAACTACGAACTCATACACAGACCGGGTAAGACGATCTCCCATGCAGATGCCTTAAGCCGCTCGCCGCTACCGGAACCCGACACCGACCCAGCACCCACGACGACCACCCTCAGCATAGAGACTCTACCCAACCTGCCCATAACCGCGTCAGACATTGCCCGAGAGACTAATAAAGACAAACGTCTGGCGCGGGTGTTGCATTGGGTGGAGAAAGGGTGGCCGGAAAGGGACAACAACGAGTCCGTCAAAACGTTCCGGAACCGCCAAACGGAACTCTCCTTATTAAAAGGGTGCATACTATGGGGGGATAGGGTGGTCATTCCGGTGAAGCTACAGGGGAAGCTTCTGGAACTGCTACACTTGGGGCACCCTGGCATCGTTAGGACTAAAGCCCTGGCCAGAAGTTACGCTTGGTGGCCAGGGATGGACAAACAAATAGAGGCCTGAGTAGCTAGATGCCAGGAAACTAGGCCAAGCTCACCCACAGCACCCGTCCTAGAGTGGGAAACCCCAAGGGGACCTTGGTCTAGGATCCATATAGACTTCGCCGGGCCCACAAAAGGACACACCTTCCTCATAACAGTCGACGCTTACTCCAACTGGCTGGAGGTAAGCAACATGAAGACGACAACCATGGAGGCCGTGATCAAGGAACTCTGCAAAACTCTTTGCAACACACGGCCTCCCAGACGTCGTCGTCTCCGACAACGGGCCCCAGTTCACCTCGCTGGAATTCGAAAAATTCCGAGCAGAAAGCGGCATCCGCCACGCGCTGACAGCACCGGTGCACCCGGCGGCGAACGGTAGGGCGGAACGGATGGTCCAATTCACAAAGAAGACCATCCAGAAAATAGACCACGGGGAGATCCAGGAGAAAATAAACAAACTACTCTTCACCCAACACATAACCCCAAATACCACAATCAATAAAAGCCCAGCCGAACTATTAATGGGCAGGAAACTAAGGTCCCCACTCGACAGGTTACACCCCACGTATAACCCGGAGAGGCCCCCAGACTCAAACAGCAAACACCGAACCTTCACACCCGGCGACCCCGTATACGCAAAAAACCTGACGGGAGACCCACTATGGATTCCAGCCGTCATCACACAAGCAACAGGCCCACACTCGTACCGGCTACAAACAGCAGACGGACAAGCGTGGAAATGCCACATCGACCAACTAAGGTCGAGGACTACCAACCAACAAACCACCGACGCACAAACAGGCGAAACCAACCCCCACAACACAAACCAAGGGGGGAGGGAATACCCAGGGAACCAAAACCAAAGAAGAATAAACCAGCAGTACTCACCGGAAAGCAGCCATCACGACCCCGCGCCAGGAAGAAACAGTCAGGCCGGCTCGACCGACCCGGAAAGACCGAGTGGGAGCGGCGAAACCCGCGGCTCAACCAACCCGGAAGGCCCAGGAGGGAGCTACGGAGAAAGGACCGGCCTGATCGACCAGCCGGTTCCCACGACGGCAGCAGGAGCAGCAGAGATCCCGACCGAACCAGCCGGGATCCAGCCTACAACTGAGTTGCGCAGGTCAAGTAGGCCCAGACAGAGCCCTGCCTACCTACGTGACTACGCAACGTAACGACTGAACCAAGAGGGGAGGGGTGTTCTGTCCTTAATTAACATTCTCGAGATCCCCGCGTTTTGATTGGCCAATGCGCGGGGCTCTCCGATTGGTCAGGCGAGCCGCGCCAATTGGCTCGCTAGGAATCTCCCGCGATTGGTCCATTCGGATCGCGGGAGATTCAAAGTGGTGCCATTGGCCGCGGCCGCCGCGGCGAAAGGAATAAAAGCCGCGGGATTTTTTCCTTTCGCCAGTTCGGTTCCAACTTACTAATAAAGAGCTTGCACTAAAGTCACCGACTCCTGGCATCATTTCGCGGACACAACAGTAAATAATGTATATAATAGTTATGAGGGTATGGAAGTAGTGTGTATTGAAATATTGGATATAGTGTATTGAAATATTGGAAATATTGGATATATTGTTCAATTAGTAATGGTATTATGTATAAATAGAAAAACCCAATAAAGTGTTGGAAAAAACATTTTTATCCAGCAGGTGCCATTCTCTCTGTGTCAAGACAATGGGTATAAACATTTTACTGGAAGAGAAAGCCAAGGGAAGTTGATGTCTTCAGAATTTTAGATGTTTCTTGAGATAAGAATACTTAATATTTGTTCTATACATAGTGTTTTATATTATCTTGAAAATTACCATATTCCACAAAATCAAAATTGTGTTGAATAGAGAAATGTTTATAGAATGTTTCATAACAGAAGATGATAAAGACTATCTGGAACAATATTCCCATTCATTAGGATAATATTTTTATTTAGCCTATCAACATTTCTACTAGCTATTTAATATAGTTATTTCTTCTAATGGCAGATTCAGGCTTCTACCAAAAGGATACAAAGCTGTAGATAACTTTTGTCTATTTCAGTGGAGCTAATGATTTAGTGGCAATTTTGTACACTTCTGATCTTTTTCCCAAACTTTTTCATTCACATTTGAGCATATTTGCTTGTTTAAAATCTCCAGAAAGAAGATTAAATATTTCCATATATATATTTCTCCTACATCGTACATTTTATTCTGGGCTTTTTCTAATATTTGCAATTTTCCAAACAATTTGATGTTCATTCTTCTTTATAATATATATTTTATGCACATTTTCCCCAAGTATTCTGCATTGGAGAATTTTGAAAATTTGACATATAATTTTGTTCTAATTCACATATAATTTTATTCAGTGACATTAAAATGCATTTAGATGAATTTCTTACCAATTTGGGGACAATAGAAGAGGTTATTCTGATCCCCAATGGCCCCCTTCATTGTTATAACTTTTGAAAAGATTATCATAAAGTATCCTATGTTTATGAAAACAAATGATCCTATATATATTTTGTTAATTTTACCTATTAAAATGTTACATAATTGAACAGGACTCCCATTCAGTTAGGGCAATTTGGATTCACTGAAATTTGTGAAAGATTTTGATTGCCATGCATGACACACTGACACCATAGCAGATATATTCTCTTCTGGTTCCTCCAACCTTTTAGTTATTATAGCCTACTAGAGCTGGGGCAAATCTGCCCTTTCAAATTGCAGTAGATATTTGGAAAGGTCCTGTTTACGAAAGTATAAACAGGAAAGGTGGAAAAACACCTTTTAAAGAGATTATTACTCCCACGCCATCACAACAAAAGGAAAAAAAGCAGGAAATTCCATGTCTCTCACACATAATGCAACCACTTCTCCTCCCACGGAATATTTTGCTTAAGTACAAGCGGGCTTCATTACAAATACATGTATGATTCTCTATCTTCCTGTCAACTTGCATCATTTTTCTGAAATCTCAAGTATACATCATTGCCTTAAGGTCTTGATAGGAGAATGGGAAAATGGGAAATAGGAACATAGGAGGCAATTCTATGAGAGTATTATTTTTAAAAATACATATGCTTTTTAACATTTTTACTACAATGAAGAATATAATTTACATTTCAAATCCCTCCCTGCTCTATGCACAATATTTATTATTTCTTTGGTTATAATTTATAGTATATTTATAAAGTAAAGGAGCAGTGATACTGGTAGTAAAACGTAATATTGAAGGAGAGGAAAATGCCAAAGGAAGCTTGACACTGAATTTAGGTCCTCAACAGAGGTTTGACTGGGGACCCAGAAAATCTGATTTTCAGAATGTAAGACAATGGGTGTGCATCTCAAACAATAGGTGCATTCAGTGTTCTCTGAAGAAATGGTGGAGGGACTCCCTATAGTATAGAGGAAGTAAGATATGGCACTGAGGTATACCAAATGAGCAGCCTTAGTTGAACAAGGTTGGGAATAGCCTAAGATCTGCCATTGTGATGATCTTGCTAGAATCTCAGTGAAAATATTGTTTTCTTCCCTATCTCAATATTCTGTAACATAAGGGACCTACCTTCTCCTGAATCATTATCTCAAATGAAAAGGGCCTGTTAAAATAATGAAGGGCAAAGTCAAGAATGGAGAACAAGGGAAATAGCTCTGTTTAAAGAGAACTGGTGTGGGGGGGGGGTAGGTTTTGTCACGGAAGGTGATAAATAAAAGTCTATATTGGTGGTTGTCTTTTCCTTCAGAAGCTAACGAAGACCCAATACTGAACATTTTGGAAAATGAAACTGATAAAGGAACATGGGAGATTTAGAATGGTGATGGTGAACCCATGACACATGTGACACACCATTATTTTTTTCATGAATATACTCAGGGGTGGGATCAGAGGTGGTATTCAGCAAGTTCTGACCAGTTCTGGAGAACCAGTAGCAGAAATTTTGAGTAGTTTGGAGAACTGGCAAATCCCACTTCTGACTCGAGATCTGACCCTTCCCCTGCCACGCCCACCAAGCCACCACCACAGAACCGGCAGTTAAAAAAATTTGAATCCCACCACTGGGTAGATTTAAAATGTTTTAACAACTGGTTCTGTGGGCGTGGCTAGGTGGGCATGGCCATGGGACTGGGTGGGTGTGATGTCTTGGTTTTTTTGCAGCAACCCTACCCCCCCCACAGGGGGTTTTGCCTCCTGGGCCTCAGGGAAGCTTTTCGGGGAGGCATTTTTGCTCCCAAGAAGCTTCCCTGGAGCCCAGGAAGGCAAAAACAGAGCGGGGGGGGCATGCAGTACCCCCCATCTCCCACCCATGTGCCCCTTGGGCCTCAGGGAAGACTCCTGGGTGAAGCAGTAAGACAGCAAGGAGGATCCTGGCATATATGATCATTGGAACAGTTGATCATTGGGAGGAGAAAAAAATACCTTAAGGAGTAACAAGGAGGGGGAGAATGCAGTCAGCGATGTCGGGCATGTGCAAAAAGGACTGACTGGGATGGGAGGGGTGGATGGAGAGGGCCAGGGCCAGCCAGGGGCATGATTTG
Organism: Hydrophis major; assembly: GCA_033807585.1. NCBI lineage: Eukaryota > Metazoa > Chordata > Lepidosauria > Squamata > Elapidae > Hydrophis > Hydrophis major. The sequence continues at coordinate 209,219,911 of CM066329.1, read as the reverse complement.
CCAGTTCTCCAAACTGCACAGAACCATAACAACTGGTTCTATAGAACCTGTCCGAACCTGTAGAATCCCACCCCTGAATATACTGTACCAGGCATCCAGACCCTCTGAAAGTTGTGCAAGAATAGGGTATGCTTTCCCATTCTTTTTGTCAGGTGCAAGGCCATGCAAGATCATTCTCCAAAGTTTATACATCTTGCATGAAAAATATTTACAATTATGCAAGAATGGGGCATTCTTGTGCACATCTCTGTACCCTCCAAAAATTGCATAAAAGTAGGGCGTGCTTTAGCGCGGTTTTCAGAAGCTGCAGAAAAACATTCTCCATAGCTGCTTCAAGAACGAAGGCTTTGTATGGTCCAGAGCAGTGGTGGGATTAGATTTTTTTTACTACTGGGTTCTGTGGGCGTGGCTTGGTGGGCGTGGCAGGGGAAGGATACTGTAAAATCTCCAGGCAGAGGTGGGATTTGCCGGTTCTCCAAACTACTCAAAATTTCTATTACTGGTTCTCCAGAACTGGTCAGCTGCTGCTGAATACCCACCTCTGGTCCAGAGCAGCCTCAACTGGGCCTCAGGGGCCTGTCAATAAAAGAGAATTCTGCCTGAAGATAAGCATTTCACAGCAGACCCTGAGGAGTGCTGGGCCAGAGCAGCAATTGCACCATTTCTATAGGCTACTATGCCCTGGGTAATGGCACAAGGTTGCCCTTTTTGAATGGCAGCACTGGCTCTAGGGGTGAAAGTCAAGGCCTTGGCCTCTATTTCAGGTCCAACCTTGGCACTGTAGCTGAGTGCCGTGCTTCAAGGTGGACTAGGTGGTGGAGTGGGGAGATAGAGAATTGTTTCTCTTTTGTTTGGGGGAAGTGAAATGCCAGCAGTTACATTAGGCATTTTCTGAATTTTTGACATGCCGAGCTCAAAAGTTTACCATCACTGATTTAGAGTAAAGAAAGAAAGAAGTAATCCAGTGAGAGCTTAGAGCAAGGGTCTTCAAACTTCACAGCTTTAGGACTTGTGGACTTCAATTCCCAGATTTTTTCCTCCAATCAAGTTAGCTCAGGAATTCTGGGAGTTGAAATCCACCAATTTTAAACTTGCCAAGTTTGAAGACCCCTGGCCTAGAGATTAAGGATTAATCATTCAAAAACCTAATTCTGTGGACTAATAATTTTGAAGACTGAGAATTCAGAAATAGTAGTAGTAGTAATAGTTTAAACTGTTCAATCATGTCCGATTCTTGGTGATTCTATAGGCAAGTGCTCTCCATGCTATGCTATCAAGTACAGCTTCTTTCAGTTGTTGGATGTTCATCCTAGTCATAATTAATAAATTACTGATAATTCAGAAGACTAATTGTTAACTTCTGCCAGGTCAAGGAAAAGGAAATATGCAGGGGTCATTTCACATAGGCCCAGCTGATTTTGCAGCTGACTTCAATATATATTTTTGCTCTTAAATATATATTTCAGTTTTATTTTTCTTATACTTTTTTTCTTTAATTGTAAGAAATGGTTATTCAATCTAAGGGATCCCTACATTGGAATCTTGACTAGATTAGGTTCACTAGGTCTGCTGCAATTTCACACAAATACAAAAGCTAGTGATAGACCAGAGTCATTGTATATTATGCTTGACTCCATTAGCATAATACATCTTTTAACTTACCTAAATTCCCCTGAGAAAGCAGCCTAAAACAACATTTTAGAACTATTTTCTCAATAAATAATCCTTTCAGAATAAAATATAACTTTATTACAGTCTTAGATCAGCAATAGACATTGTTAAGTCTGGAGTGTGGGCGCAAGGAACGGAGACAAGACATCGAATAGTGACTCCAACTCTTTATTAGTGACTTCAGAACAGAGCGGGAATACTGGGCAGCAGCAGCTCCTTTTATAGAGCTGGCTGCTGTCACAATAACCAATGGTTTGATTTTGCCGCGCTGGTAGCGGCCAATCAGCGGCGACCCGCTATCAGCCAATCAGATTAGCCAGAAACGGCCAATCACAATCCACTGTTCGTGAGCCAATCAGAAGTGCAGGATTACGAGCCTGCTGCGGAAACAAAACTATTAGGATTTTTAACTAAAGCGTTTGCTTAGTTCGTAACAGACATCACTATTTACAATATATAAAAAAATAATACTAACACATTATAGTATATTAATAGTGAATAATAACATCCCCGCTAGGAAAATACATGTTCTCAAAGAGTTAGGGTCACTCCCTGGTATATATGAGTGGAGAACCAATAAGTATGTGTGTAAATATCATTTTCCAAATATTGTTATATCTCCAAAAATTGGCACAAATTGACAGCTGTAATTCTGTAACCAATTTTTTTTCTTGTAGACATTGCAGCAACACAGAATTTTGCCACTGCATGCATAATCCTTTCAGTGATCTTTCTTTTGCCAGTTATGATTCTTTTTGTAAACCATTCTTGGACAAGATCCCATTCTTCTTATTTCAGGTGACATCAGACCAGTAAAATTCTATAGATTAAACCAGTGAGAAGCAGAAGATGAAACATTGCTCCTTTGCCAGGGAGTACCGTAGTTATCCTTGGTAAAACCAGTTGAAGGTGTCATTATGAGACCAGAGATCTAACCAAAACAGTCTAGTCCAATGGCTTTGATCTTTACATGTCTTTCTGCAATGCTTCATGATGACAAGCCACAGAACAGCAGATTTGAGCTGATGTCTAACCATGACTAGTGTACAAAAGTCATACTTAATCCAGATCTTTATATCAATTACCATTTATTCATTATAATCAGATCAGCTTTAGGCCATGCATTTTTTAAGAGACAGGTAATCCCTTTTCTTGATTTGGCAAGTTCAGACTGGTAAAAAAGAAAATATGATCAACATTTTGTTTTGACTGAATAAAAAAAACAGGCACTGTGAAGAACTTGCTAATTTTGTAAAATTGAATTGCCAAGATCGCCACAGAACTTCAGGTATCTGGTAAGGATAGGAAGCATTCAGGAAAATTTGAAGTGAGGCCAATGGTATCTCATTGCTTAGTTTTGGATGGGAGATACAGATCACCTTTCCAGAAATAAAAAGAATATAAATAAATATCCAATTAAGGTTCCAGCAGAAGTTCTTCCCATGTCAGTTAATACAGAATAACAGTCCATAATACAGTACTTTCCAAACCTAGGTAAATTACCCAATTGTAGGCAAAAGTAGTTTTTGTTTAGGTAGCAATACACGAACCCACAGCAGGAACATTTAAATTTGATTTTAAAGTGTTTTACCTACATTTGGTAAAAACTACTTTCTGTTAAACAATTTTAAGTAATGAAGTAAAAAGTTTGAGAAGCACTACCATAACATCTGAATTTCAGGAACAAGAAATTGTGAGATATAACTGGCAAAATAAATCATAGAAGATATGAAGCCTTCCTTACCAATGTAAGACACCGGGTTTCAAATGTGCATTACTGTTACTATCAAGAGCAACATGTATTTATTATAACAGCAGCTGGGGCCGATTAATTTTTTTGAGAAGCTCACAAATGTCATCCTGTGTGGATTTTAAACCAGTCTTTTTAATGTCTATTAATCCAACAAAAGAGGTTTAATTTCACTACCCTCAACAAAGTATTTAATAGTTGTTTTCCCTTTAAATTCTTTTAGCCACTTCATAAGGGTTGGCAGATATTCTCCCCTATATATAATAGTAATTAAATAAAGCTAAATAGAAAGTTACATATTATGTAAATGCAAGGGACCAGATAGAAATCAGGTTAACTTCCCACATAAACTATAACTAATTTTGCCTTATAATCAACTACCCCTTGAAGAATCTTCAAGAAATTTTCATTTTATGGAGACCAATGTTTCACGTTTCTTCTCCATTTTGGATGGAGAAGAAACATTTCTGAGGTGCAAATCTATGGAGATTCTCATTCATCCAGAACTGAAGAAACTTTTTAGATGAGAAGCAAAATGTTTTGAAGGGGGGAAAAAACTCCAGAAAGTCAATTGCCTTTTGGAAAAGCACCTTTGGGATTTTGAGGTACAGTTCATCTTTAGAGGTCAGATTTTTAGAAGATAATGAAATCCCAACTACGGAAAATACAAAAAGGAGTGTGGCAGAGACAGGCTACATTAGATTCAGAATCCCAGATGTAGTCATATCAATCCAGAATAGATTAGATCAGAAATTGGTCTAAAATTACTCCCATTAAGTGCAATGGAGAGACAGTTTAAATGAAAAATACAGGAAGTATTTATATATACTCTTATATATACTCTTCCTGTTCTCCTGAGCCACTGCTAGTCAGACTTTAGGATTTATTGGCATGCTGACTTTAAAACACCTTAATCTGAATTGCTCAGTTTAGATGTTTCCAGATGAACACTTCTATATAATACCAATCCTACGCTGGTAGGAAAAAAAGATGGAAAAATGGCAGAGAACTGTATGATGATTACAAATGTAAGGCAATGTCTGGAAATATACTCTCTAAAATTCTGTGAAGGAGCAAGAGGTTTTGTATATTAAAAGTCTAATTTTAAATAGGGTCAAATTCAGTTAAAATTAAAACATTTAAATCAGATTAATCTCAGTGGCATGCTATGCATGCATAGAGGTGCATCAGGTTCATATTTGGATTTAAACATCTTTCTAGGAAATATGAACACTCTATGAGGCACAATGATGTCACTGGCGCACAAGTACAAGATGGAAATGATTTAATTTTCTACCAAAAAAAGTATAGTATTGTGTAATCCCTAATATTCTTTTGAGATACCACTTTTTTGAACAATGAAGATTAAGTCTAAAATAAAAGACTAAAAAATACCTCACCAGACTATATTACAATACTTGCACTTCATCTGAAATGTCTGTAGTTTATTTAACTAGCAATATGCAACACTCAGTGAAATACAAAGAGCACAAATATCCTTAAGAGTGACACAAATGTTCTTTGTATGACAAATTTAGAAATGAATTCCATTTTTGATCTATGTTTCCTTAATATGCTTACTTGTTCTATCATGCTTCCTCTTTTGTTTACTTTTTGTAAGCTTTCTCCACCCACAAATATGTAATCTTTCTAATGAAGTCAGACTGCCTTAAAAATATATTCCACTTGTGAATCTGAGGGATAGCTAACTTAAGTTGAACTCCTCTCTGGCAAATATGTTTTCAGTTCTCACTAGGAATTGTGAACACTGAATTATTCAAGCATCTTTAACTGCAGCCTAATTTAATCCTTGTGATTAAATACATTAGTATCCCCACACTTCCTATAAGCATAGATAGAAATAATTGTGTATGTTTTGCAGCTTAATCAAGAAGCTTTGATTAGACAAGTCAGACAGAAAAGTGCCTGGAATCTGTCTCAATACTTAAATGGTCTGAAACTGAACTGAAATGGTCAGACTTAAATGGTCTGAAACTGAGCATGCAAAATCTTTAATTGGCATTTTACAATAGAAATGAGCAGCACAATCACTGGAGAAGAAGCAGGGCCTGAATATTTTGACATGTTCAAACTTTGTAAGGTTTCCTGCTCTTGATGATCTTGAGGTTCAGCCAAGATAGTGTCTCTGTTCAAGCCTCTTGTTTGCCATTAAGGGCTGAGGAAACCTCTTAACTTCCTCTCCTCAGGAAGGAAGTAGAAGGAAGCAAGGGAATGATTTTGGTTTGGGCTTTTTTTTCCCCTCCCTCTTTTACTACAAATCCCTGGGCTCACCTCACAAACAAAACTACAAAAGGTGGGTGGGAAGGAGGAAGAGAAAGAGGGAGAGACAAAGCCAACAGGTTGATCTGGATTACATCAACAGTCACACCCTCCTGACTTTATGAACATGGGAGAACAGGTGTTTGTAATTCATTAGCTAAACTGAGCTCAGCAGAAACAGGAATTAATCTAAGCTGCTGTTCCCCAGCCTGCTGCTTCTTTCTCTGGGTAGCTGACCTAGTGCTTCTTTGCTTTCCCTCATCGTAAGGATGACAAGTCATTCTGGGAACTTCAGTACCAGCTCCCTTACTTCTCCCAAAGCCTCTTATAGGAGAAGAGAGTGTTCTCCTTCACATTCTCCTCATTCTTCAAGGGATGGGGCCTGCAGCAGTCCTACCATGGGAGAAGCCAGCAAGAAAAGCTTCAGTTCTTCCAGCCTCACAGGACATGGCTGCTATTATACATACCCAAAAGTGTCTTTCAACGAAAATCTCTTGGCACCACTCCACTTGGATGTTGACCCAACTCTCCAGGAGATAAGGAACAAGGAGAAAGACGATATCAAGGTTCTCAATAACCAATTTGCTGCCTTAATTGGGAAGGTAAGATGAAGTTGCTCCTTATGCTGAGCAGAGAATAACCTTGAAATGATGTGCCATGAAGAAATGGGAGGCTAACTCAACTGACAGACTTAGAGCATCATAAGATGATGGTAGGGATGAGGCTGAGAATGATGGTGATGTTCAGAGTTGCATTTCAATAAACATATTTAATTTCCTACTTGAAGAGCCAAATTATCAGTGGCCAGATTTAATTAAGGTCAAAAAGTATCAACATTGTTTTTCAGATAATAGAAGAACATGGGCTGCTTTTAGCAACTGAGTCATATTTCTTCAGGTACACCATCCTTGGGTAATTGTCTGGGTTTTGATGAGGCATGTGGATGAAGGGAAGGGGAGATTAGCCTTTCGTTCATTGAAATTTTGAAAAAAAAATGTGGTTGCCAGTTCAGAGAAATGAAAGCATTCACAGTACTCTGAAAATATTAAATGTTTGTGCAAATAAGCGTAATCTTGTATGTAATTTTTAAATATTATACACATGTTTCTTTATCTGAACCGTGTAGAAGTGTAGAAGTACAATGAAATTATCACTACATGCTTACAATCAAATTTGAACTGATACATTCAAAATGCAAACAAGAAATATTTTCATTAACACTATTATGTTTTACGCAGCTTTCCTGTAGCAATGGTGGGCTCATTTTCTCAAACATCCTTCTGGGTTGTAATATCATTGAGGCTATCCAATTACACAATATCAACTTAAGATGTTTTATTTTACCAACTAAGCTGTCATGATTTCTCCAATGAATTCTGGGAAATGTGGTTTGTTGAAAATGTTAATACAGTACTAGAGCATCACAGTTCTAATACTAGCCCATAAGGATGCAGCTTTTATGCATTTAGCTAAATACTACTTTGAAAGCTGTCATGTTATTGGGAATGAACTGGTTTCCTTTCATATTTCTAATTATTTGTACCACAGCTGGCCTTGTTTTGGCCTAGGGCTTATGAAAACATTGCTGGATCTAACTTCATACTATTTGAAAATAGCAGGAGTGCAAGTTATATTTAAATCCTAGTGTAGCATCATTCCATTGAACATCACTGTATGAAAATTAAATTTCCTTATTATAAATGCTGATGAGGAAGATGCAGAACACATAGAATGACATAGCTGATTATGAAAAGACTCCAAATAAATAAGGTGATTTACAGTAATAATAGCATTCTAGAATATGCCACACCAAAATGGGGTGAGCTGTCATGTTCTCAAACCCATCCCTAATTGAAAAGTTCTATCTAATATATCACATAGTTTTTAAGAAAGGTCATTCCTAGATGTTCTAGTTTCCTACAATGATGGAATTATTTTTGAGGCAGAAGCTGGGGAGACCATTAAAAAAACTATACCTACCTGCCCACTGATGCCTACAGACCAAAATTCTCTACTGAAATTTTTCTGAAATGTATATTCTGCAATTTTGCAAAATCAACAAAAATGAAAATTACAATCATAAAAATAAACAATGGATTGCAGATTAAATAAAGGCAATAGCAAAATCATTATGTTAAAGAGAGGATCCCTACTCATAAAAGCAACACAATGGTATTTAACCCAAGAAGAACAGAATGTTTTTAATGTGATAAAAAAAAAAAGGAAGTACCTGAAGCCTCTACAAACAGTTCCACAATGTAACAGCCATCTCTGGAAAAGCCTTATTGTCCATGTCAAAAGGTGGCAAGAACTGGAGAAGTCTCTCTTAATCATTCTTAATGGGCAAGTTTAGGTAGGGAGAAAGAAGCCTTTCAAATATCAAAATTTGTGGGCTGAGTAGGGCTTTAGAGGCCTTTAAACAAAAAATTGGCAGGATTTTAGCTTTTCAAAATACTATTGCTTTAGTCTTTCATATAATTTTCTATGGTACTGGCATACAAAATGTAGTTTGCCAACATCTTTTCCAATACCCTCTAAAATAGGCAAGGCTAAGATTTTCAACTTTTCAAATGGTCATGTGTGCATGTTTTTATTTTTTGGTATTGGGATGTTAAGGGTCAAAATATTTGCCTTTTGTCTTGCGCAAGCTTAAGGACCTATTTTTAAAATCTCCAAAAATGCCTACCCTATCCCGGGCCTTGGCTCCACCCACTGTACAAATCTTAGGGTACCTCTTGTGATGGAATAAGTGCAATGACTATAAAGTTTGGTCATTGGTGGGAATGATGTTACTTCTCAGGAAGCAACCATGTCTTCATAAAGCAGCAGGTTATACCTCTGCTATATTTAAAAAGAAAAAAAAATGACTTATTGGTAACATTTGAGGGCAGAGATGTAAAGTTATGAGCTCAGAGGATTCATGCCAAGTTTTATCTTGTTCTTTACACATTCTATTGTCTAAAATAAAACTGATGAAACAGAAGTATATCAGTAAGAATATAACAGGGCCTTTGGCTTGCAAAGACTTATCTGAAAAATACCTATTTTGTTCATTAGATAAATGAGCCCATCATCCAAAATTCCATTAAAGTTTTACAGAATTATGAGCCTTTCAAAATCGAAAAAAGGAAGCTGCAATGAGTTTAGGATCTCTCTCTCTCTCTCTCTCTCTCTCTTTTACTGGAAAGTTGTTTATATACAGAATCCATAGTGAATGTAGATTGTTTTCAAAGAAAAATAGTTTTGACTCTTCAAGGCAGGTTACTGCAAAGCCCTCATGCTCTACAAACAGATGTTAATCTAAAGTATTGCTTCACTAACATAGGCTGGGAATGCCAGTCTTCAAAACTCACACATACAATATGTACACTTTCACACATATCTCAGAATGGTATCTCTGTAGTTTAATGTTAAGAAACTCCATTTATTTCTCAATTACATGAATACTATTCTTGTGTTTAAAACATACACATAGATAAATAAGCAGGCACAATCTACAGTGCCTTAAAATGAGGTCTGATGTTGAGCTTTGGAGCTTTGGAAATGCTAAAAAATATTTAAGAAACCAACCTGACCTGTACATACATATTTTAAGTACATTCTTTGCCTGAATGAAAAACACATTAGGAACCAATATTGTTATCGCAACACAATATGGAATTCTTTTCATACTTTCTGTGGAAAACTAATGTTTTCTCAGTGATGACACATAATGATGAATGATTTCCTTTTTAAACAAAACATTTAACCAAATATTGCCTTGAATTTAAAGTCACAAGGGAATGTATGGTTTAGATAATTCCCCCCATTTATGAAGGACAGAAGGGACAGCAGGCCTGACCATCAGTCTCTGCAACTTTCCTCCAAATCCTCTGAAACCTATGTTTTTGTTTAAGAGATATCCAGTATTCCTCAATAGAAATATCTGTACAGAAAGTAGTCAATATGAGTAGCAAAAACGTTCTTTAAAATAATTGGTCTAATAGTTAATAGGGGACTGGGCTTAACCTAGAAGTCAGATGATGTACTGTGAAGCCAAGGACTGGGATGGTGGCTAATTTAAATCCTGTATCTTTCCAGCAGCCATAAGAATGGGTGATGTGATGTGATGTAATTGTACTTATCATTTCTCTAGTCATTCTAGCTTTCCCTCCAGAAGTCAATTCATATAATTTCTTGTGTAATACCGGCATGTATTGAATGAAAATTAAACAAAAAACCAACAGGACCCTGGTGGAATAGATAGCCATTTCTATCATAGCAGAAGCATTTTTATTTTACTTGTAATCAAATATGCCAGTGATCATACCTGTGATCAATCCATCTTTGCTATGGGTTCTACATGTAGTAAATGAATGTCTGAACCAAGTACCAAAGAGTGAGGTTGGAAATGGCAATGATCGGATGGCAGCAATGGGGTAATCAACCAGTTCTCCAGGTTAAAGTCACTTATCACAATCAACCTTTAATATGGTTGTAATAATCATAAATCTGCAAATTAAAAATGCCATAGAACTGATTCACAACCTTTCCAAAGAATGCCACAATGCTATGGATTGCTTTGGGTTTTGAGCACTGTTTGCTATCAAAATGTGTCTCTGCTATAGTCAATGTCATTCTGGGCTTCGTACTTCAACCAACTCTACATATATTAAAAAGCTTTCCTCTTCTCTGATTGGATACCAGTAGGCAACTTTAAAATCCCATTAATTGTTTTAAGGAGTTTTCCTGCTTTATATGTGGAATCCAGGATGCAATCCTATCTTTCTCAAGTCACAGAATAAAGTCAGATGTTATGCTCAATCTTGATTTGTCAACAGTAATTGGAATCCAAGTGGAAGTTTTAGAAAAGATTATTCTCCAAAACACTGGAATATATGGATAATAGCATATGGCTTAGTGATCTATTGTTGGCCAGAAAATACCATAATGTTATCTTTGTTGATCAGTGGCATCTTTATAATCTAACTTCAACCTTTTAAATAAACACCGGTAATGTTTTCATGGCTGGGTATGGACTATTATGCCCAAGCCATAAGACTAAAAATTAGCTGTACTGCAAGTTTGGGCCACAATACTTTCAGATAAGGTTCTTAATTTGCCACCAAACCACCTCACTGCATGGAATTTTGTAGACTACAATTTGTAAATGTCCTTGTTTTCTTGGTACTACTTCTTTTTTTTTCCATTAAAAAAAAAAAGAGAAAACCTCACATCCTTTGAGGAGAGGAGAGTTACACATAACCTTCCAACTAGAAGGATAAGTCGATAACTGCTGCATTCTGCTCAGACATTAAATTCAGTTGGAGCTATAGGCTTTTAAGATGTCTACTTCCCTTTTTCTTTACCCACATGTAGCTCTTGGAGGTATCTCAAGTTCTTCCAAATTATGCTCTTTCAAGTGCATGGCATTGCCAATCAAAATGCAGTGCATCAGCATACATTTTTTGCCTTTTGAGATTTTATTCCAAAGAGAAAATGATGGTCTCTTAAGCATCTATAAATTTTGCCAGTGCAGTTTTACAATAGATGCCTCATCTGGAAACCTCTTATTTGGGAAATGAGAACAGTGCTCTTTCCTATGGTTCTACAAAGGGTAAATACCCAGCAGGATAATGTTCTTGTTCAAAGTCTCCAGATTGTACATAAGGATACAGGAAGGAATTTTATCAAAAATATCTCCATAAGTCCAAACAAACATGGTGAACTAATAGTGGTAATTATGCTTAGGAAGAGGAGACCAAAGGAGGGGGTTGAATCCTTGAAGCCACAGATAAAGGGAAGCAGATGCTCTTTAAAGAGATAATACCTTAAACATGCAAGCTCATTGTCATGGCAAGCTCATTGTCATGGCAGTTTGAACTAAAGCTACTAATCTAAGTGGATAATATCTGAGGAATGTGAAGTATAATGGGTTTGCACTAAAATTTACAGAAGACACCATACAATATTATTTCCAAATTCCCAATTTCACAAAGATCAACTAAATCAAAAACTTCCACAGAAAAATATAGAAAAAGTAGTATTAGACTCTCTGTTTTTTGCCACCATATAATAACATGGATCTCCTTCTACAAACACCAGTGTAAGAGAGGCTTAGGAAAGGACTGAATCTCATAAAGATGGGAATAAATGTGCTTAGAGAATGGAGTGATAGTGGGAGATATCAATTACCCAAATATCTGCTGAAAAATAATGAAGAATGGGGTCCCTCAATCTTCTAATTTCTGTCTGACAATTGTAATTCTCAGTTGATGAAACAAAGAGATCAGTTATCTTGGATCTGATCTTAATCCACAGACAGGAACTGGCTAATGAAAAAAAAATGTCAGGCACCTTCAGGAAAAGTGACCACGTCATGTTGAAGATACCTAGACAAGGGAAAATTGAAAGATGTATTGTTTGGATTACAAATTATGAGGATTATACCGTTATTTGAAATCCTAAAGAGCAGAGAAGAAGATGGAAGGAAGACTTTGAAAAATGAAATATTGAATGTATTGTCACAAATCATCTCTGTAAGAGAGAAAAAATGGGGGGTTTAAGAGCTTTTAAGTTTAAGAGCTTTTAAAACAGCTTTTTAAAAGCTTTAAGAGGATTATAGAGATGAATACCAATAATGCTGACCAACTGGGAAGAAAAAGGGAAATATTTAGGAAATGGAAGCATACTTAGGAAATGGAAGCATACTGATAATTACATAGGAATATAAACTGATAGCTCAACCCTGTAAAGATGGAGTTGTAATGGTAATAGTTCCATTGTACCTGACTTTGTCTGAGCTGCATCTGGAATATCTTGCCCAGCCCAAGACATCTCTTTTGTAAAGGAACAAAGCCAATAGAATTTAGAACAGATTCAAAGAAAAGTTACTTACATGATAACAGGTCTGGTAATGAAGCCCTATGAAGTATAGTTAAAAAGAGCTGGCTATGTTTAGTCTGGAAAGAACAGACACTATAAGCATCTACAAATAACAGCTGTTAAAGGAGCAGATCTGTCCTCTGTTGAAAGTAAGAGTAGGGCAAAGACCAGTTGAAATGAACAAACAAAAGGAGATTTATGCTAGAGATTAAGAGGCATTTCTTATCAGTTGGTGCAATTAATAGAGGAACAGTAGTATATTCTCCTTTCTGGAGAGTTTCAGACAAGTCCTTGATGGCCACCAATCAGGGATGGTAGACTTCTGCACTGATCAGGGAAGTGGAGTAGGGAGTTATAAAGCCTTCCAACTCATACTTTCCCTACTTCTATGATCTTTACTCAAAGATTCTACTTAATCTGAATTTACAGTTTTGCATGCTTCTGAAATTTTGACAAAAACAGGCTATAACGTGATAGTGGCAGAAGATCTATTCAAAAGAAGTCTACAAAGATAACACTGACTTTCTATATTTCTATATTCTATATTTCTGTTTGCTCTGGTTATCAATTCTCAGTCTGCACTAACCCCTCATTGTCATATACATGCAAGTGACTTTTGTGAGAGCTAGGGTTTCTTTCATTTGCACAGAGGTTGGAAATCACATACACACACACACAAAACCCCCAACTGGTCTATCTAGCTGTTTCTTCATTTTATCAAACAAGTGTGAGTCAGACAAAATTCTACCTCTCCCAAACCCTCCAGCAGTTGTGAAAAGCTTGAAGGAGACAAGTCTTTCTGCCTTTTCATGAAATCTTTGACAACATAATCGACTGTGAGAGTAATTCTTGTTATTTTTTATTTGGGGCATGTGACTACAATCTTTATCTCTCTATTGTGACATTTGTAGAAGAGAGTCCCTTTTTAAAAAAAAGCAAACACAAAAAGCTAATCCAAGCTTTGGCACAAAAGCTAAGTAAGTAAGGTGTAGGATGGTTGAAATGGAAAACCCGAAAGATGCTGGGCAGTATTTTAGCTTTTCTTCCTTACTAGATTATCTGTGACAAGGTGAAAGAATAACAGCAAGAATCCATGGGTAACAAAATATAATGTCATCTGTGAGCAAAGAATATCTGTGAGAATCAGTTGGGGTGTGCCATTATATAAAGTTCAGTATAGATGCTTGTCCTTTATTCTATGATGTGAAGAAATTTATATCTTTTTCCTTTGTTCAATAATTATACAGTAAATCTTTTGAAGTCTGCTAGCTATGATCTTGTAGCTCATTAGTAAGAAATGTTTATTTACAATTCATTCTCTTTTCTAAAAAGTTGAGATTCATGGAATGAATGGTTTTTTCCCTTTTACCTACACTTTGAACTGAAAAGCAGTTTGATCCTTGATATCATGTGGATCAAAGCAGCAGCTTGTGGTATATTAGCTACTTATAGATTCAGTACGGATAGTTCTCATTTAGCAACTATTCACAAGTATGACTATTATCAAACACTAACTTAATGACCAAATCTCATATTTTTTCACAAATCTGTAAAACAAGTAAGATCATAAGTACAGTTTTGGTTTAACCTAGTGATCACTTCACTTAATGACTGAGTTGCCAGTCCCAATTGTGGTAGCTAAACAAGGATTGCATTTTACATTTTAACCTTATTCAGCTATAACATACAGCTGCATTGGGATGTGAGGCATAGTTTACGTATGACCACAATTATCAGATATCATATTTCTGATAAAAGGATACAATAATGCTCATGTCACTGTATAACTGGTAGCCACAAATGACAGGCTTTTGCCAGAAAATATTTTCACCTTTAGTGCTATTTTTGTTTTTCTGTGTGTTTTCTAGTCTATGATTCTCTAAGTAGGAATAGTTAAGAAAAGCAAAAAAAAATTAAAGTGTAAAAGATTGATTCTTTATCATATTTCTGATACCTCCCACCTTCCTACTGCATGATATTTCCACATGTATATTTCAAGTCTGAAAGCTGTCAAAAACTTCCAACAGAGATGTCTATGGAGATACTCAATCATTCAGGTCATAGTTGTCCCAAAGGTGCTTTTTCAAGAGGCAACTGAACTTTCTGGTTTTTCTTGGAAGATGTTTCAGGTGGCCTTAATAACTCATTAAAACAATGCAAATGACCAGCTGCCTGCAAGAAGTATAAATCCTTCCATTCAACCACCATCCACTCAGAGCTGAAGAAGCTTCTTGGATGAGAAGTGAAACATCTTCCAAGAAAAACCAGGAAGTCCAATAGTCTCTTGAAAAAGCACCTTTGGGGTTCCAGCAGAGATGTTTCAAGGGGTATGGTGAAGCTCCTTACCAAGAGAATGATACTTGAGATTTTTATGTAGGCTTTTGAGCCAATGTCTCCCGCAAAGATGGAAATCATTTTGTCAGCTGTGCCAAAGAATCAATCCCCTCCCACGGTTAGAAAAATATTCCCTCATTCACTGAGATCATTAGCTCAAAAATCAACTTTCAGTATTACTCTCTTGACTGAGATGCTCCTCGCATCTATTGAAACCATTGCATTTGGAGAGTTGGCACAGCTTCCCATCATGGGATTTGCATGGAGAAGTGTTTGTTTGCAGTTATTAAAGAAAGGTACTCAGATCAATCATTGGTAGATAAATGGAAGAAAATATTAACAAATATATATTACCTTAACTTAGTGCCCTCCAGATAGTTCATGTCCTGTAACCACTCCCAGTTAACATGGTTGGAATCTCAACTACCAGGGCTGTGTCCTAGTTGTTATGTCCTGAGCATGGGCGCAAGGAACGGAGACGAGACATCGAACGGTGACTTCAACTCTTTATTGTAAAATAAGAACAGAACAGAGCAAATACTTGGGCAGCAGCAGCTCTTTTATAGAGCTGACTGCTGTCAAAACAACCAGTCATCGCTACTGGTTTGGCGTATGCCGGCTAGTTCAATCCCGAGTGGGGTGAACCACTGTAACCCTAACAAGCTGGGTTGGTCATGATCGACGACAGTCAGGGGAAGCGTCGCTCTGCGGTCCTTGAAGGATACTTGGACGTGGCTGGAACTGACAACTGGAATTCTGTTTCCCTGGTAGTCTTTCAGGATGATTCATTGCGTGCTGAGGTCCTGGTGGCAGATGGCAGGGATCAGCTGTTTGAGGGTTTTCCAGGATACTATCAATAGGGATGATCCCGAATCGACTTCCATCACGCACGGTCGATTTTCAATAGTAACCCTTACATGGATCTTTCTTGCATCGAACAATGAAGCGTGGCCAATAATAATGGTTTGGTGGGCCTCTTCTCATCTCGTTGAAGAGGCAGGTGCTCGATTTCTGTAGTAGTAGTGGTTGTTCCATTTGTGGTTCAGACGGTCCTGGTTCTCAGGAGGTTAGCCTGTCTCCCGACGGAGGTTGTTCTCCCTTCAGCTGGGATTGGACTCTCACTTGCTTCTTCAGACTTTTGCAATGTGGCCTCTTTTTCCACAAGTACGGCAGAGTGCGTCAAGGAATTTGCAGTCCGATCGCGGGTGGTTTGCCCCGCAACCAGCACATTGGCGCGGACGTCTCTGGTTCCTTTGCTCTCGTTCCAAGCAGAGCCGATTGACCTTCTCTTCCTCACTGTCTGAGGATGACTCGAGGTCTTTGTGGTGGGTGGTGGTAGCGTGCTTCTTAGCAGCAAGTGGGCTATTGTTAGCGAGTTGGCGAAGTGGTGCATTCGCTCAGCGCATTCGAGTGGCTGACTTCCTGGTTGCTTCTGTGGCAGTAGCGGCAGCGATGACATCTGTAAGGTTGATGTCACCTTTTGCCATCAGTTTACTCTGCATGTGCAGTGCATTTAATCCCAGAACTATGCGGTCTCTTAGGGCTTCCTCTAAGTTTGCAAAACCACAAAGGCCTCCTAGGTTCCGGAGGTCAGCTACGAAATTACCAATGCTCTCGTCCTTCCGTTGGTCCCTCTGGTAAAATTCATGTCTTCATATCAGTGTAGGTACTGCGGGTGCGTAATGGGCCCGGAGGATTGGGGCAAGGGTATCCCAATCCATGGTCTTCACTTCCGCCAGTTTTGCCAGTGCTTTAGCCATTTTGAAAATGGCAGGGCCGCAATGAGTCAGGAACACCACTCGTTTCTTGCCAGGCATAGCATCTTTTAAATTGTTGGTCTCCAGGAACATCTGGAAGCGATCTATATACGAGTCCCAGTCTTCGGTTGCTGGGTCGAATGGAGCAGTTGGTATGGCGCCGCTGGTCATCTTGCCGTTTGTTGCATGTGCTCTTTCACCACGTGCTCTGTCTTGTTCGATGCGTACTTAGTCAGCTCTATTGTCTCTGAATCCCACCCTCGTCTCCAGTGTTATGTCCTGGGCACGGGCGCAAGGAACGGAGACGAGACATCGAACGGTGACTTCAACTCTTTATTGTAAAATAAGAACAGAACAGAGCAAATACTTGGGCAGCAGCAGCTCTTTTATAGAGCTGACTGCTGTCAAAACAACCAGTGGTTTGAGTTTACTGCTTTTGCAAGCATCCAATCAGAGGGGCCCATGAACAGCCAATCAGACTGTGGCCAAAAACGACCAATCACGACTCGCTATTTGCGGGCCAATGAGAAGTGCAGGATTACAAGCCTGCTGTAAAGTAAAAGCTGTTTAGGGTTGTATCGCTGTGTTGGTTTAGTCCATAACACTAGTCAAAGGATCATGAAAACTGAAATATAATAAATATGAATGACATTTTGGTTAGGAAAGGCTTTGTGAAAGGATCTGTTCTTCGCTTTCAGAATTTACAGTTTCAATCTAGCTTCAGGAAAACCAGGAAGAAAAGTGATGGATTGGATCTTTATGATCCTGAGACTGAAAATGATGGAGAACTCATAGTTGTCCCAGAGTTGATTTTTTCAAGAGGCAATAGGACTTTCTGTTTTTTCTTTGAAGAAGTTTTGCTTCTCATCCAAGAAGCTTTTTCAGCCCATGTCTATTAATCCAATCTTGCCTGTATTCATCCCAACAAAATACCATAGTGATAAATCAGAAAGCTACTTATTTATTGAGTTATATATTTCAAACAGCTAATGCCAGTATAAAGACACCATTTTCTACAAGTAAGGTGTGTTTTAGAGTAGCTTTTTTGAGGGTTGTGTGAAATTTCCATTTATATTTATCTTCAAGAGGAATTATTCTGGCAATACCTGTCTATTTGGATACCTCCACAATTATCATTGTTTTAAAAGTTTGGAACTCTTGCTTTTTTAATTTAAAGCTTTAATGAAATTACAAAACACCTAATTAGAATCAGAAAGTTATCTCTTTTTTACCTCTCCCATTGTTACCTGTCTTAATTTCAGCAATGAATCCTTTTGAGGAGTAGGGATGATAGCATATGATTTATTTTCTTAGCACAGCTGGAGTTGATTTGCTTCAGTTTATTTATCTACTTTCTCTCTTAGCTCCTTTTCAAGTATATCAGATCTGTCATCTGATCTCTGGATTATTACAATGATCATCAGTTGAGGAATGCGTTATCTCTGTGGGACTTCTGTGAAAATAAGATCACATCTTTCCTTTTTTATAAAGCTGTGTTTTACCCTGCTGCATAATAATTTATAATAACAGATACCACAATATGATATATTTTCACTTATTTAAATGGCAGTATCAGAACAAGAGGCATAATCCTAGAACATCACTGCCAAGATAAGTTTCTTCCTCATGGAATTTACCATTGACCAGCAGAAGCGATATGGATGCAGAATGATAAAATAATACAGACTGGGGAGCAAAGGCATTCTGAACAACTAATAGATATTAAAGTTTTTTTTTTTTTTTTTTTTAAGGTAGTGAAAGAGCAAATTTAAGTATAAACTAATTTTATCCACATACTAATTATTGAATCAACATCTTCTTAATGATTGCCTGATTTTTACACTTTTTTTAATTCTGCCACTATGTTTCAGCTGACCAAACCTTCAATTTCTTAAGTTTCTACAACATGTTTCTACATGAAGCAGGACATTTTCAAGCTGTATTTCATGTTTTCTGAACTATGCTGTTAATCAGAGCACTATACTTAACAGCAAATATGATGCTAGCATTTGCAGAGAATGGGGATGCATCAAGGGTTCTTCATGATAGCCAGTAGGATTTAACAAATATAATGTCATCTTCCTCCACAAAAGTAACTTGTAATAATGAGCTACACAGCTTTTCATCTGTACTCTGTTAAAGAGAGAGAGAGAGAGAGGTGGGTAAAACAATGTGTTAAGAGGCAGCTATATGGAGAGGTCAGGTTAAGCTGGGGAAATCAAGGGTGTAGATATAAATTAATGCTCTTGAGATGGAAACAGCACATCTGCATAATTGTGATACAGGAGTAGCCTACAAGCAGGAACTCTTCAGGAGAATGTAATCATGGTGTTATGATAAATCAATATTCAGGGCTCCCTCATAAAATCTTTATGTGGTGACACAGTATTTACTCTGCAAACAAGTCAGAAGACTAAAAAAGATTACACACACACACACACACCAAAACAAAAATAGATGATGGATGTTTCATGAAGAATACATTAAACCTCTAGGGAAGAGTAGAGAGAGAAAGATGCTTGATTACACCAATTGTATCAGTTCTGATCTACAGTACAAGTAAGCGTGGATTGACTTGCCTGTAAACCTGCAACCTGGATAGACCTTTTGCATATGTTTTCTCTTTCCCTGTCTTTTTCCAATTCTCTTCTTAAAAGTATGTGGAGCAAGTAGGATGTATTAAGGAAATATGCCATATTGATGCTGACGCCATCATAGGAGACAATTCAGTGGACTACTAAAGGGATGTGTTCTGCAGTTTCACAATTGCTTGCAAGTTTAAACTGATGTACCATGTTTCTCCAACAATACAGCCTCCACCAATAGGAAGCCCCACCATGTTTTATTGGCATAAAATCAAATTAAGCCCCTCCCCTCAAATTAAGGCCCATATTAAACATGCAAAATGGGGGGTGATGGGGGGGCTTGCCCTTAGGAAGTACTTTTGTTGCATGCCTGGATATGTTGCTGCCTGCGTTGGTGGGACACTTCATATTGGGAGACCTTCCACCATTGCTTTCCCTTCTCCCTTGCTGCCACGGCATTAGGCATTTGGCGCAGCCATGTATAGCCAGTCAGGGCTCCTCCCTGCAACTGGAGCCCTGAGGAGACACTGGCTCCAGGCGCTCCCGTCTTCCCTTTGCTTTCGAAGGTAAAGCAAATTATTTTATAAAGCCTCCCCTGCCTGAGAGGGCAGCCCAACCGCACGTGGGGAGCCTAATCTCCCGGAGCCTCTTCGGTTCCTCCCCGACCTCCCTACACTGCGCGCCTCTGACGCGCCAGTCCCTTCAGCCCAGAGAGCTCTTCCACCTCAAAAAAAGGCCAGGCGGGTGGCTGTGGAGCAGCAGCAGCGGGTCCGAGCCGCTTGCAGCGGAAACAGCCACCACTCTTAGCCCGACGTAGGGAGAACGACTGAGGTTAGCGCCCGCCAGCCCGTCGTTCCCGCCTTTGGAGGGACCTGCACCGAGCGCCTCTGCGGCCAGCCTAGCCATGTCGCTTCCGACCGACTTCTCCGGGTGAGATTTGGGAACAAGGGGCAGGAGGAGGCACGCACGCACCCGCGGCTCACTTTCACAGGTCTATCCAGCCTGCAGGCTCTGGCGCGGTCCTAGCGGGCAGCGAGCACCTGCCTGCCAGACCCTCCGCTCATCCCACCAGGGCCACGCCAGAGTCATGCGGGCTGGGTAGACCCGTGAAAGTGAGCCGCGGGTGCGTGCGTGCCTCCTCCTGCCCCTCGTTCCCAAATCTTGCCTGGAGGAGTCGGTCGGAAGCGGCATGGCTAGACTGGCCGCGGAAGCGCTCGGTGCAAGTCCCTCCAAAGGCGGGAAGGACGGGCTGGCGGGCGCTAACCTCGGTCGTTCTCCCCACGTCGGGCTAAGGGTGGTGGCTGTTTCTGCTGCAAGCGGCTCGGACCCGCTGCTGCTGCTCTGCAGCAGCCCGCCTGGCCTTTCTTTGAGGTGGAAGAGCTCGCTGGGCTGAAGGGACCGGCGCGTCAGAGGCACGCAGTGTAGGGAGGTCGGGGAGGAACCGAAGAGGCCCCGGGAGATTAGCCTCCCCACGTGGGGTTGGGCTGCCCTCTCAGGCAGGGGAGGCTTTGTAAAATAATTCGCTTTACCTTCGAAAGCAAAGGGAAGATGGGAGCGCCTGAAGCCAAATGTCTCCTCAGGGCTCCGGTTGCAGGGAGGAGCCCTGAATGGCCATACGTGGCTGCGCCAAACGCTGCGCTGTTGCTCTAACGCCGCGGCAGCAAGGGAGAAGGGGCAGCAAGGGAGAAGGGAAAGCAACAGTGGCCTGAACCCGAAGGTCTCCCGAACATCCAAGCTGTCGCCACCCGCCCACCCACCCATGCGAGGATGCAAGGGGGGGAAATTAAGTCACCCCCGAAAAGACGGCCTAGCCGTTTTTTGGGGGGTCAAAAAAAAAAAAAGGCCCGGCCTTATTATGAGAAACACGGTACTAGTAAAGGGGAAGATGCTGGTGAATCAAGCTCATTGTCTAGGGAGAACAAGGGTGCAGTGTCACTTGGGAACAAGTGTGCAGGGTTTTTTAGCCACAGTACATAAATGATGAGCCCTGGCCTTCTGTTCAGATACTTCCAAAGCTCTTGTCTACGGCCCTGTGATTTCTTTGACTGTACAGGTACTCCTCAACTTATGACCACAATTGAGTCCGAAAATTATGTTGCTAAGCGAGACATTCCTTAAATAAGTTGTGCCCCCCAATTTCATGGCCTTTCTTGCCACAGTTGTTGAGTGAGTCATTGCAGTTGTTAAGTTAGTAACACAATTGTTAAGTGAATCTGGCCTCCCCGTGGACTTTGTTTGCCAGAAGTTCTCAAAAGATGTTCGCACAACACTGCAACCATCATAAATGTGAGTCAGTTGCCAAGCACCTGAATTTTGATCACATAACCATGGGGATGATTCAATGGTTGTGTGAAAAGAAGTTATAAGTCGTCATTCTTTTCAGCATCATTCTAACTTCGAATGGTCACTAAATAAACTACCATAAATCAAGGGCTACTTGTACTAATTAAAATCTGAAGTTGCTTGGGCAGGTGCTGCTCCTTGTTGAGATTGACACATAAAGTAGCCTAAAAATGACCCACCAGACAACCAAGGCGTAAAACCTTAGATTCCTACTATCCACCTTATAAGATTCAGGCTAAGGATGACTCAAGAAGTCAGTCAGAAGCACATTATCTTCTCTATCTATCAAACTGGTCATTGGCCTTTTAAAGTTTGGGCATTTTTTTAAAAAATGGTTGTTAGCACAGTGTTATGTGAACTGAAGTAATGTGTGACTGAAATAAAATAATTATGTACAAAAAGGGACTATTTAGTTCATAGAGAAACCCATCTATCAAAGAACGGGTGCTTTTAGAATGTTGGTAATGAAATAAATTGTGGGAATTTACTTATGTTATATCATAATAATTACGTTTGATTAGAAGCTGCTACCCAGAGATGCCTGGAAAATGGGCAGTTATATAAATGTTTTAAATTAATTAATTTACATAAACAAATAACATTTGGATGAAATGCTATGGGGAAGGCAGTGGCTGCTTTTTCCATCGGCTCGATTAACAATTTAACATGCATATTTGAGATACTACTCGACTTATCCAAAAGGAAGGTAATCTTGAATATAAGATGTTCCCCAAGGAAGAATAAACAGAAAACAGTTATTATCACAGCCCACAAAAAATCCTGTGTAACTCCCTGCTTTTTCACATCAACAAATGATGGTTGCCAGAAGCTGAAACTAGAAGGATCTGCAAGGGGATTAGTACAGTGGTGGGATTCAAATATTTTCACTACCAGTTCTGTGGGCGTGGCTTGGTGGGCGTGGCAGGGAAAGAATACTGTAAAATCTCCATTCCCTCCCCACCCCACGAACCTGCTTTCCAGCTCCGTTCTCCTGTGCAGGGCAACAGAAGAAGACACAGCCAATCAGCTAGGACTCGGGAGGCAGAGAATAGATGGGGGCGGGGCGAGTCAGAGGTGGTATTCCAAACTACTCAAAATTTCCACTACTGGTTCTCCAGAACTGGTCAGGACCTGCTGAATACCACCTCTGGATTGGTAGTGGGAAGATGATGAAACGAATGTCTTGTTGTGGTACACAGCTCTGCCCTTTTTGTACGTACACACCTCTGAAAGGAGCAGAACCTTTGTCACCTAATGCTGCTGCTTTTCATTTTGATTAAATGCATCTGATACTGCAGATGCCTCTGGCCGAAACTAATCCTGAAGATTCCCCCACCCATCCACCCATCCACATCTTGTCTAATATATGTGTACATGTGACTCACAACATGTTTGTGTGGGTGAGTGAATAAATGGATATACAGACCTAGCAGAAGCCACGCACACCAGAAAGGGCTGGGCCAGGTCAGAAATATAAATGCATATTAATTTAATTAATAACTGTCAATTAAAAATATTTGCTTGTAAAGTGAAGTACCCTGTTTTCCAAATTAACTGATCCTCATCTGCACATACCAATCACTCTCTTTCATATACTAAAATAACTTCCCTTCCTTCTAGCAGGAATAACAAAAAAAGAGAAAAGAATTGTCTAGACATTGTACAAAGGGTTAAATTCTAGACAAACAACCCCTCCTAAGCAGTAGCCACATTCAAAGGCATGTGGGCTTTTTAGCTGATTGCAGTCAGACTGCACCCCATGTGCCTTTTTCCTTGATCCCAGAGTAAGGCAACATCATTCATACTTATTCACTGATTATTTTGGGGAGAGGGCAAAATATCCTTTTATTTATCCCTTCCATATGGCAATGTTTAAGTTGCAGCAGCAGCTGAATGAAAAAGATCTTTATAGTCTTCTCCACCTGTCAATAATCCACAGGTCCAAAATCTGGAACAGCACAACCATGTTCTGGCCACAAGATGGAAATTTTTGAAAGAGCAAGACAATTCCCTTTCTGATTTGGACATCAAACTCCTCTATGACCGGTACATGAACAAACTGAATCTCGAAATGCGATCTATTGATGCGGAAAAAGAACAGTTGGACTCAGAACTTGATGAAGTGCTAGTTTGTATGGATTCCTTCCGAAAAAAGTGAGTCTCTTCTCTTTCTCTCTCTTTCTCTTTTTTGTCCTTCACAAGTTTGCTGAACATACCTGTACAACTTTTTTATTTTTTTATGCACTTTAATAATTGCATTCCTGTATACTTCATAAACAAAATTATGCCAAAAGGCCTCTGTGGTGAAGATTTTATCACCATGTGATGCAAAGTTCCTAGTGATCTTGAAATAGGAAAGAAAATCATTATCTTTTTTCTATGCACTTTAATAATTGCATTCCTACATCCTTCATAAACGAAATTATGCCAAAAGGCCTCTGTGGTGAAGATTTTGTTATCACATAATGCAAAGTTCCTAGTGATCTTGAAATAGGAAAGGCAATCATTATCTTCGGTGGTGCTGAGTATTCTTTTTCCTAATGGACTTTCTGTGGCCATACCCACCATATATTCTCTCCAATTTTGTTTTATTCTTCACTCTGGGAAACACTCAGGGGTGTCAAACTCGATTTCATTGAGGGCCACATCAGGGTTGTGATTGACCCCGGGAGGGGGGGTGGAGTGGGTGCAGCCAAGTTGTGTGTGGCCAGCTTGACATCACTCGTGTTGGGGTGCCCTGAGTGCTCTGCCAGAGAAAACAGGCTATGACGGCCTCCTGCAACCCTTTGCCAGTGAAAACAGTGCTTGGAGAGCCACTCCCGTGCTCCATTTTCAGCTGTGACAGCCTCCTGCAACTCTCTGCCACCAAAAATGGGTTCTATGGGCCAGTCCCTCGCTATTTCCAGGTGGCACCATGGGCCAGGTCTAAGCACCCTGCAGGCCAAATCCGGCTCCCGGGCCTTGAGTTTGACACCCCTGCTGTAGTTGGTTGTTCAGCCAAAGGGGTTAGAAGAAGCCCTGCTTCTAAGTCAGCACTGTGAATTCTATGAGTGTCAGAGTGAGCTTTCCCCTAATGCCAAAATGAACTTTCTTGATTCCTCATATCTGCGAATAAATTCTAAGGAAAGATTAGATTACATGTAGCCACATTCTTGACATCATGGGGCCTGTATGAAAGGTTATTCCTCTTTGAGGCAAAGACCAACCCCATAATTGTAGAGTTTAGTTGATGAATAATTTTTTTAACCTCAAAGTGTTTTGATGGATAAGTGGATATTGTGTACTGGTTGGAAAGCCGGTGCATGAAGTTCAATCGAAGAGAAAAGAAATGTGAGAAGCAAGGAGATAAACATGTAATTATGTATAAATATAATATGCCCTTCTCCAGTGTCTCAATTCTCAACCTTTCTTTTCTTTCTGTGTCCTAAATTCTTCTCCTACTTGAGTTCAGGATCAAAACATGGTTATCCCTCCCCCCCACATTATTCTTTTCTTCCTCTCTACCCGAGATCATGTTTTACTTTTTCTATTACCAAATCCACACCTAAAAATGTTTTAAGAAGTACTACTTTACTGAATGAGCTCCGTAATATTTTCTTTTGTGCCCCTATATATGCAAGCAATTCCTCTCTTCAACTTTCTATGTTTAATGTTTTTATTACACATGGCATTTATGGCTGTTTTATAAATAAATAATTATGTGTGTTGCCATAAATAGCCTCTTTAAAAAGATACATGAATGCAGTTTGCAGCCATCTGAATTATAAGCCTAATTCACCAAGAAGTGTTCTCAAGGTGAACCTGGATGAGTGGATTGCCAGAAAGATTAGTGGATAAAATTGATGATAGAAAGTAGAAGGGTATATTTTGTCTTTTAAAAAAAACCCAAAATAAAGCTACATTTAATGATCAAGTTCATTTAGTCACTTGTAATTTAACAAATGCTGCGTGCAATTTTATTATAAAGCTGAAACTAGAATAGGTTAATTCTTAGTACAACATTTTACGTTTAGATTTATTTTCTTTTTTAAGCAGTAGAAATATATTCCATTTACCATGAACCACATTCTTCACATAAACTGTTCCCCTGGATTAAAAATTAAAATAGGTACCTTGTACAGACACAGCTATGATGTCTAGACTGATATCTACAGGTTTTAGGGGAGAATTAACATCATTTACATTCCAGAATGTACATTTCTGTTTTTCTTTTTTCTTTGGCTTGGCTAGATTTGACTTGAGTTACATGAAGCTACTTAAGAATAGTGCATTTTTTCTAGCATTTATTTAGATCTGATTCCTGTTATGTTTGGAGCATGGGCGAGAAAGAATGGAGACGAGCCTCTGGAACGGTGAACTTCAACTCTTTATTTACATGATGACAGCTCCAACTCAATGGCAGTTATAGCCCTCCTTATATAGGCAACCCAATAACTATTTAACCAATAACAATCTAGGAGCGCTAGCTCCCTTAACCAATATGAACGCTCCGTTAATGGCCAATCAGATCCCCCGGAACGGGCCAATCCGATCCTGCCGTTAACAGCCAATCAGAAGTGCAGGGACAGAACCCTGAACTTGACTCCAAGCTCAAGATAACTTTATTAAACCTTATGCATTCACAACACCCCTTCCCCCTGGCTTCTGTTTACAGGGCGCAGTTACATAGTTACATGCTTTATTAGTCTTTTTGATTTTCGCTGTGTGTTTTGCATTTGGCTGCAATCTCGCTGAGGTAGAACATTGTTTGGTGAAGGAGTTGCCTCTGGTTCAGAGTTCACGTTTCCGTCGTCACCAATATCTTCGGCAACTCCCTGAGGTGAATCTATTCCCATCTCTGGTTCCAATTCCTGTGTCTCTATTCCACTATCGTTCCCTTCGAACGGGTTTTCTTCTAATTGAAATTTGTCTTCTTCCGTATCTCTCCCCCCCCTTCAGTTTGGTCATAAGGGAGTTCAGAAATGCCCGACCGGAGCCGTGATCATAATTGATCGATATGGCGTTTCCATAGTCTATCGTCAAGGCATTGTACAAGGTAGGATCTCGGGCCGGTTACATAAACTACTGTCGCCTCTACCCACAGCAGATCGCCCGATAGGTTTTTAGCATATACCAAATCGCCTACCTGGAAGGTACGACATCGGCCGCTGGATCCTAGTGGTTTTTCTGGTTCATAAGCTTGGTGTAACTGGTCGAGGTGGGAGCGGAGCTTTCGTCCCATTAGCAGTTTGGCGGGAGTTTTGTTGGTGACGCTATGAAGTGTGATGTGTTGTAGAAAAAGGATTCGGTTGATTTTGTCATCGATGTTATCGTAGTGTAATTTCTGCAAAGTTTTCTAAACAAATTGGACCATGCGCTCAGCCCTGCCATTGGTCGCAGGGTGCGCAGGCGAGGTGAACGCATGTCGGATGCTGCAGTCAGCCAGGTACTGCTCAAAGGACAGCGCGGTAAATTGGGGCCTGTTGTCGGATACCAGAACGTCTGGTAATCCATGGGTTGCAAACAGTCTTTCCAATTTTTTGATAACCGCTTCGGTGGTCGTGTTCGTCATGCGATGAATCTCGAGCCAATTCGAGTAGGCGTCAATAGTTAAAAGAAAGGTGTGGCCTTTGGTCGGCCCCGCAAAGTCCAGGTGAATACGGGACCAGGGTCCCCGTGGTGTCTCCCATTCGGTAGGGATGGCTTTTGGTGGGGCGTTGCTCACTTCCTGCCATCTATGACAAGCTTTAACCCAATTCTCGATTTGCTTGTCGATGCCCGGCCACCATGCGTAGTTTGTGCGAGGGCTTTCATTCGCATGATACCAGGGTGGCCATCGTGCAAGGTTCTCAGTACTGCTTTTTGGAGTCATTCTAGGATAACGACTCTATCACCCCAGATGATACAGCCTTTTTGAGAAAACAACTCCATTTGTCGAGTCTTGAATGGTGTGAAGTCATCCGATAATTGGTCCAATGGCCATCCACGTCCTACCCAGCCTAGGACTCACGTTAAGGTGGGGTCATGTCTGGTTTCTCTCGCGATATCTCGGGCGGTTAATGGCAGCGTGTGGAGTATTTCAATCTGTAACGTGGTTACCGTTGGTGCGGGATCATCGAGAGTCTCTGGAAGTGGTGCTCAGCTCAATGCGTCGGCGTGGGGAATGGCTTTCCCCGGGCGGTATTGCAGCCGATAATTATAAGCAGCCAAGAATTCTGACCAGCGAGTCATCCTGGGGGATAATATGTAGAGAGTCGGCTTATCTCCGGCTATTATCCCCAATAACGGTTTGTAGTCAGTCACGATAGTAAAAGCCCGGCCATACACGTACTCGTGAAATCTTTTAATGGCAGATACAATTGCGAGGGCTTATTTATCAATTTGGCTATAATTTCGCTCAGTTTTTGAAAGTGTCTTTGAAAAATATGCAACAGGGGCTTCGTTACCATTTGGCAGTACATGGCTCAAAATGGCACCCACTCTGAAAGGCGAAGCATCACATGTGATATTTAACGGCAAAGTCTCATTGTACTGCATGAGTACAACGTCAGAAGTCAGTAGTTTTTTTACATTACGGAACGCCTGTTCTTCTTTATGACCCCATAACCAAATTGCTTTTTTTTGTAAAAGTTTTATTGATTTTAACAACAGACAAAAAACGTATAAGACATAACACATAACATAAAAAAAATAAAAAAAAATAAAAAAAAAACTTAAACATTCTTCATAAATTTACAGTGTATCGGTTGGTTTACCACTCCCTTTTGTGCATTCATTTCATAGTCATCAAAATAATTATATTACAAAATAACTCACATTATCAATCATCAATAAAATATCCCAATATCATTATTAAACAATCATTTGACTATAATTTTACTAATTCATACTTAAGCGAGAACTATCATTAGGTTAAATTATTTTATAACAAATCATGAAATCATATCAAATCTATCATAATAAAGTATTCTTAAGAATTATCAAAACCAAGAAAAATTATATATTCATTATTTCCTAGATTTCTAAATATTCTATTATCATATTGTATTATCTAACCATTGATAAAAAAGATCCCAAACTTCATAAAATTGTTTATCTTCTTGTTCTCTAATTTCAAATGTCAATCTACTCATTTCAGCACATTCCAATATTTTCTTAATAATTTCTTCCTCTATTGGTATTTTCTCACTCTTCCAATGTTTAGCAAATACAATCCTAGCTGCTGTTAATACATTTACAATCAAATATTTTAAATTTTTATTATATATATCAGGTACGATTCCCAATAAAAAACTCTCTGGTTTCAAATCTATGTGTTTCTTTATCATTTTCTCCAGCCATATGCGAATTCTAGTCCAATATTTCCTGGCCTCCTCACAAGTCCACCACATATGGTAATATGAGCCAGGTATCTGATGACATTTCCAGCACTTTTCAGATTTATTCTTGAACATTCTTGCTATCCTTGTCGGAGGAAAGTGCCACCTGTAAAACATCTTATACAAATTTTCTTTATATGCTGTTGACATTGTCATTTTATAATTTTGTGACCACAGTTTTTGCCATTTCTCTAAATCAATCCCTTATCCAAAATTCTTCCCCCAAGCAATCATTGTTTCTTTAACTTGTTCTTCCTCTAATTTAATTTCCAACAAATAACTATATAATTTTTTAATCACTTTTTCATCAGTACCTGTCAAAATCCTATCTAAGTCAGTCAATTTATCATAAAATCCTTCTGTTTTAGAATCTTTAAGATACCTTGCATGTATTTGCGCATATGAAAACCAATTCATCTTTATACCTTGTTCTTCTAAATTTTGCATCGTTTTAAGTTCACCCTTTTCATCCAATATTTCCTCATATCTAACTGTTTGTTACTTCTTATAAGTTATAGGATACGAAAAAGCTTCAATAGTTGATAACCAAACTGGAATTTTCAAATAACATTGTTTCTTAATTCAACCATAACGATTCCCGTATATAATGCCTTCTGAAATAACCCTGTGATTTAGTTCCCTTATACCATAAAAAAGCATGCCAACCCAATAATAAATCATGACCTTCTCATGTCAACAATCTAGTCTTTCTTAACGTTATCCATTCTTTAACCCACATTAAGTTTGCAGCTTAATAATACAACTCCCAATTAGGAAGGCCAAATCCTCCTCTAATTCTAGCATCCTGTAAAAGTTTTAATTTTATTCTCGCTTTTTTGCCTTGCCATATATACTTCAACACAATTTTATTTAGTTCTTCGAAATAATCCTAACTTAACCTAATTGGTATTGTTTGGAACAAATATAAAATTCTGGGTAAAATATTCATCTTGATTGTTGAAATTCTACCTATCAATGACAATTGTAGGTTTTCCCATTTTTTCAGGTCGGATGCTATCTGCTGTTTAAGCTTAATATAATTATTCTCTTTCAATGTAGTACACCTTGATGTCAAATATATCCCCAAATATTTAACTTTATTCGTAACTTGAATTTTCAATAAATCTGCCAGCTCTTCTCTTTGCCTTAATAACATGTTCTTTGTCAAAATCTTTGTTTTGTCTTTATTTATTTTTAAGCCAGCCAACTCACCATACGTCTCTATCTTTTCCAATAGTTTTAAAGCTGTCTCTAAAGGATCTTCCAAAATAAAGACCAAGTCATCTGCAAAGGCTTGCAATTTGAATTCCTCTTTTTTGACTTTCATTCCTTTTATGTTTATATCCTCTCTAATATTTCTATTTAAGACTTCCAAGGTCAATACAAATAACAAAGGAGATAATGGGCATCCTTGTCTTGTACCTTTTTTAATATTGATAGAATCTGTGAATTCTCCATCTATCATTACTTTTGCCGTTTGCTTATAATATACGGCTTCTATTGCTTGTATAAATTTTCTAGCAAAGCCCATCTGTTCCAATAATAATAACATAAATCTCCAGTTCACATTATCAAATGCCTTTTGGGCATCTAAGAATATCAAAGCCATTTGTTTTTCCGAATGCGCCTCATAATATTCCAATGTATCCAGGATTACCCTCATATTGTCTTTAATCTGTCTCTTTGGTAAAAATCCATTCTGATCAGAGTGAATAAAGTTATTTAGGTATTTTTTAAGCCTTTCTGCCAAGATTGAAGCAAAGATTTTATAGTCTGCATTCAATAAAGAAATAGGTCTATAATTCTTAATTTGTAATGGGTCAACCCCTTCTTTTGGAATAAGTGTAATATAAGCTTCTGACCATGTTTCAGGTATTTTCTTATTTATCATAACTTCATTCATGACTTCTAATAGTGGAATGCTCAGCGATTCTTGTAATGTTTTATAAAATTCTGCCGGGAAACCATCTGGTCCTGGTGCTTTTCCATTGTTCTGTCTGTTAAGTGCTTCAGTTAATTCCATCATTGTTATAGCACTTTCTAACATTTTCTGAGTTTCATCAGGTATCTTAGGTAGTTAGCATTTTGTAAATACTGTTTAATTTTTCCCTCATCAAGATCCTCTTGTTTGTATAATTGTCCATAAAAATCTTGAATGATTGCCTTTTTCTCCTTATTACCATAACAAATTTGACCATGATCATCTATTAACTGTGATATTTTCCTTGATTCTTTCTCTTTTCTCAGCTTATATGCTAACCATCTACCTGGCCTATTTGCATCTTCAAAATAGTTCTGTTTAGCACTTCTAATTTTTTGTGCCAATTCTTCTTTCTCTGCTTGATCCATTTTGTGTTTAATTATATCCATTTTAAGTTTGATATCTTTTTTCTATGGCATCTTCTGTGATTCTTTTTCCAGTTTTTTATGGTCATCTTCTAGAGCTTTAATCATTTGCCTCTTCCTAATGTTCTTTTTCTTTATATAGTCCATTATTAATCCTCTTGCATATGCCTTCATTGTATCCCAAACATTCTGTATTGAAGTATCTTCTTTTTTGTTTTCATTGAAGAAGAAAGCCAATTCTTTTTCCATCCATTGTGTAAAATCTTTTTCCTTTAGAATAGTATTATTTAATGTCCATCTAGATCTTCTTTTTTGTCCTTTCCATTTAATTGTCATTGGATTATGGTCTGCCCACGTACTTGTTTCAATATTTATTTCTTGAATGTTAGATAATAATTCTGTTGATGTCCAAATCATATCTATTCTGGACCACGATAAATGCCTGTTTGAATAAAAAGTATATTGTTGAGTTTTAATATTTCTTTCTCTCCATATATCTTTTAAATTTAATTCATCTGTCATTTAAAAAAAGGATTCAGGGAGAGTTTTCCTATTTTGTCGTGTTGTTTTTGCTGTATAGTCCAGTTTATTGTCTACAATTCCATTAAAGTCCCCCATCATAAGTATGTTAACATAGTCCAGTTCAATCATTTTCATATGTAATTTTGTATAAAATTCTTCTTGCTTGTCATTTGGGGCATAAATTGCAACCAAGAGAGTTTTTATATTATTATCCAGTATTTCAACTATTAATACTCTTCCATCTTCATCTGTATAAATCAATTTGGCTGGAGTGGTTTCTTTAACATACAAAACCACTCCTCTTTTCTTACAATGGGTCAGAGAAGTAAATATTTTCCCTAACTTTGGTCGTATCAACAATTGTTCATGTTGTTTTTTAATGTGTACTTCGTGTAAGCAAATTATATCAAATTTTAACTTCTCTAATTTATAAAAAGTTTTCCTTCTTTTGATAGCTGAGTTCAGTCCATTTATATTCATAGAAATCAGTTTTTTCTCCCCCATAGTTATGTTTTATATTTAGGTCTAACAGCTCTCGTGGATCTTATTTCACGTTGTTCTTTAGTTTCCATTTGTCCACCTATTGCGCCTTCTTCTTTTTCCATCTCCATTTGGCCCTCTTCAAGTTCAATTAAAATCTTTTCTTTTTCCATCTCCATTTCTCTTCTTTCAAAAAATTCCTTGTAAAACATTTCTGCTTTCGCAATTGAATCAATTCTGTATCTCTGTTCTTGCCATATAAACATTAATCCTTCTGGAATCAGCCATCTATAATTCACCTCTTTTTTCAATAGCATTTTAGTCAAAAATCGATACTCTCTTCTAATCTCTCTCATTTTTTTAGGTACTTGTTTTAAGACCAAAATCTCTTTGCCTTTATATTTCAACCCCTTCTCTCTTACCACTTGTAATATTTGGTTTTTAATAGTTTTTTTTAGTAAATCTAACATGGACCTCTCTTGGTAGTTGATTCCTCATCGCATATCTTGTGAAGACTCGATATATCTCATCTACTCCATCCATCATCTTTTCCTCTGGTATTTCCAAGACTCCAGCCAAAATTTCAATCATTACTGCCGCCAAGTTTTGTCCTTTTTCTTCCTCAATATTTTGAAATCTAAGGTAGAATTCTGACCTATCCATCTCCCACTTCAACATCCCACTTTTTTCTTGTTCAACCATTGTTAATCTGTTATCGATATTCCCAATTGTATCATCTCTTTGTTTGTCTTTCTCTTCTATTTTTTGGATTCTCTCATCATGTTTCACCATCATTTGTTGAAAATTTTCAATTTTCTCATCCATCTTTCCAATTCTTTGGTCAATACTCTCCATTCTTTGTTCCATACTCACTTTAAGATCTTGTATTCCTTGCATAACCATCGTTAAATCCACTTGCGCTTTGTCTTGCTTCGCCATTGTTAAGAGTTGTCCTCCAGATGACGGGGAAACAGGAGCAGAGGTTGAGATGCCCGAAGGTAAAATTTTCTTACTCATTTCGATAACTCAGGGTCTTCCGTATCTTTTAATCCAATTAGTGGGGTGGCCAATTATAATCCAATTTTAAAAAAGGAAAACACCACAAAAAACAAAGACAAAACCAGTAATAAGTAAAAAGCCCAAAATTAAAAAGAAAAAGATTCTTCAGGTTCTTCAATACCTTAATCCAATTATAGCATACGCAAATATAATTCAAAAGTAAAAATTAAAAGATGAAGAAAAAAAAAGAAGCAAAATAAAGCCCAATAATATCAAAAAATAATAAGCAAAGAAAAAGGAAAAAAGAAAAAAGAAAAGGGAAAAAGAGAGTTCTTCAAATTCTTCCCACCTTAATCCAATTAAAAAACCTCAAAAAATGAAAAAAAGCCATAAAAATAAATCAAAAATAGAAATCAAAAAGACAAACATCCCTATAAAAAAGAGAAAAAAGCAAAAAAAAAAATATTCTGAGGCTTCCCCTTTAAAAAAAAAAACTAAAACTAAAAATAAAATATAATAAAAGATAAAAAATAAATATATCAATATTACAAAATAATGTGGGGTTGGAGGGGAGGGATGAAACAATTACTAAGGAAAAAGAAAAAAGACACACACTGCCTTTTATTTATCCAAGGCTCTTATTTGACTTCTCCACCAGTTTCAAAGCCAAACTTCAAATATTCATTAGATAATAGAAGTTCCAAAGAGCACCTGTATAAACATCCTCCAGTACTCTTCCCTCTATCTTATCATTTCCAGTAGCCTTGAGAAAAGTTTTTCAAACAAAAGTTTTTCAACTTCAAACAGAATATTTCCAAGCCCCTAGTTGGCAGTGTTACAAAATTTCTTCAATCCACTCCTCCTTCTTCCCCCCAGAAAAGCCTAAAAAGAGAAAAAAAATATGTATGTATATTAAAAAAAAGATATTAAAGGGGGCCTCTATTTTTAAAAATACAAACAGTCAGAAAAGCAAAGAGAAAACAAGTAAATATAAAAATATAAAAGAAAAAAGCCAGTCTGGTTAACTATATCGCAATAGAAATTCAGTAAAGAAAAAAAAAGTAAAAATAAAAAGCCAAGCCTCACTTTGACGTTACTAAAAAAAGATCGCTGCTAAGTCAAATTCTGTCAATAATTTTTCAGATTTCTTCTAATATTAGAGTGTTCTTAAGTCCCAAGCAAAAAAAAAAAAAGATCCTCACCAGCAGATACACTTCTTTCTATCCTGTTCTTCCGGAGCTGTCCCAGCTTCAGCAGCCTGATGGCTGCCTCTCCGCCGTTGGCAAAGGGGCTTCTTCTGGATCAACCAGGGACTTGCGATGTCCCCGGAATCTACAGAACACACCCCTTACTGTCACCGTCACTACGAGACGGTTTAGGTCCGTTGGGACCAACCAGGGGCGAAGATATCAGCTGTGATCTCGGAGCCCCGAGATCGCAGCTGTATCGCAACGACGAAGCTCCACCTTCATTCCAACCAACCAAATTGCTTTTTTGTCTAGCAAATGATGTAACGGCTCAGCGACAGTTGCTTTATGTGGTAGAAATACATTATAAAAGTTGATGAGGCCTAGGAACGCCTGGAGCTCGGCCTTGTTCCGAGGCCTGGGAGCGTTTTTTATTGCTCTCAATTTACTGTCAGTAGGGTGAATACCCTGACTGTCAATTAGGTACCCTAAAAACTCGACACGATCTGTACACAAATTACACTTATTCTTTTTTACTTTAAGACCGGCGTCTTGGAATTTTTGTAAAACTAATTTTAAACGATCCCGTAAGATTTTTTTTGTAGGTGCAGCAATTAATACATCGTCAAAGTAGGGGACCACGCCTTTAATCCCTTGTAGTAGCCTCTCCATAAGGCTCTGAAAAATTCCCAGGGCTACACTGATTGGAGCCAAATTGGAGCCAGGTACATTTAAAGGCACCTCGGTGCGTCACAATCGTTTGTGCCTGTGCCGTTTTTTCATCAACAGGTGTTAGGGATAACATTGTTTACCCTAACTGGTTTAGGTAAAATAATAACTAAGTAATCATAGTTTGTATGTTAAAGTGTCTGCAACTTTAACTGTGGGATAGTAATTAAGGGAGTGGTTGTGAAAGCACTTTAAAAGAAGCAAAGCTGCAGCTTGCTCTCTCTCTGGCTTTGATGATCCCTGATTACTGCAAGGACTCAAGACTGCATTGCTCGAACGGGAGAGAAAACAAAGGACTGACTTGTAAGTGAACTGACATAGGATATTCTACATGGACTTTGCCAACTGAATATCCCTGAATGGACTGACTAAATGATACATGACTATTGGACTGTTATTTTGACTATGCTATGAACTCATAATGGAATAAACTATATTTTTGATAGCACAAGCGTATCTGTTATTTTTACTGTATGTTAATAAACATACAAGCTTAGCTCACTCATTTATCTGGGTGCCTATCTGACTAACGCTGCACATTCTGTTTAGCTTGTCTCCCTAACCCTGGTTGGGGAAACCAGGCTTAACACTGGTTATGGGCCCAGAGGCTGCAAAGTCAGTTTAACTAGGATAAAACAGATTTATGTAAAAGTGAGAGTTTGTGTTGTTATACATTACAGTAAACAGACAGCTGTGTTTTATTAATTATAGTTTTATATCCATATAAGAAAACATGGCACAAGTCAATTTACAAAGTTTGTCCCTTATATCCAAGTTGGATGGAACAAACTATGTATCATGGTCTATGAAATGTAGTCTGCTTCTACGAAGAGAAGGTTTGTGGAATATATTTGAAAATCCACCAAACGTAGAAGAATGGGATCGAGAGGATGATGAAGATAAACTAAAGATAGAAGAATTTATGCATAAAAATCAACAAGCTATTTGCATAATTGGGTTGACCTTAACTGATCAACAGCTTGTTTATATCCATGGAGAGAAAACGGCTGTTGGGTGTTGGCAGAAGCTGAAGAGGATTTATGTTCGAGATAATGTTGGTGCTCACATAAATCTAACACGGAAACTTTTCAGTACGCATCTCCAAACAAATGGTGATATGCTGAGTCATTTGAAAACTATGCAAAGCATTTTTCAAGAACTGCACGAGAAAGAGCTTATTTTCTCTGAACTACACCAAGTCTACATAATTCTATCTTCCCTTGATGAAAGTTATGATAACTACGTAACTTCCCTTGAAATATTGCCAAAGGAAAGCCTAACTTTAACTGATATAACTGGCAGATTGATTGAAGAGGCCAGAAGAAGGCTTGAAAGAGATGAGTTACGGAGGGAGCAACCTCAAAAAGAAGATAATGAATCTCCTACTGCATACGTAATTAAAAAGTGCTTTAATTGTGGAGGAAGAGGACATTTGGCAAGATTTTGTAAAAAGGCAAAACGCCAGAACGCTGGCCAGAATACTAAAAGTCATCAAAAGATAAATAAAAATTTAGAGTTAGCCATGTATACTAACGGAGCTGTAAAAAATAATTTATGGGCGGTTGACAGTGGAGCATCCCATTGTATAACAAATGATAACAGAAATTTTATTAAAATGTCCAAGAGTACACAGCAGATATCGTTAGCCAATGGCTGGAAACTGAAAGCTAAAGGTCAAGGTATAGCACATTGTTCTTTTATAAAAGAGAATGTAAAAATGTTATACGTACCACAACTTAAGTTTAATTTAATTTCAGTTAAGAATTTTGGTTAAACTAGGATATGTAGTTACATTTAGGGGAGATAACTGCATAATTGAAAAAGAAGATAAGAAAATTACTGCATCTTTAAGAGATGAATTATATGTGTTAAATGATAATGGTTTAAAGGTGGCTAACACAGTTTATGAAAATAAGAAACCTCATGATGAATGTATTCACTTGTTACATCGAAGGCTAGGGCACTTAAATTTTAAAATGCTTAAGAAAACTGTTGAATTATCTAAGGGAATAAGTTTAAAACCTTGTAATAAGTATTTGCAATGTAATATTTGTAATCAAAGTAAGAGCAGGGTCACACAGGCTAATAGAGTTGATGGATTTACTACCAAAGAGCCTTTAGAAGTAGCATTTGCTGATTTAATAGGTCCGAAAAAACCAAGTGTAGGAGGAGCTCGTTACATACTAAGTATAATGGACCACTATTCTAGATATGGGTTTTGCTATTTAATGAAGAGCAAAACTGAAACGTATCAAAATCTCTTTAATTGGATAAAATTTGCTGAAAGGAAAACTAAAAAGAAATTAGTAACTCTTATAACAGATAATGGTACGGAATTTACAAATAATAAATTCCAGAACAGACTAAGAATGTTAGGTATTCAACATAAAATGTCTGCACCATATAGGCCACAACATAATGCCTTTATAGAGAGAAGAGGCCAAACACTACAATCAATGGCACGAACTATGATGTCTGATTCAGGATTACCTGACAATTTATGAGGAGAAGCAATAATGTGTGGTAATCATATATTAAATAATGTTGTTAATTCAACAACAGGTGAATTACCATTCACACTGTGGCATGGTACAAAACCTGATTTAAGTTACATGCACACATTTGGAGCACCAGCATGGGTGCATATCCCTACACAACTTAGACAAAAAGGACAGCATAGAGCTAAAAGATTATATTTTGTAGGATATACATCTAATCATAGATCTTATAGATTCTGGGAACCAGGTACATCTAGAGTTTACACCAGTGCTAGTGCAAAATTCCTAGAACATGTAGGATGGAATAGATTAGAGCAAGATTTAAATAATGAAGTAATTATTGAACCCTACAAAAGGCAGAAAGATCAGATTAGTTATAAGAAGAGTCCAATTAAAGAAGTCCATGAAGAGCAAATAGGACCAGAACAAGAGGAAACAGTTGATCAGGCAGAGTTAGATAATCAAGAAGAGTTAATAAATGAAAGTCCACCTGTAAGTCCTGTAATACCTAGACATACTACACGTGTAACTAGACCACCTGATAGGTATCAAGCAAGTATAGTTTGCCAAGTAACTAAAGTTCCAACTAGTATAGATGAACTTAGGATGTATCCTGCTAAGGATCAGGAGAATTGGCAAAAGGCAATGGAAAAGGAACTAAATTCATTAAAGGTAATGAAAGTTTATGAAGATGCTAAATTACCTCCAGGAGAAAAATCCATTGGGTGCAAATGGATATTTAAAGTAAAAACTGGAAATGATGGGACTGTTACCCATAAGGCTAGGTTAGTAGCTCAAGGATTTAATCAAACTGCATCTGATTACGATGAAGTTTTTGCACCAAGTCTTAAAGCAACATCTTTAAGAGCAGCATTAGTGTGGGCAGCTAAGAAAAACTATGTCATTAACCATTTAGATGTAGAAACTGCTTATTTGCATGCACCATTGCAGCACACTATATATTTAAGAAAACCAGTAGGTATAAAAAACAATAAAGTAAATAGTAATGATTGTTGGAAACTCAAAAAGAGTCTTTACGGGTTGAAACAATCTGGGTTTGAGTGGAACCAATATATTGTGAAAGAGTTAAACAATATAGGTTTTAAATCTGCTTTAGCAGATCCATGTGTGTTTAAAAGAGAAAATAATGGAACGGTGTCATTATTGTTATTATTTACAGATGATATTGCTTTGATAACTAAGACTAATAATGAAGCTAATGAGATTATATCATTATTAGACAAAAAGATAAAATTAAAGCATTTAGGTGAAATTAAAAAGTATCTAGGATTGACAATTAACAAAACAAAAAATGGATTTAAGATATCTCAAGAAGATAAAATTTGCCAATTCATTAAAACGTTTAAAATGGAACCTTGTAAACCGGCAAAGACTCCAATGAGTCAGGAAGTTTGCCAAACTGATGATCAAAGTCCCAAATTTGATAAGTCCATATATCAATCTTTGATTGGCAGCTTATCATATATAAGCAATTGGTCAAGGCCAGATATAGCTTATAGTGTAAATCAGCTGGCACGTTTTAATTCAGATCCACATCAATGTCATTGGCAATCATTAAAGAGAATTTTAAGATATCTTAAAGGAACAATGAACCATGCATTGTATATAGAACCAAAGGGTGATTTGAGTCTTAGTGCCTATGCAGATGCAAGTTTTGCAACTGACATAAATACTAGAAAATCAACATCTGGGATGGCTATATTATTTGGTAAGACACTAATAGGGTGGAGGTCAATCAGACAACAGCATATCAGCTTGTCCACGATGGAAGCGGATTTTTCATGTCTGTCATTACTATGCACTGACTTAATACTGTACAAACAGTTATTATTAGACATGGGTATAACTGTTAAAGATTCCATTATTGTGTATGAGGATAATCAAGCAGCTATAAAATTAGCTACTAGTATTGCTGTTAAAACTAGATCAAAACATACTGATTTAAGATACTTAAATGTTAGAGAATCTGTAAAGAATGGGCTAATTAAATTGGAATACTGCATGACGGAAGAAAACATTGCAGACCAATTTACAAAAGCTCAAGGAGTAATTAAGTTTAAAGAGAGTTGTAACAAATATGATTTATAGATGTAAATAGTTATATTATTATTTAACCTAAAAGGGGAGAATGTTAGGGATAACATTGTTTACCCTAACTGGTTTAGGTAAAATAATAACTAAGTAATCATAGTTTGTATGTTAAAGTGTCTGCAACTTTAACTGTGGGATAGTAATTAAGGGAGTGGTTGTGAAAGCACTTTAAAAGAAGCAAAGCTGCAGCTTGCTCTCTCTCTGGCTTTGATGATCCCTGATTAGTGCAAGGACTCAAGACTGCATTGCTCGAACGGGAGAGAAAACAAAGGACTGACTTGTAAGTGAACTGACATAGGATATTCTACATGGACTTTGCTAACTGAATATCCCTGAATGGACTGACTAAATGATACATGACTATTGGACTGTTATTTTGACTATGCTATGAACTCATAATGGAATAAACTATATTTTTGATAGCACAAGCGTATCTGTTATTTTTACTGTATGTTAATAAACATACAAGCTTAGCTCACTCATTTATCTGTGTTCCTATCTGACTAACGCTGCACATTCTGTTTAGCTTGTCTCCCTAACCCTGGTTGGGGAAACCAGGCTTAACACTGGTTATGGGCCCAGAGGCTGCAAAGTCAGTTTAACTAGGATAAAACAGATTTATGTAAAAGTGAGAGTTTGTGTTGTTATACATTACAGTAAACAGACAGCTGTGTTTTATTAATTATAGTTTTATATCCATATAAGAAAACATGGCACAAGTCAATTTACAAAGTTTGTCCCTTATATCCAAGTTGGATGGAACAAACTATGTATCATGGTCTATGAAATGTAGTCTGCTTCTACGAAGAGAAGGTTTGTGGAATATATTTGAAAATCCACCAAACGTAGAAGAATGGGATCGAGAGGATGATGAAGATAAACTAAAGATAGAAGAATTTATGCATAAAAATCAACAAGCTATTTGCATAATTGGGTTGACCTTAACTGATCAACAGCTTGTTTATATCCATGGAGAGAAAACGGCTGTTGGGTGTTGGCAGAAGCTGAAGAGGATTTATGTTCGAGATAATGTTGGTGCTCACATAAATCTAACACGGAAACTTTTCAGTACGCATCTCCAAACAAATGGTGATATGCTGAGTCATTTGAAAACTATGCAAAGCATTTTTCAAGAACTGCACGAGAAAGAGCTTATTTTCTCTGAACTACACCAAGTCTACATAATTCTATCTTCCCTTGATGAAAGTTATGATAACTACGTGGTCTGTGATAATGGTGAACGTGCGGCCGTAGAGGTACTCGTGGAACCTCTTCACTGCTGCGACAATGGCCAGGGCCTCCTTGTCCAGCTGGCTATAGTTCCTCTCTGGTTTGGTGAGTGTCCTCGAGAAGAAAGCGATGGGTGTTTCTCTTCCATCCGGGAGTGTGTGACTGAGGACGGCACCGATGCCGAAGGGTGAGGCATCGCATGTGACGGCAAGTGATAGGGTCTCATTGTATTGGATGAGGATGGCATCCGAGGTGAGCAGGTCCTTGGTTTTTCTGAAGGTGGCTTCCTCGCGTTTCCCCCAAGTCCAGGTGGCCGCCTTGTCCAAGAGCCTATGCAAAGGCTCCGCTGCGGTCGCCTTTTGGGGCAGGAAAACATTGTAAAAATTAAGCAGTTCCAGAAATGCCTGCAGTTCAGTTTTATTCCTGGGCATGGGGGCCTCCTTAATGGCTCTGATTTTGTTTGCGGTTGGGTGGATGCCGTGCCGGTCTAGGAGGTATCCTAGGAACTTGACCCGCTCTGTGTAAAGCTGGCATTTCTCTCTCTTCACTTTTAGCCCGGTTTCCTTGAATTTCGTTAGCATCTCCCTTAGACGACCCTCTAGTTCTAGCTGGTTGGTTGCCAACACTAGCACGTCGTCGAAGTAGGGCACCACCCCCTTAATTCCTTGCAAAAGTCTCTCCATGAGGCTCTGGAAAATCCCAGGCACCACGCTGACTCCAAACTGGAGTCGGTTACAGCGAAACGCTCCCCGGTGGGTGACTATGGTTTGCGCCTCGGCGGTTTCTGCGTTGACCGGCAGCTGTTGCTATGCTTGTGCCAGGTCGAGCTTCGCAAAAACCTTGCCTCTCCCCAGTGAGTGTAGAAGGTGCTGCACTACTGGGATGGGGTAGGCGCTTTATTGTAAGGCGCAATTTAGGGTGGCCTTATAGTCCCTGCAGATTCTTACCGACCCATCGGGCTTGACTGGGGTGACTATTGGGGTGTCCCACCGGGCGTGGTCGATTGGTTGTAGGACCCTCTGCTTGACGAGCTTGTCAATTTGCTCGTCTATTTTTGGCCTGAGTGCAAAGGGTACCCGCCTTGGTTTTAGGTGTATCGGGGGAATGTTGGGGTCTAGGCTGAAAGAGATGGGGGGCCCTCGGTACTTGCCTAGGGTGCCATCGAACACTTCCTGGAAGTCCCGTGCCGGTTGCTGTTCCCAATCGGTCTCGGCGGTGTGGTTGATGCCCGTGACTTCGATGCCGAGCGGTGCGAACCATTGCAGTCCCAAAAGGCTGGGTCGGTCTCTGTCCACGATTGTCAGGGGAAGCTTTGCGGTGCAGCCCTTGAATGTTACCTCGAATTGTCCGGTTCTGACTACCGGGATGCGATTTCCTTGGTAGTCCTTGATTATTAGTCTCTGGTTCTCCAGTCCCTTCTTGTGGATGGTAGGCACCAAGCGCTTGATTTCTTGCCATGTGACCATGGAGAGGTAGGACCCGGAGTCCACCTCCATTTTGCATGGCTTGCCTTCGATGCCTACCTCCACGTAGACATTTCGGGCGTCGGTGGTTGATGCGTGGCCGATGATGACCGTCTGGTGGGTTTCCTCCCTCCATCGGGTCTCGCCACCTCGTCGGTTCCGTCCGCTCCAGTCCCATCAGCTGTTGGCTTGGCGATCTCTGGTTCTGGGGGGGGTGCTGTCCCGTCTCCGCTCGCTGTGGTCCCGCCATCTGGGGCTGTAGGCCTTCCTTAATCGGCAGACTCGGGCGATGTGACCCTTTTTGTCACAGTGCCGGCAGACTGCATCGAAGAAATGGCACTCTGCTCGAGGGTGGTCACCCCCGCACCCGGCACATGTGGTCCCCGACTTACGACACCACCGATTTCGCTGGTCACATCCCGTCTGGAGCTGGTGGATCTCCTCCTCGTCGTCTGTGGTGTTGGAGGCGGAGTGGAATTCGCCATGATGGGTGGTGGTCTTGCAGTGACTTGCTTCCAGTTGGGCCTTGGTCACTCGTCCTGGGTTGGCGGTCACGGTGCGGTCTCCGGTATCTGGTCTCCACATACGGTTCACCGATTTCCGGGTTGCCTTGGCTGCAGTGGCTTCAGCGATGGCGTCGGCAAGGGTGATGTCTCCCTTGGCCATCAGTCAGCTCTGTAGGACTGGGTCTCAGAGTCCGAGTACGACGTGGTCCCGTAAGGCCTCGTCCATGTCCAAGAACCCGCACATGCCCCCTAGGCTTCGTAGCTCAGCCACAAAATCGCTGATGCTCTCACCCGCTCTCTGGTCCCACTGGTAGAAGTCGTGCCACCTGATGAGGGTGGGCACGATGGGAGCATAGTGGTTCCAGAGCAATGGTTTGAGGTCGGCCCAGTCCATCTCCTTGACATCCGCGGGTTTCGCTAGAGCTTTTGCCATCTTGAACACTGCGGGCCCACAGTGTGTCAGGAAGACAACTCTTTTCTTCAGCCTGGCAGCATCCTTCATGTTGCTGCATTCGAGGAACATGAGGAATCTGTCGATGTATGATTCCCAGTCCTCGGTAGCGGGATTGAAGGGTGCGGGCGGTGCGATGCTGGCCATCTCATCAATCTCGCTTCCTCCGGACATGTGTTGGTGGGGGATTAGCCTTGGAATCCCACCCTCATCGCCAGTGTTGTGTCCGGCGCGGCAAGGAGACCAGGACTCAGTGACTTGGTTCAGCTCATTTATTGGTCCCGAGAACGGCTCAGGTTCCAAGGAAAAAACTGCGGCTTTTTATTCTCAAGCTGCGGCGGCCGCGGCCAATGGCACCACTTTGAATCTCCTGCGATTAGTTTCCACCAATCACGGGAGATCCCCAGCGGGCCAATCAGAGCGGCTCGCTCGACCAATCGGATCCCTGCGCGCTTTGACCAATCACGGTGTGGCATTTACAAGAATGTCAATGACCGTACAGAACATTATCCACCCATAGTTCCTGTTCAGTCTGGAGTATGGGTGCGAATGATGGAGACGAGCCGGTAGAAACAGTGAACTTCAAACTCTTTATTTACATATTGTGACAGCTCCAACTTGGAGGGCTGCTATAGCCTTCCTTATAAAGGCAACTTATTCACTATTCAATCAATAGCAAACCTGGAGCGCTAGCTCCGTTAACCAATAGCAATGGCCTGTTAATGGCCAATCAGATGCTCCTAAACCGACCAATCCGATCCTGCCATTAACAGCCAATCAGAAGTGCAGGGCCAGAACCCTGCACTTGACTTCAAGCTCAAGATAACTTTATTGGTATGATTCATTCACAACTTCCCTTTCCCCTGGCTTCTGCCCACGGGGCGCGGTTACGTAGTCCTTAAGGTAGGACGGCTGTTTTATTAGTCTTTTCGATTTTCGCAAGGTGCCTGGTGGTTGGCTGCACTTCTGCTGAGGTAGATCGTTGTTTAACGGTAGGGGTGCCTCTGGTTCTGAGTTCGCGTTCCCGCCGTCACCAATATCACTGGCCACTCCCTGAGGTGAATTCACTCCGATCTCTGGTTCCTGTTCCTGCATTTCAGTTCCATTATCCGTCTCTTCAAAAAGGTTTCCCTCTAATTGTAATTCGCTTTCCTCTGTATCTGCCCCCCTCAGTTTGGTCATAAGGGAGTTCGGAAGTGCGAGACGGTAGCCGCGATCGTAGTTGATCTATGTGGCGCTTCCAAAGTCTATCGTCAGGGCACTGAACAAGGTATGATCTTGGGCCGGTTACACGGATTACGGTCGCCTCTACTCACAGCAGATCGCCCAATAAGTTTTTAGCGAATACTAAATC
The DNA here is from genome assembly GCA_033807585.1 of Hydrophis major. Classification (NCBI taxonomy): domain Eukaryota; kingdom Metazoa; phylum Chordata; class Lepidosauria; order Squamata; family Elapidae; genus Hydrophis; species Hydrophis major. Next base: position 209,175,092 of record CM066329.1, on the reverse strand, counting down.
GCCTACCTGGAAGGTACGGCATCGGCCGCTGGATCCGAGTGGCTTTTCCGGTTCGTAGGCTGGGTGTAACCGATCGAGGTGGGAGCGGAGCTTTCGTCCCATTAGCAGTTCGGCGGGAGTTTTGTTGGTGACGCTGTGAGGTGTGATGTGCTGCAGGAAAAGGATCCGGTTGATTTTCTCATCGATGTTGTCGTAGTCTATTTTTTGGAGAGTCTTTTTGACGAATTGTACCATGCGCTCAGCCCTACCGTTGGCAGTAGGGTGCACAGGCAAAGTGAGCGCATGTCGAATACCGCGGTCAGCCAGGTACTGCTCAAAAGACAGCGCGGTAAATTGGGGCCCATTGTCGGATACCAGAACGTCTGGTAATCCGTGGGTTGCGAAAAGTCTTTCCAGTCTTTTGATGACCGCGTCAGTGGTCATGTTGTTCATTCGGTGAATCTCGAGCCAATTTGAGTAGGCGTCGACGGTTAGCAAAAATGTGTGGCCTTTGGTCGGCCCAGCAAGGTCCAGATGGATGCGGGACCAGGGTCCCCGCAGCGTCTCCCATTCGGTTGAGGTTACCTTTGGTGGAGCATTGCTTACTTCTTGGCATCTCTTGCAAGTTTTAACCCACGATTCGATTTGTCTGTCGATGCCTGGCCACCACGCGTAGCTTCGTGCAAGGCCCTTCATGTGCATGATACCAGGGTGGCCATCGTGCAAGGTTCTCAGCAGTGTCTGTTGGAGTAGTTCTGGGATAACGACTCTATCGTCCCAGATGACACAGCCCTTCTGCGAGAACAATTCTGTTTGATGACTTTTGAATGGTGCAAAGTCATCTGGTACTTGGTCCAATGGCCATCCGGGTTCCACCCATGTGAGGACTCATGCTAAGATGGGGTCGCATTTTGTTTCTCTCGCGATGTCATGAGCAGTTAATGGTGGTGTGTGGAGTGTCTTGATCTGCTATGCTGTCATCATTGGTGCAGGATCGTTGATAGTTTCAGGCAGCAGTGTACGGCTCAGCACGTCGGTGTGGGGAATGGCTTTACCGGGACGATATTGTAGCCGATAATTGTAGGCAGCCAAGAATTCTGACCAGCGGGTCATTCTGGGAGAAAGTATGTAGGGAGTTGGCTTGTCCCCAGTGATGATCCCCAGCAATGGTTTGTGGTCAGTTACAATGGTGAAAACCCGGCCGTACACGTACTCATGAAATCTTTTAACAGCTGATACAATCGCCAGGGCTTCTTTATCGATCTGGCTGTAATTTTGCTCGGTTTTCGAGAACGTCTTTGAGAAGTAAGCAACAAGTGCTTCATTACCGTTAGGTAACACATGGCTCAAAATGGCGCCCACTCCAAAAGGCGATGTATCACATGTAATGTTTATTGGCAAAGTCTCATTGTACTGCATTAGTACGGCATCCGAAGTCAGTAGTTTTTTCACATTACAGAACGCCTGCTCTTCTTTGTGACCCCATACCCAAATTGCTTTTTTATCTAATAGACGATATAAAGGTTCAGCGACAGTCGCCTTGTGCAGCAAGAATACATTATAGAAATTGATGAGGCCTAAGAACACCTGGAGGTCGGTCTTGTTCTGGGGTCTGGGAGCATTTTTTATTGCTCTCAATTTGCTATCGGTAGGGTGAATACCCTGACTGTCAATTAAGTACCCTAAGAATTCAACACGATCGGTACACACTTTGCACTTATTTTTTTTGACTTTCAGGCCTGCTTCCTGGAATTTTCGTAATACCAGTCTTAAACGCTCCCGTAAGATTTTTGGAGTGGGGGCAGCAATGAGCACATCGTCAAAATAGGGGACAACGCCCTTGATCCCCTGCAATAGTCTCTCCATTAGGCTCTGAAAGATCCCTGGGGTTACACTGACTCCGAATTGAAGCCACGTACACTTAAAGGCACCTCGGTGTGTTACGATAGTCTGTGCTTGTGCTGTTTTTTCGTCAACCGGCAGTTGCTGATAAGCCTGAGCTAAGTCTAGTTTAGCGAAGACTTTTCCGCCCCCCAGGAATGGAGGAGATGTTGTACCACCGGCACCGGATATGGGTTCTGTTGCAGGGTGTGGTTTAGGGTGGCTCGGTAGTCCCCACAAATTCTAATGGAGCCATCCAGCTTAATTGGTGTCACAATCGGCGTTTCCCATGGGGAGTGGTCAGTTGGCTTTAAAACTCCCTGGGCAATCAACTTATCAAGCTGCTTATCAATTTTCGGCTTTAGAGTGAACAGAACTCGACGAGGCTTAAGGCAGATGGGAGCTATCTTTGGATTAAGGCTAAAGGATATCGGGGTCCCCTTGTACTCGCCTAGCTTTTCCTCAAAGACGTCCCTGAATTCGTGGGCAAGGTCTTCCTCCCAATCACTGCCGCCGATTCAGTTAATGCCTGCCACTTCGATGCCGAGTGGTGCGAACCATTGCAGGCCTAACAGACTAGGCCGGTCCTTATCGATCACCATCAGGGGTAAGTACGCCGTGCGGTTCTTGAATGCAACCCGGACTCGACTGGATCCTGCGGCTGGAATTCGGTTCCCCTGGTAGTCCTTTAACACGAGCCGTTGGAATTGAAGGTCTTGGTGCCGGATAGTGGGGATAAGTTGCTTGAGGGTCTTCCATGAGACCACTGAAAGAGACAATCCCGAGTCAACTTCTATTTGGCAAGGCCGATTTTCAATGTTCACGTTGACCCGAATTTTCTTAGCGTCTAGTGAAGAGGCATGGCCAATAGTGAGTGTTTGGTGGGCCTCCTCCCGTCTTGCTAGACGACTCACGGGTCAGTTTCGGTAGGAGTGGTTTACTGGTTCTCGCCTTACAGGGCAATTCCCTGTCAATTAGCGGAGATTGGTTCCTTTCGAGGTCTGGCTGGGTCCGAGGAGGCTTCTGCAGACCCGTCCGATGTGGCCTCGTTTCCCGCACTTGTGGCAGAGCACGTCGCGGAATTTGCAATCGGAGCGGTAATGGTTGGCCCCGCAGCCAGTGCACAGTTGCTGGGACTTCGGGTGTTGGTCCCGATCGGACCGCAGGCGATGGACCTCTTCTTTGTCGCTGTCTGACGACGAAGAGAGGTCCTCATGGTGGGCCTTCGGTAGCCGCCCTTCTGCATTAGGTGAAACTTCGCCAGTCGGTTGGTGTGTTGGAACATGATTTCGGCGTAGTTGGGCAGCCGACTTCTTGGTCGCCTCCACTGCTGTAGCTTCAGCTATGGCGTCATTAAGGGTGATGTCACCTTTTACCATTATTTTGCTCTGTACATTTAGAGTGTCTAACCTGAGGACTACTCGGTCTCTCAAGGCCTCTTCTGGGTCGGTGAAATCGCAAAGGCCTCCCAAGTTCCGGAGGTCTGCAACGAAATCGGCGACGCTTTCTCCTTTCCACTGGTTCCTTTGATAGAACTCGTGTCGTCTTACGAGCATTGGAACAGTTGGTGCATAGTGGGCCCTTAGTCGTGGTTCGAGGACATCCCAGTCCATGGCCTTCGCTTCCGCCGGTTTTGCTAATGCCTTAGCCATTTTGAATACCGTCAGGCTGCAGTGCGTTAGGAAGACCGCCCGTTTCTTCCCGGTTGTGGCATCCTTCAGATTATTTGTTTCCAAAAACATTTGGAAACGATCCATGTAGGACTCCCAGTCCTCTTGAGCTGGATCGAACGGAGCGGGTGGTACTACGCCGCCGGACATGGTTCCGCCATTGTGCGCTTCAGCCACGTGCTTAGTTGTCTTAGTTGGCTCTGATATCATCCAATTCCACCCTCATTGCCAGTGTTAAGTCTGGAGCATGGGTGTGAATGATGGAGACAAGCCGGTAGAAACAGTGAACTTCAAACTCTTTATTTACATATTGTGACAGCTCCAACTTGGAGGGCTGCTATAGCCTTCCTTATAAAGGCAACTTATTAACTATTCAACCAATAGCAAACCTGGAGCGCTAGCTCCGTTAACCAATGGGAATGGCCTGTTAATGGCCAATCAGATGCTCCTGAAGAGACCAATCTGATCCTGCCATTAACAGCCAATCAGAAGTGCAGGGCCAGAACCCTGTACTTGACTTCAAGCTCAAGATAACTTTATTGGTATTATTCATTCACAACAGTTCCCTTCCTGCAAAGTGTCCCATCAGTGGGAGAAACAAGCACCAATTGTCTTATATGTCAGATGAGATGGGCAAAAGTAGGTAGCTATTTATAGTGGTTGGTTTTAGCAATCTGTCAAGTTGGCATGAAGTCCCAGGCTCATAATATGAACTAGCGCATAATATGGAAAGTGCTCATAATACTAATATGGATTAGCGCTTTTCCATGTCCAAAAGTAGTCATTGCTGGGGAGGAAGGGTGAAAGGCTGGGAAGGAGGTTTCTACTACAAGGGAGGAAGCGAACTCTGCAAGGGAAAGGAAATGGGGCAGGGACTGGCACTGTCAGGCAACATTGGGAAGGAGCCCGGGGGAATAGGCAAAATGACAGAGCAAGCCAAATTGCTTCCTTCCCGATTATAGAAATGGTATAAAATCCTTTCCCAGCAGAAGCCATTGAAAAGCTGAAGCTACAGCCAGAGTTGGCAGTATTCTTCCCTCTTTCCCTATTTAAATCAGCCTTCTGTGCAGAAAAGTGCTAAAGCTGCACATACAAAAAGCCTGTGCAAAACCTGACAAGCACATCATCAAGCACCTTCTTCATCTGTTTCTGTTTGTAAACCTTTTGTTTTCTAGTTCCCATTTTTAAGGAAAGGAGAGGGGAGGGGAGGACAGGGGAGGAGATTTTACAATATTTTGTGCAACTGATTTCTCTGTAAAGAAAAATACTTAAAACCTACCCGTATCTTTACTTCCTAACAAACATGCCATCCAGGGGTGGGAGTCAAATTTTTTAACAACCAATTCTGTGGGCATGGCTTAATGACATGGTTTGGTGGTCATGTGACTGGGTGGATGTGGCTTGGTGATCATGTTATTGGCTGGGCGTAGCCAACTCAATATCACTCACATCAAGGCACACATCTCCTCACCTGGCCTCTCATGACTGTGGGGATGCTGCAACAGTCGTAAGTGTGAAAAATGATCATAAGTCACTTTTTTTCAGTGCCATTGTAACTCCACACAAGCAAAGTAACAGCAAAGGAGGGGAAAAAAAACTCCAGAGATATTCCTGAGACAGGAAGTCTAGTCCTGCCAAGAATGTAATAAGGATTAACGGTGAGGCAGTTTCTGTAAGCAACACCAGAATGTTTCCTTCCTGCCTTCCTTACAGGATTAGGCCAGTAATTTCTTCTAACAACCAATTCTCCAAACTGCTTAAAAGGTTAACAACCGGTCCTAGCAAATAGGTGCAAACTGGTAGAATCCCACCCCTGATGCCATCTGGAAAATCCCCATCATTTTGATACAGTATTCCTTTATTGCGAGGAGCCTGCCTAAGAGCAATGTGCCAAGTTACACTTGGAGATCTCTGGAAAGATACCTTCTAATGTTTTTAGCCACCAGACAAGTTATAGGCTTTCATATTACACACTCTGTTGACTTTTTCCAAAGCGGGTGGGGACCAACTGCAGGCAAAAAGCAAGCAGGGACACCACATTTATTTGTGAAACTTCTTTGTTTCATGATGTCACTGTGGTGGTGGTTGTTGTTATTGTTGTTGTTGTTTTTAAACAATTCAATAAGATACTTAAATGTTTCCTTGCTCATGCTAGACAATTTGCAGCTGGTTCTTGGGCTTGCTTTGGTTTGGTTTGAGAAACAGAATTTTCCAATAGGATAAGAAGTACCAAGTTAGAGGGACTAACCATTCTTCAATCTGTAAGGAGTTTTTAAATCTTTTCTTTCTTCACTCCCTGTATTAGGGTTACCTATTAATGATTACAGCTCAATTATCCTGAATAATTTTGCTTTTGTGTTTATCATATCCGCTAGGTTTGTTTAGTTTGAAGCCCGTTAAAGATTGCTCTTTCTTTAAAAAGACACAGAGCCAGCCTTGAAAAAAAATCAGTGTACATGAGGTGCAAGTCTGTGCATCTCACATTGTCATCTAGCACAGTGCCATACTCCCATCCCTAATTGTCTATCCTTCTGCTATAGACATTGGGAGTTGGAAAGGAACCTTCTACTTCCATTGTGTCTTTGATACCAACCTCCTCTGCAACCAGTTCTGGTCAGAAACCTGTGGCAGGTTGGCACGCTTTGTTTGGAGAGCTCAGGTATCTTGAAAGTCCTCTCTCTGGGTGGGCTGGGTCCAGTACTGGTATCTGTTCATTTGCAAAGAAGAGGGAAAGAGGAATCTGATGGTCTATATTGATGAGGCAGGCTGTAATTAAGCCTAACACAGCCTGGCTACAAATCAAACATTCCAGCCAAAGGGCAGAAAAACCAGAAGAACCAACCTTTCTGCCATTATCCTTCTAATGGGGCTTATGAAATAGGTAGCTCCCAGGGTGGGGAGAAGATTCTGTCACCACCTGTTTTGTCTTTGGAAGAGCGGCCTGTTCCTGAAGCCTCCGGGTGTTTCTGTTGCTGATTCCTTTTCATTTATAGCTGCTGCAAACATGTCATCTTTGCTGCTGGCTCAGGGTCTTCAAGGTTTGGCTTGGGAATCGAACTTCTGAGGCTGGGACTGCCTTTCTGCACATTCAGGTCTCAAGAGTCCTTCCCCAGCTTAGAAGGACCAACAGTGTTGTTTGCAATAATTGACAGCTTGAAGTTTCTGAATGGGCTACACCGGGTACAAATTAACTGCTACAATGTCCTAACAGTCAATGACTACTTCAGCTTCAACTGCAACAATACAAGACACACAACATACAAACTCAATGTAAACCGCACCAAACTTGATTGCAGAAAGTACGACTTCAGCAACAGAGTGGTCAATGCCTGGAATGCACTACCTGTCTCTGTTGTTACATCATCAAACCCCCACTCCTTTAACCTTAAGCTATCCACTATTGACCTCACCCCATTCCTAAGAGGTCTGTAAGGAGCACGCATAAGTGCACCACTGTGACTACTGTCCCTGTCCTTTTGTACCCATTTATTCATACCTATTTCCTGTATTCTTTTTTTTTTATAACAAATTTTATTAATTTTACAAAAACAATACACAATCCAGGCATAACAACTTGAAAAATCTTTTTTTTTAAAAAAAATTGCCACCGAGGTACCCCCGATCCAAATGGGTCAGGGGTATATGGCTGCCTTGCAGGGACAACCAAAGAGAGAGGGGAGCCGGACAGGGGGTTGGGGGTGTTGCAGACCCCCTCCTCGTCTGGAAAAACCCCTTTTTCCCAAGGTGGTGGAGCGGCGGTCAGCAATGGCCGCCACGAAGAAGCCTGCAACTGGGTAAGATTGTGCTGGAGGAAGCAAGAAAAGTGAAAGTGCTGGCTGAGCCGGGTCAATCAACATCTTTTAAATTTGCTGGAACTGAGCTGTCTGAATTGCTGGAGGATACATTGTATCCCTAAGAAGATCGAAAGCGGCGGAGAAGCTGTTAAAGGGAACTTTTTTTTCTTCACTCTCCCACCCATGGAAACAGCAGATGAAGATTTGAAATTTGTTTGGGCACTGAAGGTGAACTATTCTGAAAGTTGAAGTTAAGGGACAAAAGAGTTCTTGGACATTGGACTTAAAAATTTAATAAATTGGAAAACCCTTATTAGAGGTATGGATTTCTGACAATTTAAAAATTGATGTTGCAAGTGGGAAGGGAGAGGGAAAAAATTGGAGCAGAAGTGGAAAAAGGAGGAGATTGCCTAGAATCTCAAAGAAAGATATATGGTAATTGGACCTCTTTGATTAAACAGTAACCCCAGAAAGAGAAACAGAAGAAGGAAGAAAAGTATTAACTTTTGGAACTTTTTTTGAATTATTTTTGATTAAAAATACTTGGTTGGTTGTTTTGGGGAAAGTTTCTCTTTTCAGGATGGCATCGCTTGTGGATGAACTAAAGACTGAAAATATATTCAAAAATATAAAAAGGAAGAACAAGATGGAAAAGATACTTTGGGCACTTTATTTCAATTTTTAGAAATGGCATTATGTACTTATGAAAAGTTGATTACACAGCAGAATGACTGGGACAAAGAAGAAGAGGAACAAGAAACCATCTTTGATGAACAATGGGTTTTTTCCAGGGAAGAGGAGAAAGAGGATAAGAAAAAGGGGATTTTAAGGTTTGAAAAAACAACCAAAAAAGAGAAAAATGAGAGGAAAGGTGGATGCAAGGTTAGAAAGCAAAGGAAAGGGAGTAAGAAAAGGGAGGAGGAGAGACAAAGGGGTAAAAAGGGCAAGGAGAAGAATAAGCAAGAGAGAAAGGGGGGGGAGGAGAAGCCTCAATGGTGGGAAGCAAGATCTAAAGAAAAAAAGTTTATTTAGAGACAATGGGTGAATTTAATTAAGGATAAAAGGGGGATTCTGGAAGGTACATAAGATTGTGTTTTTATATGTATATTTAGAGTATAAAATTTACTGTGTAATTTTAGAATCTACTAAACAGAATCCCAAGATAAATTAAGTGTTATATGAAGTACTTTTAAGTTAGGGTAATGAGTTAAAGGCGTCACTCCAATTAGTGTATAGGAGAAGTATAGTAAAAGAAAAAAGATGAATGGATAGTTGGAAATAGAACAGACAAAGAATGTTATTGAAAATGGTAATAAGATATGGAAGGATATATAAAGGTTTTGTTATGTTTTTTTTGGGTTTTGTATGTTGATAAAAGGCAATAAAATTTTAATTAACAAATAATTTGGATGAAAAGGAGAAGTTGGGATAAGATATGAAGTTAAATAGATAAAGTAAATCTTGATATTATAATTGGGAATCATTATGTTCCATTGGTTTTCTTCTTTAATTATCACTATTTTTTTTAGAAAAGAATTTATAAGCTGTTATACCTATTTCCTGTATTCTTACTGATGTTTATACTTATTCCTATTATCTTGTAAGTGATTGACAAATCAAATAAATGAATGAATGAATGAATAAATAAATGGGCCCTCCTTTTCACTAAACAGCTTGCTAGTATTTTGTGGTTTTTATGCACATACCTAGGAGTCCTGGCAACAAAGTGTTTAGAACCAGAAGTGGTATTCAGCAGGTTCTGACCAGCTCTGGAGAACTGGTAGTAGAAATTTTGAGTAGTTCAGAGAATCGGCAAATACCACCTCTGATTGGTCTCTCCCCCATCTATTCTCTGCCTCCCAAGTCCCAGCTGATCGGCTAGGTCTTCTTTGGTTGCCCTGCACAGGAGAATGGAGCTGAAAAGCAGATTAGTGGGGTGGGGAGGGAATGGAGATTTTGCAGTATCCTTCCCCTGCTATGCCCACCAAGCCACGCCACACCCACCAAGCCATGCGCACAGAACCGGTAGTAAAAAAAATTGAATCCCACCACTGGTAAGAATGCAGTATTGCAGGTAAAAACCTCTGCCCACAGTCTGGAGTTCAATCCTGATGGGGCTCAAGTTTGACTCAGCCTCCCATCCTTCCGAGGTTGGTAAAATGAAGACCCAGATTGTTGGGAGGGTGCAATAGGCTGACTCTGTAAATTGCTGAGAGAGGGCTGTAAAGAACTGTGAAGCAGTATATAAGTCTAAATGCTCTTGCTCTTGCTAGTATTTTACACTCATTGCATTTCTAGATCTGTCCACCCCTAGTTCAATTTCTTATTCCAGAGCTGAAACCTGGTAAGGTTGTTTGTGGCTCCAGCCTTATTGAGACATCACCCTTCGTTGTGAATAAGTAATAGTGCAGAAATGTGTAGATATAGATGCTTGTTAGCACAGCTGTCCACTCTGTAAATCAATGCACACATTTTTTAAAATGTCACTTTTTAAAAGATCATAATGTTACAAAAATAATCTGTCTCATATAGTCAAGCTAGGTTTCCTAACTAATAAGGAATGGAAGAAAAATAGTCTTAAGTATCCATAAAAAGTGAATGACAACAACAATTAAATGTATATTCTACCCAATTTCTAGTAACTTTATGTGGTTGTGGATTGTTGATTTATTTTAAACAAATTTTATTCAGTTTTTCACATAAAAATAAAAAGCTCTTTTTAGTGGACAACATATTTCCGGGTCATCACTTTTACACACAAATATGACAATAGTTATACATTCATATATGCATACTTAATTCTATTATTACCTTTTCCATTCCAAACTTTCAGAAAGGAGAGAAACAAGCAAATTAATCCTAGTATTTTACATTAATCTCAATCCAAATATCCTTTCATTTCATTTCAATTATTTCAAATATAATCCTTTGATATTTATTTTAAAAACAAAAAATAACAATATATGTTTACCTAATATAGAAAAGGTTACCAATGTCTCTCCTTCCTTTTAATAGTCTATATTAGCTTATTAATTTAAATAGTCCTTTAATCTGTCATATTTTCTTTCCATCACACATTCTTTCTATAAATTCTAGATTAATACAAGTTTTAACACAAAAGGAAAAAAACAAGCATAGGTTTCCCCCCTTTTACTGCTTTGAGTGTGACATCTCAGTGGTTAAAATATACCTTTATTCCCTCATTTTAATTCCCATTAAACCTTATTTTTTAAGTAATTACAATAATCATCATTACATTTTTTCATTTGGATTCCGCAATTTATTTTCCCCCCTTAATTTTATTTCTAATTTTAAAAAGATAAAAGGGAAAGATTGACTATTTAATTCCTGGTCACTGAATATTGACCTCATTTTTAAACATCTTCACATTCATTTCAATTATTACAATTTCTTCAATAAACCTCAAGTTTTAAAGATAAAAATAAAAATGTATATTCATCTAATAAGAGTTATCCCTCCATTAATAATCTATATTACCCTATTTTCTAAGTATTTTTTTTAATTCTAAATATATTCTTTTTACCCCTTGTCACCCTGCAGAATCCCCCTTTTAATTCATCAACCATTATCTCTGAAAAAACCATTTCTTTTCATCATTTTACTATTTCCGTGTTTCTTTATTTCCTGCATCTGTTTATTACTGCCTCCCCTCCCCCTCTTTTCCCCATATCTCTGATTTATGTCCCTCTCTTTCTTGATATCTTCCTTTCCTCTTTTCTGCTGCGCCTTTCTACCTCTCCTGATTTCACAGGTATTCCCCTTTTTGATTTTCTTCTTAAATCTCAACTTTTCTCAACCTTCTTTCCACTCGTCTTTGTAGTGTTCTTTATGTTAATTGTCTATTTAAAATGGCTTCTCCTTAAGTCAACTCCTCCTCCTCCTCTGAAGTTCCTTCTTCTTCTTCTTCAATCCCCCTCTCCATTTCTTTTAACACAGAGCAAAGAGATTCACCTCTTTCCTGTAGTAATTCTCTCATATTTTTAAGTTCCATTCTTAATTCATGAAGAGATATCATCATTACACACTCTTATATTTTATAATCATTGAAGTCCACAAAAAACACTTTTACTTTCCTTCTTTCTTCTTCAAATTTTCTAAAGTTCCCGATTGTTCCAACCCAGGTTCTTTACCAAAAACATCTATCAATCCCACAGTCAGTCTTTCCTTGCTTCTTTCTTTATTCTGGTTCTGCTTTCACTTTCTAAAGTTCTTACTTTGTTTCAATATTTCTTTAACATTATATCAACATAAGTTCATACAGAAACAGGATGATTTCCCTTTTGTTTGAGTTTCAGTTATTTGTCAGAAGATGGCACTTTCTGTTATACAAAGTCTTCACCTTTTTCCCCTATTTTATTTATTTAGGGTTTTTTGAACCTCAATATTCCAGCACAATCCACTCCAATTTGTAAATTTTATTATTATTATTATTTTGACAATCTTAAGTCTAGCTTTATTTTATGCCTTTTTATTGCCAAAATATTTTAGTCCAATTTAATTAAGTCTTTAGTTCTGACTTTTTTCCTGTCCCTTTGTATTTCCGCCACTCACTTTTTTTTCTTAAAAGTTCGATGTTACCTTAATCCCGGGGTACTTTTGTTTAGTTGTTTCACCCAATTGTCCCAGCTCAGATGTTATCCACCTCTTTCTTCACTCCTGCACAAATCTTAGTCCAGCTGAGTCCTCTTCTTCGGGGTGGCCATTTTGGACCACCACTTCAGTCGTCTTCAGGGGGGGGAAAGACTAAGTCCAGGAGGGGAGATGCAGCTCCCCTCAACCTGGCTTGTGGCTTCCCCTTACTCCACTGCCCCTCCAAGGCAGCTTCAGCCCCTAATCTCAATGATCGGGGCTCTCCAAAGAAAGAGCACAGACCGTAGCTGTGGACAGTCGCAATCTACAGTCCATCAGCAAGGAGGGCTCAACCCGGAAGTCCCTATGTGGTTGTGGATTATAACTCATGTGTAAGCATTAGAAGAAGGTTCACAGTAGATAACCATATGCTTTGAAAGTAGAGCTTCCAGATTCAGTGCCAGGCAACTCCAGGTAGAACTGGAAGAGATGTTTTATATGAAATAATTAGGCATAGAAGATGAGGCTATCATAGGCATACAGAATAACAGAGTTGGAAGGGACTTTGGAGGTCTTCTAGTCCACCTCCCTGCTCAAGAAGCAAACCCTGTTTCAGACAACTGGTTGTCCAACCTCTTCTTAAAAGCCTCCAGTGATGGAGCACCCATAAGTTCTGGAGGCAAGTCATTCCACTGGTTGTTATCACTGTCAGGAAATGTCTCCTTAGTTCTAGGTTGGTTTCTCCTGCCTTCAGGTGCTTTGGAGAACAGCTTGATTCCCTCTTCTTTGTGGTAGCCCCTTAGATTTTGGAGCACTGCTATCATGTCATTCCTAGTTCTTTTTATTAAACTAGACATACTCAGTTCCAGCAACTATTCACATGTTTTAGCCTCCAGAATCCTAATCGTCTTTGTTGATCTTCTCTGCACTCTTTCCAGAGTCTCACCAACTTTTTTTATATTTTGGTGTTCAAAACTGGTTGTAATATTCCAAGTGTGGCCTTACCAAGGCATTATAAAGTGGTATTAACACTTCACATGAAAGTTAGAATGTTTATAGGTAATGGCCTGTTTGCCAGGAAAAAGCCTCTCTTATGTTATTACTAGATTCTAGAATGGATTTCCTTCAGAATTATAACCCACCAGAATTTCTCTGACATCTAATTAACTTGACTTCTCTGTGATAATATCTTCCCTTTGAAACAACATTCCCCAAAAGATAAGAGTGGCCCCCACCTTGTTGCTTTTCAACAATATTTTGGAAGACATGGTTTTGTTGGTAGACTTGGGGCCTCATGCAAATCAAATTAAGTGACTTGTCTGATTCTCCCATGGGGTGGGCACCATGGGGTGAGGGCATGAGGTGATTTTTCAAAAAAAGGTGGGTTTTTAATTATGAATTTTTAATGCTGTACACTGCCTGGATTTGCTCCATATGAGTCGGGCAGCTATATAATTTGTTTAATTAATAAAAAATAATCACAAGTGAAGATGTTGTACTCTCATCCCATCTTAAGCACCTAAGCAAACCCCACCTCCCTTTAAACATATGTATTGACAATCCCTCTTTGGGGAATGATAGCATCTTGTATATACTTCCATCACTCCTGGAACTGCTCACATTGCTTGCTGGACTTGTCTTACCTTTTTGGGAATGTTTACATGTTGAATTAGATGGAATAAGGAATAAAGCTCAGCTTAATTTGCTGTAAAATGCTCTGCTACACCTTTTATGAAGAACGTAAAATCAAATGAAGTGCAGCTGATTACTGTTTTCATATACATGAGCAATTAATATATGTGTGGCATATGAGAAACAACTGGAACAACCGGAACAACCAAATAATGTAATTTCAGAAAACTACCCACTCTTGTTGTTAGGGAGGAGTTACTTAAATAGCAGAAAATCAAATCAAGTTAGTTTACAACCATTTGCAGAACTGGCCCTCTTCTCCATGAAGAATTACTGCAATGTGAAGAATCTTATTGGAGGAACATTAGAGAGAATGCCTATGGGTTGCTACTATATTTTTTAAGAGGCACTTCCTTTGTAGTGATAAATTCCTCATTCACATTCTTTCATTTGGTTGGGTGTTTCAGAAACTAAACAGCAGCATCCTCCAGGAATCCTATACTCATCAGCCTTTCCCTTACCACATTGAACATATCACTCCACAAGGAAGACTGTCTGCATGTAGCAGTGTCAAACCCAAACCAGACTTAGGGAAAATGAGTCAGTCGGGAGAAAACAAGTTCATGTCACAGGATATATGGTTCAGAGCTATTTTGGCACCCATCAGTCTCTCCATGGATACATGGTCATCTATTAAGCCACTGAATATGGTCATATCTTTCATCTTTAAAGCTCCTGTTAAAAAAGGAAGTAGGACGTCAGTGACAATGGAGAAATTATCCAAATAGTGTAATCCCAAGAGCAGGGCAACATTGATTCCATAATGCTCTAAATATGAGGGCTTTTCCAGTATTAGGACTTTGGGAAGCAACCCATCAAGGTTGCTGTTATGACAAATGAGAACATTTGGAGAGATTTCAGTGTATTTGTTTATATTTAAATCATGGGGGGGGGGGATAAATTTTAGCCTTCTGTTTGGTTACTGTTGCTGGGAAGAAAATAATAATAATGCACCATCCCAAGGAAACCACAGAGAGTAGAACAAGGCCCTCCATTATTAACCAAATTTGAAACCTCAGTAAACTTAGAACTTCAGTATATTAGGTTTAGGACTATTCTAGGAGATCACTAAGGAGGAAATCAGCTTAGAGCTCCCCCTTCCATATTATCAAGCAAGCAGATAGATCAGAATTCTCCAAACTTGGCAATTTTAAGACTTCTGGACTTCAACTTCCAGAATAGTTGGTTGAGGAATTCTGGGAGTTGAAGTCCACAAGTCTTAAAGTTGCCAAGTTTGGGGACCCCTGAGGTAGATAAAGTTTATGTGGGCCTTCCTTCTACATTAGTCTAAGGCAGAGGTGTCAAATGTGCGTTGTCGCGGCGGTATCACGTGACGTATCGGGATGTTTTTTCCCCCTCACTAAACCGGGTGAGGGCATGTGACGCATCAGGCCCACAGGCTGTGAGTTTGACACCCCTGGTCTAAGGTAAGTAACCATGTTCAAATTTTAGGAGTCTTGCAATCATCCAGGTTTTGTTTTTACAGCTCCTCCAAAGATTGTTTTCAAGTAGATATTTTTTTGATGTGATAGAAAGGAAAAATTACACAGAGAGCAATATCTTAACCATACTTAATTTAATTGGGATTTTATTGGGCTTTAATTAAATGTAATTTGTCCCATCTTCTGCAGAATTTTCAGCATGCCATTCAAAGTGCAAGTATGGTCTTCATCCTGAGCAAAGTCATGGATCCCATTTAAAATCATGATCCTGCTTCACAGGATCCTAACTGATGACTGTGTTTTTATTCTTCTGAATTTGTGGAATTTGCTGTAATTTATCCAAGGTTAATATAGTGACAAAAATACATCAAAACCCATTAAAATATGATTTAAGATACATATTTTGAGAACACTATTTTCCAAATATATATTTATAGTAAATTTGTTTAAATCAATGGTCCTTAAATTGAGGCTTATTTGGGTTATCTCACCAGGCTCAAGGTTGACTCAGCCTTTCATCCGGTGGTGGGATTCAAAATTTTTATGACTAGTTCTGTGGGTGTGGCTTGGTGGGCATGGCAGGAGAAGGTTACTGTAAAATCTCCAGTCAGAGGTGGGATTTGCCGGTTCTCCAAACTACTCAAAATTTCCACTACCGGTTCTCCAGAACTGGTCAGAACCTGCTGAATACCACCTCTGCTTCCATCTTTCCAAGGATCCAAATTGTTAGGAGCAATATGCTGACTCTGTAAATTGCTTAGAGAGGGCTGTAAAACACTGTAAAACGGTATATAAATGCTATTGCCATTACTATTTATATTTGAGTTGAGGATTCAGTTTGTGACTGCTGTTGCTAAGATACTTGTATAAAATAACACCATCAATGGTGATAATGGCAGTGACATTATGTGAGATCAGGAAAAGCAGCAATTTGATCCGGACAGAAATGATCAAATATAGAGTGATTCATCTATTCTGCCCTATAGATATTTGGGTTTCCATAACAGTTGTACCCACAGTTGTTTCTTGGCCCTGCTTATTATTGTTAATTATTGTTATTATTTCCAAGCCTTTGGGCAAGGATGGAATCATGAGAAAAAAGAAAGCTGACCAACATTGGTTATGACAAATAGCATCCCTTAATATTTAAAAATGAAAAGACCTCATAAGCATTTTTAGAAAAAAGTGTTGAGTGAGCGCATCCCAGAGCTTCACTTGAAGTGTATTTCCCCCTGGGGTATAAAGGCATTTTACGGATTAATAGGGCAGGGAGCAAATTGATGAATGATATTTTGGAATTCATTGTTGGAATCCCAAAGCTGCTTTTTTGTGTATGATTGGCTACCTAATATGACCGCCATTTTGTGAGAGTGCCCATGACATGATTTCGAAAGGCAGAGGTACGCTTTGTCATTTGCTCAAATTCAATGAAAAATCCTTGGTGATTTCCTGAGATGAAATTTGTGTATCCCATGACAACATTAGTGGCCCCTTGTAAAGGCAAACACTGGCATAAGAGCGAGCAATATATTCTGAATAAGCATGCTTCATTTCCCTGATCACCCTGATAGCACTGCTGAGTATGTTAAGATTTTATGAAGCTTACTTAGATTATATAAGTAATTACTGTGTCCCTTCAGCTAGCAATCCTTACACTTGCAGGTTGGTATGTAAAACCTGAGCATCTGATATTAGTTGATTTCACAGACTGTGTCATATGGAATTATGATACAGGTGGTCCTCAAGTTACAACCACAATTGAGGCCAAAATTTATGTTGCTAAGTGAAACATTTGTTAAGTGCCCCATTTTATGACTCTTCTTGCCACAGTTGTTAAGTGAAGCATTGCATTTGTTAAGTTGGTAACACAGTTGTTCAGTGAATCTGGATTCCCCATGGACTTTGTTTGCCAGAAGTTCACAAAAGGTGATCGCACAACACTGCAACTGTCATAGGTATGAACCAGTTGCCAACTATCTGAATTTTGATCACACGACCATAGGGATGCTTCAACAGTCATAAGTGTGAAAAACAGTTGTAAGTCACTTTTTCAGAGCCATTGTAACTTTGAACGGTCACTAAATGAACTATGGTAAGTTGAGGCCTACTTCTACTGAGATGGCCAGTAAGAGGTTGTGCCTGTAAAACCACAAAAATGTATTGCACCAGGGTGGGAAATGGGACAAATTATTGGAAAGAAATGTCTTTTGTTCCTTGACACAGTCAAAGTTATGAAGTCCCACTAATTGTCATTTATTCTAAACTTATACAGTCATTACCTTTTTTTGCTATTATTTCCAAAATTATTGTTGTGTATATTATTTTCCCAGACATTGCATAGCTGCTTTGGTAACTCTTCAGGGTAGGGCTAGTCTCTCATGAGTGTGCACCTGCACAGCTACGAGTATAATAGATCCATATGTTGGTGTTTCTAAGAGTTATAATAATTCACAATTACATGAACAGATGGCCAGGTGTAGGGTTTTTGTGGGATGTTTATTTGTCCGTATTGGAATCACTAGTTTTATTTCCTAAACATAAAGGAAGTTAATGTAGAAAACATAAATTATACAGTCTCTTTTAATGATATCTTTTGGCATTTCATTCATACCAACCAACCCTCTTTAATTTAGATATGAAGAAGAAATAAACAAACGCGCTGGGATGGAATTCAACTTCACAACACTTAAAAAGGTAGGCAGAGAAACATTCTTCAGATCCAAGCAGAGAAAAGCAATTCAAGGGTCTAGGTAGATAAATCATCTCGAGGTTTGATTGAGCTTTTATACAGATAACAGAATCAGAGTTGGAAGGGACCTTGTGTGACAAATGGCAGTCCAACCTCTTCTTGAAAGTCTCAAGTGATGGTGCTCCCAGAACTTCCAAGGGCAAGAATTGAGCTTTTTTTTTTTTTTAAAGCATTTGAATTGGATTCACATTATCTGGTAATTCAGTTTTTACATTTTTGAAGTTTTGCTTTGTTTTTCACCTTTTTAAAGCTCTTTATCATTGCTACAACTTTTTTCACTGCCACTTAGAAAACAGGTATAATCCAGAATGTAATATAACTAGATGGTTGTTATATTGTTCATGGAATGAACAGGTAAAAATCATAGACGTGCTGGTTTGGGACAGTGGTCATGAATTCTTAAAGAGTTTTGCATGATTATAACTTTTCCCTCTGTAAAGCAATTTAAAAGAAAGGAATTCAGGTCTTTTTCAGGATCATCTAGCATTCACTACTGATTTTTTTAGTCAAGCATCTAATTATAATGAATCTATTTAATGTAATTTTCCACCATTTCCAATTCTAAACTTTTTAATGATCCTTGTCCCAGTGCAAAATTCACTTAGGCCAGCTCTAGAAGAATGATTTTTCAGTGTTAGTTGTGGTGATTTATGTGGTGCTTAAGCATCAAAAATTCTTATTAGGGCCTGCCTGTAAATTCCTTTTAATTGTGTTCATCCTGTATTATACATGGTTGTCTTGTTTATTCCCCTGATGTCTTTCACTTATAATTAAGTGATGACTAGTGGAACAGCCCAGATTCCTTTTATTTCCAGTATTATTAAAATATTGTGGAAATGATATGTATGGTAGAAAATGAGACCTGTAGAGGATATACATAACCTGACTTCCCTAAATCTAGAACCCAAAATTTGCAACTTAGAAATGGAAGGCAGACAAATCTCACCCTCTATGATGACCCATAATCTCTCAAAATAACCCAAAACCCAAAACATACATTAAAGTTCGGTAATGCCTTCAACTTAACTTCACTGTTTTATTAGGCACAGTTTAAAGTCACAAAAGTAAATCATGAGGCAAAAAGAAAACCAAAACAAACCGCATTGACAAGAGTTCTGAAGCAAGCCAAGATAATTGATCATACATTCCAGGAAGATAAGGGAAGAGAGTCCATGAGAAGAACGCCAACAAAGATAAACCTCTTTCAAACAAAACATTAAACTTTGACTCCAGCAATTCTGACTACGTAGTTACAAACTTATATACATAGCTCCCAGCTGCAAGCCACGATGAGGATCATGGTAATCTCCTCCTGAGTAGACCTCGCTTTTCCCTGATCCTCTCCTCTCTGTGTGACCTAGGATGGATAGGGGATAGGCCTGGATCCTCCTCTGATTGCTCAGCCTCTGCCTCTGCCCTTCCCCAGACCTCCACCACCACCTCTGGAGCCACACTCCTACTCCCTGTTGGCTGTTCCTCCTCTTCCTCAGAGTCAGTCTCCACCAGGGGCATGACACCCTCCACCCAATCTGGGTTGGATCATTGCATTCTTTGAACAAAAAGCCATCCCCTGAATGACACACGTCCCAAACAATGTCAGTGCCCCTCTGAGTTATTGCAACATCAGCAGGTGCTGCTTATTTCTGGTTAAAGTTATTGTATTTGTCAATTATTACTTATTTTTACACATTAAAGTACTGTATTTATAAATTGCTGTATGAATGCCACAGAATCTCTTTAGCACAGGGGTGTAAAACTCAATTTCATTGAGGGCCGCATCGGGGGGCTGTTTGGCCTCGGATGGGTGGGTAGGCATGGCCAGCTCAATATCACTCATGTTGGGGACACCTGTGGTGGGCCAAGCACTCTGCTAGTGAAAAAGGAGCACCAGAGAGCCTCATGCAGTCCTCCAGAGGTCCGTTTTTGCTGGCAAAGTCACCTCAGGCCAGTACTTCACTGTTCCCAGGGCAACCTCACGGGCCAGATCTAAGCATCCCATGGGCTGGATCCAGCCTGCGGGCCTTGAGTTTGACACCTCTGCTCTAGCAGATATGCCCCAAGACAGTATTCAGAATTTTAAAAAAAATCCAATCCACAACCTCTAACCTCTCAGACATCAATATAAATGGTGACTTATGACAGTCGCTTAATGATGGTTTGAAGTTCTGATAGAACCCCCCTTAAAAAGCATTCAGATTTGACAGCCCCCGCACAAAATCATGTGATTGCATTTTGGGTAATCAGCAAATGGGCCACATATATGTTTGCAGTGTCCCATGGTCCCATGCAATTTATGGCATTTAACTTCAAATTTCTAGCAAAAGATGCTAGTTTGTTCAACAATTGTAGATTTGTTTATCAAAAATTTGTAAAATCGGGTTGATCATGTGGTGACCCCTCTTATGACTTAGGACCAGAATTCCGTGCTCAATTATGATCCTAAATCACCTGAATTTCAAAATGGCAATTATAGAAAGAGAAGACTCAGGTCATTTCTGTTCGTTTCTAAATTGTATAATTGCTGTATTACCAATGAGGAAAACAAGCATTTTGCGAAGATATCTCAAGGAAATTCCATTGGCAGAGGTTTTTCCCAATTAAAATCAAAAATTCTGACCAAATACTGTTTTCAAATGGCAGTGGCAGAATGCTAATCCTGCAAAGAATCCTCTCTCCTTCCGTTGCTTGAAAGTGAAATTTATGTCAAAAGCTCCAATTAAAGTGAAAAGTTGCAAACTCTTTTTCTCTGATCTTCATTAATGCATAGGACCTGGACAATGGCTTTCTCCACAAGACAGAATTGGAATCAAAACTAAGTGGACTTCATGCTTGGGTGGAGTTAATGAATGCCATCCATGAGCAGGTAAGAAAAAGAGAGAGAAAGAGAGAAGGAACGTTCTGGAGTGGAGTTAGTTTGGAGTAAATGTCTAATATCTAAGTTATTGACAGCTGGTATGATCATCATTTAACGAACACTGCTTATTTGAATTTTGGACATGCCCCAAAGAAAAGGGCACTTACTCCACAAAGGCCAAAGATATGTTTGCACACCGGTGCTGCTTGTACTACTAGATGCAAAGAACATCACCAGCCCTAAAAATAGATGGAACTGACCTACATTGGGAAATTAAATAGCAGACCTACTTTCCCCCACCTCCTGATTTTATCCCCTACCTTTTCTTGTACTCCCACAAGCACCTTACCATAAATATTTGAAGCTTGGAAAGATTGTTGACATAATAGAAAAACAAAGTATATAGTGACAATTATACAGATTTTCAGAGGAGTTGAAAACTTTCATACCTGCATAGAGCTCCTCAGGCTTTGTGCCTTGGAGCATGTGCAAAGTGAATCAGCTCCCACTCTTTTATTATTTTTACATTGGATTGCTGTCCTCCTTTCTGCTAATCATTAGCTTCATCACATGCCAGATCAAGTGTAACTTGCAATATCTTGTACACGTATCTTAACTTAATTCGAAGTTACATGAAGTAGCTATGGTAGCACCTAAGAAGAAGAACCAGTAATCTGTGTCAGTCACAGGCATTCCTGAGTGCACCTAGTGTGCAATTACATCTGTTACACATCCTAATTATTTTCACCTGTTTCAGTAAGGAACCCCCTGGTACTCGCTCAGCCCCTCTCACCTTCACTGATCTAGATATACAGTATATACATAATCAGACTGGAATTTTTCTTTCTCATAGCCTTGAGGATCTGTTTCTTAAAACAAGCCGTTATGAAATTCCCCCATCTTTACAGCCCTCTTATCTCTGTCAAGAATGGTTCATTGCCCTGCCTTGGCCTCTGAAATCATTTACAATCACCTAAGCTTTATTGTATTAAATAAAATAAAGGGAAAATGCTGGAGGCAGGCTTGTTGATTGCTTGTCTAAGAAGTACAAGTGGGCTTCCCTTCTATGCTTGTTCCTCCTTTTTTTCCATTTTATGTTGCGTTAAAGGGTTTCCTTATTCTTACCCAATTCAGCTGCTAGAATTAAAAGCACTACTGACAGAGGTAATTTGCTGCCCTGTCTCATTGTATCCAGCTGTTTGTCTCAAAGGTGCTTTTTTCAAGAGGCAACTGGACTTTCTGTTTCTTCTTGGAAGACATTTTGCTTCTCATCTAAGAAGTTTCTTGATGAGAAGTGAAACATCTTCAAAGAAAAAAACAGAAAGTCTAGTTGCCTCTTGAAAAAAGCACCTTTGGGACAACCATAACCTGGATGACTGAGAATCTCCATAGATATCCAATTCTGTGTTTGTATATGATACTTACACTGGAGTATCTGCTTGGTGTTCCATAAGAATACGAATACGAATACGAATACGAATACCTTTATTGTCACTATCCACGTGTACAACTTGCATCATACGCATACACAGTGAGATTAAGCGACTCGTCGTTCAGTACAACCATACATGTTAAAAAAAGAATGTGCATAAGAATATCTAAAAATATCTAAAACAACAAAGAAGAATAAAATGAGTAAAATTACCAGCTTATTGCACTTAATTTGTGCCTATTCACAGTAGGAGTTATTGCACTTGTCAGCCAGCACAGTAATAGTCATGATATATTGCACAAAAATTTCCCAATTGTCCCAAAGTATTATTTACAATATGTTTGACAGGACTTAAAGTCAGTGCATATGTAAGTTCAGGGTAGTTATAGCTTTGGGAAAAAAACTGTTTTGAAGACGATTTGTCCTTGACCTGATGCACCTATAGCGCCTCCCCGAGGGCAACAGGTCAAACAGTCCGTTACCAGGATGGAAACTGTCTTTTATGATGTTCACAGCTCTACTAAGATAGCGTGAGGAATAGATGTCTGACAGGGAGGAAAGAGGGCAGCCAATGATCTTCTGAGCTGTTTTGACTATCCTCTGTAGTCTCTCCCTGTCTGCCATAGTACAATGACCATACCACACTGTAATGCAGTATGTCAACAGGCTTTCAATGGACGCACGATAGAAGGTAATCAGCAGGCTGGAGGCCAGATTGTGCTTCCTGAGCACTCGCAGGAAGTGGAGTCTCTGCTGAGCCTTCTTAATAACTGCCGTGGTGTTTTCCATCCAGGAGATCTTATCAACAATAGTAACACCCAAAAACCGGAAAGTATGGACCCTCTCCACCTGCTCTCCATTAATGTAAAGGGGAGCCAGGTCAGTGTTGTGCCTCCTAAAGTCCACAATGAGTTCCTTAGTTTTCTTGGTGTTCAGAGCTAAATTATTGTCCGAACACCAAGCAGCCAACATCAGGACCTCCTTCCTATAAGCTGCCTCATCTCCCCTCGAAATGAGTCCAACCACCGTGGTGTCATCAGCAAACTTCACAATGAGGTTGCTATCATGGTGTGGACTACAGTCGTGGGTATAGAGGCAGTACAGGAGTGGGCTCAGCACACAGCCCTGTGGGGAGCCAGTGCTCAGCGTACGTGTGGAAGAAAGGTGGGGACCAAGCCTCACAATCTGGGGCCGATCACTCAGGAAGTTCTTTATCCAGGCACAAGTAAGGGGGGGCAAACCCAATGTATCCAGTTTTTTGATTAAAATTCCTGGGATGATTGTATTAAAGGCAGAGCTGTAGTCCACGAAAAGCATCCGGACATAGCTCTGCCGTTGCTCCAGATGGTTCAGCGTAGCGTGCAGAGCTATGGCTATGGCATCCTCCGTAGACCGATTAGTGCGGTAAGCGAACTGATAAGGATCAAAATCCAAGGGGAGATGATTCATGATGTGCCGGAGCACCAGCCTCTCAAAACATTTCATGATTACAGGAGTAAGCGCCACTGGGCGGTAATCATTGAGGCTGGAGATGGGAGATTTCTTCGGCACAGGGATGATTATGGCAGATTTCAGACAGGATGGTATAACTGCCTGGGCCAGGGAGAGGTTGAAAATATCTCTGAAGATGGAGGCAAGCTGGGGGGCACATGCCCTAAGCACCTTGCCAGGGACTCCATCTGGGCCAGCTGCCTTTCTGGGGTTCGCTGCTCGGAACACCCGTCTGACGTCATCCTCCGTCACAGAAAAAATACTGGGTGGGGTAGCAGAACTGAATGTAATTGGAGGAGGGAGTAGGGCTGGTGCAGCTGTACGCTGTTGTGAAACTTCAAAGCGAGCAAAGAAGTTATTCAGCTCCTCTGCTAGCGCTGCACTCAGATGTTCTGTTGTTCCGTGACAACCCCTATAATTAGTGATGTCATGTATGCCCTTCCACACCTCCCATGTGTTATGGCTAGACAAGTGGGACTCAATACTCCTCCTGTGATCCATCTTGGCTTTCTTAATCCCCCTCCTCAGGTCAGCTCGGGCGACTGTATACAAAGCTCTATCGCCTGACCTGAAGGCTACGTCACGGGCTTTAAGAAGTCCACGGACTTGAGTAGTCATCCAGGGTTTCTGATTTGGGAAGACCCGGATGTTTCTGTCTACAGTCACATTTCCGATGCAGAACTTGATATAGTCCAGCACCGTACTTGTATGCATTTCCAACTCTTGATGTTGGAACATCTTCCAGTCTGTCTGTTCAAAGCAGTCTTGAAGTCTACTAAGTGCATCCTCAGGCCAAATCGTTACAGTCTTCGTAATGGGCCTGCTACTGCGTCTGAGGGGGGTATAAGCTGGGGATAACAGGAGGGAGAGATGATCTGAATACCCAAGGTGGGGGAGGGGTATGGCTCTGTATGCATGTTTAATGTTGGTATAAACATGATCCAGAGTATTTTCTCCCCTCGTGGCACACTTAACATACTGGTAAAACTTCGGGAGTACAGTTTTCAGATTGGCCTTATTAAAGTCTCCTGCAATAATATGAACACCATCAGGGTAAGCCTGCTGCTGTTCGTTTATGGTATTCAGCAGGAGAGAGAGTGCCTTATCTGTGTTTGCGTCGGGCGGGATATACACCGCCGTAACGATCACAACAGTTAGCTCTCTCGGTAGAAAAAAAGGCCGACATCTTACAGACATGTACTCAAGATCCGGGGAACAATGATTATCTATAACTGTCCCATTATTACACCAGTTCTCATGTACGTAGATGCAGAGCCCCCCTCCTCTGCTCTTACCACAGTCCTTCGTTCTGTCCCAGCGTAAAAAAGTACGGCCTGCCAGCTGCATGCTAGCGTCAGGTATCCCAGAATGTAGCCATGTTTCAGTAATTACCATGACGCAGCAGTCTCGAACATAGCGGTTACCGGCGAGCTGTAGCTGTAAATAATCCGTTTTATGTGCCAGGGATCTGGCGTTGGCGAGATACAGACTCGGAAGAGGTGGCTTGAATGGATGTTTCCTCAGCCTAAGCATAACGCCAGACCTACAGCCTCGCTTCTGCTTCCTCTCCCTCCTCCGTCTTCGCCGCCTCCTGGCCCCGACAACAATCCACGGAGAGCCCGCTGGTCTCGCTATCTCATCGGGGATGTTATGGACGCGATGAAAGTCCCTCGAAACAGACATCTGGCATTGAATTCCAATGTCTATAATATCTGATCGTGTATAGAGTTGGCTCGTAGAGCCGATAGTCCAGAAGACGTATACAAACAGCGGAAAAAAGCACCGAAAAGAGCACCGAACGGGAGAGCCATAAGCCGCTGCGTCTATACGCGCCGCCATTAGAGTGGTGGAGAAAAACTTCAAGAACTTCAAGAGTGTCTTGATATTCCCATGATCCCAATTTTTTTTTCTCTTTTGCCAAGCAAAAGAGCCGGACCGACCCGAGCTTGGCTTCCCAAGTTCCTCCCAAATCCTCTTCCCAAGGTGCCATCGGGAGAGACTGCCTGAGGCAGTGATAGTGCTCACCCATCCGTGGACAGGGAGGCAAGGCGACGGCCCGCGCTGCATCCTCCTCCAAGCTGAGCCCCACCAAGTGAGCGCCTCTGCCCATGCCACTGCAGCATTTGGAGCTGCTGGTGCATTTGGAGATGTGTGGGGATTGGGATGGGCTGGTCGAGGGATGGAAAGGATGGGCAGCTTTGGGCTCTCTCCACTGGACCTGCTGGCCAGGGAAGCAGAGCTGCCGTTGCCTCGCCTCCCTGTCCGCGAATGGGTGGGTGCTATCATTGCCTCGGGCAGCCTCTCCTGGTAGCCCCTTCAGGGTCGGGCTGGAGGGACTTTGGAATCCAAGCTCGGGTTGGCCCGGCTCTTTCGCTTGGCAGGCGGGTGTGTACCCATGGCTCGTTTCCCCGGCTCTGCCCAGCCCACCCAGCTCTAGTGCAGCCCTGGTGGGATAAGCAGAGGGCCCAGTGGGGAGGTGCTCACTGCCTTGACCAGAGCTCCACCGCTGGGCAGGAGGGCCCGCCTGTCAGCTGCACTGGGCACCCCAGGCAAAGCTCTTCACACTCTGCCCGGTGCCAGGCAGGAATGGCGGCTGGGCGCTTCTCCCAGGGTGGGCCGATCCTGTGCTGTGGCCCTGGGAGATTCGCCTGCCCACGTGGGGTTGGGCTGCTCTCTTGGGCAGGGGAGGCTTTGTCATACCGATAGTAGGGCATCATTTTTAAAAGAATGGGCTATGCCTTCGAACGATGCCCAGGAAGGTGGCAACAGGAGCGCCTGAAGGCAAGTGTCTCTGCCGGGCTCTGGTTGCAGGGAGGAGCACTGGCTGGCCATGCATGGCTGCGCTAAGCACCACGTGGCTGCGTCAAACACCGTGGCGTTGCTCTAAACGCGGTGGCAGCACAGGGAGAAGGGAAAGCAACGGTGGCGGAAGGTCTCCCGATGCCAAGGTCAACAGTGCCCCACCAACGCCGAGGTCAACAGAGGCAGCACCATATCCGGGTGTGCAACAAAAGTACTTCCTAACAGAAAGACCCCCCGTCATTCCCCCACGTTTCGCATGTTTTAATATGGGCCTTAATTTGGGGGGAGGGGCTTAATTTCATTTTATGCCTATAAAACATGCTGGGACTTCCTATTGGGGGAGGCCGTATTGTTGGAGAAACACAATACTTCCAAGTAGGCCGAGAATTACTACAAAAAAGTTCTAACATTGCTTCCTCTTCTTTCTTTCTTTTTTTCCTGAGATCAGGAGTCTAAATCCTGTGGACTTTTGCTATCATAAATCAAATTTGACTGGAGACGAGTAAAAACTGAAGAAAGTGGGACATTAGGACTAACCAAACGTTCAAAGGGTTGTGATTTCAGAACTTTCATGTAGGGTACCTTGCCTGCCTGTTGGTGACCCAAAGATGTATCTGTGTGATTTACTTAGTGCAACATTTCCTGTGAAAGTTTCTATGCTGGAAAATCTGCCTTCTTTTCAAGTGACCTTGAAACCTTTCCCCTTTATCATGATAACATCAGCCACTTTGAATATCTGCCAGAGATCAGAGAGTTGCTTTATTCTGCAAAAGAAAAAAGATAACATAGAAAGAAGGCAAGGGTAGAAGATCAGGGGAGGGATTCTACCAGTTCGTACCTATTCGCTAGAACCGGTTGTTAACATTCTAAGCAGTTTGGAGAACTGGTTGTTAGAAGAAATTACTGGCCTAATCCTGTAAGGAAGGCAGGAAGGAAACATTCTGGTGTTGCTTACAGAAACTGCCTCTCTGTTAACCCTTATTACATTCTTGACAGGACTAGACTTCCTGTCTCAGGAATTTCTCTGGAGTTTTTTTCCGCTCCTTTGCTGCTACTTTGCTTGTGTGGAGTGACCATTCAAAGTTACAATGGCACTGAAAAAAGTGACTTGTGACCATTTTTCACACTTACAACTGTTACAGCATCTCCGGTCATGAGAGGCCAGGCAAGGAGAGGTGAGTGATATTGAGTTGGCCACACCCAGCCAATAACATGACCACCAAGCCATGTCCACCCAGTCACATGACCACCAAGCCACGTCTACCTAAGCCATGCCCACAGAACCAGTTGTTAAAAAATTTGAATCCCACCCCTGTAGAAGATACATTTCTTTTTATAGTTATTGCATTGTATGCTGGTCTTGGGCCATAAATAAATTTTGAATGGCATTCTGTTCTGAGATGGTTTATAAGATAATTTGGGGGATGATTGCAGTTTCCAAGCATTGCTATCATATATTCTTCAGTTTTATGGTATTATAATTCGTGTCACAGGAGTAAGGTGGCTTCAAAGTTATAGAACCTGCTTCAAATTGTTCTCCACCTTTTCTTCCAACTTAGGACTGAGAACTCCTTGCTACAATGGCCAATTCCATGTCTCTTTTCAATTCCCCTTCCTTTCTTGCAAGAAAGTTAGTTTCTGGGCTCACTCTGCCTTCTTCCATCTGGAAAAGTTTCTCGTTTTCAAAAAACAATCTCTAGGTCTAGCAGTAATCTTTTAAAATTGTGTTAAATCTGGTCTTTATTTGCCTGCTTGCTTTTTTTTTATGCTGCCGCAATAATATGAGTTTGAAATCTAATCTTTATGAACTTTTTTCCTTAGCCAGAAAATAATTTCTTTGTAGATCTCCATTACAGAATTTCAGATCTGTGTTTTGGGTAATAATACCAACCTACCATATCTACTGTACCATCATATATTACTAATGATAATGTATGAGACATACTAAACACAAAAAAATGGATGTGTAATACTAATTAACAGTATATCCATTCATAGTTGAGCTTCCAGTGCTGAGTTGGAAGATCTAACCACTATAAACTTAATGTATGATTTGCATATTAATCTCAGACTTTTGATCTAGGAGCTTGAGGAAGTGATGTCCCAGGTTAAAGATGTTTCAGTTGTGCTGGGGATTGACAACAACAGATACATGCCAGATCCCCACCAGATTGTGGAGGATGTGAGAGCTCAGTATGAATATTTGGCTCTGAAAAGCTGGGAAGAATTGGAGGCACTCACCCGACACAAGGTATATATGTTCATGTACCATTAAAAGTTGTCCAAAGGACTTTTTGTGAACCTCAGTTGTACTGAATACCACTGAAAAGGAGAATAATTTAATAGATGTTTGGTTTTGCCACAGCCCTCCATGCCTAACTGAACTTAAAAGCATGGCACAAAGAAATAGAAAATGGAGACCAATAGAAAATATAACAAAGAGATTCAGCAAGGTCAAGAAAGAAATGAAATCTGATATTAAAAAATATCTGGATTAAATATAATAATGAGGCAAAGAATGAGAACAGAGAAGAAAATAAGAAAATTCATATGAACTCTAATAAGAAAGCAGAAAATTAAATAATATTCAGATATAAAGCATTTCATTATATTGTTTTAGTATATGGTCTGGGCATGTTGAATCTAGAGTTCCAGATACGCAAGAGGAGGGGGACAGGAAGCGTTACCGTATGTAATATTCTTTTAATTCTGTCCTTCAGCTTAATGAAAGAGAAGAGTTATGTGCTAAATATGGGGACCATCTCCTTAATGACCGGAGGGTGATTGCTGAATTAAATATACAGATCCAAAAATTGAGGTCTTGCATTGTCTCTCTGAAAAGCCAGGTAAGAATGTGACTAATAGAATATTACAAAATCACAGCCCTCCCCAAATACATAGAAATATGCAAATGAAACCTATGCTAAAAGAAAATACCTAAAAATAAAATAAACATGACCCAGATCCCATATGTTATACATTATATGAAGTTCTGGTTATTTCATCTCATTTTGAAAGTTTTCATGCAAGAACACGAAAGTATTTGTAATCACATGAGAATATATTTGTTTGGGTTTTTTTACTTCCTCCAAGTCAGTGTTGACTCCTGGCAACTGCCTGGCTTAATCCTTGTAATTTTCTGGGCAAGATCTTGGAAGTGACTTGCCCTTGCTTTCTTCCTAGGGCTGAGAATGAGTGGCTGGCCCAAGATCACCCAGCTATCTTTGTGCCTAAAATGGGATTGGAACTAAGAGTCTCCTGGCTTCTAATCTGATGCCTTAACCACTAGGCCAAACTGGCTCTCAAAAGAGTGTCTCTGTGTACACTCACTTATGTATAAGTATAGATATATCTGAGGGAGATGGGCAGTTAAGAAATATGAAATATAAATAAATAGGTGTAGGAATAGGTTTAGGAATAGGTAGGTATATGTTTAATTTGGGTTTGTATGAATTTCATTATGCATGTTAAGGCTGCCATGATACAGTAAGTACCATGTTGTGATCTTAGTAAATTTACTACTCCCTTAAGTGAGCTGACACATATGATAACTATCAGTTTCCATCATCCCCAGCCAGATGTGCTGGAACTGAAGAGAAATGTGGCCCAAAACATTAGGCAGAAACCAGGCTGGGAGAGACAGAAATGTCTGCATTTATGACAGAAATTTTTGAATATTAATATCTCAAAGAACAAAGGAAATAGAAATTACTACTGGAGAATTTAAGTCCAGGAAGCTCATCTGGTCATGTTTGCTCACTCAACTTTGTTTATTTACTTGGTGTGGTTGATGTAGAGTCTGATTAAGAAATATAATTACGTATGTTTTTCCTTTTCCTGTGTGGCTTAGAGGTATTCAAATTTGATGATTATCCAAGCAAATAGCAACAACCAAACTATTCCTGTATATTAAAGTTTATGGGGTAATAAAAGAAAATTGCAAGTGGTGGTAATTAGCTGGTGAAGATATATGAGCGGGCATTTCTCTATGATTGTTTGTGTGCTTGGAGACATGCCACAATTTATATCTACTACTGAAAGGACTGACATGCAGAAGTAAAGACATTTTTGTCTCCTTCCCAGTTCGACTTTTTATTTATTTCAAATGGGAAGAAGGAAGCGAAATAGGGGGTTTGGAGACAAGCTTTTTCCCTTATTTGTGATGTTCTGTCTACTCAGTGTCTACATTTAGAGGAAAACATCAAAGATGCTGGTCTACAAGGAGAAACAGCCCTCAACGATGCCAAAGAAAAACTGGCAAAATTGGAAGATGCCCTTTATAATGCCAGACAAGATTTGGCTCAGTTGGTTAAGGAGTATCAAGAGCTAATGAATATCAAGCTGGCTTTGGACATTGAGATTCTCACTTACAGGAAACTAGTAGAAGGAGAAGAAATCAGGTAAAATTGTTTATTTGAAGCTTCTGGCTATATAGACTGAAAAGAAAGCAGAGCTCAGGTGAATTTGCCTCCAAAATATCTGTTCAAAATTCTCCTGGGTGATTGAACTTCCTTCAGAAATTATTTCAGTATTTAAGTATCTGAGGCCTATGGCGTGTCATACCAGGAACTTTTTTTTAACATCAAAATAAAATTAAAAAATCAGAAAATACCAACAGAGTTATGGTGCATGAATGTCAAAATTTAAAGAAAAAAATATTCAGAATGCAACATTGCATTTCAAACATCAGATCCATATTTTGAATAGGAAAATTCAAACATTTGGCAGGTTTATAATACTTTCTGTTCTGAGAAAACTATAGTTTCTTTGATACAGACACTATGATATATAGCTAGTATCTCCTGCCTGAAGAACTAACATTCTAGATCCTGCACGTTCTAGCATTAGATGCTGACACTAGATATAGTTAATGTTCCGAATTCTAAAATCCTTGATCATTAAATCAGAAGTTTGACCTAATCTAATCCAGGTTCCTTTTAAGTCAAAGAATGAATTTAGTGTTTGTGTGGTGTTAGTGTGAAGAGAGTTCTTTCAATTTGCACAGGTTTGGTAGTTAATACATTTAACAAATATTAACAGTCTTCTGGGTGCTTAGAATTCCAGAGATGCCTGTTCACTGGAATTCTAAAGATTCAAGAGTTCCAAAGAGCTTTGTATTTACTATCACTATTTTATTAAGTGCTAAAAAAAAAATGAGGAGGTGCCAGTGACAAATACTCTTTACATATATCTGCAATTCTTAAGGATATGTCAGTGTAAGAAACAGGGTTGTTTTTTTATCCTGGCAGCAAGCATCCATTGTTCAGTTTTTCACTGTTTTTCACTGTAGTTTTCTAGGATGGTAACCCTAAAAGTTTCAAGAATTTAGGAAGGTTCCTAAATTCCTTATTTTTAAGTTTTGCCTATGTTAAGTTCTGCGCATGGGTGCAAGGAGCGGAGACAAGGCAGTGAACAGTGAACTTCAACTCTTTATTAAGCATACTGAACAGAGCAATCACCCAGGGCAGCAGCAGCCCTTTTATAAGGTTGGCTGCTGTCCTATTAGCCAATGAAAAACATGGATGTGTTAAACCCTTGAACCAATGAGAGTTGGCCTGTTAACAGCCAATCAGATTTCCCAGAAAGGACCAATCCGATGTCGCTATTATCGGCCAATCAGAAGTGCAGGATTAGAACCCTGCTTTTTACTTAAGGTTGTTAAAACTTTATTAAACGCCTTTATTAATTCATAACACCCCTCCCCCCTAGGTTCCGTTTGAGGGGCGCGTAGATATGCAGGTCGTTTCAATTGCCTATTAGATTTGCGCTGTCCCACCAGTTCCTGTCTGTAGTCCGGTTCCGGTGGAATGTTTTTTTATTTATCTGGTACAGGCGGTTCCGCATCCCCACAGGACGACTCGGCGCCGCTAATTCTGTCATCGTTGTCCTCCGGTTCCTGCGGGCTCCGTTGAGGTATTTCTCTGTGGCAAGGCACACCCCCTTCCTGATTCTTCTTCATGGAACGTGCCTGGCTGCTGACTTTCTTCGATTTCGTCATCCAGCATCTCGAATTCGGTTCCCTCGACATCCCTCCCACCACAGTTTGAGGGTCACAGGAGTCATGGGAACTGGGTTGCAACCTAGAGCGAAGCTGATCTGTATGGCATTTCCATATTTTCCTGTCCAGTGTTTGTACACGGTATGATCTGGGCCCGGTGGCTTGGATTACGGTTGCTTTGACCCACAACGGTTCGCCGGAAAGATTTTTAGCAAAAACTAAGTCGCCTACCTTGAATTCGTGGCACTTTCCTCTAGATCCACAGGGTTTCTCTGGCGCGTAGGCTGGGTGGAGACGGTTGAGGTGGGAGTGAAGCCTGCGTCCCATCAACAGTTCAGCTGGTGTTTTGTTGGTTACGCTGTGCAGGGTGATGTGTTGGAGTAGGAGTATTCTGTTCAGTTTGTCGTCAATGTCCCCATGGTCCATCTTGTGGAGAGTTTTTTTAAGAAATTGGACCATGCGCTCGGCCCTTCCATTGGCCGCAGGGTGCGCCGGCGAGGTTAGTGTATGGCGGATGCCCCAGTCCGCTAAGTATTGTTCAAATGCCAGGGCAGTGAACTGGGGTCCATTATCGGAGATTAAAACGTCTGGCAGTCCATGTGTTGTGAATAGTTTATTTAATTTGCAGATGACTGATTCCATTGTAGTAGTCTTCATCTTGTGGATTTCGAGCCAGTTGGAATAGGCATCCACTGTTAGGAGGAACGTATGTTCCTTAGTAGGTCCCGCAAAGTCAATGTGGATGCGGGACCACAGCCCCAGGGGAGTTTCCCACTCCATTGGAATCACTCTAGGTGGGGCACTGCTAACTTTTTGGCATTTTAGACAAGTCTTCACCCAGGCTACGATTGCTTATCGATGCCCGGCCACCATGCGTAGCCTCGTGTGAGCGCTTTCATATGCACGATGCCGGGGTGACCGTAATGCAATGCTTTCAAAACTGTTCATTGTAACCGCTCTGACACAACGACTCTGTCTCCCCATAGGATGCAGCCCTTCTGCAAGAAAAGCTCTGTTTGACAGTTTCTGAAAGGGGCAAAGTCGTCAGGGGTTTGGTCTGCTGGCCATCCTTATTCGACCCAGCTGAGAACTTGCGCCAGGACAGGATCTCGTTTCATTTCGAAAGCAATGTCTCTGGCTGTTAGCGGCGGTGAATGTAGGGTTTCAATCTGGAGTGTCGTGAGGATTGGAGCTGGGTTGTCGATGGTTTCCGGAAGTGGGGCACGGCTCAATGCATCAGCGTGGGGAATGGCTTTCCCCGGGCAATGTTGCAATTTATAATTGTACGCAGCTAAGAACTCCGACCAACGAGTCATTCTGGGTGACAATATATAAGGGGTTGGTTTGTCTCCCGCAATAATCCCCAGCAAGGGCTTGTGATCAGTAATTATCTTGAAGGCTCATCCATACACATATTCATGAAACCGTTTCACAGCAGATACAACAGCAAGAGCCTCTTTGTCAATTTGGCTATAGTTGCGTTCAGTCCTCGATAAGGTCCTTGAAAAATAAGCAATAGGGGCCTCACTACCGTTTGGTAACACATGGCTTAAAATGGCTCCTACTCCAAACGGTGACGTATCACATGTAATGGTTAAAGGCAAAATCTCGTTATACTGCATCAAAACAGCATCAAAGTTTAGTAAGTTTTTCACTTGTCAGAATGCGTGCTCCTCTCGGTGTCCCCAGACCCAGGTGGCTTTTTTGTTGAGCAGTCTATGTAGGGGCTCCGCTACGGTCACCTTCTGGGGCAAGAAGATGTTGTAAAAGTTAATGAGCCCCAGGAAAGCTTGGAGGTCTGTTCTGTTCTTGGGTCTTGGGGCGTTTTTGATCGCTTCTGGTTTGCTATTAGTGGGTTGAATGCCTTGCTTATCGATTAGGTACCCCAGGAACTCTACTTTCTCTGTACACAGTTGACATTTATTTTTTTTAACCTTTAGGCCGGAGTCTTTAAATTTCTGGAGGACCATTCTAAGACGCTTCTCTAGTACTTCTCTATTAGGGGCAGCAATTAAAATGTCATCAAAATATGGTACGACTCCCTTGATC
Source organism: Hydrophis major (assembly GCA_033807585.1). Lineage (NCBI taxonomy): Eukaryota > Metazoa > Chordata > Lepidosauria > Squamata > Elapidae > Hydrophis > Hydrophis major. The sequence continues at coordinate 209,140,669 of CM066329.1, read as the reverse complement.
CCTTGTAAAAGTCTCTCCATCAGACTTTGGAAAATCCCTGGGGCTACGCTCACTCCAAATTGGAGTCGGTTGCATTTAAAAGCGCCTCGGTGCGTAACGATAGTCTGCGCTTCTGCGGTTTTTTTATCTACAGGTAGTTGTTGGTATGCTTGCGCTAAATCCAATTTAGCAAAGATTTTTCTGCCCCCCAGGGAATGGAGAAGGTGTTGAACCACCGGCACCAGGTAAGCGTTCTGTTGTAAGGCGTGATTTAGGGTGGCCCGGTAGTCCCCGCAAATTCTTGACGATCCATCCGGTTTGATGGGTGTTATGATTGGGGTTTCCCAATGGGCATGGACAGTTGGTTCTAAAACACCCTGGGCTATTAATTTATCAACCTGCTTGTCAATCTTTGGTTTTAGAGCAAAAGGTGCCCGATGAGGCTTAAGGCGGATGGGGGCTACCTCAGGGTTAAGGTTAAATGATATCGGGGTCCCCTTGTACTCACCTAGTTTTTCTGCAAAGATGTCCTGGAATTCCTGGACGAGGGCCTCCTCCCAGTCATCACTTCTGGTTTGGTGAATGCCGGCTACCTCGATCCCAAGTGGGGCGAACCATTGAAGGCCTAATAAACTAGGCCGGTCACGATTGATGACGGTCAGCAGTAGCAACGCAGTACGATTTTTGAATGATACTTGGACTTGGCTGGAGCCAACGACCGGAATTCAGTTCCCCTGGTAATCTTTGAGTATAATTCTTTGGGCTCTGAGGTCTTGACACCAGACGGCAGGGATTAACTGTTTGAAGGTCTTCCAGGAAACCATTGAGAAGGATGATCCTGAGTCAACTTCCATCATGCAAGGTTGGTTCTCGATGGCGACCCTCACTCGGATCTTCTTTGCATCTAACGATGAAGTGTGACCGATGGTAATGGTTTGGTGTGCCTCTTCCCGTCTCGTTGAAGTGGCAAGTGTTTTATTTCTGTAGGAGTGGTTGTTCCATTGGTTGTTCAAGTGTTCCCGACTCACAGGACGATTCCCTGTGGTCTGGTGGTAGTTGTTTTCTCTCCGAATTGGGCTGGATCCTCGCTTGCTTCTACAGACCTTCCCGGTGTGGCCTCTTTTCCCACAGGCATGGCAGAGCGCGTCGAGGAATTTGCAATCTGATCGCGGGTGGTTTGCCCCACAACCCACGCATTGGTGCGGTAGTCTTCGATTCCGCGGGTTGCTTTGGTCGCGTTCAGACCGGAGCCGGTTGACCTCCTCCTCATCACTTTCTGATGGAGATTTGAGGTCCTTGTGGTGGGTCGCTGTTGTGTGCCTCTCTAGGCGAGGTGAAGTATCGTTGGCGAGTTGACGGAGCGGTGCGATGGTGCGGCGCATTCGGGCGGCTGACTTCCTGGTTGCTTCTGCTGCAGTAGTGTCTTTGATGACATCGGCAAGATTGATGTCCCCTTTGGCCATGATCTTGCTCTGCGCTGAGTGCTCATCTAATCCCAGAACTATTCGGTCTCTCAGAGCTTCTTCGAGGTCTGCAAACCCACAGAGGCCTCCCAGGTTCCGGAGGTCCGTGATGAAATCTGCGACACTCTCTCCTTTCCATTGGTCCCTCTGATAAAACTCATGTCTTCGGACAAACATTGGTACGGCGGGTGCATAGTGGGCCCGTAGAAGGGGCGCGAGGACGTTCCAGTCCATGGATTTCACCTCAGCCGGTTTCGCTAGTGCCTTGGCCATCTTAAAGATGGCAGGCCCGCAATGGGTCAGGAACACTTCTTGCTTTTTCCCCGTAGTTGCGTCCTTCTAGTTGTTGGTCTCCAGAAACATCTGGAACCGGTCCATGTACGAGTCCCAGTCTTCTTGTGCCGGGTCAAATGGAGCAGGTGGTATGGCGCCGCCGGACATGGTTTCCATTGTCAATGCACCTTCAGCCACGTGCTCTGTTTGGTGCTCTGTAAGTGTCAGCTCTGATGTCTCCGCATACCACCCTCATCGCCAGTGTTAAGTTCTGCGCGGAGACGAGGCAGTGAACAGTGAACTTCAACTCTTTATTAAGCATACTGAACAGAGCAATCACCTAAGGCAGCATCAGCCCTTTTATAGGGTTGGCTGCTGTCCTATTAGCCAATGAAAAACATGGAAGTGTTAAACTCTTGAACCAATGAGAGTTGGCCCGTTAACAGCCAATCAGATTTCCCAGAAAGGACCAATCCGATGTCGCTATTATCGGCCAATCAGAAGTGCAGGATTAGAACCCTGCTTTTTACTTAAGGTTGTTAAAACTTTATTAAACGCTTTTATTAGTTCATAACAGCCTATATTGCTGTATGCTTCTTCTGAAAACCAGTATTTTATAGTAACATTGAGCTAATTTGTTGTTGTTTTAATCACAGCATGGAGTCTCCATCACCTGCATTCATTAGCAAAATCTACTCCAGGCCAAAGTTCTGTAAGTTTGTTATTTAATATTTCTTTGAAATTATCTTTTTTTTAAAAAAAGGTATCCAATCACATTTGTTTTCCCAAATGTTGAAGAACTGAATGAGCTGAGATTATGCAAAGCTAGTGGGATACAATATCAAAAATTTGTGGAATGCTCTTCAAAATTATGTCAATTCAGGTGTATGAGTACTAAAAGCAAAAATAAAATAGAAAATAACATTAAAAAGGAAAAAAAACCTGTGTTTTGTATTTTGTCTTTGCAGTTTTACCCGAGCCTGGCATCACAAATGTCCCAGATGTGGCATCAGGAGCAAAAGATTTGACAAATAAAATGATCCATAGTGGAAGCAGTTTGGAAACTGGATTTTCTAGAAGTCCCAATGAAAATGAAGCCCTGACTGAGACTCTATTTGCCAGAGCCCACAGTGGAACATGTGACAATATCCAAGACGGTTCTGATTTTGGAAGTCCAAGTCATAGAAGTGCAGAATTTATGTCTTCCAAATATTCCAGAACTCAAAGTGGCCAAAGCAGTAGTTCCTCTGGATGTAGATACCATAGTTGTAGAAAAGAAAGCGTACCAGTTGGTTACCAGTCTCAAAGCCAAAGAAGCAGAGAGTCTGCAGAGAATGCTTTTGCTAGAAATCACAGTGGTGGTATCTCAGAAGACAGCCTTTTTAGAAGTGACAGTGGGACGAGTGCGTCCTATATAGAAGGCTGGCTTTCTAGAAGCCAGAGTGATGAAAATGAATGCAGAAATGTTCATGAAAATGAAGGATATGCTGAACCTGTTTCCACAACCACAAATACTGAAGGTGATGGGGTCCTTGAAAGTGGCATTTCTGGAACTCACAGTGAGATAAGCAGGGACCTCTCACAGGTCAGCCTATCTAGAAGCCAGAATGATGAACCTGAATCTAGAGGCAGCCATGAAGAATTTATTGGACCTATACTTTCTAGAACAAGGAGCACTGAAGATGGTGGAGTCCCTGTAGGTGGCCTTTCTGAAGGCAACAGCAAGGCCAGCAGAAATAGTTCATTGGATGACTCTTCTAAAATACAAAGAGGCCAAAGTCAAGACTCCACAGATACTATCTTTAGTCAAGGCCACACTGAAGGTACACAGGAGAGCAACCATCCTAATTCCCCCAGTAATGATAACACAGTCTATTTAGAGGGTTGTGCTTCTGGGAGCCCTAGTGGTGAGGAAAAAATTGTCTCAAAGGATGGTGGCTTTAGAACCCCAAGTATAAGAAGTACAACTTTAAGTGACAGTGTGTTCATCAGAAGTCCTACTGGTGTAAATGAAGATATGTGTGAGGAGACAGATTTAAAAATTCATAGTAATGCAAGAGAAAGTGCTTTGGAAAGTAATATTTCAGGAGATCCGAATCCCAGAAAGGAAGAACTTTCACTGCCTGAACCTTCTAAACTCCACACAACAGAGAATACAAGCATCCCAGGTAACAATCCTGGCCTTTTTGTATATGGGAGAAAAAGCAAATCAGAGAGTGTTTTTTCTAAAATCTACACCAGCAGAAAAGGAGGCTTAACTCAAAGTGTTTTTGCTACACCTCACAATGTTCCAGATAAAGCTGATAATTCTAGCAGTCTGGCTGATGGAGGTGAAGGTTTCGTAAAAGCTGTGGTTTCTAGACTCAATAGAGGCATTTTGGAAGGTGGTTCTTCCAGAGGTCAAAGCAGCAGAAGAGGAGGATTTGTAGATGTTGATCTTGTGAAAGACCAGAGTAAAGAAATCAAAGAAAGTCATGGGGATAAAAGTTGTCCAGATTTTGATGTCAGAAGTGCAAATGAAGCAAAGGAAGGTATCTCACCACCTGATCATTCCAGAATTGAACATGAGCGAGCAGGTAGCTTCTCTAGAAATCTCAGTGATAATATAAGTCCTGTAGAGACCTCCACTCCTATTCAGGTACACAGAAGAAAGGAAGATGCTGCTGAACTTAGCTTTTCTAGAAGTCACAGTGGAGAAAGTGAGAGCTTTAAAGCAGCTGATTTATTATCAAGAAGCTCCAATGAAGAAAGCAGAGATACTCAAGAGGCTACTGGTTGTGACAAAGAAAATGAAAAATGTACAGGGGGCATGATTTCTAGAAACTACAGTTATACATGTGCAGTTACATCACACCCAAGAACTGAAACTGACAAGGCTGAAGATGTTCCAGAAAGCGGCCTAAATTAAAGTCACAGTTCTGAAAGTGGAAGGCTTTCCCCATCTGGAATTTATATAGGCCAAAGCGGTGAAAGAGAAAATCAGTCTGAAGTTGTCCTTTCTAGAAGCTGCAGCAACACAAATTTCAATGAATAATCCGTGTATAAGCCATGACAACAGAAATGAGTGAAAGGCCAGCATCCTCACACCCCATTACCTTGGCCTTTGAGGTTTGCTCTGATGTGTATCACTACTTTTCTTCTGGTGAACTGTTGTTATATCACTATCATTCACAAAGTACGTGTCTCACAGACACATGAATAGGAATCAAATACCACATTCGAGAAGCTTAAGTTTATTTAAAGACTCATCGATTGTGGATGGGAATTCCATAAAAAGGTTTCTGTTATCAACATAACAATAAGACTCAGAATTCTGCAGGCTTGAAGATGCTGACCCAAATCTTCTTTGGCTATTATAATTTGTGAGTCATGTTCAGAACTTTACTCATTTTTTTAATGCTATACTATATGGTGAGGGGACTAATATTGCAGTTGTAGTACAGATGTTAACTGCTATCAGTGCAAAACAAGGCAACAGTATATAACTTTTAACCAGTATTATTTACTATATGTTGTTTGTGGTACTTTTTCTGTTGTTTACATATATTATACCAAAATTTAAATATACATTAAAGCAAATAGCATGATGCTTTGCAAGAAAGCTTATTAGATGGAAGCTAGTTAGTCTAATTCACTGCTGATCTTTGGACTGATTTCAAGAATCCCCTTTTTGAGTTGATCCACTGAATTCTTAAAGACAAGAAAAAAAAATTCCATTTGCTTAGAAGGCTTTCACGAACCTTAATGGACACCAGCAGTGAATACTCAACAGCCAGTTCTTAAAAGTGCTGTTTTAGTTGACTCTGTTATTAATCTGTTTCGTCTTGTATGCCTCAGCATTCTCATAGATTGTTTCATTTTTATTATTTGCACACCTATGCAGGTGGATAAACACAATCCAGTATATTGCCTGATCACTGTACAATCCCATGCCTTGCATCCTTTTATCTTTGATTGTAACCTCTGAATACAGTCTCAAATTTAAATCTTCACTCAAGTCTTTGAACTGCTGATAGCATTATTGATAACAATAATTTAACTCTTATAGTTTTGTATAGCAATTTGCATGCAAAATAGGGAGGAGAGGGAAAATGAAAAAAGTATAGTTGAAAACAAGCTGAAGAAGTTTTGTCCAAATTCAGCTCCTATTGTCTATCAAAATAAACCACATGTTTATGCTAGCATGTTGTAATTCTGGGGACATGGCAAGAGGTGGGTGAATATTTTTTATATATTTATATAAACTTAGATAGTCATATGCCTTTTCTTGTATTTTCAAACTATAACTGAAATTATAAAACTGAAATTGGGTGCTGATATTCAAGGATTAGGCATCTGGTGATCAGAGCTAAAAAGAATGTTTAAGAAATTACAAATACAGGTTAACCATAGATTAGTTGGTTGAGCTGGTTGGAAGAGAAGTTACATTTCTTCATCCTCTTATTCCTATCTGTGAGGGTACAAAAGTTAAGGGCATGAATCTCAGGTTTGTTGTAGGACTGAATTTGATGAAAATGCACTACTTCCAAAGCAGAGTTGTTTATATTTAATTATAAAACCCCGTTATTTATATTTAATTCCAGATGTTGCATTAATGTCATTTGTCCCCCAGTTCTCCATCAATTAATCAGACATTCATTATGTTTGACATGAACAGGAATTGTATCATGTTTTGGCCATTTCAGAAGAATCATTGAGCAAATTACAATCTTTAAAAAATAAAGAGGGCAAACCACGCATGTGATTCCACCAGATGTTATACAGCAAATGGGACTGTGTCCCAATGCAGTACAGACAGTTAGATTAAGGATGCCTGAAGATAACTGGGGCTTGGAATAAATGTGAGAAAGCCAATTAATAGGAAAACATGGTCAAAAGTAGTGCTTTCTTCTTGTTATTAGTTGCGAAGTTGTGTCCGACCCATCGCGACCCCACAGACAACATTCCTCCAGGTCTTCCTGTCCTTTACCATCTTCTGGAGTCCATTTAAACTCACACCTATTGTTTCAGTGACTCCATCCAGCCACCTCATTCTCTGTTGTCCCCTTCTTCTATTGCCCTCAATCTTTCCCAGGATTAGGCTCTTCTCCAGTGAGTCCTTCCTTCTCATTAGGTGGCCAAAGTATTTGAGTTTCATCTTCAGGATCTGGCCTTCTAAAGAGGAGTCAGGTTAGTCCTAGAATCCACAAAGAGGAGAATGTTTCAATTGCTGAACAAAATGGCTGAATAATTGGCTTTTTTTTGCACTATAGGCCCTTTGATTACTTCTGAGTTTTCTGCTTCCATAAATTAGCAGAATTCTCTTCTTACAATCCCACAAACCTCTAATTGATATCTTACCTTTCTATAGTTTACTTGTCTTGTGTGAAGGGAATGCAATTCCCAGTATTAGATGTATAGGTTACAGAAACACAGGACTGTATAATAACCTGGGCAGTCCTAAAGTCACAGATGAAGCTTAATAACAAGCAACTGCAATTTTATGCATACATATATAGGACTGATTAGTTGGTTGTTTACATGTCTTCAAGTAGTTTTTGACTCCTCGGGGTCAAATAAATCCACTATTAACATCTCCCTGACCAAACACGCAGTACAGAAACAAGCTGAAGAAGGGGAAGAATGGTTCCAACACAAATATGATGAAGGAATGACACTTTGTGCAACTAACTTACCTTGCAACTTTATGCAACCTGAAGTCAGGAAATTGCACCGAGGAAGCAAGCAACCATGTGGGAAATTAGGAGAGAAAAAGGCCACAAAAGTTGTGTGATTGTCTAACAATGTTTATTTCACATTCCTTAATCTTGGTAAAGAAAACAGTTAATAGGATGTTTAAAGTTGCCTTTATCGTAAGGATCCATAGTGGTGTGTTCACCCATTTCTAAAGCAAGGGAAAATTTTAATACCTATGCATACACTGTAATTGAAAATCATAATTGTGCTAACAAGGAAGTAGTAAATGAAAAATCAGAAATTATTATCTGGTTATATTTTTGGTATTTGATGAAATAATATATTTGTAGCAATTATTTTGGTCTAACTGAAATATAGTCCTTTCCTACTTGCACTAAAATTAAAGCCTGTTATAGCTAGCATTTCTATGCACTGGGATCAGACATTCATGCTTCTGTATTGTTATTTAAATACCATAGATGCACAGGTGAATGATTTTATTAAACCAAGATGTTAAATAGGTCTTCATTCCCATAACAGTCAAGGGCACTTCTAAACAATGAGGTTTTTGGTCAACAAACCCTTCCAGTTATGATTTAAAGAATATATGATATTTCTGGGCCGTTCTCATCAGTGGTGGTATTCTACCGGTTCGGCCCAGTTCTACGGAGCCAGTAACGCCAGTGAGCAGGGGAGAGTGAACCAGTTCTCTCCACTGCTCTGCTGTTGGGCCCACCCACCAACCCGGGCTCACATACTCACCTTTATTCCCTGCTTTTGAAACACAGCTGCGTTGCGCAGCACAGCGGAGTGCCACGCGGCAGCTGCTGAAGTGACAGGGAGAGTGCAGGCTTGCAGGAGGTGAGTTGGAACACCTCTGCACCTGCACAAACACTTCTGTGCCTGCGCAAAGTGTGCGTTTTGCACACACGCACACAAAAAATGTGTGCACGTGTGCAAAGTGTGCCCACCAAGCTATGCCCACCAAACCAGTGGTAAACATCTTTGAATCCCACCACTGATACTCACCATTACAAAAATATGGTTATTATGAGGTTGAGCATGATTCCATTCAAGGCTCTGTTCACTGAGAAATTTTGTCAGTCATCTGCATATTTCTCCTCTCCCCATTTTCATCAAAAATACAAATAATCCTCCACTGACAACAGTTCATTTAGTGACCATTCAAAGTTACAAGGGCACTGAAAAAAGTGAGGGTTCTTTTTCACACTACAGCATCCCCATGGCCACGTGACCAAAATTCAGGTGCTTGCAACTGGCTCATATTTATGACAGTTGCAGTATCCCAGGGTCAGGTGATCACGTTTTCTGACCTTCTGATAAGCAAATGAGAAAGCCAGATTCATTTAACACAAATATGATGAAGGAATGTTTTAACTTAACGCGTTACTAACTTAACAACTGCAGTGATTGACTTAAAAAGCATAGCAAGAAAGGTCATAAAATAGGACAACTTCACTTTACAGCTATCTCACTTAGCAACAGAAATGTGGTGTTTGTACGTTGAGGACTACCTGTATTTGGTGGCCTTCTGAATGGGGTTCTTTTACAAGCTAGTGTATTATGCTATTGCAGGAAGGTAAATAAGCTGGACTCAACCACTGAGAGTATGGAGGTCCTCTCCCCCTGGTGGGAAGTATCTCAAGTATTAGGATTATGATCTTCACTGCCTTTGTGTTGCTGTTCCTAAGTGACAAAAGAAACAAGCACTGAGTCAATTGTAAGATGTTATCTACATTGTTAATTACATTGTCATCTGATCTATGGGGGTGGCTTCTCTGCAATTATCAGATGGGAACTCAAAAGTCTTCACAATAACTAGATACTACATTTGAGCAAGACCTAGCTCTCTGTTCCTGTACCCGTACTGTTCATTTTGCTCACTTTCTGTGGCTCAAATATCCGTTCAGTGAGAATCAACTCAATTGACAGCATTGAATGCAATATCGTTGTGTATATATATACTGTATTAAAATACGGCTGTGCTAAATAAAGTCCTAAGCTATTTAAAAAGAAAATGGTGAAAAAATAACCGGGGGGGGGGGGGGGAATTGTCATTTATTCCTTTCAAAATCTTGGCATTCAGGTTGGAATAATGAGTTCCAATTTTCTCTCTCCAACCACTCCTCTGAGCTTTCACACTTCATTGGAGGCTGATAAACCCAATAAACAGAGTGTAGGATGGAACTGCATAGTTAAGGATTAGTGTCATGAATCTTCATGGAACCCTCTTCAAAGCAAACCCATCCTCTGTATATACCAAATCACCCCACAGAATAGTGGACATTTTGCTAATTTATTTTCTGTTACAGTCCAATACAAATCGAAACATCAATTTCTTTGCAGCCAAGGACTGTGTGGAGAACTAATGACATAGCTTTTGTCTGTCTTTAAGAAACTAGAGGTAATTATCAATGGGTATGGTTTCAGTTAATAAAACATGAATCCAAGGAACCAAAATTCAACACCATACAAATCTTTTATGGGTGGGGGAGGGATAATCATATGAGAACCTACTTTCCTTCACCCTGGACTACCTAACATCCTTGAGAAATTAAGGGACATTTGTAGGTACCGTGTTTCTCCAACAATGCACCCCCCACAATAGAAAGACCCAACCTGTTTTCTAGGCATAAAATGAAATTAAGCCCCTCCCCCCAAATTTAGGCCTATTTTAAAACATGCGAAATGGGGGGGAAGGGCAGGGGGAACTGGCCGTTAGGAGCACCCCACAGGCAGCCATGCCTCGCCACCAGCCACTCCTAACGGGTGATCATGACAGAGCACAGAGAGCTCCCTACTCCCACCAAGCACCTTTGCTGCAGACCAGAGACCTTTGGTGCCTGCCACAGCTGCTTCCTCCACTGCCATTGCTTTCCTTTCTGCCCGTGCTGCCGCCTCGTTTGGAGCTGCCACTTCTGCGTTTGGAGCGCTGCTGCTGTTTGGAGCGCGTTTGGAGCAGCTGATGGTGAGATATGGCTGCCCGTGGGGTGCTCTATATGAGGATGCGGGGGGGGGATTAAGTCACCCCCAAAAAGATGGCCTAGCCATTTTTTCAGGGCTCAAAAAGAAAATAAGACTCGGCCTTATTTTATGAGAAACACAGGAAGAAAAAAAGAGTATAGAGTGGCCAGATTTTACATAGAAGGTCTCTGGGATTTAGCCAAAACATTTCTCGGCTTAGGCAAAACCATCGTCCATAATGAAGCCATCAAACTAGTTGCATGCTGTTCTTCCATCGAAGAGACAATCACTAATAAATTAGGTGCAGCAGAGTGTTTACAGCAGGAGTGTTTCCAGTTGGGAGAAAAAAAAATCCAGATATGTGTGATAAAGGAAGGCACAAGAAGCTCTTCAAGTGATTCACCAGAAAACTACTTATGTTCTTGTTTTGTTGCTTTCTCAAGTTACCTTTACTGGTGTGATTTCAAACACCAGGCAAACAAAACAAGTGTGGCTCTGGCAACATTGTGCTGTTAGTTCGATATTTCAGCCACTGTTGAGTTAGTCAATGGACAACTTAACCTGGATGGACTGCATTCCATTCAGGAAAAGTAAGCATACCTTCCAGAGGAAATAGTTGGATAACACTCTTGAAACTTCTGTTGAAAAACATTGTAATGCAATATAATTTTAAATCAGGCAGAGAAGAAACTAGGGAAAACCAGAAATTAGTCATAATGGAGGGCAGTTTGCTTCCCAATATTTTAAGTAATGCTAACAGTGTTGCTCACTCACCAGTTCCCCACTTACATTACTAAATTGAAAATTAATGGATTAATGCGTGAATTCTCATGAGCTGGACTATCAACTCCATTCAATTCTGCTATACAAAATGCTTTCCTAAGCTCTGAATTCTTGGGTGCTATATGGGTGTCCCAGGTTCTGATGGGTGGAACTCTGAGAGCTTTTGTTGTTTTTTTTAAGTATAAGCTCAAAGTCTAAATATTCCTGATGTTGTGAAATCAAAACCAGCAACAATAGGTATTCCATTAAACTACACTGGCAATATCCATATAATTAATGTTTTCCCCTCCCATCCTAGAGCTGGCAAGAAATAATCTCTTGTCTGCCCTCTAGTGAATGTCTAGATTTATGCGGCATCTGGATAAGGGCTGCTGAAGAGCTAGAGTTTGAGAAAGGTTTAACAGTGGGGAGCTGTGTGGGAGCTGTATGCTATGCTCAAAACAATAGGCAAGAAGAAATGAAGAGGGAGGGATCCTGGAAGCTACTGGAAAGAAAATACAAGAGAGGCTAACAGGCACCTTGGGACAAACATGCAATTATTTTTGGAGGAGAAATGCAGGAGAGGGAGGGCTGTGAAAGAAAGCAAACTTTTTAAGAGCCTCAAACTAACGTCACAGATTTGCCAGTTCTGTTCAGAATGGGTCACATTTAAAAGAAAAAAATGCAAGGGATCCCAGAGTGATTTAATGAAATGAACAAGATAAGATTGGGAGTGAGGGGTGCCTACTTTTATTCCCACTTCCCATCTAGAAAGAATTCCCCCTTCCTAGCTCACCCCCTGACCAAAAAAAAAGGGGGGGGGAAGACATGCCTTAACTTGGGCACGAACTGCTTCAGCCAAAAAAAAAAAAAGCCAATACAATCCTTGATTGCATAAACAGAGGCACAGAATGAAGATCACATGAAGTATTAGTGCTGCTTTATAAAGCCTCAGTAAGGCCACACACCTAGAATACTGTATCCACATTACAAAATGTCACCACATTGCAAAAAAAGATATTGAGACTTTGGGGGAAGAGTGTGAAGAACAGCAACTAAGATTATTAAAGGTCTGGAAACTAAAACATATGAAGAATGGTTGCAGGAACTGGATATGACTAGACTAGAGAAAAGAAGGACTAGGAGTGGCAGGATAGCAGCGTTCCAATAATTGAGGGACTGCCATAAAGAAGAGGGGACCAACTTAAAAACCAGAAGGCAAGACAAGAAACAATGGATGGAAACTAATCAAGGAGAGAAGCAACTTCCTAGCAAAACAATTAACCAGTGGACCAGCTTGTGCTCAGATGTTGTGGGTGCTTCATCCCTGGAGGTTTTTAAGAAAAGACTGGACAGCCATTAGTCTCAAATTGTATAGGGTCTGTTGCCTCAGCAGGGGGCTGGACTAGAAGATCTCCATGGTCCCTTCCAGCTCTATTCTGATTGGAAGTCATTTCAGTTAGACATCCAATTAAGATACAGATAATCAGAGTTGGAAGGGACCTTGTAGGTCATCTAGTCCAACCCCCCACCCAAGCAGGAAACCCTACACCATTTCTGACAGATGGCAGTCCAATCTCTTCTTGAAAGTCTCAAGTGATGACGCTTCCACAACTTCTGAAGGCAAGCTGTTCCATTGGTTGATTGTTCTCACGGTCAGAAAATTTCTCCTTGTTTCCAGGTTGAATCTCTCCTTGTTCAGTTTCCATCCACTATTCCTTGTCTGGCCTACAGGTGTTTTAAAAAATAGCTTGACCCCTTCCTCCCTGTGGCAGCCAGGGACAAGTTAGTCAATTACAGAGTTTTACACTCTCTACAGTAGATGAGTGCCCCCCCCACCTTTTGTGCTCCCGGGACTGGTTCCGTGGAGAGAGGTTTTTCCACGGACCAGAAGGGGAGTGGTTTCGCATGCTGCCTGCATTCCGTGGATGGGGCTTCACTTGTTTGTGTGGCCTGATTTCTGGTATGCCACAGTCTGGTGCTGGTCCATGGACTGGGGGTTGGGGACCCTTGCTCTAGATTGATGGAGGGTCAGTCCTTGGCCCCCTTTAACAGCCCACAGGATAGTAGTTCGGGTGGGCTTCAAAAATTTCAGCAACAAGTTCTCTGCCCAGTTTCTGGGTGGACATGGCCATGGTGGTTGTGGCCTAGTCGGTTTCCTGCACCATGATGGGGGGGGGCATTTTCACCCTCCCCAGGTTCCAGTGGCTTTCCTTGAGCCTCCGGGAGGGTGAAAACGGCCTCCCCTGAGGTCCGGAGGCCCTCCGTAGGCCGGAAATAAAGGCTCTGGAAGGCCCATTACCTGGCATCCAAAATGGGCTACATGGGGACTTCTGGGAGGGGAGGGTAGGCGGGGTCAGCCAGGGGAGGGATTTACCAGTTCACCAAACTGTGCAGAATCTTAGCTAGATCACCCAAGCCCATGCCAACGCGTAACAGCTCATTCTTGATATTAGTAGAACAATTTGGAGCCATGGGATTGCCAATAAAAAACACACTATTTCAGATTGTTAGCTTCTTCATCAATAGCCTGCACATTACCTGCCTGCAGTATATCAATCTATTCTCAGGTTGCTTCAGATGCAGATGGATATTGAGATACTGGCAATAAAGACCCTTGGAAATTGTTGGTGCTCTGTCTTCAGACTAGTGGATTTGTGGATAATTTGTGGTCTCATTCGAGACAACGATGAATCCGCACACAGAAAGGAGGTTGTATAACTTGCCTTGTGGTGTAACCGGAACAATCTGGAACTGAACACACTCAAAACTGTAGAAATGGTGGTAGACTTTAGGAGAAACCCTCCCATACTATCACTTCTTACAATATTAGACAACACAGTATCAACAGTAGAGATCAAATTTCTAGGTTCTATCATATCACAAGACCTAAAATGGACACCTAACATCAAAAATGTCATCAAAAAAGCACAACAAAGAATGTTCTTTCTGCACCAACTCAGAAAGCTCAAACTGCCCTAGGAGCTGCTGATACAGTTCTACAGAGGAATTATTGAGTCTATCATCTGCACTTCTATAACTGTCTGGTTTGGTTCTGCAACCCAACAAGACAGACACAGACTCCAGAGAGTAATTAGAAATGCAGAAAAAACAATTACTACCTGTACTATATTAGCATACTCCAAACCCTCACAACTGATTGGTCCGGATGGACAGCGACCTGATTGGGCAAAACCCCGGCCGTGATTGGAGCGCTAAGAACCTACCGCGATTGGCTGCGCCGATCGTGGGAGATTCAAAGCGCTGCCATTGGCCACAGAGCCGCGAGCCAGCCCTATATGAAGGGCTGTCGTGGCTTGTATTATTCAGACTATCCTTATTCTAAATAAAGAGCTGAACTCACTACGATGGTCTCACGTCTCCTTCGAACTGACCCACCCCAGATCTAACACTGGCGACGAAGGTGGGATCGTGAGACAAGGAGACCACCCAGAACGTGGCAAAGCGGCACGCAGCAGCAGGCAGCATGGCTAGCATCAACTCGCCACCCGCACCCTTCAACCCTGCTACAGAGGACTGGGAATCCTATATCCATAGGTTCCAGATGTTCCTCGAGAGCAGCAATCTTAAGGATGCCAACGGCCATAAGAAATGAGCCGTGTTTCTCACACACTGTGGGCCCGCAGTGTTCAAGATGGCCAAAGTCTTGGCCAAACCAGAGGACATCAAGACCATGGAATGGGGCGACCTCAAACCCCTACTACGAAGCCACTACGCCCCCATCGTGTCCATCCTTATCCGGCGGCACGACTTCTACAGGTGGGATCAATGCGAGGGCGAGGGGCTTGGTGACTTCATGGCGGCACTCCGAGACTTGGGTAGCCTGTGCGATTTCGCTGATCTGGATGAGGCACTGCGAGACCGCGTTGTCCTAGGACTCCGAGACCCTGTCCTCCAAAGCCACATCATGGCGAAGGGCAACATCTCCCTCGCTGATGCCCTCACCGAGGCCACCGCAGCTGAGGCGGCCAAGAAATCAGTGGCTCGGATGCAACAATTGAGCATCACGCCATGACTGACGGTCGGCGAGATGACTTTGACCCCCGAGAAACGACCTGAACCCGACCGTCAAGACATAACCACACACCACGGCGACATCGACTCCTTCTCGGAGACCGAGGACGAGGAGGAGATCCACTGCCTTCAAGCAGCGTGGGAGCAGCAGGAACCACGAGGTCATAAGTCAAGGTTCCAGTATGCCGGTTGCAGCGGCAATCACCCCCAGGCGGACTGCCATTTTCTCGATGCCATTTCACAGCATTGCAAGAAACAGGGGCACATCGCTAAGATGTGCTGGAATAAAAGGTATTACAGCCCGCGATGACGAGGGCAGCCCCAGGCGACGAGATGGCAGCCCCGACAACGAAAGAACACCCCCACCAGAAACCCCAATTGCCAGACGGAGAACCACTGGAGCTGAGAGGGTCAGAACAGGTGACTCCACAAGGCAAGACAAAGGGAGGAAACACACCAAACCATCGGCCATTCCTCCACAAGTGACGCCAGGAAGGTATACGTGACAGTGGGGATAGAAGACCAGCCATGCGACATGGAGGTAGACTCCGGGTCCTTCCTCTCAATGGTCTTATAGCGCACCATCAAGAGCCTGGTCCCCACCATCCACCGCCACGAACTAGAAGACCAAACACTAACTCTCAAAGATTATCAAGGAAACTGCATCCCTGTAGTCGGCAGAGGCTATTTTAAAGTCACATTCAAGGGCCACACTGAAGTGCTACCCCTGACAATCGTCGACCAAGATCGACCAAGCCTATTGGGACTGCAGTGGTTTGCACCCCTGGGCATCGAAGTAACCAGCATCCACCACATTGGAGAGGTGGACTGGGAGGCGGCACTCATAAGGGACTTCCGGGAAGTCTTCGATGACAGCCTAGGCAAGTACCAGGGGTCCCCTATCTCATTCAATATAGACCCGAGCATCGTGCCAATCCGCCTTAAGCCCAGGCGAGTGCCATTTGCACTCAAGCCCAAAATCAATGAGCAGCTAGATAAGCTCATTGCACAAGGGGTGCTGGAACCAATTGATCATGCCTGGTGGGAGATCCCTATTGTCACCCCCATCAAGCCAGATGGGTCCGTGAGAATCTGTGGTGACTACAAGGCCACCCTAAACCACGCACTCCAACAAAGCGCATACCCCATCCCAGTAGTACAGCACCTTCTGCACTCACTGGGGGGAGGCCGGATTTTCGCAAAACTCAACATGGCACAAGCCACCAGCGACTGCTGGTAGATGCCACAACCGCAGAAGCCCAAACCATCGTAACACACCGGGGGGACTTTCCGCTGCAACCAGCTCCAATTTGGAGTCAGCATGACACCCAGGGTCTTCCAAAGCCTCATGGAAAGACTCCTCCAGGGGATAGAGGGGGTGGTGCCCTACTTTGACGACGTGCTGGTGGCTGCGAAAAACGAAAAACAACTGGAAGCCCGGTTGAGGGAGGTACTAAAGAAATTCAGAGACTCGGGACTCAAAGTTAAAAAAGGGAAATGCCAACTACGGGCAGAGAGGGTTGAATTTCTAGGGTACCTCCTAGATAAGCAAGGGATCCACCTCACGGAAAAGAAACTGAGAGCCATAAGGGAAGCACCACGGCCCAAAAACAAAACGGAGCTACAGGCTTTCTTGGGACTGTTAAACTTTTACAATGTCTTCCTACCTCAAAAGGCGACCGTGGTGGAACCATTGCATTGCTGTTAGATAAAACAGCTACCTGGACCTGGGGAGCACGGGAAGAGAGCGCCTTTACCAACACAAAAAACCTGCTAACATCTGACACGGTACTAATCCAGTACAGCGAGACCCTGCCGCTAACAGTGACATGCGACACATCGCCCTTCAGGATCGGCGCCATCCTCCGCCACCAGCTACCGGATGGGAAGGAAGCACCCATCGCTTTCTCATCAAGGACACTTTCAAAACCGGAGAGAAACTACAGCCAGCTCGACAAAGAGGCCCTAGCAGTCGTCGCCGGCATCAAGAAATTTCACGAATATCTTTACGGTAGGACTTTTACAATCATCACAGACCACAAGCCGCTGCTAGGAATCCTGGCAGGAAATAAGCCCACACCGAACATTCTATCACCAAGAATGACAAGGTGGTCCGAATTCCTAGCAGCATACAATTACCAGCTGGTACACAGACCCAGAAAAGACATCGCCCACGCAGACACCCTGAGCCGCTCACCCCTGCCCGACCTGGAAGACGACCCGGCACCCATGACACAGGTACTTCAAATAGAAACAATATCCAACCCACTAGTGACCACGCCAGACATTGCCAGAGAAACAAATAAAGACAAGCGGCTGGCGTGAGTCTTGAGCTGGATTGGAAAAGGGTGGCCAGAAGGGGACAGGGACGAACTATTCAGACCCTTCTGAAACAGACAAACTGAACTTTTTACCGAGAAGGGCTGCATACTTTGGGGGGACAGAGTGGTAATCCCGGAAACATTACAAGAAAGGGTATTGGGGATGTTGCATGAGGGGCACCCAGGGATGGTCAAGATGAAAAGCCTGGGCAGAAGCTATGCATGGTGGCCGGGAATGGATAAACAGATCGAAACCTGGGTAGCCAAATGCAAACAATGCCAAGAATCCAGACCTAATCCTCCCGCCGCCCCAACCCAAGAGTGGGAAACACCAAGAGGCCCATGGTCTAGGATTCACATAGACTTCACGGGGCCAACCAAGGGACACATGTACCTTATCACAGTAGATGCTTACTCCAACTGGCTGGAGGTAAGCACCATGAAGTCTACCACAACGGAGGCGGTAATAAAGAAACTGAGTAAACTCTTTGCCACGCACGGCCTGCCAGATGTAATAGTGTTGGACAACAGGCCCCAGTTCACCGCACTAGCATTCAAACAATTTCTGGCAGGCCAAGGCATACACCATGCGTTAACCGCGCCAGCAAACCTGGTGGTGAACGGGCAGGCAGAACGCATGGTCCAATACACAAAGAAAGCCATCCAGAAAATAGAAGCAGCCAGCACACAGGACAAAATCAATAAAATGCTCCTCATCCAACACACCACACCTAGCGCGACCACAAATAGAAGCCTGGCAGAACTATTGATGGGCAGGAAACTACAGTCGACGCTAGACAGAATGCATCCAACATACAACCTTGAAAAACCCCCGGGCTCCTCCAGCAAACACAGAAGGTTTAACATAGGGGACACAGTATGCGCAAAAAACCTTTCAGGGGAACCACTCTGGGTACCAGCAACAATCACGCAAATAACCGGCCCCTTATCATACCGATTAGAGACAAGCAACGGAAAAAACTGGAAGCGGCACATCAACCAACTAAGGTCAAGAATAGCCACCACAAACAACCATACACCTGAGCAAGAAACTAGAGGGGGGGGGACGGCAAGCACTAAAGAAAGAGTCGAAGGGAACCTCCTAGCGCAAGCAGAACACCCCCCACCCAGAACAAATAAGCCACAAATAAACCGGCCCTACTCACCAGTAAGCAACAGGGCACGAACCACTGGAATCTTCACCTGGAAGGAGCAGCCAAGCCAGTTCAACCAGCCCGGAAAGATCCGGTGGGAACAACAGGAGCGGCAGCTCAACCAGCCCGAATAGACCAGGAGGGAGCTACCAGGAAAGGCCCGGCTCATCCTTCCAGGCAGTTCCATCCCAAGGAACCGGAGCGACAGAGAAGCCTTCCGAACTGATCGAAGACCACACTAGAACTGAACCACGCAGGTCAGCTAGGCAGGTGTGAAGCCCCGCCTACCTGCGCTACTACGTCAAGATGCACCGACAGACGAAACCAAGAGGGGAGGGGTGTACTATATTAGCATACTCCAAACCCTCACAACTGATTGGTCCGGATGGACAGCGACTTGATTGGGCGAAACCCCGGCCGTGATTGGAGTGCTGAGAACCTACCGCGATTAGCTGCGCCGATCGCGGAAGATTCAAAGCGCTGCCATTGGCCACAGAGCCGCGAGCCAGCCCTATATGAAGGGCTGTCGTGGCTTGTATTATTCAGGCTATTCTTTTTCTAAATAAAGAGCTAAACTCATTACGATGGTCTCGCGTCTCCTTTGAACCAATCCATCCCAGATCTAACACTACCAACCTGCCTTCAGTCAAGGACCTGAGTACTACACGAGTCCAAAAGAGGGCTGTGGAAATATTTACAGACCCCTCACATCCCATACATAAACTGTTTCAACTCCTATCCTCAAAACGATTCTATAGAGCACTGCACATCAGAACAATTAGACACAAGGACAGTTTTTTCCCGAATGCCATCACTCTGCTAAACAAATAATTCCCTCAACACTGTCCAGGAATTTGCAAAGTCTGCATTACTATTACTATTAATCTTCTCATCACTCCTTATCACCCATCTCCTCCCACTTATCACTGTAACTTTGTCACTTGTATCCTTATGATTTATATTGACTGTTTCCTAGTATGATTTGATTGCTTATTGCTTATCTATCACTATTAGAGTATTAAGTGTTGTACCTGATGATTCTTGACTCTTGACAAATGTATCTTTTCTTTTATGTACAATGAGAGCATTTGCACCAAAACAAATTCCTTGTGTGTCCAATCATACTTGGCCAATAAAGAATTCTATTCTATTCTATGATTTTATCTTCCCTCTCTCTCTCACATACATACACAAAACTCACACATCACTTCTCACAGCTCTTAACAACTAAGTTCTGTTGTGGATTTAAGGACTTTGCAGAAAAGCAACTTAGTTGAGGTCTGTTGTTTTTAAGAAAGAAGAACTTTCACATCTCAGAAAATATCAAGGTTGACTAAAATTGGTCTGGAGAACTGAAGCATGCAAAAAGAAGCAAAAGGAGAAATAATGCCAAATAGTATTTTGTGCCTAGAAAGATTTCCTTGACTCACACAAATATTTAATATTTATCATGTCCTACAAAAATCAGAAGTTGACACTAAATTATACAGAAAAAAATGTAGGAAATAGAATAGCTACTAGTTTTTTCTGTGAAGTCAAATCAAGCAGTAAATTGGAACTAGTGGAGAAAAGTAAAATACCGTATTTTTCAGAGTATAATCATACCCAAAAAAGAAGTGGTTGGAAATGTCTATGCATCTTATACAGCAAATACAGGCCCATTTGTGGCTTCCAAAGCCACCACGCGTCCTGTTTTTGCCCTCTAAAGCGGAACCCACAGAGGCCTCCTGTGGCCAAAAACACCATTTTTGGCCTGCAGAGTGCTTCTAGATGCCAGAAAGGGCAAAAACGCATGGAGGGTTTGGGAGGCCCAAAAGAAGGTGCATTTTTGGCCTGTAGGGGAAGGCAAAAACGGGATGCGCAGAGGCAAAAAACTATTTTTTCTTGTTTTCCTCCTCTAAACCAAAGTGCATCTTATAGTCATGTGCGTCTTATACTCCAAAAAATATATGGTAACCCAATCTCTCCCAATTGTCCTGAGCATTTATGCCAAAGAATTATCTATGCAAGCAACCCAAAACATTTGACCATGCAGTATGCAGCTGTCATAACAAAGACAAGAAACATCAATAAAACAATCAGAGGAAATTACTTTAGGGGCATTTATAGATGACATATTTCCCTTTCTCCTTTTTCAGTAAGCAAGCTTAAAGAAAAATCAAGAAACACAAGCCAAACCAAAATTGAAAGATTTCTCCATTGCTTGCTAACAGACACATCCAGGAAGGATTACAAGTGAGAAACAAAAGGGCATTCAATAATCTTTGAAGTAGCTATGGTATTTTATCTCTTGGCCACTTCTACAAGTGGGAGAAGGTGTGGCAGACAAAACCTTCCCCAAGCCCATGTTTAAATGCGTAAATAGTGCCCTCTAGGGTTCAGGTGGGACATCTCTACCTTTCCACAAAGAACAATGCCAGACTTGTATTTCTGAACTGCATTCCAAAATGAAAGAGCCAAAAGGATTAGCAACTAAACTTTGAATAACATCCCTTGTAGACTGAAGGGTGGGGAGAAAGAGATTCTGCTTCAGCAGCAGATCAAGCAAAGGCTGAATGTTTTGGGGGTTGTGGGGTGGATGGGGCAGCTCCAAAGAGTTGTGCTAAACTTTTTCTTTTTTTGCTTTACTGCAGAATTCAGAGCATTTGGAATGAAAAATAGCTTCTCCAAATGCAGGACTGGATGATAAACAACAGTTTAAAAGGGCACCCAAACTTACTCTCCTCACTCTGGCTATTGCACTGCATTGGAAGATACAGGATTTTGCAGGAAAAAAATGCATATTGGGGAAACAACTGTGCAAAGGATTCCCCAAACTTGCAGTGAGTTCAAATTAGAGGGAGTCATGTAGAAAGATAAATTTAACAGCAAGAAGAAAGTTTGGTTCTTGCATATGATCAAGGCAAATCCATTCTTTCACTGGAGGTAAAGAAAAGATGGACCAAACAGGCAATAGAGTGTTTTTTCAAGGTTAAAATAAGACTTTGGTGTTATTCCAGGCAGGGGATTGTGTATTCTGAAGGTAACTTAATAATTAAAATAGTTAAGGATTGTAATAAGGTATCTCATGCAACACCTAAATCTCTGGCTTAGGCATCCAAGAGAAAGTGTTGCAAAGCCAATATAGCAGATTCAAGTGAATGATCAATGCCCTACCCTTCAGATCAAATTAAAACTTCTGTCCAGCTAACTACTATCCACTCTAGAATTTATACCATAGCTTATATAACCTAGCATTCTCTTAGCTGGAAACATCAGCTGAAGAGGCTTCAAACATAGAAAGCAGGTGTGTTTACAAAATTTCAGAGCCTCTTCTTGCTGCTATTCATTGAGTAATAAAAAAAAACAATATTAGCATGAAATTAATTCTAATCGTGCCTCGGTTCCTATTCAGTCCAGTCCCCTGACAGAGTTTATATTAGAGTTTTACAGCAATCCAGATTTACAGGGCAAAATGCGGTCTGAAGTGTGTCAGGAATATGCTAAGGCATATGCATCTTTCTCAAAATTTGCAAGCAGCTGTGGAGGGCCACAGTTGAATTCCAGGAAAAACCAGTATTGCTTTAAAATATACCCAATAAGTACTATGTGTATAGTAATTTATATGCACTGTGAAGTTGATTGTCCGCTTGGACCTATTTTATGTAACCTGAGGTTCTTTAGATAGCATCAGAATGAGAAAAGTCATTACTTTTGGCCCAGTATCATTGTCACCTTAAGCTTGTCTCTTTCATAAGACAGGGAGGAGATAAAGGCAACAGCATTAGGACACAATAAGAAAAAGAGTTTGAAGGACATAATTCTGCTGTCTCAAACTGCGCATAGGAAAACAATGATAAAGAGTCACTTTACTGGGAGCAGAGTCAGGGCATCCACAATATCCCAGAATGGCATCAGGAAACCTCTACACCAGGGGTGTCAAACTCGCGTTGTCACAGCAGCATCACGTGACGTATAGGACTTTTTTTCCCTTCGCTAAACCGGTCATGGGCATGGCCAGCACACGACGCATCTGGCCCATAGGTCGGGAGTTCGACAGCCCTGCTCTACACTAAGACAATGGCTAAAAAGCTGTGATAATTGCCTTATTACACAGGATTTCAGCCTTTCTTGTATGGCCATAAGTCTCCAGAAGACTTTCTAAAGATGGAGGGTATTTTCAAACCATAACTATGATTGGGTAGGGCATTATTTTCTTCAGGAAAATACAAAAGCTGGAAAGGAAGGTTTATATGAAAATACAGGAAAGGAGCTTTTATGTGAAATTACAAAGCATGGATTATATTTGCAATCCAGGGAATGAGGTGAAGTAAAACAAGGCTTCTTAAAGAAAATGTCCATGATACCAAACACCACTTACTGAAAAATAATCCAGAGGACATGCAGACCCAGGCCTGCCAAGAATAGCTATCTTACATTTATTTCTAGCCAGAGACTCCAATTTAACACTCTTATTATTCCCTTTGTACTTCAAAGCACACCTGTAGTGCCACCTAGTGCCAGTCACAAGCAGAGTGAGACAAGCATGCATGGCACTGCAATAGAAATCTCCTGGCTGAATATCAAAGTTATCTGAGAAATGAACCCCATCTTGATTTTATCAATACAAATAATGAAACAGGATTCTTCTGTCTCCTCTTGCTGCCAAGAATGGTCTCCAAATAAATCTAAAAGACAGCTTTCAGAAATAAAGGACTTTCCTTTGTAAGAAAGGAGGCATGGTTATTGTAGTCTAGGGGTCTTCAAACTTGACAGCTTTAAGACTTGTGGACTTCAACTCCCAGAATTCCTCCTCCAGTCATGTTAGCTCAGGAATTCTGGGAGTTGAAGTCCACAAGTCTTAAACTTGCCAAGTTTGAAGACCCTTGTATAGTCATACCTTGCACTCCTAAAACTAGCCTGCTGCCATTAAGGATGGTGGAGGCAATTTTCCTCCTGGCAGCATTTAGGAAAGATGTGATTGTCAGTACAGCCAGACAGAAATGCAGGGCCATCTTGTTCTCTCTATCTCAGGCAGAAACTGTGTGGATTATTACTCCTCTCCATTATAAGATGCATCTGAGCAAAGCCCCCAATCCCCCCTCCCCACCGCCCTTGGTAAAGAGATAGAGAAGGGATCACTTTCATATTATACTGAAAAAGGGAAAAAGATTGATCTATTTCAGATTTGTGGAGAGAGATCATACTTTGGAGAAAGTATTGCAGCCCAGACAAGCTTTGGGTTAATTCCGTTTTTGTAAAGCTGATTTTTTTCTAAAGACAGTGAGATTTTCCTGTTCCTGTTACCGAAATCAACAATATCCTCCTTCCCTATAACACACACACACACACACACTTAAACTGAAGTCCATTGGAAATTCTTCACCATTTTATTCCCCTCTGTTTAAACTGGCCTTTAAAATTGGAGGCATTGTGGTTATTGCCAGATTTGATATATGCATCTATTATCTTTTCCTCTTAAAAAGAACTTTGGGGCTTGGTGAACAGAGATAGGATGAGTGCTCTTGTAGTTTCATGAAAGCTTATGCTAGGCACACGTTTGTGGAACTGAAAACAAGCTGAGCTGTTTGGACCTGAAGGATGAATTACAAAGAAATCTTTTTTTTAAAAAAAAAAATGTCTTACTGTTGTCCTCCCACTGAAAGACATTCATGTACTTTGTTAGTTGGAAGGTTATTTTGAGCTGGGAAAACAGTTGCAGCTGTGCATTCACAGGGAGCTACACAAGGAGAACATTTCACCTCAGTTTCCAATCCACAAAATTTGGAGAATAATAGTATCCTGTTTTATGTGCAACAATGGACAAATGACTAGAAAAAACAACTGCAAAGTATTTTGAATATCCAAATACTCTTTACGTTTTATTGTGAAATATAAATTTACATATGTTCAACCTGCTGAACAACTATGTAGAGGCAGCTTTACCTTGAAAGGGGATATAAAGCTATAAAAGGCATGATGCTGGTCACCAGTCAAGGCTGTTTTCATTATTGGGGGGGGAGGAATCATTTTTTAAAAAGGTAATAGGAAAGTTTAGCAACATTTCCACATTTACAGATTACATTACAGCAGATTCAGTTCCGAAGTATCTACAGCAGGGATCCCCAAACTTGGCAACTTTAAGACTTGTGGACCAACTCCCAGAACTGGCTGGAGAATTCTGGGAGTTGAAAGTCCACAAGTCTTAAAGTTGCCAAGTTTGGGACCTCTGATCTACAGTATTTGGATAGCAGGACAGAAAACAATATACAGGTAGACCTTGGCTTAGAACAGTTCATTTACTGACCGTTCAAAGTTACAATGGCACCAAAAAAAAGCAACATGACCGTTTTTCACACTTATGACCATTCCCATGGTCACGTGATTTACATTTGGATTCTTGACAACTGGTTCATATTTATGATGGTTGTGGTGTCCTAGGGTCATCTGATCACTCTTTGCAACCTTCTGGGGAAGCCTGATTCATTTAACAACCAGGATACTAATTTAACAACTTCAGTGATTTATTTAACAACTAAAGTCATTTAACAAGAAAAGTCATTAAATGGGGTAAAATTCAGCACGCTTCTCACTTAACAACATAAATTTGGACTCAGTTGTGGTTGTAAGTTGAAGAGTACCTGTATTAGTCATTCTTGCATTAAAGTTTAAACGATATAGCCCTATGTGCAGTTGGTTATTCAAGTAGAAGCCCATCACATACATATATGCATATTCATATACATATACATAGTACTGTAACTGTCCTTGACTTACAATCATAATTGGGACCAGAATATTCATTGCTAAGCAAGGGGATTGTTAAGTGAGACACACCCTTTTTGCCATGGTTAAGTGAACCACCGCAGCTGTTAAGTGAATCATGCAGTTGTTAAGTGAGCCCAGCTTCCTTCATTGGCTTTGCTTCTCAGAAGCCAGCTGGGAAGGCCACCAATGGCGAGCGCATGACCCTGGGCGCACTGCAAATGTCACATGCACAGCATAACTTTGAATGGTCACTAAACAAACATTTGCAAATCGAGAACTATCATTTATGCACATGTGTTTCTTCACATACTTGCTTACAAGAAACTTGGGTGTAACTGGTAAATTTTGTATTAACCCTGCAACAGTGAAAGCAAGAAAAATGGGGTATATCGTACAGTATAAGAAGTATACTGGCATAGGATAAAAGCAGAGCTACAATACTCCCTAAAATGTGTGTTCCTAAAATATTCTTAGCCAGACCGACTTAATTAATCCAATTATCTAGGTTCATATTACACAAAAAACAGGAACAAACCTTTACTGGCTGGATTTGCTTAGCACCCTATCCTGAAATCTGGTTAGTTAGTTTAGAACTGAGTGGGTCCTATAAAGAGGGGGTACATCTAGTTGCATTTCCCTCATTTGTTGACCCATTTTCTCACGAGGAAGGAAGGAAGAAAAGGAAAGGAAAGCACTCCATCCACCTGGAGTTCAATGTACAGTATCTTTCTTGACAAGTTCAGTCTCTTACTAAGGTGTGGCAAGTAAAGCAAGCATTCTCATTTACCATATAAGGTTATCTCTTGGTCTCCTCAGGATTGATTGGTCTATCAGGAAAGGAATGCAAACATTCCAGTGCTTAACTAAGAACTCGGAATATCTGCCAGGAGTTCTTATGTGTGTTTTCTTCTTTCAGTAAATTGCTTTCAGCTCACCAGGTGTACTGGCAGCAGAACACAAGCTTAGCAGTGGTAGAGTGCTAGTCAAAGCCACTCCTAAGCACAGGACTTGCCTTTCAACTAAGGATGGAATTCAGCACTGGTCATCACAGGATTACTCTTAACTCTGAAACCCAACAAAGCCAACAATGTCTGGATTAATGAGACCAATTAAAAATCGATTGGTTGCATTTATATAACGTGCAAAGTGTGTCCAGATTTAAGTTTAAGTAATATGTACGTTTCTTGGGGGGACTTAGAATCTCCTCAAAACAGCTTGTGGGGTCTGCTTGTTGTTCACTGCATTGAGAAAATGCAAAAAAAAAACTGGGTTAATTCAGAAACTGTATTGTGAATTGCACAAACACTCCTTGAGTGAAGATTTTCCCAGAGGTGTAGGGTTTTTCATAGCAGTTTAGAAACTGAAAACTTCCCTATTGGCGGAGAAACAGTAATACCCTGGATATTGGTGGCATTTGTCAACACTGCAGTCACAACTGCTTGAATACATTCGATGGTCCAAAACAACTTGTTTAAGTAATTGGGTGGCCATCTTCTATTGAATCATTCCCCTGGAATGTACAGGCTTGTTGGTTAATGTGAGAAATGTATTTATTTTCATCAAGAAAGCATTTCCAGAAGACGACTACGACATCTTCTGCATGCTCAGGAAACAGCATGGATTCAGCCACTGGGAGTCAAGCTCAACTCAAGGCTGTTTTTTGTTTGTTTATTCAAAATGCAATGAGCTTTTCATGAATTGCTGCTCGTCCCAATGGCAATCAGGTTTTTCTATGCCACCGTGTTTTGAATTCTATGTGCTGAGGAGAAAATCTTAGGAGCCATGTGATAAATTACTGAATAGAAACAATGGTCATATTCAACACTTTTTGACTGAGAACCCCAGCATATGTGGAGGCATGGAAATGAAATAGCATGTTAACATTTGGCTCAGTTTTAAACATTGTGGCTGTTAGCCTTTGCATTATTCCAAGAAAACATATGGCTGCTTTAAAAAAAAAATGCAGACAGATGTCATATTTGCATCTCTTGCATACTTGAAAGCATCTTTTACAGCCTATCACCATCTTTTACTTTGAATATTTTGGGTTCATCTCCCAAATTTTCATTCAACAAAGGATTTGTCCAGAGGAGATGAGAGAGGGAGGGAGGGAGAGAGAAAGAGAGAGAGAGAATTTGGAAACCACTCATCTCACTCACAGAGTCATATGAGAGGGTTATGCCAACACTTTATCTGGAACATACATTATACGAGGGATTTAATCATCATTATCTCTATTTGTGACAGGATTTTATTTAGAGATCTGTATTTTGAAGGGTGAAGGGTGAAATGAACACTTTGTAACAGTTACATCCAACCTTGGCCTTGCACCCTCTACCACCAATGCAAAATACCAGAAAAAGCCACATTAAGATGTTTATGTTATGTGCAGTATGCACCAGACATGTTCTGAATCACATTGTTCTTCAAATCCAGATTTCTCTACAACCCTACTTAGAAAGATAGTGTTCTATCTTTTTTTTCTCACAAGATGTTTACTAAGGAGAAATGGTTAAAAAAAACATAATGACTTTGATTGGTATTTTGCAATTGGGAAGATTGCTAGGAGACTGGGAGTCTTTGACTACAGATCCTAAGTAGAAACTTATCAGATCAATGAACGAATATAAGTAGGAATTTAGGAACAGCCAGTAGTTTCATTCTGTTGCCAAGATTGATCCTTATCAATTCTGAAGACTTCAATTAGATCATGAATTTTAGTGTGTCAACATCTGGAAAGAGAGAGAGACAGAGATTAAGAAACAGAGGAAGGAGGGAAGGAATGGAGAAATTAAGGCAAGGAGAGAAATAAGGAGGGCTTTTTGTCACTAAATATGTAGTGTTTTGACTACATTTGAGAGCATATATTATCCATGAAATGAGATATCATCACTTATATCAACATGACCTCCAGAGGTTTCAAATGCCAGCTTTCCTCAGCTCCAGTTACCATGGTCACTAGTACTAGCACTTATACTTATATACCACTTCACAGTGCTTTACAGCCTTCTCTAAACAGTTTACAGAATCAGCATATTGCCCCCAACAATCTGGGTTCTCATTTTTCCCACCTCGGAAGGATTGAGCCAATGAGAATCAAACTGCCCAACTGCCTGCAGTTGTAATGCATATTGTAACCCTAAATGTCTCAGTGACACAGCCTTGGCCTATTCTGGTGTTTTGTTATATCTCTTCCTTTGAGACAGGAGAATTTCACACAAATGATGCATATGGTGTACCATAGAGCCCAAAGGAATCTGTATCTCATTTAAAAGAGTGACCTGCTTGTCTTGGAAAGGCCAAACAAGCAAAAAAAGAGAAGACAAGCTTTTTGCCTAGATAGGCAAGCTTTGCCTATGGGGTAATGAGGACATTTTAACAAATGCAGCTTCTCATTTGGCAGGGTGGGAAAAAACCGCAACCTCTTTAAATTTCTTTTCTTGGACATTTTTAAAATAGCAGGTCATCTGTTTTCATTTTTTTAGTACAGGTAGTTCTCAACCATTTACTTATCATTCAAAGATACAATGGCACCGAAAAAGGTGACTTACCACTGGTCCTCATACTTAGGACCCTCACAACATTTCCACAGTGATCAAAATTCAGCACTTGGTAATCAACATGAATTTACAATGGTTGCAGTCTCCGCCTGATTGCCATTTACCATCTTACCAGCTGGCTTCTGACAAGCAAAGTCAATGGGAGAAGTTGGATTCGCTCAATGGCTGTGTGATTCATTTAATAACCATAGCCCCCCAAAAGGTTGTAAAATCAGGCATGGCTCACTTAGCAACTGCCTTGCTTAGCAACAAAAATTCTGGCCCCTATTGTGATCGTAAGTGGAGGACTACCTATATTGGGTCAACTCTAGGGTTTAGTGCTGATAACTAACTACTCCTAATCAAGGATCTCCAGCAGTAGATCCATGAATGCTGGATTGTGGGTGGCTAAGTTTCATTTCTCTTGGTGCATTAATAAAGCAGATGGCACAGTGGGTTCCCACAAGGGGGAAGGGTGTTTTAATCAAATACTCCTTTACCACAGTTAGGATGCATTAGGATAACAGCACCACCATGTGGTCAATGGGTGTTTAAAGTCATTGATCAAGGAAATGAATGCAGATCCTACTTTAAAGCAGAGATATTCTGCTTTATAAATATCAATACCTCCTATCTTTTTCTGTTTCTGTCATCTACCTAATAAAAAGAATAAAATAAAATATCACATGAATGTGCAAGTAAATCGACAATGAGTGCAGACCAGGAAATGAGTGCAGAAATCTATGTTCGAATTGTAGGACAATTTGGGTTATTTATTATTAGTATATAATCCAAGAAAAGATTGAAGGCAAACAAGGTCCAGGCAGAAAAAGAACATCATGGCTTCAAAATCTAAGGGACTGGTTTGGACAAAACTCAACAGCAATTTTTCGTGTGGTTGTTGATAAAAATAGGATCGCCAACATAATCACTAACGTCCAATGAAGAAGAAGAAGAAGAAGAAGAAGAAGAAGAAGAAGAAGAAGAAGAAGAAGAAGAAGAAGAAGAAGAAGAAGAAGAAGAAGAAGAAGAAGAAGAAGAAGAAGAGAGAGGAGGAGGAGGAGGAGGAGGAGGAGGAGGAGGAGGAGGAGCAGGAGGAGGAGGAGGAGGAGGAGGAGGAGGAGGAGGAGGAGGAGGAGGAGGAGGAGGAGGAGGAGGAGGAGGATAGTCTATCTTTCTTCCATGATTTTGGGGAGGCATAGAAGTGCCTGACTTTTCTAGTTTTGCCTCACAAAAAGTAAAATAAGTTGAACTGAGAATGAGCGATGGACATCAAATTACTCAATAGTTTTCCGTGGCTCAGTCTTCTTTCTCAATCCAATACTTCTTTTCCATGAGAACATGAGAACATTGCAACTTTCTTTTTGCATTTCCACCTAGGCTGTAAGTTGAAATAACCAACTTGTCCAAGCAAACATTTAAAAATATAGATCAAAAAGAGGACAAGAATTGCTTGAATTTCAAAATTGCAGCTTACATAATGTTTTCCTGATTTGCGTTACTCTGTATCAGTGGTTTTCAAACATTTTGGTTCTCAAGACTGCTTTATATGCTTAAAAATTGCCAAGGACACCAACAGCATGGTTTTGATTATATCTATTAAAACTGAGCGATTTTAAAATATTTATTTAACTTTGCAGACCTCCCTGAAAAGGTTTCAGGCAGTGGTGCAATTCAACTGGTATAACAACACACATACCAAACACGTGCTTTGCACACATGCCTAGCATTTAGAAAAGATCATTTTTGGCTATTATATTTACCTTCTGCTGCAGCCCTGGTGAGTAAAACAATTGATGCATGGCAAACCACTCTGTCGAGCAAATCAGCTATGTTCATAAATAAGGAAATAAAGCACAGGAAAAGGGCAGGGGTGGGTGGCAGGGCCAAATTATCATCAGAACTACCGGTTCACATGAATCGGTCTGAACCGGTAGAATGCTACCCCTGGTCTCAGGGACCACCAAGGTCCTTGAACCATACTTAAGCCTTAAATTGCTTAACACAGAACCAGCACATCCATTTTGTTTTCTCTCTCTTTTTCTACTTCCTTCAAGTATAAAAACAAGGACCCTAGATAGATGTTGCACTCCATAAGTCAAAAAGAAGAGTGAAGGCAAAATACAATAATGAGTCCAATTACTTGGTTAGCCTACAAAAATCTGGAATATAAAAAACCAGATGAGCTCAGAATTTCTATCAAGCATAGTAGCCCTGTATAAGAGGAAAGGGGAACCAGTTCCCATTCTTTAACTGGCTATGGAAATAAGGCGGGGACTGAGGAGGACATTAATTGATTAATTGAAACCATGCAATGGATGCAAATGACTGGAACAAATGTGTGGTATTTCAAGCTAGCTATGTTGTCTGGCATGGGCTGGTGACATGAGGCCAGGGATGGGCTGCTTCTGTAGGGCAGCAATGGAAAAGCATCTCCTCAGTTCTTGCTGAGGCCTGTGGGTATGTGTGAACCTGGTGGTCACACCTTCTGATTCAAGGTTTTGGGAAGGGGTGGGAAAGTAACGCAAAAGGAATCATCTCAGAACTGAAGAATCCTTGGGCAGGGAGCTGCCTGCAAGAGTTGGAGAAACAGACCAGGGAGGAGTTTGGGATCCCGCCAATTCTAGGGCAAATAAATCATTTCCCCTCCGCTGTCTCCCAGTGAACTCTGTAACAAAAAAACAAAGGCTTTCCAGAGTAAATAGAAAAGATCTACAATCCTACAAACGTTGAAACACAAAGTTTCAACGTTTATGAGTCATCCCCGTTGAAAGCCTTCTGCTCTGGGTTTTGCAGGCATAAAAGCCCAGGTGTTACGGCTCCTACCTTGAGGCCTTTTTGATCCACCGCTATGAACTGAAATGAGATGGAGATAGTTTCAGCTTGGTCTTCAAGAAAACTGAACAATTGTAATTTCCCTGCCGGGCAAAATTCTAAATATATATGTGGCAAAACCAAGTTAATTTTCTGGAGAGAATTATCTATGTTAATGTAAGAAATATTAACATTTTGGGAAACATACATTCAAGTAATATTCTTTCACTATTTGATATGTGATAATGGTGATCATGGGAGCTACATCTGATCAAGAGCTGGGCAAGTAGGCAGAAAAGTTTCAGAGGATCCCAGACATACACACAGAAAATTGTGTCCTCAGAGAAGCAGCTCAAAAACAGGAAAGGAAGGAGACCTTACTGTTCCTTTCCCAGAACACTTCTTTCTGTTGTTTTTTTTTCTCTTCACGTGCTCAAGGAGACTGTGGTTCAAATCCCATACAATCTAGGGCTCAACATATTTAAATTTTGGAGATGTTAACTTGAATGCAATTCAGTTGATTTATCCTTTAAAAAAATCTTAGGAGTGTTTGATTCCGCTGAATTGCTCTGATTTGTCAAATCACTTCAGAGTTGCCTTTGATACAATTTTAAAGTTAGATGAGTTTTCCTACAGATGTGTAGCACTTTCATGAAATTACATCTCCCAAAAGAACTGCATTTGATACACTATTCACATTAAGTTGAGCGTTCAAATTCTATTCCAATTTGATTAACAAGCTCTGGAGCACAGCCCATTAAAATAAGTGAGATTTACTTCTGAGTAGGCATGCATGCTTCAAACATTGTGTGAATCACTCCTTCAGATAAATTTTTCAGAACTAAACTCCAAAATTGACTCAACATATTGAAGTAAATCAGGTGCTTTGAAATATATTTAAAGTTTTGGTGGGTTTTACTCACGCAAAATCAAACTAAATATTTGATTTCATTCAAATTAGCAAGTTACACTCAACTGACTCATTTCAGCTTGACTCAACCCTTGTAATCAGTGTATATTTGAATAAAAGGCTGGTTGATTCATGCAATCTTCTGGCTTGAGGATTAAGCTCAATGAAATTAAAATGGGCTTTATTTCTATGTAGAGGATTGTGGTGTATTTTTTTTTTTTTTTTTTTGCAATGGAGCTTCAGAAGGAAAGAAGATAGGATCACCTACTTGAAGTTCTTCAAATTAGGAATTTTTAAAAAATGTCTTTTCCCTACTGTGTTCTTTAATCTGGCTATTAGCTCTATGGCCAGCCAAATTTTGAAAGGTGTGCAGCAGGTGTGTTTTCTTACTTGAATGTAAATACTTCTGGAAAATTTCATAAATACATAGTTCCTATGTATGTTCACACTATTTAATGGCATTAGTCACTGAAGAAGCATGTCTGAACCTGGCGAGAGAATTTCATGATATTTTTAATATCACCCACATAAAGGTGCTACACAACCACACACCCAGTTATACAATACTGCCTGTTAAATAGGACAGCAGCATTTCATTTGCATCCATATAGCTTGCATTGATCTTAGAGGATTAGAGTCTCTAAAGAATCTTTTTCTAGCTTACAACAAAAGTTTAAAAGAATAAAATCCTCTTTTCCTCCAGCTAGTTCTAAATAAATATTTCCTTATTAATTTGCATTATATGTCTTGCTTACTATGTTTTGCTTAATGCTTCTGTTAATAAAAGGCAGAAGAGAACAGAATACCTCATCCTGAATAGGTCAAATCCACCAATACTGGTTAAGTCATGTGGAATAAGCCTTCGTTTCAATACCAAACTACATCTAACACTTTAATCCCTCTCCCTTATAGAGCTACAGTAGTTGACAATTATTTACTAATAGAGGAGAAAGTAAAGGATATATTTCCTTTGATGATAGCTAATGAGTCCAAATATAATTTTCCTCTGGGGACCTTAGTCACTTAGAATCAAGCCTTTTCTTAACCACAACATCCTGTTATTTCATCTATAGTATCTTCTATTCCCTGGGTAAAAGTAGAATGTGACCCATTATTGTGGCAACAGGAGTTGGAGAAAGTGGCTTTTATGTATTTAGGTACCTTTAAATTGTGTTTCTTAAAGAATATTAGTTGGAATTCCAGATTTCTCCAAATGCCTTGTAAGTGAACCACAAAGCTTAATAAAAATGCCTCAGCCCTGTATGCTTGCCTGGTCCTGCTCTGGTTTCAAATCACGGTTGCACGTGTAAATATCTTTAGCAAGCTGATTTGATGCATCACCTCAACCACAACTTTGTGGTGTCTGAAGTATGGAATCACAGTGCCTCACTGACACTGCACACAAAGAGCAATCACAAAGCAGCTCAAACTGGTATGTCTGTGTCACCACAAGGGAGACATCCTTTGCACCTTCCCAGAACACCCCTCCAAAGAGCCTGCAAAGGGTGAGAAGATGTTGAAGGGAAGCTGCTGAGTTGCCTCCACCATTTGCACAGCTATATTATTATATCCACAAGATGGGAGCCACTAATGAATGCTGACAAATCCATTAGGACAAGCATAGCCAAGTCTACAACTTGGCCTTTGGTTGTAGTATAACCCTCTGCCCCGGCCCGGCGTACTATATTGAGATGTATCTAGATGAACTCATCCCAAGTAAACATCCTAAAATTGTACCCAACACTCAGCTTTCTCCTGTATGGCTCCCACACCTTCACCTTGGCCAATCTAAGCCAGTCATGCCTCTGGCCAGAAGGACCCTAGGCACTGTGTCTTGTCTTGGCTGGTGGTTCCCCATGGAGAACCACCCTGTGTGCAATCTGCTCAACTGCACTGCTGTTGCTTTTGTGTTTTTCCCCCTTTGGGGGAAGCCAAGCATTTGATGTTCCATAGCCTTAAAAGGGTAAAGAAAATATCTTACCATGTAGATGAATTAAAATTATTTTCAAAAAGAAGCAAAGCATTTTAAAAGTCTTCAAAGAGAAATGAATGTTCCTAAAATTCAGCAGAGCTGATTAGTGATAAATCTGAATCCCATTTCCTCCTAGCTAATTTACCACTGTATGGTGAAAACAGATTTATTCTGGGGAAACATGTGCAAAGCAGTTGTTCATTTATATGGGGATGTGCTGGGTAAAAATTGCAGACAGAAAAGGGAAAGGGAAGGGAAAGGAAGGGAAAAGATGTGGCAAACTCTGTAGAAATTTCAAATTATTTAATGTCTTAGGCACAATGCTTTTAAATATAGGTAGGCTGTATATTCAACCGTGAGTCATTGACCACTTAGTTCCTGGGCATGCTTACTGAGAATTGCCTGGTTTAAGGGTGCATGTTCCTTGGAATGTGTTGGACTTTTGAAATAAGAGTAAGCGAATGAAAGGAAAGTGTGTGTCAGTGAAGGAAAGAGAATATTGGATTTCATTTGGGCTGAATGTTCTTGTGGTATAAAGTACTTTAAAAAAAATAATTCACAAAACTTCTCTTTGTGTCTTGATCCATGAGGACCTAAAACTTGGCTGAAAGTCTTATTGTAAGAGACCACCTTTCTGCAAACTCATACTCTACCTGACCTCTAGCCCGCTATGTATCTGCCTCTGGTTCCATTGTCTTTAGCCAGCACAGCCTGTAGATATCTTAGGAGAACTGTACTCAATCCATTGAGTCTATATTTGGGTGGGGAAGGCTGTTGGCACAGATACTTCCTCTGGTTTCCATTAATGACAGACCCAGCTTCACATGAATGAACATGTCCATTATATCTTCAACTGAGATGTGAAAATATTAATTAAAGCCAACCATTTTAGCAGAATCAATAGTAATGAGCTTTCAGCTCCCTCCTTTCCCTGTCTCAACACTCACCCCAACACCTCCAGGAAGCAGGTCCCTCCCTCCCTTTTGTTCACAAAACTCTTTTGACTGGGATGAATCTGATTTGGCTATCTTCCATTTAGCCAGAAATGAATTTCTGCCATTGATAGGGATTCTTATCTAATAGGGTGGGAAACTCCTAGTTCAAAAGGGAAGAAAAAGAATACAACTCCACCGATCATCCTTGTAACTTTTAGGAAATTTATGAGTAGCCGGTTTTAGTATAAAAAGATTGGAATCTCTGAAATAAAGGGGGAAGAATAATACAATCTCTGAAAATAGCAGGGAGAATACAAATAAAGGTAATGTTCGTTCAGTCTAAGAAGGAAGTGTTGCTATTTTAATGTGTAGTCTGTAAGTGAATACAGATAATCCTTATGTAGCAATTATCTCATTTAGCAATTGCTCTCAGTTATGATGGTGATGGAAAACTAACTTTGTGACCAATTTATGACCTTTGCAGGGCTTTAAAAAGTTGGAATAATAATGGCCATTAAGTAATTAATAATAATTAGTCAGTCTTAGCAATGTTGCCTTCCTTATCCTTATGTGTGGTTCCCAGCAGTAGCTACAAGTAGTCCTTGACGTATGACCACAATTGAGCCTGGAATCTCTTGTCATTGAGCAAAACAGTCATTAAGCAAGACGACTGCTCACGTGACTGTTTCGCTCATCTACTGTAATCCTGACATGCCCAATTGTGATCATTAAGCCATGACGCTGTTCAGTGGATGAAATCTCATTAAAAAGCGAGGGGTGCTGTTGTGTCACGGGAAGGAACGCTCGAGACCAGTTGGACTTCAGCTCTTTTTATTAGTTCTCAGTAAGTCAACAATCGCGGAGCCACAGCAGCCTCTTTTATAGCGGCTGCTCGCAGCCAATGACGGCTCCCTGAATTTTCTGCCATCAGACGGACCAATCAGAAGGCAGTATTTCAAGTACATAAGATGGACCAATCAAAAGGCAGTATTTCAAGTATGCAAATATATAACAGGAGCAGAGGGGGAACCCTGGAAGGCTCCACTCCGAAGCTGAAAATCCTCCCTGATAAAACCCAAGCCGGATTTTTCAGCCCCCGAGGGAGAGCCAGAATAACAGAAGCTGGAAGGGGACCCTTGGAGATCTTCTAGTCCAATCCACACACCCAAGTAGGAGACCCACCTACACCATTTCCAGCAGATGGCAGTCCAGTCTCTTCTTAAAAGCCTCTGGTGTTGAAGCACCCAAAATTTCTGAAGGCAAGCCGTTCCGCTGGTTAATAATTCTCACTGTCAGGAAATTTCTCCTTATTTCTAGATCGGATCTTTCCTTGATTAGTTTTCATCCATTGCTCTTGTTCTTCCTTAGAACCCCCTGCTTCGGCTTTGGGCTTCGGCGACAGACAGGAATCCGCGATCGTGTGCGGTTTCTGCCTGGGGTCACCGCTGGAGTGCCCCAAGCCAGCTGGTTTCGGGGCTAAGTCACCCTGTAGAGGTGGTAAAGAGGGGGGAGACCGCCAGCAGGGTCGAGGAGAGCCGCATCTCTCCTCCTCAGCTGGCCATTACTCCCTTCTCCTTGATTAGTTTTCATCTACTGTTCTTGCTCTGCCTTCAGAACCCCCTCTTCTTTGGAGAATAGGTTTTTGGGCAATCCCTTGGAGAATAGGTTTTGGGTCTTTGTGGCAATCCCTTAGATATTGGAACACCATTAACATGTCTCCTCTAGTCCTTCATTTCATTAAACTAGATACACGGCCTATGTTGGGCCTCCCACATCTTCTTGAGGCACCCTGCACTACTTGTCTCTGTGCCCTTTGCTTGGATTTTGCTTGGCTCTCTCTCATCTCTGGGGACTGGCTGAAAGAACTGCCTCCTGAAGGACATCCATCTCTCCTGACCTTCATCAGGGTACAGAAATGGAGCTCAGATTTTTCCCTCAGTCAGCAGAAGAGAAGAAAGCCAGTCAATGTAAACTGTGCCATTAAAAAGCCAAACAATAGGTTGCAGGTACAATATCGGAGGTTTTGAAAGAGGAAAATAAGTGATGAGTTTCTGCCAATAAATCAAGAAAAGAGATGACTTGTTTATTTTCATCTCTGAGGCAAACCTCCAACTATCTGCCTGGTCGTTTGATGTGTCATTGGTGGGTTGTTCCCTCAGGCAGAGCAAATCTGTCACATCTTGACAGATGTTCTTCCACACACAACTTTCCCACAAGAATTTTTTAATAGCTGTGTTACTATCCCCCACCCTAACTTTCAGAACGGTCATCACTTTGTCACTTAAGGAAAAAAGGAGAATAGGAAGGAATAAAGTTGCTAAAAATGTTCACCCTTTCACCATGTAGTTCAGGATTTCCGGGCCATGGCAACTTTAAAATCTGTTAATTTCAACTCCCAGAATTCCTCAGCCAGCATGCCTGGCTGGAGAGTTCTGGGACTTGAAGTCCACATGTCTTGCCAAGACACCTTGCCAAGATTGGGAAACCCTGATGTTGTTTGTAATAAAGTCTACTCTACCCAAGTAGTTACCGGGGACACAGTGGCTCAGTGGCTAAGAGGCTGAGCTTGTCAATCAGAAAGATTGGCAGTTCAAATCCCTAGTGCCATATAACGGAGTGAGCTTCCATTACTTGTCCCAGCTTCTGTCAACCTAGCAATTTGAAAGCATGTAAAAATGCAAGTAGAAAAATAGGGAGCACTTTGGTGGGAAGGGAACAGCGTTCCATGTGCCTTCGGCATTTAGTCATGCCAGCCACATGACCACGGAGACATCTTCAGACAGTGCTGGCTCTTCGGCTTTGTAAAGGAGATGAGCACCACCCCTAGAGTCGGAAACGACTAGCACATATGTGCGAGAGGAATCTTTACCTTTCCCCAAGTAGCACGATGAGAGGTTAGAAATTCTGAGCAGTCCAGAAAGAGAGTGAAGCCTGCTCTTTCATTGCTGTGCTAGATTTTGGGAACACCAAGAACCTGGCCCCATGAATCTGTTGATTCATATATATTTAAAATAACAAACCTGGCAAAAAATGAGACAGAGCCATTTGAGTCTAAAACTTGGCTGCCCACCTTACTCTGATGTGTATGTTACAAGTCAGTTGTACGTCACACAGTGTCCTACTCTGCAGGTTTCAGCAAATGCTATTAAGAAGCTTCGTCCTTTCTGGTCAGTAGAGCAAATGTCCCTGCCCCATCTTGACCTCTAGTTTTCTGTATAGCATTGTCAGGAACTTTCTTGCTCAGGTTGTTCTGCTTTTTCACCACTCAGCACTTCTATTTTGGCACAGAGAGAGAGAGAGAGAAAGAATTTGCATATTTTGATTATTATGCACAATAGCAAATGTAGAAATAGCTATGATAGTTACCTCACCAATGTGGAGAAAACTGCAACTATGGCCCCTCCTAGCCTTTTCAATCTGCCATCTGAGTGTTTAAGGTCAATTTCTTTCATAGCAACAGCAATAGCATTTAGACTTATATATTGCCCCATAGTGCTTTACAGCACTCTCCAAGTGCTTTACAATGTCCGCATATTGCCCCTAACAATATGAGCCCTTATTTTATTGATCTCAGAAAGATGGAAGGCTGAGTCAACCTTGAGTTCTTAGGATTAAACTCCTGGTTGTGGGCAGAGTTTGCCTGCAATACTGCACTTAACCACTGCGCCACCATGGCTTAAGTAAATCCAGTTTGAATTGGCAACCCCTAGAGTGTGACTTCAAACAGTGCACTGTCCATCATCAAGCCATCCTACAGGACTCCCTAAACCAGTTATTTTACTATACCATTCATATTAAGTCGCAAAGTAATGGTCTTGAATGGGAGATAACACACTCAGATTTTGTTTCTGGGGGGAGGGAACCAAGAACACCCCCTGGCCTAAAGTCCAGTTTTACTTGTTTTAACTTATTTTTGCTTTGCTGCAAAAAAAAAAAAAAAACCAGGCTAAGCTTCTGATAGATTGCTCTACACCTGTATCATTTCATTAAGATATGATAAACATGTAACTCACTGTCCCCCACCAGAAAATGCCAATTCCTTTAATCACTTGAGTACAAGAAAACAATTTCACATTTCGGGATTATTCACCTGCATTGTAAGAAGAGGTACCTGGTCCCATACATCTTACCAGGTCATTTTCCCTAGATTTGGGACTTCCAGATAATTTCCTGGAGTCCTGTCACTATATATTATACCTATTAGAAATCCTTCTTTATTCTGTGGGTTTCTGAAATTTATGCAGAACAGGGTGCCTGTAGACTTTATTGGATCTTTTTCTCTCTTTAATTAATTCTTGTATTTTTGATCCAAACCATACTTGCACATTAGCCCCCACAAAAAGAGTTGAAAGGTTAAATAAAATTGGAAGGGGGAAGAAATGGTTGGCTTAAGAATGGGAGTGCAAAAGAGTCCAGGGCTAAACTCAGCAGCTCAGAGATGTGGAAGGAGTCTTGCCTTGTGGTTAACACAAGCACATTGCTTTCCCTGTCCTCTCTTGCTTGGAATATCTAAGCAATGTTGTCACTGGGAAAGGCTACACATTCCATGCCAAGGCTACAGGTCTTGGCTGGTAGTTGCTGCTTTTGTATAAGTGTGTGTGTGTGTGTGTGTGCGTGCTCCCGCATATGTGTGCTTCCTCCACTCAAGATGTAAAGACTTGCTTTGGCTGGTTCCAAAGAAATGCTGACTGCAGCTGTCCCAGGAATATAGGTGGGGGAATACAAGGAAATACTGTAAGAAGTAGGAGGGGAAAAGGTTATGAAATGAAATTGTTCCAAGGACTTCTTGTATACATTTTTTTAAGGGATAGGCTTCTTTTTTAAAGCCAAAGAGCAGAGAAAGAAGCTAAGGGTTTTGGTTTTTTTACCAATAGGTTTAAAATCTTGTAAATTTGGTACATTTAGTCAACATCTGAGCAGAAGGGAAAGTAAAGCTTTCTTTAAGTCAGCCTTGATTCTGGTGATTAGTTGAATATGTCCATGTAGTTTCCTTGACATGAAGACAGAGCTGGTTTTCCATTGTCTTTGTCCACAATGTTTTCTTTCACTTTCCAGTTCTAGTCTACAGCCCTGGCATTTTTTGATCATCTCCCATTGAGATATTAAACATGTCCAATGTTATCTATCATCCAGGCCCATATGAGCTACCTCCTGACGCTAGCTTACTGAATCCTTCCTTCCCTTCCCTTCCCTTCCCTTCCCTTCCCTTCCCTTCCCTTCCCTTCCTGTGAGGGGGATCATGGAGTAAACAGTCACTTAAATGTGTTCAGTCACCAAAATAGCCAGTGTAACCCTAGACTGCATCAACAGAAGGATAGAATCAAGATGACAAGAAGTGTTATTTATTTTTATCCTGCCTTCATTACTTTTATAAATAATTCCAGGTGGTAAACATACCTAATACGACCTCAACCTACAATCAGAGTTGTGACTGGAAATTCCATCACTAAGTGGTACAGTTATCAGGTGAGTTGTATCTGATTTTATGACTATTTATGCCATGGTCTTTAAGCAATCCCCACTTTGTCAGAAATTTCCTTAGAAGGTCATAAATGGCCATCACGTGACCTTGAGATGCTGCAACATCAAATGTATTACCAGGAACCCAAATTGCAATCAAGTGCCTGCAACAGTTGTAAGTGCAAGTACCCATCATAAGTCACTTTTTTCAAACCCATTGTTACTAAGAACAGTCATTAAACAAATGGTTTTAAGTCAAGGACTACCTATACTACTCCTATTTTTCCCTCGACAGCCACCCTGTGAGATGGATTGGGCTGAGGAAGAATAGCTGGC
The DNA here is from genome assembly GCA_033807585.1 of Hydrophis major. Lineage (NCBI taxonomy): Eukaryota > Metazoa > Chordata > Lepidosauria > Squamata > Elapidae > Hydrophis > Hydrophis major. The sequence continues at coordinate 209,099,308 of CM066329.1, read as the reverse complement.
CTAGTCACCCAGCTGGCTTTCATGCTTAAGACAGTGGTCCCCAAACTTTGCAGCTTGGTGGCCCGGCTGGAGGGACGGAGGGGAAACAGGCTGCCTGAGAGCCAGGCCAGCACACATCCATATGTGCAGCTCGACTTGGCCACAGACCTGTAGTGGGCCATGGCCCGGGGTTGGGAACCACTGGCCAAAAGCATGAAGTTCTAAATAAATATTTTCTCATTCCCATTCTCATAAGCAACCAGGAGACAAGAAAAGGCAACTGTTTCAGCACACAAGCTGAAGTTCTATCAGTAATAATAAATAATAATAAAAAATTAAAAAACACTAACAAAACAAACGAGCTCAGAGAAAATATTGGATCTGGGTGCATTGAAAAGGGACTAAGAAAACTTGGTCCTATGTGATTGAGTGGGATGAGTAAGCTCTTGGTACCAAAGTATCAATAGTAAGTCAACTAAGGCTGACCAAGCATCCTGCGATCTTGGAGCAATGGCATTCTTTGTACATAATTGGTGGTGCCAGCATTCATAATTAATTTAAAGCCTGAAAACCTTTAAGTGCCAAGTGGGATGGGTTTTGTGAATCTGGCTGACATAAGCTGTTGTGAAAGTAAGTTGAGCTATGTTGTGATAGTCCCACAAAACTGGCATATATAACACCCAGCGTGGAACCTGCCCTTACATACTATTTTCTGTTGGCAATAAATTAACACTGTGGTACACCTAAGACCTTGATAACTATCTCTTCATCGTAGCATGCAATGCATTCAGTGATATTCTAATACAGAGAAAGAAGCCATTTCAATTTCAGTGTGTGCTTCCGGATTTTATACTCAGCTTAGCAAGACACACATACAATTTCACACAAGGACTCATCACTGTTCATGGCTCAAAAATCGGGGAGAAACCTTTAGAAACCCTGGAATGTCCAATTGTTCTGAAGGAGGGCTGATTGCTTCTTCTACTTTTCCACTCTTAAAACAACAACTAGAAATAATTGGTTACCACACAAGAGTGGTGTTAAACTTAATTGCTTTAAAGGAATGGTAAGAATAAACAATATTTAGTCCAAATAATCACAAAAGTTAATGGCTGAGTTCTTAATGGAGATCCCATTGCTTTTATCTGAGCATCCTTAGGTCAGGCCAGATAACTGAGCTGCCTGTGGGATAAGCGAGTTGAGTCACATATTTGCCCTTACCTATAGTAAGAGGTATTTAGTGTATTGCCTTTGTTTAACCAGGCTCGTTTTGCAAAATAGAATTATTGAGTGGGGCTACGCCTTTCCCTGGAATGGAACTAGCCCCTAACAATGTCGCAGAACCAGGTAGTTTTCCCTCGTGCTGTGTTCAAAAGAAATCTGAAAAGCTATAGTATATGAAAATACATACCGGCCCTTCTTAAGAAATGAAGGTTGAGGTAATAGTCTATCAACGTTTTAGCTCTTGCCAAACCGGCCTTTCATGGAAAACAGCCTGTTGAGTAGGCGCTCAAAAGAAGAGCTGTGGTGAGCAGTCAGGAAACTTGCTGTTTCTCATGCCTACAATTAATATTTCTTAATCTGATTTCATAAACCCTCACACAGGGTTTCTAACTAACTGCTGGACTGCAAAATTTCTCAGGGTATTTTCTGTCTGAATCATAAATGGATGGTCAAAACTGGGTCTTCAATTACCCTGAAGATGCGAGGACAAGTCTGACACTTACTAGTACTCACTATTACTTTTATAGCCTCATCTTTCTTCCAAGAAACTCTAAATTGCCTTTTTGGTTTATCTATCCCTATTATCTCTCACACTCAGGGAGAGAAACACGCACTTCTGATCATCACAACAATGTGTTATTTAGAAATAACTAGTAACCATGGTTATTTAATAAATGTCATGATAGGAGGGAAGTTTTCATTCAGTCTGATACTCTGAATCTCCAGTACAGACATATCTTGAAATTGCTAAGGTTGAGAAACACTGTAATAACCATCACACCATACTGTTGCTCTTGATTATTACAAGATTATTGTAATTGATTATTGATTATAGATTATTCTGCTTCTTTCACACATTTTTCACCTCCTATTTGAGAATTGGGATTTAATAGGACAATAACCAAATGACCAGGAAGATGTCTTCCTCTTTTCCTTTAAGAGAGTGCTTCAGTGGTACACTACTACCACCAGCTGGGCAATTGAAGTAGGAAGTGAGGCACACACAACAAGGTGATTTATCTTGTAACTTTATTACCTCAGCTGCAAAGATGGATGTAAATATCTTACGTGTACATTCTGGAAAGTTAAATAATTCAGCATATTCATATGCTACAAGACAGTTTTTATCATGGAGATATTTAAAGTGCAACAAACACCAGAAAAGTTTTGGGCCTGTCTTTACTTTTCTTTGCATTCCTTCCCCAATTTGATTAATACCTTTGCCTTGTAGAGCAGGAGTGTCAAACTTGCGGCCTGTGGGCCGGATGCGTCACTTGCTGGCCACGCCACTGCCCAGTTTAGTGTATGTGGGGAGGTTCCAATATATCACATGATGCTGCTGTGATAACAGGACTTTGACACCCCTGTTGTAGAGCAATTTAAGGGGCAGGGAAGTAAATGGGGAAAAAACACAAAGTCTAGTTACTAGGTACATAAATCAGTAGATGGATGCCATCTCTTCAACTGAATTATCCTTCTGATACAATTCCAATAGGGCATGGCATACCTATTCACTTCATTCTGTTCATGAAGTACTATCCTACTGATGGAGAACAAATTGCAATATGGGTAGTCCTCAACTTATGACCAGAATTGGGACCAGAATTGCCATTGCTAAGCAAGGGAGTTGTTAAGTGAGTCACACCCAAATTTATAACCTTTTTTGCCAGGGTTGTTAAGTGAATCACTGAAGTTGTTATGTAAATCATGTGATCATTAGTTCGCTTATCAGAAGCTGGCTGAGAACATTGCAATGACAATCGTAACGTAACTTTGGGATGCTGAAACTATCATAAATACCTTCCAGTTGCCAACAGCCTGAATTATCATGACGGTGAGGTTGCCACAACAGTTGTGAATGTGAGGATCAGTCATAAATTACTTTTTTTCAATGCCATTGTAACTTTGAACGGTCACTAAAGAAAATAGTTATAAGTCAAAGACTATCTGTAAAATATGGAAGGGAAATGGCTATGAAATACAAAAACCCTTTCCTTTCAGCCAAAACTACTTTCTGCAAAAAAAAAAAAAAAAAACCAATCAGCTTCTCTCTAGTCTGTACAACTAGGATTTAAGCTTTAGCAATGCAACTGCAAATCTAATTCTTTAATGTAATATATTTTGGAAAACAGCACTGTGATAACGCTGAAGATTTAGGTGGCAGCCCTTGTAACCGTTTTGCTCTAAAGCTCAAGTAATCACAAGGTACAAAAGGTACATGCCTTTGTTCACAAAAGGCTCCCCAGCTCCATTTTAGGCTGCAACAGCTTCCTGCAGCCCTCTGCCAGTGCTCGTCATCCCCAAGCTCCATTTTAACTGGCATAGGGTTGCAGGAGGCCCTCATAGCTGAAAACAGAACTCATGAGGGCTCTGTTTTCGTTAGTCAAGGCACTGATCCTTCACGGTTTCCAGGGTGATGCCACAGGCCAGATCTTAGCACCCTGCAGGCCGGATCCAACCTGTGGGCCCTGAGTTTGACACCCCTGGCCTAGGGAAAGCCTGCTTAGATGCTGGAGTTCAGAAGAAACCTATAGAGATCTTTGTTTTTATCCTTTCACTGGATACTTTTAAACAAACCAGTGACTTTTGGCTTTTGTAAAGAAGTTTTAGGGGCTCATTTGGAGCCCTGACACATTTTGAGAAATAAAGATGATGCTCGAGGCCCGGCAGCAAAACAGGTTTCTTTCTGTCAGTGTGTGGGGTGCATGTTTAACTTAACATAAAAAGTTGAGAAGGCCCTGATGGGTATTGACACATTTGAACAGAATATTCAGTATTGGAAAATGCTGCAGAGTTGTCTGCCATATCCAGAGATTACAAAACTGATAGACAAATTAAAGCAGGAATGGGGAAAATTAATATATTATACTTTCCATAGTGCTGCAGATTTCTGAAGGTGTTATAAGGGAGACCCCTAGTGGGGAACCAAATGCACTGCAATCTCCATAATGTAACATGATGTTACCTAGTTTGGTTAATGAAATGTCTGCAAGAAAACAACCAAGCTCAGAGAGCATCAACCCTGATGTCAACCCTGAGCTATAAATATGCTCCTTTATTGATATAGGATACAGTTCTGTGGCTCAATAAAAAAATTAAAATTTGTAACAAACTTGGTAATTGATTCAAGATTTAGCAGAAGAGTGATTGAATGTACAAGGCTGTTGCCACCTGATAGGTGTGGATAATTTAAAGCCTCCTTGATCCGAGCAGATTGGAAAAGGTGCTATCAGATTTTGGGTAACCTGTAGTTATTTGATTACCCTTGTGTCACAATTTGCAGAGTGCTTATAGATTTATTTATGTAAGCTCTTTGCACAGCCACCACTCACAAATGCCTCTCTGGTGGATGAATGAGAGATTAAAAAAACAAAACAATTCAAGCTAACCAAAAAAGACAAACCACAACCACACAGCATAAATCAAGGCTCAGGATAGAATACAGCAAGTTCGGAATTCTAAACTGCTAATATCCCAATCCAGCACTCGTGGGGAAAGCCAAGCCATTATGGAAAGCCAATAGCATCAGGGCCATTCAGATTTGGGTAGAGCGCTTGTGATGGCAGAGTTTGCTGTTCCAAAGGGCAGGTAATATGACATGCCTCCTGCATCCAAATAGTTGGCTCTGATTCATAGAAAGACTTGAAACATTTCTACTCTGTTGAATCCTGTGGGAGAGGCAAGCATAATCGGAGATCAATAGTCCTGCTAATAATACTGTGCCATCAAAGGCTTTATAGGTGATAAGCAGTCAAATGAATTGCACTCAGAAGCTGATAGGAAGCCAATGTAACTCCTGAAGTAGTAGTGGCAATAGCAATAGCACTTAAGACTTATATGCCGCTTTATAGTGCTTTACAGCCCTCTCAAAGCGGTTTACAGTCAGCATATTGCCCCACACAATTTGGGTTCTCATTTTATCCACCTCGGAAGGATGGAAGGTTGAGTCAACCTTGAGCCTGGTGGGATTCAATCTGCCAAATTGCAGGAGTAGCTTGTAGTACAGCATTCTAACCACTGTGCCACCGAGGCTCAATATTACTACCCATAGCACTGCATTTGGACCAACTGGAACACTATATGGTCTTCAAGGGCAGCACCATGCAATTGCAATTGTCCTGGCAGCAAGTGATGGTGAAGCAGAGCCTCCCAATCCAGGAATTAGTGCATCTGGTGCATTCGATGGCATGGCAGAAAGGGCCTCTTGGCCATGGCTGCCAACAGTTCAAGCAGGCACTGTGTGTCCAAGAAGATCCCAAATTGTGTGCCAGTTCTGCCTGGGGAAGTGTGACCCAATCCAAAAGCAAAAACAGAATGAATGGGGACAGGGTTGTTGCTATCATAGCTGTTTTTTTATGTCAGCCAAATAATAAAGCTCTTACTTTTATTCCTTCAATTTGTTTTATATGTAGTTATTTATCAAATTGATATAGCCATCCATCTTATGAATGTAACTCACGGTGGCATAGAATAAAAATAGAGCAATTAAAAATAAAACTTTAAAAATCATTAAACAATTAAAATGTAACTAAAACAACAGAAGAGTGCCTTCAGTTCATGCAATACAGGTAGTTCTTGCTTAACAACCACAATCTGGACTGGCAATTCCATTGCTAAGCAACATGATTAAGTGAAACATCACAGGACTATGATGGATTTCCAACCTGTTGTCAGCCATTTGTAAAATTCTTTTTCAGCACTGTCATAACTTCAAATAGTCTCTAAACAGGGCAGTTGTTGAGCAAGGACTGCCTGTATAGCCATTTCAGAGGCTCCCTATTCAAATGGGCTCCTCAAACTTGCTGTCAGCCTTTCCAGGTAGTTAAGATTTGAAACACAGTCAGATAAACTAAATCGGATTTATTGTGAGACTTCATTAACAGAATCTTATGCAACTCTCCTGCCATCTCTTTTATTGCCTGATAAGCTCCTCCTATTAGTCCTGATGGGACAGGGAGAAGTAATCCCTCCAATAACCCAGCCTCATGCTATCTAGGACTTTTAAGGGTTAAAACCAACACACAGAATCTGGAAGTAAACTGGCAACTAGTGCAACTCACAGAACAGAGGTTTAACATGCATAGTTTTAGGAGCATACATAACTGCCCACTCCAGATTTTGCACCAGTTGAAGCTTTTGGACACTCTTCAAGGAGAGCCCCATCCATGTAGAGTGTATAGTCCATTTGGGAGGTGACCACAGCATGAGTAACTGAGAGGCCTTGCTCAAAACTGCCCTGTTTAGAGACTATTTAAAGTTATGACAGTGCTGAAAAAGAATTTTACAAATAGCCGACAACAGGTTGGAAATCCATCACAGTCCTGTGATGTTTCACTTAATCATGTTGCTTAGCAATGGAATTGTCAGTCCAGATTGTGGTTGTTAAGCAAGATTGCACTCCAGATTTTGCACCAGTTGAAACTTTGGGACACTCTTCAAGGGGAGCCCCATCCATGTAGAGTGTATAGTCCATTTGGGAGGTGACCACAGCATGAGTAACTGAGAGTACAGCCTCCCGATCCAGAAATGGGTGCAACTGATAATACATTACAAAGTTGAGCTAAGACCCTCCTAGCCACAACAGCCACCTATTTTCAAGCAGGAGTCATGAATCCAGAAGGACCCCTCCAGACTGCAAATACATAAAACATAGCAACGAGGATTATAGCAATATAATCATTTCACTGGTTTTACTCCCCTAGCCTATCAATGGAGAGACTCAATCATCAAGGTCAGAGACTCAATCATCAAGGTCATAGTTATTCAGTTCTGAAACTGAACTGGAGAAGCTTCTTGGGTGAGAAGCAAAATGTTTTTCAAGGGAAAAAAAAAACTAAGAAAGTCCAGTTGCTTTTTGAAAAGCACCTTCGGTACTCCCCTAGCTATTCACAGTGGTGCAAGAATACCCAGCTATGCATAATCTATCATTGCATGTTTTGAATTTGCTTACTGTATTTCAAAATCACTCAAAGGGGGAGATGTGGAAGGCTCAACAGGAGAATATGTGAATATTTTTTTCTGCTCAAGAGTATTTCCCTCTATAAAATTATTCTGAGGGATTAAGCAGGCTCTTCCTGTGGTTCCTGCCACTTCATACTTCTGTGTTGCTTTGAAAAGAAAGCAAATGAAAGCTGAGTGTGGGATATCAACAAAGAATTGTGTGAATCTGGTTTGACACACTGAAATTCGTTCATTCTATCATGTGCCTTGGTACCCAGGAAGGAAGGGAAGTTTTATCAATGTAATTTAATGCATTCAACCCCAGTTCTGAAGGGCTTGAGCATGCCTCAACAGTTCTCCCTAAAAAGCACTACCATTTATATTGTCAAAATATAAATTTTATCAAGGAATACAGTGCCAGTATAGAGCCAAAAGAAAAAGCCAAAAATGATATGAGGCTTTATTTCAGAAGTAACAGAAATTAAATTTATGTGATGAGAAAAGAATCATTAAAATCGTGAGATACAGAAACCGAGCATTATCTATTTTCCTGTTGCTAGAGGACCAAAAACTTAAACTTTGTTCCCATCTAGTGGGAATTCTCTGTTCAGGATCTGTCTCCAAAATTTTGAGACTACTCCAAGAGTCAAGATATATTGGTAAATTTGGAAAATAATTTCTGATATTAAAATGTATGATTTTCAAGACCTCATGTTATTCTTACAGTTATATCATAGCAAGGCAAAAGAGTTCGTTCTCCCAATAACCTGCCATTTTCCCTTTGACTAAATGCCAGAATGTAGGTTAAAGGTATTCCTGTCCAATTGTGTCCAAATCTAGGGGCTGTAATCTCTATTTCTTGACTGAGAAACAGAGCCAGCATTGTCCAAAGACATTTTCTGTAGTCATATGGCCAGTATGGCTATGTGCCAAAGGTGCATGTAACCCAATTACCATCACACCTCCTCAACAAGCATTAATGACATTAATGGTCATCATCATCAAGCCATTGCGCCCCTTCAACAAGAATATACAAATCCTGAATTATCCCAAGTGTTTTTTCTCTTTTGATTTAAACAGCAAGAGGCTCCTGTCCCAACTTGTGCTTCCAAAGCAACACACAAACTCCATGGCACAGTCTCTCGTCAAGATCTGAGTTATCTTCTCAGCCATGTTCCCTTTGATGGTGAGTGAATGGAAATGGTCAAAATCATTCCGGCCCAACTTCCTCAGGCGCCGAGCAGCTGCACGGTAGCATTTCCATGGCTGGGGTTCAAGAAGTAAATACGTACATTTAGTCGCAAGGAAAGATAAGAATTTCACCAGACCACTGTCCCCGTGATTCAGATGGATCCACATAGTTATAGACATGCAGAAGCAAATATCAAACCAACAGCAGCCAAACTTGTTCAGGTAGGAAGTCAGCAGAGTCTCTCTTGTACTGGGATCCATGATGTCGAGAGTGGTATAGGAAATGGAACCAGGGAAAGGGCTGCATTGTTTGGCTCTCTCAATCAGGTCTGCATCAATGTCACAGCAGAGGAGGCGGAAATCCATTCCATCCACAGAATGTTCCAAGTTGGTATGGTTAAAGCCAAAGAGGTGCCTATAGAGTGCAACACTGAGTTCCTAAAGAGAGGAAAGAGAAATTTCTCAACTTTTGCTCCAACATTTTCCTAGTTACCCACCCCTAAGACGTAAATATTCCCCTCGCACATACATGCTGGTCGATTCCAGCTCTAGGGGGCAATGCTTGCCTCCGTTTCTAAGCTGAAGAGCCAGCACTGTCCGAAGACGTCTCCGTGGTCATATGGCTGGCATGAGTAAACACCAAAGGTTCACGGAACGCTGTTACCTCCCCACCAAAGTGGTCCCTGTTTTTCTAATTGCATTTTTTATATGCTTTCAAACTGCTAGGTTCAGTGGTGGGATTCACATTTTTTTACTGCCAGTTCTGTGGGCGTGGCTTGGTGGGCGTGGCAGGGGAAGGATACTGTAAAATCTCCAGTCAGAAGTGGTATTTGCCGCTTCTCTGAACTACTCGAAATTTCCGCTACCAGTTCTCCAGAACTGGTCAGAACCTGCTGAATACCACCTCTGGCTAGGTTGGCAGAAGCTGGGACAAGTAACGGGAACTCACTCCGTTACGTGGTGCTAGGGATTGGAACTGCCAAACTGCTGACTTTTCTGATCGACAAGCTCAGTGTCTTAGCCACTCAGCCTGTAATTACACCTCTATGATCCTAAACAACGCTCAGCCAAAGCATAGTTCATGGCACCAGCAACTCAGATTCAACAGGACCCTGGCTGAGTCCATCCAGGCTAACTGGCTAACCCCATAAAGGAAATCTGACTGTCTATATAAGGATCTGTCCATATAAGTCTAAATCAGACTGTCTATATAAGCATCCTATTTCTTAAGGTTTTTATTTTTTAAGTGAGCACCTATGGACTTACAAAAATGTGGCTGAATTATAATGTCAAACCACCCCTCGTCTTTGCCAATTGTTGCTGGAGAATTGATGAGCCGGCCCAACACATTTGGAACATACCAGAATGGGGGGAAACCCGATCTACAAAAAATACTTTAAAATTTCTTCGAATATAGATGGCCTGGATATGCCAGATAGACTTTGCAAGTTGGGTTCGCTGTACTCCGAGAGACTGATGCCGAGATCAACAATGACCGGAGTAATATGAAAATAATTGATCACGTACGCAAGAGCGGAATGCCCATTTGCAAGCGGGGAAACAGCTGCAGTATGTGCAAAGATGCCGAGACCTCCCCTCCCGCTCCTTCTCGTTCTTACCCCCGAATTGCATCCAACATCCAAGCCCAAAAGGGGACCCGCACGCGGGCTTGGGAACAGCTCACTCAAAAGAGTCGCAGGTAAGAGGGAGACGCGTCCCTCGGGCGGATGGAAGCAGGAATAGTTGGGGAAATTTCCGTACGGAGCCGCCCCGCCTGGCAAAACCGGGGGCTCGGCGTCTGCGAGAACCTTCCAGCGCGCGCTCATGGGCGCCGCCATGTTAGGGGCCGTTTGGCTTTCGTTCCGATTAGGAACGGAGCAGCAGCAGGAGAGGTTCCGGGGGTGTTTCAACAGACGCAGGTTTTTTTGCAGCCGGGACTGCAAAAAAAAAAAAAAAAAGAATCCGGACGACTACGAGGTGCAAACAGTTGGAGAGCTAAAGGAGCGGGCCACAAAAAAAGGAAGGGTGAGCAGCAGAAGCAGTGAACGTGGGGAGGGCTTGCATCGGAATAAGTTAGCGTAAGATCATGCTGTCTCCGAGGAGTCTTTTTTGTAAATCGCCTAGACTAGGATGACTGGAAATGAGTGGGTGACCATATAAATTATCTAAATAAATAAATAAAAAAGAACAATGATGCACCATCAATCTGGAGCAATCTGATCTGTGGCTCTTCTAACACCATCATCAGAGTTTGCAGGGACTGAACTGCAAATTGTGGTGCCAGAAGGTGGATCTGAGGCACAGACTAAAGGATAATGGATGCCTTTAAGGTAATAACTGACGGATGGAAGCAGGGTTCTTCCCCAATATAGGTTATATAAGTAGGTGTGGTAAAACTCAATCCCTCCCTTTTCTTTAACATTGTTTTACATTATTAAAAAGGAAACGGTCAAGTAGACCTCAAACTATACACGGTGATTGTCCCAAAGGTACTTTTTCAAGAGGCAACTGGGGGGGGGGGGGTGTTTTGAAGACGTTTTGCTTCTCATCCAAGAAGCTTTTTCAGCTCTGACAGGATAGTGGGGAATGGAAGAACTGAAGAAACTTCTTGGATGAGAAGCAAGACGTCTTCAAAATTGTCATGTATGCAAATGGACTACTCGAAATCCCCGTGCCTTGATTGGCTAAGGCGCGGGGATTTCTGATTGGCCAGGCGAGCCGCGCCTGATTGGCCCGATTGGAGTCTCCCGCGATTGGTTAAAGCCAAGAGCGGGAGACTTGAATCGCTGCCATTGGCCGCGGCCGCCGAAGCAAAAGATATAAAAGCCGCAAGCTTTTTGTCTTTTGCGGTTCGGTTCCACCAGTGTTAATAAAGAGCTTGAATTGAAAGTCACTGACTACGAGTCTTAATTGCGGATACGACACTGGCGACGAAGGTGGGATCTCGCCATTGAACCGAACCCCGTATCCGTTTAAGAACCAGCGACAGCGAAGATGGCGAAAATAGCACCGCCCGCTCCCTTCAACCCCGCCGCCGAGGACTGGGAATCGTACTCGGATCGATTCCGGATGTATCTGGAATGCGCCGGCATGAAGGACGCCCCGGGCCCGCTAAAACGCGCCGTCTTTCTCACACACTGCGGACCAGAGGTCTTCCAGATGGCCAAGGCATTGGCCAAACCAGCAGACGCAACCGCCATAGACTGGGACGTCCTCGAGCCCATACTGAGACGCCATTACGCCCCCGAGGTCCCCATCCTGATACGGCGAAACGAGTTTTACCGCAGAAACCAGAAACCGAACGAGAAATTAAGCGACTTTGTCGCTGAATTACGGCGCCTGGGAGGACTCTGTGAGTTTGAAGGGCTTAATAGTCTCATCAGAGACCGCTTCGTGCTCGGGCTATGGGATCCGACACTCCAGAGCCGACTCATGGCAAAAGGCGACATCAGCCTAGCCGATGCCCTCACTGCGGCCGCAGCAGCAGAAGCCACCCGCACGTCAGCAGACACCATGCGAAGATCTGACGCGAAGGGCGGGAACAACAACCCCGCGAGGCCGGCCGACACCAGAAGCGAAGCGACCGCACACTACGGCGAATACCAATCAACCTCCAGCGCGTCAGATGACGAGGAGGACATACACCGTGTACAAATGGGACGAGGCGAACAGCGAAGTCAAAGAGGTCGCAGGTCGAGGACCAACTGCGCCGGTTGCGGCGGCGACCACCCCAGGTCAGAATGCCGATTCTTCGACGCTATCTGCAGGCATTGTGACCGACGAGGCCACATCGCCCGAGTTTGCCGCCAGAAAAAACCCCGCAGCCCGCCCAAACGGGAACAACTTGACAGGAAGAGAGAAAACTCCCCGCCCAGAGCCAGAGAGCGCCAGCCAACGGGTCGATGGGACCAGAGACAACGATCGCAAAGAAGCAGTGACAGCCGGCGTAAAGAGGAAACCCACCAGACGGTGACCATTGGCCACGCCATTTCCGACGGAGCTAGAAAGGTTCACGTAGAAGTTCACATAGAGGGTCGACCATGTAAGATGGAAGTGGACTCCGGTTCCTACCTTTCTATGATTGCTTGGCGCGAAATCAAGCAACTAGTGCCTACACTACAAAGAAGAAACGTACCTGCCCAAAAAATCATCATAAAAGACTATCAAGGTAATCGCGTTCCGGTAGTGGGCACCAAGAACTTTAACATAACCTACAAAGGCCACACAGAACAACTTCCACTCACAATAGTCGACCGCGACCGCCCTAGCCTGCTGGGGTTACAATGGTTTGCTCCGCTTAACATCGCGCTGACAGGTGTCAACCACGTATCCATTGAAGCTTGGGAACAGCGGCTAACCGAAGAATTCCAGGAGGTCTTCAATGGAGAATTGGGCAAGTACCAGGGGCCCCTTATTTCATTTGATTTAGACCCAAGGGTTCCCCCGAAGCGGCTTAAGCCTAGAAGGGTACCCTTTGCATTAAAGCCCAAAATCGACGAGCAGCTAGACAAGCTCGTCAGACAAGGGGTGTTACAACCGACAGATCACGCCAGATGGGAAACCCCTATAGTGACCCCAATAAAACCAGACGGGTCCGTGAGAATCTGCGGGGACTATAAGGCCACCCTAAATGGCGCGTTGCAGCAAAGCGCCTACCCAGTCCCGGTAGTGCAACATTTACTGCACTCACTGGGAGGGGGCAAAGTTTTTGCTAAGCTCGACCTCGCACAAGCCTATCAACAACTACCTGTGGACGAGGAAACGGCAGAGGCCCAAACAATAGTGACCCACCGGGGGGCTTTTAAATGTAACAGACTTCAATTTGGGGTCAGCGTGGCACCAGGCATCTTCCAGAGCCTGATGGAACGCTTGCTGCAAGGCATCAAGGGGGTGGTGCCCTACTTCGATGACGTATTAGTGGCGGCGCCAAATGAAGCTGAACTAGAAAACCGTTTAAGACAAGTCTTAACGAAATTTAAAGAAACAGGACTTAAAGTCAAACGCGAAAAATGCCAACTTTGTACAAAACAAGTAGAGTTTCTGGGCTACCTCCTAGACCAGCAGGGCATCCACCCCACAACGAAAAAAGTAAAGGCCATCAAAGAAGCCCCCACCCCAAAGTCCAAATTAGAGCTGCAAGCGTTCTTAGGTTTACTAAACTTCTATAATGTCTTCCTACCTCAAAAGGCTACGGCAGCGGAACCTTTACATAGACTCCTGGACAAGAAGGCAGCCTGGACTTGGGGGAGACGGGAACAAACAGCTTTTCAAAAGACCAAAGACCTCCTCACCTCTGATGCCGTCCTAATGCAATTCTGCGAAACCCTGCCTGTAGCTGTCACTTGCGACGCATCACCCTTCGGCGTCGGCGCTGTCCTCAGCCATACCCTCCCAGACCAGAGAGAAGCACCTATCGCATTTTTCTCGAGAACTCTGACTAAACCAGAGCGGAACTATAGCCAGCTGGACAAAGAAGCTTTGGCTATAGTGGCCGCCGTTAAGCGTTTCCACGAGTACCTTTATGGCCGCCCATTCAAAATAGTGACTGACCATAAACCGTTGCTGGGCATTCTCGCGGGAAACCGTCCCACACCAAACATCTTGTCACCCCGGATGACAAGATGGTCTGAATTCCTGGCAGCCTACAACTATGAACTGCTACACAAGCCAGGTAAGAAGATATCGCACGCGGACGCTTTAAGCCGTTCCCCCTTACCTGACTCTGACCCTGACCCTGCACCAACAACAAATACCCTGTCCATCGAGTGTTTACCCATTACCGCATCGGACATAGCGAGGGAAACGGTTAAGGACAAACACTTAGCGCCAATCTTACATTGGCTACAAAAAGGCTGGCCGGAAAAAGACGATAACGAGACTTTTAAACCTTTCCGCCAGCGCCAGACGGAACTTTCACTACTGAGAGGATGTATCCTTTGGGGAGACAGGGTGGTAATTCCGACTAAATTACAGAACAGGGTCCTAGAGATGTTGCACGAGGGTCATCCTGGCATCGTCAGGACCAAAGCCCTGGCCAGGAGTTACGCTTGGTGGCCTGGCATGGACAAACAAATTGAAACATGGGTCGCCAAATGCCACCGGTGCCAGGAGACCAGATCCAGCCCACCCACGGCACCTATCCGGGACTGGGAGACACCTCGGGGACCCTGGTCCAGAATACATTTAGACTTTGCCGGCCCCACAAATGGCCACACCTTTTTAATCACAGTTGACGCATACTCAAACTGGCTAGAGGTGGCCGACATGAAATCCACCACCACAGAGGCCGTCATTAAAGAACTGTGTAAGCTGTTTGCCACCCACGGCCTCCCAGACGTCGTTGTCTCGGACAACGGGCCACAGTTTACATCCATCGATTTTGAACGGTTCCTGGCAGAAAAAGGCATCCGCCACGCGTTAACGGCACCGGCGCATCCGGCGGCGAACGGTAGGGCGGAGCGGATGGTCCAGTTTACAAAAAAGACCCTCCGGAAAATGGACCACGGGGAGATCAACGACAAGATCAACAGGCTGCTCTTCATACAGCACATCACGCCAAACACAACCACCAACAAGAGCCCTGCAGAGCTCCTGATGGGCAGGAAGCTGCGATCCCCACTCGACCGCCTACACCCAACCTACAACCCGGAGCAGCCCCCAGACTCCAGCTCCAGGTATCGGACATTTGAACCAGGCGACCTAGTATACGCCAAAAACATGACGGGGGACCCCCTATGGATCCCAGCCGTCATAACTCAGATCACTGGTCCAAAGTCGTACCGGCTCCAAACCACCGACGGGCGAGCCTGGAAACGACATATCGACCAGCTCCGGTCACGAACATTGACTAACCTCAACCCCCAAGACACGAACCAAGGGGGGAGGGAACACCCGGTTAAACAACCGCAAGAACAAATAAAAATTAAAAACTCACCAGAACGCAGCCTTCGCGAGTCACAGCCGGAGAAGAACCGTCTGGCCAGCTCTACCGACCCGGAGAAGCCAAGCGGCAGCGGCGGAATCCGCGACTCAACCGACCCGGTAGGCCCAGGCGGGAGCCGCGGCGAAGGAACCGGCCCGATCATCCAGCCGGTTCGCTCAGAGGCAGGAGCAGCCAAAAAGATGACCGCCCCTACCGAGATACAACAAGAAAATGAATTGCGCAGGTCATCTAGGACTCGACGGAGCCCCGCCTACCTGCGTGACTACACCACGTGAGAAGACCATACCAAGAGGGGAGGGGTGTCATGTATGCAAATGGACTACTCGAAATCCCCGTGCCTTGATTGGCTAAGGCGCGGGGATTTCTGATTGGCCAGGCGAGCCGCGCCTGATTGGCCCGATTGGAGTCTCCCGCGATTGGTTAAAGCCAAGAGCGGGAGACTTGAATCGCTGCCATTGGCCGCGGCCGCCGAAGCAAAAGATATAAAAGCCGCAAGCTTTTTGTCTTTTGCGGTTCGGTTCCACCAGTGTTAATAAAGAGCTTGAATTGAAAGTCACTGACTACGAGTCTTAATTGCGGATACGACAAAAATAAAAACAAGAAAATCCATGTGCCTCCTCAAAAAGCACCTTTGAGACAACCATGATCTGGATGACCTAATAATTTCTACAGACATACACAGTGATTACGGGTAGTCCTGACTTATGACCATTCACTCTGACCATTTGAAGTTACAGTGGTGCTGAACAAAAAGACTGACAAATGGTCCTTCAAGGTATGGCTGCTGCAGCAACCCTGTCATCACATGATCAAAATTTGATTGATTAACAGCCCACCTCCTCCAATGACCACAGCGACATTTCCACTCCCTACACTTGCTGATCTCCCCCTCCCATCTAGGCCCCCTGCCCCCAGCAGGCCCTGCCACCCCAGCTGAATTCTGCCATCTTCCTGCTTCCGCTGCTGACCAAACATACCTGGCCCGGCCCTGCAGGAGTCAGATGGTGTCATGTGGGCAGCAGTTCCCTCACAAAGAGGATGGGCACACCTCATCAGCAGTGGGAGCAAGAAGATGATGAAGGTCAGTTGGAATGGTGGAGTGCAGGGCAGTGAGGACAGCTGTCACTTCACACTACACTGCTGGGCTGTGGCTTTTGCACCATGCTATTGGGGAGTGGCTGTGGCTTTACATCATGCTTCTGAGCTGGAACTTTGCAGTGCACTGCTGGGGCTTTCTGAGACAGTGCAGCTTCGCACTGTGCTGCTAGGATGGTGCACCAAGAGCCCCCCAAACTACATTGTGGCAAGCAACTGCAGAGTTATGTGGTTCTGGTTTGCTTGCCTTCCCACAAGACAGCATGCAAAGCAACCAAAAGGACAAAGAGGGCAGTTGAAGAGGAGGCAGTACCTTATCTTACCAACACTGCGAGTGACTAAATCTGGAATAATTTAGATTGGGGTGGGTCCTCAACTATGGGGAGTGCTGGAATTGCTGTTGACAAGCAATGCGGTCACACTTTCCAGCTGCATCGCTTAGCAATGGAAATTCTGGTACCAACTGTGGTCATAGAGTTGAGGACTCCCTGTATGAATTAGTTGCTCATTATTCTGCCAGAAGATAAGGGAAACACTAAAGTTATTAGGAAGACATAAGATTATCAGAAGAAGATCCAGAATCTCTTAGATCCTAAAGCATGCAAGTGATGTGATGCAAAATCGAAGTATTACAGAAAACTAATGACTTGAACACACCGTCAATCTTACTTGAAGTGCACAACAGCCTTAGATAGAAGCCTTGCCACCATATTTGTTTTGTTGTTGTTAGTTGTGAGGTCATGTCGACCCATTGTGACCCCATGGACAATGTTCCTCCAGGCCTTCCTGTCCTCTACCATCTTCTGGGGTCCATTTAAGTTCACACCTACTGCTTCAGTGACTCCATCCAGCCACCTCATTCTCTGTGAGTCCTTTCTTCTCACTAGGTGGCCAAAGTATTTTGAGTTTCATCTTCAGGATCTGGCCAAGGGACTCGCAGGAGTTTTCTCCAACGCCATAGTTCAAAGGCCTTGATTCTTTGGCGCTCAGCCTTTCTTATGATCCAACGTTCACAGTCATACATTGCAACTGAGAAAACCATAGCCTTGACAAGGGTTACCAAAGATTCAAACAGTTTGTGCCATTGTATACAATTGTGAGCGCCATTGGTTGTTTTATGTATAATTTTGTCAAATACTAGCGGTACATTTATAACATTACATTGGACTATGCCAACATATATTCAGGATTCGATTCATTGCTGCAATAAACTCAGTTTTGGGCAGCAGAAAGCAAGCCCAACAAAGGAAGAATGCAAGTGAGGATAGGAGGGTGGGTTGCTTGGCTCCTCCTTTTTCACACACACACACACACACACACACACACACACACACATATACAGGTGGCTAGATGCCCTCTTCAATGAGCCATTGACATTAGGGGGGAATCCAAGGCAGCCTTGGAGATAGTAACATAGCAGTGCAAGATTGGAATTTGAGTACAATCACTGATTAAGTTGTTTCATTACTTCAGCCAATTTACACTTTAGTATGACTAACTGTGAATCCAATTTAGACCTTAATTTGATACTTCCTATATACAAATAAGTTGAAATGAAATTTCAGCATATGTATGCGTCATCTTGACAACCCTTGACAAGAGATTTATTTATGTAAACCATGGAAGGAACTCTGATCTCAGACCAAAGCTTAGCTGACGGTGCATTAATTTCGTAAACAGGAAGCAGCTCGGTGTTATGCTACGTACATAATGATGTTTTGAGTACATTTGTGTTTGCTTCACTGATTAATCACAGACATCAAAGATGCAGCAAGGGTGCAGGTCACAACTTGTAAATGTGCTAGCAGATGGAATGGACCAGAAATATAAATATCTAATTTTGATCAGTATAGAATTATTATATTACTTCAAAGAAGGAAGAAGAGGAGGAGGAAAGCAGAAATCTACCTTAACAGTCTTTGTGCTCTCCCACTGCTGGATTTTCTAGCATTTCTAAATTGAATGGGAAGAAGGCAGATTGTATCATATTCTTAATTTTAATAAACCCAGTTTATATATCAGTATTATTACTGATGATGAATATACTGAGAACAGCAATCTAGAACTGTCAGTGGTCCTGATTTAAAGTTAGCCACCTCAATTACCCTCTGAATAGGCTGCTTCTTGAAAAGCTTATCCAAGAGGGAATCCTAATTGGCCTTAAAAGATAAGCCGAGGGGGGTGTTGTACCTATTTGTATCAATGATGCCTCTTTGTGATTCACATTCACGCTGGGCATCAAACAATGCTATTACATACCAGCAGATGGCGGTGTCTTAACCCCATTTCCTGTCAAGATGCTTAAGGGTCTCTTTAATTATGCACTTATTATTTGCCAAAGGCTCTAGGTCAGTGATAGTTAACCTTTTTGTCATTGTGTGCCGAAAGTGCGCGTATGCAAGTGACAGCACTTGTCTGCACACATAATGCAATGCATGCATGACCCCACTCCCACTCGCCCTGCCCCCTGTGCATGCATGCATGACTCCCTGCTGTCCGTGCATTCGTGCCCCGTTTTGGGCCTAGTAGGCCTCCCTGCAGCCTCCTGGGAGTAAAAACGGGGCACAGAGAGGTGCGGCGTACACATGCGACCTTCCCTCATGCTCCCCCCACCCCTGCGCACACATCTCCTTCATGCACCCTGCCCCTTGTGCCTGCAAGACAGAGACCCGAAAATCAGCTGGCCGGCAGGAGGCATGCACACATGTGTGGTGGAACTCAGTTGGGGCATCAGTTCACGTGCCCACAGAGAGGGCTCTGCGTGCCACTTTGGCATGTGTGCCATAGGTTCACCATCATGGCTCTAGGTTAAGAGAATCACTGACAAATGTCTCACAATTATACCAACCTGGTTTGGGCAGTATTCTATGGTGTGAGTTTTCGTATCCTAATGGCAAAATAATAGTTTGGTATAGCAGTTAAGGTGTTTGACTAAGAGTGGGGAAACCTGAGTTCTAGTCAAAACTTAGCTTATGGAAGTCAGCTGGGTGACTTTGAGCCAGTCACCTTCTCTCAGCCCTGGAAAGAAGGCAAGGGCAAGCCACTTCCAAAATCTTTCCAAGAAAACTGCAGGGACTTATCTTGCCAGGAGCCATGACCAACTCAAAAAGATTCCATCGTGGCAAAATTCATTTGACCTTTTCCTAGCATGGCAGAATGATTATTTTTCTTGGGATGGCTGAAGGAAGGAGAAGAAAGAGACCGGAGAAGAAGTTGGTTGGGATTACCTCAACTGCATACATCTTGTCATGCCCCTGTCAGAGTGTGAATCCGAGGAGGAAGACGAACAGCTGATAGGGAGTGTGAGTGTGGCTCTGTTGGCTGTAGAGGAAACTGGGGAAGGGCAAAGTCTGGTTAGGCAGAGCAGGCGAGAGGTAGAACAAGGGAGAGGGAGTTCAGAGAAAGACCCACGCCCACTCTCTCTTCATCCTAGGGCACACAGGGAGGAACAGAGAAGAGAGCAACGTGGGTTGCGTGGCTTACGGGGGAGGAAAGAGCCCTGATTCCCTTCATTAGACACACCTGGGAAGAGAGTTTAAAAGAGATGCAAGCTGAGTGTGGCATCTGCTGGGAACAAACGTGAGTTTATCATGCGTTGACTTTGGTTATCTGTGATCCTGGCATCCTTCCAACCGGGTTGAATTACTGCCATTCCTTCATGTCTGGAATTCCTTCTCTTGCCCTGCCAGACTAATTACCTCATCTTGCCTCGAGTGGACTTATAGTTACAGTTTTTGTTGACAACATTTTGGGCTTGATTCTCTGCAGCCAAAGGCTGTCCCTGGGAAAGTTTTTCTCCAGCCCAGAAGGTAGCCAGGACATTGGGGAAAAAGTTGGAGCTAATAAAGGGACTCCTACTGATTATCTGACCGTGTTGCCTTTGTGCCACGCCCTGGGTCATCACACATCTTGGAAGGGCTTCCTAAGTCAAGTCTCTTTGTAGGAGTCATCCTGAAGTCCACCTTGATGGATTCAAGGGGGAAAAAAACAGCTTTTCCAGCCTTTCTAGAAAATTGTATCAAAGAAATGGGTTTGTTGCTCATGTCTATGGATGTCTTAGCCAGCAGGTGAATGAAAGCTAGTGAAGATCCAGATTTCCTCAAAATATCCAGAAGGTGGTGGCTATCTTGGATTTAATTATCATGAATTAAATATAAAGTGCCTCTTGAGCCCATTTCAGATTTCAAATCTCCCCTCTTTTCTCCGCCCTTAATCTAAGATATTAACTGATTTCAACACTTGTAAGAGTAAACCAATCATTGTACCATAGAAGTCAAACAGTAATAGCACCGGTTAATGGATTCTGGGTTCATGGTGGCATATAGCACAAGGGTTCATGTGCTATAGGGTCCCCCTCTTCCTGCCTGCACCCAAGATAAAAAGCAGTGACATCAAAATGATGACATGTACAAGATGATGTCATCTCCCAAGCCCCTACAGTTATGTACTTGTATCATGATGTCTGATGCAAATAATGTCACATAACAATGTCATTACCTGTGCGATCTTTTGCTCCTTTGTTCCCCTTGCTTGTGTGCTGTTATTTCTCGGGTACACAACTGCCTGCATTTCACTATTCACTCTATATATTTGTTTAAAATTGTTCAACATACCTCGTCAGTCTTTGGTTTATTATTAATCTTTAAGGTCATTTCTGTAATAATAGTATTCCAAGGTTTTTGTTTTTTTTTAAAGAGGCTAGCAGGCCTTTTGTCAACAATGACCCTGTATAGGTCACTTCCCACCCCACCCCAAAAAGACTTTTGAAGCCATATTTTATTTGGGGGGGGGGAATCAAGATGTTTTTTCAGAAATTTTTTATGATTCAGAGTACTAAGATTTATTTTTAGGGAAACAATGCATTTTGAAGTAAGGATTTTCATGTTAAGTTTTATTTTAAAAATGCAAGTTACTTTGTGAGAACTCTGCCCCAAAATCTGTTTTAGAAATCTATAAATATCAGTTAGTTCAGCAGCTATTTTTCTTAAAAGATTTTAATTAAATATACTTAAGGATGAGACTGTGATATTCTTAAGGATGAGGCTTTAGCATTCCATATTGGCCATGTTGTAGGAAGGACAGCTCTTCTGGAAAGACTTTTCAAAATTTTTGTTTGCTTTTTGAACTGGAAACTATAAAAATCTTTTAGATCTAGAAGAAATGGTGTGGTCATGAACTCTCCTTGTGTCTGGAAAGATCTATGCATTCTCCCTGCCTATTTTTTTTCTTAATTCTGGCAAGGTGGTTTTGCAGTCTTCTCTGGAATCTTTTGGGCTGAGTCCTTATACTAGATTTCCTCAATTTTCTTTTTATGTTTGTCTTATACATCTCCTCTTTGTAAAGCAACAACTTTTGTGCCCTGCCTTCAGTGGAAAAAGAGTCTCTCCCCATCCTTTCCTTTATTTTTGTAACTATCACACAACTTTTAGTTTTGTTACATTCTGCACATGGGTGCCAGGAACGGAGACGAGGCAGTGAACAGTGAACTTCAACTCTTTATTAATCATTCTGAACAGAGCAAAACCCTAGGGCAGCAGCAGCCCTTTTATAGGGTAGGCTGCTGACCTATTAGCCAATGAGAAACATGGAAGTGTTAAACCCTTGAACCAATGAGAGTGGCTCGTGAACAGCCAATCAGATTCCCCAGAACGGACCAATCCGATATCGCTATTATCGGCCAATCAGAAGTGCAGGATTAGAACCCTGCTTTTCTTAAGGTTTGTTAAAACTTTATTTAAGCACCTTTATTAGTTCATAACACCCCTTCCCCCTGGGTTCCATTTGAGGGGTGCGGTGATGTAATCCCTAAAATATGTAGGTTGTTTTAACTGTCTATTAGATTTGCGCTGTCCCACCGGTTTCTGTCTGTAGTCCGGTTTTGGCAGGATGTTTTTGGACATATCTGGTACAGGCGGTTCCGCATCCTCACTGGACGACTCAGTGCCGCTAATTCTGTCGTTGTTGTCTTCCAATCTTTGCGGGCTTGCCTTCGTTGAGGTATTCCTCTGTGGCGAGGCCAATCCCCTCCCTGATTCTTCTTCATGTATCACGCCCGATTGCTGACTTCCTTCGCTTCTGCTTTCCACCATCTCGAATTCGGTTTCTTCGACATCCCCTCACCCCTCAGTTTGGGAGTCACAGGAGTCGCGGAAACTGGGTTGTAGCCTAGAGCGAAGCTGATCTATATGGCGTTTCCATATTTTTCCATCCCAGGTTTGCACACGGTACGATCTGGGCCCGGTGGTTTGAATTATGGTTGCTTCGACCCATAATGGTTTGCCGGAGAGGTTTTAGTGAAAACTAAGTCGCCTACCTTGAATTCGCGGCATTTTCCGCTAGATCCACAGGGTTTCTCTGGCTCGTAGGACGGGTGGAGCCGGTCGAGGTGGAAACGGAGCTTGCGTCCCATCAACAGTTCAGCTGGAATCTTGTTGGTGATGCTGTGCGGAGTGATGTGTTGGAGAAGGAGTATTCTGTTTAGTTTGTCGTCAATGTCCCCATAGTCCATTTTGTGGAGAGTTTTTTTTAACAAATTGGACCATGCGCTCGGCCCTGCCGTTTGCCGCAGGGTGCGCTGACGAGGTTAGCCCATGGCGGATACCCCGGTCCGCTAAGTATTGTTCAAACACCAGGGCGGTGAACTGAGGTCCGTTGTTGGAGACCAGGACGTCTGGCAGCCCATGCGTTGCGAATAGCCTATTCAATTTTCAGATGACGGACTCAGTTGGAGTATTCTTCATTTCGTGGATCTCGAGCCAGTTGAAATAGGCATCCACTGTTAGGAGGAACGTATGTCCCTTAGTATGTCCCGCAAAGTCAATGTGGATGCGGGACCATGGCCCCCGGGGGGTTTCCCACTCTGTTGGAGTTGCTCTAGGTGGGGCACTGCTGACTTCTTGGCACTTTAGATAAGTCTTTACCCAGGCTTCGATCTGCTTGTCGATGCCTGGCCACTACGCGTAGCTTCGTGCAAGTGCTTTCATACGCACGATGCCAGGGTGACTGTCATGCAATGTTTTCAATACTGCTTGTTGCAACCGCTCTGGGACAATGATTCTATCTCCCCATAGGATGCAGACTTTTTGCGAAAAAAGTTCTGTTTGCCGGTTTCTGAAAGGGGTGAAGTCATCAGGGGTTTGTTCTACTGGCCATCCTCGTTCGACCCAGCTAAGAACTCACGCCAGGACAGGATCTCGTTTTGTTTCGATCGCAATGTCTCTGGCTGTTAGCGGCGGTGAATGTAGCATTTCAATTTGGAGTGTCGTAAGGGTTGGAGCTGGGTTGTCGACGGTTTCCGGAAGTGGGACACAGCTCAATGCATCACTGTGGGGAATGGCTTTCCCCAGGCGGTATTGTAATTTATAGTTGTACGCAGCTAAGAACTCCGACCAGCGAGTCATTCTAGGTGACAATATATAGGGGGTTGGCTTGTCTCCCGCTATAATCCCTAGCAAAGGTTTGTGATCGGTAACAATAGTAAAAACTCATCCATACACATATTCATGAAACCGTTTCACAGCAAATACAACAGCAAGAGCCTCTTTGTCGATTTGGCTATAGTTACATTCAGCCTTTGATAGGGTCCTTGAAAAATAGGCAATAGGGGCCTCACTACCATTTGGTAACACATGACTCAAATTGGCTCCTACTCCAAACAGTGATGTGTCACATGTAATTGTTAAAGGCAAACTCTCGTTATACTGCATTAAAACAGCATCTGAGGTTAGTAAGTTTTTCACTTGTCGGAATGCGTGCTCCTCTCAGTGTCCCCAGACCCAGGTAAATGATATCGGGGTCCCCTTGTACTCGCCTAGTTTGTCTGCAAAGACGTCCTGGAATTCCTGGATGAGGGCCTCCTCCCAGTCATCGCTTCTGGTTTGGTGAATGCTGGCTACCTCGATCCCGAGTGGAGCGAACCATTGAAGGCCTAACAAGCTAGGACGGTCACGGTCAACGACGGTCAGTGGTAATGACGCAGTATGATTTTTGAATGATATTTGGACTTGGCTGGATCCAACGACCGGAATTCGGTTCCCCTGATAATCTTTGAGTATGATTCTTTGGGCTCTGAGGTCTTGATGCCGGATGGCAGGGATTAATTGTTTAAGGGTCTTCCAGGAAACCATCGAGAGGGACGATCCTGAATCGACTTCCATCACGCAAGGCTGGTTTTCGATGGCGACCTTCACTCGGATCTTCTTTGCATCTAGCGATGAGGCGTGACCGATTGTAATGGTTTGGTGTGCCTCTTCTCGTCTCGTTGAAGTGGCCAGTGTTTTATTTCTGTAGGAGTGGTTGTTCCATTGGTGGTTCAAATGTTCCCAACTCACAGGACGATTTCCTGTGGTCTGGCGGTAGTTGTTTCCCCTCTGAAATGGGCTGGATCCTTGCTTGCTTCTACAGACCTTCCCGGTGTAGCCTCTTTTCCCACAGAAATGGCAGAATGCATCGAGGAATTTGCAGTCTGATCACGGGTGGTTTGCCCCACAACCCATGCATTGGTGCGGTAGTCTTTGATTCTGCTGGTGGCGTTGGTCACGTTCAGACCGGAGCTGGTTGACCTCCTCCTCGTCACTTTCTGATGGCGCTTCGAGGTCCTCGTGGTGGTTGCTGTTGCGTGCCTCTCTAAGCAAGGTGGGGTATCGCTGGCGAGTTGACGGAGTGGTGCGTTGGTGCGGTGCATTCGGGCGGCTGACTTCCTGGTTGCTTCTGCTGCAGTAGCATCCTTGATGACATCATCAAGGTTGATGTCCTCTTTGGCCATGATCTTGCTCTGCGTAGTGTGGTCATCTAATCCCAGAATTATTCGGTCTCTCAGAGCTTCTTCGAGGTCTGTAAACCCACAGAGGCCTCCCAGGTTCCGGAGATCCGCGATGAAATCTGCAACACTCTCTCCTTTCCGCTGGTCCCTCTGGTAAAATTCATGTCTTCGGACAAGCGTTGGTATGGCGGGTGCATAGTGGGCCCGTAGAAGGGGCGCGAGGACGTCCCAGTCCATGGTTTTTACCTCAGCCGGTTTCGCTAGTGCCTTGGCCATCTTAAAGACAGCAGGCCCGCAATGGGTCAGGAACACTGCTCGCTTTTTCCCTGTAGTGGCATCCTTCAAGTTGTTGGTCTCCAGAAACATCTGGAACTGGTCTATGTATGAGTCCCAGTCTTCTTGTGCCGGGTCAAATGGAGTGGGTGGTATGGTGCCGCCGGACATGGTTTCCGTTGTCGATGTGCCTTCAGCCACGTGCTCTGCTTGGTGCTCTGTAGTGTTCAGTCAGCTCTGATGTCTCCGCATCCCACCTTCGTCACCAGTGTTAAATTCTGTGCATGGGTGCCAGGAACGGAGACGAGGCAGTGAACAGTGAACTTCAACTCTTTATTAATCATTCTGAACAGAGCAAAACCCTAGGGCAGCAGCAGCCCTTTTATAGAGTAGGCTGCTGACCTATTAGCCAATGAGAAACGTAGAAGTGTTAAACCCTTGAACCAATGAGAGTGGCTCGTTAACAGCCAATCAGATTCCCCAGAACGGACCAATCCGATATCGCTATTATCGGCCAATCAGAAGTGCAGGATTAGAACCCTGCTTTTCTTAAGGTTTGTTAAAACTTTATTTAAGCACCTTTATTAGTTCATAACAGGTTTTGTTGTTTTTTTAAAAAATCAACAACTCTATTTTTAGATCTACTCAACAGCTCCTCAGTGTTTCCCAAATCAGAATAGTGAGACCACCAATTCCTGGCAACCGTACAGAGAGCAGAGAGTTGCCAGAGCCACACAAAGGGGGAACACGTTTAAATGTTAAGACCTGAATGGAGAAAAGCTGTGGAAATCTTCAGATTCAGAGGCAACAAGATACTTTGGAGTGCATAGAGACATTCACATTACCCAAATCCGAAACTCCTTCGATTGCAGTTGCCATTGTGGAACAGCCTCAGGGAAAAGAGAAAAGAGTTTTCTCAACCAATTCTGACAGGCTAATACAGCTCTTTGGAAAGGCTAAGAAATGACATAGGGAGGTTCCAGGACAGAGAAGATCTGTCTGCATCTTCCTTTCCTGAATAGAAAAATTCTCAAAGCATTTGATATTTGTCAGAAAGAACAAATTTCAACAGATAAAACTCACCTGATACTGGACAAGCAATAGCAATAGAACTTAGACTTACTGTATTATACTGTTTCACGGTGCTTTACAGCCCTCTGTAAGCGGTTTACAGAGTTAGCAAATTGGCCCCCAACAATGTGGGACCTCATTTTACTGACCTTGGAAGGATAGAAGGCTGAGTCAACCTTGAGCCTGGTGAGAATTGAACTGCTGGCAGTTGGCAGAATTATCCTGCCATACTGCATTCTAACCACTGCTCCACATCATTAGCAAAAGGCTGTCCTTTCTGCATACAGTTCCTGGCTAGATTTTGGATTGCTGTCCTACCATATTCCACTTTTAATGCCAGGATGATATTATCACCGCAATTACTGAATCCAAAAACATACTTTGGTTGCGTACACAATTGTGTGCAAGCTAGAATCCCTTGACAACAGAAGTAACCAGGTGAGGCTTCTGAAAGAGGCTAGAATACGAATGTTTAATGTGATAAAAAGAGCCATAGATGTGGAAAAATCATATGGGCAATCACACTATCAAGGCAGGAAAATGGTGGTGATTTTTGTACTTAGTCTTGTTTCTCCTTTAGGGAAATATACAGTATTCTGCCTTTTTAAATATTTCCCAAAATAGTTCATTCTTCTAGAAGAGGGGGGTCTTCCCACAACTCCAACTCTTCTATTCTGTATTCTAATTTATTTATTACAGTTCATGTCCTTAATGGCTGCATTGGAATTTAATTCTGGACTATGTACCAGATTCCCCACATCATTCTCTGCGCTGGTATGAATTTTCCCTATTAAGGTGCACATGAAATTTTAGTGAATTTGGTCTTTGCCTTGTTAGAGGAACTTGACCAGTAAAGATAAGATTCCTCTGGAAGGTTGCCTAGGAATGGAAAAAGATATATTTAAGATGAGAATTCAGCTGGTGACTACATGGAAATAATCATACTGTTCCAGAGGGGGTATTCAGCAGGTTCTGACCAGTTCTAGTTGTGGAAATTCTGAGTAGTTCAGAGAAGCGGCAAATCCCACCTCTGACTGGAGATTTTACAGCCTCCTTCCCCTGCCAGGCCCACCAAGCCACGCCCACTGAACCGGAAGTTAAAAAAAAAAGTGAATTCCCACCACTGTTCTCTTGGCAAGAGTATGGAAATAACTTGCTTTACTTCTCTTCTGATGTTGTTTCCCTTAGTCATCTGATTTCCCAGACCTGCAGGTGGCAGCATTGGACTGATGTTCTCAAACTCAGAGGAAGCCTAGCCTGCTTAGAATCTGGATAGATTCCAACTGTGAATCATCAGTTTAAGCTTTAAAGTTGACTGAAAGGATCTATGGAGGTGAGGAATCCCAAGGAATTCCGTAGAAAAATACAATTGCACTGCTTGGAAAGTTTTTTTGTATATAAGAAAAGAAGACTAGAGCTTTTCAGCAAATAATTTGCTTTTAAAATGACTTTGATTCACTGATTGTAGTAATGAAGTCAGGCAACTTTCTTTTGTCTTACCATCTCTGTGAGGAGAAGGGAATCTTTATTTCAGGAATTTTTGAGAATACCAATTGGGGGAAAATTGGTTTAACTTATAATAAGAATGTATCTGGCTCAAATTTCTCATATCTTTACCATAAATCAAAAGGCAGCTGTTCTTCATGGTTTTGTTACCTTTTAAAGTCATTTTTAAGCCCTCCTCTCAAAATATACAATAATAATATTGCAGGAATACATGCGGAAGAATTTTCCCTATTGGGTGAAAATCATACACAAATATACATTATAATAGGGAAAATTGGAGGTGTGGTGACTCAGTAGCTTAATGATGCTAGAAATGGTCTCTGCTCTAGCGGTTCAAATCCTATGGCGGGGTGAGCTCCTTCCACTTGCCTCAGGTTCTCCCCACCCCAATAGTTTGAAAGTATGGTCTGTGCGAATAGATAAACAGGTACCCCTGTTTGGTGAAGAGACAGCTCTGTACAGGTAGTCAGATTCCTGCCAGCTTTGAACCTTCTCATTTGTGGTGCCCATTTGCAAGGCAGCTCTGGTGGAGGAAGTGGGGTGGCTTGGATGGTGCTGCAGGAAAAGCCCCTGGTCATTCTTTCTGTTATGAAGTTAGCTTGCCTTCCTGTGGTAGCTGCAGTAGCGCAGTGGTTAGAATGCAATTCTGCAGGCTACTTCTGCTGACTGTCGGCTGCCAGCAATTCGGCAGTTCAAGTCTGACTGGCTGAAGGTTTACTCAGTCTTTCATCCTTCCAAGGTGGGTAAAATGAGGAGCCAGATTGTTGGGGGCAATATGCCGACTCTGTAAACTGTTCAGAGAGGGCTATAAAGCACTATGAAGTGGTATATAAGTAAGTGCTATTGCTATACTTTGAGAAGTGTACAAGCAAGTGGGTACCACAACAGAGCTAGTAAATCGTCACCAAACATCTGTTCTGCATAAGTACTGTAGTCTCCTGGCTAATGTAACCATACACTAATAACAACAACAACAGCAACAGCAATAAGGAAAATTTATTTCAAAATATATAAGAGACACATACAAGCTTTTTCAACAAAAAATAGGTTGAAAAGAGTACTATCTATATTTGGTCAATAAAAATACCATGCATGCAACATCAAAAAATATGACTTTTGAAAAATGACCAGTGTTCAAGAGTCTGCTATTAAAAATGTAAGCATCTTAAATACAAGGACTTTTCTGGAAAGAAACAATATTGTCCTTAAACACATTTCTACACTCAGCAACAGTAATATACTTTATTATACGAAAGGTAAGGCTGTGTGGTAAGTCTCGCCCAGCTCCAGGTGTTAAGGCAGCTACTTTATGGAGCTACCTGTGATAGAACAGTAATTTCATCCAAGCTCTGAAAATTATACAAAACCATTTCCTTAAAGGCATAATGATGCTTCTGCCAGGAAGCCTGTCCATTCTTCTCCAGACAATCACTCAGCTTGTCCTTCAAAGTGCTGAAGAATCAGAAGGCATGGAAATCATTACTGCAATAATTGTTTTCCTCATCTACTATGTAAATATGCCTTGTTAAATCACGATGAAAAGCTGAGAGACTGGATCTATTTGCATGACTTAGCAAGTTGGAAACAGATCACCAGAAAGCTATTTACCTCATTAGTATGACTTCCTTGACAGGGTTATACTCCTACAATATTTCATTCTACACTAAGAGCAGTGAGTCATGGACAATACCACAGAATTCATGGTCCCAGATTGAAGATTTGATTTGTTGCTTTCTCTCTTTCTATGGAAAGATCCTTAAGGCTTGGATATGAAAGATAATGTATGTTTGTTTCTTAGACTATTTTGCTTGGCTCTCCTAATACATAATTTCGTTCACCCTGGCAGGCAAGGGATTGTAAAAGAGACATCATCCCAACATGATGATATAAGTAGAAATTGGAAATTGCACGATATCTCTAGAGATAATCTGTGAACTATGCGTAAAAATGAATCAGATTTTATGTGAAATGAGAAGAAATTGTCTTAAATTGTGGAGGGAGGAGAGATTGACAGATTCACCCATTCTTATTTGGGCCTTGGGGCTAATATACAGTGGACATCCCAGTAGCATATAAGCAAATACAAAGCAGCCTCCACTGACTTCATAGTCAAAACTGCCCCTACTGAACAAACACTGCTGAAGTAGATGTGATTTCCTGAAAGCAGGTAATATTCTGTTATAGCAAAAACAATAACATCTGCTACCACAGATGTTGATACCACATAATAGAATTAAAATGATTGTATATCACAAAACACCACGGAGTAAGATAACTTTTCAGAGGATCATAGGTGAGCCAACTGCCAGATCAGTACTAGTCCACAAATGTTACCCACAGATACTTAGCATATTTGCAATTATTCTTTTAAAGTAACAAATCTGAGTCATTACTACCTGTTCCTCAAGCAGTTGATGTTGAAATCCATTCATTAATGCTATCAATATGTTGTCTTTCATAATGGATAAGAGTCCAAATTAGTTTGGGGAAAGGAGCATGCTATAGGCCCAGTTAGCTAGCAGAGTCTAGGACAGGAGTCTCCAAAGACTTTTAGATTTCATTCCTCAGCCAGTCATGGGATTCTGAGAATTCTGGGAGTTGAAGTCCACAAGTCTTAAACGTGCCAAGTTTGGTCTAAGAGAAGAGCCTTTTCTACCATGATCCCCTCTCACTTTGAAATATCTTACTGCTGGAGGTGAGATCTGCCCCCACCCTTTTGGCTTTTGGATGGACATTAAAACCTGGCACTTCCAATTGGATTAGGGCCATGATGAGAGTACTAAATGCTCTAGATCAGGGGTCTCCAACCTTGGCAACTTTAAGACTTGTGGACTTCAACTCCCAGAATTCCTCAGCCAGCTGCTGAAGAATGCTGCTGCTGCTGGCTGAGGAATTCTGGGAGTCGAAGTCCACAAGTCTTAAAGTTGCCAAGGTTGGAGACCCCTGATCTAGATGACTAGTGGATTAATAGGAAAGAATCTGCCACCATTCTGCTCTTGCTCTTAGTTTTCTAGCTTTTTTATCTAGTTCCTGTTAATGTTCT
This sequence comes from Hydrophis major, assembly GCA_033807585.1. Lineage (NCBI taxonomy): Eukaryota > Metazoa > Chordata > Lepidosauria > Squamata > Elapidae > Hydrophis > Hydrophis major. Next base: position 209,068,282 of record CM066329.1, on the reverse strand, counting down.
ACGTTTATGATTTTATTGTAAACAGCTCAGAGTTGCTCTGGATAGTGAGACAGACAGCATATAAATGCAATACATACATACATAACACATATATACATTTTACAAGCTAATGTGATTTTTTTTCTAGAACTTTCCTGGGCAAAAGATAGGATGTCATCATGGATGATTAAGACTAATAGCATCAATTTGATATGGCTCAAGGGGATGGAAGGATGAAACCTTGATGGGACATCAAGTGAAGGGAGCTTTCAGTAACTAAGTAAAGTTTGAGACTGCACTTTTCCAACGATCTGCTGGTACTCAGAAAAAAATTATATATGAATCAGTGCAGAAGAATTATGCTTCATTGTTATAATTTTGGAGCCTGGTTTTATTATTTTAGTCCAACCTCTGTTTGAACATGATAACCAAAACAAAATGAATTAAGTGGAACAAATCAAAATGGCAAACAATTCATCTTTAAGAAGCATGGGAAAATAAACATCTTTTGATCCAGCATCAACACTATATCAGGGAAAGAAATCTTCCTTGGGGAGGGGGGCGCAGCAGAGACATTATTACCACAGTGGTCTTGACTCCTAAAACTGTGACAGGTGTGAAATTCCAAAAAAGGTGGGTGGGTGTAGGCGGGGCCAACTGACTCAAATTGTCCCTACCACCTCTCTTTGAATTTTACCCCGGCTGTACTTCCTTCATTATGTGTGTGTAGGAAGTAGAAAGAGTGAAGGAGGGAGGGAGAACTGTTAAAGGTGGTAAACATCACCATTTATTCTCTATCTCAGATTATCTCCTACTTTATTATCTGTCCTGTGCGTAAACAATGAATGTTGGCAATTAGCAGGTGCTCCTTGGTTTTTCCTGATCCTCAAATGAAGAACCCTTTAACTCAGTTGCTAATTAGCAACTGAATTAAAGGGTTTTTCATTTGAGGATCCTTGATTAGTCACACCAATGAAGAAAGTGCAATATTTTCATACTGAAGACAAAATCAAAGAGTTGGGTCAACTATGTTCAATTCCTAAAGTGAACATAAGCAAAAGTAGCTGGGTGTGCAAGGAGAAGAATCTACACATACAGAGTACCTGCCAAATAAAAAATCTCAATCTCCCCATGAGATCTTTGGATGAGAAGCCATTCCCAAGCACCTTTTGGGTGATTGCCATCGCTGCATCTCACCACAGCAAAGGTTTCGCTACTGAATAGAGAATGAATTTTCCTCAGAAGATAGCAATAACCAAACCACCTGCACAAAAGGAAACTGCTCTGGTAAATTTGAAAAAAACAAAACAAAACACAAGGGGGCAGTGACTGTATACTTTCCTAACTTTCATTCCAGGTATTTTTGGGGTTTATTTCTCTTTCCCCCACGCCCCACCCCCCACAGCCCCCACACGTACATATGGCAGCTGTAAACTGTAACCAGGAACACACTGCAAGAATAATGTGTGCTTTAGAACAATACTGAAATGTGATAGTGACTGATACGGTGCCTTAGCTAGTTTAAAATAAGCTAATGGGAGAAAATGGACTGGGTGAAATTGCACACCAATCAGCATCATGTTTTAGACTAAGTTTTAAATTACTATTAAGTATATATTACAGAACTAAGAAAAGAGTGGGCAAATCACTTTCTGGCAAATTATAGAGTCATCAAATAGAATTCCCTGCCAATCTGAGATAAGAAACTCTCCATAGCTGTAAGAGTAACCCATAATGTAGCTTAACATTGGCTGAGAAGAAAATATCCCAAATTCTCCTGTCTTCCAAAGATCTCCAAAAATCCTATCCCTACCATTTTAGCTTTCTTGTTTCATTCACTGCATTCCTGGTGGAGGGAGGGAGGGAGGGAGGGAGGGAAGGAAGGAAGGAAGGAAGGAAGGAAGGAAGGAAGGAAGGAAGGAAGGAAGGAAGGAAGGAAGGAAGGAAGGAAGGAAATAAATGAATGAATGAATGAATGAATAAATGAATGAATGAATGAATGAATGAATGAATGAATGAATGAATGTGATCTCAGGCCATCAAAAATTTGCTGCCTTCTAACATAGTCCATCAACATAGCCTATCTCCAGGTCATGGATGATTAATATGCCACAGGAATCAGTATAATAAATAGTGACTAAGGGATTGAATTGAGACCAAAGCCTCAGTATTCACTTTTTCTCTGCTCAACCCACTTCACAGTGTTATTGTATGTATAAAATGAAAGTTGACCCTCATGGCTACTTTTTAAAGTTACCTTGAAGGGGGGCAGCATACACATATAAGTAATGTTAAAGTGGAGGTACACAGCAAGATGTGTGTGCACTTTTGTTAGTTTGTAAAAAAAAAAAACAAATGAGCAAACTGAGAGGAAAATGGGAGGAAACTCACTTGCAGGAAAATGTTAAAAAAAAAATCTGTTCTACATGACAGTGCAACCCACCAACTTCAATGGAGTTCTTCCATAAACCAAAGCCACTTTTAAAACACACAATGCTCTTCTCCACAGGACATGTCAAAAGGCCTTCCTTTTCTTAAATCTTCATTTCCTGTAGGTGAGCTTACTGTAACTGGATGACATCAGATGCTGGGTTTATGAGAGGTTAGCCTTCTCAAACACAGAAACCAAAGCTGTCCCTCTAAATAACCCTAGCCCTTTGTGATCTAAGCATCAAGTCGGATGTTCACTGAAAAAAGTCTGAGCTTTTGCAAGTTTTTTTCTTGGGAGTTTGTAAAAGCTCTTAAAGGAAGCTGCAGAATACTATACTTCCCATCTTAAAACAAAATTAAGCCCTAAGACCCTTTTTGTGTGGATAATGCTGGAAATGTCCCTGGAAGTAATAATAATCTTAAAAAGACAAAATACTGTGCCTTAGGCTGAATGGCTATGTTTAAACTTGCTTCTGAGAGAAATAGATAATTCCTTGAGGATGCTACTGTTAATTATGTGCCATCGCTTTGCTGAATTCTTAGCAACCATATAGACAGATCTTCTCCAGAATAAAGCCATTGTTTTAATGCACATTTTTATTCTGAAGGGCTCTTTCCACATCTACTGATTGAGTCCTTTTGGATTTCCAATTGTTTAGAGTTTTAGGGTACTACCAAAAAGCTAGTAAATCCTAAAGTACAGGTTCAGTGGCCACTATGCCCAGCAAAAGTAGGTAGCTTTGAGGATAATGTGTGTTTGGAGCGGTGTTTGATATACTAAATCTATAAATTTTTCAAGGACCCTTTCAAATGCAGGGCATATCATTTGGACCACATTATCTGCCTTCAGAGAAAATAACTACAGATGATTCCTGTTCTGCTATTGTCTTCTATGGAACTCTGATACATATGGAGTATTTAGAAAGTAAGTATCCAAAACCATTAGCAGGTTCATACCGTATATTTTGCACAATTGTTTAATCCATTGCCAGGTCTGTTTCATTTTAAAGGAAAGGGTACAGAAAGTCCAATATTTAAGCCTCTTTCAAGCATTCCCCCCTGGCTATAAATGTGACTTAGGACTGAATTCTGTAGAATAAAGGTGGGGGGAATACAGAAATAAGCACATTCTTCCCAGCAGTTGGAATTACTAGTAGATATAAGATCCCAAATTTGTGGCATTCTATTAATTTAACCCTCTACCCCGAAAGTTTCTTGGAGGAAGGCCACAGTTCCTAATTCAAGGTTAGGAAAACTACTCCTCTTCGGAGGCTCTGAACTAGGGTTCTCTTGGTTGGGATGATGGAAATGAAACCCCAAATAGAACAATGAAAATTGTTCCTACGTTGTTGATGGCCATCCTGACTTTCAAGGCAACTTCTTCAATCTTACATCCTCCTGACATGCTCAAGATTACAATATGTACAATTCCCAGCCAATTTCACTGGAAAGCCTCAAGTGATGAAAAGTTGTTCTAGGGCAGGGATGGGGAACTATGGTCTTTTATGACCTGTGGACTTCAACTTCCAGAATTCTTGAGCCAGTAAGGAAGAGTTAAAGTCCACAAGTCATAAAGGGGCCATAATTCCCCACCTCTGTTCTAGGGGCTTGGAGGCAAAATTTTGGTTGGAAGGTATGAGATGAGACAAGCCCTTTATAGCAACAAATGTGCCCCTCCTTCTTCGGTGGTAATCAATTATCACCTTTACTGGGTCTTTATTCATTTAATAATAAATCACATGATTAATTATGGCCAAACATTTGAGAATCACATCATAAAGGCAAGAAGACTTGGCTATGAGCCATGGTGGTGCAGTGGTTAGAATGCAGTATTGCAGACTGAGTGTGCCAACTGCCAGGAGTTTGATCCTGACTGACTCAAGTTTGACTCAGCCTTCCATCCTTCTGAGGTTGGGTAAAATGAGAACCCAGATTGTTGGGGCAATATGCTGACTCTGTAAACTGCTTAGAGAGGATTGTAAAGCACTGTGAAGCGGTATATAAGTCTAAGTGCTATTGCTATATACAGAATTCTTCACACCAGAACTGCCTCTCTTACATTTGCTACGAATGAATTTATATCCATGACAGAACATCAGTATAGACCATTTCTTCCATCCCTAAAGTGGCTATACTTGTTTACTTTCACAAGTCACACAGCTTCATCTCTTTATTATGGAGATGTTTTTGATCTTCAAACTTCCAGCCATGGCTTTGAAACACATTGTGTAGAAAAGGGAAAAAAAGGGGGGGGGAGGGTGGCGGCAAAACCAGCCTTTGTTGGTAGGTGCATGGCAATTTTTTCTTTCTGTCCTGCCATGGCATTAACTGGCCGATGTACAAGGACTGCAGAGGCGGAAGTGTTTGAAGAGTAGTTGCAATCAGACGGTGTTCAGGACAGAAGAGTTCGCCTTGCTGGCGAAATCCTCTTTTCTTCATGGGCCAGAATTGCAACAGACCGCCCGATGACGCATTCCCTTCTCTGTTCTCAGGGAGATCTCAGATAAACCACCCCTATCAGCTGTAAGCATCACCTTTTAAATAATGCTTTCAGGATGCTGGTCTTAGCCTTCAGCCCGCAGTCAGAAAATAACTGGTTGACTTCCAAATGAGGAACATTAAGAGCCCAAAAGGAATGGTTTTTCTAGAGCAGGGAGCCTTGGCACGCTTCCTTACTTGGCATGAAAAGCTCTGGTGGAGACTACAAACACGAGCTTATTCCAGTCTTGAAATCAGCCTGCAAGCTCTTCAGGGAGGGGGAGCTGAAGCAACTTAATGTGTCTGCACCAGGAGGACCCGGTGTACTCAAGCAATGCAACCAAAGGCATACATTAACCTGGGACAGAATGTATGGTTCGAATAACAGAGCAACCTGGGGACACAATATGCTATGAACACTAGGAAAGCTAAGCAGGTATTCTGACTGAACACGGCCCAGAAGACTCGGCCTCATGTGCAGAGATCCTTGGAGGCTGAGGAGGACATTCTAAAAAGAAAAGCACACACCAGTGAGCAAATCATGAAATAGACACTGCATCATCCCATACAGTGCATCTGTCTGCTAATCCAGGTGGTAAAGGAGATCTGGATTCAGCTCTTTCTCAACCACATGGTTCTCTTGTTAGCCTACTAAGGAATACCAAGTATCCTTGTTGTAAAAATCATTCAAAATAATCTTATTGTACCTGGTGCTCTCCAGATCATGGAACACCCATGTCCATCTCTCGTGCTCGGAAGGATAGTAGTCTTGATAAACACAACTCAAAGGCTCCAGATTGGGGAAGACTGCTACCCAGAACACCAAACCACTAAACCAAAGCTAAGTATCAGCATTGTCATTTAACCAGAAAATATTTGGGAGAGGCGAGGAGTAACACATGGCAGGCTGCAGAGGGAGTCCATTTCCTTTCAATTTTAGTAGTTTTCTTAACAGCCAGTAATGAGCCATCTCAACTATCCTATAATGACCCCATAATCCCCCCTGTGGAGTGGAATCTGAGCAACTGAATGGAGCTGAGTGTTTACTGGCCAGATGCCCTTCCTATCACCAATGCAGACTTTTTTCCCCAGCAGATATATTCTCAGTATACCCAAAGAGAGAAATATCTGCCTCTACCTAGGATTGAACTCACACAGCCTCCTGATTGTGAGGTGAGAACTGCACCTCTAGGCCACCACACCATTCGATGAACCATCTGACCTATAGTGCCAGCATAATGTCAATAAAGCACGGTTTGGGTCTTTCTTTTTTAAAAAAGCAAAAATTCTAAGCCATCTCTCACTATTTTATCATTTTTAGAAAGCACTCCCTAGAAAAAGGAGAATAGTGTTTTTGACCAGTGATACCATTGCATTGGGGATGTGTGTGTGTTTACAGTCCTAAATTCTAGAAAAGGATGTTTGCTGCTGCCACAGTCATTCATCATCTCTAAGCAAATATAGTAGGATCACTTCAAGTGACAACTTGCAGGTTGCATTCTTAGGCCTGGGTGATTACACAAAAATAGAAAAAGTAGCTCTGAACCATTGCACAGGACAAGTAGCAAGATACTTTTTAATGGATAAAAGTGGTCAGGGTTACAAAAATGTCTTACGGAGAAGTAAGGTTGCCATCTATGTCCCTTCTTCTTCTAGCTAAAGGATTATTATGGGGAGAGTGCAAAGTTATCGAAGACTCTTATAAGTCCTTTTCAGAAATCCTCTTTAGATTTCGTTATGCATAATATATATGAAACTGCCATAAGGTACTCTCCTTCTTCTATAAAGCCCACTCAATACCCACTCACAAAATAATGGGATAATACTAAGAATGTGCTCAAATCAACGATGGTTCTCCGTTTGCTGATTGCCTTGTCATCTTCTGGGCTCCGGAAAAGATCTTGTCTGTAGTACCCCCAATGCCCCAAGGAACTTATGTTTGGGTGGGGGTAGAGCAAGGACAAGTGGAAGACGTGATATAGCAGAAGCACAGGTGCAAGTAAAGCAAACGGTGGTTCTACCAGTAATTGGGACCAGAGCCTAACCAGCTCCAACATTATCCTCGGTTACGCAAGACCACAAAAGATCACTTTTATGAGGTTAATTTTTCTCTCCCTTTTTGCCTAGCCTAGAATTAGGGCCGAAACAAAATCATGCAAAATAACTGATTTTTTTTTTTTTAAAGCTATCCTCAACTAGAAATTGGGAACCTTTATCTGAGGAGGCCAGATAAAATGATTTCAGTGGGTGTGCCTCAACTCTCTAGCCAAAATGAAGTCCTCCAAAAAGTGCCAAGAAATTTCAGCAGATAAAATCTTGTTATTCGGTTGGATGGAAAAAAAAAAACATCTGAGAACTCTCTCTCTATATAAAATCTACTAAACTCTTGGTGGGGATAGATATAAGTAGAAACAACAATATACAGACTAGGATTGTGCCAGAACTCTGAAATTCGGAACAATTCATGTCATACAAAATGAACTTCACATACATTTTCAGGTGTTTTTACAACCTGCAAACTTAAGTTTCTGATTATTTCATTCCTTCATTTGTTCAGTTTTAAGTTAAAATCAATAGTATTTCTCTCTCTCTTCCACCACCACCACCACCCAGTCCCCGTCCCTGGTACTCTTTCCTCTATTGCTACACTAATTTCAATATATATTTTGAAAGCAGTTATGAAAGCAAGGGGAAGCCTAGCATACTGTATATACCAGTTTACCCTAAGAGCATGTGTATATAAATATATACACACACACGTGTACACACACACACAGGCTGCAGAGGGAGCTCAAGTGGACCAGTGGGTGAGCAAAGGCTCACTTGATGCAATGAAGCTCGCTAAAGGACAAGAGAGGTTACTGCTCTTTCTTCTCTCCTTTCTTGATTTTTGTATTATTATCTCACTCTCTCTTTCTCTCTCTTTCTCTCTCTCTCTCTCAATATATTTCTGTTTTATCAGACACAAGACCCAGAGGCTCAGCCTCAACTGCTCAGTCTCGACTGCTTCCAAAGATCTGCAGGAGAAAAGAAAATATGTAGATGATGTCCAGGTATATGTTGAGGGCTCCAAAGATATATTCCTCTGGACTCATGGCATAGCGACGGTTGCCCATCAGGAGCTGGGTATCAAAAGCCAGGAACTAAGGAGAAAAAAGAAGATACGGGCAGTGATTAAAATGCAATCTTTGGGTGTCCAAGGCGTTGGATGGAGAACACTGTAATGTTGTTCGTTCCCCAATCCTTACTCCCCAATCCCATAATTTAAGTAAGAAGGAAAGAGTTGGCAGGGATGTATGAAAAAAAAGATGTGTGCAAAACCTATCGTCCTGTGCCTGGATGTTCCCAGATTCTTCTCTTGGAAGTGCAGCTAGATTTGCACCTGTGAATATTCAACTTCTTCTACCCAACTCTGCTCTTCACTATGAAGGTTCCCTTGGCTTGGCTTATAAATTGAGGATCTTCTCCAGCCATAGGCCAGCTGGAGTTCCAGTTGCAGTCAGTGACAGAGCAAGAATATGAAAAAAGAATCATCCTGTCCAGCAGATGTGTCCTGATTTCTCTAGCCTTGTTGAACTTGGCTTAGCTTTATTGTGGTTTGTCGAAACAAGCCATAGTGGCTAGGTTCCCACAATATGCTAAATAAAATTAAACCACGCACTATGACTGATGCATATTTATTGGCAGGACAGAATTTAAATATTAAAATTTAAAAATGGATAGGCTATTCACTAGATTTGAATCCTAACTTTTATTTGGGATCCCAGCTGGGCTGGGAATTTCTACTGTTCTTCTGCTTTTCCTTGCAATAAGCTTATGAGCTAGAAGGTCTGGAAGTCTCTCTTGCTTTTCCAGTAGTTTGCCAAAGTGGCATAAAGTTGACTGGTGAGGATTCATCTGGGATAGATTAAAATTCAAGCTAGAAATGAATATATGGGTTATATTTTACGCATTATTGTCACATCCATACAAGCTTCATGAAATGGCGCTTCTAGTTCTGCAACTACAAATGAAGTGGTATTAATCATGTCAAACTTAAGATGATTTCAATTTCAGACATTGAATGCGCCTTTTTTTATTTTTCAGGTTTTGATCTGTTTAAGTCAGCTTTGATTCCTACCAACTGCCAGGCTGAATTCCTGAGTTTTCTTGGCAAGATTTTGGGAGTGGTTTGTTTGCCTTTACCTGCCTGCTAGAGATGAGACAGAGGGACTGGCCCAAGGTCACTTTTGTGCCTAAGATAGGACTAGTAGGTAGGACTAAAATTCACAATCTCCCAATTCCCAACCTGGTGCCTTAACCCAAATACCAATGAGCCACAGTGGTGCAGTGGTTAGAGTGCAGTACCACAGGCTACTTTTGCTGACTGCCAGCTGACTGCAATTTGGCAGTTCGATTCTCACCAGACTCAAGCTTGACTCAGCCTTTCATCCTTCTGAGTCAGGTAAAATGAGGACCCAGAATATTGGGGGCAACATGCTGACTCTGTAAACCACTTAGAGAGGACTGTAAAAGCACTGTGAAGTGGTATATAAGTCTAAGTGCTATTGCTACTGCTACTGCTATCAAACAGCTGCAAAAGCATGCCATGGCAATTGTTTATGCTGTTTCCCCCTTGTTGCTGCTTTATCCCAGATGATATATGAGGCAGCCTTAAGTCCAAATTATATTTTAACATCATTCCAATACCAACCCTCAAGCTAATTTTCTATTATTATTATTATTATTATTATTATTATTATTATTATTATTATTATTATTATTATTTACAAAAATGACAGTATACACAGCAAATGAGATAACCATGCTGGGTTTCATATCACAAATCACTAGTTGAATGCTTCCCAAGTGTTTAGGGCTGCGTGATGTATTGGTGGATTATGCGAGCAGATCCCAGTAAGGTGGCCTTCTGCAGCTGACCAATGGTGATCTTGTCAGCGCCAATTGTTTTTAAGTGTTTGCCTAGGTTTTTAGGCACAGCACCCAGTGTGCCGAATACCATTGGAACCACCTGCACTGGTTTATGCCAGAGTGTCTGCAGTTCGATTCTCAAGTCCTAATATCTGGTGACTTTTCAAGTTGTTTCTCATCGATTCTGCTGTCACCAGGTATGGCAATGTCGACGATCCACACTTTTTTCTTCTCCACAATCGTGATATCCAGGGTATTGTGTTCCAAAACTTTGTCAGTCTGTATTCAGAAGTCCCACATGCCCATTTTGCAGGCTCATTTTTGAGCACTTTTTCAGGCTTATGATCCCACCAGTTCTTTGCTACAGGCAGATGGTAGTTGTGAAACAAGTTCCAATGGACCATCTGAGCAACTGTATTGTGATGTTGTTTGTAGTCAATCTGAGTTATTGTCTTGCAACAGCTCAGTATGTGATCAATGGTTTCATCCAGGGGTGGGATTCAAATTTTTTAACGAACGGTTCTGTGGGCATGGCTTAGGTGGTGGGTGTGGCTTGGTGGTCATATGACTGGGTGGGCGTGGCTTGGTGGTCATGTTATTGGCTGGGCATGGCCAACTCAATATCACTCACATCAAGGCACGCACCTCCTTGCCTGGCCTCTCATGACTGTGGGGATGCTGCAATGGTCGTAAGTGTGAAAAATGGTCATAAGTCACTTTTTTCAGTGCCATTGTAACTTTGAATGGTCACTCCACACAAGCAATGTACCAGCAAAGGAGGGGAAAAAACTCCAGAGAAGTTCCTGAGACAGGAATTCTAGTCCTGCCAAGATTGTAATAAGAGTTAATGGAGGGGCAGTTTCTGTAAGCAATACCAGAATGTTTCCTTCCTGCCTTCCTTACAGGATTAGGCCAGGAATTTCTTCTCACAACAGGTTCTCCAAACTGCTTAGTTTGTTAACAACTGGTTCTAGTGAATAGGTGAAAACTGGTAGAATCCCACCCCTGGTTTCATCATTCTTTACGGAGTCTGCATTTGGGGTCATCAGCAGATTTTTCTATTCTGGCTTGCTTTGATTACATTCGTTCTGATGGCTTGTTCTTGGGCTGCAAGAATCAGGCCTTCTGTTTCTTTCTTCAGTGTTCCGTTGGTCAGCCATAACCAGGTCTTTTCCTTATCTACTTTTCCTTGGATCTTTTCCAGGAACTGTCCATGCAGTGCTTTGTTACACCAGCTGTCAGTCCGAGTTTGCATTGCTGTTTTTCTATATTGATTCTTGGTTTGCTGCACTTTGAGCAGCTTCCTCTTGTTGACCTTCATCAAAGCTGGTTCAACACTGTCTTTCACATAATCTGCCAGAGCATGCTTCTCTTCTTCAACTGTCTGCTTCACTTGCAAAAGTCCTCTGCCACCTGCTTTTCTGGGCAAATATCATTGTTGATTGGCTAATCATAACTCACTAATCGTAAAACATCCCATGGGATGCCACCTTGACATGATGGGGGGCTTAACTGTTCCAATGAAGCTGAGAGCTGTGCTGGTAGTAGTGCAAACTACCAGCAGGTCCAACCATGTCAGAGAGGTCTAGGCTGAGGAGCAGAACTGGGTGCACCCAACAATCCATGCAATAATCATGGTGAAACACAGCTGAACGAAGCCAAGGCCAGCTCGGTCATTGCCCGGGTTAACAAGGACCGCATTGGGTGTTGGGGGACCAGGGCATCGGTTGACAAATGGGCTATAGGCCATAGGTCCCATAGCTGAGCAACCAGGATATGGGCCTACAGGGCTACTGGAAGTTGGACAACCTCAGAAGTGGCAGAAATACACCATGTCAGAGAACCACACTGTAATGAAATGCTACTACAAAGCAGAACCAGAAAAATGAGGCCACCAAAAAAGGATGTACAAGTTATGGAAACAAGAATATCCAGACTCAAGGATAACTGAATTATGATTAGTTGATCAATGACGATTCATCACTCGAAACAAAGTGCTCAGTGAATTCGAACTTGAAGAAATACTAAATAATAATAATAATAATAATAATAATAATAATATCCATCTCTTTCCTTTGCTTTATGATTGTTTCCTAAAATCCTCATTAAAGAAGTAGGACTCACCATTCATATTTGTGAATTCGTGCCATGAGCAATCCTGGGTTATCAAAAGTACAAAGTGACATGATCAGAAAACAAGGAGAACAGCCTTTCTTTGTTTGGAATTGGAAATGGTAAGCTGGTTTATTCCAGTATTGTTGACAGGGTTACAGAAATAGGCCAGATAACCTTGTTGGCTTAAGGCACTGGCTGATATGTATATATCTCTCCTATCTCTGAGTATTTGCGTAAGAACCACATTCAAAGGTCCAGAATCAGGAGCAGAGAAGATAAATGGAAACTGAGGGAGGGTTAGGCCAAAAGAAGGAGAAAACCTTTTGATAGCTCAGAGAAATGTCCAGAGAACTCCACAGAAAGATTTTTCAGGAACCCTGACAAAAAGAGAGAAATGTTCTAGCACATAGAAGGCACCCATCTCAAATAAGGAAGTTCATTTCCATCAGATGGATTACTGAACAAAGAAATAGATGCCAACTGATGAGCTGAAAACATTGCAGACCCAATGGGCTGAATCTGGCCTTAGAATCTGGACAGGAAAATGGTACAAGAAAGAAGATCTGATGTGAGACCAGCCTACAACATGCCTCAACTGCCTCACTGCCCTTTTTAAAAAATCTTTCTCTATGTGGCATCTCTCAGCATGGCAGAGCCCAGAATAGGGAAGGAGCAAAGTCTATACAGCCAGTCTTCTTCCATGAATGTACTTGTTATCCATCCCTTCAATACAAGTGTGTGGCTTTACAAGCTTCTAGCATGTGCCTTTTAAAAAAGTTGATGGCTTTATTGAGACCATTCATTCATTCAACCACCTGACAGTTTTAGTTCTTTTGCATTGGTGCAGAAATCTAAACAATAAAACATGACTAGGAGAGGAGTTTGGCTTTTTATGGGGATAAAAATAAGGCTGAGCATACGTTCCACCCACAGATTCGTATTTTGGGACTAACTAACTTGAAACTGATCACTGACACAATATACTTTCCACAATCCCCTTATGTCTGTGACATATTGTAGCCTATATTGTTTTAGCTTTCCTTGGCCTGCAATGTTTCGGGATGCTTCACTCTGCTTAAGATTCTTAAACTGAAGAAGGGCATTATCCAAGGACTTCATCTTCCATTTGAAGGCAGTCAAGGAATGATGAAAACATTTTACCTAATTTCTACAAGATGATTGTAATATCATACAAGGGACACACAGATCTCACCACTTTAACCCAAATATGGACAGGCTTCATCCTTAAGTCCCAAAGGTGCTTTTCCAAAAGGCAACTGGACTTTCTTTCTTTAAGTTGCTGACTTAAAGGACTGAAGAGCTGAAGGAGCTTCTTGAATGAGAAGTGAAATGTTTTCAAGGAAAAAACAAAGTCCAGTTGCCTTTTGAAAAAGCAACTTTGGGACAACCATGGCCTGGATGATTGAGAATCTCCATAAATCTTCAACCCTAGGGATATCAAATGCCCCTAAGCCACATTTTTCAAGCTGCTAGAGCCTCTCAGAGAGCGTTCCCATCACATTGAAGAAGTAACATGTTCATTAAATTAGGCTTCACTGTGGGTTTTTTTTTTTAATTACTTGACAACCCAGCCACACCAGAACCTCCTGGTCTATGTGCATGATGTCACTCCAACTGCTTTGCATCCTCACCAAGCCCACTTTCACCCCTTTGCTGCCCCCTCCCTCTGCACATCCATTGAAATACTCTACTTGAACCTAGGCAACTCGAACAATGCTGACTTACCATTGTAAATACAACTGCACCCAGTACAGCATAAATGGCCTGGAGCCATGGCACCTGCAGAGAAAGAGACAGAGCTTTGGGGTCAACCCTAATAAGGCAGAATTTAATGTAACCTATATGAGGACAGAAACATCCAAACGACTGCTGAAAGAAGGAAGGTCTGGTTGATTCCCAAATAATAATGAAGAAGAAGAACTCTTTATTGGCCAAGTGTGATTGGACACACACAAGGAATTTGCCTCCAGTACATTATTCCAAATAGAAATCTTTCTGGAAGAAGAGAAAGAACCAAGCGAGCCTTCTGGGTGAAAAATATAGGGAAGCAGATTCTAACCACTCCCTAAAGTGCTCCCAAAAGTAGGAGTCGTTCATTTGTGACCCTGGAGGTTTCTTCTCAAAATGGTTGCAAAGCTTTCCTTCACCAGCACAGCAGAGAGGGTTAGGGATGCTACAGTTTCTCCTGCCCTGGATATTCTGCATTTAACGGGGGTTGAGGCCTTGATGGGACCATTACCTTTCAAGTCCTTCCGTTATTTTTGCCTCTTGCAGGAAGTTGGGACCTGCTTATGGACTTGTGTGCTTCCAGAATACTATTGGTGGCCTTCTCATTCAAGCTAATGGAACAAATTAAGGCTACATCTTTCAGTATCTGGTCTCTATTATTTCCATCATTGTGTATCTTTCTCTGAGTATGTATATATAATTAAGGAGCTTCTTTGCTTTAATATAGTGAGACTAATTAGAAAGCACCATTAAATTTACTTTGGGCCTGAATAATTCAGACATGCAAGTGGTATTATTTTTCCCATTTTTGCTTCTGTTAATATTTAAGATGAATGTATGACCGGAATGTTATACATTATATAGCTGATAACATCTCATTTGTATATTATCGGGCCTCATGTAGATGACGGAAGCTTACATTCCCCTCAATCAGATTTTGAATAGTTATTGCTTTTTGGAACTACCATGTTCAAATAAGTGTGTGTGTGTGTTTGTAGGTTTGTGTGTGTGTATGTGTTGTAGAAACCCTTTGTTGTTTTCTATAAGGATATTAAAAAGGATCTAAACAGATCACATGGTAAAGCTTTTATCAGCTTGTTGCACAGATAGGCAGCAACTGTAAATGGGAAATCACATGCGTGAAACTTCTTTATATAAAGAATCTTTCGAGCAAGATTTATTGTTTAAGGTCAAAGACCAAATAAAAATGGAACTTACTACCTTTTTTTTAAAAAAAAAAGTCACATTAAGGAAGTAGGCAACTTTCTCTGTGTCACGCTAGTTCACTACATCTGTTTCTCAACCTCCATTCTTGAATGCATTCAAGCATACCATTCATCATCTTGTGATCGATTGGAACTAACTTCAGGTCATGATCTGCTCTAATCTGCAGACTGGCCCAAATTTACAGGTGTGATCAGGAAAAACAGCGAGAAAACAAGAATGTGCTGAAAGCCATTTGGAGAAGATGGAACATTGAAATGAAACTCTTTACGTACACGATTTTGTAAACCAGGGGTCCCCAAACTTGGCCACTTTAAGACATGTAGACTTCAATTATGCTATGGTGGCTGGAGAATTCTGGGAGTTGAAATCCACAAGTCTTAAGGTTGCCAAGCTTGGAGACCTCTGTTATAAACAAATCATTTTCACCATCTTCAACATTGCAGGAAAAGAAAGCAATGCATTTTTTTATCAAGACAATTTTAGCAGCCTTACCTATCAGAGTTTTAGGCTGTAGGAAAATTAAAACATGCAGAGGTCCAAGATCAGAGGGATTATCAGATACTCTGAGGACCAGGCTAAAAATTATTGCTAACCCCCAGTTTGTCTGCTGCTTTCTCTGAGGGATGGCACTTCTCCATACTTCTCTGTTTTAATTCTACCAAATGAAAAGGAAAGCCGATCACGCTCAATGGCTTGGATATGGTGAAAGGAGTTGGCAAAGGCTATTTCCAATCCATCAGTATTTTTTTTTAATGGACATCTTTGGGAAGAAGGAGAAGGAGAAGAAGAACTCGAAAATCCCAGCAATAAAATAATGTAATTCTTTTCTCCCATGCCCTGACAGAAGCCTATGGGTGTATTTTTTTATTTCCGATAATAGTGGACATTAGAAAATCCTCCTACTGCAGATGACATGTATTGCTACTGCAAGAATGATAACAGCAGAAGATTGTGAATGGAAGTTCAAAATGGTTTCCGGTAGGAAACCATTAGCGATGAGAAATGATCTAGAGCAACAAAGCTAATGGGAAGCCCAGCCCAGCCAAAACCCAAGCAAACAAAGCACGCCTATCAAAAGGCCCTCATTATGTAGGCCAGCAAAAGATAAGCTTACCCCTCCTCCCCTCTTCTATCAATATTTCTCAATACCTAGAAGGCTCCTGTGATAACAAATGGTAGAATGAAAACTGTTGATTAGGATGATTAGGGGACTGGAGACTAAAACATACGAAGAACAGTTACAGGAACTAGGCTTGGCTAGTCTAGTGAAGAGAAGGGCCAGGGGAGACATGATAGCAGTCTTCCAATATTTGAGGGGCTGCCATAGGGAGGAAGGGGTCAAGTTATTTTCTAAAGCACCTGTAGACCAGACAAGGAATGATGGATGGAAACTGAACAAGGAGAGATTTAACCTGGAAATAAGGAGAAACTTTCTGACAGTGAGAACAATCAACCAATGGAACAGCTTGCCCTCGGAAGTTGTGGGAGCATCATCACTTGAGACTTTCAAGAAGAGATTGGACTGCCATCTGTCAGAAATGGTGTAGGGTTTCCTGCTTGAGTGGGGGGTTGGACTAGATGACTTATAAGGTCCCTTCCAACTCTGATTATCTGTTATCTGTTGTTGGAGAGATGCTAACCTTCCTCCTTGCCTCCATTCTACCTGTTTCTTTCCCTCTCACAATCAATATTTTCCCCATGAGCAAGTTAAAACTAAATGCAACCCAATGGCAAAACCTGCTGCCCCCAAAGTGATAACAAGGCCTGAAACACAGGTAATTGTTATGGCAAAACAAACTGAGATAAGGCTTAGGAGGAAATTACAGTTAGGACATTTAATCAATGGAACGGCTTGTTTCCAGAGGTCATGGGTTCACCAGCACTTGAGATTGGACAACCCTTTGTCAGAAATGGTATAGGGTTTCCTGTTTCCTTGAGCAGGGGGTTGGACTAGAAGACCTCCAAGATCCCCTCCAACTCTGTTATTCTATTATATTCTGTAACTGAGTGAGCTTATATGGGAAAGAGGGTGAGAACATGGCAGTAAGATACTAGGCAATTAGCAGCCCCCAGAACAGATTCTACAAGCAGTAGAACAAAGGATCAGCAGAAGATGCCCTATTGGGTTTTTTTAAAACTCTACTTTTCTCTCTTAAACAAGATATTCCAAAATTGTTTACCACCTCCATATGATAACTGACACTTCTCCTTTTGGCTGACAATCTGTCCCAAGCCTTCTGCCTTACACTAGCTATGCTAGCAGTGGTTGTGATAAAAGCAAATACTTAATAAAAATAGAGGAGAGAAATAAATCAAATCTGAAGAGTCTAAATGACAAAGGAGAAAGGAAATGATTTCCCTTCCAAATATCTACTGGGGTTCACATTCTTGGACCATATTTCCTTTCAAAGGATCTTTCTGTAGTTGGATTAGTGAAGGCGATACCGACACAATGGAAAACTACAGAAAAAAAATTAAGATAAAGTAATCCTCCACTCATGACCACAACTGAGGCCCCAAATGTATGTTGTTAAGTGAGAAACTTGTTAAGGGAGTTTGGCCCCATTTTATTACTTATATTGGCATATTTGTTAAGTGAAACACTGCACTTGTTACATTAGCAACGCCATCGTTAAGTGAAATGCGGGTTTCCCATTGATTTTGCTTGTTGGAAGGTTGCAAAAGGCAACCACATGCCCCCGGGACACTGCAACCATCTGTCATGCCCCTATTGGAGTCTGACTCTGAGGGAGAGGAGGATCAGCCGACAGGGAGTGGAAGTGTGGCTCCGGAGGTTGTGAAGGAGGCTGGGCAGTCAGAGGAAGACCCATCCCCTCTCCATCCTAGGGAATGCAGAGAGGAGAGGATAAGGGAGAGACATGAATGGCATGGTCTACAGGGGAGGAAAGGGCCTTGATCCTCTTCATGGACTGCAGCTGTGAGAACTGGTTAAAAGGACGGACATGCGTATGGGCCAGTGCTGGAAACAAAGCGTGGAAATATCTCTAGTCTGTTGTTCCTCTCTGAGTTTGGCATCCTTCCCAGTGTGTGTTCCAATATCTGTGGACATCTTCAAGTCCTTATCTTGCCTGGTTCCCTTAATTGCTTCAGTGTGGTTTGTGTTGTTTTTACTCTTTATAATTTATAGGCATTTTTAGTTTAAACGGCATTTCCTCCTTTTCATAACTGCTTGTGGGGGAATTTTTTTGTCTCCAGTCAAGGATATTTGGAGCTTTGAAGCAAAGTGAAGGAATAAAGGGGGCTTCACCTGGTTTTGTGACTGTGTTTATTTTGTATCCCACCCTGGATCATCACACCATCATAAATATGACTCAATTGCCAAGCTTCTGAGTTTTATTCAGGTGACCATGGGGATGCTGCAATGGTCATAAGTGAGACAAATGATCACGGACAAGAGATGACAGATAGAAAGGAAATATTCTTTTTTTCTAATGTAATGATGGCCTGATTAAAAACTAAAATAGAGGTAGAAATAAGAATACACACTTTTATATAAAGCAACAACTAGATGGAAAGATTAAAGGTTGAAAGATGGTATTATTATGCATGTTTAAACAATATCATGATTGGCACTAGAATGGTGTATTGAAACATTGAATAACTAAACAATGAAGGACTATATCTTAATATAAACACCTGTGTCAACACTAGGATTAGCTCTGGTGGCCTGACTAGAAGTAGAATAGAGGTAGAAATAAGGGGAATATTAGTATGCATATTTTTTATATAATAGAATAAAAGCAATAACTAGATGGAAGGATTAGAGGTTGAAAGATGGAATTATTATGTATGCTCAAATAATATTGTGATTGGCATTAAAATGGAACATTGAAATATTGAATAACTGCTTTAAAAGAAACATGTATATTAATACTAGGGTTATGTGAGTTTGACTAATGTAACAAATATTATTAATATTATTATTGCGACTTGTATCGAAATGAATGATACCCAGATGCCACACTGTTCTTGTATTGATGTTGATGTATATTTTTTTAAAAAAAAAAAACCCCAAAAACGGCAGGGGGGGGGGAGAGAAAGAAAAATGACCACAAATCATTTTTTTTTCAGTGCCATTGTAACTTCTAACAGTCACTAAGCAAATGGTTGTAAGTCAAGGACTACCTGTAGTGTTTTTTGCTTCACCCCTAATTTGCATAACATCAATGACATAACTGAGCATTGGAAGAAAGTTCTGCGTCTCCTCTGCTATTAGACGTGGCAAATCGGTAGAATACATATATATGGATTTGGTTGGCAAAAATAGGAAACTTACATAATGGAAAGGAAGCATAACAGCCAGTATGATCCCACTGAACAGCAGCACCATCAGCATCACAAAAAGCACCCCCTGGCAAGACGTAAAGTCATACTGTGGGAGAAAACAAGAGGACATAAGTGTAAGATGCATGGATTAACTTGAAAGTCCCCTTAGCTCCTGGACAGCCTAAGTCAGTGGCCCCCAACCTTTGGGGCACCAGAGACCAGTTTCGTGGAGTGAAGTTTTTCCACGGTTTGGAGGGGATATGGTTTCATGTGTTGCCTGCGTCTCAGGAATGTGGTTTCATTCTTATTTGTGTGTTCTGGTTTCTGGCATATCATGGACCAGGGAACTGGGGATCCCTGGTCTAAGTAATGCCTACATGTGCCTTTCCCAACTTAATATTTATCAGATGCATTGAATCTGCCATCTTAGAGCATTAATGAAATTGATATCCAATGAATCTTCAAGTCACAAGATTTAGGGGGGGCTCCCATAAATAAATAAATAAAAACCCAAATATTTGCTACTTTGTTTAGCAGCTGAACTTAATGTATATTATATATTGTATATTCCCTTTTATGTTATCTATAAACTACAACCATACCAATACAATACCAATCATAGGGGCAAAATCATAAATAGAGATCAGATCAAGAATAGATGTCCACAGAGCATAAACTCAGTCCTTCCAAACAATAGAAAATGTTTGACTTGCCATGTGGAAAGGGCAAAAGACTCTTTCAAATGATTCTACTATATTTTTATTTTCTTGCTGTTCCTGCCTGATAAAGTCCTTCTGAATGAGTGATGATATAGAGTGGGTTTAAAAGAAAAACTCATCATACTGTTTGAAGAGATCTTAAAAAGCATTTCCCACCACTTCCATCTAAAAAGTTGCCAATTAATTTCATTCCCAGTGGGAGAAAATTCATTTTAACTTTTTTGGTTGGCAATCCTTGAGCCAATTCTCATATCTGGATAGGGAGAGCGGAGAGAGGCAAGAACATTCCATGGAAAAGCTGCTTTTCAAGGCCACCGTTATCTACATGACAGGAGAAGCTGTGTAAGTTTGCTCAATGATGTAAATTATAAAGCAGGGTTTTTAAATCTCAGAAACTTTAAAATGGGTGGATTTCACCTCCTAGAATCCTCAACATGTCTTAAAGCTGTTAAGATTGAGAAACACGGCTCTAGAGTAAATCACAAAATGTTTTCCTGCTAACTTTAACAAAGAAAAAACTTCTCTGTTTACTTAGGAGATGGTAAAATCAGGGAACTATGGTATAAATGCATTTATGCACCTTGGTCTGGAAGCTAAATATGGTGACGGAAAGGCAAACCAAAGCTGTAATCCCCAGGCAGAGGAGGACAGAGGTGGTGTTGTAGTAGCTGCAAAAAGAATAATGACATGACATCGTTGAGAAGAGTCAAGCAGTCAACATCAGACATATCAGAAGACTATCTGCTTAAAATTTATAAATTTGTCTAAGGATCCATCAAATGCTAATTTGTTGTTAATCAAATGGGCAATTTTCATCTTTAGCATCACAGAAAACCATCTGTGGGACTTTTTTTTCTACTTGACCGCTAATTAATCTTAGCAAGAAAAGTTCTGGTTTCAGTTGATTGACCTTGAACATTCCTTGTATATTAAGTGTATTTTTTACAAGCCCAACAGACATGATAAAATGATCTATCATGTTGTGCACATAATAAATTTAAAGTATCTTTATGCAGTAGGATCCTAGATGCTCTCTGAGCTTGGTGGCTTTCTTGTGGAAACCTTCATTACCAAACTAGTTAACATCATGATGAAGTTACCTATTACTAATGAAACATCTGCAAGAAAACCACCAAGCTCAGAGAGCACCAAGGACTCCACAGTTTAACCCTAACCTACAAATATTGTGTTTTATCAGCACTTTGAAACATTCTAAGACAATTTTTCTGCAGTCATATACCAAGAGTGTGTCATTTTGTAACAAATCTCGATTAAGTTATAACAATGTAAATCCCAATTTTTACATATTTAAAATTTAATTTAAAACATATTTTCCCACTGTTCCATCAGTATATTACATCCAAAGTTCTTAGACCTAGGCTTTAATAGAATTTGCCCTTAGAAAAATACGCTCAGTATTTCAAGTGTCCCAATTTACATTAGCTTTTGTATTGCTTTGCAAAATTTTGCTGAACAGTAGGGGAAAGGTAATGGTTATTGCCCTGGTCAGTTGTCCAGGATGCTTGAGTGACAGCTTTGTTTATCTGCTCTTCACATTTGCTCTCCCTATGCCATTGATTCGCCTTTGATAAATACTGAACAATGGAAATCCATCATGTTGTTCTACATGGGATTATTACAGCAGAAACAAAGGAAGGATTATACAAGATCCAAACCAGAGACAGACTGAAAAAGAAGATTCTTTCTAGCATCTTCCCCCTCTCCCCACTTTAATCTATTCATTTCTAGGCAGAATTAGAGCTACTGTACAGCAGATAGAATAATAGAATAGAATAATAACTTTATTGTCACTGAGTGTATACTGATCAGCATACATTAAAATGAAATTTCATTGCATGCCTCTCTCAAAGGGTCACCACCTCCAATATACACTACATGAACATGACAAAATAAATAAATAAATACAAAATTATGTATATACCCAGTTATATTATGTGTCTCAAAGAAACAATACAGTCTAGTTTGGATGTATACATGTACATGGTAAGAAAAACAAATCTTGTGAGTTTACCAGATGGATGGCATAGGGAAACAAAGCTGTTACAGAATCTGGTAGTCCCACTATAAATACTTCAAAACGTCCTCCCAGAGGGGAGCAATAGAAACAGACTGTGAAATGGGTGCGTGGGGTTTCGAACAATGCTTTGAGCTCATGGCACTTATAAATGGTATCCCGAATAACAGTATAAATGATGCCCAACTCTCTTGGAAAATGTTGGCTAAGCAACTGATTATTGGCTATTGAGTTACAATTGGAGAACTAGAGAATAATGAAATCTTGAAAAGCCTAGAAATTAAAATCAAATTATATATTTGATATAGATTTTCAGAAGTAATGATTGCAGAAAAATGCAGAATGCCAGGGAAAAAATATAATCATGCAGACACACACACACACACACACACACATACAAATACACAGCATGTTATTCAGATACCTAGTATGGGCATTTACCTGGAGATCATTCCTGTCAGGTAAGCCATGGACAGAGTCTATAAAAAATAAAAATCTTTAGTTACTGCAAAAGCAAAAGCTGGCGGCTAAGAAGGAAAAAAGATGTAAAGCTGTTTATGGATATTGTTGTGAATTAATAAAAGTGCTTAAATAAAGATTATTAAAACCTTTAGAAAAATGCAGGGTTCTGGCCCTGCACTTCTGATTGGCTGATAATAGCGACATTGGATTGGTCCGTTCAGGAGAATCTGATTGGCTAATAGCGGGCCTCTTTCATTGGTTAAGGGAACTAACGCTTCCCGTTTCTTATTGGTTATTTGATCAGCAGCTTGTCTATAAAAAGGGCTATTGCTGCCGTAGTTTTTGCTCTGTTCCACAATGTTAAATAAAGAGTTGAAGTTCACTGTTCATCGTCTTGTCTCCACTTCTTGCACCCATGCGCAGAACAAAACACTGGCAACTAGGGTGGGATGTGGAGACGTCAGAGCTGACTGAACACTACAGAGCGCTAAACAGAGCACGTGGCTGAAGATGCACCAACGGCTGAACCATGTCTAGGAGCATCATACCACCCGCTCCATTCGACCCAGCACAAGAAGACTGGGACTCATATATGGACCGATTCCAGATGTTTCTGGAGACCAACAACTTGAAGGATACCACTACCAGAAAGAAGTGAGCGCTATTCCTAACTCACTGCGGGCCGACCGTGTTTAAGATGGCCAAGGCACTAGCCAAACCGTCTGAGGTGAAATCCATGGACTGGGACGTCCTTGAGCCCCTTCTACGGGCCCACTATGCACCAACCGTACCAAGGCTTGTTCGAAGACATGAATTTTATCAGAGAGACCAGCGGAAGGGAGAAAGCGTTGCAGATTTCATTGCAGATCTCCGGAATTTGGGAGGCCTCTGCGGGTTCGCCGACCTCGAAGAGGCCCTGAGAGACCGAATAGTTCTGGGATTAGATGCGCTAGCTACACAAAGTAAGCTGATGGTGAAAGGCGACATTAGCCTTACAGAGGCCATCGCTGACACTACTGCAGCAGAAGCAACCAGGAAGTCGGCTGCACGAATGCACCGCACCCACGCCCCGCTCCGCCAACTTGCCGGCGAAATCTCACCTCACCTGGAAGGACAGCAACGACAACCCATTACGAGGACCTCCAATTGTCATCAGAAAGTGATGAAGAAGAGGTCAACCGGCTCCGGTCTGAATGAGACCAACGCCATCAACGTAACCAGAGAGTGCAGTACCAATGCGCTGGTTATGGGGCAAACCACCCACGATCAGACTGCAAATTCCTCGACCCGCTCTGCCATGTGTGCGGGAAAAGAGGTCACATCGGAAGAGTCTGTAGAAGCAAGCAAGGATCCGGCCCACCTCAGAGGGGGACCAACTACCGCCAGCCCACAGGAAGTCGTCCTGTGAATCGGGAATACTTAACCCACCAATGGAACAACCACTCCTACAGAAACAAACCACCAGCCCAGTCAACGAAACGAGAAGAGGCACACCAAACCATTATGATTGGTCACGCCTCATCATTAGACGCCAAGAAGATCCGGGTGAAGGTCGCCATCGAAAACCAGCCCTGCATGATGGAAGTCGATTCAGGATTGTCCCTCTCGATGGTTTCCTGGAAGATCCTTAAACAATTAATTCCCACCGTCCAGTGGCAAGACCTCAGATTCCAAAGAATCATACTCAAGGACTATCAGGGAAATCGAATCCCAGTCATTGGATCCAGCAAAGTCCGTGTCTCATTTAAAAATCGTACTGCATCCACTAACCATAGTCGACAGGGATCGGCGTAGTTTGTTAGGCCTCCAATGGTTCGCCCCACTTGGAATTGAAGTAGCCGACATTTACCGAACCAACAGCGACGACTGGGAAGAGGCCATCATCCGGGAGTTCCAGGACATCTTTACAGATAAATTTGGCAAGTACAAGGGGACCCCAATATCATTTAACCTTAACCCTGAAGTAGCTCCCATCCGCCTTAAGCCTCATTGAGTTCCATTTGCCCTTAAACCAAAGATTGACGAGCAGCTTCATAAATTAATAGCCCAGGGTGTGTTAGAACCAACCGACCACGCTACCTGGGAAACCCCAATCATAACACCCATCAAGCTGGATGGATCGTTAAGAATTTGTGGGGACTACCGAGCCATCCTGAATCACGTCCTTCAGCAGACCGCTTACCCGGTACCGGTGGTACAACACCTTCTCCATTCCCTGGGGGGCGGAAAAGTCTTCGCTAAATTGGATTAACACAGGCATACCAACAACTGCCTGTAGATAAAAAAACGGCAGAGGCACAAACGATCGTTACGCACCAAGGTGCATTTAAGTGCAACCGACTCCAATTCGGAGTTAGCGTGGCCCCAGGAATCTTTCAGAGCTTGATGGAGAGAATACTCCAGGGTATAAAAGGGGTTGTACCTTATTTTGATGACGTTTTAATTGCTGCTCTGACTAGAGAAATACTAAGGGAGCGCCTGAGGTTAGTTATCCAGAAATTTAAAGACTCTGGCCTTAAAGTAAAAAAAAAATAAGTGTCAACTGTGTACGGATAAAGTAGAATTTTTTGGGTACTTAATCGATAAACAAGGCATTCACCCCACCAATAGCAAGCTAAGGGCAATCAAAAACGCCCCAAGGCCCATAAATAAGACTGATCTCCAAGCTTTCCTGGGGCTCATTAACTTCTACAACATCTTCTTGCCCCAGAAAGCAACCGTAGCTGAGCCCCTACATAGACTTCTCAACAAAAAAGCAACCTGGGTCTGGGGACACTGCAAGGAGCACGCATTCCGACAAGTAAAAAACTTATTGACTTCAGACACTGTTTTGATGCAGTATAATGAGACTTTGCCTTTAACGATTACATGTGATGCATCACCATTCGGAGTGGGTGCCATTTTGAGCCATGTGTTACCAAACGGAAGTGAAGCCCCTATTGCCTGCTTTTCAAAACCGCTATCAAAAGCTGAACGTAACTATAGTCAAATCGATAAAGAGGCTCTTGCTGTCGTTTCTGCTGTTAAACGATTTCATGAATATATTTATGGGCCAGTTTTTACTATAGTTACTGACCACAAACCTTTGCTGGGGATTATAGCGGGGGACAAGCCAACCCCTTATATATTATCTCCCAGAATGACTCGCTGGTTGGAATTCTTGGCTGCATATGATTATAAACTGCAACACCGCCCGGGGAAAGCCATCCCCCACACTGACGCACGAAGCTGTGCACCACTTCCAGAAACCGTTGACGACCCAGCTCCAACCGTCACAACGCTCCAGATTGAGACACTTCAATCACCACCACTGACAGCTCGAGATATCGTGATCGAAACCAAATGCGATCCCATTTTGGTGCAAGTTCTTAGCTGGGTCGAGCGAGGATGGCCATTGGATCAAATCCCTGACAATTTCAGTCCTTTCAAGAATCGACAGACGGAACTGTTTTCCCAGAAAGGCTGCATCATTTGGGGGGATAGAGTCGTTGTCCCAGAGCGGCTGCAACGAGCGGTATTGAAAAACCCGGCATTGTGCGCATGAAGGCACTCGCACGAAGCTACGCGTGGTGGCCGGGTATCGACAAGCAAATCAAGGCCTGGGTAAAGACTTGTTGCAAATGCCAGGAAGTTAGCAATGCCTCACCGAAAGCAACCCCAACAGAGTGGGAAACACCCAGGGGACCATGGTCCCGTATTCATATTGACTTTGCGGGACCTACTAAAGGACACACATTCTTAGTAACGGTGCATGCCTACTCAAACTGGCTTGAAATCCATGAAATGAAAAGTACCACAAGCGAATCCATCTTCAGAAAATTGGACAGATTATTCGCAACCCATGGACTGCCAGACGTTCTGGTATCCAACAACGGCCCCCAGTTTACCACGCTTTCTTTGGAACAGTATTTGGCGGACCGTGGTATTCGCCATGCGCTAACTTCGCCGGTGCATCCTGTGGCCAATGGAAGAGCCGAGCGCATGGTACAATTCTTCAAAAAGACCCTACATAAAATGGACTATGGCAATATCAAAGATAAGATTAACCGGATATTCTTTCTTCAACACATCACTCCGCACAGCTTCACCAACAAGACTCTGGCTGAATTGTTTTTTTTTTTGAAACAAATTTTATTAATTTTAAAGACAAACAACATATCATTAACCATTAAGTACATAAAACCTCTTAACATTATAAATTTTTACAAGTGGGATAAAACATTATTTTTATACAACATAATTCTAATTTATCCCATTTCCATATGGACACATAAATATCTTTCAGCAAATTTCTCATTATTTCTCTTTACTCTTATTCAATTTCATTTTTTTTCTATATTTATCCATTTTATAGTCATCATATTCATTTCTTTCTGACTTGTTTACAATTACATTCCTCCAAGGTTTTATTAATTCTTTTTAAAAAAAAAAAAATTTTTTTTTAATAATTTTACAGAAGACACAATACACAAACATACAAAACACAAAACATAAACAAAACTAAAAGATTTTTTCTGAAGATTGTCTGATCCCGGGTTAAAACTCTTCACACAGACACAAATTCAAATATCATATTCACCCCATATATCCTTCTATATCTTATTATCATTTTCTTTATATATATATATATATAAAAACCATTTTTATAAAAACAATGCACAAAGAATCAAGGCATAACAGCTTATAAATTCTTTTCTAGGAAAAAATAATAATAAAAAACCAATAGAGCATAACAATTCCAAATTATAGTATCAATACTTTATCTATTTAACTTCATATCTTATCCCTACTTCTCCTTTTCATCCAAATTATTTCTTGTTAATTAAAATTTTATTGCCTTTTATCAATATACAAAATCCAAAAAAAAAAAAAAACCATAACAAAGCCTTTATATATCCTTCCATATCTTATAACCATTTTCAACAACATTCTTTGTCTGTTCTATTTCCAACTATCCATTCATCTTTTTTCTTTTACTATACTTCTCCTATACACCAATTGGAGTAACATCTATAACTCATTACCCTAACTTAAAAGTACTTCGTGTAACAATTTTTCTTGGGATTCTGTTTAAAAGATTCTAAAATTACATAATGAATTTTATACTCTAAATACACATATAAAAACACAAACTTATGTACCCTCCAGAATCCCTCTTTTATCCTAAATTAAATTCACCCATTGTCTCTAAATAAACTTTTTTTCTTTAGATGTTGCTTCCCCCCATTAAGTCTTCTCCTCCCCCCCTTTCTCTCTTGCTTATTCTTCTCCTTGCCCTTTTTACCCCTTTGTTTTTTCTCCTCTCTTTTCTTACTCCTATTCCTTTGCTTTCTAACCTTGCCTCCACCTTTTCGCTCATTTTTCTCTTTTTTGGTTGTTTTTATAATTCTTAAAATCCCTTTTTTCTTATCCTTTTTCTCCTCCTCTCCGGAAGGGACCCATTGTTCATCAAAGATGGCTTCTTCTTCCTCTTCTTCCTTGTCCCAGTCCTTCTGCTGCGTAATCAACTTTTCATAAGTACATAACGCCATTTCTAAGAATTGAAACAAAGCGCCCAAAGTATCTTCCTTTTTATATTTTTGATATTCAGTCTTTAGTTCATCCACAAACAATGCCATCATGAAAAGAGAAACTTTTCCCAAAACAACCACAAGTATTTTTAATCAAAAACAATTAAAAAAAAAAATTCCAAAAGTTAATACTTTTCTTCCTTCTTCTCTTTCTCTTTCTGGGGTTAATGTTTAGTCAAAGAGGTCCAATTACCATATATTTTTCTTTGGGATTCTAGGCAATCTCCTCCTTTTTCAGCTTCTGCTCCAATTTTTTTTCCTCTCCCTTCCCACTTAAAATGTCAATTTTAAATAATCAGAAATCCATACCTCCAACAAGGGTTTTCCAATTTCTTAAATTTTTCAATGTCCAAAAATCCTTTTATTCCTTAGCTTCAACTCTCAAAACAATTCACTTTCGATGTCCAATATATCCAAACATTTCTGCTGTTTCCATGGGGTGGGAGAGTGAAGAAAAAACGAAAGTTCCCTTTAACAGCTTCTCCGCCGCTTTCGCTCTTCTTAGGGATACAATGTATCCTCCAGCAATTCAAACAGCTCAGTTCCAGGCAATTTAAAGGATGTTACTTGACCCGGCTCAGACAAAACTTTCACTCTTCACATTTCCTCCAGCGCAATCTTACCCGGTTGCTGGCTTCTTCGTGGCGGCCATTGCTGACCGCCGCTCCACCGCCTTGGGAAAAAGGGGTTTTTCCGGAGAAGGGGGGGGTCTGCGACACCCCCACCTCCCTGTCCGACTCCCCTCTCTCTTCAGCTGTCCCTACAGGGCAGCCATATCCCCCTGACCCATCTGGGTCGGGGGTACCTCGACGGCTAGCACAGCAGGAATCGCGAGCTGTCGCGAATTCCTGCTGCCCCGAAGCCACGCGAAACCGGAAACCCAAGACTCTGGCTGAATTGTTAATGGGACGAAAACTCCGCTCCCACCTTGACTGACTACACTCATCATACGAACCAGAGAAACCACACAGATCCAGTGGGAAATACCACAAATTCCAGATAGGCGACTTAGTCTTCACTAGAAACTTTTCTGGCGATCCTTTGTGGGTCGAGGCAACTGTAATCCAAGTCACAGGACCCAGGTCATACTGAGTAAAAAGTTGCGACAGAAGAATATGGAAGCGCCATATTGATCAGCTGCGTTCAAGGCTGCAACCTGGTTTCTGCGACTCCGGTAACTTCCAAACTGAGGGGGGAGGAGATGCCAAGGAGACCGAGTTTGAAAAGGCAGAAAGCACGAGTAGAAGAAGTGAGCATTCGGACTTATCGCATAAAGAAGGATCAGTGAGGGTGGTGGACTTGTCTCAAAGAGACACCTCGTCAGGGGCAAGCCCACAAAGGCTAGAGGACAACGAGGACATTAGCGGCACCGAGTTTTTAAATGAAGGACCGGAGGCACCCTACTCGCCAGAAAACGTCCCGCCCAAACAAGATTATAAACAAGTACTGGGGGACAGCGAAAATCTAATAGACAATCTAAACAACCTGCCTACCTCAAAGATTATGTCACCGCACCCCTTAAACGGAACCCGGGGGGAAGGGGTGTTGTAAATTAATAAAAGTGCTTAAATAAAGATTATTAAAACCTTTAGAAAAGTGCAGGGTTCTGGCCCTGCACTTCTGATTGGCCGATAATAGTGACATTGGATTGGTCCGTTCAGGAGAATCTGATTGGCTAATAGCGGACCTCTTTCATTGGTTAAGGAAACTAACTAAGCTTCCCGTTTCTTATTGGTTATTTGAACAGCAGCTTGCCTATAAAAAGGGCTATTGCTGCCGTAGTTTTTGCTCTGTTCCACAATGTTAAATAAAGAGTTGAAGTTCACTGTTCATCGTCTCATCTCCACTTCTTGCGACCATGCGCAGAACATAACAGATATCATTCTTTGAGCCTATCCAAGACAACTGAGCTGAAAGACCACATTTTGTAGTCTACCATATTTTATTTAGTTTATTTATTAATTTTGTTGACCACGTATCAGATAACAGATATAGGTATAAATATGATTATTGATAAATGAAATGGATACGAATAAAAGAAGACACTAAGACAGGAACGGTAGGCATGTTGGTGCGCTTATGCACGTCCCTTAAAGACCTCTTAGGAATGGGGTGAGCAATATACAGTCTAAAGTTAAAGTGTTTGCAGTTAGTTGAAGAAACCACAGAGTCAGGTAGAGTATTCCAGGCATTGACCACTCAGTTGCTGAAGTTGTATTTCCTACCATTGAGTTTGGTGCGATTTACCTTGAGTTTGTATCAATTGTGCACTTGTGTATTGTTGTAATTAAAATTGAAATAGTCATTGATGGGTAGGACATTGCAATAGATAATTTTATGTACTACACTTAGGTCAGACCTAAGGCGGCGTAGTTCTAAGTTGTCTCAGCCTAAAATTTCAAGTCTGGTGGCATAAGGTATTCTGTTACAAGTAGAGGAGTGGAGGACTGTTCTCGTGAAATATCTCTGGAATCTCTTGATTGTGTTAATGTTGTATATGCAATGCAGGTTCCAGACAGATGAGCTGTGTTCAAGAATTGGTCTAACAAATGTTTTGTATGCTCTAGCTAGTAGTACAATATTACCGGAGAAAAAGCTATGCAGGATTAGATTAACAACTCTTAATGCCTTTTTGGCTATGTTGTTACAGTGAGCTCTAGTGCTTAGATCATTAGAGATGAGTACTCCAAGGTCCTTGACAGAGTGGGGGGTCATCTACAAGGTCATGTCCATTCAGCTTGTATTTTATTTTCTGGGGATTTTTTTGCCAATATGTAAGACAGAGCATTTGTTTGTTGAGATTTGAAGTTGCCATTTGTTTGACCATTCCATAGCCATCCAACCATTTTATCTCATGGTAGAAAAATAAGGAAGAGAATAAGTGAGGGTTTAGGCAAAAAAGGAGTCCTTCTAAGAAGCAATCGTGTTGAACTTGGACATGTGAGCCATGAGTTGTGGTTCACTAGATAATTGTGCAAGTTAATGAAGGTGTTACACCGACTATTCAGACTGAACAGCTACCTACAGGCCAGGCTCATAGGCTGAAACTGCTACTATTCGTGTTAATTGATTGATGTGCTTGGTTTATTTACTGCACCAATGAGGAGCCGGAATCTTTAGGAGTTGACAATCTATCCCTTATTGATCTATTGGATGCATGCCACCGATAGTGCATGCCATAATTACTTGTGGTTGGAAATAGATGAGTGATAAACCTTTTGCCGTTTAAATTTACAGATTAAATTGGGGGGAAGTGTGCTGTAAAAGTTCCCTAGGGCCAAGCAACTGTTCCAGCACTGAATATTAGGCTACTTACAAAGATGCTGAGGAGGATCAGGTTCCATGGGAAATACCTCCTGTGAATTAAATGAAAGGAAACCAAGTGAACCAGGTTATCCAAAGTGCATCATGGTGAAAAGAAAGTTGTACATCATTAACTTGCATAATAAGATCATTAAAGAATAACAGAGCAATTAAGGCAATCAGGCCACAGCATGTACAAGTTTCCAAGAATTCTGATTGCACAAAAGGGCCTGATATCAAGGCACTGGCTTAATTTGAATTATGGCTAAGCCTAAAAGTACAGGAGCTACTGAGTGAAACATT
This sequence comes from Hydrophis major, assembly GCA_033807585.1. Taxonomy (NCBI): domain Eukaryota; kingdom Metazoa; phylum Chordata; class Lepidosauria; order Squamata; family Elapidae; genus Hydrophis; species Hydrophis major. The sequence goes on along the minus strand of CM066329.1, from coordinate 209,036,714 downwards.
TTTATGGCATGAAAATTAACTCTCCTTTCGCCTTGTAATGGTTGTGGATCATGGAGCTGGGCAGCTATTAAAGAGGCAGCTAGAACAGATTAAATAGCTAGCCAGCCTAATTTGGATCAAGTATTAGCCAAGATATGACCGCGTTGAGATACATCAGTCCTTTCAAGCAAAGTAATCAGGTGAATGAGAACTTTTCCTTTCCTCTCTAAGCTGATGTATAACATATAATATATGTAATAAACAGTAGACATATACAGTCAACAACTTCCCCCATCATAAAATGCCACTAGAATATAGGAAATGTCTTTTGATGCAACTGATAGTATCTGAGCTAGTCATGTTCATTATGGCTGTTTTGCTTTTTTTTTTTTTTTCTCACCAGGATTTTTCCTTTTTCATACCCTTTTCCTTCTCGCAGAGTATTTCTCTGTATGTATTAGAACAAACTGCTGAGTATGAACCATACAGAATTGAGAATTTTATCACAGAAAAAAGTAATGACTTAGTTAAATGTTTTAATAATTAAAAAGATGAGAGCATTTCTTCACTGAACATGAATGGATACAAGGTGCATTTCGAAAAGAGCATTGATGGCTTGTGGCTAACTGTGTATTGGATGCATTCAACTGCTACTCTGAGGATTTGGGATAAACCAATGGTATGTTTCTGATTCAACCCCCTCCCAAACCCCCAACCCCAAAGGCAAATGTCTGAGTCTATGGTTAACAGGCTAAGGAGAGCTTGTGCAAATAAAAAATTGCATCTTTTTTGAAAACTGATGCCTATCATCTTCTAGGAGAGATGGGTGACATAAACATTTAATAAATGAACAAATAAAATCTCAGGACTCATTTCTTCCCATTATACTCAACATGTTCATCTGTAAGCAAACACAACTCATTAACAATACATTCTAATCCCCAGAAGGAAGCAAATCCATAAAAATTTGGTGGCCATATTTGGTTCTTTAGATCTGCCAAGAAGACTAGCTCAAAGGCATGTTAAAATATCCACTCTTCCACCATTGGCCTCTTCCCCAAACAGAATTAACCCATCACAAATGGTCCCAACCCCTTGTGTAATTTTACCTTGGTCCAGAGCAGCAGGCAAGGATCAAATAGGTGATAAAGAATACAGCACTAGGAGGAGAAAAGAGAGAGAGAGAAAAAGAATGAACCAACGGGAGGAGAGAGAATCCTGCCTGCTGTTGCTCTGAACTTTAAGTATTTTTTTCTTTTTTTTCTGTCTTAGATCATCATTGGTTAACAAATTCTGAAGAAAAAGCACTATATAAACACCAGACATAATAATTTCTTCTATGATCAGGGCCTTGATGAGGCAAAGGGGCTTGTGTGGGTAAGTGTGGACTATGTCTATGTCCAGAAGGTCTCTCAAGGTGAACAAGCCATGATGGATATCCCAGACCAGGGGTCAGCAACCTTAAACACTCAAAGAGCCATTTGGACCTGTTTCCCATAGAAAAGAAAACACCGGGAGCCACAAAACCCTTCCCATGCCTGACTATTTCCTGAGTGGCCACAAAACGTGCATGTATAGTTGAATTAAAGATTCTGTTTTCTTCTGAAACTTTTCTTTTCTTGGATTTATCCATGGTTGACCTACCAGGGGTTGAAAAGCTCAATAAATCGCAGGCCGGTGGGTGTCGCACATTGGCACATATTTGTGACACATATTTTGAGAAATGGAGCCACAACAGAGGGATGAAAGAGCCACATGTGGCTCCAGAGCCACAGGTTGCTTACCCCTACCCCAGACTAACACCAATCATATCTGCCAACCTGCATTGAACCAGCATGGCAGATTATGGTCTATTTCTTCCACAGGGCAATACAATCTCAAAAATGGCCCTCTCTCAGGACTGTATTGGTTGGAAACATGTGGAAGAGGCATTCATCCTGCACTGGATAGACAATGGCTAAAATGATGAATGATTTCTTCTACACTAAAAGACAAGTATAAATTATAACATTTTTACCACAACCTACTGTGACTGGTAGAATAAAACACAATAAAACAGATTCCAAGTTGGAACAATGTAGATACAAAAAAAGGGAGAAGGTTCATAAATAGATCAAGACGTTCCCCCCTCCCTAACATTGTCCTTAAATACTTCTCTGTGCTTTCTCTCATAAAATTAAGTAAGCAGAGGCTTTCAGCTTCTTATCCAACAATAGCTTTCTACCAAATCAGATGTTTTGTTCACCTAGCCCATTGGCAGTCCTGATACCAAATTCTATGAAGGAGGAAGGAAGCAGTATCTGCCTGTGTCTCAAATTATACAAGCCCTTCCCAACATCCATATGTTGCCTTTGATTACAATGTTGTCTTCTACTGCTGTGAACATTATGATACTTTTTCTATAGTAATGAAGATCGACATTTGAAGAGCAGGTCTGAAAATATATCCTGTGCAAAGTCTGATCCTTGTGTGATAGTAGAGGAGAAAATAACAATATTCCTTTTATTCTAGTTTATGCACTCCAAGCCAGTCCTGCAATTTTGATCAGCATTGTTCCACAATACTTGGATATTAGAGCAGCACAATTCTTTAGAAAGAGATACTTTGGAACCTGCCAAAGCAGATTTTTCAAATGTAGAACAATTTAGCAATTTGAAAAGCCATGCTTTGGGAAGTCGTTCCCAGTATCTCCCACACATGTGACCCCACAGCTGTGAGAAAATGCTGTGAGGCTCTATATTCAACATAACATAAATAGCCAGGATCGGCTTCGAGAGCAGCTGCACAAGGCAGACAAAAGATGTGGCTTTTTTCCTGAGTTAAAAGGCTTTATCATCTATCTATCTATCTATCTATCTATCTATCTATCTATCTATCTATCTATCTATCTATCTATCTATCATCTATCTCTCATCACTCTGTCTATCATATAACTATATATCTGCCTGTCTGCCTGCCTGCCTACTCTATCTCTGTCTATCATCTATCATTTGCAGTATGTATCTTTATTTCTCTATGTACAATATTTATATTTCTCTATGTACAAATATATTATCGATCTAAAGAAAATTAGCCTTCCACCGGATAGCTAATGTGGCATACATTTTCCAAGTCCTTTAAGTTTTATGTTGAAATCCAGACCCCATCTCAGGGTGAAAACTAGATATGTCTGTCCTCCAATTCAATTCTAACAGGTCATCTATGTACTGTAGCCAACTAGCGGAATGCAAAGGAGATTTATTAAGGACTCAAGGCTTCTGATTCAAAACAGAATGGGAGGTTAAGGTTAACCCTTGCTCCCTAAGCATTCCACCAGTATTTTTCCACGAGATAAAGTTTAATAGAATGTAACCTTAAACTGCTCCCTAGACAGCCAACATCTGCTTGGTAAAGAAGAAATCGGCTTGTTAATGTAAAGGCAAGTTTCAGGTTACATTTGCAATAGTCAGGTGGTATGCCATTAGATTGAAGAAGCAATGCAATTATGAAAATCTGGCACTCGTTGAAGAGGACAAAAGTACTGCACCTTAAATAGTTATGCAGGATACAAAAATTCAGCAAGCCTCTTGTCACGCAAGCTAGTCTTGCTCTATTTTTTTTTTCTTTTGCATCCAGTAACCTAGGTTTTAGCGTTCTGTGCCATCCCACCATGTACTTCTCTTGAGTGTTTCATTGACTCCCTCATCCTAACCCCAACACTTATCCAGAGAAGAATGAAATATTATTGGGTCTTGGAAAGAGGAGAGAAAACCTCAATTGGGTATAGTGGTGAAGGTCTTAGAAATCAGGAGATCTCTGAATTCGAGTCCTGCCTTTGGCATGAAAGCTGACTAGGTGACTGTGAGCAGTCTTTCTCTCCCTCCCTCCCTCCCTCCCTCCCTCCCTCCCTCTCTCTCTCTCTGCCTATCCCACCTCACAGGGTTTCAGTCAGACAACAGAGCTGGAAGGGACATTAGAGATCTTCTAATCCAACCCCCTGCTCAAGCAGGAGATCCTATACAATTTGAGATAGGTGGCTGTCCAGACAAGTGGCTGTTGTAAGGGTGATTGTTGTGGAAAAAATAAGAGGAGGAGGGCATATTAGGTATGTTTGCCATCTTGCAATAAAGTAATAAAGACAGGATTTTAAAAACACCAAAGAAATAAGTCTTTGTGTATAGATATAAAGATGCTTACCTGCCTAAATTCTCTCTTCAAGGCCACTATTCATACTAAAAAAAAAAAAGCATTCGTCTTCTATTGCTACTATTGGACTTTGATAATGGATTCATGGCTTGCATAGCTTTTTCCTGCTGGAATGGACTTTCTCTACCCTTTTACATGCCTCTTACTCATACCGATCATTTCATTTCCCTAACTTTGATTTCACTTTGATGATTGGCAATTGAATACGCCAAATGAGTGTGTGGCTGCAGCTGAACTGTAGCCATTCTGGCTACCTGCCAGAGTTTCAAAGCCGTCAAAGAGCCCACCATCCCAAAATTATTGGTATGCTAAGTTTGCACACAGAGCCTATAGTTTCAATCAGGGTCCGGGTGAAATGCCTTGCCCGTGAGATTCCGGAATTCCTGGGTTATCATAGGGACTATTTCCACTGAAAGCCAAAATACCCGAACTGACATTAAATGGTGGAGATTTGCAGCCAAACGAAACATGTCCTCTTCCAGAGTAAGCCATTCAATTCTTCTCTCCCACTTTTCTTTTCTCAGTGTGCTCATTTATGACTGATCTTAGATCTTTCCTTTTAAGATTCTTTCGTACTGCAAAGCTGACACCTTCCTATCATATCTCCGAGTTTGCTTTCTTTTTTTTAAAAAAGCTATCGTCCTTTTGCATCTAAATTTGCAATGAGCGTGGAGGAGTCTGTGGAGATGGATCTGCAAGACCCATTTATGCAGAGCAGACCAATATGAGGGTTTTGACCTCCAAACTAGGAAAAAAAACTTCTCAAGAACTGGTTGTTCCATACGAGCTGGTCTGATGAAAGCTGTCTGTACAAGTTCTTCTTCAAATCCCTTTCATATCTGAGGAAAGGTCAAGTAAGCAGTGAAGATGTTGCTGAACTACAATTCCCAGCATCCCTCTTTCACATAGATTGGAAATGGTAGTCACTGCAGTTGAGAGGGCCCAGATTTCCCAACTTGCATGAATATTTTGAATCATTTAATGACAGCATTAAAGAGTGTAGGTAGTAGGTATGCACTTTGCTTAAATAAAATTATCCTTTCTTAACGTCCTCTTATTATTGCTTAAATTGAGCCCACGAATATGGGCCAAAATTTTGCCCCAGTGTTCATTTTTAGCTATTGGTTTGCTTGTTCACTTCTCCAACTCCTGAAAAAGCCCTGTCAATTGGATAGGTGCAGCTCTGAAATTTCCTAGGCCTCTAATTACAGAAGGCAGGAATGTGGATGGGCCAGGATCCTCTTCCTTTCCCTCGAGAATCCTAGGAACAGTGGCCAAAGTATGCACAAAAGAAAGATGTGTGGGGGCATAATGAACAATGCAAGATTTATCCTCTGAAATTATGATTTTTTTTTTGTCCTTTTGTTTTGTCGTGTTAAAAAAGAATCTGCAGAAAAACAAGGAATAGCAAAAGCAAAAGGAGAGGTGTGCCCATGTCCTTTTCTCCTTTTTCCTCCCCTATTTTAAGCACTGAGTATGGTTGACTGCGGGTAAAATAAAAGAATACTGGTGGTCCTCAACTTACAACAGTTTGCTTAATGACAGAAGTTATAACGGCAATGAAAAAAGTGACCTATGACTGTTTTTCACAGTTATGACAGTCGTAACTGAAAAAATGGCCATAGGGCAGTTGATCATGTGATCAAGATTCAGATGCTTGGCAACTGGTTCATATTTATGACCATTGCTGTGTTCCAAGGTCATGTGATTCCCTTTTGTGACCTTCTGTCAAGCAGTCAACAGGGAAGGCAGATTTACTTAACAACTGGGTCACTAGTGTGTATCAACTGCAGTGATTCACATAACGACTGAGGCAAGAAAAGTCATAAAATGGGGCAAAATTCACTTAACAAATTTCTCACTTAGCAACATAAACTTTGAGCTCAGTTGTGGTTGTAAGTTGAGGACTACCTATATAGATATGGTGACCAGACCTAACCCCCTGAAACAAACAGAACAATAAATAAATATAATTGGCTAACACCATATTTACACTTTGATCCTACTTGGCTAATCTGGTCCACATCACCTTATCCTTGAAAAAACAAAATGAATTGAAGCTACAGTATAATTTTGCAAGTAAAATTTGTTTGTTTTTGCTTTTGTTTTTTCTTATCCTATAAGGTGCCGTGTTAACTTTGATGGCTGACATACAAATAATCTCTGAGATCAAATCTGTACTTACTAGGAAGCCCAGTACCAGGCTGGATTTGCTTGGATATATCCTTGAACTGGTTGACTGCAATAATAAACGCAAGAGATTAGAATAACGAGAGCAAAATGTGGAGCACTACAACCCTTGATTAAGGAATTTTAATACTGACCTAATCATCCTTCTAAGAATGCTTTTATAATAATAAAATACCACCTTGCTTGCCTGCCTGCCTGCCTGCCTGCCATGCTGGGAACAATAAATCTTGATTGATGCTAATTATGGCTAACATAGAAAACAAAATAGAACACTCACTATGTTTGATTTATGAAAGTATCAAGACAAATTTGGATTTTAGTGCTCGATTAAAAATACCTCCCTTAAGGAATGCTATAATCTGAATATTTCTAAGTGGCCTTCCTTAATGCTTCAAATATGCACTAAACTAAAACATAATTGAGTCATGCAGTATAGATGTATGATCGGGGGCATAACATTTATCAGAAAATTCTGCATGTTTAATTCCTCATTTTACAAATGTGAAGTACAAGAATATGGGAGGAGTAACATCAATAGGAAAAATAATAATAACAGACCAGAAAAGAAAAGCAGCGGCAAAAGATGTGTTGCTAGGCAGGGTTACTAGGACAGAGACTTACCAGAAAGTGAAAATAGCCACAATGCTGACTGTAACAAGGAGCTGAAGTAGAAGGATGCTATAAACCTAGTATCAAAGAAACAGAATAAATATCAGCCTGGTTAATGCTTAGCAATTATTCCGAAGACCTGATAATTAAAAAGCAAGCCAGACCCTATCAATCTAGTTCTACCACTCACTCTTTTGGGGGGAAGTTCACACATTATGCTGTGATCTCCTTACACGATGATATTCTAGCCATCTCCATAAGGGCCATGTAATCAATACTAGAAGAAAGGAGTTGGTCACTGTTTTATGTGTTGATGAGAACAAGATCCATGGGTGATGAAGGAGTCCTCAGTAGAGAATATGTTGTGAATCTATAGTGAAATGTAATCCAGATTCATGGTAGGGAGGGGCTCTTTCCAGAGACAGTGGAGTTTTGAATGTCTGATAGGCAGGAAGAGGGCAAAGATGAACCCCCCAACTAACAGTTTGCTGAGTGCATCTATAGCTATAATTGGTTTAATCTGTCAAGATTTTTGTCTGTAGGCTAACAATAATAAAGAAACTACTCAGAAAGAACTCCTTGTGTTGCCCCCGTTCTTGGGACCTGACAGAAACTCCCAGCCAGTCACTGAAGCTAAAATGTCTTGAATCTAGGCCTAACATTCCTGAGTCTAACTCAAGACACAGTTCCAAGCTCAAAGCTTTATGTGGCAAGGAGTTTGCCAAAATTAGCTGGAATACTTTCAAGTCCCAGAAATTGGAAGAAACTGATGATCCAGATCTTAAAACTAAGAAGAGGGAATTTTTGATGGTTTGAAGGCTGAAGTTTTGAGTGTAATTTTAGCAGTTGTGATTTCATTCCATAGACAATTGACCTTGGCATTATTATTTCTGAAGCACCTCTTCATGACTTGACTTTCTGGAATCTGCTTTAGCCTCTGATTCTATCTGATGTTTTATCTTTGTTCTAACACCTGTTCTTGATCATACGCTTCTTTCTGACTTACATAAAGTGAACTAACCCTCTTGCAACTTACCATTCTTCCTCACTACTGATTAAGCATTGAGTTTGGTTTGCTCTTAATTGCTTTGACATTACCTTCCTGATGAATACCCTGCGCACATTCTGGTCGTCCCAGCTGAAAGTTGTGAGGGTCTCAGTTTCCCCTGAATATCCACTTCCATAGTTAGGACTGGAATCTGAAACAGGTGGAAAATAAAGATTTTGTCTAAATAAAAGGGTATGTCATATAAGATGAGACTGTGCTCTTTCCTACTGCAATTTATGGTCTGAATATTTATTTTACACAAAGTTTCAGGTTTAATTTAAATTAACCTTTTATCAGATTTTTTTTCTAACTAATCAAAGAATATATTGGAGGCAAATTAAACCTTCATAGGAACCATAAAAGTATAGAAGTCTATGTTATGGATTGGTTAGCTCTTCTGGCTGGTTTTAGCAGTCACATTCATTCTGGGATGTCTACGCTATCCAGTACATAACACAGCTTTGATTAAAACTTCCTTCCTTCCACCCACACTCCATTCTCCTTCTGAAATCACTTGCAGGTAATGGTAGTCAATCTTCTATGAGGAGATATTTCCTCGCCCCTATGGAGCTCAAACACTGTTGGAGGAAAGTTATGCTAATTCACGTTACTAAAAATCAAGAGGAGTCTGGGCATACTTTTTCTCATTAACACATTTTATTCAAAGGCATACACTTTTGTGAGTTGCATCTCACTTCCTTCGCTACACCAAGTCAGCCATTATTTTCCTATGCCAGTAATAGCCATCTATAACAGAAATGGCCTTCAGAGATAGACCATTACTCTAGAGCAGTGTTTCTCAATCTTGGTGACTTGAAGATATGTAGACTTTAACTCCCAGAATTCCATTGTTTGCCATGCCAGTTGTGGAATTCTAGGAGTTGAAATCTGTTCCATATTAGCAGGCTTGAAACCCTGCATTCCTATTGGTCCACAAAGACTGTTATGTGATTGGTCAGTCCGGACGGCCGTGATTGGCTTGCTATAGGAATCTACTGCAATTGGATGAACCCAATTGCGGGAAACTCAAAGCAATGTCATTGGCCGCCAAGCCGCGGCTTGCTCTATAAGAAGAGCCGCCACAAGCGCTGTTTTTTAACCTGAACTAGATTGCTAAATAAAGAACTGTTATTCACTTGACCGAAGTCTCTCGTCTCTATGAGTCCGACCTGCCGAACTTAACAAAATCCACACATCTTAAAGGGGTCTAGGTTGAGAAACACCACTCTGGAATACTCACACTTATTTCTTCTCCCAGGGCAATTAGGCTCAGAAAAGGATGAAAGTCCCCCCCATCCCGCCAGCCATTCGTTAAATTAGCAAGCTGCGATGGTGTTTCCCTTCTGTAGCTCACAGGACTGTTGCACTTCATGTGGAAGAACAACAAACAAAGCTTCCAACCCAGTGGGTCAAAGTAGTTGTGAGAAGAAATGGTGATTCCCTCTGCCGGTTTCTAACTTATTATCAGCTTATAGTACCACATTCCTACGGTATTCAAAGATAACAAAAAATCACTGTGATCCACTGAGCCTTTAGACTTTAATTGATCGTTAGTGGTATCCATCTGATTAATTTTTATTTTTTTAATCTGTTGTAACCTATTGTGAGTCTTTTGATTGGGGAACCTTATAAAACAAAAAAAACTGAAACTATCTTGAGATACTTTATTTTGTTATTTGTTCCTATACATTGGATATCACACGATACTGTACTAACATCTAATAAACATAATAAATAGGGAAGGGAAGAAAAACATATACCAATGTTAGGATGAGCTGGATGAATCTGGCTTGGGTTTCTGAACACCTCCAGTTGTGGCAGCATAGATCTCCAACTCCCACAAATTTATATAAAATGCCTACCTAACAGAAAATTTATAGCACAAGTGGACTAATGAAATGACGTAGCAAATGTGAGAGGAAAATGCAGGGAGATATATTTTGCACCTGAAAATATGCAGGCACATGTATGTATATGATTGCTTGAATTTTTAAGAACAGCTGGTTTCCAACTGAGGCAGAAACAGGACAGAACCAAAATATGCCTTGAAAATAATAAAGTCGTAAAAGGAAAAAGAACCAACACTGACCATCTCTCTGTATAAATAGGAGTATTTTACAATTCTAAAACACACATTTTAAAAATTAAAGTCTAAGTAGGATATATAGGGGTTGTTTTTTTTTTAAATGCCATTCTATTAAGTCCATTTTAGGTTTTTGTTTTTTTTAAAGAGAGATTCCCTGTTTTATACCTTGCTTCTGGGCTATGTGGGTGCTATGCATTTGAACCCTGGACATATGAAGGTATAGGGAAAGGGAGAAAAGGAAATAGAACAAACTTTAATTTACTTTTAAAGCTGAAGTGCATGGAAAGTTCCCATCTCCTAGATGGGAAATTTTAAAAGATGTCACAGGCGACAGTATCAGAGGTCAAAGATCTAGTGAAAAAGAAGAATGTCAAAGATGAACCTGGAATGACTTTGAAAACTGCATGTTCCAGTTCTGCTGAAAAATCTGACCCAGAAGCTGCAAAGCAGGATCAAAAGGCCACAAGGCAAGGGGAGTCCAGGTAGATATTGTCCTCTTGGGATCATGTGAATATCTCAAGAAAGCAACAGCTTAATGATTTGTTTAGACTCCAGTGACATGCGAAACTGCAAAAACTGCATGCCAAGGTCATGTGACTGGTATCACAGAAATCATATTTACTATTTCAACCATTCCATTAACATTCTATCTATTGAAATACTAAAAAAACCTAGTCCTTGTCTTAAGACTGTGATTGAGGCTGAAATTATGGTTGTTAAGTCAGACCCAAATTTATGGCCTTTTTTGTGGCAGTCATTAAGCAAACTCCATAATCATTAAACAAACATGGCAATCATGAAGCAAACCCATTGTACGAAATCTAATTTGGGTCAATCATTGGTATGTATTCTTCTGAGCTTTTGGACTTATGCTGGAGCCCATCTTCTGGAATACATGCTTTGGGGTGTTCTGTTAATCATGTTTACGTGGTGCCTTCCTATTGGCTGATTGATGTGTTGATGGCTGGCAATTGGCTGATATTTTCCTGTGCTGCCAAGCCCTCGCCTCCTAAATATTTGATAGGCTTGTGATAATTCAGCAAGCCTGTTAACTGACAAGGGGCTTGTTTCCCAGGCTTCAATCACTTCCCTGGCTGTTTTTGTGCCTGCTCGTCCAACAATCTTAGTTACCTACAAAATTGAATGTGTGTCAATGAAATGGGCAATGTACTCAATGGGTGTTTTTTGCTAGAAACGCTGGTTTCCGGCAATAGACATTATAAATTACAATCACATGACTGAAGGATATTGCAAAAAGCTGTAAATGGGGGTCAACTGCCAACCACCCAAAATGTGATCACATGAACACGAGGAGGTGGGCAGCCATTGGAACATCAAACTTAGCTTATAAAGAAGGGAAGGGAAGGGAAGAGAGGAGACGAGAGGAGAGGAGAGGAGAGGAGAGGAGAGGAGAAGAGAAGAGAAGAGAAGAGAAGAGAAGAGAAGAGAAGAGAAGAGAAGAGAAGAGAAGAGAAGAGAAGAGAAGAGAAGAGAAGAGAAGAGAAGAGAAGAGAAGAGTTGGAAGGGACATTGGAGGTCTTCTAGTTCAACACCTTGCTCAGGCAAGAAACCCTATACTGTTTCAGACAAAAGTAGCCCTGGGGATGGGTCTGTCATAATTTCAAATAGCTGCTAAGTGACCGGTTGTAACCTGAGGATTACCTGTAATGCTATCGGGGTGGATAGGAGAGTTGGTTTTTATATGCATTAAATGTCACAAAAAGAACCCATGCCATGTGGGTGGGAGGGGGGACTGCAAATAAATTTGGAAGCAACAACCTTCTTTTATCACTATCCTCAGCCACTGGCATTTGGCAGGGATTCCATCTCACCACATTGCATGGAAGTGAGCTATAGCTCATTTTTTAAAAAATGCCTTTTAATGCAATTTGTTCATTGGAAAAGCTGCCACCGCAACTTTTTCTACAGTTCTGTGTCGAGAAGAAAGAGGGTCTCTGAGAAATTAGGCAGAGAAAACACAGCAAGGGGGTGGCAAAACCACCGATTAACTTTCCATATTGGGGCTCAATGTTAGGGATCCAGGTTCAGGAATCGCATCTCAACAAAATTGGAGGAATGATTGTGTTGCCAGTCCCCGATGATGCCCAGGAACTAAAAGCAGTGCACCGGAAATTAACATCCCTATCATTACTACCACCACCAAGAATTTCCAATATTTTTTTCCAAATATTTTCAAGTAGGTTATAAAATATTATAAAATGCAAAATACGAAAGTAAATAAAAGAGCAGGGAAAGGGGAGGGAAAGGGGGAGAGGGAGGTGAGGAAAGGTAAGGAAAAGAAAAGAAAAAGAAGCATTGACTTCCAACTCTCTCTGCTGCAATAGAATAGGGCAGGGGTCTCCAACCTTGGCTCCTGGAAGCCTGGTGGACTTCAACTCCCAGAATTCCACAGCCAGCTGGCTGTGGAACTCTGGGAGTTGAAGTCCGCCAGGCTTCCAGGAGCCAAGGTTGGAGACCCCTGGAATAGGGCATTAGCATCAATCACAGCTTTTTGTTTTTCCATAATAATAAGAACAAGTCATTTCTATAAAGATCTATCAATCTAATCTGTAAAACCCAAAGTCAAAGTTATATTCTTTTCCACATCAAGCATGAAATTCTGAAATGGTTTCATTGTTTCCAATATTTTTTAAGACAAACAAACATTTATTGTAATATAATCTATCATGTACCATAGCTTCTGCCATAAAGAAACTCTAATTTTGTAAGGTGCAATATAACTCTCCGATGTTCTTGCTGCCGCAGGCCAACACAGTTACCACTATAGAAAATGCACTTTGCTAAGGCATTACAAATAACACTGTAGTATTACAATGCTCTGTTTTATTTTCACTCCTTTTCCTGATACCTTCAAGTAAAAGCTTAGTCTGTTTGATTGCCACTTCATGCTTGATAATTTTATTGAGCTGTTTGCTATCTGATCTCTAGGTATCTTTCTTGTTTAAGTCTCTGCTTTCAAATGCGTCTCAGAAGTGACATTTCAATGATTATAATTGGAAATCCTTTCTCCATCAAGAGGACCCCTATGGAAGTCAGATAAGGAAGCAACCACATGATGAGTGCATAAGGCACGGAAATAAATTGTAGGACTTATGACCATTTCTTTAACAACCATTCAAAGTTACATTGGCCTCAGAAAAAGTGACTTACAACCTTTCCTCAAAGTTACAACTATCTCTCTCTCTCCCTCCCTCCCTCCCTCCCTCTGTCTCTGTCTCTGTCTCTGTCTCTGACTCTCTCTCTCTCTCTCTCTCTCTCTCTCTCACACACACACACACACACACGCACGCACCCCTATGGTCATATGATCACAACTTAGGTGCTTTGCAACCAGCTCTTATTTTCTACAGTTGCAGCGTCTTACAGTTATGTGAATGGGATTTGTGAGCTTCCCAGCCAGCTTCCAACAAGTCTATTCAGTTAGGGAAGCTGAATTCGCTTAATGACCATATGGTTCACTAAACAACTGTGTGATTTGCTTGGTAAAAAAAATAGTGAAAAAAGTCAGGATTGGTCACATGATGGTGATTCATTTTATGACCCAACAGAAATTCCAGTCCCAACTGTGGTTGTAAATTCATAGCTATGCCTCCAGAAAACTGTAGAAAAGAAGAAAAAACCCCCACCAAATTCCAAACTAGTACGTAGCATTTTGCTAGCAATAGGATAGCATGAAATGGTGAAAACTATATTTTTATACAGATTAGACTTTATTTTTCAGCTGTGGGTCAAAGTCTTTCCTTATTCTTGAATATTAAGCAAGCTTGTGAATATAATTAATCCTTGTGCAAGTGGATTCCCTTGGCCTTTTCCAAATGTCTGAGATTAACCACCTTGACGTAATTTATGAAAACTCTGTCCCTCCAGAGACAGATGTGTCTCTGCTGCACCAGCCTGATCTCTCTCTCTCTCTTTTTTTTTTGAACAGTTGGTATCTTGCTTAAGCTAACAACTAAAAAAAACATTATCCAAGCTTCTGAATTAAAATAACAGCCTGGATTCTTTGATAAACAATCAGACTGCTACTACACATACTATATTCAATTACGAAGAAAGCTAGGCATTTCTTTGATACATACATATATATATATATATATATATATATATATATATATATATATATATATATATATATATATTTTCTTAAGTTTTCGCGGATACTTACATGTCTGGCATTCAGCTTTGTTCGGGTATTTTCCCACGTCATAATAGTGGTGCTTTTAAAGTTGTAGCAACGTTTCAGCAGAATCTCATCTGCCATCATCAGGCTTCTGTATTCTGTTTGTCTGATGAACACCATACAGAAGCCTGATGATGGCAGATGAGATTCTGCTGAAACGTTGCTACAACTTTAAAAGCACCACTATTATGACGTGGGAAAATACCCGAACAAAGCTGAATGCCAGACATATATATATATATATATATATATATATATATATATATATATATATATATATATATATATATATATTTGTTTTCTTAAGTTTTCGCGGGTACTTACATGTCTGGCATTCAGCTTTGTGTACTTACATGTATGGTATTCAGCTTTGTTCGGATATTTTCCCACATCATTATAGTTGTGCTTTTTAAGTTGAAGCAACATTTCGGCAAAATCTCATCTGCCATCATCAGGCTTCTGTATTCTGTTTGTCTGATGAACACAATACAGACGCCTAATGATGGCAGATGAGATTCTGCCGAAACGTTGCTACAACTTTAAAAGCACAGATACTATGACGTGGGAAAATACCCGAACTAAGCTGAATGCCATACATGTAAATACCCGCGAAAACTTAAGAAAATATATATATATATATGCCGTGTTTCTCCAACAATACGGCTTCCACCAATAGGAAGCCCCACCATGTTTTATTGGCATAAAATCAAATTAAGCCCCTCCCCCCAAATTAAGCCCCATATTAAACATGCGAAATGGGGGGGAAGCGGGGGGGGGCTTGCCGTTAGGAAGTACTTTTGTTGCATGCCCGGATATGGTGCTGCCTGCGTTGATGGGCCACTTCATATCGGGAGACCTTCCACTGTTGCTATCCCTTCTCCCTTGCTGCCCCTTCTCCCTCGCTGCCGTGGCGTTAGAGCAACTGACACGGCCCTGGCAGGATGAGCAGAGGATCCGGTGGGGAGGTGCTCTCTGCCCGTCAGGGCCGTGCCAGAGCCGTGAGGACTGGCCAGAGCTGGGAAAGTGAGCCGCGGGTGTGTGCGTGCCTCCTCC
Organism: Hydrophis major; assembly: GCA_033807585.1. NCBI lineage: Eukaryota > Metazoa > Chordata > Lepidosauria > Squamata > Elapidae > Hydrophis > Hydrophis major. The sequence goes on along the minus strand of CM066329.1, from coordinate 209,021,363 downwards.
TGCCCCTCGTTCCCAAATCTCGCCCGGGCTGGCGGGCGCTAACCTCGCTCATTCTCCCCACGTCAGGCTAAGGGTGGTGGCTGTTTCCACTGCGAGCGGCTCAGACCTGCTGCTGCTGCTCTGCAGCAGCCCGCCTGGCCTTTCTTTGAGGTGGAAGAGCTTGCTGGGCTGAAGGGGCCGGCGCGTCAGAGGCACGCAGTATAGGGAGGTCGGGGAGGAATGGAAGAGGCCCTGGGAAATTAGCCTCTCCACGTGGGGTTGGGCTGCCCTCTCGGGCAGGGGAGGCTTTGTAAAATAATTCGCTTTACCTTTGAAAGCAAAGGGAAGACGGGAGCACCTGAAGCCAAGTGTCTCCTCAGGGCTCCGGTTGCAGGGAGGAGCCCTGACTGGCCGCACGTGGCTGCGCCAAACAAGGGAGAAGGGAAAGCAACGGTGGCCTGAACCCGAAGGTCTCCTGAATATCCAAGCTGTCGCCGCCTGCCCACCCACCTGAGGATGCAAGGGGGGGGATTAAGTCACCCCCAAAAAGACGTCCTAGCTGTTTTTTCGGGGGTCAAAAAAAAATAAGGTCTCATTCATCATCTTCAGGCTTGGTCTTCAGCTCTGTGCTTCTCAGAGTGATGTGAGCTTGCAGCTGCTTCTTCCTTTTAACTGCTAGTGGGGGTGTGACTTGATTGGGTGGGGGCTTGGCTGTGTTCTGATTGGGTGGGGGGTTGGCTGTGTTCTGATTGGCTGGAGGCGTGGAGATGATGAATGAGACTTCATCGAAACATTGCCTAGATACTTCCAATCTTACGCGGGAGAAAACCCGAATAACCAAAGATCCACATACAAATACCCGCGAGAACCTCAGAAATATATATATATATATATATATATATATATATATATATATATATATATATATATATATATATATATATAAAGAGAGAGGGGGGGGAGAGAAAGAGAGAGAGAAACTGATCTTGAAATAATAATACTAATCTAAACCAAATTACACCTGCAAAACATCAGCTCTATTAAGATGCTGAGTATTGATGGACAATGACAAGATCCTTCCTTTCTACTTATTGTGAAACTGGTTGAAGTATCCAAACAGAGGAAACCTTCAAATAAAGGGTCATCCATTAGGATGTATAGACATCCAATTTAAAATGATGACAGATTCAATTAATCCTCAAATTCAAGTATTATATAATACAGTACAGTACGATGACTCTTGTAGAGTTTAGGCATATGCAGTTTTAAAATAATGAATGCTCCAACACTGGAAGTTTTAAAAAAATATGTTGGATAATCATTTGTCTGAAGTGGTGGGGTTGGACTAGAAGACCTCCAAAATCCCTTCCAACTCTATTCTATTCTATTCTATTCTTTATCCCACTAGTTCAGGGGTCTTCAAACTTGACAGCTTTAAGACTTGTGGACTTCAACTCCCAGAATTCCTCCTCCAGTCATGTTAGCTAAGGAATTCTGGGAATTGAAGTCCACAAACTTGCCAAGTTTGAAGACCCTTGCACTAGTTCAAAGTGGTTATCAACAAGCCCAGTAAAGCAAAATAAAATGAATAAAATAAAGGAACCATTTCAGGCACAGTAGTAATAATCAAAATGCCACTCAAAAGGAATAGCTACAAAATCAGATAATGATACACATAAAAAAAAATCTTGTCAAAAGTTTATTAAAAGCCTCTCTCAGTCACATATGTAAGGTAGCCGGAGAGAGTGTTATTCTCTAGGCTGATGGTTTCTGTATGAATTGGGACTACAGCTGCCATATTTCTTAGCTTTTATGGCCATTAACTGTGTTTGTTTGAAATTCTGGGGATTCTGGTCCTAATATGCATGGGGGTATTCAGCTTAGTAAGGTTCCCTGCGTTCTCCAAGCCGATTTCTGTCACCAAAAAGATTCCACTTCATATACCTATATCTCAATCAGCATGTGAAACAAAGCAGAACTGTATAGTGTACATATTTGTTTTTATAGTGTGAGAAATTATTCTTACGACACTTGATACTCAAAAATGTTTTAGGGCTTAATGCCCAATAGCAAAACTTTGAACTTAAGTTTAGAAATAGACCAATCCAAAAATGGCAGCTAATAAAATGTTGTTACTTTGCAGATGGCTCAATCAATATCCACAATGCCATATCTATTTGCACAACCGAAGTTGCTAAAGCCTCCTTGGATACCGGATCATGTTGCACTTGCCCTAGGGAAGGATCAGGCAGGTAGATCAGATGAAATGAGCAAAAATATTCCAAGTTATAGCTTCACCTAAACATGCACGAACCATGTTTCCTCTGAGAGCAGGAATAAACTAAAAGTTGATTCTATAGTAGGGGTGTCGTGGCGATCTCTGGGCCGGGGTGGTGTGCTCTCCCTCCTCCGGTCGTTCTGGTCCCATCGAGCCGGACTGCGGTTTTTCTTCAGGTGGCAAACCCGGGCGATGTGCCCCTTTTTGTCGCAATGCCGGCAGATGGAATCGAAAAACCGGCATTCCGACCTGGGGTGGTCGCCGCCGCAACCGGCACAGTTGGTCCTTGACTTACGACCTCTCCGGTTCCGTTGGTCGCGCCCAGTCTGAAGTCGATGGATGTCTTCTTCGTCTTCGGACGTGCTGGATGCAGAATGGAAATCGCCCTGGTGTGTAGTCGTCTCGGTTTTTTGTTCGGTCGACCTCGCCGGGTTGTTGTTTCCGCCGCGGTCCTTCGTGTCAGGTCTGCGCATGCTATCGGCGGAAGTTCGGGTTGCTTCTGCGGCTGCGGCTGCGGTGAGGGCATCTGCTAAGCTGATGTCACCCTTAGCCATCAGCCGGCTCTGGAGGGCGGGGTCCCACAGACCGAGCACGATTCGGTCTCTCAGGGCGTTGTTTAGGTTATCAAATTCGCAGAGCCCCCCTAGGCGCCGCAGCTCGGCGACGAAGTCGCTTAATTTCTCACCCGATCTCTGGTCCCGCCGGTAGAATTCATTGCGCCGGATCAGGATGGGGACCTCGGGAGCGTAGTGTCGCCGAAGGATGGGTTCAAGGACGTCCCAGTCCATGGCGGTTGCGTCGGCGGGCTTGGCCAACGCTTTGGCCATCTGGAAGACTTCGGTCCCGCAGTGGGTGAGGAAGACGGCGTGTTTTAGCGGGCCCGAGGCGTCCTTCATGCCGGTGCACTCGAGGTACATGCGGAATCGGTCGGAGAACGATTCCCAGTCTTCGGTGGCGGGGTTGAAGGGGGCGGGCGGTGCGATTTTCGCCATCTCGGTGCTTTGTCTGGCTTCCGTCGGACACGGGGTTCGGTTCAGGGTCTGGATCCCACCTTCGTCGCCAGTGTCGTGTCCGCGAAATGACGCCAGGAGTCGGTGATTTCATGCAAAGCTCTTTATTTGCAAAACTGGAACCGAACCGGCGAAAGGAAAAAAGCCCGTGGCTTTTATTCCTTTCGCCGCGGCGGCCGCGGCCAATGGCAGCGCTTCGAATCTCCCGCGCTCTGAACGAGCCAATCGTGGGAGATTCTTAACGAGCCAATCGGCGCGGCTTGCCTGACCAATTAGAAAGCCCCGCGCTTTGGCCAATCAAAGCGCGGGGATTTCAAGTATGTTAATGAGGACAGAACAAGGGGTGTGGTTCCATCTCATTTAAACTGGCAGTTGCCAACAGGTGGGCCGTAGCCCACTGGTGGGCCATGAAAAATTTTGGTGGGATGCAGAGAAATCTCACCCCCAGAGCACCCCACAAAGCAATTAATCCAGGCACAGAAACACAAGGCTGCACCGCCCACATGGCCCACAGGAATCCTCCCCACCCATTCACTCCTTATCTGGCAAACTTGCCTGCTAAGTTGCTATTTTTCCTTTTTCTGACCATCATCTGTTCTGCTGTGCTGGGAGATTTAGATTAGCTAGGAAGCAGGAAATGGTTGGATTTCTTGCTTTCTAGCTAGTCTTTAGATCTTCAGCTCTACTTTTAAGCACAGCCGAACCTCCCTTAGGACTGAAGGTTCTATTATTCAGTGCAGACTCACAGCAAGCAAATTTTATGTGACAGACTCAGGTAGCTGATGGCAGATAGATAGATCACTGAATGATTCTGTGAGCAACTCAATCTGCCTGCCTGCTTTGCTTGATTTTGAGTAAAAGTTGCTCTTTTTTTAATAAAAAATTCAATATTTATATAAATATGTATAATATTTGCATACAAGCCATGCCCAGCCAGTCACATGATCACCAAGCCACATCCACAAATTAGGTCACACCCACAGAACCAGTTGGTAATACCTGGGATTTAAAATTATCAGTTTGGTGGTCCCTGAGGTCCAAAAGGTTGGCGACTCCTGATCTAAACCATAGACCTAATATATCTATGCTCCAACACAGGGGTCCCCAACCCCTGGGCCATGGACCAATACTGGTCCTAGGCCTGTTAGGAACTGGGCCGCACAGCTGGAGATGAATGGTTGGTGAGCAAATGAAGCTTCATCTATATTTGCATCCACTCCCCAGCGTTAACATCAATGCCTCAGCTCCACGTCAGATCATCAGGCATTAGATTCTCATAGGAGAGTAAACCCTACTGTAAATTGACCATGGAGGGATCTACATTGTACACTCCTCCTCCTCTCCCACAGTCTGTGGAAAATTTGTCTTCCACAAAACCGGTCCCTGGTGCTCAAAAGGTTGGGGACCACTGTTCCAACAATACTCATCATTAAAATGAATCTTTAACCTGTAAGATGTCATTCTCCTTCTCCTCTGGTATCAGGATTAGTTACCATATGGAAGACCTTGGGAATTACATTTCCTACTACAGGATCTTTAAACAGATGTGAAAGTTCTCTAAGATGATTTCATTTGCTGCTATATATGCTATGTTAATGACCAATCATTGCTATAGGCACTTATCCTCTAAACCCGGGAAATCCAACTCAATTTCATTGCGGGCCACATCAGGGTTGTGTTTGACTTTGGGGGGTGTTCTGTCCTCATTAACATACTTGAAATCCCCGTGCTTTGATTGGCCAAAGCGCGGGGCTTTCTAATTGGTCAGGCGAGCCGCGCCGATTGGCTCGTTAAGAATCTCCCGCGATTGGTTAGTTCAGAGCGCGGGAGATTCGAAGCGCTGCCATTGGCCGCGGCCGCCGCGGCGAAAGGAATAAAAGCCACGGGCTTTTTTCCTTTCGGCGGTTCGGTTCCAGTTTTTCAAATAAAGAGCTTTGCACGAAATCACCGACTCCTGGCGTCATTTCGCGGACACGACACTGGCGATGAGGGTGGGATCCAGACCCTGAACCGAACCCCGTGTCCGACGGAAGCCAGACAAAGCACCGAGATGGCAAAAATCGCACCGCCCGCCCCCTTCAACCCCGCCACCAAAGACTGGGAATCGTTCTCCGACCGATTCCGCATGTACCTCGAGTGCACCGGCATGAAGGACGCCTCGGGCCCGCTAAAACGCGCCGTCTTCCTCACCCACTGCGGGACCGAAGTCTTCCAGATGGCCAAAGCGTTGGCCAAGCCCGCCGACGCAACCGCCATGGACTGGGACATCCTTGAACCCATCCTTCGGCGACACTACGCTCCCGAGGTCCCCATCCTGATCCGGCGCAACGAATTCTACCGGCGGGACCAGAGATCGGGTGAGAAATTAAGCGACTTCGTCGCCGAGCTGCGGCGCCTAGGGGGGCTCTGCGAATTTGATAACCTAAACAACGCCTTGAGAGACCGATTAGTGCTCGGTCTGTGGGACCCTGCCCTCCAGAGCCGGCTGATGGCTAAGGGCGACATCAGCTTAGCAGACGCCCTCACCGCAGCCGCAGCCGCGGAAGCAACCCGAACTTCCGCCGATAGCATGCGTAGACCTGACACGAAGGACCGCGGCGGGAACAACAACCCGGCGAGGTCGACCGAACAAAAAACCGAGACGACTACACACCAGGGCGATTTCCATTCTGCATCCAGCACGTCCGAAGACGAGGAAGACATCCATCGACTTCAGACTGGGCACGACCAACGGAACCGGAGAGGTCATAAGTCAAGAACTAACTGTGCCGGTTGCGGCGGCGACCACCCCAGGTCGGAATGCAGGTTTTTCGATTCCATCTGCCGGCATTGCGACAAAAAGGGGCACATCGCCCGGGTTTGCCGCCTGAAGAAAAACCGCAGTCCGGCTCGATGGGACCAGAACGACCGGAGGAGGGAGAGCACACCACCCCGGCCCAGAGATCGCCACTCGGACAGCCGATGGGACCGGATCGGACGATCCTCGCGAGGCGGCGACAACCGGCGGAGAGAGGAGACCCACCAGACGGTCACCATCGGCCACGCCATCACCAACGACGCCCGGAAAATCCATGCCGAGGTACGCATCGAGGGCCAGCCGTGCAAAATGGAGGTAGACTCCAGGTCCTACCTCTCCATGATTGCATGGCACGAGATAAAGCGGTTGGTGCCTACTCTCCAAAGGAGGAACGTAGACAACCAGAGACTCATTGTAAAGGACTACCAGGGAAACCGTATCCCGGTAGTCGGCACCAAAAGCTTTAACATAACGTATAAGGGGCGCACCGAACGACTCCCCCTAACGATCGTCGACCGCGACCGCCCAAGCCTACTGGGACTGCAATGGTTCGCCCCGCTCGACATCACCCTCACGGGAGTCAACCACGTCGCCGACGACGGCTGGGAACAGCGACTAGCCCAGGAGTTCCAAGAGGTCTTCGACGGAAACCTGGGCAAGTACCGAGGGCCCCTTATATCGTTCAACCTCGACCCTAAGGTCTCCCCCAAACGCCTGAAACCTAGGCGGGTGCCATTCGCACTGAAACCCAAAATAGACGAGCAAATTGATAAGCTCGTCAAACAGGGGGAGACCCCCATAGTCACCCCAATCAAGCCAGACGGGTCGGTGAGAATCTGTGGGGACTATAAGGCCACCCTAAATGGCGCGCTGCAACAAAGTGCCTACCCCGTCCCAATAGTGCAACACCTACTGCACTCACTGGGAGGGGGCAAGGTTTTCGCCAAGCTCGATCTCGCCTAGGCATACCAACAGTTGCCGGTCGACGAGCAAACAGCAGAAGCTCAGACCATCGTCACCCACCGGGGAGCATTCAAATGCAACCGACTCCAATTCGGAGTCAGCGTGGCACCGGGCATATTTCAGAGCCTGATGGAGAGGTTATTGCAAGGTATCAAGGGGGTGGTGCCTTATTTCGACGACGTTCTAGTGTCGGCGCCCAACCAAGCCGAACTAGAAAGTCGACTAAGAGAGGTCCTAACTAAATTTAAAGAGACGGGACTTAAAGTAAAAAGGGAGAAATGCCAACTGTGCACGGAACGAGTGGAATTCTTGGGCTACCTCCTAGACCGGCACGGCATTCACCCCACAAGCAAAAAAAATCAAGGCCATCAAAGAGGCCCCTACCCCTAAATCAAAGACTGAACTACAAGCATTCTTGGGGTTACTGAACTTTTACAATGTTTTCCTACCCCAAAAGGCGACGGCGGCGGAGCCCTTGCATAGGCTCCTGGACAAGGCGGCGACCTGGACTTGGGGGAAACGGGAGCAAGCCGCCTTCCAAAAAACAAAGGACCTCCTCACCTCCGACGCCGTCCTCATACAATTCAACGAAACCCTGCCTCTGGCTGTCACTTGCGACGCATCACCCTTCGGCGTCGGCGCCGTCCTCAGCCATACCCTTCCCAACAGAAAAGAAGCACCCATCGCGTTCTTTTCAAGGACCCTCACCAAACCGGAGCGGAACTATAGCCAACTGGACAAAGAGGCTCTGGCTATAGTTGCCACCATAAAACGGTTCCACGAATATTTCTACGGCCGGCCCTTCACCATTATAACAGACCACAAGCCGTTGCTGGGAATCCTTGCAGGAAACCGGGCCACCCCGAACATTCTGTCTCCCCGAATGACAAGGTGGTCCGAGTTCCTGGCGGCCTACAACTACAAACTCATACACAGACCGGGTAAGACGATCTCCCATGCAGACGCATTAAGCCGCTCGCCGCTACCGGAACCCGACTCTGACCCAGCACCCACGACGACCACCCTCAGCATCGAGACTCTACCCAACCTGCCCATAACCGCGTCAGACATTGCCCGAGAAACTAATAAAGACAGGCGTCTGGCGCGGGTTTTGCATTGGGTAGCAAAAGGGTGGCCGGAAAGGGACAACGACGAGTCCGTCAAGACGTTTCGAAACCGCCAAACGGAACTCTCGTTGTTAAAAGGGTGCATCTTATGGGGTGACAGGGTGGTCATTCCGGACAAACTACAGGGGAAGGTTTTGGAAATGTTGCACGAGGGGCACCCTGGCATCGTGAGAACTAAAGCCCTGGCCAGAAGTTACGCTTGGTGGCCAGGGATGGACAAACAGATAGAGGCCTGGGTAGCTAGGTGCCAGTGATGCCAGGAGACTAGGCCCACCCCACCCACAGCACCCGTCCTAGAGTGGGAAACCCCAAGGGGACCTTGGTCCAGAATCCATATAGACTTCGCCGGGCCCACAAATGGACACACCTTCCTCATAACAGTTGACGCTTACTCCAACTGGCTGGAGGTAAGCAACATGAAGACAACAACCACGGAGGCCGTGACCAAAGAACTCTGCAAACTCTTTGCAACACACGGCCTCCCAGACATCGTCGTCTCCGACAACGGGCCCCAGTTTACCTCACTGGAGTTCGAGAAATTCCTGGCGGAAAGGGGCATCCGCCACGCACTAACAGCACCGGCGCACCCGGTGGCGAACGGTAGGGCGGAACGGATGGTCCAATATACCAAAAAGACCATCCGGAAAATGGACCATGGGGAGATCCAAGAAAAAATCAACAGACTTCTCTTTATACAACACATAACCCCGAATACCACTACCAACAAAAGCCCAGCCGAACTACTAATGGGTAGAAAGCTAAGGTCCCCACTCGACAGGTTACACCCTACGTATAACCCGGAGCGGCCCCCAGACTCAAGCACAAAAAACCGAACGTTCGCACCCAGGGACCCCGTATATGCTAAAAACCTGACGGGAGACCCTCTATGGATCCCAGCCGTCATCACCCAAGCAACAGGCCCACACTCGTACCGGCTACAAACGACAGACGGACGAGCGTGGAAACGACACATCGACCAACTTAGGTCGAGGACCACAAGCGAACCCACCTCCCGAAACACAAGCCAAGGGGGGAGGGAATACCCAGGCGACCGATTACAAGAAAAAATAAACCAACAGTACTTACCGAAACGCAGCCATCACGACCCCTCGCCAGAAAAGAACAGCCAAGCCAGCTCGACCGACTCGGAAAGACCGAGCGGGAGCGGCGAAACCCGTAGCTCAACCAACCCGGAAGGCCCAGGAGGGAGCCACGGAGAAAGAACCGGCCCGATCGACCAGCCGGTTCTCACAGCAGCAAGAGCGACCAAAATCCCGACCGAACCGGCCGGGATCCCGCTTACAACTGAGTTGCGCAGGTCAAGTAGGACCAGACGGAGCCCCGCCTACCTACGTGACTACGCAACGTAAGGACTGAACCAAGAGGGGAGGGGTGTTCTGTCCTCATTGACATACTTGAAATCCCCGCGCTTTGATTGGCCAAAGCACGGGGCTTTCTAATTGGTCAGACGAGCCGCGCCGATTGGCTCGTTAAGAATCTCCCGCGATTGGTTAGTTCAGAGCGTGGGAGATTTGAAGCGCTGCCATTGGCCGCGGCCGCCGCGGCGAAAGAAATAAAAGCCGCGGGCTTTTTTCCTTTTGGCGGTTCGGTTCCAGTTTTTCAAATAAAGAGCTTTGCACGAAATCACCGACTCCTGGCGTCATTTCGCGGACACGACAGGGGGGACTGGAGGCGTGGCCAGGGTGGATGTGGCCAGCTCAATGTCATTCCTGTGGTGTCACGAGCACTCTGCCAGTGAGAATGGGTTTCCGAGCTCCATTTTCACTGGCAGAGGGTGGCAGGAGGCCGTGGCAGCCGAAAACAGAGCTCGGGAGCCCATTTTCACTGGCAAAAGCACCGCGGGCTGGTCCCTTATTGTTTCCAGGGCAGCCCCACAGGCCAGATGTAAGTACCCTGCAGGCTGAATATGGCCCCTGGACCTTAAGTTTGACATCCCTGCTCTAAACATTGCAAATATTAGTAATAATAATAATAATAATACAAAAGACATATCTCATGAAAGGAATATCACATATTTAGGGCTACCCGTTTTTATCAAATCTCCAAATGGAATATTCCCACCATCTATTTGATATGGTAAATTTCACATAAACATTATTAGTCAGGGAAGCAACAGGGTTTGGAGGGGAATAATTCTGATTTATCCATATTATTGCTTAAAATGTAATGATTACCCCAGGTTTGCCAATAAATTCTACTAAACTCTTGTGCTACTCTAAGTTTTCAAGATCAATATCCTGTCAAAGCAGTAATTGATTAAATGAAATCACTCCGATAAAGAGCTAAGAGGACCAAGCATCACAACTTGCCATTGTGGTAATGGTCAATAATTTTGGCCTTTGGGCAACAGTCCCATTTTGGCATTATCTTAAATCCACTTTCCAAATGCCCATTTGTACTGTAATAGCTAAGCTAAGAATTAATTGATCAGTTGCATTTACTCTGTTTCTGCAGGGATTCCAGCTTTGTGTGGGTTTTATGCAGAAAAAACTTCTCCAAAGGCATTGAAAGGCTCTAGCAGTGAAAATAAAAATAAAAAATAAAAACAATGAAGAGCAATGGCAGAAAAAAAATTGCTGAAAAGTTGTCTCCTGTCCTCCAAGTCAGTTCATTATGATGATACAGGACTGGAATCTTCAGGAGACTGATGGGATCTCCCATTCACTGTTGCCATGATTTTCTGGGGGTCAGTTTCTCTTTTCTAGTCAGTTATGACTCAAAGGTGTTATCTAAAAGGGGCAAAGCATGCTTTGAATTTACCCTTCCCTAATCTTTCTAGAATATTCCAGACTATACCGCTTTTTCCCAGTGTCTACTTCACCCTCCACCCCCATCTTCTTGGTATGTTCTCACTGCCCCATTCACCTCCTGATCTTCGATTCCCAATGAGCCACCTTTCATCTTCAGAAAAAGCCCCCAAACTGTTTTCTACAAGCTAAAAAATTGCCACTGGCATGGCAATACATACAGATAGTCCTCGACTTACAGCAGTTCATTTAATGAACATTCAAAGTTACAATGGCACTGAAAAACGTGACATTTTTCACAGTTATGATCTTTGCAACATTCCCATGGTCATGTGATCAAAATTCAAATGCTTGGCCATTGGTTCATAATTATGACCATTGCAGTGTGCCTGGGTAATGTGATCACCTTTTGCGATTTTTTGATAAGCAAAGACAATAGATAAGCCACATTAACTTAACAACAAGGTTACTAACTTATCAACTGCAATGATTCACTTAAAAATTGCGGCAAGAAAGGTCGTAAAAAAGGGGTAAAATTTAAATTAAGCAACCACAAAGGCTGGATTCACACATAATGCCAGACCATAAATAAGGTTAATATATTGTGTTCAGCCAAAAGTAAACTAACCATATTGGCTAATGTACTTTGCCACCAAGGCTAACCACTTTTCTAACCATAGTTAGGTGGGGAATGTCTCTCTGAACACAGATATCCCTTTCAGATATTATCCCAACATATTGCCAGGGGTATTTAATCTTATTTACAATATTATTATGCTAACCATTGTTAGCATTGCAGAGTTGTGTTCTACAAAAATGGCAAAATTGTAGCAGACTTTAATGCAGAAGAAAAATATATATGAAGGGAAACAAATATATAAGATGCTCACTCTTCCTTACTTAAGGTTAGGGGATTGAAAAAGCTAGGTCTGCAACCATCCACGATCTGGGTTTACTGTTTTTGGAATCTGGTTAAGTACTTATGGTACAACGTATGGAATATTAATAAAATAAACACGAGCATTTGGGCAATGTTTTTCCAGTATAAGTGTACTGATGCAATATTTTCCGAATCAGGAAAAAAAATGGGCTAAAAGAATATCATATAGCACTATGGAAAATTATTGAGCCTCTTGTACTGTTTTTGTGTCTCATGCATTATTTAATGTACTAAAAAAAATCTAGCACAATAAGATGATTTGTTCAGAAATGCTTCAAGGTGACTATTTCTGGTATTCTAAGTGCATGAAACTCTTCTGGGTTGCTTCGCATTACATTTGAACGAAAGGTTTGGTTTGCTCTTCTACACAGCCCATCTCAGATGGGAAACCACAAGTAAGACTAGATATCCACCTTCACAATGATTTGGAAGAAGCTGGTAGAAACCCTTAGGACCTCTCTCCAAGCTGCAGTGAATTAGGGATAAAGAGGAAGAAGCCCTTTCTAAAGTCACTTCTTCCCTTGCAAGGTCTTTGCTCATCTCCTTGATCATCACACAAAGTATGCCTTCTCCCTTCTGCTTCGCTATTTGATTCAGAGGAACCTCTTCCCCCCTTCTATTCAGAATGCAGCTTCACATGTATCCATCATACATGCACCCCCTCCTTTAGAAGACCACCCCCAACTAGATATCTTTCTGCATAGTTTCCTTCTCAAGCCAGGAGGAGGAATAACAGAATAATAGAGTTGGAAGGGACCCTGGAGGTTTTCTAGTCCATCCCCCAACTCAAGCAAGAAACCTGTACCATGTCAGACAAATAGCTGTCCAATCTCTTCTTAAAAACCTCCAGTTGTTGGGGTACCTACAGCTTCTGGAAACAAGTCATCCCTTTGATTGTTCTAATCTTCAGAAATTTCTTAGTTCTAGATTGGTTCTTCCTTGATTAGGAGAGAGAAAGAAGTGAGCATTAAGGAAGGTTCTGGAGTTTCTGAGTACTTTGCTTCCACCAAATGATCAAGCCTCTCTTTGTGCAGTTCCCAAGGGATCCATCTAAGGCAGGGCTGTCAAACTCCCAGCCCCTGGGCTGGATGCGTCACGTACTGGCCATGCCCACGCCCGGTTTAGCAAAGGGCAAAAAGGTCCCAATATGTCACGTGATGACACCATGACAATGTGAGTTTGACACCCCTGATCTAAGAGGAAGAGGGATAGAGGGCTGGATGAGCTGCTGCTGTCACTGCTGCTTAGGTGATAGCTTATAGCAGGGGTCTTCAAACTTGACAGCTTTAAGACTTGTGGACTTCAACTCCCATAGTTCCTCCTCCAGTCATATTAGCTCAGGATTTCTGGGAGTTGAAGTCCACAAGTCTTAAACTCGCTAAGTTTGAAGACCCTTGGCTTATAGTCACAGCAGAGAAGGTAATGTTACAAGTTTCACTCCTTCCTCCTTTCCTCCACTGCAGTTTCTACTAAGGTCCTGTGAAGCATGAAGCAAGGAGTGGGACAAGGTGAAATTCAAAGCCACTTCTATCTGGGACTCAAACCAACTGCTTCCCCTGTTTGTCTACCACCATTCATGTTCAAACATGTCCCTTTCTTCGCTTTCTTGAGATCTCTCTTACACTTGAGAGACTCTTACTAAAAAAAAAAAAAAAAAAAAATCTTATTGGTAGGTTGTAGGACACTTCAGAGACTGTAATTTTCTATTTCTGAGATCATACTCAGAAGCCCAGAAAAAGGCAGGCTGGGTTAATGAACATCAGAGAGGGGGTTGAGCAGAGATGGAATTCAGCAAGTTCTGACCAGTTCTGGAGAACCAGTAGCGGAAATTTTGAGTAGTTCGGAGAACCGGAAAAGACCACCTCTGACTGGAGAGTTTACAGTCTCCTTCCCCTACCACACCCACCAAGGCATGCCCACAGAACCGGTAGTAAACAAAATGTGAATCCCACCACTGGGGTTGTGCTTGAGTGAATCCAAAACACTTTTTCCAAATCATCTTTGAAGCTAGTCTTAGTGACCAGACCCACAGCCCCAGTGAACTTTCATGCCTGAAGATAAGTCCCTTATTTCCAGTCTAGTCCCTTAAGCAAGGGAGGGGGAATGGGAGGGAGTGGAGAATATTTCAGAATAGTCAAGATGTCAATTATGACCTCATAACCGAAGCCATGTCCCTTTTGTACAGGTATAAAAATATCCAAAGGGCTTCTATCGTATCACTTTTTTGACTTCCCTTCTGGACATTCCTAACATTCCCACTTATATTTCACATTGGGTCTGTTGTCATGCAGAGGAAAAGATATTTGGGTCTACTGTAAGCAAAGCAAAAGGTTATGGTGGGGGAGGTGTAAATTCTGAGGCAGAAAAAAACTTCCTGATCTGAATGTCAGATCGACAAGAATTCCAACAGACTGACATGGGACAAGAAGTCGCTAAATTTCAAAACTGAGTGAGTTTTATTTATTTTTTTGAAATCGGACAACTCACTGGGATCCACGTATGCCCAAGTGGGATGGAGGGGGACATTCAGAGGGGGAGAAAAGGCCCCTGCTTTCATCCCTTCTGCTGAGGTTGCCTCTTCATAGCTTGGGGGTACGGCTGGGGCACTGGGCTGCTTTCGTTCGGCATCTCCCTGCTGCCCTTCAGAATTTGCAGGCTTGTTATTCACAGAGAGCTAGAAAAGGGACAGGAAAAAAATAGATTAAAATTAAAAAACAAAAACAAAGAATGACCTTTTTTTTTTTGTAAATTTTACATGGGGAGAGATGGAGGAGAGAATCAAAAGTAAACGAGGTCCAGGGTTTGAGGTCCAGGTAATCCTCAATTTACGACCGCAATTGAGCCCAGAATTTGTGAAAAATGTGTTGAGTTTTGGCCCATTTTATGATGTTTCTGGCCATGTTTGTTCAGCGAGTCACCGCAAGTGTTAAATGAGTAACCTGGTTGTTAAGTGAATCTGGCTTCCCCATTGACTTCGCTTGTCAGAACGTCACAAAAAACGATCACACAATGTGAGTCAGTTGTCAAGCGTCCAAATCAGAGGTGGTATTCAGCAGGTTCTGACCAGTTCTAGAGAACCAGAAGTGGAAATGTTGAGTAGTTCGGAAAACCAGCAAATACCACCTCTGACTGGAGATTTTACAGTCTCCTTCCCCTGCCACGCCCACGAAGCCACACCCACAGAACCAGTAGTAAAAAAAAATTGAATCCCACCACAGGTCCAAATGTAAATCACATGATCGGGGGGGGGGGAATGGTGCAACAGTCATAAGTGTGAAAAATGGTTATGTCAGTTTTTCAGTGCTGTTGTAATTTCAAACCATCACTAAATGAACCGTTGTAAGTTGAGGAATACCCATGTATGTGCAGGTAAATTCTCTACAAACCTCCTAGCCTGGAATAAATGCAGGGGAGGGATGCATGATCAGAAGTTTTTCCCCCTGTTTTTCGGACCTGCTCTGGTTTTCCCTGCCTGCTTTATTTATTTAGCGTATAGCACGTGTTAGCCAGGGATGACCGAGGTGGCTGGCTACCCCTGTGAAAGGAATTTTTTCAGGCAGTGTTATCTTTACCCACGGGACATCTGAATGCTGGAAGGCATTCGGGGGAGGCTCCTTTCTTGTCCCAACATAGTTGATTCGCTCACAGGAATCAAACCATCGAACTGGCCAACCTCAATGGTACGCAGGCCCAGTGTCTTACCACGTGAGCCACCGTGGTCCCTTTCCCTGACCACTGAGAACGGTCAGTTGACTGATCAATCATACATCTTACAAGGAGGTTTACAATAACGATCCTTGTGAATGGGGCATCCTTAATGCCCGGAGTGAATTCTGCAAGAATATCCGGTGCAGTGTTGTATTAATGTATCTATATTGCATCAGGCATTTCTGCAGAATTCATTCCGGCATTAAGGCTGCCCCATTCTCAAGACAAGACATAGGTATGTTATTTGGTGTTCAGTGATGCTCTTGCTCTCCTGGCTTAGAGCTATTCAGACCTATTGCTTCTGGAGCTGTGACACTTGGGAAACGCCTCCTGCATGACAAGTTCTAGGTTCTCCTTCTCCTCTCCATTTCTGTTTTGCTTTGCTTTGTTGCTGATTGTTTTAAAGAAAATTCTCTGGTGCATTGAAAATATATCAAATCAACTAGGGTAGTAATGGACAAAACATTTCACAACGTACAGCAGCTGCCATACGTTTGGATCTCAAGCAAATGACTTTCCAAGTCTGAACTGGACTTGTAATTTTACCTTCAAACAGGAAACAAGCCTAAATTCAAGGTACCTCCAAAGGAGAAGATTACATTGAAACAATAACCCTGTTTCCATTGCTCAGATAATCTGGAATGACTATACCATTTTAAAGATAATTTACTTATACATACATATAAAAACTTGACTTCTTTCAACTAAATACATTATTTCATAGACTGCTGAAAACGCATCACTATGAACAGCTACTGACTGAAACCAAATATAGATATTTAGCTTCTTTCTCACTACTACACTGTACTTTCTGGGGGAAAAAACTTTTGATAAAGTTGCTTGTCAATTATTTCAAGAGCCTTACTATTAGCCAATAGAAGCTAAATGAAGGCACGTGAATCATGAAACTTGTAATTTATTTGTTTTATCTATTAGATATAATTAATGTCTTTCTTCAAGAAGCTCCTGAAGCTTTTATCAATGGAAGGCAGAACCTGGTATATATGAGTCTCCAAATAATGCCTCCCAAATATCAAAGTATCTATGGGTACTTCTTTTAATCTAAAATTATATTGACATATACCACATATGGATAAGCCTATCTCTAGACAAGACATCTCTGGACTTTTTAACCAAAGTACCATTTGAAACACACCAGTCATGGGTAAACTGACCCTCAAAAATGTTATATTTTAATTTTCACAATTGGCTTATCTTTCAGGGATAATGAACCTGGCATGCTTCAAAGAAAAATGTCAGCCTCCAAGATTTTTTTAATTTCTCCCCCCCCAACCCTCCCCCCAAAACCCACCTCTCAATCATAGATACTATTTTAGGAAACAAAATGATGGGAAACACCAGCCCAGGGCTTTCTTTGAAAATAAAATGTCTTCAGGCCAAGAAAATAACAAAAGAAGGGGCAGTGTGGAAGATTGTGCAAGAGTAGCTGGGATAGGGCAGTAATAGCTAACCTTTTCCTCGTTGCGTGCCAAAAGTGCGTGCACCTCCACCCATAATGCAATGCTTGTGCACGCCCCCACGCATGCACATGCGATCAGGGGTGGGATTCAAATTTTTTAACAACTGGTTCTGTGGGCGTGGCTTAGTTGGTGGGTGTGGCTTGGTGGTCATGTTATTGGCTGGGCATGGCCAACTCAATATCACTCACATTGAGGCACGCATCTCCTCGCCTGGCCTTTCGTGACTGTGGGGATGCTGCAGCAGTCATAAGTGTGAAAAACGGCCATAAGTCACTTTTTTCAGTGCCATTCTAATTTTGAATGGTCACTCCACATAAGCAAAGTACCAGCAAAGGAGGGGAAAAGAAACTCCAGAGAAGTTCCTGAGACAGGAAGTCTAGTCCTGCCAAGAATGTAATAAGGGTTAATGGAGAGGCAGTTTCTATAAGCAACACCAGAATGTTTCCTTCCTGCTTTCCTTACAGGATTAGGCCAGTAATTTCTTCTAACAACTGGTTCTCCAAACTGCTTAGAATGTTAACAACCAGTTCTAGCGAATAGGTGAGAATTGGTAGAATCCCAGCCCAGCATGCGACCCCCTGCACACATGACCCCTGTGTGCCATGCGCCTCTGCACATGTGTGCGCACCCCCACCCCCTGCACATGCACATGTGTCTCCCCCCACGCATATGTGGCAGATACCCGACAATCAGCTGTCTGGCGGGGGGCACGTGTGCATGCGCAGTACAGCTGTTCCGGATGAACTCTCACATGCCAGCAAAAATGGCTCTGTGTGCCACTTCCAGCATGCGTGCCATAGGTTCACCATTACGGGGATAGGGTTTACAGAGGGTATCTTATATTCTAGAAAACGGCAGCTTTGCAGGTGTATATATCTCGAAAGGCAGCTATTTTGTGATTAAATGAGCTTCCCAAACATCTATTCTACTATTACATTAATATCAGAATAATACTGCTGTTGACATTTTTCATTGAATTTGTGAAAGTGCTCATATATAAATTTCCGGAGAGACTTAAAAAGCTGAACAGATTGAGTAAAATCCAATGTTCTGTTGCCATAAAGTCATAAGAGTAGTTTCTTTTATTCCTCCTTTCAGAAAGCCAACAGAAACCAAGAGAATGTCAGAATGTGTCTTATAGTTTGGCCCAAAAAGAGGAAACAATGGCTTTCTACATATAATTGAACAATTCCCAGTTTAGTTAAGGATGTTGGGAGTTACAGCTGAACAAAACCTAGTGGGAAGCGCACAAATTACCCAGTTCTTCAGCCAGTTCAAAAAAGATCCTCTGATAGGAAAGCCACATTCCCCTATCTTTCTCAAAATATAGACAGTACTCCTTGACATCTCCACTTTTTTTTAACTGATTCAAATGAGAAGTCCTGTTAACCTCAATCAGGCTTCAATCCTAGTTAGTCTGCCTAAAGTTGTATGCTTGTCTTTCAGTTTAGGTTAAGTCACTACTTGTCCATCGCTTAGCAGCCGCATAAAGACAAACAAAATAAATCGAAAGCTCTTTTAAGTGAACAAAGCCTCCCGGTAGCCACTTGTCGCTATGAAATGATAAATTCCATACAGGTTATCAAAATTAAACACGTTTTAACTGAACAAGCTGAGGCAATCAGTAAATATTCAGAATCAGAAACGCAACAAGAGGAGAGCCCAGAACTGCGTCATTGTGGTGCTGCTGAGACAGGGATGACCTAATGCAAAGGAACAAGCTCTTGGACATGCACACATACACACACATATCCTGGTGCGCACCAGGCTCACAATAACCAAGTTTTCCAGTCAGCAGATCCTTCAGGGATTGTAGTTCCATAATATCTGGAGGGTCTCAGGTGGCTAAAAGGAGACTTGGAAAGTGGGAATAGGGAAGAAGAATGAATAGGGATTGTTCCCCAAAAACTCTCTCCAGCCAAAATGACCTGCTATTCTTTGGTGAACACGCTCTAACATTTTGTACCTGTCCTAAATGCCACTGGGTAGCCACAGGAATGCAATTTGAATTCACAATTTCAACATCCCCCAGTCACTTTCAATTGCCCAAGCCAAAGTTACATACCTAATTCCTCCTCTGCACATTATGATGCTAAGTAATTTTACTGAATATTGTTTGATAATTTAATAAGTTGAATTATTTATTTTTAAAAGAAGAAAAGGATATATTAAATTGGACAACTGCAAAGCGGTACATATCTAGCCCAAGGATTGACAACAATTAAAAGAAAGAAAGAAAGAAAACACAGAATTCCAAAAATGGATGTTTGCTGCTGAATCCATGACCTCCAGCTCTCTGAGTGAAGACGTACGCCTCTTCCTGAATTATAGATTTTGGATTTAGGACCTGATGCCTGGTCCTTGCGACAAATCCGAGTGACAAAGTTGAGACTCCAGATAAAAGGGCACATATAACTTGCAACCATTTAGACCATTATAAAACACACCGTTCATATTATAATTTGCCCTATCAAGGGCTAAAACTCAACAGACCTTCAATTAGATGCTCTTGCTAAGTTGCCATGGCAACAGATTTCTTAATACTGGGAGAGAACCAAAGCAAGCATGGAGAAATTTGCAACTCTTATGGATTCAGAAGTCATTCCCTCCCCTCCTTTCCTTGCTTGGGGAAATAAAGATGCTCTATAAGGTTTATGAGTAGTCTAGATTAGGGTAATTTTTCTAGGGCTTCTGTGAAACTTAATCTTGATGGGAGTATGTAGGGAAGCAGGGCAATCAGCCCTATACTAATCGAATAATAAAAATACCTTTTCCATCTGTATACACCGAGAAAGCAGATAGCTTACAAGCCCTGGAGATAAAGAGGGCGATGGGAAATTGATAAATTGAATACAAAGGTCATTCAGCCACATCCTGGTACAGCTTGAACCTACCTTCCCCTGTGTCATCTTTTCCCCTTAAGCGACGCTCCTCGCTCAGCTCAGGATAATGCCCCTTTAGAGAGGAGATGAATGGAGGCGAGTCAATTCAGTCTCCTCTTTAAGCGGCCAGCTGGAGTGGGATTTGCTCTCTTGGGCAGGCACCGCTTCTGCCTCTGCCGCAGCCTGCGAGGATGCTCCTACGTTCCAGCAACATCTAGAGCGTATCTCCCCTCTGATGGAGCTGGGGCGATACCATTGTCCAGCTTTTGAATGGGGGTGCAGGGGGGGGATGATGCTGAGGAGAGCAGGCTCAGCCAAGGAAGAAATAGAGAGGAATTAAAGTGGTTGTTGTTGTTGTTGTTGTTGTTCTTATTGTTATTGTTGTTGTTTTTGTTGTTGTTGTTATTATTATTATTATTATTATTATTATTATTATTATTATTATTATTATTTTAAAAGGCTTTTTCTGGGCCCGATTGTGCAGAATCGCAGTGCAAAGGTAGAACCTGGTGGATGCCAGGATGCAAGAGAAAGTCGAGGTTCAGCATTTTGCAGTGGGAACAGGAGGGGAGGAAGCAGTGATGCAGGGAGAGAGATGAAATGAGATACACTCGAGAGGCACACCACTTTCTTGTGTTACTAACAGCAGCCTAGGGAGCAATTGGCAGCACAGCCCAGGGACTATTACATTTCTCTGGCACATAAAAAGCTTTGCTCATGAGAGACAGGGGGAGATCCCTGTTGCTCTGCTCAGTTCAGTAAATGTCTCCCCCTTTCTCTTTCTCTCTCAGAGATCCTTTAGAGCCCTTTTTTAAACGGCCATATTCATCTCCTTTTATTTGTAAAATCGTAGGTCAACCGCTTTGCGGCCTAGATTCATCACCAACTCCTTTCAGGCAACCCACACTGTGACTTGTTGCCAATCCCATAAAGTACAATGCTTATTTTATTTATACAATTTTAATGGAAGCCCATCTCAGGGTGGTGTGCAAGCGTTAGAAACACAAAACCATGACAAATAACACACACACAAACACACACCGGTCTACATGGATAAGCAATAACCGCACTCACCAAACAAAAAACAAAAAAACCCAACCCCAAAGCAAAACAAAAACAAAAACAAAACCCACCACATCATACTTCCTCAACAACAGCAGAGCTCAACAACATCCTGAGGCAAACCTCTGTGGAAACAGCTAAGTGTTTGATGCCTCTGAATCTCCAGGAGAATGCTGTTCCATAGAACAGACACTGTACAGCAGGGGTGTCCAGCCTTGGCAACTTTAAACCTGGAGGACTTCAACTCCCAGAATTCCCCAGCCAGCTGGCTGGGGAATTCTGGGAGTTGAAGTCCTCCAGGCTTAAAGTTGTCAAGGTTGGACACCCCTGCTGTACAGCCACTGAGAAGATGCAACTCCAAGGTGCAACAAGATGACACTATGTGTTAGAAGGGATCCAGAGGATGTCCGGTCTGCTAGATCTGGTGGATCAAGCTAAAAGGATAGGAGAAAGGCAGCACTGCAAAGTAGCCTGGCCTTCACCATGTATTTGTTATGCTTGTTCTTTCACTGTGAGCCCTCACCACCCAGTAATCCACCATCCAACAAGAGAAAGACCAGTATGCCACTTCCCTTTCAAGGTCTGGCCCTATTCTTGAGTGTTTGTTAACTAAATCACTAGGATTATTTGAATTCTATACAGGTAGCCCTCAACATACAACAACAATTCATGGTCATTAAATGAACTGTTGTATGCCAGTGTCTTCCAACAGAATATCCACCAGATGTGATGGATTTCAGTTCCCATAAACGTGGGCAAGCATTGCTGTTCTATCTCAGGCAATACACTGTTAGACAATTTCTCCTTCTCCAGTTTTATGTATGTGTTTTGTTAACAATACAATCTTTTGTTCTGGCCTCTTCAAGATCTTTTTTTTCTTTTTTGGTCTCACCTTTTTTTCCATTTCCCTGGTGCATGTCATCTTGTTTGAAAGCTATGTTTTATTTACATTTATACAGATATCTTATCAGGGGTAGCTACGCACTGAGTTTTCATGTCACTCAAACAACTGCAGCACAAACAATATAAGAGAACATGTGAGCACAAAATGACATAAGGAGGGAATCTAAAGAGTGACATAAAACAGTTTATAAGCATTCAAATTCTTCAGATAACAAAGCAAACAAATTAATGAGGCAAAGATACAAACAACTGAGGCCAAAGACAATGGAATTTTAGATAGATGGTCACATTGTCATTTTGGAGGGGTAGTGTGATGATTAACCAATGGGTACGTATTTGGGGATTAAACAAACAATGGATATTTGTCATTTTTTGAAATTTTAACATCTGGCTGTTGTTCAGATCTGCCTTTAATTGGAGGCACTGCAAAATTGTCACCAATATTGTAATTAAATTAATTATGTAGTCCTGGCTGATATGTTTGTATCTTTGCCTCATTAATTTGTTTGCTTTGTTATCTGAAGAATTTGAATGCTTGTAAACTGTTTTATGTCACTCTTTAGATTCCCTCCTTATGTCATTTTGTGCTCACATGATATCTGCAATCAACTAGATTACATAAAGTGGTATCTTCATCCACACTAGGCTATTCTCTTGCAATGTATTCTATCTGAGGCTTCCTTGGGAAACTACTCAAAAGCTGCAATTGGTACAGAATACAGTCCTACTCTCACCCACTCTTATTGTTAAGTAATAGCCATTACAGCTATGTGACATCTAAAGTATTGGGGTTCCCTTAGATTTCTGTGTGTAATTCAAAGTGTTCTGTTGATCTTTAAAGCTCTAGGTAACTTCATCCCAGGGAACTTGCTGACATGCTTCCTCCAATCAGAACAACCCATTCAATATTCCCATTCTACCACTGAAGACTGATGGTTCTTCAGGAGATTTGGAAGTGGGGTTCTTCTGTGACGGTTTTCCCCTTTCTCGACTGGTATATTCCCTCTGGAAGTTTTCATCCTTATGAAAAGCTGTCAAAATAAAGAAGAAAGGGGGATCAAACAGAAGGTTAACGCTGCCTTTTCAAACTCCAACTTTCCCATCAAAAACATGCATATTGCTTCTGCCTTTGAATGTCACTGATAGCTGTTTCTTTCTCTTTGGGTCTTATCTCTTCCTTCCAGGAAAGCTTTCCTGTGTTGTAAGGCCTTTGTGTAAAATTAAATAGGACAAGAGCACTTCTTTATCAGGCTACTAGATGAAAAGCCAGCCTGTGTTCCTAAAGTGTTTCTTTTAAAGCAATAATTTAATACAGGGCTGAGAATGACAGGCCCAAAGTCACCCAACTGGCTTTTGTGACTAAGGAAGGACTAGAACTTGTAATCTCCCAGCTTCTAGACCAGCACCTGTTTTTTGTTTTTTTTTACCAAACTGGTCTTGGGGATTAGAATTACAAAAGTCAATTTGTGAATCCTTGTTCTTCTGAAGATCTTTTCAAGCAATTGGGGGCAGGGCAATCTCACCTGATTCTCTATTTTTATTCCAAAACTTGTGTTGCAAATTAAGCTACTGGAACCTTGGTCGTACAGTATTGTAGAAAGTCAGCAGTCCCCTCCCAAAAGAATGAAATATTTTGAAAAATATTAAAAAGGCAGAATATTATATTGTCCTGGATGAGAAATGGAGAAACATGTTTTTTTAGAGGGAGAAAGCAACCCCCACTTTCCTTAATAGCTCACATCAGATGTCAGAACAAGAGATAAAGAACTTATTGATAACTAGATAGCTCTATTCATAAGCATATACCCTCACTCAAGATCTAACACAGGGCAAAGCCGTTAAGTCACAATAGGAATTGCCCTACACCCTTTAAGAAAAGCTCCTTAACCGTCAAAAACCTCAACCAACTTTAGCTCAGACAAAAACCTAGGATTTGTATTTTGCCAATAGACCCAGCTATGACCCCTACATGACCCCTACATGGTCCCATGAGGTTCTGACAACGGTCAATAGAATACATGTTCTTGCACAGGAACAGGAAGCTCAAGTGCAAAACCCAAGAGAAGGTATAAATACCCCCCACTCTCAACTCCACGTGGTCAACTGCCCAGAACCTATGTGGTTCTGCTTCATCATTAAACCTTCTTTCCAATCAGCCTTCATGTTTCCACTGTCTTCCTCCCACCTTGGAACTGAATCAGATGGATATTTCTTCCCACAGTGCTTAGAATGAAGTACTGCAGGCTAACTCACTGCCCACATCCTGGAGTTTCATCCTGACCAGCTCAAGGTTGATTCAACCTTCCATCCTTCCAAGGTCAATAAAATGGGGAGTCAGATTGTTGGGGGCAATATGCTGACTCTGCAAATCACTTAGGGAGGGCTGTAAAACACTATGAATCAGTATATAAATGCTATTGCTTCAGAGACAGAGAATGCACATATGAGCAATTTGCAGGCCATCTAGAGGCACTACCACTTCTACCAAATATACCCCTTCTGTTTTTGAAACCTAATTATAAGCCCTGATACTATCCAACAGCAGGATCAGGCTCCTGCCACAGCCCATTAAACAGCTGCTTGATTGGACTGATTCTTAAACGGAAAAAGTATTTTATTTCACAGCCCAGAACAATCATAGCATCACCATGAGAATGGGGAAGGTGAGAAGAGTGACACTTTTTAAAATCCTCACATAATTAGATAGGAGGAAGGATGCATGTGTTAGCGTGATGAGTGGATTGATGCACCAATTCTGCAGGAAGGAAATGAGGGGAAATCACTTCTAAAATCTTGACAAGGAAAATTGCAGAAAACTTGCCCAGTCCTCAGGAGTAAAAAAAAAACACTGACTCAAAAGCACACGCGCACACACACACACACACACACACACAAACACAAGCTTAACTAGTGGCTGTCTCCCCTCGCAGAGCAATTACTGAGTAAAAGGAAAATATCCAGTGCCTAACCACAAGCCACAGTAATCCAAAACTAAATGTTGAAACCTTGGGCAAGGAAGCGTAAGCTAGACACACACTGAGGACAGAATCCAACCCAACAAATGTCAAAGCCAATACCTCTAACCATTAGACATACCAGTTGTCTCCCAGGAAAGTACCTTGTCCTTCAGTGCAGTTCAGAATGATTTTGCTAGCCATGCAGGCAAAGTAAGCTCAAGATCACTGGTTCTCAACTTGTGGTCTGTGGGGTGCTGGGAGGTCACTATGTCATCAGAGGAAGTCCACAAAGCCTTGAAGAAATGTTATTATTTAAATCTTGAGTTGAATCTTAGCGGTCTATGGCCAAGGTCCATGGCCATAAGAGGGGATCTGTGATGAAAAGGTTGAGAACCACTAATCTAGAACATTTAGGAAATGCTTTAATAAATAAATAGAGAGGAGAAGAAAGAACATAAAAGAGACTTCTGCTCAATCTGAATCTGTCCTCAATTTGAATTTAGTTGTGTAATTCAGGATTACGACTTTGCCATTAATGGTAGAAAGGAGATTGTCATATAGTATTAATTAGATTAGTTCCATGTTGTTGGCCACAATCTTATATCAGGAATGAAAAATAATAAGTCACCCACATGAAGACTGCACAAATCAGCCAGTTGGAATATTGAGAATAGTTTATGAAGCCACAAGGATACAAAAATTCAGCCCAAAATAATAATAGTTTGAACAATGTTGGAGGAGGATCAGGTTTTTCACAAGGGGGAAAGATTGCAAGTGAGCAAGAGAGTGAGGAAGCAAAAGACAGAGATATGATGAATGAGAAAAAAGGAGATGAAAAAGAGATATAGCCAAATGATAGGTCATAGGTGCAAAGCACCTCCATATCCATAGAGCTGTGGTGGTGCAGCGATTAGAATGCAGTATTACAGGGTAATTTTGCTGACTGCTGACTGCCAGCAGTTCCGCAGTTCAAGTCTCACTGGTGCAAGCCTGACCCAGATGTTTTGGGGCAATATGCTGACTCTGTAAACCACTTAGAGAGGGCTGTAAAGCACTGTGAAGCAGTATAAGTCTGAGTGCTATTGCTATATCTGCAATCTGATGTTTAGACAACTTGCAAGATGTGTACGCAGAGTGAGAGATAAGTCAGTGTAAGGCAGATAGGGAGCAAAAGATGGAGACTATGAGAGGATCAGCTGTCCTGTATTCAAGGTTTTGACAGTTGCCAAACCAGAGAAGTCTGACCATCTTGTCACCTCCTCTACAGCCCCATCTTCTTCAGGTAAAAGAAAATGTGATGTTTTCCCCTTTGGCAAATGAAATTCAGTGGGAGAGGGAAATGAAGCCCATGGATGCCACCAATCACCTTTTTTAACTTGTCCTGAATTAAATATGTAAGAACCAGCAGCAGTTATAATAGAAACATAGTAGAATAACAGAGTTGGAAGGGACCTTGGAGGTCTTCTAGTCCAGGGGTTGCCAAACTTTTGGACCTCAGGGACCACCAAATTCATAATTTTAAATCCCACGGAGCAGAGACCCTGGGAAAATCCAAAATAAAAAGTCTGTAGGAAAATTCCCCACCCCGTTTTCCCACCAATCAATCATTCTTTATTTGGGATCGCAGGATACTGTCTCCAGTTCTGTTCTCAGGGAGAAAGAGAGAGAGAGAGAGACTCTTGGCTTCATGCAAGGAAAGCAGCATAAGCAGCAGAAGTCTTTCTTTCTCTCCCCCAAATGCCGCCAGAAATGAGTCTTTGTGAAACTTGTCATCCTGGCGCAGCCTCGTGGTGCAGGATGCCTTGCAGGGTCCCAAAGACTCATTTCTGGCAGAGTTTGGGAGAAAGAAAGACTTTTGCTGCTTTCCTTGCATGCAGCCAAAAGCAGAAGAAGAAAGAAGCAGAGAGAAGCAGCCCAGTGGCCAGGCCAGGCGCGTGGGGCACGTGGGACAAGTTCCCCCCTCCACCCTTTCCCCCTCCCTTCACTACCTCGTGTGGTTCGCAGTGCAAGTGATGCAAGCCTTGTGTTCCCATGGGCCATGTGGGTGGCACAGCCTTGTGTTCCCATGCAGCCTGGTTTAATTGCTTTGGGGGTGACATTTCTCTGTGGACCACCAAAAAATTTTCACAGACCACTAGTGGTCCCCGGCCCACTGGGTGGCAACCACTGTTCTATTCCAATCCCCTGCTTAGGCAGGAATCTAAGTTGGCCTTCCATTTGTTTTCATTGCAGGGTTCACTCACATCTTGTCTTATTTTTATATCATCTATTTCACCTTGCTGCTGGGATGCCCAGGATGAACACCAATTCCTGCCGAAGTACATTGTTGGCCTTATCCCAAGACTAAGTAGGGTTCAGCAAGCAAAGCAGAATAATTTAAGCTAGCACAGATTTTTGCCAACTCAAGGTCTAGAAAATTTCACAATACTTTAATATAGCTGTGGGGAAAAGAGTTTTCTTTCTGTAAGTCATAATAGATCTGTTAGTCTTTAATTGGTCTTGGTTGTTTTTACTGCAATATATTCTAATAACTACATTTCTAAAATCTGGATTAACATTTCTTTATCTCCACCCTCCCCCAGCCCCTTTGCAATATTGTTAGGTGTATTTAATTTCTTTTTCAATCAACATTACTCTTTTGTTCAACCAAGAAACTTTAATTATAGAGATTTCATTTTACAGAAACCATTTGATGACATTTTAAATTCTTTAATATTAATTCCACTCTAATGCACCAAGTCAAAATTGGACATAAATGTAAATAAATTCTTAACTTTCAACAGATTGGGGATGTGGTAGTGAATGAGATAGGAGTATCATATGGTATAACCTCATTCTTAAAACAAGACACTCTCCAGAATTAATTATTCTGCCACTTTTACTAACCAACTTCTTGTGGTTAAGGCTTGAAATTAGATACAGTTAAACAAGGATTGGTATTCAGCTAAAGAAAGATGTGCCACAAAATTTAGATGTTGGCAGCAAAGCCACTCTAAGATTTTAAGGAATCATCCATCAGAAAGTATTAACTTAAAATATATTGCTTTTGTTGTGAATGCATAAAGGTTTAATAAAGTTATCTTGAGCTTGGAGTCAAGTGCAGGGTTCTGGCCCTGCACTTCTGATTGGCTGTTAATGGCAGGATCGGATTGGCCCGTTCAGGGGAATCTGAATGGCCATTAACGGGGCATTCGTATTGGTTAATGGAGCTAGTGCTCCTGGATTGTTATTGGTTAAATAGTTATTGGGTTGCCTAGATAAGGAAGGTTATAGTGGCCATCCAGTTGGAGCTGTCACACCATGTAAAAAAAGAGTTGAAGTTCACCGTTCCACAGGCTCGTCTCCATTCTTTCTCGCCCATGCTCCAAACTTAACACTGGCGACAAGGATGGGATGTGGAGACGTCGGAGCTGACTGAACTAAGAAGAAACACTGAGCACGTGAATGACAACGCAACACGACGGAACCATGTCCAGCGTCGTCGTACCACCCGCTCCGTTCGACCCAGTGCAAGAGGACTGGGAGTCCAACATGGATCGTTTCCAAATGTTTTTGGAAACTAACAATTTAAAGGATGCCACAACCGGGAAGAAACGAGCGGTATTCCTAACGCATTGCGGACCAACCGTATTTAAGATGGCTAAAGCACTAGCCAAACCTGCAGAAGTAAAGGCGATGGGCTGGGATGTCCTTGAACCCCTACTTAGAGCTCATTACGCACCGACCATGCCCATGCTCGTGAGACGGCACAAGTTCTATCAAAGGAACCAGCGAAAAGGAGAAAGTGTCGCCGACTTCATAGCAGACCTCCGAAATCTGGGAGGCCTCTGCGGATTCACCGATTTGGAAGAGGTGTTGAGAGATCGAATAGTTCTGGGATTAGATGCACCAGGCCTGCAGAGCAAGCTGATGGCGAAAGGCAACTTCAGCCTTGCCGATGCCATCGCTGATGCTACTGCAGCAGAAGCAACCAGGAAGTCGGCTGCCCAATTACGCCGCAACCGCACTCTGGTACAACAACCAACAGGTGACATTTTACCGAAGTCAGAGGGACAGCTATTAACGGCCCACGACGAGGACCTCTCTTCAACATCAGACAGCGACGAAGAAGAGGTCCATCGACTGCGGTCCGACCGGGACCCCTACCCGAAGTCCCTACACCCATGCGCCGGCTGTGGAGCCAACCATACCAGGTCCGAATGCAAATTCCGCGACGCGCTCTGCCATGAGTGCGGGAAGAGAGGCCACATTGGACGGGTCTGCTGAAGCTTCCAAGGACCCGGCCAGGCCTCAAAAGGGGCTAACTATCGCCAATTGACAGGAAACCATCCTGTAAGGTGAGAACCAGAAAACCACTCCTACAGAAACCGAGTTTTGAATCGTCCCACGAAGCGAGAAGAGGCTCACCAGACGATCATTATTGGTCATGCCTCTGCCTTGGATGCCAAGAAAATCCGAATTACAGTGGCCATCGAAAATCAGCCTTGCCAAATGGAAGTCGACTCAGGATCGTCCCTCTCGATGGTTTCCTGGAAGACCCTCAAGCAACTCATCCCCACTATCCAGCGCCAAGACCTCCGTTCCCAAAGACTTATTCTTAAGGACTATCAAGGGAATCGAATCCCTGTCGTTGGATCCAACCGAGTCCAGGTCTCATTCAAGAATTGCACAGCGTACTTACCGCTAACTGTGATCGACAAAGATCGGCCTAGCCTGCTAGGCTTCCAATGGTTCGCACCACTTGGCATTGAAGTGGCAGGCATAAACCGAGTCAGTGACTGGGAGGAGGACCTCGTCCATGAATTCAGGGACGTCTTCGTGGAAAAATTAGTCGAGTACAAGGGGACCCCAATATTGTTCAGCTTTAATCCAAAGATAGCTCCCATTCGCCTTAAGCCCCGTCGAGTTCCGTTTGCCTTAAAGCCAAAAATTGACAAACAGCTTGATAAATTAATAGCTCAGGGGGTGCTAGAGCCAACCGATCACTCTCCCTGGGAGACCCCAATCGTAACACCAATTAAGCTGGATGGTTCAATTCGAATTTGTGGGGACTATCGGGCCACCCTGAACCACGCCCTACAGCAAAATGCATATCCGCTGCCGGTGGTGCAGCACCTCCTCCATTCCCTGGGGGGGCGGAAAAGTCTTCGCTAAACTAGACTTAGCTCAGGCATATCAGCAACTACCTGTTGATGAAAAGACGGCACAGGCACAAACTATTGTGACGCACCGAGGTGCCTTTAAATGTACCCAGCTCCAATTCGGAGTCAGTGTAGCCCCGGGAATTTTTCAGAGCCTTATGGAGAGGCTACTACAAGGGATTAAAGGCATAGTCCCCTACTTTGACGATATATTAATTGCTGCACCTACAAAAAAAATCTTACGGGATCGTTTAAAACTAGTTCTACAGAAATTCCAAGACGCAGGTCTTAAAGTGAAAAAGAATAAGTGTAAACTGTGTACAGATCGTGTTGAGTTTTTAGGGTATCTAATTGACAGTCAGGGTATTCACCCTATCGACAGTAAATTGAGAGCAATAAAAAACGCTCCCAGACCTCGGAACAAGGCCGATCTCCAGGCGTTCCTAGGCCTTATCAACTTTTATAACGTATTTCTACCACATAAAGCAACTGTCGCTGAACCATTACATCATTTACTAGACAAAAAAGCAATTTGGTTATGAGGTCATAAAGAAGAACAGGCATTCCGTAATGTAAAAAAACTATTGACTTCTGATGCTGTACTCATGCAGTACAATGAGACTTTGCCGTTAAATATCACATGTGATGCTTCGCCTTTCGGAGTGGGCGCCATTTTGAGCCATGTACTGCCTAATGGTAACGAAGCCCCTGTTGCATATTTTTCAGAGACACTTTCAAAAACTGAGCGAAATTATAGCCAAATTGATAAAGAAGCCCTCGCAATTGTATCTGCCATTAAAAGATTTCACGAGTACATGTATGGCCTGGCTTTTACTATCGTGACTGACCACAAACCGTTATTGGGGATAATAGCCGGAGATAAGCTGACTCCCTACATATTACCCCCCAGGATGACTCGCTGGTCAGAATTCTTGGCTGCTTATAATTATCGGCTGCAATACCGCCCGGGGAAAGCCATTCCCCACGTCGACGCATTGAGCCAAGCACCGCTTCCAGAGACTCTCGACGACCCCACACCAACGGTAACCATGTTACAGATTGAGACATTCCACGCACCGCCATTAACCGCCCGAGATATCGCGAGAGAAACCAGATGAGACCCCACCTTAGCGCGAGTCCTAAGCTGGGTAGAACGCGGATGGCCATTGGACCAGTTATCAGATGACTTCGCACCATTCAAGACTTGACAAACAGAGTTGTTCTCTCAAAAGGGCTGTATCATCTGGGGTGATAGAGTCGTTATCCCAGAACGACTCCAACAAGCAGTGTGAGAACCTTGCACGATGGCCACCCCGGTATCGTGCGAATGAAAGCCCTCGCACGAAGCTACGCATGGTGGCCAGGCATCGACAAGCAAATCGAGAATTGGGTTAAAGCTTGTCATAGATGCCAGGAAGTGAGCAACGCCCCACCAAAAGCAATCCCAACCGAATGGGAGACACTGCGGGGACCCTGGTCCTGTATTCACCTGGACTTTGCTGGGCCGACCAAAGGCCACACTTTTCTTCTAACCATCGATGCCTACTTGAATTAGCTCGAGATTCACCGCATGACGAACACAACCACCGAAGCGGTCATCAAAAGATTGGAAAGACTGTTTGCAACCCACGGATTACCAGACGTTCTGGTATCTGACAACGGGCCCCAATTTACCACGCTGTCTTTCGAGCAGTACCTGGCTGACCGCAGCATCCGACATGCGCTCACCTTGCCTGCGCACCCTGCGACCAATGGCAGGGCTGAGCGCATGGTCCAATTTGTTAAGAAAACTTTGCAGAAATTAGACTACGATAACATAGACGACAAAATCAACTGAATCCTTTTTCTACAACACATCACATCTCACAGCGTCACCAACAAAACTCCCGCCGAACTGCTAATGGGACGAAAGCTCCGCTCCCACCTCGACCGGTTACACCCAGCTTACGAACCGGAAAAACCACTTGGATCCAGCGGCCGATGCCGTACCTTCCAGGTAGGCGATTTGGTGTACGCTAAAAACCTATCGGGCGATCCGCTGTGGGTAGAGGCAACAGTAATCCGTGTAACCGGCCTGAGATCCTACCTTGTACAATGCCTTGACGATAGACTATGGAAACGCCATATTGATCAATTACGATCATGGCTCCAGTCAGGCATTTCTGAACTCCCTTATGACCAAACTGAGGAGGGGGGAGATACAGAAGAAGACAAAATCCAACTAGAGGAAAACCCGTTTGAAGGGAACGATAGTGGAATAGAGACACAGGAACTGGAACCAGAGATGGGAGTAGGTTCACCTCAGGGAGTTGCCGAAGATATTGGTGATAATGGAAACGCGAACTCTGAACCAGAGGCAACCCCTTCGCCAAACAACGATCTCCCTCAGCGAGATTGCAGCCAAATGCAAAACGCACAGCGAAAATCAAGCAGACTAATAAAGCAACCGTCCTACCTTAAGGACTATGTAACTGCGCCCTGTAAACAGAAGCCAGGGGGAAGGGGTGTTGTGAATGCATAAAGGTTTAATAAAGTTATCTTGAGCTTGGAGTCAAGTGCAGGGTTCTGGCCCTGCACTCCTGATTGGCTGTTAATGGCAGGATTGGATTGGCCCGTTCAGGGGAATCTGATTGGCCATTAACGGGGCATTCGTATTGGTTAACGGAGCTAGCGCTCCTGGATTGTTATTGGTTAAATAGTTATTGGGTTGCCTATATAAGGAAGGCTATAGCGGCCATCCAGTTGGAGCTGTCACACCATGTAAATAAAGAGTTGAAGTTCACCGTTCCACAGGCTCGTCTCCATTCTTTCTCGCCCATGCTCCAAACTTAACAGCTTTCATAACTTTAATGTCATTTTCTCTGCTTTGTTATTCAATGAAATCTACTGACTATTCCTACCCAGATGGTGCCTCAGTAGTTCATACAGACATTTTTTTAGATGACTGCTTTGGAAAGTATTCATCTTCTTTCCTCTGTACTGAAAGTGTTTTAGGGTTACCAACTGCTTGTCTAGAATTATTCGATTATTAAATGACATTGATAACCACGCTTAAAGAACTGCATTGCTTGCTTTTTCACTGGTTCCCATGTCGAGTTTTATTGTCAAAACTCCAAGTGGAGTAAGATTCAAAGTAGCATATAATCTCTGATCACATTTCCTACACTTTGACGTGATCAAGTAAGATTTTATCTAAATATTCCCACCCTTCAATGTAAAGGTGAAGGTGAGCTTTAATTGTTGCATCATCCCCGAAAAATGTCCTACAAGGTATGCCTATTTATTTATTTATTCTCACCAGGCTTATGGGTTTTGGCTTATGGGTTTTGGCTTATGGGTTTTGGCTTATGGGTTTTGGCTTATGGGTTTCACAGGGAGAACAGGAAGGAGCAAAAGGGGTGGGGGGAATGAATCAAAATCACAAATTCCAACAAGATCTTTCAAACTAATTAAGCTAACCTGTTCAAAATCCTGAGTATAGGGTTGCGTTAAACACCCAGAAGAAATTTTTAACCATTTGAGGTAAGTTATAATATTTAACCTCAGATACTGGGGGGAAGGCTCTGTCTAAGCAAATTATCTTCATGCTGTTTGGGTGAAATTCTCTGCAGCACTTAGCTAATTGTTGTCTGGGAATTTCTGAGCTAGACAAATTCTGAGAATTAACACATTCCTCTTTCTACCTTTTCTCCAAAGTATTATGAGAAACCCCCTGCTTTAGGGCATAGGCTCATGGTTAGAATTTGGCCTTTTCACCCCATGTAATAGCAGAAGGTGGAAAGGTACCATTGAGTGAAAACTGACACTTTCTAGCAGGTCCCATATCTGTTTTTCTCCTACCATTAATTATACATTCACTGTGCTTTTATCAGTTAAAGTTTATCACATGATGATATTTAGGGACAGTAAAAACTTCACAAGCTTCATCAATGCTTTGCTTTTGAGAAGCCTTTTCTGTTCATTTCTTAATTGCCCCATGGAATTTGGTAATAGAATTCATTAGATCTGTTTCTCCATGGTTAATTTACATTAGTTTGTATTCAACTAATCCAGTATTATGGGGTGGCAAAACATACTGAATCATTAAACTGACGGCCTAGAGAAAAATATGGCTGGCTAATCTGTGGTTCGGCCTGAATAACTGTAGCACTATATATTGGATCAGGGCTGTCAAACTCATGGCCCATGAGCTGGATGCCTCACGCACTGGCCACACCAAGGCCCGGTTTAGCGAAGGGAGGAAAAGTCATGCTATGTCACATGACACCGCCAGTTTGACACCCCTGGCCTGTACTAGGTGCTTGATACTTCAGAAAACACTGATCAGGCATTATAAAAGCCCCTTCTATT
Organism: Hydrophis major; assembly: GCA_033807585.1. Lineage (NCBI taxonomy): Eukaryota > Metazoa > Chordata > Lepidosauria > Squamata > Elapidae > Hydrophis > Hydrophis major. The sequence goes on along the minus strand of CM066329.1, from coordinate 208,987,017 downwards.
CATGGGCACGAGAGTTTTGTGAACTGGCACTATAATTGTTTTTTTTAAGAATGCCTTTAGCACATTTTTGAAAGAATACTAGACCCGTACTCAAAAGCAACAGGATGAGTAGAGAAACCCAGTCAGAACAATACAGCTCTGACTTGTGTGGCCTTAAATCAGGAGTGTCAAACTCAAGGCCGTGGGCCAATTTCAATCTGGCCCATGGGGCCGCCCTGGAAATAGCAAAGGACTGGCACACAGTGCCTCTGGAAGCCAAAACAGAGTGAGGGGGGCCACATGCGGTCCTCCCACACCCCTTTTTCAGCCTGGATGGCCTCCTTCAGTACTCTGCCAGCCAAAATAGGGTGGTGGGGAGGGCGCATGAGACCCTCCCTCACCCCTTTTGGCCAGCATGGTTTTTGCAGAATGCCATCCAGGCCTAAAATGAGGTGCAGGGAGCCTCATGTGTCCCCCATTTTGGCCATCAGTGTGCTGAAGGAGGCATCCGTCCTGTCTCTCTCCCCCCCCCCCTCCCCCCGGCCTGCAGAAAAGAACTACAATGCTGGTCTGGCCCGTGAAGAAATCCAGTTTGACATCCTTGTTTTAAAGCTACAAAGAAAAGAACTACAGGCAGTCCTTGAATTAGAACCATATTTGAGATTGGAATTTCTGTTGTAAGTCACTGTAGTTATAGATCCAGCTGGACCCAATTTTGCAAGAATTTTTATCGCATTTGCTAATGTGTGTTTTTTTGCTGGAAATTAGCAAAAAAAAGATTAAAATTGCAATCGTGATTGCAGGATTCTGCAGCAGCAGGTCATAAATGTGAGCAAATTAGTAAGCATCCGATTGCATGATTTCAGAGGTAAGGTGATAGCTGTAAATGTAAGTCACTTTTTCCAAGGCTGTTGCAACTTTAAACAAATAGTTGTTAAGTAAAACTTAGAATAGAGACATAAAAACAGGTATACAACACAGAGTGGTTAGGGAGGAAATAGTAATTAGGGCGAAGTAAAAACATTGCTGATGGACAAGGCTATTTTTGGGAGGCGAAGGACTGCAATGAATAGATTCAAGTAGGTGAGGTTGTGTGTTTTGGTGGGTCTATTCATGGGAAATTTAACAACTTATACTAATGTGTTGTGTGTGTTGAAAAAGTAGAATAGAATTAAAAAGTAATCTGATTTTTTAGTAAGGTATATAAAATATAATTTCATGGATTTTTTAGTAGGAAGTGTCAGTTTCACTAAGTAGACCAGACCAGAAAATCAACTCCACAGGAAGGCTGAAATTATTTTTATTGAGATTAGTTACAGCAACAGAATCTTGAAGGCTTGGTTTTGTTGTACTTCCTCCTTTACGGTTCAGTGAATTAGGGAAGCATCATCCTGAACCTCTTCCAAATATTATGGACTTTATATCTGGACTTTAAAAATCTCCAGGTTCTAGCCCTATTTTATTTATTAGATTTGTATGCTGCTCTTTATTTATTTTTTCCTAAATAACAATCCCTATTGTTAAAAACAATATTAGGACAGTACTAAATTGAATTGAATACTATGAAGCTCACCCAGAAAAACAGACAGCTTTAATTTTTTTAGATGCGCAAAAAGCATTCGATAATCTCAATTTGAAATTCATGCTATATCAAATTAAAAAGCTGACCTTGGGCACTAATATAGAAAAAGCATTACAAGAAATATACTCAAATAAAAAAGCAAGTGTATTATTAAATGGAGATCGCACTGAAGATTTTGAAATTGCAAAAAGGAGTGAGACAAGGGTGTCCATTATCACCTCTGTTATTTATCTTGTCTTTAGAAGTGTTGGCAAAACAAGATTGGCAAAAATCTACTCCAACATGAGTCCCAAATGTTGGAAGTGCAAAAATGTTGATGGTACATTTTAGCACGTGTAGTGGATGTGCCCTGAGGCCAGGACATACTGGATTCAAATAAAAAATTCAATAAAAGAGATCAATGGCTATCAGATTGAGCTCAGACCGGAATCCTTCCTTTTAGGAATCATCAAAGAAAGATTACAGAAAGAAGTAAAATACTTAATGTTACATATTACAACAGCCGCCAGAATAGCCTTTGCGCAGGTATGGAAAACACCAAACACCTCCAATGAAGAACTAATAATACACAAAGTAACAGAAAGTGCTAAGATGAATATGCTAACAATGAAATTGAAAGAAAAAGATGACTCTGAATTCTTTACAATTTGGAACAATTGGTATAAATGGCTAACAAACAGAACCAAGAAGTGAGACAAAAATGTTAATTGAAACAATCCTTAAGAAAGTAAAATAAAATTTTCTAAATTATATAAAGATATAAGAATAGTAATTATAGCTAAATACTTTATATTATTTAGTAGTAGACAAATGCAATATAATGTACTGTATTATATTTAAACCAAAACCCTGTATAGATGCCAAGAACGTTGTTGATACCATAATGTTTTATGATGTAAAAAAAAGAAAATTAATAAAAATATATTTAAAAAAAAACAATCCCTGCATATCTCTATCAAGGTCATCTCCCTTGTTCTGCAGGAGTATCAATCAAATCTGAATGGTTATTAAACCCAACATTTGGTCATTTGTTTCAATTTAGTACATTGTTTATGAGAAGCCTCCAAGAAATTGGAGCATCTCAAAAAATTATTAATGAGAAGCAAATAGATATTCCCCTCAAGCTTCTATTGGAAAACTTAATACTTCAATCTCTAGCAACTTGGAAAGGACAGTTTCACAGCATTAAGAGATTCAGCCCTAATGAATTCAACAATCAATGAGTGTTTATTCAGTTTCCAAGAATATGTTTATTAATATCTTACTTTGCACAATAAGCCTAACTAATGATCATCTTGCTGGATTGTATCCCACAAGAAGAGGTTTGATAGTAAAGTATAATTATATAATTGACATCACTGGCATCATCTGTGGTAAAACTTTGATTTAACAAAGTCCTGGTTTAATGGACATTAGCTTGTTAAATAGCAGTGAAGTCTGAACCAAGTTTGTACCTCTTTTACTTTAAGTTGTTAAACTGAGGCTTTGCTGCAATTGTGATCAGAAGGGATTGCAAAAAGACATTTGGAGACTGCATGTATTCTTACAGCTTCGGGCTGCCCCATCCCCAAGTTAGGAAATAGAGGAGAGGTATATAGATTCCTGCATTTCACAATCTTTCCTACAGTTTGGTCTACTTCCATGTGTAATTTTAGATATAGCCAAATTATTCAGCTGTGACCCTATGTAGAACTTTTGAGCTAAATGAGAACTGAATAGCAATAGCACTTAGATTTATATACCACTTCACGGTGCTTTACAGCCCTCTCTAAGTGGTTTACAATGTCAGCATATTGCCTCCAACAATCTGGCTCCTCATTTTACCAACCTCGGGAAGATGGAAGGCTGAGTCAACCTTGAGCCTGGTGAGATTTGAACTGCCAAACTCCTGGCAATCGGCAGCAGGGCTGCCAACCTTGAGTGATAGTTCGGAGTGAGACACTGTGAGGGAGCGGAGCGACCAAGCCCGAGGGAGCGAAGCGACCAAGGGGGGGATGGTGTGGAAGGGAGGTGTCCCCCCTTCCACGGTAGGGAGCTTTGACAATTTTACATTTTAAATGGTGCAATCTGATGCATACTTTAGTCATGATTTGGACATATACATACATACATACATTTTAACCCATAGGCATAAGAAAAAAAATGAGGACACATATTACAAAAACACATTTTTCTTCAGTGAGGGAACTTGACTATGAAAACCAGTGAGACATAGCATAGGCCTTTTAGTTTCATAAAAGGTTTGAAAAAATAATTGGGTAATTATTTGAAATGGACTGTGATGTTTCTTTGTCATATATGTATGTGTATGTGGGTATATGCGGGTATATGCGTAATGGTTATATTTTGAGAACTGAATGCAACGAAATTTTGTTTTAATGTATGCTGATTAGTGTACATTTAAAGTGACAATAGTTTTCTGTTCTGTTCTATTCCAGTTCTATTCCAATTTATTCCATTCCATTCCAGTTTCATTCCAATTCTATTCCATTCTAACTTTTGAATAGCTGATGCAGCTTGCATAAAAAGGGCAAAAGGAAAAATAAACCAGGGAACACTTCACCAATGCCCTTAGTACAATCGAAAAACAAATATATTTTTATCGGCGAGGCGAGCAGCTGCTCGGAGCCACCGATCCCCTGAAAAATCACATCTAAAGCAAAATTAGAGGCAAGGAGCTACGGTTTTTGAAGGGTTAAAATTCAGATTAGTTTGCTAGAGAGGTGTGGCCGCGGGGGAAAGAGACGGGGAGGGGAGTTTCTTTCTGTTAAACCCGCCGTTCTTCAGCAAATTTGCAAGCGGATTAGCCTGCTTTAAATTGCAAATCTAAGATGAATTAGAAATAAAATTTGGGGTGGAGGGGGTCTTATTCCACAAGCGCGCCTTTATTCGAGGCCGGAATTCCCATTGCAAGGAAGATCTCTCGGGCCTTTAGTGTGAGATTTCGTTTATCAGAGTGAGACAGTCAAAATTGGTTGAATTGCGTGAGTCTCACTCTGATTGCGTGAGAGTTGGCAGCACTGCGGCAGTCAGCAGAAGCAGCTTGCAATACTGGATGCTAACCATGACGCCACCAAAGCTCCCCCTTAGGCTCCTAAGAGCATGTCGCATATACTAGTGTATGTATGATATGCCACACACTAAATAAATATTGCTCAGTATCAGTGTAAGATCAGTTTGTGGGCCAAAAGGACCACACTCAACCATAGAGCTCAACCTACTTCATGGTAGGCCCTGCCTTGGTTTCCCAGAGGAAAGATATATACAAATATTATTTGGATGGAGGACATAGAGGAATCTGCTCTGGTTATAGAAATGATTTGGTGTGTGGTTGTCTTCCATCCCAGCTTTTTCCTTTCCTTTCCTTCTTTAAAAAAAAACTTGGTTCCAGATGATATTCCTTGTGGTAATTATAAGTTTATCAGCACGGAACTGCAAGAGTGCACAAGAGTAGCCATTAGCAGTGCATTTCCCAATGTGGGGATTTCCCATTTGTTTCTGACAGGGCCCAGTTGCAATGGCAGATGCTGTCTCTAAACTGATCTGTTTCATTATTTAGAGGGAACTAAAATGGAGAATGATAGAACCAGTTGTTAGATAAAACAATAGCAAATTATATTGTTTTGTAACATATATTTGGGGGAAGGGATGGAAAAATATGACATTTCAGTTGGACAACAGAATGTTTGATGCAGGAATACAATACACAACTATATCTCATCAGCATACTAATGATACTTGGCCCGAGGATGACTAATGACCTCTCCCAACTGTTTCATGGAGGTGTTAAGCGTACACTAACCCAGGGTTGTCAAACTGAAGGCTTGCAGGGCGCGTCATAAATCTGGCCCATGGGGCCGGCCTGGAAATAGCAAAGGACTGGCCCATGGTGCCTCTGGAAGCCAAAATGGGGCACGCCCCCCCCCATTTTGGCCATCAAAGTGCTGCAGGAGGCATCCATCCCATCTCCCCCCGCCCACCCGCAGAGGAGAACTATAGTGCTAATCCAGCCCCAGTCAGCTCTATTGTCTCCTCATCCCATCCTCGTCACCAGTGCTAAGTCCTGAGCATGGGCGCAAGGAACGGAGACGAGACATCGAACTGTGACTTCAACTCTTTATTCGTGACTTCAGAACAGAGCAAAATACTTAGGCAGCAGCAGCTCTTTTATAGAGCTGGTTGCTGTCAAAACAACCAATGATTTGAGTTTACCGCTCTAACAAGCATCCAATCAGAGAGAGACCCGCTGTCAGCCAATCAGATTGGCCAGAAACGACCAATCACGACTCGCTGTTTGCGGGCCAATGAGAAGTGCAGGATTACGAGCCTGCTGTTAAAGTAAAGCTATTAGGGTTATTACTGAAGCGTTGGCTTAGTCCATAACAGTTGTGCTGCAACAAGGAGGTTCCATTTCCTTTCCAAGAACATTGGTGCTGTCAAACTGACTTCCAGAATCCCATAGCCAGGAAGATGAAGCATACACAGAAAAAGACTCAGACCATGATGAGATTTCCAAGGGGAGAAAGGAGAAACCCTGAATATATATGGCACATGGGTAACTAATGTCATGGCTGGAAGCTATATCTTTGGGCTTTCCCATTCATGTCTCAATTGGAACATTCTAGATAAAGTTCACTGCATTCCACTCTACTGCATCTGAGGAAAAAATAGAAAATATGGGTCAAGAGAACACTGACTTAAAAGAATGAGAAGCCATCAAAAATATACCTACTGTAGATAATTATATTTCTGTTGCATATTCTTGCACACCATTGCCAATTGGTTAAAAATGTCAGGGGTACCTGGCTTATCCAGTTTTAGATTTCCTTTGAAGGAACTGATTGAGAACAGAAGATAATTTCCATGATATCTAATGAATATGCATGCATTTATAATAACCGGTGAGCCTGTTTAGCACAGGATTCTAACCCACTGGGCTTCCTCTGAGACTTACAGTGGAATGCTGATTCCTGAAATCAAGGCAAAGAGAGGGTATAAACAGAGCCAGTATAAACAGGCATCTCATTTGTTTCCTTCCCTTCCGTTTAGAGCAGGGGTGTCAAACTCAAGTCCCACGCTCCACGGGCTGCATCTGGTCTATGGGGTGCTTAAATCTGGCCCACAGATAAATAGCAAAGAATCACCCCATGGTGTCTCTGCCAGCCAAAATGATGTGCAGGGGGAAGCCTCATGAAGGCTCCTGTGCTCCATTTTGGCCGGCAGGGTGCTGCAGAAGGCCATCCAGGCCAAAAAATGGGGTGCGGGGAAGCCATTTTGGCCAGCAGGGTCCTGCGGGAGGCGTCCATCCCATTCCCCTCCCCTCGGCCAGCTCACTGAAGAGAACCACAATGCTGATCTGGCCCTCGAAGAAATCCAGTTTGACAGCCCTGATTTAGAGGAAGGAATCATCTGTTACCATTTTTTCTTGGGCCATCGCATTTCTTTTGCCTCCTTTTCTCAAATCATAAGGTTTGTTGGGTTTGAAAGGCCTGATTGCCTCAGGTCACCCACTTTAAGAGCTATAATCGCAGGAATCTTACACCTCAACAACTGCAGAGTTTAAAGGGAATCTTATCTGTCTCACTTGACTCTCAAACAACACTATCACCATAATCAACATAACATCATGTGGGTGTGTCTGCACTGCTTTACAAAGAACTAGGACTACAGGTCTCTAAATCCATGGATCCCCACTGACCTCTGAACAGGTGAAAACAGATTCCCAGAAGACCAAATTTAAATGACAGTGACTTTATAATACAGGTAGTCCTCGACTTACAACATTTTGTTCAGTGACCATTCAAAGTTTCAACGGCACTGAAAAATGTGACTTATGACCATTTTTCACAGTTATGACCTTTGCAGCATCCCCATGGTCATGTGATCAAAATTCCAATGCGTGGCAACCAGTTCATGTTTATGACCATTGCTGGGTCCCAAGGTCACACGATCCCTTTTTGCGACCTTCTGACCAGCAAAGTCAATGGGGAAACCAGATTCACTTAACAGCCATGTTACTAACATATCAACTGCAGTGATTCACTTAACAACTCTAGCAAAAAAGGTTGTAAAATGGGTCAAAACTCACTTTAAAAATGTCTCACTTAACAACAGAAAAATTGGGCTCAATTGTGGGTCGTAAGTCAAGGACTACCTGTATTAATGTGATCTTCCAGGCTGTTTATGCAGAGCACAGCTGGAGGCAGTGAATGTTCATGATTTCTTTTGAGCTGGAGCAGCCGGGATATCACCCTGATCTGATTCTCATCAATGAGAATTGTGTAACCGCCATCAAAATCACATTAGACATTGGCTCACTTCCTTCATTTTCTGTGGTAAGAGGGAAGGAAAAAATCCTGCCTTCCTCTTAAGGAGGAGAGAAGCTGAAACTTTTGGAGCAGCTTTTCATATTGTCCTCTAGCACTCAGCATATTGTCATATCCCAGGCAGCCAAGAGCATGATGTCTCACCAACTGAATAGTCAAATGGCCTGGATTGAGTTATTTACCTGATGTAATTGAAGCCACTGACTTCCAAATTGGAAAACATCCACCATTTATTTATTTTTATTCATTTATTTTTTTTGTCAAGCATGTATGAGAAAACAAGTATAAGCATGAACATAGCATATAAATATATAAGTATAAATAGGTATAAGTATATGCATAATAATTGAGTACATATAAATGGGAACAGTAGGACAGGGACGGTAGGCACGCTGGTGTGCTTATGCACACACCCCTACAGATCTCTTAGGAATGGAGCAAGGTCCAGGGTAGACAGTTTAAGGTTAAAGTTTTGGGGGTTTGAGGATGTAACAATAGAGTCAGGTAGTGAGTTCAGGCATTGACCACTTTGTTGCTGAAGTCATATTTTCTGCAATCAAGTTTGGAGCAGTTTACTTTGAGTTTTTAACTATTGTTTGCCTGTGTATTATTGCAATTGAAGCTGAAGTAGTCATTGACAGGTAGGATGTTGCAGTAGACAATTTGGTGTACTAAGCTTTCTTTCAAGCATTAATTGTTGTGTTACTTTATATTCTTTATGTGCATGATTGCATTCCCACTCATGCCAATAATGCTATTATTAAATTTGCAGATGATACAACAGTGGTGGGACTCATCTCTGGGGAGGGAGGGGGGAATGAGTCTGCCTACCGAGATGAGGTGGCCCGGTTGCTTTTGTGGTGTGGAGACAATAACTTGGTCTTTAACACCAATAAGACCAAGGAGCTTATAGTGGACTATAGAAAGAAAAGATCAGACATCCAGCCCTCCCTTATCAGTGGAGACTGAGTGGAGCAAGTGGCCAGTTTTAAGTTTCTGGGTGTTATCATAAAAGAGGACCTGACCTGGGGTGCCCACATTGCAGCCCTGGTCGAAAGGGCCCACAGAGATTATACTACCTGAGATTTCTCAGGAAACAACAACTGAATGAAAAACTGCTGGTGCTGCTGCACCATAGAGAGCATTTTAACTTACTGCATTTGTATATGGTTTGCCAATTGCACAGTGGCAGATAGGACAGCACTCCAGAGGGTTAACATCAATGCTCAGAGGATCATTGGTTGCCCCTTTGGAAGAGCTTTATAGCTTCTGCTACCTTAAGAAAGTTCAAAACATTCTCAAAGATCCACCTCATACTGGGCACCCTTTTTTTGAACTATTACCATCTGGCAGATGGTACAGAATAATTAAAACAAGGACAAATAGGCTGAAAAACAGCTTCTATCCCAGAGCACTAACTATATTGAATTCTACTATATAATGCAATATTAATACAATATCAGGACTTTTCAATTCAATTGTATAGCATGTGAAGGATGTGTTTGTGTTTTATTTTTATAATTATAATGTACACTGAAGATGACATTTAATTTTATTGTACGAGATGCAATGACAATAAAGTAAACTAAAACTTTAATATAAGGACTGAAGCTGCCACTCACAGCCTTGTTGTCAATGTGCTTCATTTCAGAGCCCACAAGACACATGATGCAAATTTATGGAATGTCTTTATTTCCAGTGGTCACTTGCTAGATAAAATATCAAGTGGTATCACTAACACTGCTGGTGTTACCTAGTTGGATAATGAAACATCTGCAAGAAAACAAGGACCCCTCATCTCATGTCAAACCTGAGCTATAAATATTCTCCTTTATAAATAAAATATCATAAAAAGTGGGGGGGGGGAATGAATTTGTGATTTTTGCTTCTGATGATTAGACAAGATAGTTTATAAAAAGAAGAGCAATGTGATGTAACCTAAAGAGAGGTTAAAATATCATTGTACTTATAACTGCTAAGAAGAAGCAACATCTTCATATCTTTTTCACGTTTAGCTTTTCTTTAATTTCTCCCTTTCTCTTCCTTCTGTTTCGTTCTATTTCCATTTGGTATTAGTACTTACTATTGTCAAAACTGTCAGTCTCATGTATACACACAGAGAGTATAAATCACTGATTCTGTCTTTATATTCAGAATACAGCATATATGCATGCATGCATGCATACACACACACCAGGAACAGAAACTACCTCACAAGAACAGATAGAGGTAAATCCTAGAGAGGCAGGAAATGTATCACAAAACAATGGAGATGAATGCTAGAGTGGAATAAAACTGCATACAAGGGTGACATAACACCTGTAACATCGTTCACTGTCAATTTCCAACAAGCATAGTCAATGGGGAAGCTGGCAGGAGGTCACAGATGACAATCCAGGATGCTGCACACACGAGGGATTCACTTAATGAAGTCAACTGCCACCTTAAATTGGTGTGTACTCGTTTGATGTTGCATGTTTTGATTGTGTTATTAAGTAATGGAGTTGCAGATTCCAATTAACATTGTTAGGTGAGGACAACCAATAGCCATGGGAACAAGGAGAGGCTCTTGGATAAGAGATTTCAGAAGCAGAGTGTGAGGCCTTCACTGTTGCTTCGTTGCGAAGTTGACACACTTTTTCTATACCTAGCATGAATACACAACCCTTATCTTTTTAGAATTCAGTCTCACTTTATTGGTTTTTTTTCCAACCGCTATTATTTCCAAGGAATGGTTCAGCCTCACCAGATTTAGTTGGCAAAAATCAAAGCTGCAGGTTTCCCATACATTTCTTTCCTTCTCCTTTAAAGAGACAATGAAAACATTCGGGGCTAGTAAAGGATCGACTTGCTGATCATTCATCTCTAACACCAGATGTTAAGCCTGATTAAACTAATTAGCCACAGAATGTTTGTTTAACAGGTTGTAACAGAATGTCCTCGGATGATTGTGGCTTTTTATTTCCTGTTTAAGAATGCAGGAAGCAGTTTTATGTAGAGTCAGACTGTCTAACCCAGTATTGTCAACTAGCACACTTCAGATTTGATCTTCCAAAAGTACTCTGGAGGGCAGTGGCTACAACCAAATGGCAGCACTTTTTGCCAAGATTAAGCAACCAGACCATGATGTCCAAGCAACAGCAACAAATCCTTCCTCACCTTCTCAATGAATCCATGATGCTAATTTATTAAAACCCAAGCCCTCCAACTGAAAGAAAGTCGCAATTTTAATTATCCAATTAAGGATTTGTAATAGAGGACTTCAGACCCCATATTATGGTCAGCTTTGAGGACATCCAAGTTGAAAATCTAGGCAAGCACTTCTATTATCTGACTTCACCCAAATGTAGCTAAGTCTAGTATCCTCTAGAGATTAAGTCAAGTAACAGCAGTAATTGCAAAAGGCTACTTATACATGAGAATACGTCCCCATTCTCTTTCTCAATCAAAACAAGATGATCTCATAATTCCTGCCATAAATTCTGTGGACAAAAGGCAGATGCAAATGAAGCATACATTCTCCAATAAATAAACTGCTACCTTCTCAAGAGAAAGAATTAAATGCAAGTTTGCAAACCACCTGGTCCACAACAGGATTCATCTATTTAGGGGTGGATGTTTATAAGAATTTATTCTGCCATTGCCCTTTATTTGAATATGAACTGGAATGCTAAGTAGTTTTTTAAGGAATCATCAGGAAATTGTGACTCTGATAAGAAGAACCATTATGTTGTGATGAATAGGAAAAAAAATACTATAGATTTATTCTATAGTACGAGAGGATAGACTGAAGGTTATAGTGGATAAAGTGGTAGTCTTCAATTGGAAGACAAGCCAATTTTGTGGGTAAGACTCTTAATAATATGGAAATAATTGGACATCCGAGAAGAATTGGTAATTTATTGAATGAGATGCTGGAGAAGTAGTCCAAAACTGAAAGCTACATAGAAAATCTATGCAGATATAATACAGGGCTTGTAAATTGTTCTAATCAACCAAATATAAGTGACATACATTTCCTCAAATCCATAACTTGGATTAAAAACTGACAAGGTGAGATCTAGTCCCACTTTAGGCATAAAAAAAGACCATCTGGGTAACTTAGGGCCACTCATTCTTTCTCAACATGGCAGAAGGTTGCAAAATGTGATCACCTGACTACAACAGTCATCAATACATGCCATTTGCTTTAAGCAGCCAAATTTGGCTGGCTGGGGAATTCTGGCAGCTGAAGGCCATAGGTCTTAGAGTTGCCAAGGTTGGACACCCCTGATATAGCCCTCAGCTGTAGGAATTCCTGGGCAAGCAGATTTGTAAAGCACACTTAGGAAGATCTTGTGTTAAGAATCACATATCTGCATCTCTGAATGTCAACCAATGTCTCTGTTCCCTGAGGTAACCATCTAATGATCAAGGGATTATGGAAAAAGCCTGCCTGACCTCAAGTGGGACAGATAGATATTACCAGCATTTTAAAGTGAATGAGAGAGTAATATTTAAAAACTTAAGAAACAAGGATAACATTCTTAGACTTTGAATATCAAGGCCAGAAAGTTATTCTAGAAACCAAGGGCTTTCAACTTTGCTAGAAAAATTTTCAAATTTAAAGACAGCATAAAAAGCACATCGCTTAAAAGCTATAAATAGTAAAATTCTAACCAAGGTTAACAATTGTATGAGTCGACTATGATCCAGCAAGGACCATGAGATGGAATTTAAAAAGATGGAAATGAAGGAGCCAGCAAATATTCACTGGGACATTGTTCTATAGTTATTCTGATCATCATCCCTACTCATGGAATAGACCCCCGATATACCTCATACACTTTCCATCCCCTTTTCAAATCTTCCTATATCTACTGTTGGCATGGAATACAACCACTGGCAGAACAAAATTTGTTCATACCTAAAGTAGATTCATAGTAGGTGAAGGTGAAGGTGCTGTTGTGGTGGGATCACAGAATCAGTCAAGGATGAATAGGTCTGAGATGCTGTCAGATATATGGGGACTTCCTATTGTAGAGCGTTGCACTGTAGAAAATTTGAAATATTTGTTTAATGCCTTAGGCACCACACAATCATGTTTCTCCCATTCAAAGAATACTATTGCAGATACAGAAGCTTAGCAGGAATTCGTGATAGGGCTCCAGAAAGAACAGATTTTGTTAGAAAATTCCAAAGATGTACAGTGAAAGAGGGCATTCTAGTCCTTCCTCTCCCTGCATTTGTATATGCAATACTTCCAGTCACATTAGACTGGAGAGATTATGATTCCCCACCATTGTTCCAGCATGGCCAATGATGATAGATATTGGGAGATCTAAATAGTTGAGAGTACAGGATACAAGAGAAGAGCAACTGTTGGACATTGCTTAGAAATTCAAAGCCGAGCCCCCCCCCCTCAAAAAAACCCCAACAGATTACTTGAAATAAATTCAGATTAAAAACTATGAGCTTTAAAAAAAATGGAAAACAGAGGTCAAAAAGACAATGGCAAAAAACCCCTACTAAATATGTTTGAAAGTATGAAATAAAAGGTTAAGATCTAGTGGGAAGGAAAGACTAGCAAATGTTAATTTTTCAGTTTATCAGAGAAGGCAGAGTCTTAAACTGGAATAACTCAACTGGAACAGAAATGAAAAAGCATTAGATTTCCAAACCCCACCTCCTTTAAATAACTTTTACCTGCTCTGCAGGTAAAGATACACACACACATACATATATATATACACACACACACACACATATATACCCTTCTCTCTTTCTCTACGCCTACATCCACACATACATACGGATTCTGTCCCACCACCTTTCCAGGATACAATATCATCATTGAAAAAGGAAGCGTGTAACTACAGCTTTCAACCCAGTCTGATCTGCACCATTGTCATCCATGATGTGGGAACTCCGCTCTGTGGCCTTCACTCGAGCTATCCTTGCTGAATTCCTAGCCACTCTCCTCTTTGTCTTCTTTGGCCTGGGCTCAGCTCTGAACTGGCCTGCTTCCCCACCAAATGTCCTCCAGATCTCCTTTGCATTTGGCTTGGCCATTGGTACCTTGGTTCAAGCAGTGGGTCATGTCAGTGGAGCCCATATTAACCCCGCAGTGACCATGGCCTGCCTGGTGGGCTCTCAAGTCTCCTTCCTCAGGGCCATCTTCTACATGGTGGCACAGATCCTAGGAGCTGTGACGGGGGCTGCTCTCCTGCATCAAATCACTCCGGCTCATATCCGGGGCAGCTTGGCCATCAATAGGGTAAGGATTTTACTGTCTTTAGGAGTGGAAGGGCTGAAGGACTCCGGCTTTCTGGGTCATCACTGTGGTCTATGTGAAGTGTATTAATATGGGTCATGCTAACTCAGTAATGTTTATGTTGAAAGATAGTGGGTCTCTTGAATTTTTCCCAACCTAACAGTTTCTACATGCAAAGTAGATATGCTTCTGCTGAATTACAGTCTTTCCTTTGAGAAACTTGGGTAAAGGAAAGCAATGCTATTTGAAAAGAGGTGAGCAATCTTCCTTCCCCTTACTGCTGATTTTTAGTGTATCTTTCTTCCAAACTTCATGCATAGAGTTACCAGGACTGCAGAAATCTGGACTATCACTAAATGGTTGGAAAGAATTGGAACTCTTAATATTACCCAGATTTTTTACCATGATTGGCACATAGAAGAAATGGATGGAAATGGTGGAACTTCTATTAAATTGAGGCTGGAAATTTGAGACTTGCAAGACTTGGTATTTTCACAAGAATTTTACTTTCCATTCTCTGGAATCTGATGTAGAATGTAAGTGCATCACTGGAAGATCTGAAATACTATCTTAGGCTCATGTGAAGGCTCATGGGATGGATGTGGCCTGTGTGGCCAGCCTGGGAGTAGCAAAGGGCCAGCCCGCTGTGCCTCTGCTAGCAAAAACGGTGCACAGGGGGCACAGGTGCCCCCTTGCACCCCATTTTGGCTGGCAGGGTGCTGTTGGAGATGTCTCTCTTGTCTGCTGTCCGGCCTGTCTCCCCGCTCCCCCGGGCCAGCCTGTGCGGGACAACTACAATGCTGATCCAGCCCTCCAAGAAATCCAGTCAAACCCCTGATAAAACCGAACAGTCTTTTAGCAACCTATCTTAGGAGGAGAGGACGTATTTTGTTTTTCTAATTGCTAAATCACCTTGCTGATCTACAGTATTGTTAATCATTCATAAATCTACCAATATATCTTCCTCACCACTATCTAGATGTTAAAGATACATAGATTCCATCACAAAAAAAATATGTAAGTTTTTACGACAGGTCTTTTTGATCCATTTTAGAGCAAGCTAGTTATGATAAATATGATATATTTATTAACATGGGTTCCAAATCTAGCAATGATCTTTGCATATTTCTAGCACTGTAAACGTAATCCTTGCTTAAGCTTTCTGGTTTCTATTCTTCCACAAGGGCCATATGCTATTTAAGGGATTAGCAGTTTGTTTCCCTGTCATATTCCAGTTTCTCTGTGAAAGCAGGTTGCTATGCCTTGATGTTGGCATGGCAAATTGCTACCCAATTGCCAATTTATTTATTTATTTGTTCAGAAAAAAAGCACGTACTTCCTGACGCTACGTATTATTGCAAAGAATGGCACCTTATCAGCTGAAATATTGCAGGTCCTCCCTTCTCCCTATTTACCTATTTCATAAATTCCAGGGGCTGGTATTTTATGACATGGTGTGGCAAATTCTAGAAGACCTACAGAGTTGATATAATCATTATTTAAAGACATTCCCTATGAACCCATAATCCCCTATCTCCTCCCTACTTGGTTGTGCTCTCCCAATTTACCAACACTGAAAGGTTTTCTCAGGGCAAGGGAAAAAAATTAATTACAGTCATATCTTTTTTTATTTTCTTCCAATGCCTCCTGAAAACCAGGGATATTTTTTGGAAATAAAGGCACTTTGCAGTGGGGTGCTGACTTTATATATTTTTTAAAAATTGAAATAATTTTAAACATTAAACCAGCAAAGTCTTGAGCGTGACAAGTGGATACCCTAATGCCAAAGGGCATCATGTTAGCCGTTTCTGAAATTGCTGATCATTAATAGAAAACTGGGATCATAGTAAAATAAATAACATGATTATAGGGTAATATTGTAAGGCTATTGCTTCTGATCTCTTATTGTATTAGCCAGCTGTCAGCCAGCTGCTGCTTTTATTAGAATTTTGTGCTCCTGACTAGCAGCTGGCAGCTATGCCATTTAGTACAGCATATTGTTACTAAAGTCTTCAGAGGGATGGGATCATAGTAATATTAGGACAATATATTGTGAAGTCTTCTTTTTGGTCTATGGTCTCTAATGAAGTGGCTAGGGTAGATCTGCTGTACCCTTCTCGGCTGGATCTATGTCCTCCTAGCTGGGTGACCACTGGATTCAGGAGATAGCCAATGCCTTGTTGCAGAGGGGTCAGAGGTGGTATTCAGCAAATTCTGACCAGTTCTGGAGAACTGGCAAGAAATTTTGAATAGTTCGGAGAACTGGCAAATACCACCTCTGACTGGCTCTGCCCCCATCTATTCTCTGCCTCCCGAGTCCCTGTTGATCGGCTGGGTCTTCTTTTGTTGCCCTGCACAGGAGAATGGAGCTGGAAAGCAGGTTAGTGGGGTGGGGAGGGAATGGGATTTTGCAGTATCCTTCCCCTGCCACATCCACCAAGCCATGGCACGCCATCAAGCCATGCCCACAGAACCGGTAGTAAAAAAAATTGAATCCCACCACTGAGGGGGGTGTATGTTCTTGCTGCTTGAAATAAGTTGTAGTGCCTCCCTGACTCTTAACAGTCCCTCCCTGGGTCCACATGTATTAGACAATTGTTGGTCTGTTTTCAACCTTCCCTTAGGAAAATATTTGAAGCAATAGTAGAAAAATAACTGCAAAGAACCCTACAATAAATGAATTCTCTGGCCATGGCTCAGGCATAGATATGGTACAAAAATCACTTTAGTGGTGCTAATGAATTATCTTATTATATTAGAACATAGCAGAGATGTGTGCATGTCTTCTGGCTCTTTTAGTTCTTCTAGGGGATTTCAATACCATCAAAGATGGAATATTTTTGCAAGGATTAAGAACTGGGACATTGTGCTTTAGAGGAAGAAATTCCAGCTCAGTGGCTTTTGATGTGTGGCACGCAGCAGATTTTGACCCTCTCCTGTTAACTTTCAATATCTGCATAAAGCTAATGGGAGAGGTTACCTGTCACTTTGGATTGGTATCTTCCATATGTGCATGATACCCAATTATACATTGCTACCCTGGCCCACACTCAAAATGCAATCAAGGCAGAGGTGGCATTCAGCAGGAGAACCGATAGTGGAAATTTTGAGTAGTTCAGAGAACCGGCAAATGGCCTCTGACTGGTCCCGCCCCCACCTATTCTGGAGATTTTACAATATCCTTCCCCTGCCACACCCACCAAGCCACGCCCACAGAACCGGTAGTAAAACAATTGGAATCCCACCACTGAATCTAGGTTTAGAGGCTGTTAGGACCTGGATAGGAAGAAGCAGATGGACTTAAATCCATGCAAGGCAGAGTTGCTGATTGTACATATGGACCCCAGGGATGTCTCTTGAAGGGATGGCATTGCCTCTGAGCTCTGTGATTTGGTGGGTCCTCCTGAATTCATGGCTACCACTGAGTGAGCAGATACATGTTGTGGTCAGAGGGCCCAGCTAGTGTTTACCACTTAAAACCTGGAGCAGGAGCTAGCACCCGAGACTCATGCTGTCATCATCACCTGGTTGATGCACTTTTGTGGAGACCACCCAGAAACTGTAATTGCAGTATCCCTTGTGCTAACTGGCACAGAATAACATAAAACACCTGGGCTACAAGCTCTGCATTGGCTGCATGTACTTCTCCGGGTGCAATTTAAAGGATCAGTCTTACTTATGAAAGCCTTATATGGCTTGGTGCTGAAGATCACTTCCATCAACCAGATTTGTCCCATCCAATATGAGCAACTTGAGGGAAATGCTGGCACAGTAATTCCATACTACCAGGAGATCAGGGCTGCTGAAGCTGGGAGGAAATGCTTTTCTGTAAGTGTTTCCACATTGTACACTAACTACAAGGAACCAGGTTTGTCCTGATCCTGTTGGTTAGAAGCAGGTTAAGCTGCCATTATTCTGGGGAGCCTTTTTAGTTAGTTAAATCAGCTCCACCTTAAAGATGATTTTAAATATTTATGTGATCCACATTGAAGATAATTGAAAATATTTTAATGGTTGTATTTATTATCATTATAATACTGTATTGTGGGTGTTTTTGTTTATAAACAAAGATTGTTTCCTTTCCATTTGCCTATCCATAAACTAATTTAGCTAATTAAACTCCCTTGTGTTTTTAAGAAGCAGAGCTATCCAACAATATCTAATTTATTAAAAAGAACCATGGTGGCACAGTGGTTAGAATGCAGTATTGCAGGCTAATTTTGCTGACTGCCAGCAGTTTGATTGTCACCAGCTCAAGACTGACTCAGCCTTCTATCCTTCTGAAGTCGGTAAAATGAGGACTCAGATTACTGGGGGCAATATGCTGACTCTGTAAACCACTTAGACAGGACTCTGAAGCTGTATATAAGTCTAAGTGCTATTGATAAGTGCTATTGTTATTACTAGTGTTTGAGGATGTGACTGAAAAGGGCTGCATTAATCATCATGAAAATCATTTGTACAGCTACCTTGACTTCTTAACTTTGTTGATTATGAATTCTGGGAACCCTTCAATTTATGTGGAATTTATCACTGTGAGAAAGGCCAATAAGGCAATTTACTCTAATAAGATTACTAAGATAATTTATTGGAGCAGTTTGCAGAAAGATTCCATATGTAATATAGCTCAGGAATAATTTACAAACCTCTGGAGACATATGTTGACTATCAAGGCATCCTCAAAGAATCATTAAAGAACAGTTGCCTTTTGGGAATTAAATTAATCCATAATTATTGGAGATTTTATAACACACAAGCAGGAGAAGAACAGGAATGTTTGCATACTTCTAATTGTATACAGTTAGGTTTTACAAGTGAAATCTTATGTACATTCAGTTAGGTAATCTGACAGACATTCTTCAAAGATGACACAATCCCCTCTGTCATTTTTAGCATTGTCAGCTACATTTTTATTTGCCAAAATCTTGCATAAGATATAGCAGAATAGATCTCTGCCACAGGGCAAGAGACTGATTTGTAAATGCCAGTAACGTTGTAATAATAATCAGATTTTAATCTGCACTTAAATGCATATAAACATATTTAAATGACTGAACATAATAAAAAGACCTACTTGGATACTGGCTTTTTTGTTTTAATCTGGCTGGTCAGATATATGACATTTACTTTCATATTTTGTGTCTTATTTTATTTTATGACCCAATAAAAATGTTAAACATGAGATAGACTTAGGCCTGATTTGCAAAGAAGTATGTGAGTAACTCAAACTTAACTATCATGATCCCTTAATATTGCAGCTCAACAACTAGGTATTTCATCTAAATTTTGAGAATATTCTTCATTTGATATAGTCTCAGTCAAGCAACAAAGATATGCAACTTCTAGATGACTAGGTAAAGTTAGTTGATTCTTTGTAACTTTTTGTGACTCTATAGAAATAATAATAATTTACTGGCATTAAAAAAAGGAAAATGTGATATCACTATGGTGTGAAACTATGAAAATAAATATATTTAACTGTTATATTTGGTTCATTACCTCTGTTGTGACAATACCACATATTTGGCCCTATTTTTCTAGTGCAACCATAACATGTTTCTGCTGCTCTTTGTGGACCCTTGGAAAAAAAGAACAAGAAAGAATGTCAGTAGTTAGAGAAGTACACTAATACTTGGCTCTAGATTAGTAGTTCAACTACAACTAACTCAAAAGCCATGAAACATCTGATAAACTGTCCTCCATCCTCCACCTTACCTTCCTTGCAAAGGTGTGGATAGATACACAAGACAGGATGGAAGTTGAGAATACCATATGCCACTTTTAGGTCAGGGAAGAAAAGTGGCACTGTACATGCAATGAATAAGTACACAGAGGAGAACATTTAATGGACACAGAAAATAAAGAAACGAGATGGATATATACCAGGTATACCCAACCTTGGCAACTTTAAGATTTTAGACTTCAACGTCCAGAATTCCACAAGTCTTAAAATTGCCAAGATTGGACTCCTCTGATACATACCATTCACACACACACATGTACACACACAAATTATAACCTCCAGGGGGGATAAAGGGAAAATGATCTTATATGAAGAGGCTGGGGAAAAAGGACCATAAAAAGAGCATTCTACAAGCCAGAGAGAAGTTGAAAGCTTTTGCATGTCAGTGAATATCCCCCAGACAGAAAGTTATTTTAGCACAAGTTTCCATCAGACCAAGAGAAAGACCAGCTATGATAAAATGGATGTACAACTACCAGATCTTCCTCAGCTTAACACCCTTGTGGAATTGCTTTACCCTGGGATCCTTAACATGGAACCTGTGGACATCAGTGTGCCTACTAACATTTCCTGGTACCTTTTATTTTTTTTAATTTTTGTTTTCTGAAAAAAAAGGGGGGAGGGCATTACACGGTATAGTGCAAAATAATAACTTCCAGGTTCAATTTTATTTCTAGAATATCTCACTGTGTTGCTCCTTACATGGACTTAGAGACACCTGTAGGAAGTATAACCAGTAGAGAGTTCATGGAAAAGGCAAAGATATTATAAATAGAGCTGATAAGTTGGGTGTGTGGGAGGCCTTCCTCCATTTGCCTCTTCATATAAGTAAGTACACTATGCTATAATTAATCACACCCACCATGTTAGCTTTCTGATGAAAGATGCCATAGCACCCTTTTGATATTCATGTGCTCCTCAGTCAAACAACCCCCCCCCAAAAGCATGTAGCTTTGAAAAGCCTTCCCATGCAAAATGCCTATCAAGATAGATTACCATGTTGAGAAAAAAAAAATGCTGATGTGATGCTCTGTGTTGCTTTTCCTTCCCCATGGGCTCTGTTTACTTACCTAATGAGATTCTGACCCAACCATAGGAATTGCACCTGAAGGAGGGAGAGAAATGCTGCTTGAAATCATGAATTATGCATACACCTTATGCAAGGCAACTATATCTGAGCAACTGGTTTTTGTTATGGAGGATTTAAAAAGGGAGGATTTAAAAAGTTAAGATGATTGGCATGACTATGCAACCAAACCCCTACCTCTTTTAATGTACAAGCAAGGGTGGGGCTTTCATTGCAATCACAGTTGCCATCTTCATTTTTATCCTCCTGTAGATGCATCTACACCAGATGCTGCATTTTAAAATAATATTTTCCAATAATGTTTTTTATAGATAACAAAGTTACGGCCTAAAGAGAACTCTTAACAGAATGTCACAAGCCATTTGGAGAGGCAAAATTGAAGCACGCCTGATTTTTGTCATGGCCCTCAGCCTAACTTTTAAAGCAGGAGATCAGTTTTTGCTATTGTAATTATTTGTCTCTTCCTCATAGCCTGCTCTGAGGAAGTTATTAGTTGTTTGTCTCTTTCTCTGGAGAGAAAGTTGTTCTGCTCTAGGGAGAAAAAGGTATCAAAAAGAGGAAAATGGTGACAACCAAGAAAGAATTGGTGTCCTACCCACGTTTAGCTCTTGACAAACTCATTGATAACTTCAGCCCATGTACTACATGGTCTCCAAGATGTAGTCCTTGGGAGAAATAGAGATATTTTTTCTACAAACT
Organism: Hydrophis major; assembly: GCA_033807585.1. NCBI lineage: Eukaryota > Metazoa > Chordata > Lepidosauria > Squamata > Elapidae > Hydrophis > Hydrophis major. Next base: position 208,965,348 of record CM066329.1, on the reverse strand, counting down.
TCCTAATAAAGGAAAATTGTTTACTACAATGCTTCTGTGAGGCCATTTCTTTCAATGATCAAGCAGATAGAAGTTACAACAAAGACTAGATGTAGGTCACCACCCAGCAAGTCAAATATGATCAAACACAATCTCTGGACCACCAAAGATACAATAACACTGGCCTCTTTGCTGTGTGCTGGGCAGGGCACTAAAACCGGGACCTTGAAGCATATATTAAACCACCCAGAGTACATTAGTGAGCTGCTATCATAGGTTTTATGGGCTTGCATTATAAAGACACATCTATGGAGATTCTCAATCATCCAGGTCATGGTCATCCCAAAGATGCTGTTCAAAAGGCAACTGGACTTTCTTAGGTTTTTTTGCCTTGAAAATGTTCACTTCTCAAACAAAAGAAGCCTTTTGAACAGCATCTTCAGGACATTTTGGAGTCACCATTTCTATGAGGGCCAGGTGTGATACTATCAAACATCAAAGTGTTCCAGGATTGCAATGGATATATTCAGTTGCTTAGGTGAGTCACAGATAAAAAATCTCTGCTATTACTAGAATGCTACTTCCCCAATGGCATAGATGCATTCAAAAGTAATCAAACTGCTGTTGTAATAGCAAAAGAAACAGATAATAGAGATCTTATCTATTTAGTTCATTCAATTATTTCTCCTCAGGGTAGTCATATACCAGTAGTATTGAATCAATGACAATGAGATACTATATTATTGTAGTGGAAAGAGAAAACCAGGCAAATACATGGCAGCCCATTTTCCTGATGGATGTGTAATCCTTTATAGGGATCGATTCCCTATTAACATTTTAGGAAGGCAAAAATAAAAATTCACTCTTGATCATTGACATGTTAACATATCGACATGTATTCACACTGATGCATAGCCCAAAGGTAGTGGCCATCTCCATCTTTACTAACAAACATTATCCAAATGACTGATCCAGGAATGTGGAAAATGACAACCACCCAAGTGGTGGTTGGCAGGAAATGTCAATTCCAACATCAGGCAAGAAAAAAGATGTCCTGGATTGAATTTTTGGAATGTTACAATGATTCTAACTGTTATGAACTAGTAAAACGCTTAAATAAAGTTTTATCAAACCTTTAGAAAAAGCAGGGTTCTAATCCTGCACTTCTGATTTGCCAATAATAGCAATATCAGATTGGTCCATTCAGGAGAATCTGATTGGCTGTTAACGAGCCACTCTCATTGGTTAAAGGGGTTAACACTCCACGTTTCTCATTGGTTACTAAATCAGCAGCCTGCCCTATAAAAGGGCTGCTGCTGCCCTAGGATTTTGCTCTGTTCAGAATGATTAATAAAGAGTTGAAGTTCACTGTTCACTGTCTCGTCTCCGTTCCTTGCGCCCATGCGCAGAACATAACACTAACAATCTATTTTGTTTGTTTGTTTGTTTGTTTGGGAGGGAAGGAGGGAGGGAGGGGAGTAGATGTTGAGTGTTCAATTTTAGTACCTATGTTGTATATCAAATTCCATTCATTTCAGGCTAATCACTTACCTTTCCTAATATACAATATCCAATTCATCAATGAAACATATAGATGATTTTTACACCTTTAAGAGGTTAAGGAGCTGAAAGAAAATGAAAAAACAATGCTCAAATTATTTGTAAACAACGGCCTCCAGCACTAGTTTGTTTTTTAAAAAAATCTTAACATTTCAGCAAAATTTAACAATGAAATGCAACTGAAAAGCATGCTATGGATTCTGCCAGCCAAAGGAAGTCATTTTGTGGGCCCTCGGAAGGAGGCCTTTTCTGTTGCAGAGCCTGATTTTTGGAACACAATTCTCCCCAAGGTTAGATTGCTGGCTTTTCAGAAGGCTCTAAAGGATTGGAACATGATCCTAGGCATGTGGGTGGGTTAGAATGCTAGTCAGAGCTCGTGATGGGGTTATGGTTTGTCTTGGTTTGGTTCCTTACCTGCTTTTTAAACTTTTGTATTAAGATTTTTCGTGAGGGTTTTTTTTTTTAATGTTGTAAGCCATCCAGAATCACAACTGTGAGATAGGCTTTTATGTACATTGAGGAAATAAAACAAATCATAAATTTAATTTTAAAGACCCCAGTACTGTATTCAACATACTAAATTCTGAAGAGGGTTTTAAAAAGTGTTTCAGCTATCATAAAAGCAACTGATTTCAGAAAGGGCACTTTAATTTTCTCCTGCTTTCTTCTAGGTGCAAAACAACACAACATCGGGACAAGCTGTCGCCATGGAGATTTTCCTCACTTTTCAATTGGTCCTGTGCATTTTTGCCTCCACTGATGATCACAGGAGCGACAACTTGGGATCTCCAGCTTTGTCCATTGGTTTCTCTGTCGTCCTGGGTCATCTCATTGGGGTGCGTAACCAGATTGCTGCACAAAATTAAGCCAGGATGTTAAATTGAAATTTAATAAAGTTTGGGGGATGGACAATAATATCGACCATAAAACCCAAATTTTAGAGTTGAAAGAGTGGCCCTTTTCAAGTGGAGTTTCTCATGGCTGAAAATCTGAGCAATTTTCTCTGGGTTCAACACATAGCTAGTCATTGAATCCAGATTCAATGGGTTTGGGCTGCACATAGTTGAGTTCCAGTGTGGCTGCCTCTCCCTCCTTTTCTAGATAGCAACCTGTTGTGTCCCTGACTAACTAACAGTCTTCAATCTGGTCCGCATTCCTGGCGGGAGCACCGACTGCTCCCATTGGTTGATGCCGTTTGACAGCAGGCTATAAAAGGAGCTGTCAAACGGCATCAGCTGTTGCTGCCAGCTGGCTGCCAGCCCAGCTGCGGCAGCCGCGGCAACCCGTTATGCTTCAAATAAAGCAATGTTAGCCTTTAGCTCCATGTCTGCCTCGTTTGTCTGCCTGCTACACAACACTACCGATCTGAGATCCTATTATTAAGAGGATGCTATCATCAATTAGGATTCAATTCATCTTTAGCTACTTGCTGAGATAGATCAGGAATACAAGTGATCGCATTTAATAGTTTAGTGCATCAATCTGTTTAGTGGTACTCATAATCGCTGCCCTTGCTGATTAGTTGTTATAAGACAATCTCAATGATAAAATGTGGCTTTTTTGGCTTGCATGAAAGGGCTTCTTTCTTCCTTTCCCAATTTTGTCCAATTACAGTAGTCCTCAACTTATGGCCACAACTGAGCCCAAAATTTATGTTGGTAAGCAAGAAAGCTATTACAAGTGAGTTTTGCCTCATTTCATAACCTTTCTTGTCACCTTTGTTAAGTATCACTGCAGTTGTTAGGAACACCGGTTGTTAAATGAATCTGGCTTCCCCATTGGCTTTGCTTGTCAGAAGATTGCAAAAGGTGATCATACGACCCTGGGACACTGCAATCATCATAAATATGAGTCCATTGCCAGGCAACTGAATTTTGAACATATGCCCATGGGGATGCTACAATCGTCATGTGAAAAATGAAAAAAAGTTATTTTTTTTCAGTGTCATCGTAATTTTGAACAATCGCTATATCAAAGGATAAGTCAAGAACAACTTGTACTTTCAAAAATTCCCCATGAAGATGATTCCAGTCCTCTGCAACTGATTTTTAGACTTAGAAGTGGCTGCAAGGAAGGATGTTCTCCACTCCTGATTTTACCATGGTGGTGCAGTGGTTAGAATGCAGTATTGCAGGCTAACTTTGCATTTCCACTTCCAGATGTTGAATCCTGACTGGATCAAAATTGATTCACCATACAGAGTATTTTAATTTACTGCACCTCTGTATCAGAGGTGATATTCAGCAGGTTCTGATCAGTTCTGGAGAACCAGTAGTGGAAATTTTGAGTAGTTCGGAGAAACGGCAAAATCTGACTGGAGATTTTACAGTATCCTTCTCCTACCATGCCCACCAAGCCACACCCACAGAACCAGTAGTAAAAAAAATTGAATCCCACCACTGATCTATATGGTTTGCCAATTGCACAGTGGCAGATAGGAAAGCACTCCAGAGGGTTAACGTCATTGCCCAGAAGATCATTGATTGCCCTCTCCCCTCTTTGGAAGAGCTTTATAGTTCCCGCTGCCTTGAGAAAGTTCAAAATATTCTCAAAGATCCATCTCATCCTGGGAACTCTTTTTTTGAACTATTACCATCTGGCAGACAGTACAGAATAATAAAAACAAGGACAAATAGGCTGAAAGACAGTTCTATCCCAGGGCAGTAACTCTATTGAATTCTACTTTATAGTGCAGTGTTGGTGCGGTGTCGGGGGTTTTCAATTCAATGTATGGAGTGTGAAGGATCTGCGTTTGTGTTTATTTTTATGGTCATGATATGCACTGAAGATGGTGTTTGATTTGGTTGTACGAGGTGCAATGACAATAAAGTAAACTAAAACTAAAATTCCATTTTCCATCCTTCCAAGGTGGGTAAAATGATTACCCAGATTGTTGAGGGCAATACGCTGACCCTGTAAACCACTTAGAGAAGGCTGCAAAGCACTATAAAGTGGTATATAAGTCTAAGTGCTATTGCTATTTACAGATAGCAAGATAAGCCACAGCAGAATGACAAGTCTAATGGAACATAATTTTTTGTTGAAAAAATAGTACAATAAATGTTGCTTTGAACAGAAGCATGGAAGCTTTGTTTTTAAAAGTGCCATATTAAGATTCAGAGATATCTATATAATTACCTGGCATAAAACATCCAGTTCATATATAGGCCAATTATTCAAATATATGTTTATTTTTTATTTCAATCCAGTCTTCCTCCTGAGTGATTTGGACCCCCCCCCCCCCCCGATTATTTTGGCTCTTTTTTAAATCTAATACTTTCTTATCCCCTCCGAAATTTTACTCACCCTTGCTTTTCATTTTCTGATAATCACATCAGAAAACTCAGGAAATTACACCACAAGAACTCAAGAAGTTGCAACACAGCAAATGACCCAGGATATCACAGCACAAGACCAAGGATACCACAGCAATAAGTCTCACAAGGTCATCACACAACCCACTACCCAAGCCATTACTACACAGGAGGCTAATGGAAAAAAGATCAGTACAAAACAAACAATCCAGGAGATTACAGCACAAGATCCAGGATATCTCCAAAACTCACAAGGCCATCACACAGCCCATTATACCAACATCAACTCCATCAACCAATCAAGAGGCAGCAGCGCAGCCAACCAGCCCAGCACACCAGCTCCCACCACCAGTATTTATAGAGAGACGACACTCTGATCACACACTGCTTACACTGGCACGAAGCCGAAAGCACTAGCCTGCTTTCGCTAAGATACTCTTAATCTTATACAGGAAAAGACCCGAACACACCTAGACCTACAAACACACACACACACACACACACACATATATATATATAGATCTTTGGTTATTCGGGTTTTCTCCTGCATAAAATTGGAAGTATCTAGGCGACGTTTCAATGAAGTCTCATTCATCATATTCAGGCTTGTGTCTTCGGCTTTGTGCTTCTCAGAGTAATGTGAGCTTGCAGCTGCTTCTTCCTTTTAACTGCTAGTGGGGGTGTGACTTGATTGGGTGGGGGACACGACCACGACCAGATGTGGCACGACCACAAACGCGAAGCCAAACAGCAGGATCACAGGTCACCAGCTCAAATCCCCCAGCAACTAAGACTAACCTGAGTACAACCAAGCCCCCACCTGAACGGAACACATCCCCAGCCAATCAGAACACAGTCAAACCCCCAACCAATGAGAACACACCCCCAGCCAATCAGATCACAGCCAAACCCCCACCCAATCAAGTCACACCCCCACTAGCAGTTAAAAGGAAGAAGCAGTTACAAGCTCAAATTACTCTGAGAAGCACAAAGCCGAAGACACAAGCCTGAAGATGATGAATGAGACTTCATCGAAACGTCGCCTAGATACTTCCAATTTTATGCAGGAGAAAACCCGAATAACCAAAGATCCACATACAAATACTTGCGAGAACCTCAGAAAACATATACATATACATATACACATGCTTACATACACACACACACACACACACACACACACACATATATATAGTAATCAGCTTTGTTCGGGTATTTTCCCACGTGTATTTTCCCACGTCATTATAGTTGTGCTTTTAAAGTTGTAGCAACATTTTGGCAGAATTTCATCTGCCATGATCAGGTTTCTGTATTGTGTTCGTCTGTGAGTCAGACTTTCTGACTCACAGACGAATACAATAAATACAGAAGCCTGATGATGAGTCAGACTTTCTGACTCATAGACGAACACAATAAATGCAGAAGCCTGATGATGAATCAGACTTTCTGACTCACAGATGAACACAATACAGAAGCCTGATGATGGCAGATGAGTTCTGCCAAAACGTTGCTACAACTTTAAAAGCACAACTACAATGACGTGGGAAAATACCCGAACAAAGCTGAATACTATATACATATACATATACATATACATATACATATACATATACATATACATACACATACACATACACATACACATACACATACACATATACATACATACATACATACATACATATATATATACATACTTGTTTTCACAGATTTTCACAGGTACAGGTATGTAGATCTAGGTGTGTTCGGGTCTTTTTCCGTGTAAGATTAAGAGTATTCTTAATCTTACACAGGAAAAGACCCGAACACACCTAGACCTACATACATACATACACATATACATATACATACATACATACAGTACATACATAGATACATACATATATATATATAAAACATATCCTGAAAAGAACTGAAATGACTCCACTCAGGAATGAGCTCCACAGAAAGAGATTCCAAGTTGATCAGTTAAATAAAGACCTTCGAACCCTACACCTGGAATTGAGCAACAAAATCCACCCTCTACTTTGGGACAAGATAAAACAACTTACAACTTGGAGAGCTGAAACTGAAACCACTTATAAAAATGACAAACTCCTGAAGAAACTAAAGAAATTAGAACATGACAAGAAAGCCCCCAACAACTCACAACAACATCTGAAACAATTAGTATACAGCTTTTCCCACAGAGAACTCACCAAAACAGAAACAGATGTCCTAACCAAAGGATTCAGTTAAGTTATAGCACCCAAAAAATCCCACAGAATCCATCATATGCGGAATGGAATCCAGCCTAACTAAATTAAATACAGATGAAGCTGATAGAATAAGACAACAAGTCACTAACATCCTATGCACAAGCAAACCACCCAAAAGCAACCTGCACAAAGAGGAACCAAAAGCCCTGCAAGCCCTAAGGAACGACAGCAGCATAATCATACTTCCAGCAGATAAAGGTAATGCCACAGCAGTAATGGATAGAAAAGACTACAAAACAAAATTGACAGACCTACTCCGAGACTCCACATACAAACCCATAAACACGGACCCAACCACATATCTGGAAAAAACAATCAAGAAGAAAATCATAACCAGCAACATGAGCAAAGAGATCCAACAGACGATCATCCCAAGAGAAAAATCTTCCAGATGCCCCAAACTATACAGCCTCCCCAAAATACACAAAGAAGGCAAACCCATCAGACCCATAGTCAGTTCCAGAGAAGCACCACTACAAAACCTAGCCAAATACCTAGCAAAGCAGCTACATCCCCATGATGAAGCAGCAGCTTCACATGTACAAAACTCATACCACCTCTTGGAAATAATCAAAAATCTACACGTGGAACAAAAAGATCTGCTTGTAAATTTCGATGTGGTTTCACTGTTCACTTAAGTCCTATAAAAGAAACTCTCAAAATCATCAAAAATAAATACCAACCACCCAACCACCTCATGGAACTATCAGTACACTGCTTAACCAACACATATTTCATATACAAAGGACAAAGATACAAGCAAATTGAAGGAGCCCCAATGGGATCACCACTGTCACCCATCATTGCAAACTTGTTCATGGAGGAATTTGAATCCAGAGCCCTAGCCAATGCCACCTATCGATGACACATTTGTTATTTGGCCCCATGGAAAAGAAAAGCTAAACAATTTCCTAACACACTGAAACAGCACACACCCCAAAATCAAATTCACCATGGAAACAAACAAACAACTACCATTCCTAGATGTACTAATCTACAAAAAAACAGATGGCACACTAGGACGCACCATATACCAGAAGAAAACACACACCAACTGCTACCTCAATACCCAATCCCACCACCACCCAGCACAGATAAACTCCATGGCCAAAACACTAATTGCCAGAACCAAACGCCTGGCAGACAAGACACACATAAAGACTGAACTATGCACCCTGACTAAAGTATTGACAGCCAACGACTTCCACAAAAGCAAAATCACAGGCCTGATACACAAAAACACACTGAGACATAATGGAGACCTAGAAGATGAACAGACCTATGGAACAGCTGTCCTGCCCTACATAAGAGGTACTACAGACAAAATCAGCAAGATACTACACAGGCATCACATCAAGACTGCCTTCAAAACAGACAGAAAAATAGGAGCCATCCTAAGAAACCCCAAAGATAAAATTAACCTGGAAAACCAAGGCATATATGAAGTCTCCTACTCATCGTGTCCTGCCACATACATTGGACAGACCAATAGAAGAATAAGTACCCGCCTGGATGAACACAAAAATGCAGTAAAAAAGCTGGAACACACTTCCTCACCAGTCCAACACATGAAAGCCACAGGTCATAGCATCAACTTCAATGGCACCAAAACCCTAGCCACTGTAGAAAACCCCAGCTACAGAATTATCAGAGAAGCCATAGAGATTGAAAAAAGACCTGAAAGCATGAATAGAAGAGATTATTCCCCCAGATTGTCAATTATTTGGAAGCCTGCACTCACAAACAAAAAAATCTCCATACCACAAGCCAAGCAAACACCTGGGCACAAACAGAACCCCCCCCCCCCGATACCTCCAGCTCAAACACACCCCAACCAGGCACCCAGATGTAACCTAGCTTCTTAACAAATGATAGCCGTCCATTTACTCGGGGCCAAGCTGCACTAAAAGCCTCCAATACAGGAAACACAATGTTGCCAGCCAATCAAGACAAAAAAAATGCTACAAAACAGACAGAAGGTATTAGAAACACCAATCAAGCAGAACACAGCAAACTCCAAGACCAATAAACACAGTCCAAGACTCCCAACCAATCAGGATGAAGAAAAAACCATTCTGGCACAGCAGTAAGCTAGCACCAAATTTAAAACAGAAATGGCTGTGAAAGCCTGACTCACAGACGAACACAATACACAAGCCTGATGATGGCAGATGAGATTCTGTTGCTACAACTTTAAAAGCACAACTATCATGACGTAGGAAAATACATATATTTCATCACTAATTTCATCCTATTTTTTTTCTACCTAGATCTACTATACTGGCTGTTCCATGAATCCTGCTAGATCTTTTGCCCCTGCTGTGATTCTTGGTGAATTTGACAACCATTGGGTAAGACACCTGGCCAACCTTTCTCCACTGGATTCTGTGGAAGGGGTTCTGCTAGAGATCTTGATTTAAAAAAACAAAAAAGGCATATTTTCTTTCACTTCAAACACAGTGCAATACTAACATTTTCAATAATGGGATCTTCTACTCACAGCAACCCAAATGCCTGTCTGCCATTTTGTTGTAGTGATGTGGTAATCATTGAAAACATAGTGTATGTTAAAAATGAAATGCATTCTGAAGTTATCACATTTTTTGTGATTTTTCAATGCAACAGTTCCAACAAACCCAAACATTGTTTCAAAGTTTTCTCCAGGTACGAAGGATGAGAAAACCTGCTCTGGATAATCTATAATTGCAACAGACCACTAAAAAGGGATAGAACTGTTTGGAGGTTTGTGAATCTTAGGGGGTCTCTCAACCATTGGCGACATAAATAATCCATATAAGCAAGCATATTCATTAACTTGATCATTGACAGATTCACATGTTTGCATATTCCCCTTTGTCTCTCATATGTACATAGACAGATATTCTCTGACTTCTCATGAAACAAGCCTAGCTTGTATCCTGCCTTCCCTCAGTATTTTTTAAAAGGGGGATTGCATTTTCTCTATTCTTATTAATTTCGGTAAAATTAGTTAGATGGAAGGGGAAGATTTCCTACGCCCAAATATCCTTACGAGGATTGCTGAGTCTCAGAAAAGTTATGAAAGAAGAGATGGGCTTTAGAGACCAAAGCTGAGGACACCACACAATTCATGTCATTGTACTACCCAAGTGTGACCAAGAATTCAATGAATCATCTCTCCTCTGCCCTTCTTTTCACACCACGGGACATGGATGTGAATCCTCAGAATACAGTCTCCCTCTTCTCTGACTCACATCCATGTGCCAATACAAGTGAGGAACAGGATGGGAAGATAAGGATGGGATAGAGCAATGATGGCTCACCTTTTCGGCACGGAGGGCCCAAAGCACGCGCACACATCCCCAAAATGCAATACATGCACATCCCCCAGGCATGTGCCCTGAACCCTATGCATGCACCCAGCCCCCCACATGCACATGCATCCCTGTGCATGTGCCCTATCACCCGTGCATGCACGCACATCCCCTGCGCATGCACGGCAGAGACCTGAAGACCAGCTGGCCGGCAGAAGGCGTGTGTACATATGTGTGGCGGAGCTGAACTGGGGAAACAGCTCATGGGCCCACAGAGAAGGCTTTGCGTGCCATCTCTGGCACGCGTGCCATAGGTTCACCATCATGGCCATAGGGGAACAATGCAATATTAGAAGGCTACCAAGGTCTCCCAGATTCACTTAGAGTTGAAGTTTATCCTGGTTTATTCATGCCTGTGCACATGAATTATTGAATACAGAGGGATGAATGCCATATATCCAAGGCAAAAGGCAAGATGCATGAAACAAGATGAAACCATCTGCTCTGGCCATGTGGACCTGTCCATTTCTTCTAGCAGCATAAGGTGTCTCTCTGCAAGCCTCTGATTAAACAGGGGTCTTCAAACTTGACCGCTTTAAGACTTGTGAACTTCAACTCCCAGAATTCCTCCTCCAGTCACGTTAGTTCGGGAATTAAAGCATAACTTTATAAGAAGGAAAGAACTATCACTGACCAGAAAGAACTGAGAATAGGCAGTGCCATGGCTCAGTGCCATGTAGGACTTTACAGGTGATCTCTAACAATTTAAATTGTACCCAGAAGCATTTTGGAAATCAGTGCAGTTTATGAGCAGACATGCTACCTGGGAATGCCAGGTGAATCCTAAACTATGCAGTACTGTTGCACGTAGACCAACTGCAGCTTCCAAATATTCTTCAACAACAGCCCCATTTAGATTACATTACAATAGTCAAAGCAGGAAGGGACTAAAGTATGAATGACTGACAGCAAAGCCTCCCCTTCTAAGAAGGGCTACAAATGGCACACAATTTTTTTTAACGAGAAGATTTTTCAATGGTTTGGCAATGGATTAGCACCCCATTCCAGCTGTAATGTGAACATTTCAGGCTCTTGTTTCAACCAGTTTCAGGCCAGTTTGTTAGTGGATGTGACTGTTTTTTGTGTGTGTGTGTGCGGTGGGTTTTTTTTTTTTTTTTTTTGGAGACTTTTAACATTCATATTCAATGAAGTGAAAGAATGAAGGAAGCAAAATCCTTTGGCAGTTGTTCATGAACTCCCCAACTGCACTGTTAGCATCTTAGTTATGTTGCCTTAGTTGGAAGGTATGAAGTAACTCAGCACTGACATCTGAATAACAGGAAATAATACCTTGTTTGCTTTTCCAGTTGGGTGGATGTACTTTGACATTCTATACTCCACATTCCCCAAACTGGTGTTTTCCAAAGGAAAGGCCGCTTAACTATAAACCCCATTGCCCATTGCTTGAATATACTTTGCAGAGAAGCTTTTGTAACTGGTTTCCTTGATGAGAAAGGTCAGACAATTGTATGAAGCTTCTTGGATTAGAAACAGATTGAAAACCACTGTGATGAGGAATTGTAATGTATGCTGATTCTAGAATTACCATTAAGGATTATTATATTATTGATTAACTAGTAATCATTAGTTTAGCTGCCACATGGTCACCAAGTGCTGAATTATGAGCAGAAGGCTCTCTGGCTGTTGTTGACTGAGTTACTCACACCTCAGGGTAATGCAGGAAGGTTTGGAAGTCAAAGAAGAAGGAATTCCAGATGCAAGGATCAAAAGTTATCAGGAGTTTCATGGCTTTGTAAATGATGGAGAAACCTAGGAAGATAAATGATTTGGAGAAATAACTAAAGGGAAGAAGGAGGCCTTCAAAAATAATGAGATGGACAGCAAACATATTTCATAAAATAAAATAAAAATTAAAACAAGAAGAAAAAAAAAGTGTAGAATCACTGAATTCACTAATTGACTCTTGAGGCCAGAATCCATATATATGGGGAGGGATGGTGGGGAAAGAAGCAGCCTGCCATTCTTTCCTTGACTTCGCCAATAAATTACTTTAAATCTATTTTAATGACATCCTTCCTGTCCATGGAATAAAATGTGGATGAAATGATGGTGTTTAACTCAAATAAAGCTACCTATTGTCTTTGGTAGTGGCATGGTGGCACAGGGCTTAGAATGCAGTATTGCAGTCTAATTCTGCCCTGAGCCGTGAATTTGATCCTGACCAATTCAGCCTTCCACCCGTCCGAGGTCAGTAAAATGTGGACTCAAATTGTTGGTGGGCAATGTAACATTGTAAACTGCTCAGAGAGTACTGTAAAGCATTATGGGGTTGTATATAAGTGCTATTGCTATTGCTATTGCTATTTTGCTTGTTTGTATTATCTGAGAGTAATCATGGTTTCTGCCATCTTCTGAGTCTCTCTCATGTTGTCATTTCCATGCACAGGTCTTCTGGCTGGGTCCCATGGTTGGAGCAGTGGTGGCTTCCTTGCTCTACAATTATGCTTTCTTCCCTCATAGAAAGACTCTGTCGGAGAGGCTAGCAATCTTCAAAGGCTATGAGCCAGAGGAGGACTGGGAAGAGCGTGAAGTTCGCAGGAGGCAGTCAATGGAGCTGAACTCTCCCCAGACTTTGCCTCGGGGAGTGATAGAAAAAGTCTAAAGAACCTGAGAGCCAGTAAAAGGAGCAGGTCATAGCTAACCGTGTTCTTCTGAGCCAAATAGGCATCCATATATGCTACAGATACAGTGTGTGAATTAAGCTCTTCCTGGGTCAGAGTGGCTGTTCATCTGTTGTGGACATCCAAGTGTGCATATCCATTTTCTCCTCAAATTGTCAACAATGTACCTTTTGCTCTCTGGGATGCTCTTAAGAGCTTTAAAGCAGTTGATCTAGAAGGAGCACATCACAGCAATTTATATACACTGATGAAAGAGTTCACTGATCGCATTTTTCTTCTCTGGTTAAAGCTAACTAAATTTCACATGAGTTTTCTAGGATCTCGCATGAAGAATTCTGGAAATTCTTTATCTCCCTCCCTCCCTCTGTCACTTCTCTTATCTAGTTTGGGTATGTTGTCCCCTACAGGCACTGCAATTGCAGTTTCTGGAGGTAATAATGGTACTCAGAATGATGGCTGGGAAAATTTAAGGAACAGAAATAATACTCTCCTAGGTCTTGTAAATAAATTGCACTCTAATTATTTACTTCAAAGCATGCAAGCTTACATAGTAGCTTTAGGTTGCAATCCTAAGTATTATTCCCTAAAGAGTAAAGACCATGGAATAAAATAGGATTTGAGTAAGCACGCATAGGATTATTTTGCCCATCTCATAAAAACCAGCCATATCATTTTATTCCTCATCCAGTTTCTCATGGTGTACACAATGGTTTCCTTCTCTATGGTTTTATATATTTTATTACAATACAATGTAGTGCTTATGCCAAATTTTAGATCAAAGATCTTGAGATCAGATCTATTTGTTGCAGCCACATTCATTTTTTTAAAAATCAAAGGTGTTTGTAACAAACTTCTTAAATTACAACTCCATTAATACTTTCAGATGGTGTGAGGGCATCTATCTGCAAAATCAAAAGGAAGAAACAAGCCCTGGCCTGTGCCACCTTTCCCAGAGATATTGTTCTGGGCAAAAATTGTTTTCCATTGTTGTACATGTTCTTTTCATTTTGCAAAGCTTGAAGCACTGTTGCCTTGGATCATTTTTCCATGCAATTGGGAGCAGGGTGGGTATGTTTTAGTCAAAGCAGCATTTGCGTATCTGTGTGCATGAATCATTCAAAATGCATTGCTAAATATCATTTCCTTGTTTTTCATATAGCATTCTTTAAAGAAATGAGATCTTTTTAAAAATGAAGCACTTTTCACATCAATGCCTTTTTTTAAAAAAAAAAATTGCATCATGTCTTTGGCATAAGATGCCTTTGATGCTGTGGGTTGATATGCACTAAACTATACCAAACTACCTAATACAGATGTCTTATACCTAATGCCTTGCGGATAAGGTGCAACTATTGGAAGGATGAATCAGAAGCTGTGCAATAAAATTGATACTGTAAAAAGCATTACACTGAAAAAAGAGTGGGCGATTAATTTCAGGTGCTTCTTTCTATACAAGCCATTTTCTGCAACAAGGATAGGGGTTTTTTCCTAATTAATTCCTAAAGATTCAGATGAAGAAGATCTTGCTACATTTTTCTCTGTTTTTGCTGTATTTAATCCTCACCATCATCAACCTAATACTAGAACTTGAACAGAGTTGGTTGAAAGATGGACAGCTATATAAATGATTTACAAATATAAACATACATACATAAATGTTAAAAAGAACTACAATAGATAGTTATATAAATATTTTGATAGATAGATAGATAGATAGATAGATAGATAGATAGATAGATAGATAGATAGATAGATAGATCTAACTCTGTGGCCTCCTAAACAAATGAGACCTTGGGAAACATCTTGGTCAGAGCAATGGCTCTTCTCTCTGGTATTTTGTGTGGCCCACAATCAGATGCATTTGCGAAGGTTTCTGATCTGAAAGAATCATGTGGTTTTTGACACAGTTGATGAAATATAAACCTGTCTACTCCCACTTCTTATTTGCATCACTTTCAAAACTGCCTTGATGGTGTATTAAGGTAGACTTAGCACTGCAGTGTTTCTAAATGTGTGGGAGGGATGTATTGGGAAGGCTATTTGTTTCTACAATTAGCAGGTCAAAAAAGGGGGAAATGTTTTATATATAAAAGCAGGGAGACGTTAACACTCCTGATCCATTGCAATTAATGGGAAGAAAAGGCTATTTCAGGATTGATACACTTGAGGGTTCTTTTGGGGGGCTAGGGTGAGGTGTCTGGAACCAGGGACCTGGGAACTGTAGATCTATGGATGATCATAATATATCCCATTTCTCATCTTTTTCATTGTGGGAAAACAACCTATGTAGGTGTATTACATGGTCTCCCATAGCCTGTCTTCCATGCCATGGGTAGATCTCCCTCTGAAGTGCTGAAACAGCAATATAAGTTAGTTGACAACAAAATGAATTTGAAAAGCTGAATAGCAGTACCATAAAAAAATTATAGACTAACATTTTCAAGTCTCCCTCAACATCAAAAGTTGTTATTTCAGCTCTTAAGTGAAATATGAAACATACAGTATCAACATTGGAATAGTTTTGCTGAATTTTTGAAAATTTAGTTCTTAATGAGGGATTTCCTATGTCATTTGTTTGATTTATCAAAGAATAAATAATTAATACAAATATTTTAATCTGAAATCCAGTCATAATCTAACTTTAGGTTTAGGGAAATAGTAGAAGCATGGCAAAAAATAATTCCCACTGAACATTGTGGTACTTGAAATCCATATCTACCATCTAACTATCTTATCATCATTATCATTTCAATTTATATGGTTATCTACATCAGAGAAACTAACAATAAATACAATAGTATAAATTTTTTTTAAAAAGCAATGCATATATGATTTATAAACTTGGTAAAAACAAATTCACTAATAACAACTTGTTGTTTA
Organism: Hydrophis major; assembly: GCA_033807585.1. Classification (NCBI taxonomy): domain Eukaryota; kingdom Metazoa; phylum Chordata; class Lepidosauria; order Squamata; family Elapidae; genus Hydrophis; species Hydrophis major. Next base: position 208,949,362 of record CM066329.1, on the reverse strand, counting down.
ATTCAGCAATACCCTCTCAAGGCTGACTGTGGTCAACCATTGAACCAGTATGGCATAAAAGGTTAAGTTCAAATCTACACCTTTCCCCCATTTGTTAGGTAAGATCAGGAAAAAATAGGAAGCTATTGATGAAGAAGTAACTGAAGCCAGGATTTGAGATATCAGAACCACACGAGATCCTCTATAGAGAACAACCTAGTTGTCAAATGTCATCAAAAGTTCAGAAGAGACCTGGGTATTCACAGCAATATTCTTAAAAATGCCATTGGACTTTTTTTTCTTTTTTCTTTTGAAGGCTTGGGTTACACTGATTGCAAACCCATGTGCTATATAACAGAACTCTAATAACTTTCTCTCTGAAAATTATTATGGTTCAGGTCACGTAATTGCTACCCTTAGAGTTGATGTCATGCAAAAAAATAACATTAGAAAATCTGTGGACCTGTACAAAAGTAGCCCATGGTTGTTTTTTCCAGACTCCTGGGAGTTGAAAGGAAAAGCCCAGATATTTAAACAACTTCATCTGTTCACTAAAAAGCTGGTTTGTTTTTCTGACAGTGATGGAGGTGACAAATCCTTTTTGAGAAAAGCTGTTTTTGTCCTACCATTGTTGACAATTTTTTCTCTGTACAATAGATAGGAGGCAAGGATTCATAGATTAGCCATCTCCACAACAATTAATACCAATTGTTTCAGATTCCTAAATCTGTCTTTGATCCCCAAAAGATGGATGAAGGAGTAAAGAGGCACTTATATATGAAAGTTGAAAGTGAAAACCAATGAGAGTAATTATTCAGAGGGGAGAGAGAGAGAGAAGAGGGAGAAATAGAGGGAGGGAGGGAGGGAGAGAGGGAGGGAGAGAGAGAGAGAGAGCACAAACAGTGAAAGTACAAGGCAAGGTTAATTAAATCTAATTTAATTAATTAAAATAAAATCCCAGAATAATATGTTCATGAAGTCATCCATAGTTAGAGCAAACATTGTTATTTTTATCCATTAAATATGAAGTTGCTAGTGGTATATATTCTATACTATGCATAGGCATATATAGTGATGTATATATGTAAGTGAGTATCCTGATGCCTTCTTGATTTTTTTGGACTATAAGGATTAGTGTTTAGAGGAAAGGTTGTCGGGAGTTGAAGTGGAAACCTTCTAGATAATTTCTGGTTATCTATCCCACATCTGGTACAAACTTGCTTCTGTCAGTCAATGATGTTTCCTAAATTGGGTAAAAGCCCATCTCAGTTCATGATCCTCCATTTTGACTGTCTGGTTTGGGCTCTCTTCTTGGATCTGGCTAGGCATGGAACTAGGCTAGCCTTATGTTAAAGGAAATCCTGGCTCCGTTTCTTTCTTGCCCTATATGGTTTCTTGCTTCATGGTGCAGATCAAGTCCCACTTTTCTAAAATGTTCCAAGACTTACAATCTGCAGTGGCTGCAGAAAGAGCCAGTTTGGTGTAAGGCAAAAGACAGCCCAACCTTGAAAGAACGATTTATCAGTACCCTAGACACTGAAGTCACTGTATGTTTGCTCAATCTGTGAGATGAATGGTATTTGTTCTCCCATCAATGACATTCTATAAAATTAAATAAATCAAAAGACAAGGTGATGACTTTAAAACCAGTGGAATTACCTTCTGTGCCAAAATCCACTTTGAAAATTTCACTCTGAAACTGTCTGACAAATGACAAAGAACAGGTGACTCTACCAATTGGAGATTGTCAGGTCCAAAGATGAAGACTATCACAAGAAGCAAACATACTGAAGGGAAATTGCTCTGCATAGATCAGAAGTGAGTAAGCTTGACTGTCCCTGAAATACAAACATAGCAAGAAAACTGGTTATTCATCTGAATACCTTTTCTTCATCTCAAAGCCTTTTTGAGGAAACAGCATCCTGAGATATATACAGATGGAGTTTTGAAGAATCTGCAGTAGAACTTCCAGGAGAAGTCAGGAGGTTGACAGCCCTGCTTTAAGATATTGTAACATTCAGCAGGTATATCAGAAGCAGGAGCTTTCAGTTACCAGAGAATTGAACCACAAATGAAAAGGCCTAAAAGCAGAGGGTGGAGAATTTCAGTAGCATTAAGGCCAAGACTTGATTGATTGACTGACTGACTGACTGATTGATTGAATATTTGATTGCATGACCAAGAATCTGGACTACCACTTAGTGCAGGGGTCTTCAAACTTGGCAACTTTAAGAGTTGTGGACTTCAACTCTCAGAATTCTGGGAGTTGGTCCATAAGTCTTAAAGTTGCCAAGTTTGGAGATCCCTGACTTAGTGTAAGGTTTTTTTAATTAAAACAATAACAGAACTTAAAATGCCTAACAGGTTTTTCCCCTCCTTTTTATTTAAAACAGAGAGATTTTTTTTAAAGATAATGTCTATACATGGACAGATAATTACTACAATTAATTGTACAATTGATGCTCAAATACAATATTAATAAAAGACACCAAGCAAAGTACACTGAATTGTTTTCATAATATTAAAAAAGATATGAAGAAATATAATTTTTTGAGTTTAGTAACAAAGTCTCTATTACACTAGTATTCTTTATAAATAATAAATTGTTAATTGTTTTGACAAGTGTTTAATAGTTTTGATAAGTGTATCAACCATTTAGTTAGTATAAGAACCAGGCCAAAACTACATATCATTATCAAAAGATTAGCATGATCAAATCCTATAACCTAGGATTTTTCTGGAATTGCAATTGCAGTATTGTTTTCAATGAAATGAATAGGAAAAGGGCAAGATAAAAGGAAAAGAGATGGGTGAGAAGACAATGAAAGCTATTAAGGAAATTGCTGATAGAGCAAAAGGCAATTATATTTCCTTTTAAATTCCAGAATTGTGGGAAGTGTAACATAAGGTTCTCTCTCTTCAGCACCCTCCTACAGCATACCATGCTGCTTTCTTTACAATTCTTGTCTACAATTAAACCTTAAATCAACAGAATAATGCAAACAAAAGAGATGAACTCATAGAAACAATGATGGAGATTTAATGGTCAATTTATTCACCATGATTAAGAAGAATGGTAGGCACAACAATGGGCAATTGGTATTGAGATAAGTTTTGTATACAGTATATACAGTATTTATGGTTAACTGACAATCAATCATAGTTCAGCTTATTGGTACTTCCGGTTTGCAGGGCTTCGGCAGCAGGCAGGAAGCCGCGATCGTGCGCGGTTTCTGCCTGGGCTCGCCGCTGGAGCACCCCAAGCCAGCTGGCTTCGGGGCTAAGCCACCCCGTAGAGGTGGTGAAGATGGGGGAGCATCAGCAGGGTTGAGGAGAGCAGCATCTCTCCTCCTCAGCTGGCCAAATTCCCTTTCCCGAAGGCGGTAAGAGTGGCGGTCAGAAATGGCCGCCTCAAAGAAGCACTCAACCGGAAAAGAAAGTGCAGGAAGAAGTTAAGAAGTGAAAGTTTTGGCTGACAGGGATAAAAAGCAACAACTAAGGTATCCTGGAATTTAAATTTTATAAAAGATACATCGCTCCCAAATAAGAGTTGGAAGCAGCGAATGAAAGTAAAAAGGGAAAGTTTTTTTTTCTTCACTCTCCTTCTTTACGTTGACAGCGAAGAGAGCTGAATGAGAAATCGGAAAAATCCTCTATGGCACCAACAGGTAACTAAACTGGAAATATAATTAAATGCCAAGGGGACAAGAAAGATTTCTGAACACTTAAAACATTCTTTTTTTGTTGTAAGTGGGAAGGGAGAGGAAAAGAATAAGGGCAGGATTTGGAAGGAGGAGTCTGCCTGGAACTCAAAAGAATCAAAAGTTAAATCTTAATAAGACTTCTATAAGATACATTTTAACTGGAACTTTGCAACTAAATAGTAACCCCAGGAAGAGAAAGTGAAAAAAGAAGAAAGTGTTAAAAGAAACAGCTTGTGTGTATTTGGACTGCTTGGTGACATTGGAATTTTTGGAAATTATATTTGAATGACTAAAAACAATTGGGGGGTTGTTTAAAAAATTCTACAATGGCATCACTTCTGGATGAACTGAAAATGGAATTTAAAAAATATAAAGAGGCACAAGAAGGAAAGAGCTCCTTTGGCTCCGTTTTTCAATTCTTAGAAATGGCAATCTGCACCTATGAGAAACAACAAGAAAAGATTGCACAACTAGAAGAGTGGGACAAAGAAGAAGCCATCTTTAATGAACAAGTAACTCTATCTGGGGAAGAAAGGGGAAAGGGGGGAAAGGGAATGGAGAATTTAAGACTTTAAAAAACAGCCAAAAAAGGGAAAAATAATGTAAAAAGTGGATATAATGTTGGAAAGCAACAGAAAAGGGAATAAAGAAGAGGGAAATGGAGGTGGAGAGACAAGGGGGTAAAAAGGGGAGAGAGAAGAAGGAAGGGAAGAAGGAAGGAAAGAGAAGCTACAAAGGTTTGGAGCAAGATGTAAAGAAACAGGACTTATTCAGAGATAATTGGTGAAAATTTAACTGAAAAGGGGATTCTGTAAAGGTACATAAGATTGCATTGTTATATTTGTATTAGAAATAATGTTAGAAAATTGGAAACAACATATGATTAAAAAGTGAGTTAAAATAGTCAGTGTAATTCAGTGAAACTTTTGTGAACAAAATAAATGAAATGAAATAAATGAGAGAATTGAATTAGGAAGGAATGGGAACATTTTAACTACTCAATGTTTTATAAAATATAAGTGAAGTGGGGGGGTGGAGAAACTATGGAAAATTTATAAGTGTTCCCATAGAAGTATGATATTTATTTGAAAAGTAATGTGTAAAATGTTTAAGATTTAAATGAATATTAATATTAATGATAGAATTGAATTGGTATGGATTGTCGTTTTAATTATATTACATATTTATAATTTGTTCTTTTTTAAAATGCAGTGTGTAGTTTTGGAATGTATCAAGCAGAATCTGAACGGAAGTTATGTATTATATTAAGTGTTATAATTTTAGAAGAAAGATATAAAGGTGTCATACTCCAATTAGTAATTACAGGAGAAATTTTGTTTAATGAGAAAAGATAATAGACAGCTGAAACAGGACAGACAAAGAATATAAGTACAATGATTTGAATTGAGATGAAATAAATAAAATAAAAGAAAGTTAAAAGGGAGAGAAGCTATATAGAAAATGTAGAATGGTAATAAGACATGGAATGGTATATAAAAATGAACATGAACTTGAATTTGTGTCTGTACAAAGAGATGTAACCCAGGATCATGCTGCTTTCAAAAAAGATGTTTTATGTTTTTATGTTCTATGTTTTGTTTGTTTATGTTTGTTTTTAAAAATCAATAAAATTTTCAAAAAAAAAATCATAGTTCAGCTTATTTAAGAGTCTTAATCTCTTCAGTGCTGAGGAAAAGATCCTGTATATACTGAGGAAACATGTGAATAACAGTGAGAAAGAGGGAGGAAAATTCAAAGATAAAGTGATATCCCTAACAAGCTGTGATGCCATTGAAATGTAGGGTATTTTTCCTAAGACACACACAAAAAAAATTATCTTGACTTCCAATGGAAATACACCTTACTTTATTTGTATAATGATGTCAACTCCTATGTGGTATCCTTCACTTCCTTTGCAGATGATTGATATTGGTGAGATATGTATTTATTTCTTGTGGCATCTGTGTAAAACAAAGAGCAGGGCTATATACATCTGAGGCACAAATCATATTGTCCTGACTTTTACAGCAGGCCACTGAGTGCTTTTGTTCAGTTCAAGCCCTGCTAGTACAAGTGCAGTTTTATGCGTTAGATTTATGAAGACTGGCTGACAGCCAGTTGGTGAGTAGAAGACCACATCAATTAACCAATCAAATCAACACATAATGAAAATAAATATCGTTATTTATTTATAATGAAAGTGCCTTTTTCATTAAATCATATATTATTTAGATTTTGCTGTTTCTTATTTATCAGTTCAGTTGATCGACTGAAGAGCCCAGATTTCTGCTCCTCAGAGCCCTCAGAGCCCTCAAAGCAGCTCAGCAGAAGGAAAGGAGCAACACTCCTTTCAGGAAGGAAACAGTTGCAAGCCAAAGCTCTTTTTCAGTTCCATAGTCCTGCAAAGGGAGTGTGGAAGAGTTACCAAGAAGAGGTCCAAGAGATAGATAGATAGATAGATAGATAGATAGATAGATAGATAGATAGATAGATAGATAAATAGAAAGATAGATAGATAGATGTAGATGTAGATGTAGATGTAGATGTAGATGTAGATGTAGATGTATATTTTTTTGGGGGGGGACAACAAATTTCTGATGGGGTCGAACAGCAAGGCTACTCAGAGAAGCAGCTGATGGTAACATAAGTCTAGCAGCCAAGTGACCTAGACTTAATTGATGCCTGATTCCATTGTGTGTATGCAGAGGTGGTATTCAGCAGGTTCTGACCAGTTCTGGAGAACCAGTAGCAGAATTTTTTGAGTAGTTCAGAGAACAGGCAAATACCACCTCTGACTGGCTCCACCCCCATTTATTCTCTGCCTCCCGAACCCCAGCTGATTGGCTGGGTCTTCTTTGGTTGCCTTGAACAGGAGAACAGATCTGGAAAGCAGGTAAGTCGAGTGGGGAGGGAATGGGAGATTTTGCAGTAATCTTCCCCCCAGGAGGGGGAAGGGCATGGGGATTTCACAGAATCCTTCCCCTGCCATGCCCACCAAGCCATACCATGCCCACCAAGCCACGCCCACAGAACCTATTAAGTTCTGCGCATGGGTGCAAGGAGCGGAGACGAGGCAGTGAACAGTGAACTTCAACTCTTTATTAATCATACTGAACAGAGGAATCACCTAGGGCAGCAGCAGCCCTTTTATAGGGTTGGCTGCTGTCCTATTAGCCAATGAGAAACATGGAAGTGTTAAAATCTTGAACCAATGAGAGTTGGCCTGTTAACAGCCAATCAGATTTCCCAGAAAGGACCAATCTGATGTCGCTATTATCGGCCAATCAGAAGTGCAGGATTAGAACCCTGCTTTTTACTTAAGGTTGTTAAAACTTTATTAAACACCTTTATTAGTTCATAACACCCCTTCCCCCTAGATTCTGTTTGAGGGGTGCGGTGACGTAATCCTGTAGATATGCAGGTTGTTGTCCCACCAGTTTCTTTCTGTAGTCTGGTTTCGGTGGAACGTTTTTTGATTTATCTGGTATAGGCAGTTCCGCATCCTCACAGGACGACTCGGTGCCGCTAATTCTGTCGTTGTTGTCCTCCGGTCTCTGCGGCCTCGCCTCCGTTGAGGTATTCCTCTGTGGCGAGGTAACCTCCCTTCCTGATTCTTCTACGTGTAACGCGCCGGCCTGCTGACTTTCTTCGATTTCATGATCCAGCATCTCGAATTCGGTTCCCTCGACATCCCCTCCCCCCTCAGTTTGAGAGTCACAGGAGTCGCGGGAACTGGGTTGCAACCTAGAGCGAAGCTGATCTATATGGCGTTTCCATATCTTTACATCCAATGTTTGCACGCGGTATGATCTGGGCCCGGTGGTTTGGGTTACAGTTGCTTTGACCCATAATGGTTTGCCGGAAAAGTTTTTAGCGAAGACTAAGTCACCTACCTTGAACTCACGGCATTTTCTGCTAGATCCACAGGGTTTCTCTGGCACATAGGACAGGTGGAGATGGTCGAGGTGGGAGCGGAGCTTGCATCCCATCAACAGTTCAACTGGAGTCTTGTTGGTGACGCTGTGCGGGGTGATGTGTTGAAGTAGGAGTATTCTGTTTAGTTTGTCGTCAATGTCCCCATAGTCCATCTTGTGGAGAGTTTTTTTAACAAATTGGACCATGCGCTCGGCCCTGCCATTGGCCGTAGGGTGTGCCGGCGAGGTTAGCGCATGGCGGATACCCCGGTCCACTAAGTATTGTTCAAACTCCAGGGTGGTGAACTGGGGCCCATTGTCGGAGACTAGAACATCTGGCAGTCCATGTGTTGCGAATAGTTTATTTAATTTGCGGATGACTGAATCGGTTGTAGTAGTCTTCATCTTGTGGATTTCGAGCCAGTTGGAATAGGCATCCACTGTTAGGAGGAACGTATGTCCCTTAGTAGGTCCCACAAAGTCAATGTGGATGCGGGACCACGGTCCCCGGGGGGGGTTCCCACTCCATTGGAGTTGCTCTAGGTGGGGCACTGCTGACTTGGCATTTCAGACAAGTCTTCACCCAGGCTTCGATTTGCTTATCGATGCCCAGCCACCACGTGTAGCTTCGTGTGAGCGCTTTCATACGCACGATGCCGGGGTGACCCTCATGCAGTGTCTTTAATACCGCTCGTTGTAACCGCTCTGGGACGACGACTCTGTCTCCCCATAGGATGCAGCCTTTCTGCGAGAAAAGTTCTGTTTTCCGGTTTCTGAAAGGGGCAGAGTCGTCAGGGGTTTGTTCTACTGGCCATCCTCGTTCGACCCAGCTGAGAACTAGTGCCAGGACAGGATCTCGTTTCGTTTCGATAGCGATGTCTCTGGCTGTTAGTGGCGGTGAATGTAGTGTTTCAATCTGGAGTGTCGTGAGGGTTGGAGCTGGGTCATCGATGGTTTCCGGAAGTGGGGCATGGCTCAATGCATCAGCATGGGGAATGGCTTTCCCCGGGTGGTGTTGCAATTTATAATTGTACGCAGCTAAGAACTCCGACCAACGAGTCATTCTTGGTGATAATATATAGGGGGTTGGCTTGTCTCCCGCTATAATCCCCAGCAAAGGTTTGTGGTTGGTAACAATAGTAAAAACTCCTCCAAAAACATATTCATGAAACCATTTCACAGCAGATACTACAGCAAGAGCCTCTTTGTCAATTTGGCTATAGTTATGTTCAGCCCTCGATAAAGTCCTTGAAAAATAGGCAATAGGGGCCTCACTACCATTTGGTAACACATGACTCAAAATGGCTCCAACTCCAAATGGTGACGCGTCACATGTAATGGTTAAAGGCAAACTCTCGTTATACTGCATTAAAACAGCATCGGAGGTTAATAAGTTTTTCACTTGTCGGAATGCGTGCTCCTCTCAGTGTCCCCAGACCCAGGTGGCTTTTTTGTCGAGAAGTCTATGTAGGGGCTCAGCTACGGTCGCTTTCTGGGACAAGAAGATGTTGTAAAAGTTAATGAGCCCCAGGAAAGCTTGGAGGTCTGTTCTGGTCTTGGGTCTTGGGGCGTTTTTTATTGCTTTTAGTTTGCTATTAGTGGGGTGAATGCCTTGCTTATCAATTAGGTACCCCAGGAACTCTACTTTCGCTGTTCACAGTTGACATTTATTTTTTTTAACCTTTAGGCCGGAGTCTTTAAATTTCTGGAGAACCATTTTAAGACGCTTTTCTAGTACTTCTCTGTTCGGGGCTGCAATTAAAACATCGTCAAAATATGGCATGACGCCCTTGATCCCTTGCAAAAGTCTCTCCATCAGACTTTGAAAAATCCCTGGGGCCACGCTCACTCCGAATTGGAGTCGGTTGCATTTAAAAGTGCCCCGGTGCGTAACGATTGTCTGTGCTTCCACGGTTTTTTTATCTACAGGCAGTTGTTGGTACGCCTGTGCTAAATCCAATTTAGTGAAGACTTTTCTGCCCCCCAGGGAATGGAGAAGGTGTTGAACCACCGGCACTGGGTAAGCGTTCTGTTGAAGGGCGTGATTAAGGGTGACCCGGTAGTCCCCACAAATCCTTAACGATCCATCCGGTTTGATGGGTGTTACAATTGGGGTATACCATCAGGCATGGTCAGTTGGTTCTAAAACACCCTGGGCTATTAATTTATTGAGCTGCTCATCGATCTTTGGTTTTAGGGCAAAAGGTACCCGACAAGGCTTAAGGCGGATGGGGGCTACTTCAGGATTAAGGTTAAATGATATCGGGGTCCCCTTGTACTTGCCTAGTTTGTCTGCAAAGACGTCCTGGAATTCCTGGATGAGGGCCTCCTCCCAGTCGACGCTTCTGGTTTGGTGAATGCCGGCTACCTCGATCCCGAGTGGGGTGAACCATTGAAGGCCTAACAAACTAGGCCAGTCACGATCGATGATGGTCAGCAGTAATGACACAGTACGATTTTTGAATGATACTTGGACTTGGCTGGAGCCGACGACCGGAATTCAGTTCCCCTGGTATTCTTTGAGTATAATTCTTTGGGCTTTGAGGTCTTGATGCTGGACGGCAGGGATCAACTGTTTAAGGGTCTTCCAGGAAACCATCGAGAGGGACGACCCTGAGTCAACTTCCATTACGCAAGGTTGGTTCTCGATGGCGATCCTCACTCGGATCTTCTTTGCATCTAATGATGAAGCGTGACCGATGGTAATGGTTTGGTGTGCCTCTTCCCATCTCGTTGAAGTGGCAAGTGTTTTATTTCTGTAGGAGTGGTTGTTCCATTGGTGGTTCAAGTGTTCCCAACTCACAGGACGATTCCCTGTGGTCTGGCGGTAGCTGTTTTCTTCCGAATTGGGTTGGATCCTCGCTTCCCGATGTGGCCTCTTTTTCCACAGGAATGGCAGAGCGTGTCGAGGAATTTGCAATCTGATCACGGGTGGTTTGCTCCACAACCCGCGCATTGGTGCAGTAGTCTTTGATTCTGCTGGTTGCGCTGGTTGTGTTCGGACTGGAGCCGGTTGACCTCCTCCTCATCACTTTCTGATGGAGATTTGAGGTCCTCGTGGTGGGTCGCTGTTGTGTGTCTCTCTAGGCGAGATGAGGTATTGTTGGCGAGTTGACGGAGCGGTGTGTTGGTGCGGCGCATTCGGGCAGCCGACTTCCTGGTTGCTTCTGCTGCAATAGCGTCTTTAATGACATCGGCAAGATCGATGTCCCCTTTGGCCATGATCTTGCTCTGCGCTGTTTGGTCATCTAATCTACTCGGTCTCTCAGAGCTTCTTTGAGGTTGGCGAACCCACAGAGGCCTCTCAGGTTCCGGAGGTCTGCAATGAAATCCGCGATGCTCTCTCCTTTTTGTTGGTCCCTCTGGTAAAACTAATGTCTTCAGACAAGTGTTGGTACGGCGGGTGCATAATGGGCCCGTAGAAGGGGCGCGAGGACATCCCAGTCCATGGATTTCACCTCAGCTGGTTTCACTAGTGCCTTGGCCATCTTAAAGACGGCAGGCCCACAATGGGTCAGGAACACTGCTCGCTTTTTCCCCATAGTTGCGTCTTTCAAGTTGTTGGTCTCCAGAAACATCTGGAACCGGTCCATGTATGAGTCCCAGTCTTCTTGTGCCAGGTCAAATGGAGCGGGTGGTATGGCGCCGCTGGACATGGTTTCCATTGTTGATGCGCCTTCAGCCATGTGCTCTGTTTGGTGCTCTGTAGTGTTCAGTCAGCTCTGATGTCTCCACATCCCTCCTTCGTCACCAGTGTTAAGTTCTGCGCATGGGTGCAAGGAGCGGAGACGAGGCAGTGAACAGTGAACTTCAACTCTTTATTAATCATACTGAACAGAACAATCACCTAGGGCAGCAGCAGCCCTTTTATAGGGTTGGCTGCTGTCCTATTAGCCAATGAGAAACATGGAAGTGTTAAACCCTTGAACCAATGAGAGTTGGCCCGTTAACAGCCAATCAGATTTCCCAGAAAGGATCAATCCGATGTCGCTATTATCGGCCAATCAGAAGTGCAGGATTAGAACCCTGCTTTTTACTTAAGGTTGTTAAAACTTTATTAAACGCCTTTATTAGTTCATAACAGAACCGGTAGTAAAAAAATGTTGAACCCCACCACTGTGTGTGTGAAAAAAAGGAGGGACAGAGTCTATATACACATACTGTATGCAACATATACATGCACTGTATTTCTGTAGGAGATGACCAGGATGAGCCCAAGGGAAGGGTCAAACATGTCATCAGTTACAAGTCTCTGCACAGTGAGGGCCCATAAAAGATCTAACTCCAGCCCACCTTGAATTCCTTTAACTTGTTGCTCATTTGCCTTGACCACTAGTGGTTTAGATTTTTGTGGAGAACGTAAGCTTGCAACAAAGCTTTATACTCATTTGAACTGAATCTCCTGATTTCTCTGGCGCTTGAGTTTCCCTGAGAAAGACAATCCTACCCTTGCCCCAAAATTCATCCTAAAAATAAGCACAGCCTCAGATTTTCAGAGACCTGAGAGTTGTTTTTTTTCCCCACATTCATTTTTCTTTGACTCAAGGGCTCTCTGCATGCCACATATGCATCCCCATATGCACCTACACAACATCTCTATCCTGTACCCACGAGTTCCAGAATGTTCCTTTGATGAAAGAGGTAAACCCCCTTCCTTCCCTTTCTCCCTCCCTTCCTCCTTCTTTTCTTCCCATTTTATGCAAGATCACACATAAAAACAATTTTTTTAAAAATCAAAAAAGGGATTAAAGTCTCAAAGGGCAGAAGTGCCAAACAATAACCCTTGTCAAGCTACAATGAATGCATAGTTTCAATTTCTGTCCTTGGTTTGGTTTCTTTTGAAAACTGAGATCACAACTAATCCAGAAGCAGGCAAGAGAAACAGGTTTGGCTTCTGCAAATGCCAGGAGCAACACAGCACTTTTTTCCCCTTGATATCTTTAAAAGGGATACATCTGAGTACTCACATGTTCACAGCCCTATACTGTCCCCAAACCTATGTCTTCAGGGTCCTTGGAGTTGCCTGAACTTGGTTGTTTTCTTGCAGACGTTTCACTGCATAGCACTGATGGTGTTACCTAGTTGGATGATGAAACGTCTACAAGAAAACAACCAAGCTCAGGCAGCACCAAATTTCCCAACCTGGGCTACAAATATTTTCTTCTGTTGGTATGGAGCTTCTCTGGCCCTATCTGCTGCAAAATAGGTTTCCACCAGTTTAAAGTGGAAAACACACACTTATAATCTCTAATATGGCAACAAAAAGAAGAATGATCTTAACATTCCCCCTTTGAAAAAGCTGAAAAAAATCTTTCCTGACCAGGCATATAATACAGACACATCCGCTGGGCAGGATCACTCAGACTATTACTGCCTTTCTCTGCACCAAAATATTAATACACATTGCCAGCTAGAAATCCTAGATAATAAATAAATAAAATAATAAAAATCTTCTTTTATAGCAGGTCTTTGTCTTTGATTCCTTCGGGTATTTCTCTAACTCCTCAGGAACATAGGAACAAACAAAACATGGGCTTGCAGGGATTCTGTGAGACAGGGCAACAACAAAGAGAAATGTTAGCTGCATGTGTTATGAACTAATAAAACGCTTAAATAAAGTTCTATCAAACCTTTAGAAAATAGCAGGGTTCTAGTCCTGCACTTCTGATCGGCCGATAATAGCGATATCGGATTGGTCCGTTCAGGAGAATCTGATTGGCTGTTAATGAGCCACTCTCATTGGTTAAGGGGGTTAACACTCCACGTTTCTTATTGCTTACTAGATCAGCAGCTTGCCTATAAAATGGCTGCTGCTGCCCTAGGTTTTTGCTCTGTTCAGAATGATTAATAAAGAGTTGAAGTTCACTGTTCACCGTCTCGTCTCCGTTCCTTGTGCCCATGCGCAGAACATAACACTGGTGACGAAGATGGGATGCGGAGACGTCAGAGCTTACTGAACACTGCAGAGCACTAAACAGAGCACGTGGCTGAAGGAGCATCAATGGCAGAAACCATGACCGGCGGCACCATACCACCTGCTCCATTCGACCCGGCACAAGAAGACTGGGACTCATACATGGACCAGTTCCAGATGTTTCTGCAGACCAACAACTTGAAGGATGCCACTACTAGAAAAAAGCGAGCGGTATTCCTGACTCACTACGGACCTGCCGTTTTTAAGATGGCTAAGGCACTGGCGAAACCGGTTGAGGTGAAATCCATGGACTGGGATGTCCTCGAGCCCCTCCTGCGGGCCCACTATGCACCTTCCATACCAACGCTTGTCCAAAGACATGAATTTTACAAGAGAGACCAGCGGAAAGGAGAGAGTGTTGCAGATTTCATCGCGGATCTCCGGAACCTGGGAGGCCTCTGTGGGTTCGCCAACCTCAAAGAAGCTCTCAGAGACCGAATAGTTCTGGGACTAGATGCACCGCACGTGCAAAGTAAACTAATGGCGAAAGTCGACATCAGCCTTGCAGATGCCATCGCTGACACTACTGCAGCAGAAGCAACCAGGAAGTCGGCTGCCCGAATGCACCACACCAACGCCCCGCTCTGCCAACTCGCCGGCAAAACCTCACCTCGCCTTGAGGGATATGCAACGGCAACCCACCACGAGGACCTTGAATCGTCATCAGAAAGTGATGAGGAAGAGGTCAACCGGCTTCGGTCTGAACGAGACCAACACCCCCAGCGTAACCAGAGACTGCAGTATCAATGCGCAGGTTGTGGGGCAAACCACCCACGATCAGACTGCAAATTCCTCGATGCGCTCTGCCATATTTGTGGGAAGAGAGGCCACATTGGAAAGGTCTGTAGAAGCAAGCAAGGATCCAACCCACTTCAGAGGGGGACCAACTACCGCCAAACCACAGGAAGTCATCCTGTGAATTGGGAACATTTGAACCACCAATGGAACAACCACTCCTACAGAAATAAACCACTAGCCCATTCAACGAAATGAGAAGAGGCACACCAAACCATTACAATTGGTCACACCTCATCATTAGATGCAAAGAAGATCCGAGTGAAGGTTGCCATCGAAAACCAGCCCTGCGTGATGGAAGTCGATTCAGGATCGTCCCTCTCGATGGTTTCCTGGAAGACCCTTAAACAATTAATCCCTGCTGTCCGGCAGCAAGACCTCAGAATCCAAAGAATCATACGCAAGGACTATCAGGGAAACCGAATTCCAGTCATTGGATCCAGCCTAGTCCAGGTCTCATTCAAAAATCGTACTGCATCTTTACCATTGACCGTCATCAACCGTGATCGGCCTAGCTTGTTAGGCCTTCAGTGGTTCGCTCCACTTGAGATTGAGGTAGCTGGCATTCACCAAACCAGAAGCGACGACTGGGAAGAGGCCCTCGTCCAGGAATTCCAGGACGTCTTTGCAGACAAACTAGGCGAGTACAAGGGGACCCCGATATCATTTAACCTTAACCCTGAAGTAGCCCCCATCCGCCTTAAGCCTCATCGAGTACCTTTTGCCCTTAAACCAAAGATTGACGAGCAGCTTGATAAATTAATAGCCCAGGGTATTTTAGAACCAACAGACCACACTCCTTGGGAAACCCCAATCGTAACACCCATCAAACCGGATAGATCATTAAGGATTTGTGGGGACTACCATGCCACCCTGAATCACGCTCTTCAACAGAACGCTTACCCGTTGCCGGTGGTACAACACCTCCTCCATTCCCTGGGGGGCAGAAAAGTCTTCGCTAAATTAGATTTAGCACAGGCATACCAACAATTGCCTGTAGATAAAAAAACAGCAGAGGCACAAAAGATCGTTACACACCGAGGCGCTTTTAAGTGCAACCGACTCCAATTCGGAGTTAGCGTAGCCCCAGGGATTTTTCAGAGTTTGATGGAGAGACTCTTACAGGGGATAAAAGGGGTCGTACCATACTTTGATGATGTTTTAATTGCGGCCCCGAATAGAGAAATACTAAAGGAGCGTCTTAAGGCCTGGTCACACTGCCAGAACTTTGCTATAGCATTCCTTGTACGGTAGGAAGAGGGGGACAAATTTCGACACCGCTCGTCACCGCACACAAAATGGGAAAAAAATTTGAAAACACGGGCGTTGCCTTAGCGGTGCACCGCTGAAGCCGGCGTTGCTTTAGCGTTGGTTTAATGGTAGGGAACGTTGGTTTAGCGGTGACGCGAGCATTGATAAAGCAGTGTTCTGCGCATGCGTGCATTGGCTCGGCGGGGGTTTGAAGTAATTGATTTAGCGACATGCCGCTTTGGACTACCGTAACGGAGCTGTACGGATCGCTTGATAAAGTTCTCAAAGAGTTTTGATTGAAGTTCATCATGGGACGTGGACAAAAGAAGAGGAAGGCTGGAGGAGGAAAGGCAGCAGCCTCCAAGAAGATGCAGGCAGCAGTGGAGTCAGGTAAATATATGTGGCCCACTGGTTGCGTCAAGAAATATTTAACTGTGAAAAAAATACTGTAGTGTTATGTATTTTACTTCAACATTTTTAAATAGAATGAGGAGTACTTGCAGAAGAACCAATTATTTTGACCAAAATTAGTTAAAAACCAGTCTTCATTGTTTAAAATATTTAAGGAAGAAAATATGATATAAGATCTTTCTAATTTTGTAGTGAACTTTGTTTGTAGAAAACAAAATAACTTTATAAAGCAGCATGCTGACAGAGAGCTTACACAAAAATGTATATATATGTGCAACTATGCTATTATCACATGCTGACCACGTGGTATCTCATACATACAATGTTAATTTATAGAAATATGAGCTTAATTTGAGGCGTATCATTTTCAGTACACACTCGAAATATAATGTCCTTTCAACATGAACAAGTACAAAAAGGAAGAAAGAAAGAAAAATTTGAAACCTCAACCATTCTCTTTAATTTATTATTCCATTGTTATATTTTGCAGAGACCAGTCAGGCCACACCAGAAGCCACTGCTAGCACAGCCACTGCTAACACAGCCACAACCACTGCTACCATCGCCCAGGCAGGGGCAGCTGCTGATGAAGGTAATCACCAATGAAAATGTATGAAATTTAATATAATTATGATGATAATAATAATAATAACCATAATCTTTCTTTCACGTTAATTGTCATTGCTCATTTATTATTCATTTTGTATATTTTGCAGACTCTGATGATGAGCCCGAGGAGGCCCTGACACAGGACCAGCCTGATGGTGAGGAGCTACCCCCTGGTGATGACCAACCTGAGGAGGGCCGTGCTGCTGCTGAAGGTAATTATAATGTGATGAATGCAATGAAAAACTAGACTTTCAATAGAGGAGTTTTGTAATGTAGTCAAATTTATTCATGTTTCCCCCAAGACAAAATATGTATTCACCTGTCAAAAGACAACCACATCACAATAGTTAGAAGGCGAATTGCATACATTAGTGTTGCCAAGTCAGACAAACATTGTAGCTTGTCCGACCTAGCAACAAGGACTGCGGGTGACGATCATTCCATCCATTACAATGTTTGAATGTTATTGTTTGTTATCAGGAGAACAACTATTTTCTCATTGAAAATTTAACAAAGATGTGTGCATAAAATTTGACTACATTACGAAACCCCTCTATTCGTCAAGTCGGACGAATTAGGTGATCCGAAGATTGGAGTCACAGGTGGTGAGATAGCTAAAATGGTCATGAATGCGCAATTTAATTTCATGTCAAATGAATAATGCATTTAAACGAAATTTCCATTCATCAGTTTTGATAAAATTCAATTAATGGGCAAGTCCAAGATTCGGTTCCCTTGTCATTATTGAGTTATTATGGATAATGTGTTTTTTTTAAATGATGCATAGATGACATCACAGGGTAGTGACGTCACAAGAAAAGTTACCAGATCTAAGTTAGGTCAATATTTATTATTGGTCAAAGTTACAGGTCATTTAGTCATTTGGTTGTCCAGAAAATTGGCGAACAAAAAAGGGTGAAAATAAATAAATAAAAAGAATTAAAAGAAAGGAATAAAGAAAATTCGTACGAATACAATAGGTGATCCGAAGGATATTCGATTACCTAATCAATACAAGTTGATCTAAATAATATATGTTTCATTTATTTATTTATTAATATTATTTTTATTCAATTGCTATATTTTTCAGACTCTGACTCTCAGCACCCATACTTGGAGAGGGACGATGAACAGCGTCAGCCTCAGAAGAAGTCTCGCCGCAAGGCCCTCTTGCTCGACGATGACACTCAGGAGCAACTCATCGAGTGGATCCAGGAGCACGAACTTTTGTGGAGGAAGGGGGCCACCAACTACAAGGATACAAAGAAGAAGACGGAGCTTTGGACCAGGAAGGCAAGAGAGCTGGACATTGAGGAGGGAGCTGAAGCTCTCAGGACATGGTGGAAGTCAGTCCGGGACCTCTACACTAAGCTTCTCTCCAAGAAGTCTGGCCAGGCTGCAGCGAACTTGATGGACAGAGAACTGTTCATCCAGAGAAACTGTGCCTTCCTGCACAAGGAGGTGAAGCCCAGGAAAGGTCAGCCACTTAGAAGCATACTCCTCACACAGGAACCTGTAGCCAGCCAGCCTCCAGCAGCCCAGCCCTCGGCGTCAGCCAGCACCTCTCGCCAGCCTTCCCATGACGTCGAGGAACAGGAAGAGGACGAGGGCTCACTCTCGCTCATTGAAATTCAAGCGGCAGTCTCGAGGTCCATGGGCACCCCCTCACCAGCTCCCTCCTCCACCACCACCAGACAACGCCGTGCCGCCACCAAAGGCGAGCCTGAAGACTCCCCTGCAATGCTGGAGATGAGAGATTGTATGAAGGCCACCAACGCCCTCATGGAGAGACTGGTCCAAGCCCAAGAGATCAGCCATGCAAGGCAGCCCTTCATCACGTACATGTCCCAGTCTCTCCAACGACTACCTGAGGCCCAGTACCAGCTCACAGTTGAGAGGATGACGGCCATCCTCCACGAGATGCAGCGACCCATGTCCCACCCCATTCCTCCAGCTCCACCACGTCCAGCATTAGCACTTTCACCCACACGCACATTCTACCAGCAGCAGCAGCCGCATTACTTCCAGCCTCAGCATCACGGATTCCAGCAGGAGCCTTTCGACTTTCGGCAACAGTGTCAGCCTCAGCATCAGCCTCAGCTCTTCCAGCAATTGCAGACACCCAGAGTCAGCCAGCCATCCTCCACCCCAAGGAGCTCCAATGAAGGCCTCATGTTGTCAGACATGCCGAACCTTTCCTCCAGTAACCACACCAACATGAGCCGTCAGCGAGGGGGGTATTCTCCAGGACCTCCAGAGGCAGGAGATGAACGCTCCACCCTTACCAATCACCACCTCATCTCAAGGGACTGCTGATGTACTTGCAGAGATAAGGGCCACCACCGAGGAGAATTGAGACTGCTTGAAATGTGTTGAAGGGACTGCTCAGATATTTCATGTGATTTTTGTTTAAGGGTTGAGCTGGTCAGCTGTTTTGATGTTTGTTGTTTATTGTTGTGCACTTTTGTGTTTGGGTGGTCTCAAAAGCTTTGAGCTTTAATAAACAGCATTTTTATTAAACTATTCTTGACTACTTTACTTAATAACGAAAAAAAACCTTTGTAGTTGTAGAATTCTGAGCCAGAGTTAGGAGGAGCTTTACATGCCACGTGCTTGCCATCAATGGCACCAACTGTGTGGGGAAAGTTCCATCGCTGGTACCATTGTTCAGCCAGGTCTCTCCATCCTTGTTCAGTTATTGGGCAAAACAAGAGTTCATCTGTGTACTCCTCAATGATGGCCTTTACCACTTCTTTGACTACCACACTGATGGTGTTGTGGGGAACCCTCCAGGCATATTGCATGTTTCTGTAGGTGTTTCCAGAGGCCAGGTGCCGTAGGGTGATTGCCACTTTGAGACCAGGTTCCAGGCTTGCACGGAAAGTGGTGTCTTGCTTGGTCAATCTGGGGGTCAGCCTCTGTACATCAAACATGGCTGGTGGCATCCTCATGAAGTGCTGGAAGGCTCGTGGATCCTCATTCCTCAGCTCCACCATCAGCTTGTCATACAGTCCATGTTCAGGCCTTCTCAATATCCACTGTCTGACCCACACAACTCTGTCTCTCCTTCTCCTCTCTCTTCTCCTTCTGTCAACAGCTTGTTGCAATCCGAGGAGGTTCTGATTCTGCTGCTGGACTAGCGCACCAATCATACAAAGTCTCTCAGCATCCATGGTAGTACAGTTTTACTGTAACTTTGAGCAAATTCGATACAAGAGATGTCTGCACTCAATGGCTATTCCAAAAGGGCTACTGGTCCATTTCTCCCCGTATTTATAGCCAAATTCTGGTTCTGCTCCAACACCTCCATACCAACGCCGAACCAAAGTTCATCACTGCAATGGATCGCTGCTTCAACGCCTGACACCATTCCAGGAATCCCGTGTCCACTCGTAAAACGCTTACAACCGCTCCACCAAAGTTAGTGCAACGTTTAATCACCGCCCGGGCAAAGCTTGCAAAACAGCGGTGGTCCAGCGTTGAAGATTTCTGCGTTGGCTTAGCGGACCCAAGCGTCCACGAACTTGCGTCTAGCGGTACCAAACTTTGACCGGGCGTTGTTGGAGCGGTGGTGAACTTTGCCGGAGCAGAAAATTGTCCGCTCCTCACCGCTCGCAATATTTTGTGCAGCTCAAAACTTTCGGAGCGGTAGGAGGGACCATCAGCGGAGGCCGAGCGTATATGGTGTTGCCTTAACAGAGGCCAACTTCTGTTAAACGGTGGTGAACGGTTATGAGCGGTGATGATTTTTTTTCACCGCTCCAGGACCGCTATAGCAAAGTTCTTGCAGTGTGACCAGGCTTTTAGACTGGTTCTCCAGAAATTTAAAGACTCCGGCCTAAAGGTTAAAAAAAATAAATGTCAACTGTGTACAGATAAAGCAGAGTTCCTGGGGTACCTAATTGATAAACAAGGCATTCACCCCACCAATAGCAAGTTAAGAGCAATCAAGAATGCCCCAAGACCCAGAAATAAGACTGATCTCCAAGCTTTCCTGGGCTTATTCATTTTTACAACATCTTCCTGCCCCACAAAGCGACCGTAGCCAAGCCCCTACATCGGCTTCTCGACAAAAAAGCAACCTGGGTCTGGGGACACTGAGGGGAGCACACGTTCTGACAAGTGAAAAACCTATTAACTTCAGATGCTGTTTTAATGCAGTATAACGAGACTTTGCCCTTAACAATCACATGTGACACGTCACCATTTGGAGTAGGAGCCATTTTGAGCCATGTGTTACCAAACAATAGTGAAGCCCCTATTGCCTATTTTTCAAGGACTCTATCAAAAGCTGAACGTAACTATAGTCAAATCGATAAAGAGGCCCTTGCTGTTGTATCTGCTGTGAAACGGTTTCATGAATATGTATATGGACGAGTTTTTACTATTGTTACCAACCACAAACCTTTGCTGGGGATTATAGCGGGAGACAAGCCAACCCCCTATATATTATCACCTAGAATGACTCGCTGGTCAGAGTTTTTGGCTGTGTACAATTATAAGCTGCAACACCGCCCGGGGAAAGCCATTCCCCATGCTGATGCGCTGAGCCATGCACCACTTCCGGAAACCGTCGACAACCCAGCTCCAACCCTTACAACGCTCCAAATTGAAACACTACATTCACCGCCGCTAACAGCTAGAGATATCACAATCGAAACAAAACGCGATCCTATCTTGACACGAGTTCTTAGCTGGGTCGAACGGGGATGGCCAGTAGATCAAACCCTGACAACTTCATCCCCTTTCAGAAACCGGAAAACAGAACTTTTCTCGCAAAAAGGCTGCATCCTATGGGGGGATAGAGTCGTCGTCCCAGAGAGGTTACAATGAGCGGTATTAAAGACACTGCATGAGGGCCACCTCGGCATCGTGCATATGAAAGCGCTCGCACAAAGCTACGTGTGATGTCTGGGCATCGACAAACAGATCGAAGCCTGGGTAAAAACTTGTTATAAGTGCCAAGAAGTTAGCAATGCCCCACCTAGAGCAACTCCAACAGAATGGGAAACCCCCCGGGGGCCATGGTCCCACATCCATATTGACTTTGCGGGACCTACTAAGGGACATATGTTCCTCTTAACAGTGGATGCCTATTCAAACTGGCTCGAGATCCCCGAAATGAAGAGTACCACAACCGAGTCCTTCATCTGGAAGTTGAACAGATTATTCGCGATGCACGGACTGCCAGACATTCTGGTATCCGACAACGGACCCCAGTTTACCGCTCTTCCTTTTGAACAATGCTTAGCGGACCGGGGTATTAGCCATGCGCTAACTTCGCCAGCGCACCCTGCGGCTAACGGAAGAGCCGAGCGCATGGTACAGTTTGTTTAAAAAACCCTCTACAAAATGGACTATGGGGACATTGAAGATAAGATAAACAGAATACTCCTTCTCCAACACAGCACTCCACACAGCGTCACCAACAAGACTCCAGCTGAACTATTGATGGGACGCAAACTCTGCTCCCACCTCGACTGGTTTCACCCGTCTTACGAGCCAGAGAAACCCTGTGGATCTAGTGGAAAATGCCACGAGTTCAAGATAGGCGACTTAGTTTTCACCAGAAACCTTTCTGGCGAACCGTTGTGGGTCGAGGGAACTGTAATTCAAGCCACTGGACCCAAGTCGTACCGGGTAAAAACCTGCGATGAAAAAGTATGGAAACGCCATATAGATCAGCTTCGCTCGAGGCTACAACCTAGTTTCCACGACTCCGGTAACTCCCAAACTGAGGGGGGAGGGGATGTCGAAAAAACCAAATTTGAGATAGCGGAAAGCAGGAACGAAAGAAGTCAGCAATCGGGCATAACGAATAAAGAAGGATCAGGGAAGGGCGTGCCCCCGCCACAGAGGAACACCTCAACAGAGGCAAGCCCCAAAGTCCAGAGGACAATGACGAGAACATTAGCGGCACCGAGTCTTCCAATGAGGAACCACCGGCACCCGACTTGCTCAAAAACGTCCTGCCAAAACAGGTTACAGACAAGAACCGGTGGGACAGCGTAAATCCAATAGACAGTCAAAACAACCTTCATACCTCAGAGATTATGTCACCGAACCCCCTGAACGGAACCCGAGGGGAAGGGGTGTTATGAACTAATAAAACGCTTAAATAAAGTTTTATCAAACCTTTAGAAAATAGCAGGGTTCTAGTCCTGCACTTCTGATTGGCCGATAATAGTGATATCGGATTGGTCCATTCAGGAGAATCTGATTGGCTGTTAACGAGCCACTCTCATTGGTTAAGGGGGTTAACACTCCATGTTTCTTATTGGTTACTAGATCAGCAGCTTGCCTATAAAAGGGCTGCTGCTGCCCTAGGTTTTTGCTCTGTTCAGAATGATTAATAATGAGTTGAAGTTCACTGTTCACCGTCTTGTCTCCGTTCCTTGCGCCCATGCACAGAACATAACAGCATGCTTCCTACCTGACCTTAAAGGGACAGGCCTTTTTCTTCTCCTTTGTAGAAATAAGACTATTCAGTCCAGGATCTAAAACTAGCAGGATATACTACTGCTTCTGTGTATGCTTCATTTGTTTAATTTGTTACATTTATTTCCCACCCATCTTTTTACAGGCTAACTCTATGTGCCTCATTGTATTCCAAAGACTCTTTGAAGAGAAACACTAAGAAGATGCCTATTTGGTTTAATGGGTCTTCCCTTGCATATATCCCACAAACAGACCAGATTTGTAACTGTGAGAGGGATCTTGGAGTCCTAGTAGACAATCACTTAAATATGAGCCAGCAGTGTGATGCAGCTGCCAAAACAGCCAACCCAGTTCTAGGCTGCATTAACAGAAGGATATAATCAAGATCATATGAAGTGTTAATACTACTTTATAATGCCTTGGTAAGGCCAGGGGTGGGATTCCACCAGTATAACAACTGCTTCGGTAATCGTACGCTCCGGTCTGAACCGGTAGAATCCCACCCCAGGATAAGGCCACACTTGGAATACTGCATTTAGTTTTGGTCACCACAATGTAAAAAAGTTGTTGAGACTCTTGAAAGACTTCAAAGAAGAGCAATAAAGATGATGAGGGGAACTGGAGGCTAAAACATATAAAGAACTGTTGCTGGAATTGGGTATGTCTAGTTTAATGAAAAGAACTAGGGGTGAAGTGATAGCAGTGTTCCACAAAGAAGAGGAAATCAATCTATTCTCCAAAGCACCAGAAGGCAGGACAAGAAGCAACGGATGGAAACTAATCAAGGAGAGAAGCAACCTAGAATTAAGGAGAAATTTCCTGACAGTTAAAACAATTAATCAGTGGAACAACTTGCCTCCAGAAATTGTGGATGCTCCAACCCTGGAAGTTTTTAAGAAGAGATCGGAAAACCATGAGTCTGAAATGATATAGGGTTTCCTGCCTGAGCAGATGGGTGGACTAGAAGACCTCCAAGTAGTAACTGTGAGAGGCATCTTGGAGTCTTAGTGGACAATCAGCTAAATATGAGCCAGCAGTGTTCAGCAGCAGCCAAAAAATAATAATGCAATTCTAAATTGCATTAACAGAGGAGTATAATCAAGATCAAGGGAAGTACTAATACCCCTCTATAAAGCCTTAGTAAGACCACACCTAGAGTACTGCATCCAGTTTTGTTCACCACATTACAAAAAAGATGTTGAGATTCTAGAAAAAGTACAGAGAAGAACAACCAGGATGATTAAGGGACTGGAAACTAAAACATATGAAGAATGGTTACAGGAACTGGGCATGGCTAGTCTAGTGAAGAGAAGGACCAGGGGAGACAGGATAGCGGTCTTCCAATATTTGAGGGGCTGCCACAGGGAGGAAGGGGTCAAGCTATTTTCTAAAGCGCCAGACAAGGAATAATGGATGGAAACTGAACAAGGAGAGATTCAACCTGGAAATAAGGAGAAACTTTCTGACAGTGAGAACAACCAACCAATGGAACAGCTTGCCCTTGGAAGTTGAGGGAGCGCCATCACTTGAGACTTTCAAGAAGAGATTGGACTGCCATCTGTCAGAAATGGTGTAGGGTTTCCTGCTTGGGTGGGGGGTTGGACTAGATGACCTACAAGGTCCCTTCCGACTCTGATTATTTGTTAAATCTGTTAGATCCCTTCCACCTCTGTTATTCTATTATTATTATTTTTCAATCAAATATACATTTGTCAAGCTTTGAGCCATTTTGAAATCCTGGCCCAGAACAAGGAGTGAATATCCTGTATTACATTGCGCAGACCCTCTTTCTCTTTTTATCATTATTTAATTTGCATAATGACCCAAAAGGATATCAGATAAGAAGCATTGTGGGATCTATAAATAAAGCTTCTTTGTTTAATTGATACGTCTGGAAGAAGGGAGTTAAAGTGGATTCTGTCGTGTCCGCAAAAATACGATCAGAGTCGGTGACTTTCATTCAAAGCTCTTTATTAACACTGGGAGAACCGAACCAGCGAAAGGCAAAAAGCCCGCGGCTTTTATACCTTTCGCAACGGCGGCCGCGGCCAATGGCAGCGATTCAAGTCTCCCGCTCCTGGTTTGCACCAATCGCGGGAGACTTCAATCGGGCCAATCAGCGCGGCTCGCCTGGCCAATCAGAAATCCCCGCGCCTTAGCCAATCAAGGCTCGGGGATTTTGAGTATACCAATTCAAGACATAACACCCCTCCCCTCTTGGTATGGTCCATCACGTGGTGTAGTCACGCAGGTAGGCGGGGCTCCGTCGAGTCCTAGTTGACCTGCGCAACTCACTTGCTTGCTGTAGCTCGGCCGGAGCGGTCATCTTTATGGCTGCTCCTGCCTCTGTGCGAACCGGCTGGATGATCGGGCCGGTTCTTTCGCCGTGGCTCCCGCCTGGGCCTACCGGGTCGGTTGAGTCACGGATTTCGCCGCTCCCGCTTGGCTTCTCCGAGTCGGTAGAGCTGGCCAGACTGCTCTTCTCCGGCGGGGACTCGCGATGGCTGTGTTCTGGTGAGTATTTCTGTTTTATTTTTTCCTGCGATTGTCTTTCCGGGTATTCCCTCCCCCCTTGGTTCGTGTCTTGGGGGTTGAGGTCAGTCGCTGTTCGTGACCTGAGCTGGTCGATATGTCGCTTCCAGGTTCGCCCGTCGATGGTTTGGAGCCGGTACGACCGTGGACCAGTGACTTGAGTTATGACGGCTGGGATCCATAGGGGGTCCCCCGTCATGTTTTTCGCATAGACTAGGTCACCTGGGTTAAATGTCCGGTACCTGGAGCTGGAGTCTGGGGGCCGCTCCGGGTTATAAGTCGGGTGCAGTCTGTCGAGTGGGGACCTCAGCTTTCTGCCCATCAGAAGCTCTGCAGGACTCTTGTTGGTTGTAGTATTGGGAGTGATGTGCTGTATGAAGAGCAGTCGGTTGATTTTGTCGCTGATCTCCCCGTGGTCCATTTTCCGGAGGGTCTTTTTCGTAAACTGGACCATCCGTTCCGCCCTACCGTTCGCCGCCGGATGCGCCGGTGCTGTTAATGCGTGGCGGATACCCCTTTCTGCCAGGAACCGTTCAAAGTCGATGGAAGTGAACTGGGGCCCGTTGTCCGAGACGACGACGTCTGGGAGGCCGTGTGTGGAAAACAGTTTACACAGTTCTTTTACGACGGCCTCTGTGGTAGTGGACTTCATGTCGCTAACTTCTAACCAATTGGAGTACGCGTCAACCGTGATCAAAAAAGTATGTCCATTTGTGGGGCCAGCAAAGTCAAGATGGATTCTGGACCAGGGCCCCCGTGGTGTTTCCCAGTCCCGGATAGGTGCTGCGGGTGGGCTGGATCTGGTCTCCTGGCACCGGTGGCATTTGGCGACCCATGCCTCAATTTGTTTGTCCATTCCTGGCCACCAAGCATAGCTTCTGGCCAGGGCTTTAGTCCTGACGATGCCAGGATGACCCTCATGTAGCATCTCCAAGACCCTTTCTTGCAATCTGTCCGGAATCACCACCCGGTCACCCCATAGGATACACCCTCTCAGTAGTGAAAGTTCAGTCTGGCGCTGGCGGAATGTTTTAAAAGTCTCGTCATTGTCTTTTTCCGGCCAGCCTTTTTCTAACCAGTGTAAGATTCGTGCCAGGCGCCTGTCCTTAATGGTTTCTCTGGCAATGTCAGATGCAGTAATAGGTAAGCTCTCGATACTTAGGGTGTTTGTTGTTGGTGCTGGGTCAGGTTCAGTGTCAGGTAGAGGCGAGCGGCTTAAAGCGTCCGCGTGCGAAATTTTCTTACCTGGCTTGTGTAGCAGTTCGTAACTATAGGCTGCCAGGAATTCAGACCATCTTGTCATCCGGGGTGACAAGATGTTTGGCGTGGCTCGGTTTCCGGCGAGGATGCCCAGCAATGGCTTGTGATCCGTCACGATGGTGAACGGGCGGCCATACAGGTATTCGTGAAAACGTTTAACGGCGGCAACTATAGCCAAAGCTTCTTTGTCCAGCTGGCTATAGTTCCGCTCCGGTTTGGTCAGAGTCCTGGAGAAAAAAGCGATGGATGCTTCTCTCTGGTCTGGGAGGGTGTGGCTGAGGACAGCGCCGACGCCGAAGGGTGATGCGTCGCAAGTGACAGCTAAGGGCAGGGTCTCACTGAATTGCATCAGGACAGCGTCGGAGGTGAGGAGGTCTTTGGTTCTTTGAAAAGCGGCTTGTTCTCGTCTCCCCCAAGTCCAGGCTGCCCTCTTGTCTAGGAGTCTATGTAAAGGCTCCGCCGCCGTTGCCTTTTGAGGTAGGAAAAC
This sequence comes from Hydrophis major, assembly GCA_033807585.1. NCBI lineage: Eukaryota > Metazoa > Chordata > Lepidosauria > Squamata > Elapidae > Hydrophis > Hydrophis major. Next base: position 208,922,008 of record CM066329.1, on the reverse strand, counting down.
ATTATAAAAATTTAGTAAGCCTAGGAACGCTTGTAGTTCCGTTTTGGACTTTGGGGTGGGGGCTTCCTTGATGGCTTTTACTTTTTTAGTCGTAGGGTGAATGCCATGCTGGTCTAGGAGATAGCCCAAAAACTCTACTTGCTTTGTACATAGTTTGCATTTTTCTCGTTTGACTTTAAGTCCTGTTTCTTTAAATTTCGTCAAGACTTGTCTGAGTCTGTTTTCTAATTCGGCTTCGTTTGGCGCCGCTACTAATACGTCATCAAAATAGGGCACCACCCCCTTGATGCCCTGTAGCAAACGTTCCATCAGGCTTTGAAAGATGCCTGGTGCTACGCTGACTCCAAATTGGAGCCGGTTACACTTGAAAGCCCCCCGATGGGTCACTATTGTTTGGGCTTCCGCCGTTTTCTCGTCCACAGGTAGCTGCTGATATGCCTGGGCGAGGTCGAGCTTGGCAAAGACTTTGCCCCCTCCTAGTGAGTGCAGTAAATGTTGCACTATTGGGACTGGGTAGGCGCTTTGTTGTAACGCGCAATTTAGGGTGGCCTTATAGTCCCCGCAGATTCTCACGGACCTGTCTGGCTTTACTGGGGTCACTATAGGGGTTTCCCATCTGGCATGGTCTATCGGCTGCAATACCCCTTGTTTGACGAGCTTGTCGAGCTGCTCGTCGATTTTAAGTCTTAATGCAAATGGTACCCTTCTAGGTTTAAGCCGCTTAGGGGGAACCCTTGGGTCTAGGTCAAACGAGATAAGGGGCCCCTGGTACTTACCCCAAGCCTCCATCGAACACCTCCTGGAACTCCTGGGCTAGCCGCTGTTCCCAAGCTTCGATGGTGACTTGGTTGACACCTGTCAGCGCGATGTTAAGCGGGGCGAACCATTGTAAACCCAGTAGGCTTGGGCGGTCGCGATCGACGATTGTAAGTGGCAGTTGTTCGGTGTGGCCTTTGTAAGTTATATTAAAGTTCTTGGTGCCCACTACGGGAACGCGATTCCCTTGGTAGTCTTTAATGATGACTTTTTGGGCATGCACGTTTCTCTTTTGCAGTGTAGGCACCAGTCTTTTGATTTCGCGCCATGCAATCATGGAAAGGTAGGACCCGGAGTCCACTTCCATTTTGCATGGCTGGCCTTCGATATGTACTTCTACATGTACCTTTCTGGCGCCGTCGGAGATGGCGTGGCCGATGGTCACCGTCTGGTGGGTTTCTTCTTTTCGCCGACCGTCGCCGCTTCTTTGAGATCGTTGAGTGCGGTCCCACCGACCGTCTGGCTGACGCTCTTTGGTTCTGGGCGGGGAGTTTTCTCTCCGTCTGTCATGCTGTTCCCATTTGGGCGGGCTGCGGGTCTTCTTTTGGCGGCAAACTCGGGCGATGTGACCCCGTCGTTCACAATGCCTACAGATAGAGTCAAAAAATCGGCATTCTGACCTGGGGTGATCGCCGCCGCACCCGGCACAGTTGGTCCTCGACCTGCGACCTTTTCGGCTTCGTTGATCGCCGCGTCCCGTCTGCACTCGGTGTATGTCCTCCTCGTCTTCTGACGTGCTGGAGTTTGATTGGTATTCACCGTAGTGTGCGGTTGCTTCGTTTCTTGTGTCGGCCGACCTTGCCGGGTTGTTGTTTCCGCCCTTCGCGTCAGATCTTCGCATGCTGTCTGCCGACGTGCGGGTCGCTTCAGCGGCTGCGGCTGCTGTAAGCGCATCGGCTAGGCTGATGTCGCCCTTGGCCATAAGTCGGCTCTGGAGTGTAGGATCCCATAAACCGAGTACGAAGCGGTCTCTTATGAGACTGTTCAGACCTTCGAACTCACAGAGTCCTCCTAGGCGCCGTAGTTCTGCGACGAAGTCGCTCAATTTTTAGTCTGGTTTCTGGTTTCGGCGGTAGAACTCGTTGCGCCGTATCAGGATGGGGACTTCGGGGGCGTAATGGCACCGCAATATGGGTTCAAGGACGTCCCAGTCCATGGCGGTGGCGTCTGCCGGTTTGGCCAAGGCTTTGGCCATCTGGAAAACCTCTGGTCCGCAGTGCGTAAGAAAGACGGCGCGTTTTAGCGGGGCCGGGGCATCCTTCATTCCGGCGCATTCCAGGTACATCCGGAACCGATCCGAGTATGATTCCCAATCCTCGGTGGCGGGGTTGAACGGGGCGGGCGGTGCTATCTTCGCCATCTCTGCGCTAGAGCTGGTTCTTGGGTGGACACGGGGTTCGGTTCAGGGGCGAGATCCCATCCTCGTCGCCAGTGTCGTGTCCGCAAAAATACGATCAGAGTCGGTGACTTTCATTCAAAGCTCTTTATTAACACTGGGAGAACCGAACCAGCGAAAGGCAAAAAGCCCGCGGCTTTTATACCTTTCGCAACGGCGGCCGCGGCCAATGGCAGCGATTCAAGTCTCCCGCTCCTGGTTTGCACCAATCGCGGGAGACTTCAATCGGGCCAATCAGCGCGGCTCGCCTGGCCAATCAGAAATCCCCGCGCCTTAGCCAATCAAGGCTCGGGGATTTCGAGTATACCAATTCAAGACATAACAGATTCCTAGGCAATTATCTCTTCTGTATACTATTGTATCTTATGTATTCCCATCCTATGATAAGAGTTCCTATGATAAGATTAAACATTCACATTTACCCCAATTTAAACAACAAAGTGGAGAAAATAGTAAACTTGAATGTGCAGTCCAAATTCCTATTTTCATAACTGATGGAAAACCAGTGTCCTCTCAACTCAGTAGGTGGGGGATTCAAAAATGTTACTAACGGTTCTGTGGGCGTGGTGTGGTGGGCATTGGTGTGGCTTGGTGGGCATGGTGTGGCAAGGGAAGGTTACTGTAACATTTCCATTCCCTCTCCACCCCACTAACCTGCTTTCCAGCTCTGTTCTCCTGTGCAGGGCAACAAAAGAAGACCCAGTCAATCAGCTGGGATTCAGGAGGCAGAGAATAGATGGGGGCGGGGCCAGTCAGAGTGGTATTTGCCGGTTCTCTGAACTACTCAGAATGTCCGCTACTGGTCCTCCAGAACTGTTCAGAAACTGCTGAACACCACCTCTGCTTTAGATTTATAGAAATATGATGTGCAGGTGGCAACATATCCTTCTTGTGGAATTAACCTCTCCCCAGATATAAGGCCTCCTCTCTCCCTGTTAAGTTGTTTGAAAAATGATTTTGGAGAAGAGATTGTGGACTATCCCCAGGTTTAAGCTGCATGTTTTAAAGTGGTTGCAGCAATATATTTCTGGTGTTTACTGTTCTTTATTGTTTTGTTCTTTGTAATTTTTAATCTTACTATAGAAGGCAAATTGTAAATTGCTCACAAACTCTGAGCTGAAGCAAACTAAATATCTGAGCAAACATTCACACAGCTCGATATTCTTAAATTTTGATGTCTTTTGACTATCATTTATAAATAGTCCTTATTGGCTTAATATTTTGTAAAACCCATGTTACTTCCTCCAATGCTAAAAAATAGTTTGAAGGCATGTTGATAGCTCAAAGCTATGAATCAAAAGGCATTTAAATATGATGACTGTATTTTTGGGCAAAAGTACCTATGTTGCAATCGCTCTAAACACAGAATTCTTATCCAATTGTTAATCTAATCCAATTAATGTAAGAATGTGTAATCCTCCATTCCATTCAGGGTTTTTTTAAAATAAAAGGCATGCTTTGTTATTTTTGATTCCAGGGTCCTCCCCTCATGTAAATTTTGTATGACTGGTGATCAAATTTAGACACCCTCCCATCCTAATAATAAAGCTTATTTTCTAAGCTTGATGGATCCTAACATACAAAAAGCTTCACTTTCTACTGCTTTCAAGATGGGTTGTGAAGTCAAATTCCCTCTGGGCTAAGTTAGCCTTTCATAAACCCAGGAAAGAAATTACACTTGATGAAATAAATGTGGGCCTTGACAATTAAAACCACTTTCTCTAGTAAAGCATGGGAGCTTCTTGACAGAAGACCACCAATGGAGGAGACATGCATTCATTTACAGAAAGAGAATTGCTTAATCCAATCATCTGACATTCACTGGACCATTTGGCTTGGGCTTAACAGGAGACCCTCAAGACATTGGGAGCTTTGCAACTGCTGTAGCTTGCGACCCTCTGAAGCTGTATTTGAAATTGCATGCAGTTTAAAAGGAAACTAAACTGGTCAGATACCAAAAAAAAAAAATCCAGGCAAGCCAGTTTTTTACCCCAAAAGGTAACAACATGATGTACTAGACTAGAGTGACACTAGACACCAGCAGAAATAAAATCCATGTTCAGACACCATGTACAATGTCCATTTTTTAAAAAATGCTTGTGGAATTCAGTGCAGCTAAAGAACAGTGGGCTTGAGTTCAACAAAATGTGGAAAGGGTGATTTGCTTTTCCACAATGTATGGAATAAACTAACATTTGTTGTACTTGTATAACATTTCAGCCCTCAGCCCTCCTTGCAGCTATAAACCATGGCTAGACCCATACAACATCCTAGTCAAACACACAACAAAATAATACATTAGATCTCAGCAGGCTGTATGAATTTGGTCCCAGGGTCCAAATTTCCATTATAAAGCATTGGTATTGAAGTTGTGTTTAAAGAGGGTTTATTTAAACTTTCTTATATTCCCCCAAGCCTCTTGAAAGAGAAGCTTAAGAGCAATTGTTCTCTATTAAAAAAAGGAATGTTGTAACATCACACTGTTTAGTTAAGCTCTTTAGCTAAGCCATTAACATACAAATTACCAGACACCATTTTTTGTAATACACTGTCAAATTTCCTTGGGACATGTCTAATGGAGTCTTACAAATATAATAATTTATCTTTAAATCATTCTCTGCAGCAAAAGGTTTTCCTTTTCTCTTTTCTAAAAAAAATACTGTTAAAAATATAATATATCACTGCCAAATCTGTTCCAAAAGATCAGTTCAACAGCTTAATACATAGCATAACATTCACATTTGTTAAAGTTTATTATTTATTAAACAAATTTGTATGGCTACCCAATTCACACACATCGACACATACTAGCAATACATTTTTATTCCAAAGAACTACTATTTTTGTGCTTGTAAACCAATTGCTTATTTGAATCAAATATGCAAAAGAAGAGTTGTTTTTTGGAGAGCTAAAATGGTTTCTGAGTAGTTCCCCTTTTATATTTTTCCCATCTATTCATTTAATGATTCATGTCTCATGTTTATCAGTTAGTCATGGGCAGATGAGAGAAGATTATTTAATTCCCCAAATCACAAGGTATCAATAGTGGAATATTTTCATATATAATGTGTTTAATTTTATGATAGAGTGGTGTTGACAAAATTATGTTCAAATTTCCAAAAATACATCATGATCTATTTGTTATTATCATTAAATTAATTTCTCCTTATAGGTCTTTATCATTTTTCAAAAATCTAACCCATACTATACTAATGTATAGATTAGTAATAGCCCAAATTCCCCTAGTTTTATTTTTTACTTCACTTTTTTTACAGTTGTTTGTGTTTCTTTGTCTTCCCATTATTATTTTTTGCTTCACTTTTTTTACAGTTGTTTGTGTTTCTTTGTCTTCCCATTATTAATGTTTTATAGTATTTAAAATAATTAAAACACACAATGTAACTGTTCCCAATAATTTATGAATCAGGATTCCTTACTCTTCCTACGTACTCCATTAAGAAAGAAGGATAATTTTTCCTGAAAGACATTTTCTCATGTTTTAAGTCCAGATCTTATAATTTTTATTCTTCTTCATCCAATTTATCACTGATATCAGTAGGTAGAATTCTTTATTGGCCAAGTGTGATTGGACACACAAGGAATTTGTCTTGGTACAAATGTTCTCAGCGTACATAAAAGAAAAGATACATTCATCACAGTCAAGAATCATCAGGTACAACAATAATAGTCATGGGGTACAATAAGCAATCAAATTTTACTAGGAAACAGTCAATATAAATCGTAAGGATACAAGCAACAAAGTTACAGTCATACAGTCACAAGTGGGAGGGGATGGGTGATAAAGAGTGATGAGAAGATTAATAGTAATAGTAGTGCAGACTTTGTAAATAGTTGGACAGTGTTGAAGGAATTATTTGTTTAGCAGAGTGTCCTCGTGTCCAGTTGATCTGGTGTGCAGTGCGCTATAGTGCCATTTTGAGGGTAGGAGTTGAAACAGTTTATGTCCAGGATGTGAGGGGTCTGTAAATATTTCCACAGCCCTCTTTTTGACTTGTGCAGTACACAGGTCCTCAATTGAAGGCAGGTTGGTAGTAATGTTTTTTTTTTCTGCAGTCCCAATTACTCTCTGGAGTCTGTGTCTGTCCTGTTGGGTTGCAGAACCAAACCAGACCGTTATAGAGGTACAGATGACAGATTCAATAATTCCTCTGTAAAACTGTATCAGCAGTTCCTTGGGCAGTTTGAACTTTCTGAATTGGCACAATAAACCACCTCAAATTGGGTTGAATATGTTTCAGGAGGATTTATACAAGCCTTATGAGATAGGTTGGGGGTCCAAAGATCTGGCCATCAGTAATTCCAAATAAAACAATAAACCAGATACATCTGCATCTGACAAATTCTGTAGAAGTTCTCAGCTCACAGGTATAGAAAATGGTTTCAGAGAAGAAATGCCGCTCTACACTGTAATTTCATGCTGAGTTGAAATGGCATCAGGGTGAAACTTGACTGATGGAGTTTCTTTCTCTCAAGATCCATAAATGTCACAGATCCCAAATGAGGTATCTATTAGAATAGATCTGTGAAGGCGAACCTATGGGACGCATTAGGTATATATTTATGTACTTTTGGTAACTTGAAAATTAATTTCAACTCAGTTTGTTTAAAGTATTAAAAGGCTGCTTTGCTGTTGTTATTATTATGGTTATTCACACAGCCAGCCAGATGTTTAGACTAGATTTGATATTTTTGTCCACTGACTGAGTCCTTCCCAAGACCTGGGATAGGCAGATATGGATAATGGATGGTGTTACAGATATCATTGCAAGATATAAACTGTTCTACTAAAGCTGCCTTTTGCAATTGACTGATGACAATTTTGTCAATGCCAATGCTGTTCAAGTGGTGCTCCAGTTCTTTTGGGGTCATGTATTAAATAATATAATATATAATTACTATCAATGTTATATGGATTATTTAATTAAAGATATTTATTAAATTATTAATTTACATATATTGTGGTTTTAATTATATGGGGATTATAGTTTGTCTTGAATTACGGTTGCCTTGACCCACAACAGTTCGCTGGAAAGGTTTCTGGTGAAAACTAAGTCGTCTATCTTGAACTCGCGGCATTTTCCGCTAGATCCACAGGGTTTCTCTGGCTCGTAAGACAGGTCAAGCTGGTCGAAGTGGGAACGGAGCTTGCGTCCCATTAATAGTTCAGCTGGAGTCTTGTTGGTGACGCTGTGCGGAGTGATGTGTTGGAGTAGGAGTATTCTATTTATTTTATCTTCAATGTCCCCATAGTCCATTTTGTAGAGGGTTTTTTTAACAAATTGTACCATGCGCTCAGCTCTTCCATTAGCCGCAGGGTGCACTGGCGAAGTTAGCACATGACGAATACTCTGGTCCTCTAAGTATTGTTCAAAGGGTAGAGCGGTAAACTGGGGTCCGTTGTCGGAGACCAGAACGTCTGGCAGCCCATGCGTCGCAAATAGCCTGTTCAATTTCCAGATGACGGACTCGGTTGTAGTACTCTTCATTTCATGGATCTCGAGCCAGTTTGAATAGTCATCCACTGTTAGGAGGAATGTATGTCCCTTAGTAGGTCCCGCAAAGTCAAACGTGGATGCGGGGCCATGGTCCCCGGGGTGTTTCCCACTCTGTTGGAGTTGCTTTAAGTGGGGCACTGCTAACTTCTTGGCACTTTAAACAAGTCTTTACCCAGGTTTCGATCTGTTTGTCGATGCCCGGCCACCATGCGTAGCTTTGTGCGAGCGCTTTCATGCGCACAATGCCGGGGTGACCGTCATGCAGTGTTTTTAATACTGCTCGATGTAACCGCTCTGGGACGACGACTCTATCCCTCCATAGGATGCAGCCTTTTTGCGAAAAAAGTTCTGTTTGCTGGTTCCTGAAGGAGGCGGAGTCATCAGGGGTTTGTTCTACTGGCCATCATCATTTGACCCAGCTGAGAACTTGCACTAAGACAGGATCTCATTTTGTTTCGATCGCAATGTCTCTGGTTGTTAGCGGCGGTGAATGTAGCGTTTCAATCTGGAGTGTCGTAAGGGTTGGAGCTAGGTCGTCGACGGTTTCCGGAAGTGGAGCACGGCTCAGTGCATCAGCGTGGGGAATGGCTTTCCCCGGGTGGTGTTGCAGTCTATAGTTGTATGCAGCCAAAAACTCCGACCAGCGAGTCATTCTAGGTGATAATATATGGGGGGTTGGCTTGTCTCCTGTTAAAATCCCCAGCAAAGGTTTGTGGTTGGTAACAATAGTAAAAACTCGTCCATATACATATTCATGAAACCATTTCACAGCAGATACAACAGCAAGAGCCTCTTTGTCGATTTGACTAAAGTTACATTCAGCCTTTGATAGGGTCTTTGAAAAATAGGCAACAGGGGCCTCACTACCGTTTGGTAACACATGGCTCAAAATGGCTCCTACTCCAAATGGTGACGCGTCACATGTAATGCTTAAAGGCAAAGTCTCGTTATACTGCATTAAAACAGCACCTGAGGTTAATAAGTATTTCACTTGTCGGAACGCGTGCTCCTCTCAGTGCCCCCAGACCCAGGTTGCTTTTTTGTCGAGAAGTCTATGTAGGGGCTCAGCTACGGTCGCTTTGTGGGGCAGGAAGATGTTGTAAAAATTAATGAGCCCCAGAAAAGCTTGGAGATCCGTCTTATTTCTGGGTCTTGGGGCGTTTTTTTTTTTTTTTGAAAGAGATTTTATTAATTTTCTACAAACAAACAAGACAAACAAAACATTAAAACATCAACTCTCATATGTACATCCAGTGTGTCAGTTGGTTCATCAGTTTTGTGCATTCATTTTGTAGTCTCAATTACAATTATGTTACATAACAACTCATATTGTCAATCCAAACTTATATATCCTAATATCAATAAAAAAAAAGAAATTTTTGACTATACTTTTAATCATTCATGCTTTATGAGATAACAATACTTTAACCAGTTTATTCTGTAATAAATCATATAATCATACCAAATCAATCCTAAAAAACTCTTTATAAATATAATGTCAAATAACAAAGTACTAACAAAATAGCAAAATAAAAATATTCCTTACTGTCTAGCATTCTAAATATTCTATTATCGTATTTTATCATCTAGCCATTGATAAAAAATATCCCAATTTTCGTAAAATTGTTTATCCTCTTGCTCTCTAATTTCAAATGTTAATCTACTCATCTCAGCACATTCCAATATTTTCTTAATAATTTCTTCCTGAAATGGTATTTTCTCATTCTTCCAATTTTTAGCAAATACAATCCTAGCCGCTGTTAATACATTTACAATCAGGTATTTCAAATCTTTACTATATATATCAGGTAAAATTCCCAATAAGAAGATCTCTGGTTTCAAGTCTAAGTGTTTCTTTGTCATTTTTTCCAACCACATGCGAATTTTAGTCCAATATTTTCTAGCGTCCTCTCAAGTCCACCACATATGGTAATACGAGCCGGGTATCTGATGACATTTCGAGCATTTTTCAGATTTGTTCTTTAACATTCTTGCTATTCTTGTCGGGGGAAAGTGCCACCTGTAAAACATCTTACACAAGTTTTCTTTATATGCTGTTGACATTGTCATTTTATAATTTTGAGACCACAATTTTTGCTATTTCTCTAGATCAATCCCATATCCAAAATTCTTCCCCCAAACAATCATAGTTTCTTTGACTTGTTCTTCCTCTAATTTCATTCCCAGTAAATAACCATATAATTTTTTAATCACCTTCTCATCAGTACCCATCAAGATCTTATCTAAATCAGTCTGCTTATCATAGAATCCCTCCGTTTTAGAATCTTCATCATACCTTGAATGTATTTGCGCATATGAAAACCAATTCATCCTTATACCTTGCTCCTCTAAGTTTTGGATCGATTTAAGTTCACCCTTTTCATCCAATAGTTCCCCATATCTAACTGTTTATTCCTTCTTATAAATTCCTAAGATAGGAAAATGCTTCAATAGTCGATAACCAAACTGGAATTTTCAAATAACATCGTCTTTTTATCTTCTCCCAGTTTAACCACAAAGACTCCCTTATATAATGTCTTCTAAAATAACGCTGTGTTTTAGTTCCCTTATACCATAAAAAAGCATGCCAGCCCAACAGCAAATCATGCCCTTCCAATGTCAACAATCTATGCTTTCTTAATGTTATCCATTCTTTGACCCACATCAAACTTGCAGCTTGATAATACAATTCCCAATTAGGCAGGCCAAAACCTCCTCTAATTCTAGCGTCTTGCAAAAGCTTTAGCTTTATTCTCGCTTTTTTACCTTGCCATATAAACTTCAACATGATTTTATTTAAATCTTCAAAATAGTCTTTTCCAAGCCTAATTGTTATTGTTTGGAACAAAAATAAAATTCTGGGGAAAATATTCATCTTGATTGTTGAAATTCTCCCTATTAATGACAATTGCAAGTTTTCCCACTTCTTCAAATCTGTAGCTATCTGTTGTTTGAGTTTAATATAGTTATTCTCTTTTAATGTGCTACATCTTGCTGTCAAATATATCCCCAGATACTTAACCTTATTTGTAACTTGGATTTTCAAAAGATCTGCCAGTTCTTCTCTCTGTCTCAATAGCATGTTCTTTGTCAAAATCTTTGTTTTATCTTTATTTATTTTCAAACCAGCCATCTCACCATATGTCTCTATCTTTTCCAATAACCTTGGAGCTGTTTCTAACGGGTCTTCCAGAATAAAAGCTAAATCATCAGCAAAAGTTTGTAGTTTAAATTCTTCCTTCTTAATTTTCATTCCTTTTATGCTTTTATCATCCCTAATATTTCTATTCAACACTTCCAAGGTCAACACAAATAGCAAAGGAGATAGGGGACACCCTTGTCTGTGCCTTTTCTTATATTAATAAAATCTGCAAGTTCCCCCTCCATCATTACCTTTGCTGTCTGTTTATGATATATGGCTTCTATTGCTCGAGTAAATTTTTTAGCAAAACCCACCTGTTCCAATAGTAATATGAGCATCTAGGAATATCAAAGCCATTTGCTTTTCAGGATGAGCCTCATAGTATTCCAAAGTATCCAAGATTACTCTTGTTGTGAATGTATAAAGTTTTAATAAAGCGTGAGCTTGGAGTAAAGTGCAGGGTTCTGGCCCTGCACTTCTGATTGGCTGTTAAACGGCCGGATCGGATTGGCCCGCTCCGGGAAATCCGATTGGCCCTTAACAGAGAGTTCCTATTGGTTATGAGAGCTAGTGCTCCTCGTTGGTTATTGGTTAATAGTTACGGGGTTTGCCTATATAAGGCGGGTTAAAACTGCTATAGAAGCTAGAAGTCCCTATGTAAATAAAGAGCTGAAGTTCACCGTTCAGAGGCTTGTCTCCTTTCTTTCTCGCCCATGCTCCAAACTTAACACTGGCGACGAAGGTGGGATGTGGAGACATCTGAACCAACGAAACTTCGAAGAACACCGAGCACGTGACAGACGACGCTACACAACGGAACCATGTCCGGCATCATCGTACCACCCGCTACGTTCGATCCAGTACAGGAGGACTGGGAGTCCTACATGGATCGCTTCCAAATGTTCTTAGAAACCAACAACTTAAAGGACACCACACCAGGAAATAAACAGGCAATGTTCCTAACGCATTGCGGTCCAACCATATTGAAGATGGTTAAAGCACTAGCCAAACCCCGAGAAGTGAAGGCGATGGATTGGGACGACCTCAAACCTCTCCTACGAGATCACTATGCACCGACCGTGCCTACGCTCGTGAGACGGAACGAGTTTTATCAGAGGAGCCAGCGAAAGGGAGAAAGCGTGGCCGACTTCATAGCAGACCTCCGAAATTTGGGAGGCCTCTGCGGATTCACCGATTTAGAAGAAGCACTAAGATATCGCATAGTTCTGGGATTAGATGCACCAGGCGTTCAAAGCAAGCTGATGGCGAAAGGCGACATAAGCCTTGCCGATGCTACTGCAGCAGAAGCAACCAGGAAGTCGGCTGCACAACTACGCCGAAACCGCGCTCCAGTACCACCACCGACAAGCGACATCTTACCCAGGTCAAAAGGGCAGCTTGCAACGATGCACCATGAGGACCTCTCTTCATCGTCAGACAGCGACGAAGAAGGGGTCCATCGACTACGGTCCGACTGGGACCACCACCCGAAGCCTTTTTGCCCTTGCGCTGGCTGTGGAGCCAACCATGCCAGGTCTGAATGCAAATTCCGCGACGCGCTCTGCCATGAGTGCGGGAAGCGAGGCCACATCGGACGGTTCTGCTGAAGCTTACCAGGACCCGGCCAGGCCTCAAAAGGGATTAACTATCACCAATTGACAGGAAACCGTCCTGTACGGCGAGAGCCAGTAAACCACTCCTACAGAAATCGAGTTTTGCAGAGAGAAGAGGCTCACCATACTATCACTATTGGTCACACCTCAGCTTTTGACACCAAGAAAATATGAGTCACAGTAGCCATCGAGAACCAGCCTTGCCACATGGAAGTTGACTCGGGATCGTCCCTCTCGATGGTGTCCTGGAAGACCCTTAAACAACTCATCCCCACGATTCAACGCCAAGATCTCTGCTCCCAAAGACTCATCCTCAAGGACTACCAAGGGAATTGAATCCCCGTCATTGGTTCCTGCCGAGTCCGAGTCTCCTTCAAGAAGCACACAGCGTACTTACCACTAACTGTCATCGATAGAGACAGGCCTAGCCTACTAGGCCTCCAATGGTTCACACCACTCGGCATTGAAGTGGCCGGCATAAACCGAGTCAGTGGAAGTGACTGGGAGGGAGACCTCATCCATGAGTTCAGGGACGTCTTCGCGGACAGCTTAGGCGAGTACAAGGGGACACCGATTTCGTTCAGTCTAGACCCAAAGATAGCTCCTATCCGACTTAAGCCCCGTCAAGTTCCGTTTGCCTTAAAGTCGAAAATTGATGAACAACTCGACAAACTGATAGTTCTAACTGGGTGTTAGAGCCCATCGATCACTCCCCCTGGGAAACCCCAATTGTAACACCCATTAAGCCAGACGGGTCAATCTGAATTTGTGGGGACTACCGGGCCACTTTGAACCATGTCCTACAGCAAAACGCATATCCAGTGCCGGTGGTGCAGCATCTCCTCCACTCCCTGGGGAGCGGGAAAGTCTTCACTAAATTAGACTTAGCTCAGGCATATCAGCAACTACCTGTTGATGAAAAGACGGCACTGGCACAAACGATTGTGATGCACCGAGGTGCCTTTAAACGTACCCGGCTTCAATTCAGAGTTAGTGTAGCCCCGGAGATTTTTCAGAGCCTTATGGAGAGGTTATTACAAGGGATTAAGGGCGTGGTCCCCTATTTTGACGATGTATTAATTGCGGCCCCTACAAAAAAAATCTTACAGGACCGGTTAAAATTAGTCCTAAAAAAATTCCAAGAGGCTGGTCTTAAAGTAAAAAAAAAAAAAATGTAAATTGTGTACTGACAGTGTTGAGTTTTTAGGGTACCTAATTGATAGCCAGGGTATTCACCCTACTGAAAGTAAACTAAGGGTGATAAAAAACGCTCCCAGGCCACGAAACAAGGCCGATCTCCAGGCGTTCCAAGGCCTCATCAATTTTTATAATGTATTTTTACCGCACAAAGCAACGGTCGCTGAACCGTTACACCGGTTGTTAGATAAGAAAGCAAATTGGTTATGGGGTCACCGAGAAGAACAGGCGTTCCGCAACGTGAAAAAACTGCTCACTTCTGACTCTGTACTCATGCAGTATAATGAGACCTTGCCGTAAAATATAACATGTGATGCTTCGCCTTTCGGAGTGGGCGCCATTTTGAGCCATGTACTGCCTAATGGGAACGAAGCCCCTGTTGCATATTTTTCAAAGACACGTTCAAAAACTGAGCGAAATTATGGACAAATCGATAAAGAAGCCCTCGCAATTGTGTCAGCCGTTAAAAGATTTCATGAGTACGTGTATGGCCGGGCTTTTACTATTGTGACTGACCACAAACCATTATTGGGGATAATAGCCGGAGATAAGCCGACTCCCTACATATTATCCCCTAGGATGACTCAATGGTCAGAATTCTTAGCTGCTTATAACTATCAGCTGCAATACCGCCCGGGGAAAGCCATTCCCCACGCCGACACATTGAGCCGAGCACCGCTTCCAGAGACTCTCGACGATCCTGCACCAACGGTAACCACGTTGCAAATCGAGGCACTCAACTCGCCGCCATTAACCGCCCGAGATATCGCGAGAGAAACCAAACGTGACCCCACCTTAGCGCGAGTCCTAAGCTGGGTAGAACGTGGATGGCCATTGGACCAATTATCAGATGACTTCACACCATTCAAGACTCGACAAACCAAGTTGTTCTCCCAAAAAGGCTGTGTCATCTGGGGCGATAGAGTTGTTATCCCAGAATGACTCCAGAAAGCGCTTCTGAGAACCTTGCACGATGGCCACCCCGGCATCGTGCGAATGAAAGCTCTTGCGCGAAGCTACGCATGGTGGCCGGGCATTGACAAGCAAATCGAACATTGGGTTAAAGCTTGTCCAAAATGCCAGGAAGTGAGCAACGCCCCACTAAAGCCATTCCTACTGAATGGGAGACACCATGCGGACCCTGGTCCTGAATTCACTTGGACTTCGCAGGGCCAACCAAAGGCCACACCTTTCTACTAACCATCGACACCTATTCAAATTGACTTGAGATTCATCACATGACAACTACAACCTCCGAGGCGGTTATCAAAACCTTGGAAAGACTGTTTGCAACCCAAGGACTACCAGACGTCCTGGTATGCGATAACGGGCCCCAATTTACAACACTGTCGTTCGAGCAATACCTCGCTGACCGCGGCATTCGACATGCGCTCACCTTGCCTGTGCACCCTGCGACCAATGGCAAAGCAGAACGCATGGTACAATTTGTGAAGAAAACCTTACAGAAGGTAGACTACGACAACATTGACGACAAGATCAATTGAATCCTTTTTTTACAACACATCACACCGCATAGCGTCACCAACAAAACTCCCGCCAAACTGCTAATGGGACGAAAACTCCGCTCCCACCTCGACTGGTTACACCCAGCTTACGAACCGGAAAAACCACTAGGATCCAGCGGCCGCTGTCGTGCCTTCCCGGTAGGAAATTTGGTATACGCTAAAAACCTATCAGGTGACCCATTGTGGGTGGAGGCGACAGTAGTTCATGTAACCAGCCCAAGATCCTACCTTGTACAATACCTTGACAATAGACTAGGGAAATGCCATATCAATCAATTACGATCGCGGCTTCTGGCGGGCAGTCCTGAACTCTCTGATGACCAGTCTTACAGGGGGGGGGAGGTACGGAAGAAGATGAATTCCAAGGAGAAGAAAACCTGTTCGAAGGGAATGGCGGTATAATAGAGACTCAGGAAGTGGAACCAGAGAGGGAAACAGTTGCACCTCAGGGAATTACAGAGAACATGGGCAACGACGGGGAAATGAACTCTGAACCAGAAACAGCCCCACTGCCAAACAACAATCTACTTCAGCGTGATTGCAGCCAAATGACACAGCAAAAATCAAAGAGACTAATAAAACAACCATCCTACCTAAAGGATTATGTAACTGCGCCCTGCAAACAGAAACCAGGGGGAAGGGGTGTTGTGAATGTATAAAGTTTTAATAAAGCGTGAGCTTGGAGTAAAGTGCCCTGCACTTCTGATTGGCTGTTAAACGGCCGGATCGGATTGGCCCGCTCCAGGGAATCCGATTGGCCCTAAACAGAGAGTTCCTATTGGTTATGAGAGCTAGCGCTCCTCGTTGGTTATTGATTAATAGTTACGGGGTTTGCCTATATAAGGCGGGTTAAAACTGCTATAGAAGCTAGAAGTCACTATGTAAATAAAGAGCTGAAGTTCACCGTTCAGAGGCTTGTCTCCTTTCTTTCTCGCCCATGCTCCAAACATAACAACTCTCATATTGTCTCTGATTTGTCTCTTTGGCAGAAATCCATTTTGATCTGGGTGAATAAAATTATTTAAATATTTTTTAAGTCTTTCTGCTAAAATTGAAGCAAAGATTTTATGGTCTGCATTCAATAAGGAAATAGGTCTATAGTTCTTAATTTGCAACGGGTCAGCCTCTTCTTTTGGAATAAGTGTGATATAAGCCTCTGACCATGTTTTGGGTATCATCTTCTTTAACATAACTTCATTCATGACTTCTAACAATGGGAGGCTCAATGATTCTTGAAATGTTTTATAGAATTCTGCCCGAAGCCCATCTGGACCCGGTGCTTTCCCATTGTTTTGTCTCTTAAATGCTTCATTTAATTCCATCATTGTTATATTGCTTTCTAGCATTTCTTCAGTCTCTTTAGGTATCTTCGGTAAATTAGCATTCTGTAAATACTATTTGACTTTTTCCTCATCAATATTCTCTTGTTTATATAGTTGCCCATAAAAATCTCGAATAACTTCCTTTTTCTCCTTATTACCATAAGAAACTTGGCCTTGATCATCTACTAGCTTCAATATTTTTCTTGATTCCTTCTCCTTTCTCAATTTATATGCTAGCCATCTACCTGGTTTATTTGCATCTTCAAAGTAATTCTGTTTAGAATTTCTGAATTTCTGTGCCAGTTCTTCTTTCTCTATTAATTCCATTTTATGTTTAATTACATCCAGCTTCAATTTAATATCTTTTTTCTGTGGCATTTTCTGTAATTCTTTTTCAAGTCTTTTATACTCGTCTTCCAAGGCCTTAGAAGCTTGCCTATTCCTAATATTCTTTTTTCTTGTATAATCTATTATCAGACCTCTAGCATATGCCTTCATTGTATCCCAAACATTCTGCATTGAAGTATCTTCTTTTTTATTTTCTCTGAAGAAAAAAGCCAATTCCTTCTCCATCCATTGTATAAAATCTTTCTCCTTTAAAATAGTATTATTTAATGTCTATCGTGATCTTTTTTTTTGTCCCTTCCATTTAATTGTCATTGGGCTATGATCTGCCCAAGTACTTGTTTCGATATTTGTTTCTTGAATATTGGATATTAATTCTGTTGAGATCCAAATCATATCTAATCTGGACCATGATTAATGTCTATTTGAATAAAAAGTATATTGTTTAGTTTTAACATTTCTTTCTCTCCAAATATCTTTTAAAGTTAGTTCGTCTGTCATTTTAAAAAAAGATTTAGGGAGAGTCTTTCTATTTTGCTTTGTTGTTGTTGCTATATAGTCCAATTTATTGTCCACAATTCCATTAAAGTCTCCCATCATAATTATATTAACATAGTCCAGTCCAATTATTTTCATGTGTAGTTTTTTATAAAACTCTTCTTGTTTATCATTCAGAGCATAAATTGCAATCAAGAGTATTTTTATATTATTGTCCATTATTTCCACCATTAATACTCTTCCGTCTTCATCAGTGTAGATCAGTTTTGCTGGGATAGCCTCTTTAATGTATAGAACCACTCCTCTTTTCTTACATTGAGTCAAAGAAGTAAATATTTTCCCCAATTTTGGCTGTACTAACAATTGTTCATGTTGTTTTTTAATATGAACTTCTTGTAGACAAATTATATCAAATTTTAATTTCTCTCATTTATGAAAAGTTTTCCTTCTTTTAACAGCTGAATTAAGTCCATTTATATTCATTATAATCAGTTTTTTTTTCTTCCATGATTATGCTTTATATTTAGGTCTAACAGCTCTCGTGGATCTCACTTCACGCTGTTCTTTACTATCCACCTGTCCACCTACAGCTCCTTTCTCTTTTTCAGTCTCCAGTTGTTCCTCTTGAAACTCAGTTAATGAGACCTCTTTCTCTGCCTCCTCTCTTCTTCTTCCAAAAAATTCTGCATGGAAAAGTTCTGCTTTCTCAATTGAATCAATTCTATGTCTCTGCTCTTGCCACGTAAACATTAATCCTTATGGAATCAGCCATCTATAATTCATTTCGTTTTCCAGTAGCATTTTGGTCAGAAATCGATATTCTCTTCTCATCTCTCTCACTCTTCTGGGTATTTGTTTTAAAACCACAATCTCTTTGCCTTTGTATTTCAATGTTTTCTCTCTTACCACTTGTAATATTTGTGTTTTAATGGATTTTTTGGTAAATCTAATATGGACTTCCTTTGGTAATTTATTTCTCATCGCATATCTTGTATAAGCTCAATATACCTCATCTACTCCATCCATCATCTTTTCCTCTGTAATTTCCAAAGTATCTGCCAAAATTTCTATCATTATCGCAGCCAAATTTTCTCCTTTTTCCTCTTCTATATTTTGAAATCTGAGATAAAATTCTGACATTTCCATCTCCCACCTCAACATCCAACTTTTTTCTTGTTCAACCACTGTTAATCTACAGTCAATATTTCCAATCTTCTCCTCTCTTTGTTTTCCTTCTTTCTCAATTTTTTGGAATCTCTCCTCATACTTCCCAATAATTTGTTTAATATTTTCCACTTTTTCATCAGTCTTCTCTATTCTTTGTTCAATGATGTCTGATTTTATCTTAAGATCTTGGATTCCTTGCATAATCATCTGTAAAGTTACTTTTTCTTGTTCTTTATCTTGCTTCAACATTGTCTGAATTAAACGTTGTCCTCCAGCTGCTGGGGAAGCAGAGGTAGAAGTAGAAATGCCAGATGGTATTGGTTTCCTGCTCATTTTAATGCTTCCAAAGCTTCAAATTCTTTTTGATTTTTAATCCAACTGGTAGAGTAGCCAATTATAATCCAAAATGGAAAAATCCAATAGTAAAAGGCCCAAAACCAAAGAAGAAAAAGGAAAAAAGGAAGAAGAAAGATCTTCAGGTTCTTCTAGACCCTAATCCAATTACGAAGTAGTCCACCATAAAAAAGGAAAAATAGAAAGGAAAAAAACAAACAAACCCAAAAATAATAATATTGATTCTCAATAATCAAAAAAGAAAAACAAAGTGGTCCAAAAACATGGATAGAAAGAGCAAAGAAGTCCCAATAAAAATAAGGAGAAAAAAAGAAAAAAAAAGAAAGAACTCTGAGGCTTTCCCTTTAAAATAAAAAGCAAAAATAAGAATATTACTAGAATTTAAATTTACAAAAAGGCTGGTGAGTATGGATATCACAAGTAAATATATATATATATATATATATATATATATATATATATATATATATATATATATATATATATATATATCAAATTTCATCAAAGCACAGCAGCCACTAAACGTATCCTGAAAAGAACTGAAATGGCTCTCCTAAGGAACGAGCTCCACAGTAAGAGATTCCAATTAGATCAGTTAAACAAAGATTTGCTAGCACTACACCTGGAATTGAGCAGCAAAATCCACCCTCTACTTTGGGACAAAATAAAACAACTTACAACTTGGAGAGCTGAATCTGCAAACATTTACAAATAGGAAAAGCTCTTGAAAAATTAAAGAAATTAGAACATGATAAGAAAACCCCCAACAACTCACAACAACACCTGAAACAATTAGTGTACAATGTTTCCAACAGAGAACTCACCAAAACAGAAACAGAAGTCCTAACCAAAGGATTCAATTATGCTATAGCACCCCAAAAAATCCCCACAGAATCCATCATATGTGCAGTAGAATCCAGCCTAACTAAATTAAATACAGATGAAGCTGATAAAATTAGACACCAAGTTACCAACATTCTATGTACAAGCAAACCACCCAAAAGCAACTTACAGCAAAATGAAATTAAAGCGCTACAAACCCTGAAAAGAGATAGCAGCATAATCATCCTCCCAGCAGATAAAGGGAATGCCACTGTAGCAATGGACAGAAAAGACTATGAAACTAAATTGACAGACCTACTCCAAGACTCCACATACAAACCCATAAACACAGACCCAACCACATATCTGGAAAAATTAACCAAGAAGAAAATTATAACCAGCCACATAAGCAAAGAGATCCAACACACGATCATACCCAGAGAGAAATCTTCCAGATGCCCCAAACTATACGGCCTCCCAAAAATATACAAAGAAGGCATACCTCTCAGACCCATAGTCAGCTCCAGAGGAGCACCACTACAAAACCTGGCTAAACACCTAGCTACAGCCCCATGCTGAAACAGCAGCTTCTCATGTACAAAACTCATACCACTTCTTGGAAATGATCAAAGATCTACACGTGGAGCAAGAAGATCTGCTTGTAAGTTTTGACGTGGTTTCACTATTCACTCAAGTCCTGATAAAAGAGACCCTCGAAATCATAAAAAATAAATACCAACCAGCTAAACACCTCATGGAACTAACAGAACACTGCTTAACCAACACATATTTCATATACAAAGGACAAAGATACAAACAAATTGAAGGAGCCCTCATGGGATCACCACTGTCACCTGTCATTGCAAACCTGTTCATGGAAGAATTTGAATCCAGAGCCCTGGCTAATGCCATTCTTAAACCCAAACTATGGTTAAGATATATCGATGACACATTCATGATTTGGCCCCATGGACAAGAAAACCTAAACAATTTCCTAACACACCTAAACAGCGCACACCCCAAAATCAAGTTCACCATGGAAACAGAAACAAACAAACAACGACCATTCCTAGATGTACTAATCTACAAGAAAACAGATGGCACACTAGGACACACCATATACCAGAAGAAAACACACACCAACCGCTACCTCAACGCCCAATCCCACCACCACCCAGCACAGATAAACTCCGTGGCTAAAACACTAATTACTAGAACCAAACACCTGGCAGACAAGACACACATTAAGACAGAACTATGCACCCTGACTAAAATATTGACAGCCAACGGCTTCCACAAAAGCAAAATCACCAACTTGATCCACAAAAACACACTGAGACATAATAGAGACCCAGAAGATGAACAGACCTATGGAACAGCTGTCCTGTCCTACATAAGAGGCACTACAGACCAAATTAGTAAGATTCTATACAGACACCACATCAAGACTGCCTTCAAAACAGACAGAGAAATAGCAGCCATCCTCAGGAACCCCAAAGACAAAATTGACCTGGAAAACCAAGGCATATATGAAGTCCCCTGTGCATCATGCCCAGCCACATACATTGGACAGACCAATAGAAGAATAAGCACCCGCCTGGATGAACACAAAAATGCAGTCAAAAAGCTGGAACACACTTCCTCACTAGTCCAACACATGGAAGCCACAGGTCATAACATCAACTTCAATGGCACCAAAACCCTAGCCACCATAGAAAATCCCAGCCACAGAATCATCAGAGAAGCCATAGAGATTGAAAAAAGACCAGAAAGCATGAACAGAAGAGATGATTCCACCAGGCTGTCAATCATTTGGAAGCCTGCACTCACAAACAAAAAAATCTCCACACCACAAGCCAGGCAAACACCTAGGCACAAACAGATCCCCCCTGATACCTCCAGCTCAAACACACCCCAACCAGGCACCCAGATGAAACCCAGCTTCCTAACTAATGATAGCCGTCCATTTACCCGAAGCCAAGCTGCACTAAAGGCCTCCAATAAAGTAACACAATGTTGCCAGCCAATCAAGATACAAAAAGAGCCCCTCCCCCCCAAAAAACAGACAGAAGATATTAGTAGCAGAACACAGCAAACTCCAAGACCAATAAACATAGACCAAGACTCTCAACCAATCAGGAGGAAGAAAAAACCATTCTGACACAGCAATAGGTTGCCCCAAATTTAAATCTGAAACCACTGTAAAAGTCTGACTCACAGACAAACACCATACAGAAGCCTGATGATGGCAGATGAGATTCTGCTGAAACGTTGCTACAACTTTAAAAGCACCACTATTATGACGTGGGAAAATACCCGAACAAAGCTGAATGCCAGACATACATACATACATACATACATACATACATACATACATATATGAACACACTGCACTTTATTTATTTATCCAAGGCTCTTATTATGACTCTCTTCTCCAGCAGCTTCAAAGCCAAGCCTCAAGTGTTGAAATATTGATAAGAGTCCAGGAAAGCACCTGTAATAATATTTTGCTGTGCTCTCCCTCTATCTTATCACGTTGAAATGTCCTTGAGAAGGAGTCTTCTTACAGTTCTCTCCAATTCAAATAAAGTATTTTCAAGCCTCTAGTTGGCAGTGTTGCAAAGTTTCTTAATGCTCTTCCCCCCCCCAGCCAAAAAAAAGGAATAATGTATACAAAAAAAAGAAAAAAAATAACCAAAGGGAGCCTCTATCCTAAAGAAAATTAAAAAATCAAAAGGAGCATAAAAATATATATAAGAGAAAATTCAATCCAGTTACCTACAAAGTCACATTAAAGTCCCCAGAAAAAAAGTAGAAAAAAAAATCCAAGCCTCAATTTGACATCACTTTAAAAAACGCTGCTCAAAACAGTTTTGGTCAAAAAAAAAAATCTCACAGGTTTCTTCTTTGTTCAGGATGCCCTTTCAAACCTCAGCGAATTTACAACACAAAAGAAGTTTCTCACCCAGCCGACACACTTTCTTTCCAGCCACTTTCTTTCTGGAGCTGTCCCGACTTCAGCAGCTATGGGGGCTGCCTCTCCGCCGCCAGCAAAAGGGCTTCTCCCAGATCAAACCAGAGATTTTGCGATATCTCTGGGATCCTGGGACAGTGCCCTTCACAATCCCCGTCTCTACGGGACGGTTTAGGTCCGTTGGGACCGACTAGGGGCGAAAATATCAGCTGCGATCTCAGAGCCCCGAGATCGCAGCTGTATTGCCGAAATGAAGCTCCGCCTTCTCCCCTGGGTCTTGGGGCATTTTTGATTGCTTTTAGTTTGCTATTTTGTGGGGTGAATGCCTTGTTTATCAATTAGGTACCCCAGGAACTCTACTTTATCTGTACACAGTTGACATTTATTTTTTTTTAACCTTAAGGCCGGAGTCTTTAAATTTCTGGAGAACCAATTTAAGACGCTTTTCTGGTATTTCTCTATTCGGGGCAGCAATTAAAACGTCATCAAAGTATGGTATGACCCCTTTGATCCCTTGCAAGAGTCTCTCCATCAAACTTTGAAAAATCCCTGGAGCTACGCGAACTCCGAATTGGAGTCGGTTGCACTTAAAGGCACCTCGGTGCGTAACTATCATTTATGCCTCTGCTGTTTTTTTTATCGACAGGCAGTTGTTGGTACGCCTGTGCTAAATCCAATTTAGCGAAGACTTTTCCGCCCCTCAGGGAATGGAGAAGGTGTTGTACCACCGGCACCGGGTAAGCGTTCTGTTGAACGGCGTGATTCAGGGTGGCTCGGTAGTCCTCACAAATCCTTAATGATCCATCCAGTTTGATGGGTATTGTTAGGGATAACATTGTTTTTACCCTAACTGGTTTAGGTAAATAATAATATGTAATCATAGTTTGGATGTTAAAGTGTCTGCAACTTTAACTGTGGGATAGTAATTAAGGGAGTGGTTGTGAAAGCACTTTAAAAGAGGCAAGACGGCAGCTTGCTATCTCTCTGGCTTTGATGATTCCTGATTACTGCAAGGAAACAAGTCTGCATTGCTCGAACGGGAGAGAAAACAAAGGACTGACTTGTAAGTGAATTGACATAGGGTATTCAACACGGACTTTGCTAACTGAATATCCCTGAATGGACTGACTAAATGATACATGACTATTGGACTGTTATTTTGACTATGCTATGAACTCATAATGGAATAAACTATATTTTAGATAGCACAAGCGTATCTGTTATTTTTACTGTATGTTAATAAACATATAAGCTTAGCTCACTCATTTATCTGTGTGCCTATCTGACTAAGCTGCACATTCTGTTTAGCTTGTCTCCCTAACCCTGGTTGGGGAAACCAGGCTTAACAGGTATTATGATTGGGGTTTCCCAACGAGCATGGTTGTTGGTTCTAAAACACCCTGGGCTATTAATTTATCAAGCTGCTCGTCAATCTTTGGTTTAAGGGCAAAAGGTACCCGACGAGGCTTAAGGCGGATGGGTTACTTCAGGGTTAAGGTTAAATGATATTGGGGTCTCCTTGTACTCGCCTAGTTTGTCTGCAAAGACGTCCTGGAATTCCTGGACGAGGGCCTCTTCCCAGTCGTCGCTTCTGGCTTGGTGAATGCCGGCTACCTCGATCCCGAGTGGGGAGAACCATTGAAGGCCTAACAAGCTAGGCCGATCATGGTCGACGACGGTCAATGGTAAAGATGCAGTACGATATTTGAATGAGACCTGGACTAGGCTGGATCCAATAACCAAAATTCAGTTCCCTTGATAATCCTTGAGTATGATTCTTTGGGTTCTGAAGTCTTGTCGCCGGACGGCAGGGATTAATTGCTTAAGGGTCTTCCAGGAAACCATCAAGAGGGACGATCCTGAATCGACTTCCATCACGCAGGGCTGGTTTTCGATGGCGACCTTCACTTGGATCTTCTTTGCATCTAGTGATGAGGCGTGACCAATTGTAATGGTTTGGTGTGCCTCTTCTCATTTCGTTGAATTGGCCAGTGGTTTATTTCTGTAGGAGTGGTTGTTCCATTGGTGATTCAAATGTTCCCGACTCACAGGATGATTCCCTGTGGTTTGGCAGTAGTTGGTTCCCCTCTGAAATGGGCTTGATCCTTGCTTGCTTCTATAGACCTTTCCGATGTGGCCTCTTTTCCCACAAAAGTGGCAGAGCGCATCGAGGAATTTGCAGTCTGATCGTGGGTGGTTTGCCCCACAACCTGCGCATTGGTGCTGTAGTCTCTGATTACGCTGGTGGCGTTGGTCATGTTCAGACCGTAGGCCACGTTCAGACCAGAACTGGTTGACCTCCTCCTCATCACTTTCTGATGACGATTCGAGGTCCTCGTGGTGGGTTGCCGTTGTGTGTCTCACTAGGCAAGGTGAGGTTTCGCTGGCAAGTTGGCGGAGTGGTGCATTGGTGCGGCGCATTCGGGCAGCCGACTTCCTGGTTGCTTCTGCTGCAGTAGCGTCAGCGATGGCATCTGCAAGGCTGATGTCGCCTTTCGCCATCAGCTTACTCTGCACATGTGGTTCATCTAATCCCAGAATTTTTCGGTCTCTCAGGGCTTCTCCGAGGTCAGCGAACCCACAGAGGCCTCCCAGGTTCCGGAGATCCACGATGAAATCTGCAACACTCTCTCCTTTCCACTGGTCTCTCTTGTAAAATTCATGTCTTCGGACAAGCGTTGGTACGGTAGGTGCATAGTGGGCCCGTAGAAGGGGCTCGAGGACGTCCCAGTCCATAGTTTTCACCTCAGCCATTTTTGCCAGTGCCTTGGCCATCTTAAAAACAGCAGGACCGCAGTGGGTCAGGAATACCGCTTGCTTTTTTCCCGTAGTGGCATGCTTCAAGTTGTTGGTCTCCAGAAACAACTGGAACTGGTCCATGTATGAGTCCCAGTCTTCTTGTGCCGGGTCAAATGGAGCGGGTGGTATGGCACCGCCAGACATGGTTTCTGCTGTCGATGTGCCTTCAGCCACGTGCTCTGTTTGGTGCTCTGTAGTGTTCAGTCAGCTCTGACGTCTCCGTATCCCATCCTCGTCGCCAGTGTTAGTTCTGCACATGGGCGCAAGGAACAGAGACGAGGCAGTGAACTTCAACTCTTTATTAATCATTCTGAACAGAGCAAAAACCCTAGGGCAGCAGCAGCCCTTTTATAGGGCAGGCTGCCAATCTAGTAACCAATGTGAAACATGGAGTGTTAAACCCTTTAACCAATGAGAGTGGCTCATTAACAGCCAATCAGATTCTCCTGAATGGACCAATCCGATATCGCTATTATCGGCCAATCAGAAGCGCAGGATTAGAACCCTACTTTTTCTAAAGGTTTGATAAAACTTTATTTAAGCATTTTATTAGTTCATAATAGGTTATATGTCTCCCACTGAGGCAGGGAGCATTGCCTAGCTTTAAAAATTAATATGGGCCAATGCTAATCTTTTTGCAGACCCCATTGACCTGTGGCATTTTCAGTCCATTTTATTTTGCATTCATTTTTGTTCACCCCATAGCAGTGGCTGGACTTGAGGACAAACCCTCAATCCAGACAGTTGCCTTGAGCACGCAAACCCATGCCCAGACAACTGAGTAAAGGTTTTGCTGCTTTTCTGTCTCTCAGACTGTTGTTGTTGGGTTTGTTTTTTTTACTTGCAAAATGGAAAGTCCATCAAACCTAACTCAAAGGACAGACGAGACAGATAATAACTGTTGATGCAAATAACAACTGTGAAATGAAACAACATTCGGCCAGGAGCAATGGCAGTTAATCCAAATCAAGTCTGCATGTGTCCACCACAGCTTTTGGAGGAAGAAGTGTAATTTCTTTGAGTTCCTGAAGGGAAAGTAGGATAACCATCTAATAAACAAATAGATCTGTCAAAGGTTTAAAGAAACTCAATTGGAAGATATTTGCTGAGAAATATACCAGAAAGGGCCAATTAAACTGTAAAGCACTGACGCGCCTGATGCAGCATTCCCTTGGTTATAAATCAAGAACATTCTTGTCAAATCAGGTATTCCGAACTAGCAGGCTCGTAATCCTGCAAACCTGATTGGCCATCAACAGCAGGCTCGTAATCCTGAAATCCTGATTGGTCCGTAAACAGCAGGTCGTGATTGGTCACTCCAGACTGATCCGATTGACTAGTTAACGGGCTGCCGCGATTGGACGCTCCAAGCGCAGCAAGCTTGAATCATTGTCATTGGACGCTTTGGCAGCAGCCAACTCTATAAAAGGAGCTGCTGCTGCCAGACTCATTGCTCTGTTCTGAAGTCACTAATAAAGAGTTGAAGTTACTATCCGATGTCTCGTCTCCATTATTACACCCATCCTCCAAGATATTACATCAGGTATAGTTATAAAAAGAGCTCTTTGCTGCAGAAAACTTGAAATCTATTTGATTTCAGGTTTTCTGCGGCAAAGAACTCTTTTTTTAGTTATACCTGATTCACCAGCTTCCTTGGGAACTCTAGCCTGGGGAGAAATCAGCACATGAGGGCATGGTCTGGCTTTCAGGTTCTCCAGTTTCTTTCCTCTGGAAAGAATTCATTTGGGGGTGGGGAAATATTCCTTTCCCAAAGAATCCAGTTTGGCAAAGCTGCCCACTACAATTGTCCAAGGACTTTCCTTTTAATAAAAGGATTAAAGAAGAAGTAGACCAAAGGTCCCACAATCTAAATGCTGTGGAAAAAAACCAACAAATTCCTTTAAAAACAAAAAAGCCTAAGGTTACAAATCAAAGGTGCTTAGAAAAGGAAAAGTGACTGGGGAATGGGAAGGGGCAGAGTAAACAGACTAGGTGCTAATCTGTATGTCATTGTGCAGTCCTGGGGCTAAATCATGACAGCAAGGCCATTCAACAGAGCTCCATTGTGTGGAGATAAAAATAAGGAAATTAGCATCCAAATTGGAGCTTGCAAACAGGGAAAAAGCTTAGCCTTAGACCTTGCTTGAAGATGGAAAGTTTCCAAATTGCAGAAGAGCAAGTAGAAGAGGGGACTGGCCACCTTCTTGGCTCCACCCACACCTGGGCACAATCCCTTCTTGCTACACCTAGAGAGAAAGATATATATATAGATAGATATATACATATATCTGCATGGCACAAACTTTTGGACAATCCTTTTACATCTTTGGCCTTATTATTGCCAGTCCACCAGCTCCAGCCCAGCCATGAGGAAAGAAGTCTGCACCGTTGTTTTTCTCCGCGCTGTCTTCACCGAGTTCTTGGCAACCATGATTTTTGTGTTCTTTGGTTTGGGCTCAGCCTTGAAGTGGCCATCGGCCTTGCCAAGTGTCCTTCAGATTTCCCTGACATTTGGCTTGGCAATTGCAACAATGGTACAGACCTTTGGTCATATCAGCGGTGGTCATATCAACCCAGCGGTGACCATCGCCTTCTTCGTTGGGAACCAGATCTCTTTCCTCCGGATGTTGTTTTACATTGTGGCTCAGCTGCTGGGGGCCATTGCTGGTGCAGGCATCCTTTATGGAGTGACCCCCTCCAATGCCCGTGGTAATCTGGCAGCCAATGGGGTAAGTACATCTCTCACAAGGTGGTGGTTGGGTTTAATAATCCGTAGGAGGAATACTCAGGCAGGTCCAAGGAAAATTTGCTTCTCAGGGGAAAAGAAGTAGCAGCTATTCTGTTCCTGGAAACTGGTGCAAGAGTATCTTTTCCATTCCCAGAGAGCAGGTGGTACAACAGATGGAACGTAAGAGGGAAATGTTCTGTTATCCTTGGCCCAAGAATTTTACTAGCATGCATGGAGCTATTTACAAGGCAGAGCTCTTTGCAAATTTCTCCATATCCTAAGAGGATGAGTGAATCAGTTTAAAAAGGAAAGCAAGAAATGCATTAGCTCAATCACTGCCATCGATCAAAGGATCAGCAGGAACAGCGTAAAGAATCTACCTAGAGTTATTGGTTGCTTATTAAAGATTCATTGTTTTCCTTTTGAAAAACTTTTCCCAGTAATTTCAGACTTGGTGCAAATTTGTGCGTGTTGACGTGTGTGTTCTTAGAAAGGCATCAAAAGAATGGTTGCATAGGATTTACATGCATGTACACAAGCATACACATACGTATCATTTACTATAATGTTCCTCCAAGCCTCCTGAAAAATATCTTTGGATAATCAGGGTAATCAATTTCGGGTCAATGCAAGGACTGAGGGCTCTGAACAGAAAAGGATGGTCACGGACAGCTACAAACATGTAGAACAGGCCTATCTCAAGATCCCTGGAAAACATCCCAGGGCAGCATTAAATTCATTGAATCCAAGATTTCATCATAATAAATTAGACAGACAATCTGGGAAGCTTGTGAGAAACACCATTAGAGCTGGACAAAAAAAGATATAAAAAACAGCATGGGGATAATATTTGAAGGACCATGTAAAAGCAAATCTCAAGGTTTGTTTGGCTCTTGGTGACTGCAGGGACACATTTAAGTTTTCTTTGCAGCAAAATGGAAATAATTTGCAACACCCATAAACCTCCCTTATTAAATGCAAGTGGGAATTTCAGATCTCTTCTCTAAGAATTACAATAGAATTTGAGACCACTTCTATTCAGAACTATGCCATGATTTCACATTATGGACAATGTCCCTTTATTCCATGTTTTTCCCAAGGACCACTTTATTATTTTTGTAAATAATTCAAGGTGTCCAATACCTAATATCCCTTCCTTCTCCTATTTTCCCCAGAACAGTCCTGTGAAGTGGTTTGGGCTGAGAGAAAGTGACTAGCCCAAAGTCACCCAGCCGGTTGTCATGTTAAAGCAAAAGTAGGACTCCCCAAGCCTTGGTTTCTAGACTGGTACCTTAACCACTAGGTCAAACCAGCTTTTATTTCTCTCTTTATTTCTCCCTTTTATTTCTCCATCACTTCTTACTTCATCAGCACTTATTATCACAATGATTTAGATATTGGTAGATATTGCATCAATTGTCTAATTGCAGCTATTAGAAGAAAAACCTAAGGAGAAAGAACTGAGAGCCTCTTGCCCCATGAAAGCTTTCTATTTGCATTATGACCCCAACTAAAGTAAGCATTGCTTTAGGTGGTAAAAAGATATATGTAAATCCACAATGGAAGTTAAAATGAAGTATATTAACAACAGTCTTTTCTAAGTCAAATAATGCAGATTCTTGTGTTAAGTATGATATCAGGACCCATGTAAAAGTCAGGATACCTCCAATTACCCAAAAGAAACTTTAAATTTATTCCAAATTACTGAACAATCTCTTATCTTTCCTTTTGTTATCTTCAACAAGCCCCAATGATTTAGAGGCCATTTGACATAGATACAACATTATCCAAAGGAAAATATTCCAGATGGGATGAAGGAGACCAGGCTTAATTTCTGTGACCAAGATACTATATGAAAGAGGTTTTACGAAATCATTCTTAACGCCCAAAGAACCATGCTCTGTTTTTTTTGCAGAGCTTTTTAAGCCTCTAAGCTTCCTCTTTTGGGAAGGTGTCTCTAATCTCATACCTCTGCTGAAACTTGGTAAATGGAATTGTTTGTTTGAGATTAAGGAGCACCACTCCCCAGTGACACAAGAAAAGCCATTATGCAGAATTAATTGCAGATCACATATCAAAAAATTTCAATTACAACACAGTCACAAAGCTCTGTTTCGCGGCATTCACAATTTCTTTTGATTTTTGGCAAAAATGACTTCCTGACAAGAACATACCAGATTAAAGTCTAAACCTGTGCCCTTTTTCTTCAAATAGCTTAGCAACAACACAACAGCAGGTCAGGCTGTGGTCGTGGAGATTATCCTGACTTTCCAGCTTGTCTTGTGCATTTTTGCCTCAACTGACAACCGCCGAAATGACAAAATGGGATCTCCGTCTCTCTCCATTGGATTGTCAGTCACCCTGGGCTGTCTGGTGGGGGTAAGTGTTGTTGGTGCACATTGTGCAAAAGCCAAAGAAAGGAGCAAATGGAAGGAGCGTAGGACTCATCATTGCCACTCTTGGGTAACCACCCTCAGATCCTAAGGTGCTCTAACTATTACAGTCTGTTTGTCCTCCTGTGCAAGCAGCTTGTGTGTGAAATCCAGGGGAATAAGACATCTGTAGCTACAATCTTTTCTGCAAAATAGAACCATTAGGAATATGGGGATTTTCTGAGAATAAGATAACTTCCTGGGCAACATCTTCCCAGTTCTAAGGCACAAAATTTCAAAACAAACTTAGGATCTACTGTAGGCACCGTAGGCCAGGCATTTCCAACCCACAGCCTGCAGGCCACATACTGTACATCCTGGACAATTAGTAAAATGGCCTCACAATAAAAAGAATATTTAAAAAATAAAGTTTGTTATTAATACCATACTGTGTTATGTAATTTACCCAAGACGATTCCTCTTCACTCAGTGCAGCCCAGGCAGCCCAAAGAGTTGGAAACCCAAGTTGTGATCAGAAGCTTTTGTGAGTGGTGTAATTAACCAAATTCAAAACACTCAGTCCTCACAATCCCTTTAGTGCCTGTGTTGAACTTTATGCTGGCTGTCTTTCCTCCAAATCTCAGCAAAGATGGTAAAGCCTCTGTCTGTAGCATCAAGCCACCACTTGATTTGTATTGCCTGACCTTTTGTGTTCTCCATGACTGGTGCTGGGAGCAGGATCTATGGGACGCCTTTTAATATTTGCCTGCTGTGATACAAAAAACCAGGTTTCCCTTAATATATGGCAAGATAAGTGGTAGCTGAAGGATTTTCCAGGAAAGGGATCAGACAGATTCTTAGAAAACTTCGCCTTGAAGTGGCAAGGGAATTTTATATGCCTAACCTATTTTCTTGTTCTCCTCTATAGATCTATTTCACTGGCTGCTCTATGAATCCTGCCAGGTCTTTTGGACCTGCAGTTGTCATGAAAAAATTTACCTCTGCTCACTGGGTAAGAAGTGGATTTATCATAGCAGCATAGCTCATAGTAATCAAAATGAAATGGATGGAACCATGTTCTTAATGGCAGTTTTCTAGAGGAAGGAATGCTTATTCAGTTAGAAGATGACATAAAACTGGGAAGGATAACTGAAGAAAATAGAATATCCAAGATATAATAATAAGTTAGAAAAGTGGAATGAAAAGAACAGAATGGAATTTAATACAGATAAATGCAAAGTTCTTCATGAAAAATAAATAAATCCACAGGTATAGCGTGGGCAATACCTACCTTAATAACATTACATAAAAAAAGGACCTTGATGTTGTAGTTTATCAAAGTGAGAGTTGGTCAACAGAAATATAGTTTCCAAATCATAAGAAATGGATTCTTCCACTAAGTAGAAATGGGGTTGGATTATGGTCTATTCCAGATCAGTAACATCATAATCTAATATATAACTCAATATATAGCCCAGAAATATTTCAAAAAAAAAAATAGCATTATTCTCTTCTGCTTTGCAACCATGTTGAGCCAAAAATTCAATAACATTCGGAACAGAACAGGATTTCTGTGTCTCTAGTCTCACATGTTCATATCTCAACTGAAACTGTGGTTCTTAAAATGTGAGCTGAAAAAGCTATGAAATGCAGAAGCCCATGACAATCACCACAAATCTCACTGAAAAGTTATTTCCTTCCTTGGAAATTGTGTTTTTGTTTGTCTGTCTTTGTGTTTTGATAAAAAAAGAATCTTCAAATTGATGTAAATTTCACAAGAATCAGAAGACCATCAAGGAATGGATATATACGTCGCTACCCAGATACATTTCATACTAGCTTCTGAAAAGTCACAGAGATTTTGTACAAACAGAAACAATTCAATCTTTCTGAAATTCAGAAGCATTATGAAGTAGGCTGTTTCACATAATATGCTAGGTCAAAACAAATTTTATTGTGTCTTCATGTGATATTCTGATTCGCACAACTTGTTAAAATAATGAATAGCATTTCAGAACCTATCAAACCTACTCAGTCCCTTTTAACCAAAACCCGGGTTTAAACAAACCCACCAATGCAGTAAATGTATTACCTGTGCTATGGCTTAGCTGGGGAAATTTGAAAGTCTTTAACTAAATCCTTGTATTGGTTTTTTAGGTGTTCTGGGTTGGACCCATTTCTGGAGGCATTCTAGCTTCTCTGTTGTACAACTACCTTCTGCTTCCTCACTCAATGAATATGTCTGAAAGAGTGGCCATCATCAAAGGTACTTACGAGTCAGAGGAAGAGTGGGAAGAGAAAGAGAAAAGCATGGAAATGTCTTCATAAACAAAGACAATCAGAAGGAGGGAGAAAAGGAACCTGATGGCTTGCATGATGATAAACACTCACTGTATACCTTGTAAGCCCAAGAAACTTCCCCCAGTGCCCAGGACCTGAAGAGTCTAAATACTTGCCTAAATAACTGTCTTGAACCCGCGGCTGCATGTATATGAGTGCATGAGAAAACATGGCTCATTCAAACAGCAAAAATCAGACAAGGACATTTTTGTCCTGGGAGTACAAAAATCTGGATGTGCTCCAGGACTGTTCTATCCACATTTTTTTTTCACAACAGGGCACAGTCATTTGTTTAAATATTGACATCTGACTTCATGGCAGGAGTCCAGAATTTGCCACTATAGGTTTATTGATATGCTCCAGACTTTTATTTTTTTTTGGGGGGGGGGGAAGCACAGTGACTTGAGCTCATCTCATCTAGGCATCAATATTTGTCACTTGTTTTGAAATGCGTAGGATATCTTTAATCTTAATATTTAAGGCAGCCAAAATATGAAGCAAAACCCTGGGCTGAAGGCCGCTATGGTTGGCTTGTGAAAGAGGGAAAAACTGACAGCAGCTTGTGAGGATTTATAGGAAGTCCCCGAAAGGCAAATCTTTAAAAAAAAGGTAGTACTTTAAGATCCATAAATGGTTTTCTTTTCAGAGAATGCCAAAGGAAGCAAGTGTCCTCAGGAAATACCTTTAGCTATTCCCTTCCTCAAGTGATTTCAGGGTTCAAAGGTGTTGTGAATGTATAAAGTTTTAATAAAGCGTGAGCTTGGAGTAAAGTGCAGGGTTCTGGCCCTGCACTTCTGATTGGCTGTTAAACGGCCGGATCGGATTGGCCTGCTCCGGAGAATCCGATTGGCCCTTAACAGAGAGTTCCTATTGGTTATGAGAGCTAGCGCTCCTCGTTGGTTATTGGTTAATAGTTACAGGGTTTGTCTATATAAGGCGGGTTAAAACTGCTATGTCAGAAGTCACGATGTAAATAAAGAGCTGAAGTTCACCGTTCAGAGGCTTGTCTCCTTTCTTTCTCGCCCATGCTCCAAACATAACAAAAGGGAATAGAGCACATCAAAGTTCCTTGCTTTGGCTTAATTTCTATCTTACATAGATCTCCAAAAGCAACAGACAAAAATCCTTTCAGGGCTGTTCAATGGAGCTCAGTCTATCTCCCATAGCCATTTAGGTTATCCTGACTCAATTCTTCCATGTTTCTGATGCGGAGAGAGAAGGAGCGGAGAGTGGAGAGTTGCCATCATTAGATCAAGTCAACGGGGGAGATCAGGAGAGATCAGAAGCGCAATTAATTGGTAGAAATGGGACCAGGAGTAAAACCAATAGCGGTAGGTGGAAATTGGCTCTGATAGCTGACAACAATGTGCTGGGATTCCAGATACAGACAGAGAAGCAGCATAGGAAGGTGCAATAACACGGGAGTGCGATGCACTTATAATACCTGATGAATCACCACTTCACTCTCCCTTTCCTGCCTCAGGGTAACACCAAATGGATTCCCTCCCCCTCCCCTGCCCTCCACAAAAGAATGAGGATAATTTTAGAAAGAATTCTCCCCAGAATGAGAAAGATATGATTTTTCTTAGCGTTCTGGGGAAAGATCAGGACCAGATAACGTCCATGTGGACAAAATTAAATTGGCTTCAAAAGGGTTCTCTGGTGGACCGATCTATTTGCAGAGAAAGATAATCTTATCTGGCAGGCCTAAAGACCAAGAGAAAATTCCCTGATTGACAATGGAGGTGGTTCACTTCAAGAGAATGCGAGGAAAGGCCAAACCAAAAGTTGAATTTTAAGAAAGCCTACCACCTTTTATGAGGGGGGAAAGCCCCCTCATTCTCCACTTAAAAGTCCAGAACAAATGTTACACGCTTGTCTGCTTTATAACTTAATTTTGGAGGGAACAGGCCATGCCCAACTATTGTTTTTCTGCAAAAGAAGAATGTGTTTTGCCTGGGAGCTTTGTCATTATTTGTTGTTTTTTTTATTATTTATTATCAATAAAAAAGAAAGACTGTGTATAATAACCTTTGGCTGATAGTGTGTGAGATTTAAGGAACAGCATCGGGGAGAAGAGGCAAGGAAGTGAAAATGGCAGCACACCTATACAGTGGATGCACCATCGTCTTTGTAAATGTATGTCAGTGTGTGTACAGAAAAGACAGGGTTTTAATCACACTTAATGCAGCCACCATCTTGTTTCTCCCCCACCTTTCCTCGTCAAGGATATCTGATGAGCCATCTACAGGGAGCCCTCTACTTAAGACCACAATTGAACCCTATATTTCTGTTGCTAAGTGAGATTGTTAAGTGAGTTTTGCCCCATTTTATGACCTCCCTTGCCACATTTGCTAAGTGACTCGCTGCAGTTGTTCAGTTAGCAACATGGTTGGCAAGAAAAACCAAAAGTACACATATAGACTGGGTGAAACAAGGTTCAATAGCAGTAACTGTGAGAGGGATCTTGGAGTCTTACTGGACAACCAGCTAAATACCGTGTTTCTCACAAAATAAGGCTGGGCCTAATTTTTTTTTTTTGACCCCTGAAAAAACATCTAGGCTGTCTTTTTGGGGGTAACTTAATTTTCTCCCCCACCGAGAGTGGCCCATACATACCTCGCTGCAAGGCCGCTTCTATCGGCCGAAGAAAGCTCCCCAAAGGCAGAGTCCCCAGCTGCTCCAGGGTGTGGCGTGGCTGCCCGTGTCCCCGCGCCTTTAGGCAGTCTCTTTCGGGCGATGGAAGTTCCCCAAATGCAGTCACCAGCCACTTTGATCGGCCGGTAGAAGTGGCCTCAGGGTGATCACACACACACACACATACACACACTCCTCTTGCCACGAGGCCACTTCTGTCGGCAAATGAAAGCTCCCTTGAAGGCAGTCCCCAGCCGCTTCAGGGCGAGGTGTGGCTGCCCATGTCCCTTCACCTTTCGGCAGTCTCTTTCAGGCGATGGAAGCTCCCCAAATGCAGTCACCAGCCACTTCAATCAGCCGGTAGAAGCGGCCTCGCAGCGAGGGGAGTGTGTGTGTGCACTCACTCCAAGGCTGCTTCTATTGGCTAATTGAAGTGGCTGGTGACTGCACTTGGGGAGCTTCCATCGCCTGAAAGAGACTGCCCTAAAGGCGAGGGGACACGGGTAGCCATGCCACACCCTGAAGCGGCTGGGGACTCTGCCTTCAGGGAGCTTTTATCGGCTATCGGGGTATTCTAGCCTAGGCTACCTGCAGGGCACTCCTAAAGGCAAGTTTTCTCCCCATCCCCCCTGCCCTTCCCCCACCCATTTCTCTTCACCTCGTGTAGTTCTAACAAACAATGTGAGAAATGGCAGGGAAACGCATGATTTAAATAGGCCTAAATTTTGGGGGCGGGGCTTAATTTCACCTCATGCCTAGAAATCATGCTGGGCCTTCCTATTGGTGGAGGCCGTGTTGTTGGAGAAACACGGTATGAGCCAGCAGTGTGCAGCAGCCGCCAAAAAAGTTAATGCAATCCTAAGTTGTATTAACAGAGGGATACAGTCAAGATCAAGGGAAGTACTAATACCACTCTATAAAGCCTTAGTAAGACCACTCCTAGAGTACTGCATCCAGTTTTGGTCACCACATTATAAAAAAGATGTTGAGGCTCTAGAAAAAAGTATAGAGAAGAGCAACCAGGATGATTAGGGGACTGCAAACTAAAACACATGAAGAATGGTTAGAGGAACTGGGCTTGGCTAGTCTACTGAAGAGAAGGACCAGGGGAGACATGATAGCGGTCTTCCAATATTTGAGGGGCTGCCACAGGGAGGAAAGGGTCAAGCTATTTTCTAAAGTGCCTGTAGGCCAGACAAGGAATAATGGATGGAAACTGAACAAGGAGAGATTCAACCTGGAAATAAGGAGAAACTTTCTGACAGTGAGAACAATCAACCAATGGAACCGCTTGCCCTCAGAAGTTGTGGAAGCGCCATCACTTGAGACTTTCAAGAAGAGATTGGACTGTCATTTGTCAGAAATGGAGTAGGGTCTCCCGCTTGGGCATGGGGTTGGACTAGATGACCTACAAGGTCCCTTCCAACTCTGATTATCTGTATGGTTGTTAAGTGAATCTGCCTTCCCTATTGACTTTGCTTGTCAGAAGGTCACAAAAGGGGATCACATAACCCAGCGAAGCTGCTTGTGTGAGTCTGTTATCAAGCCTCCAAATGTAAATTACATGACCATGGGGGATGCTGCAATGATCATAAGTGTGCAAAATGGTCATAAGTCACTTTTTAATGGTTGTAAATTTGAATGGTCACTAAATGAACTGTTGTAAGTCAAGGACTACTTATACTTCAATTGCGAGAGACAATAAGTTAAATGATTTATATAAGAAAGCTGGTTATCCCCAGGGAGCAAAATGGAGGCCCAAAACCTACTGAAACGTTTAGTTTTCTTTCGACTGATTTGAATCCATTTAACTCAAATTTACCATCTCCAAACAGGACCAACATCTTGAAGACAACAGCAGTTTGACCCTTTAGATTTCAGAGGTGGTATTCAGCAGGTTCTGACCAGTTCTGGAGAACCAGTAGCAGAAATTCTGAGTAGTTCAAAGAACTGGCAAATCCCACCTCTGACTGGAGATTTTACAGTATCCTTCCCTTGCTATGCCCACCAAGCCACGCCCACAGAACCGGTAGGGGGAAAAAAATTGAATCCCACCACTGTTAGATTTGCATAGTCTAGACTAGCCCCACCTCTCAAATTATGCCTTGGCCACATCAACTCATCAATCAGATTTGGGGTGGGGGAGGCGAATGACTTTACATTGTGATGGAGGACCTCCTAAGCAGGTGCTACCTGGGAAACCCGGATGTAAGATGCAAAAGGCGCTTATCTCAGCATGCCCTGATTTTTCTTTACACTTATGAAATAGGAGAAAAAAGTTCTGCTTTGTTTCTTTCCATCTTTGCTGTTCCCAGGTAAGATGGCAGAGCAAAAGAAAACATTGGCTGCTGGAAGATTGGCAGATGGAGGGTCTCCTGGTTATGATGTAGTCAGGCACTGTCGCCTTGCCCAAGGTAGTCAGGTCTAGTGGTACTACCAGGCTTCCCAGTGACAGCCAACATATGTTTACGAGGCCACTAGCGATATGTTGACTGCCTTGAGTTGTTTATTTGTCTTCTGTTGTTATTTTTACAAACAAAAATTGGTGTGACATGACAGCCATGATTTGTTTTGCAGTCTTTAGTCTCCTGCAATATTTTATTCTTACTATTCTTATGAGGACAAGGAAAGAAAGCCTAAGGGAGCTGTTAATATAAATGAGAACACTGGTATGCACAACAAAACCAACCAAGGTAATACTGATCACCCAGCTGATCTGCTTCCCAATCATTCGCTATCTTTCTGTGGTAAGCTATTTCGGTCAATTTCTCTTTCTTGTAGCAAGTTTGTGAATAGCAGCACAGGGGAAGGATATAGGGAGTGAATTTATAAGTCTCACCGAGAGCTTATGAAGCAGAGTAAGCAATCTAGCATTCTGATGTGGCTAAACCAGCAGGTTTGCAACCTTAAACATTCAAAGAGTCATTTGGGCCTGTTTCCCACAGAAAAGAAAACATTGGGAGCCAATAATTCAACAACCGACGTGACTGAGTGGGCATGGCCAACTTGACGTCACTCCCTCCCACTCAGTCACCTCCTGCTCTGGAATATGGAGCGAGTCTCCATCCCCCGCCATCACCCTTACCTTCTCAGGCCAGGCAAGGAGTGATGGGGAAGGGAAGGGCCAGCCAGTGATGGGATCATCTGACAGGGAGTTGCGGCAGAGGGCTGAAAGAGCCACTTGTGGCTCCAGAGCTGCAGGTTGCAGCTCTCTGGGCTAAACTATAACTCTCGGTCTGCTTTACAATTGCTCATGCTTTGTAAATATCTTCAGAGTTGTAATTCAGCATACCATTGGATGTCTACTGCTTTTATCTGTCTTCAGACAGGTAATACCACAGGTTTAGCTAAGATTATATCTCTTTTGCAGGAGAACCCTATTTTGATGCAACTGCTGCCAAATACAAGTAAGGAACTGATCCCACCTATTAATTTGAGAGGAAGTGCATCAGTTTGGGAATAAGCAACAGAGATCAAGAATAGATGAATATTTTAAGAACTGAGTCAACACATGTTGGTATAAGCTTTGGCTAAGCCACCTTCTCTTTTGGAGTTTAGAAACAGGCTTTTCAGATAGGTGAGGAAATTAACACCTCTTCCTTTAGGAATTAATCACCAAGAATGTGTTGGTTTTTAGGAAAAAAAAATCTGTTCAGAAATTGTTGAGGTTTAACATGAGCTTTTGACTCATTAATTACCTTTGTTTGGGCAATCTCTGAAATGTATATAATGCAATATTCACAGGAGGCCTAGAAAAATTTTGCAGTAATTTCATGTGGAATATTGGATAATTCACATGAAAGAGCAAGCAATAATGGGCACTTCCAGACAGAACTGTTCCTAACCTTTAGAAAGGAGTTTGTGGGAGTCCTCACTGCTTGAACTTCACTTGTTTGCACCAAAAACATGCTAAGTCAATCAAAGCTCATGCCCAATAGAAGTTTGCAAAAAATGCAACCCTACCTATTTTCTGCTTCCTGAGCAATTGCAAATCCTAGTGCAATAAAATATTCTGTCAGCCTTGCAAAGTAATCCAGGCAAGAAGCACACTCAAACTGTTTGACTTTATATATTATACACACACACATATCGTTTAGTAAAAACTTTTTTAAAAGATATTTATTCTGCAGATACAGTTGCCCAACCTAGTCCCAATCCTGGGTTTATTTTCTGTCACTCTATCCTATATTGTAATAACATTATTTTAATTGTAATTGAAAACTTAAGGGAAAGTACAATATTCTATGCTGAAAATAAGTCTTTTCAATAATTTATTTCTCATTTTATACTTTTTCAGTGGCCATACTCCTTTTTGGAAATTTCTGCTTCTACCTGTTTTTTAAAAGTGCACATCTCTATCCTTTAGTAAGGCAGAAACTAGAATATTTTCAGAAAGAGTCACACAAGCTTTTTTCAGCAAACTAAATATAGCAAATTTATTACTTTAGTAATATGACACCTTTTCTTCACTTTTTTTTCAAAATGAAAATGTTAGGCTGCTTTAGTCAGTGGCAGAGAGGAGGTGCTGCATTGATAGGAGGTCTGAAGCATTATATTTCAATTATATTCAGTCTGTAATATCCTGATTATTTATATTACTGTATTTCTCCATAAACATGATGATGATTTTAGCACTTGGAATGAGTTCTTACATATCATCGGAACAAGCATTTCATGTGCACTAACTGAGCATGAAAAACATATCCTAAACAAGAGATAAGGACTATGATTCAACAAAGTAGAAGTACCAAGCCAACCTTGGTTAATATTACAAAGCTAAGCAGGTTGGATCAGGACAGCAGTTGGAAGGGTGACTACTAAAAGATACATTGTGAAGTTGGAAAACATCCCAGAAGTAGGTAATGGAAAATCACTTCCATATATTGCCAAGAAAACTCCATATTCAAGTTTTTAAAGTTACCAAGTTTTTAAGCTTTAAAAAGGGGGTGCTTTTTAAAGGAATATATGTTGTCCCCTTGGATAATTCATCATGTCGCTGTCATGCCCATCATGTTTACATATCAGCAGAATAATGTTAAACTGTAGAGGAATACAGAATCAGCCTTGAAAAAGATATGCAGCAGCCATTAGGAAAATATGAACTTAGCTTGGAAAAATCGAAGGGGGTGAGAAAGAAACTCAAGATAATCCAACCATGATTTTCTTTAGTATAAGAAGAAAGCTTTGACAGTCTTTCAGGATTATGTGACTCTAGTCTCTAGGTCTAAATAAAAGTAGAGTTCTAGTATTTCTTGTACCTATAAATTTTCTGACCTAGTCTACTTTGAAGGGTTGACATCAACTCATCCAAATAAAAAAAAATGTTGTCAAACTAAGGATAATTAAGGAAAGCTTTATAGAGCCCTAAACTTCCATGCCATGTTGGTAGATCAAATATACCCATGGGTTCTTTTGATTGATGTAAAACATACAGCATCTCAGAAATTTGAGACAATAATATTTTGATGGCTTTAAAGGAGGATGTGGGGGGGGGGCAATGCATATGGAATAGTTCCCTTGCAGTTCTCGAAAGCCTTGTTTATCTGAGCACTTTCTTTAATTTCTTCTGGTACTTTTAAATTTTCAGTTATAAGTGTCTTAGAGAAGATAGTTGGAGGCTGGATATTTATTTTAGTTTAGCTTACATCATTGATGTTAAGTCCGCGTGGAAGGAAACCAGGAGTCAGTGACTGTGTATCAAGCTCTTTTATTTAGTCAGGAACCGAACTGGGGCTAAAGGAAAACTTTGCGGCTTTTTATTTCCAAGCCGCGGTGGCCGTGGCCAATGGCACTGCTTTGAATCTCCCGCGATTCGAATCGACCAATCGCGGGAGATTCTCAGCGAGCCAATCGGCGCGGCTCGCCTAGCCAATCCGATCGCCCCACGCTTTGGCCAATCAAAGCGCAGGGATCTCAAGAATTCAAATGAGGGGACAGAACACCCCTCCTCTCTTGGTTCAGTCCTACGTAGCGTAGTCGCGTAGGTAGGTGGGGCTCCGTCTTTGCCTACTGGACCTGCGCAGGTCAGTCGTAGGTTGGATCCCGGCCGGTTCGGTCGGGGTCTCTGTTTCTCTGGACTCCGTCATTTGAACCGCCTGGTCTGTCTGGCCGGGCCGCTCTCCGCAGCTCCCTCCTGGGCTACCCGGGTTGGTTGAGCTGCGGGTTTCGCCGCTCCCACTCGGTCTTCCCGGGTTGGTTGAGCTGGCCTGGCTGTCTCTTCCTGGCGAGGTTTCGTGCTGGCTGCTTGCAAGTGAGTATGGCTGGTCTCTTTTTTCTGGGTTTTGGTTCCCTGGGTATCCCCTCCCCTCTTGGTTTGTGTTGAGGTGGTTGGTTTTGCTTGGTTGCGTGTCGGTGGTGTCTTGTGTGATCTTCCTCGATCTTAACTGATCGATGTGGCGTTTCCACGCTCATCCATCGGTTGTTTGTAGCCGGTACGAGTGTGGGCCTGTTAGCGTTTAGGTTCTTCGCGTAGACGGCGTCGCCTGGTGCGAAGGTTCGGTGTTTGCTGGTGGAGTCTGGGGGTTTCTCTGGGTTGTAAGTGGGGTGTAATCTATCGAATGGGGACCTTATTTTCCTCCCCATTAGCAGTTCTGCTGGGCTTTTATTTGTTGTGGTGTTTGGGGTTATGTGCTGTATGAAAAGTAATTTATTTATTTTGTCCTGGATCTCCCCGTGGTCTATTTTCTGGATGGGTTTTTTTGTGAATTGAACCATCCGTTCCACCCTACCATTTGCCGCCGGATGCGCCGGGGCTGTCAGTGCATGTCGTATGCCCCTTTCCGCTAGGAATTTTTTGAATTCTAGCGAGGTGAATTGGGGCCCATTGTCGGAGACGAGGACGTCCGGGAGGCCGTGTGTTGCGAAAAGTTTACAGAGTTCTTTGGTCACGGCCTCCGTGGTGGTTGTTCTCATGTTGCTTACCTCCAGCCAGTTGGAGTAAGCATCTACGGTTATTAAGAAAGTGTGTCCTTTTGTGAGCCCGGAGAAATCTATGTGGATCCTAGACCACGGTCCCCTGGGGGTTTCCCACTCTAGGATGGGTGCTGTGGGTGGGCTTGGTCTAGTTTCCTGGCATCGTTGACACCTTGCTACCCAGGCCTCGATTTGTTTGTCCATCCCTGGCCACCAAGCGTAACTTCTGGCTAGGGCTTTTGTCCTAAGGATGCCAGGGTGCCCCTTATGTAACTGTTCCAAAACCTTCCCTTGTAGTTTTTCCGGGATGACCACCCTATCCCCCCATAGTATACACCCTTTTAGTAACGAGAGTTCCGTTTGCCGGTTCCGGAATGTCCTGACGGACTCATCGTTGTCCTTTGCCAGCCACCCTTTCTCTACCCAATGCAAAACCCGCACCAGACGTTTGTCTTTATTAGTTTCTCGGGCAATGTCTGACGTGGTTATGGATAGGTTGAGTAGAGTCTCTATGCTGAGGGTGGTCATCGTGGGTGCTGGGTCAGTGTCTGGTTCAGGTAACGGTGAGCGGCTTAAGGCGTCCACATGGAAGATAGTCTTACCAGGTTGGTGTGTGAGTCCGTAGTTGTAGGCAGCCAGGAATTCGGACCACCTTGTCATTTGGGGAGACAGAATGTTCAGGGTGGCCCTGTTCCCTGCAAGGATTCCCAGCAGCGGTTTGTGGTC
This sequence comes from Hydrophis major, assembly GCA_033807585.1. Lineage (NCBI taxonomy): Eukaryota > Metazoa > Chordata > Lepidosauria > Squamata > Elapidae > Hydrophis > Hydrophis major. The sequence continues at coordinate 208,878,806 of CM066329.1, read as the reverse complement.
GGTGATGATGGTAAAGGTTCGGCCGTAGAGGTACTCGTGAAACCTTTTTACTGCGGCGACGATAGCCAAAGCCTCTTTGTCCAGCTGGCTGTAGTTCCGCTCCGGTTTGGTGAGGGTCCTTGAAAAAAACGCGATGGGTGCTTCCTTTCCGTCGGGGAGAGTGTGGCTGATGACAGCGCCAAAGCCGAAGGGTGATGCGTCATATGTGATGGCTAGTGGTAGGGTCTCGTTGTACTGGATGAGGACGGCATCCGAAGTGAGCAGATCCTTGGTTTTCCTGAAGGCGGCTTCCTCGCGTTTCCCCCAAGTCCAGGTAGTCGCCTTGTCCAAAAGCCTATGCAAAGGTTCCGCCGCGGTCACCTTTTGGGGCAGGAAGACATTATAAAAGTTAAGTAGCCCCAGAAACACCTGCAGTTCTGTTTTTGACTTGGGTGTGGGGGCTTCCTTGATGGCTTTAATTTTCTTGTTGGTGGGGTGAATGCCGTGTCGGTCTAGGAGGTATCCTAGGAATTCGACCCGCTCTGTGTACAGCTGGCATTTTTCCCTCTTCACTTTAAGCCCGGTTTCTTTGAACCTCGTTAGCACCTCCCTTAGGTGAGTCTCTAGTTTGGCCTGGTTGGTTGCCGATACTAGTACATCGTCGAAGTATGGGACCACCCCCTTGATGCCCTGTAAGAGTCTTTCCATGAGGCTCTGGAAAATTCCAGGTGCCACGCTGACTCCAAATTGGAGGCGGTTGCATCTAAAGGCTCCCCGGTGGGTGACTATGGTTTGTGCCTCTGCAGTTTCCTCGTCAACCGGCAATTGCTGGTATGCTTGGGCCAGGTCGAGTTTCACGAAAACTTTGCCCCCTCCCAGTGAGTGTAGGAGATGCTGCACTACTGGGACGGGGTAAGCGCTTTGCTGCAAGGCACCATTTAGGATGGCCTTATAGTCCCCGCAGATTCTCACTGACCCATCAGGCTTAATTGGGGTGACTATGGGGGTCTCCCACTGGGCGTGGTCTATGGGTTGTAATACCCCTTGCTTGATGAGCTTGTCAATTTGCTCGTCTATCTTCGGTTTGAGTGCGAAAGGTACCCGCCTTGGTTTTAGGCGTTTCGGGGGAACGTTTGGGTCTAGGCTGAAGGATATAGGGGGCCCTCGGTGCTTGCCTAGGGTGCCGTCGAACACTTCTTGGAAGTCTCGGGCCAATTGCTGCTCCCAGTCGGCTTCGGCAATGTGGTTGATGCCCGTGACTGCGATGCCTAGCAGTGCGAACCATTGAAGTCCCAGTCGGCTAGGTCGGTCTCGATCAACGATGGTCAGGGGAAGTCTTTCGGTGTGCCCCTTGTATGTCACTGTGAATTTTCCTGTTCCGACTACAGGGATGCGGTTTCCCTGGTAGTCTTTGAGGATTAGTCTCTGGTTTTCTAGTTCGCTCCTCTGGATGGTAGGCACCAAGCATTTAATTTCTTGCCATGCTACCATCGAGAGATAGGACCCAGAGTCCACCTCCATCTTATAGGGTTCACCTTCGATGCCTACCTCCACGTAGACCTTTCTGGCATCTGTGGTAGTTGCGTGGCCGATGGTGACCGTCTGATGTGTCTCTTCTCTCCGCCGGCTGTCGCCCCCTCATTGGGCTCGTCCGTTCCGTTCCCAACGGTTGTCTGCTGGGCGGTCTCTGGTTCTGGGGGGTGGGCTCTCTCGTTTCCGCTTGCTCGGGTCCCATCGTCTGGGGCTGTGGGTTTTCTTGAGGCGGCAGACGCGGGCTATGTGGCCTTTCTTGTCGCAGTGCCTGTAAACGGAGTCGAAGAACCAGCATTCGGATCTGGGGTGGTCGCCTCTGCAACCGGCACACGCGGTCCTCGACTTACGACTCCACTCGCTGCACTGGTCGCGGCCTGCCTGGAGACAGTGGATGTCTTCCTCCTCGTCTGACGTTCCCAAGGTGGAGTGGAAGTCGCCCTGGTGGGTAGTAGTTTCAGGTTGGGCCTCGGTCGACCTTGCAGGGTTGTTGTTTGCGGTGCGGTCCCCAGCGTTCGGTCTCCGCATGTAGTCTGCTGATTGTCAGGTTGCTTCGGCTGCCGCGGCTTCGGAAATGGCATCGGCGAGAGCGATGTTGCCCTTAACCATCAATCAACTTTGGAGAACGGGGTCCCAAAGGCCGAGCACAATTCGGTCCCGCAGAGCCTCGTTCATATTGGAGAATTTGCATAGTCCTCCCAGGCGCCGCAGCTCTGCAACGAAATCACTGAAAGTCTCGCCCGACCGCTGGTCCCGCCGATAAAATTCGTGTTGTCGGATGAGAATGGGTACAGCTGGAGCGTAGTGTTTCCGAAGTAATGGCTCAAGGTCCGCCCAATCCATCACGGTAACATTGGCGGGCTTGGCTAGCGCTTTTGCCATCTTAAACACTGCGGGCCCGCAGTGCATTAGAAAGATGGCTCTTTTCTTCGGTCCCATGGCATCCTTCAGATCGTTGCATTCGAGGAACATGTGGAATCTGTCCGTGTAAGATTCCCAGTCCTCGCTGGCGGGGTTGAAGGGGGTTGGTGGTGTGATGCTGGCCATCTCGTCGGTTGGCTGGCTTCCGTCGGACACGTGCTTCGGTTCAGGATAAGGATCCCATCCTCGTCGCCAGTGTTAAGTCCGCGTGGAAGGAAGCCAGGAGTCGGTGACTGTGTATCAAGCTCTTTTATTTAGTCAGGAACCGAACTGGGGCTAAAGGAAAACTTTGCGGCTTTTTATTTCCAAGCCGCGGCGGCTGCGGCCAATGGCACCACTTTGAATCTCCCGTGATTCGAATCGACCAATCGCAGGAGATTCTCAGCGAGCCAATCGGTGCGGCTCGCCTAGCCAATCCGATCACCCCATGCTTTGGCCAATCAAAGCGTGGGGATCTCAAGAATTCAAATGAGGGGATAGAACAATTGACATCATCTATGTTCATGCCCACCAATTTGGAGATTTAAGGTTTAGTTCATGCCTTTTTCTTTTTTTCAGTTTTATTTGATGGAGTTGTCCCAAGTTAATGCTTTAAAAATCCTATTGAAATGTAACCCATAGATTTTAGCTATCCAGAGTTTTCAACAGGATCTCTTAACTGTGTCTACTCCCTGGAAAAAGCTATCCTGCGGTGATTATTTAATCCCAATCCTGAACAACCAGCCCTGCTGGCTTGTACTCTGATCTGGCTGATAAAACTCTTCTGAGCTATCAATTAGCTTTTTACAGATCAATATCTAACAACTCTTGGTCACGTTTGTGGTTCTGCAATGCAAATCTGGCTTTTAAAGAAGGTACTGCTCAGATTGTCTTTTTTTTTAATTGGCTCAGAAATGAGACAGTGCGCTCTGATGCCCACAAATGCTTGGGATTTTTAACACGGATCATAGGAATTAAACAGGAATTAATAGAGGGAGAAAAGAATTGTTTAATTATTTCAATGCTGTTTTCATTCAGAAGAAATGAAATCAAATATATTGTCCTGGCTCTCATCTCTTTGTCCTGGCCCAAGTCCCTTTTTTGGAGGATGGGTGCAGAATGCCAGCCAACGATGGCTCGGCCCCAAATGGAAAAATTCTATACAGGCTGCAAGGTTCCTACGTTAGGAGCATCTAATGATGATAGACTGTTAAGCCTGAAGGCAGGCCAGTATCTTTGGTAACAATCAGGCAAGTGCAGGAGTGGGTAGACAGGCAGGGGTAGAGAGGCAGGGGTGGGATCCTACCAGTATAACAACCGGTTCGCTTCACACGCATGCGCGCCAAATGCTCACATGTGCACTATTTACAAACTACCATGTCCGGCAAGCATTCACCTGCTCCAGCTGACAAGCGGCACTCAGCTGTGCCGTGCAAAGCAGCTGAGGAGGAAAATGCAGAGACTAAAGGACAGCCTAGAGCCCTGGTGGGCCAAACAGACGACCAGACAATTGTCGCTACAAACTGGTTTTGTGTCAGCTGCTCTTCGGAGCTACCAGTTCTATAGAACTGGGCTGAACCGGTAGAATCCCAGCCCTGTACAGAAGACATGTGATACAGCAGAAGGAGCAGAGCTCCCTGGTACAACACATATCCCAGTCAGAGAGGAAGATTTGAAGATCCACTCTGCATGGACAGTGTAATTCCTATAGTTTGACCACTAGGTGGCGCTCAAAGGTGTTGGCAGAGCTTTTATCAAAGGGACAAAAATTGTGTCAATGGTACGCATGTAAGAATGGGTGGAACTTCTGGAGAAGGCGGAGCTTTGTCGCCGCGATACAGCTGCAATCTCGGGGCTCCGAGATCACAGCTGGTATCTTCGCCCCGGGTCGGTCCCAACAGACTTAAACCGTCTCGTAGTGATGGTGACAGTAAGGGGCGGGTTCTGTAGATTCCAGGGACATTGCAAGTCCCTGGTCGATCCAGAAGAAGCCCTTTTGCCAACGGCAGAGAGGCAGCCATTAGGCTGCTGAAGCTGGGATAGAAAGAAGTGTATCAGCTGGTGAGGATCTTTTTTTTTTAGCTTGGGACTTAAGAACACTCTAACATGAGAAGAAATCTGTAAACTTATTGACAGAATTTGATTTAGCAGCAATTTTTTTTTTTAGTAATGTCAAAGTGAGGCTTGGCTTTTTATTTTTACTTTTTTTTTCTTTACTGAATTTCTATTGCGATCTAGCTAATCGGACTGGTTTTTTTCTTTTACATTTTTATATTTACTTGCTTTCTCTTTGCCTTTCTGACTGTTTATATTTTTTAAAATAGAGGCCCCCTTTAATATTTTTTTTTAATATACATAAATATACATACATACTTTTTTTTTTCTCTTTTTAGGCTTTTTTCAGGGGGGAAGAAGGGGGAGTGGTTTGAAGAAACTTTGTAACACTGCCAACTAGAGGCTTGAAAAATATTCTGTTTGAAGTTAAAAAACTTTTGTTTGAAAAACTTTTCTCAAGGCTACTGGAAATGATAAGATAGAGGGAAGAGTACTGGAGGATGTTTATACAGGTGCTCTTTGGAACTTCTATTACTAAATGAATATTTGAAGTTTGGCTTTGAAATTTGTGGAGAAGTCAAATAAGAGCCTTGGATAAATAAAAGGCAGTGTGTGTCTTTTTTTTTTTAACTTCTTATTAATTGTTTCATCCCTCCCCTCCAACCCCACACTATTTTGTAATATTGACATATTTATTTTTTATCTTTTATTATATCTCATTTTTATTTTTTATTTTTAAAGGGGAAAGCCTCAGAATATTCTTTTTTTGCTTTTTTGCTTTTTTTCATGGGGATGTCTGCCTTTTGATTTCTATTTTTGGCTTATTTTTATGGCTTTCTTTCATTTTCTGAGGTTTTTCAATTGGATTAAGGTGGGAAGAATTTGAAGAACTCTCTTTTTCTTTTTTCCTTTTTCTTTGCATATTATTTTTTGATATTATTGGGCTTTATTTTGCTTCCTTTTTTCTCTTCATTTTTTAATTTTTACTTTTGAATTATATTAGCGTATTTTACAATTGGATTAAGGTCTTGAAGAACCTGAAGAATTTTTTTTTTCTTTTTAATTTTGGGCATTTTACTATAACAATGATGGAATTAACCAAAGCACTCAACAGACAGAACAATGGAAAAGCACTAGGACCAGATGGTTTCCCGGCAGAATTTTATAAAACATTACAAGAATCGTTGAGCATTCCACTGTTAGAAGTCATGAATGAAGCTATGATAAACAAGAAAATACCTGAAACATGGTCAGAAGCTTATATTACATTTATTCCAAAAGAAGGGGTTGACCCATTACAAATTAAGAACTATAGACCTATTTCCTTATTGAATGCAGACTATAAAATCTTTGCTTCAATCTTGGCAGAAAGGCTTAAAAAATATCTAAATAACTTTATTCACTCTGATCAGAATGGATTTTTACCAAAGAGACAGATTAAAGACAATATGAGGGTAATCCTGGACACATTGAAATATTATGAGGCGCACCCGGAAAAACAAATGGCTTTGATATTCTTAGATGCCCAAAAGGCATTTGATAATGTGAATTGGAGATTTATGTTATTACTATTGGAACAGATGGGCTTTGCTGGAAAATTTATCCAAGCAATAGAAGCCATATATTATAAGCAAATGGCAAAAGTAATGAAAGATGGAGAATTCACAGACTCTATCAATATTAAAAAAGGTACAAGACAAGGATGCCCATTATCTCCTTTGTTATTTGTATTGACCTTGGAAGTTTTAAATAGAAATATTAGAGAGGATATAAACATAAAAGGAATGAAAGTCAAAAAGGAGGAATTCAAATTGCAAGCCTTTGCGGATGACTTGGTCTTTATTTTGGAAGACCCTTCAGAGATAGCTTTAAAACTATTGGAAAAGATTGAGACATATGGTGAGATGGCTGGTTTAAAAATAAATAAAGACAAAACAAAGATTCTGACAAAGAACATGTTATTAAGACAAAGAGAAGAGCTGGCAGATTTATTGAAAATTCAAGTTACGAACAAAGTTAAATATTTGGGGATATATTTGACGTCAAGATGTACTACACTGAAAGAGAATAACTATATTAAGCTTAAACAGCAGATAGCATCTGACCTGAAAAAATGGGAAAACCTACAATTGTCATTGATAGGTAGAATTTCAACAATCAAGATGAATATTTTACCCAGAATTTTATATTTGTTCCAAATAATACCAATTAGGTTAAGTAAGGATTACTTCGAAGAATTAAATAAAATTGTGTTGAAGTATATATGGCAAGGCAAGAAAGCGAGAATAAAATTAAAACTTTTACAGGATGCTAGAATTAGAGGAGGATTTGGTCTTCATAATTGGGAGTTGTATTATCAAGCTGCAAACTTAATGTGGGTTAAAGAATGGATAACGTTAAGAAAGACTAGATTGTTGACATTAGAAGGTCATGATTTATTATTGGGTTGGCATGCTTTCTTATGGTATAAGGGAACTAAATCACAGGGTTATTTTAGAAGGCATTATATACGGGAATCGTTATGGTTGAATTGGGAGAAAATTAAGAAACAATGTTATTTGAAAATTCCAGTTTGGTTATCAACTATTGAAGCTTTTTCGTATCCTATAACTTATAAGAAGGAACAAACAGTTAGATATGGGGAAATATTGGATGAAAAGGGTGAACTTAAAACAATGCAAAACTTAGAAGAACGAGGTATAAAGATGAATTGGTTTTCATATGCGCAAATGCATGCAAGGTAAAGATTCTAAAATAGAAGGATTTTATGATAAATTGACTGATTTAGATAGGATTTTGACAGGTACTGATGAAAAAGTGATTAAAAAACTATATAGTTATTTGTTGGAAATTAAATTAGAGGAAGAACAAGTTAAAGAAATAATGATTGCTTGGGGGAAGAATTTTGGATATGGGATTGATTTAGAGAAATGGCAAAAATTGTGGTCACAAAATTATAAAATGACAATGTCAACAGCATATAAAGAAAATTTGTATAAGATGTTTTACAGGTGGCACTTTCTCCTGACAAGAATAGCAAGAATGTTCAAGAATAAATCTGAAAAGTGCTGGAAATGTCATCAGATACCTGGCTCATATTACCATATGTGGTGGACTTGTGAGGAGTCCAGGAAATACTGGACTAGAATTCGCATATGGCTGGAAAAAATGACAAAGAAACACATAGATTTGAAACCAGAGATTTTTTTATTGGGAATCGTGCCTGATATATATAATAAAAATTTAAACTATTTGATTGTAAATGTATTAACAGCAGCTAGCATTGTATTTTCTAAACATTGGAAGAGTGAGAAAATACCATTAGAGGAAGAAATTATTAAGAAAATATTGGAATGTGCTGAAATGAGTAGATTGACATTTGAAATTAGAGAACAAGAAGATAAACAATTTTATGAAGTTTGGGATCTTTTTTATCAATGGTTAGATAATACAATATAATACAATATAATAATAGAATATTTAGAAATTTAGGAAATAATGAATATATAATTTTTCTTGGTTTTGATAATTTTTAAGAATATTTTATTAAAATACGGTAGATTTGGTATGATACTATGATTTGTTATAAAATAATTTAACTTAATTATAGTTATCTCGCTTAAGTATGAATTAGTAAAATTATAGTCAAATGATTGTTCAATAATGATACTGGGATATTTTATTGATGATTGATAATGTGAGTTATTATGTAATATAATTATTTTGATGACTATGAAATGGATGCACAAAAGGGAGTGGTAAACCAACCGATACATTGTAAATTTATGAAGAATGATTTTATTTTTTTATTTTTTTTTATGTTATGTTTTATGTCTTATATGTCTTTTGTCTGTCGTTAAAATCAATAAAACTTTTACCAAAAAAAAAAAAGAATGGGTGGAACTTCTATCGAATCACCATAATATTTCTTTCACACCCACATATACAGGTAGTTTTTGAGTTACAACCACAATTTATGTTGTTACATAAAACATTTGTTAAGGGGCTTTCGCCCCATTTGACAGCTTTTCTTGCCCCAGTAGCTAAGTGATTCATTGCATTTCAGTTAGTAACACGGTTGTTAAGTGAATCTGGCTTCCTCATGGACTTTGCTCATCAGAAGATGACAATAACTGATCACATGACCCCAGGACACTGCAACTGTCATAAATATGAGGCCTCTGAATCAGGGGTGTCAAATTGAGACGTGCCCACCCCAACTCCATGAAGGGGGAAAATGTCACAGTACATCATGTGATGGTCACGTGACGTTGCGAGTTTGACACTCATGTTCTGAATTTTGATCATGTGACCATGGGGATCCTGCAACGGTCGAAAGTATAAAAAATGGTGATAAGTTCCTTTTTTCAGTGCTGTTGTAATTTTGAACGTTCATTAAATGAACAGTTGTAAGTTGAGGACTACCTGCATACACATCTGTTTGGGTTGGATATAACTCTCTTTGGGCAATTTGGACATTTCTATTGCTGCTTTTTTTCTTTAAAAAGAAAAAAAATGCTTCCCAATTGATATTGGGTCCCATGAGTTGCTGGAATACAATGGCCATAATTACTAACTGATGCTGAAAGGAGAACAGGGATGAGGAGCCTTTTTAAACCAGCATCTGGGAATCCAAGCCCAAGAAGCATGGCAGAGATCTACCAGCCTGGCATCCCCAGATGAATTGGTTGCTAGGGCAGCAACCAGCTGCCTTAGCAATGAATTGCTAGGTTGATAGACAGACACTGCAACCAACCAGAGATGGGGTTTCCGCTGGAATGGAAAATTGTGCTGGAAACCACCTGGCCTGAAGGGCTTAAGATAGCTCAGGCCAGAAAATGGCTGTTTTGAACTAAAGCTGGAAAACACAGGCATGGGATTCATTTGCAGTGGGAGAAGGAGGTGGTGGTGGTGGTGATGGAGCTGAAGGAGGAGATCCATTCAAAAGAGCTGTGGTGGCACAGTGGTTAGAATGCAGTATTGCAGGCTAATTCTGCCAACTGCCAGCAGTTCAATTTGCACTGGCTCAAGGTTGACTCAGCTTTCCATCCTTTCGAGGTCGGTAAAACAACGACCCAGATTGCTGGTGGCAATTATGCTGATGCTGTAAAACGCTCAGAGAGGGATTTAAAGCACTGTGAAGTGGTATATAAGTCTAAATATTGTTGCTCTTCCTGCACTGACAAAGTGGTGAGTGGTCTGTAGCAGTGATGGGCCAAGCAGAAAATGAGAGTCCACACTTTGGCATATCAGCCCAATTTATTGTAACCATAAACTTTGTATAATATCAGTTAATTGGGATGAAATAGAGGAAGAGGAAGAAAAGGAGAAGGAAGAAATTTGCTCTGATTTCTTGGGGTGGGATAAAATGATTTGCAAATCAAGTTGCACTTCATTTGAATTAAATTAAAACAAATTATGACTTTACAAAAGAATTTGGATTTAATTAAGGTGACACGGCTCCTGAATCAGAAACAGAGATGCTGGGAACCTTGCCTTTGGCATTCTGTTGTTATCTTCATAATAGTTCTCATAAGCCATTCTGCAGTCAAGGGGGAATGTGGCACACAAAGTTTGCTTCATCAAAGCATCCAATCTGAACTAAATTTTTGCACCCAACTGTATCCATTGATCTGCTTGAATGACTATTGAGAACCTCCTTTAGTCTAATCTAGTAGAACATTTCTTCATAGGCACACCATTTTCACTCAGTCATTGTAATAACAGGTAGATCATTAACATGTAGAGCCATGGTGGCACAGTGGTTAGATTGCAGTACTGCAAGCTAACTCACCGCCCACAATCTGGAGTTTGATTCAGACTGACTCAGTCTTTCATTTTTCCGAGGTTGGTAAAATGAGTACCATATTGTTGGGGACACTATGCTGACTCTGTAAACTGCTTAGAGAGGAGTTTACCTCTGTAAGGCACTGCGAAGCGGTATATAAGTCTAAGTACTATTGCTATCATTAAGCAAACTCACTCACTAAGTGGTTGACAGTGCTAGTGATGTGTAAACAGGATGGGATGAGAAGATGCAAATCCATATTGACAGAAAATTAGACCTGATGATGTCCATTGATGAAAAAACAGAAGGCAATAGTTCCAACAAAAATAAATTCTGTCTCATTAACATATGGGAAAAATAATGAAAAGTTTGAAAACAAAGCCAAAATCACCCAAGGGAGCTGGTAGAGGAAGTTGATTCAACAATCAAAATTATATTGACAATTCAAATTGAATTGGGATTAGTTTGCCCCTTCCTGCATTTTACTCACACTACCTAGATGACCTATTTGTAAGGGAGCCTGTTTTCTAGGTATCTGCATAAAAGATTCAATATGTATAAATCTTTAAAGAATGCTCAGTTACATATTCATCATTGTTTTCTAGACCACGCCACAGTAATGCAATGGGTAATAAATCTAGGAAGGGCCATTCCTATCATTGGTGGAGGAAAAATGGTAGGAGTGAAGGGATATCCTGGAATGTCTCTTCTGCCCAGGATGGGAGGATCAAATAAACAATAGAGAGAATCACGTACAGCTTAGGAAGCAAATGTTTCCCATCTGGAGCAGCTGCAGAAAAAGCAATAACAATGCAGAGGTGAGGTTCCTGGTCTTGTACATTAGGGATTTATCACCCACATCTTATTAATCTCTAAGTATGTTCTTAGTGTGGCTATGTACAAGCGATTCCTAAGGAATGTCACCCAATGTCATATGTGAGTCAACATAATCGTATCAACGCTTGAAGCAGCAATTGCTGTCTATATTTTATCCTAATTCAGCCCTGCAAGATAGACCAAATTTGAAAATCAAAGATACATAAGCTGAATGCTACTTTTAATGATAAGGTTATAGTAACACAATCGTGTAAGTCTGAATGTGCTATACCCCTCTCCCTCCCTTTAGCTTCATGAAAACTAAGGACAGCCGTGTCTGAGATGCTTCCTCCAATTACATTTCTGCCATGAACTCAGATTTCTTGTATCTAACCCTTGACTTGATTGCTACTCTTCCTCCTGTTCCCCAAAGGTTGTTTATTCTGCCCAGTGCACTGTATATGACAACTAAATGGCTTCTCCTCACATCAATGCAAGTTTGCTGTCTGGAGATAGGGGAAATGTTCAACAGGTGATTTATGGGCATTCTAACATTTCATCTAACCATGTAATATAACATCAACATAACATAAAATGCCAATAATTTCCTTTCTGTCTAAATATATCTGTCTTGATTATTTGTCACCTGGTTCTGTCGCTTTACCACAGATTTCATTTTTGGGTTTTGTTTTGTTTTCTTGGTTGCTTTGAATAGATTAATCTGATTTGTTTGAGTGTGACTGGAGAGAGGTAGAGTAAAAGCTTTCTAAATAAAATAAAATAGTAAAATAAATCAAATGGCTAAGAAAAGGGACCAGTTTTATGCTCTTGTGCTTGTTGAAACTTGTGCAGGCCACAAAAAATCCATGGAACCCCTGATCAAGGAGCAAAGTTCTAGTGGTATAAAAATGGCCATATTCACACAACCTTTTCCCCCCACCCTTAGTATCTTACAGAGCCTGAGCAAATTCTTGCAGAACACTAGGGTTCTATAGGACACAGTTTGAAAAACCCTGAACTAGGCAAATCTATGTTCATTTGGATGATACTGTAGGTGCCACTTGGGTTGACCCTCATGGGCAATCTGATCAATGCCAAGTCTGATCTAGCTGAACTATACACCCTGTACTGATATGCAGATGAAAACATTGCTCTCTGCTTCCCCCCAACCCCTCACCCAACATTGCTTGAATGATCGGATGCAGACTTCAGCTCAGAAAGGTATGAAAATAAAAAGAATTACAGTAGTATCTCAGTCCTCATCGTTAATTGGTTCCAGGAGGCAAGACAAGTACCAAAAATGAGGAGTACCAAATAAATATTTTTCCATAAGGAATATGATAAGCAACTGACATCGACAAGTTCTAGCTTGCAGTCGAATACCAAACAAACAACGAGTACCGGGACAAAATTTTCATGTCAAAATGCATTGACTACCAAATTTGACAAGTTTCAAAACAGCCAGGTGACAAGGTACCACTGTAATTGGATTGAAATAGGCGGCTCTAGAAATTGAGTGAATGAATGAATGAATGAATGAATGAATAATATTTTAGGAATAAGTATGTTTAGAAATGTAAAGATGGGGTCAAGGGGATGGTGGAAGAGAGATATTACATTAATTCATTCACTGCTTCCATTGCTCAACCACTCAGTCACAAATTTCTAAGCAACATACATTAAAAAATACCAGCAATAACAAGTACAAGTAGTCCTCAATTTATGACCATAATATATGTTGTTAAGTGAGATGTTTGTTAAGTGAGCTTTGCCCCATTTTATGACATTTCTTGCCACAGTTGTTAAGTGAATCACTGCAGTTAGTAACCCAGTTGTTAGGTGAATCTGGCTTCCCCATGGGCTTTGCTTGTCAGAAGGTTGCAAAAAGTGATCATGTGACCCTGGGCCACTGCAAAGGTCATAAAGATGAACCAATGGCCAAGCGTCTTAATTCTGATCACATGATCATGAGGATGCTGCAAAGGTTATAACAGTGAAAAATGATCCTAAGTCACTTTTGTCGGTGCCATTGTCATTTTGAACAGTCACTAAACGAACTGTTGTAAGTCAACAGTATTGAAATTGTAATTTTTTTTTTAAAAAAGTGCACATTTGAAAAATAGAAAGAAAAACAGATATAGGTGAATATATTCTGAAATGACATAGACTAGCAAACCATTTTTAATATCTTCCCAAGAAAACATCAGGAACTTGTCAAAGCCAGAAATCAGGACTGACTCGGAGGTACCAATAGACTGTAAGACCCACTGGTAATACAAGATGTGGCATTTGAGCTATCTTAGCATAGAATACCTCTTCTTCTGGCTTGATTTTAAGCCCTCAGTGAGATCTGAGGTAGCAGCTGATCCTAGGTAGCAACATTTTTCAAACATTATTTCTGAGCACAATCTGGCTGAATAATTCATTTCAGTGCAGCTTAGATAGGAAAATATTCTTTGTGAGTGGGTTGCGTTTGGACTAGTGAACATTCTATAAATTTCCTTTCCAAAGTAGGTTGTGAAAAAGGTTTTGTGTCTATTTCAGGATTCATTTTCCTCTTTGTTTCCGCCCCCCCGCCTCCCCCCCAAATCCTCATTTATGCATTTAGTTTATTCTAGATTAATAAAAGCCAGTAAATGAAAATTTAATGAGTGAATGTTAATACAAGCATGGTTCTTAGTACCCACTTGAAATCCTGGTGGGAAACACATCTAAAAAGAACATTCACACTAATGCAATTCTGTGTTATGCTTATTATTCCTATGGGCATTTATCTTAGTCTGAATGAAATCTGAAAAAGGGCGATTCACTATTTCACTTGATTCAATTCTCCATTCATGCTATTGTTTTCTGGTGAGACAGTTTGCCTAACAATTAGAACAATTAATCAGTGGAACAACTTGCCTCCAAAAATTGTGAATGCTCCAACACCGGAGGTTTTTAAGAAGAGATTGGACAATCATTTGTTTGAAATAGTCTACAGCAGGGATATCAAACTTGCAGCCCATGGTCTGGATGCGTCATGCCCAGGCCACACCCACCCCAGCTCCACGAAGGGAAAATCATCGCAATACGTCACATGACAGCAACATGATGCTGTGAGTTTGACACCCATGGTCTAGAGCCTCCTGCTTGAGCAAGAGGATGGATTTGAAGACTTCAAAGGTCCCTTCCAACTCTCTTATTCTGTTATTATCTGATATGTTCATGAAACTTATCAAAATTGTGAATGTCTTTTAGAATTTCTTCAAACATTCTAAGATCTTTGACCTGAAATGACAAATTACGGCCGAATTTCATCATTGGGAAAATCTAAAAACAACCTAACAATAAGGAATTTTTGAGAAATATCACCATAATCTTGCTGAAACTTCTGTGGCCATCCTTATAATTATTTCACCTGAGAAGGAATTTCAGCTTTTGCTCTGCAAGCTGCTTCAAGAAAAACTTTGGCTCTAATTCCACTTTTTATTTTTTTAAACAATTCTAAGACATGGACTTTAGACATTTTCTATAGCTGCAGGAGTTAAAATCCTCCAATATGCATTTCAGTCCACATACTTTTTGTGAAATCAGATATCATAAATTATCATATTTGTTATTGTAATTGCCATTGATTCAATGCCATATTGTTCCTTTTCATCATTTATCTTTCCATCATTCAGGCTCCCCCTTTCAAGTGGCCACAAGACAAAATGAATTTTTCACATTATGTGCAACTTGGTGGCAAATGTACTAAAAGGTCCTTTTGATCTACTCAGTGCCTCCAGTCTGCGAACAAAACAGGGCTTTATGAAATGCTGTTTATACAAGTAGATTTCACAAACATTTCTGCCCCATACATGTATTATCCATCCTACTTGGATAATGAAGACTATGAAAATGAAAGATGCATAGCTCATTCTTAGAAACCAGTAAAGACTGTGGCCACAATCTGAATAGGTTTCGTGACATCATCACATAGGGAAATATGATTGCTATTAGCATAATACTTGATGTTACTCTGACTGGCATCTGTGACTCTAGAACACAACATAGCCCAAAGCAGCGGAAGGCAAGATAACTTCAGATCATCAGAAAAGAGAGGAAATATATGCTGAGTAGCAAAACATAGTCTGACAATAGTCCCTGCCCACCAAAACTCTCTACTTTTCATCCCTAAATTTCTGATGGTGAATTTGCAGCACAAGTTGCAAATTGTGTAGAACCTCATTTGTTTGTTTAAAATATGCCTGTACTGCTCACTTCCTTAATGGCTTAGCGCACCTTTCAAAAAGTGAATAAAAGCTACTGAAATACCATGTAAACAAACAATCAATGCAATTACATGGTGCACTTTAAAGCATATAATTAAGGGGCTAAAACAGCTACACTTATGAAAATGACAGGTTCAATTAGAAGGCCTGTGTAAACAAGAATGTTTTGAACTCTCTTCTCAACTGCGATTATGAGGGTCTTCAGATTCAAGTGGCTTTCTCTTCTACAGCCTTAGTTATATCAGGAAGAAACCAAAATGAACTGGAGATGTTACATGGACCTGTGGCAGGACCCTCCAAGATCACCCCATTGATAAGGACATATGAGAACTTGCTCCTGTAGCAAAGTTTCATACACTCCATCTAAATGCATACAGTTGCATTGACTGGCATGCTATAAAATAAAATATAAGAATTCCCACTTTTCAGAGAACGAGAATGAAAAGAAAGACATTGAACCATCATATTTGTTTCAAGACCTCCAAGGTCCCTTCCAGTCTTATACTTCTATGATGTTATGAATGCTGTGCAAGGACGTGGTGGCTCAGCAGCTAAGATGCTGAGCTTGTCGATCAGAAAGGTTGGCAGTTCAGTGGTTCGAATCCCTAGCACCGTGTAACGGAGTGAGCTCCTGTTACCCGTCCCAGCTTCTGCCAACCTACATTTCGAAAGCATGTAAAAATGTAAGTAGAAAAATAGGGACCACTTTGATGGGAAGGTAACAGCGTTCCATGTGCCTTTGGCATTTAGTCATGCTGCCCACTTGATCATGGAGATGTCTTCGGACAGCGCTGGCTCTTCGGCTTTGTAACAGAGATGAGCACTGCCCCATAGAGCTGGAAATGACTAGCACATATGTGCGAGGGGAACCTTTACCTTTACTTATGAATGCTCTGAAATAATATCAAAAGTCTTTTCAAAACAGGCTAATGCTTTGAGAAGAATGCCCTCTTTAGGGTTTTCTCATTAGCTACAGAAATTGTTTGGGATATTTTAACATTGAAATATAGTAGTCCTGATTCCGAAATTACCTTCAGGATGACTGACAGGTTTTTCTTTGGCCCCACCTATACTTGGTTAAACCCATCCTTTTCTCTCTATAAATGCATGCAGCATGGACCAGCAAATTTATTCCTTGCTTGTGGTGCCTACAAATTCCATGTTAACACCCACTCAGTGTCTACTGCACCAGCCATGGCTACTACTGAAAGACAAGCAGAGATTCTGACCGCCAAATTTGCTTGGGCTATTCTAAGTGAATTTGTAGGCACTGCAATCTTTCTCTGCATTGCCTTGGGCTCATCCTTCAAGTGGCCTTTGGAACAACCTAGCGTTCTCCAGATTTCTTTGGCTTTCGGACTAACGGTCGCAACTATAGTTCAAATCTTTGGTCATATCAGCGGTGCACATATCAACCCAGCTGTCACCCTTGCCTACTTTGTGGGGAACCAGATCTCCATCGTCCGCTTTGTATTTTATATGATCCTACAGGTGATGGGAGCCCTTGCTGGTGCAGGAATCATCTATGCGGTGACACCCGGAGAGGTCCGCTCAACACTACTTGTCAATCAGGTAAGTCTTTCTTTGCCAATTAATCTGAAAGAAGCTTGTGTGCATGACTCCCAACTTATTGTGTTGGGTCAGTGCATGAACATAAGCCAAACGCAATTCTTTAGGAGCCCCTTTGACTTTGCCAAAAGACCCTATGATAAAGTCTTCTGGGTGCTCTCCTAAGGAATTTAACCCCAAGGGCGATAGGGTGTGATTCGAGCAGGATCCAATTTTCCTTTCTGAAGCAACTTTCTGCAACAGAAGCATCCATCTGGTCTTGTTGAGAGCATTTAGAGTTGACATGTATTTAGGCCATGAGATGTGTTTCTTTCACGAGAAGAGAGGTAATAACAAACTACTATGCATAATTGTTATGAAGAACCTTTATATGTAAAGCCAGTCTATGGCGCTTGTGAGTATTAGGAGTTGTTATCTTTGAGATCTCCTTGTGGGACAACAGGAGGGAACAGAGGCATTGTGAGGTTTAATAAAAGAAGACCCAAGCAAGGGAACTGACTACCTTTAGAAGTCTCTAGAGCAGGGCTCTCCAACTTTGGCAACTTTGAGACTTGTGGGCCAACTCTCAGAATTCCTCAGCCAGCAAAGCTGGCTGAAGAATTCTGGGAGTTGAAGTCCACAAGTCTAAAAGTTGCCAAAGTTGGAGACCCCTGTTCTAGACAGAGATGGCCCCGCAGTGGTAAGGAAGAGAGTCTACCAGTGCTGAGGTGTTCTCATGGGTAGCCCTCCATGGATCTTCCTATGATTGAATCAACAGCTGGCCACTCACACTGAGGAAAATTCTTTCATCTGAAACAAATGTGCTACTTCTACAACAATTATTGAAGAATTCCACATACATAACAAAACCTGCAGCCAAAGTTGGGGGTGGGAGAAATTGACATGTCCTCCTCCCATGCAATGGAGTTTATTTCCTAGTAAGGTATCTTTGGGAAGACAACAGCAAGACTGTGTTGGTGGGAAATTTACAAGGACAGCGTAACAAGTTGTTTCTGTTGCGCCTGTGTTGTTGGGTTTTTTTTTCCTTAACTCTCCTTTCTGACACTTTAACAGGTCCCCAAAGACGTAACTTCAGGTGAAGCCTTTATGATTGAAATCATTCTAACCTTTTCTGTGGTTATGTGCATCTTCTCAGTAACCGATAAGCGCAGGAGAGAGAATAGAAGCTATGCAGCGTTGTCTATCGGCCTGGCTGTCACTATGGCTCACCTTGTTGGGGTGAGTCCCTTGCATTTTATTCTTTACCAGTTATTTAGCAGAAAGGTTCACTTGCAGGAAACACAGCAGAAGACATCTCCCTGTTAAAGAAAGATGAAGTAAAGAGGGCAGGAGTTTGTAAGATTTTATGAGAATAGGGAGGAGGAATCACTCTGTGTTGACTTGTTTGATTTTGTTTTTATAATGTGACATTTCAAGGTTATCAAAAGTTGATTTATTTATTTTTGTTTTTAAGCAGCACTTTACTTGAGGAGGCTGAATAGAAGGGCAAATGCTTTTGAGAGACACAAGATCAGTTCAGATTCAAACTTGGTGAAAGAAAAACTTGTAAAAAACTAAACACTGAGCAAATTTGAGATGCCACAGGTGTTTTGACACAGCTGATGAACTTTCTCACATCCTTAATTAGTATCAAAACAATTCAGCTCAGAAATCAATATAACCAACACCCTTGATTCAGAAACCCCATGCAGAATAGGTCTGCCTTAATATTGTTATTAAAGTGCAGAAATGAAACTCTGCAAACAGTAGTTACTTGTACATGGATTTATTTGCAGGATAGTCTTTTCCCCTCAGTTTCCACCAATTTCTTAAGAGTTGGAATGTGTACCTAACTGAATAATCATGTATGCTGGAATGATAATTTTGTTTCCGTCTTTCTTATTATATTTACAAATGTGTGACATTGTAATGCATGCAATATTAAGGAAAGCATTAACAAGCAGGCCACGTGAGGGCAAGATCTAATTTATATGTATGCATGCAAATCTAGAAATACTTTTGATATTTTCAATAGAATTTCAAAACACAATGTGGGCAATTATGACCAGATGTCTCATGGAGCTGCCCAGTCTGCTTTCTAGATGCTCCTACAAATAAATAACTTCAGCTTCATAATGTATTGTCTTTAAACTGGATTTGGCATATAATCCTCTGCTCCTTTATATGAGATCCCTCCATACAAAGAGCTATTTCTTATAAAGGGGCATACATGGCAACCTTGCATGTTTCTGATAGGGTTCAACACAGCATCCACTGAAAGGATGTTGTACTGAAAGGAGGTAGTGCTAGATGCCAAATATCAACATCATCTCACATTTATATCCACAGGAGAAAACTCAAGGAAGTGTTTGCAAATAATTTATGTACAAATGTTGTTGCAATGGGTAATAAGAAATGGGAAATATCTCAACAGTGATATTCATCTAAATGAGGCAAAGAATCTCCACAACAGAGTCAATAATAAATTATGCAGGACTGGGGAGAAAGTAAGAGAAAAGCTTCCCCATGAATAGAATACTTAATGTCAATGTTTCTCAAGCTGGGCAACTTTGAGATACGTGGACTTCAGCTTCCAAAATTCTTAGCAATGGTTAAGAAAGCTGGGGAATTCTGGGATTTGAAGTCCAGGCATCAAGAAAGAATACTTTAGTCTGCTGACAGAAGACCATCACCAATCTAAACTAGTGCCTTTTCTTCCTTTAACAGATTTATTATACTGGCTGTTCCATAAATCCAGCAAGATCCTTTGCCCCTGCTGTCATACTGGGAAAATTCGGTCCTTTTCACTGGGTAAGATTCTACTTGCTAACTCTGTCAGCCCAGATCTTCATTTGTTAGCCTAGATTACACAAACTTCCTTCACACTAACTTCCTTCACTGATAAACCTTCTTCCAGCTCCATCCATTAGATACTCTGTTTGTCCAGAGTCTTAACTCTGGTTTACATGTGAAGTTATTGAAAACAGCGGCAAGGTTTAAGACCCTAATCAGTAATGAAAACAAAGCAGGGAAAAGCCTGAGAGGGCCCTGAACTGCTGAGAGTCAGCAGCATACAAGTTGAATAACTATTTGCCAATCTAAGACTATCACAGTTCTATTTCAACCTCTCTGGACCTAAACCAAGAGAATTTCATCACTTTAAAAAATGATTCTCATCACCTACTGGCATGAAAGGCTTATAAGGGGCCTAATCAATTTGTGAGAAAGACTCGTCCTGGATAATCTAGAGATTTTGCTCTGAAATTGTGTCGTAGGAATGGGGAGCTGTCTAAAAAAATTAGCAAATATACAACTGGTACAGAGGACAAACAAAATACTAGTATGCATAGTATTCACAAGCTAATATTTAGAAATAGTTGTTATTTCAGTAGATATTCGATGCACCCGCTATGGTGGAGGAAACTGTTCAAGTCGTGTGCATATTCTATTAGCCTAGTATGGTCCTTGAAGATGGGCAGTTTCATTCTGTTTACAGTTCTTCACTTTTAGACAGGACTTCAAACAAATGATGATGATCCTCAATGCCCCTTATGAACCATTGTAGTATCCTGTTTCCCTTTGCTCCAAGAATAACACCCCTAATCGTATGCAGAGAGCCAATTTAGTGTTGGGATTAAGCTATCAAGTTAGAAACCATGAGACTGACTTCAGTTTCTACCTTGGATACAAAGGCAGTTAAGTGATTTTGGGCTAGTCCCCCCACCCCCTCTCAGATCTTAGAAGAAGGAAGTAAGGGCAAACCACTTCCAAAAATGTTGCCAAGAAAACTCCAAACTGTGGCAAAGAGTCAAGACCAGAGGTCTCCAAACTTGGCAACTTTAAGACTTGTGGACTTCAACTCCCAGAATTCTGGGAGTTGAAGTCCACAAGTCTTAAAGTTGCCAAGTCTGGGGACCCCTGGTCAAGACTGACCTGAAGGCATAAAACTAAAACATAAAACCCTGTGCTCCACAGTGACTCTGATTCTATTTCAGTGGTCTAAACTTTGCTCTGCTGATGTCAAATTAGCAAATGTATTATCAAGGAACCACTAAGACCACTCCTACCAACTATGGACAGGGCAGATCCTACTCCCTACTAACACAGATGACATTACCTAGCTTGGTAATGAAATGTCAGCCAAAAAAACCCCCATCCAAGCTCAGAGAGCACCAAGGACTTCATAAATACAGTATATTCTGCTTAGTAAACAGTCAAGTATTAGCTAAGCATGAAATCTGTTCTATAAGTAGAATATAAAACCAGAGAGACAACTGCAGCAATTGTCTTCAGAACATACTTTGCCATGAAGCATGTGGAGAGGAGATGGAATCATGGCACCCTGATTGAAATTGCTGGTTCTTTTCAAGTGTCAACATATTTGGGTCAGATTTGTTTCTTGGTGGTTTGTCTAGCACCTCACTAACATCTGACTAACCCAAGGTATACAAAGGACCCTGGCCTGACAAAGCAATGTTTTTGTATTCTTCAAAGCTGCTTTTCATGTGCTTCTTTCTGCAGATCTACTGGATGGGACCTTTCATAGGGGCTATCTTGGCTTCTGTGGTTTACAACTATGTCCTATGTCCCCAGAGATTGAGCAGGGAGGAGAGACTTGCTATTTTTAAAGGCTTCTTTGCCCCTGAAGATAATCTGCAGCAGCAATCAGGAAATAGGGCTGACTCATGCTGGAACAGTGAGTATGCTGAATAATTATATCAAATTCTGCATGAATGGCTTCACTACCCACCACCCATTTTTATTATGCAGAACACAGAGAAACAATGTCTTACTATTTGAGAGTCAAAGACATCAGCTCAATGTTTACAGTTACATTGAACTTGGTTTCTACCTTGTCAGCTTGAGCACTGATAGACATTCCTCTCAGGTACTTTTGAAAAACAGTAGTCTGTGATTGTGCTCCCTAGGCCCCTTTAAATCAGGGGTCCCCAAACTTGGCAACTTTAAGCTATGCCGGCTGGAGAATTCTGGGAGTTGAAGTCCACAAGTCTTACAGTTGCCAAGTTTGAAGACTTCTGCTTTAAATTGTTCTGTTGGCTTCTCAAATTGGGAGCATCTGTCCACCTCAGAGAGCAAAACATCAGATTAGCCCTGTCTTCTACAGGTAATCCTCAATTTACGACTACAGTTGAGCCCAAAATTTCTGTGGCTGAGAAAATTTTAAGTGAATTTTGCTCCATTTTATCACTTTTCTTACCCCAGGTTGTTAAGTGAATCACTGCAGTTGTTAAATTAGTAAGATGGCTATTAAATGAATCTGGCTTCCCCATTGGTTTTGCTTGTCAGAAGGCCACAAAAGGGGTTTATATATGAGACCCCCTTGTCATTTGCACAACTTTTTGCAAATGAGCATGGTAATTGGCTAATTATGTTATGTGGTTCTCAGTCTTGATTGGATACAAATGATCATGTGAATACAGTTTCAGGGGTCTCCAAAATGTGACTGCCCCACATGTGTGTGTGGGGGGGGCATTTGGGCCAGTAATATCTCTATCGCACTATGGTTAGCTCTCTTAAAAAGACCTACTAACTCTCTGCCAATTTCAGATCCCTCTGGTCAGGAGAACCACCCAATGAACTATACTTCACACATGTAACTTGGAAAGCTTTTCAGAGTGATGCTTACCTTACCTCCCTGAGAAGAGATGTCCATCAAGCCTCATATTTCTGAAAAGCCCCTGTGATAATATTCTGGCCAAAGACTTGGCACTGCACTGGAGAGGAAGCAAAGATAGGTCCACGTTGTGAGGGAGGAGGCCACGTCCCTCTCAAAGTCACCATATCCTCTCTCTGAACCCCATTAACTTGTAAGTATTTCCACTTCATAACCGTGGCTCAAATCCTTTTCTGGACTGTGGAATTAATCAGGCAGCAGTTGTGGGGTATATAATATAGAAAGTTAATGATGTAGTAGATGTACTTTCTCTTAAATAATATTGTTGTTAATAAACCAGAAAGTGAACTTTTATGTTTCTCTACATCCAATTAAAAATAAATGAGTGGAAATGAGCACTGTTTTTCCCTTGCTTTATATGTATCATGTGGAGAATCTTTTTGACAGAAAACATTGGCTGATAATACAAATAAAGTGTTATTACAATCCTCATGTTTAGTGACCCCTTTATGTCTTGAATAGTTTAGGAATCATTTTCTTCTTCATTTAAAGAAGTCATATGCCATTTCTGTATTTTTATAAATTCAACAAAATAAACATAGATAAAAGCAATAAAATGCCAAACAAAATTGCAAACACACACACATTCACACACACACCAAAAGAGAGAGAGAGAGAGAGAGAGTCAGACTAAAGGCCTATATATTCCAAATTTATTTTCTCTTGCTAGCCAATTATTCCTCATGCTGCCAATGTACAGATAAAGATACAATTTCCCCCTATCCATCTCTAAGGGACTGTGCTCATCTTTGTTTCTTAGCTAAGGGAGTCAACGTTGTCCGAAGATACTTCCATGGTCATGTGGCCAGCATGACTATATGCTGAGGCACACAAAATGCTGTTACCTTCCCACTATTTATCTACTTGCATATGCATGCTTTCAAACTGCTAGATTTGCAGGAACTGGGGCAAATAACAGGAGCTCCTCCAAAATCACAAAGCGCTCAGGTTTCAGACACAGTCTGTTAGCTTTCCAGCTGACAAGCTCAGGAAACATTTACAGTAGTTGAACCAGTTCAGTCTGAGAGAAGTACTTGCTAAAATACCACCCAGTGTCTGTATTCAGGACATCCTGTAAATTCTCGGAACTTAAATCTGAAATAGGAACGCAGCACTCACTAGAAAAGATTAGTTAAGATTGGTCTTACAAAATCCATTTCTGTATCTGCAAATGTATCACAACACAAAGGAAGTTGGTTTAAGGAAATTCTTTTCCCATCTTTGTTATAATGTTTCACTTTGGGAGAAATTTCCATATGCAATTGGTTCTTTTACTTGAATCTTGTGTCAGCATGAGAATATGAAGATTGAATCCACCCTGAATTAAAGAGCACTGTAATTTGCTTGGCAAATAGCTTTGATCAAAATAAAATTTGTTTATGATAAAGTCTCTCTCATCTGTAGTTAAATCATAGATGAGGAGGTTGGTGTGGGGTATACTCATGGGATCTGGAGAATCAGGGTGGGGAGTACCCCTCTCAGAAATGTGCCTGTTCCTGCATCAAGCAGGAACTTGGGTGTAAGAACCATTGTCATTTGGGATATACTACTGGTGTTCAGAGGCAATTGTATATGAGACCCTGGTTTTTGGGTTGGGCTCTAGGGACCTGTTAAGATAGTTGCTGCTATACCACCACCCCCTCCCTCACTGCATTACAGTCTCCCTATCTGAGCATCTTGACATAGCTAGATTGAGAATAGAATAGAATAGAATAGAATAGAATAGAATAGAATAGAATAGAATAGAATATGCACCAATTCCACCCGCGCTTTTTACGTAAACAACAAACTAAAAGACTCAAGGTCCATCCCACCCCTGAAAAGACCTAATGGCAAAGACTGCAACAACGACACCATTAAAGCCAACCTCTTTAACACATTGCTTGGCTCAGTATTTGTAAACAGCAATGGATCATGCCCAGTATTTCCTAGTCGAACCACAGAAAATTACAATGATCTAATACATATCGATCTTACGGAAGACAATGTTGAAAAAGCACTATGCAATCTAAAACCATCTCTATCTATTGGACCGGATGGAATATGTGCCTACTTCTTTAAAAAGCTACCCACTGTCACAGCAGAACCTCTAAGCATAATCTTTGAAAAATCTTTCAGGACCAGCTCCTTGCCTAACCTATGATCACAAGCCATGGTCATTCCCATCTTCAAAAAGGAAGACCCCAATCTAGTTGAAAATTACAGACCAATCTCCTTATGCTGCGTCATCTGTAAAGTCATGGAATCAATTATTAACCAATCCATTATCCTCCACTTAGAAACAAACAACCTACTCTCTAATAAACAATTTGGTTTCAGAAAAACACTATCCTGTAATCTGCAACACTTACACTGCAAAAACATATGGACTACACAACTCGATCAGGGCAAAACAATAGACGCAATCTACATAGACTTCTGTAAAGCCTTTGATGCAGTGGTACACGACAAACTACTCCTAAAACTAAAATCTTATGGTATCTCTGGACAACTGCATAACTGGATAGAAGCATTCCTGTCAAACAGACAACAAATGGTCAAAATTGGGAGTGTCCTATCAAATTCTCTACCTATCAACAGTGGTGTCCCCCAGGGCAGTGTTCTAGGACCAACTCTCTTCATACTCTAAATAAATGATCTCTGTGATCATATTAAGAGCAACTGTGTTCTCTTCGCTGATGATGTAAAGCTGTTCAATACCACAGACAATGCTGCTACCCTTCAAAAAGATCTCGACTATGTATCAGAATAGTCAAACAAATGGCAACTTCAAATCTCAACAAATAAATGCTCTGTCTTTACATATTGGCAAAAAAAATCAGAAAATAAAATACAAGCTGAATAGTCAAGACCTTGTTGATAATCCAAGCTCTGTAAGACCTTGGAATACTCATCTCTAATTATCTAAGTCCTAGAGCCCACTGTAACTACATTGCCAAAAAGGCATTATGAGTTGTTAACCTAATCCCATGTAGCTTTTTCTTTGGTAATATCAGACTACTAACTAGAGCATACAAAACATTTGCTAGACCAATACTCGAATACAGCTCATCAGTCCGGAACCCACATTACATATCTGATATTAACACAGTTGAGAAAGTCCAGAAATATTTCACAAGAAGAGTTCTCCATTCCTCTACTTGTTGTAGAATACCTTATGTCACCAGACTTGAAATTCTAGACCAAGAAAACCTTGAATTACACCGTCTTTGGTCTGATCTAAGTATGGTGTATAAAATCATACATTGCAATGACTTACCTGTCAATGAATACTTCAGCTTCAACCCTAACAACACAAGAGCACACAATAGATACAAACTCAATTTTAACTGCACCAAACTTGATTGCAGGAAATACAACTTCAGCAACAGAGTGGTCAATGTCTGGAATACTCTACCTGACTCTGGTTTCTTCCCCAAACCCCCAAAACTTCAACCTTAGACTGTCTATTATTGATCTCACCCCTTTCCTAAGAGGTCTGTAGGGGGTGTGCATAAACGCACCAACATGCCTACTGTCCCTGTCCTATTGTTTCTTTTATTTTTCTTATATGTACCCATTTCATGTACAGTATATACTGTATTTATACCTTTTATCTTGTAAGCGATTGACAAATTAAAATAAATAAATAAAATGAAAAATTCCTCAGGTATATTGTTTGAGATACAGTAATTCAATCTGCCTTCTCTGGGGGTGGAGTTGAGGTAGCTTGGGATTTCATGGAATTATGTCAACCTTAGTTCTGATCCAGGTTATTGAGGACTCATCAGATAATGTTGGACACATGCCTGATCCATTTTTCTTGTTTGGGCATCGGCAGCAGCATCTGGAATTGAGGGAGATCACCACTATTCCCATGTTATAGTAAGATCAGTTTCTCATTTCCACTTAAGATGCCTAAGGAAGAGTTTCAGAAAAAGTTTGGGGTGTTGCTGAAGGTCCGCTGAAAAGTTCAACTGAGATCTTAGTCACCTTTTGGAATGAAAGGGTGGCTGTGGCCTTGATTGCACTAGGCTGCCTTCTCCTCTCATAGACACTGGGGTTTTCTTCAGCTTACAAAGAAGCTGAAGGAGGTGAAATAGGAGAAGAAATACCTGTCATCGATGGACCACGAGAAATAAACCCAACTAAGGACAACCTAGAACTCCTATTAAGGTCTATTGAAAGGTAGTAAGGGCAATATTTCTCTTTTGATGTCCATAGATAGTCATCCAGTACTGTACTTCCTGTAGTATCCAGGAGTCCTATTAAAAGATATTATTTGTCAAGGTGGAATCAAAATTTCACCTGCAATTCCACTGAGAAGGAATATGTTAGAGCTCTGTTGGCTAAAGATGCTTGGATTCACTTCAAGCTATACTTCAATCCTGAGGTCCCAGGAAGATGACTGAGACCCAGTCTGGTTTGATTATCTGATATAAGTGTGTTAGTGCTGGTGAAGCAGACAATTCTTGACCACCTGTGTTTTAGATCCAGGTTAGTGAAATAAATGTGATTGGGTCTGGGTTGCAGTATATTCATCCTTGAGGAGTTCTGCCATCTCATAAAGGGGTATTGATTCTCCTCCCAAAGAAGTCACTATTGAACCTGACTCTGGACAATTTTCATTCTTGCCTCCAACCTTCCCTTGTTAGAATAAATGGAAAAAATAGTCACATTGCAGCTTCAGAGTATCTTGAAACAAATTAATTTGAACCCTTTCAGTCTGGTTTCAGCTGGGGAACACATAGGTTAGCTTCCAGGTGCATTTAATAGTGCTGGTCTTTGCTTATGTTCCCTTTATGGCAGGGATGTCCAATTTTGGCAACACTGAAATGGTGGACTTCAACTTCAACCAGAATTCTGGGAGTTGAAGTCTACAAATCTTAAGGTGTTCTGACCTAACCCTGTTACCAGCAAGAAAATATCAAACAAACACAGCAACTCAAACTTTCACAGCTTTAATCCACAAGTAACTTCTCTGTAAATAAAAGATGGCATTGAATTCTTCAGATAAGTCGGAGTCTCCACACACAATGCTGAGTCCTTAGAACGTTTGAAACCAGGTTTATATTCCCTGGAGGGAGGGGCCATTAAGTTGCATCCTTACTCCCAAGTCACCTGTGCTGCTCAAGCTGTTCTCTTCTACAAATCATCCTGCGCTCACACACACTTGGCACAGGCTCCTCAGGAACCCCCTCATCCCTGCTGCCAACCCCCACAATCCCTGAAGGCAGCAATCCATTTCCTGATGGTCCTGGACCCTCATCAGAGTCATTGCTCTCCACAGCCATCTGCACCTGCTGCCGGCTAACCACAACATAAGGTTGCCAAGGTTGGATACTCCTGCTTTATGGTCTTCACTGTTTGCCAAACTATTTGCTCCACATGGAACATACCTGCTAATATTAAGAACAGTGCTAGGCACATTTTGTCAATATGCCATGTGAACAACCAGAGCCTACATTTACCACAGTCATGCTCACAGTATTCTGTACAAACTGGGATTGATGATCTACAGCAGGGGTGGCAAACTTGATTTCATTGAAGGCCACATCAGGGTTGTGCGTGACCTTGGGGGCCAGAGTAGGCATGGTCAGCTTGACGTCACTTGCTTGTGGTGGCCCAAGTGCTCTGCCAGCGAAAA
Source organism: Hydrophis major (assembly GCA_033807585.1). Classification (NCBI taxonomy): domain Eukaryota; kingdom Metazoa; phylum Chordata; class Lepidosauria; order Squamata; family Elapidae; genus Hydrophis; species Hydrophis major. The sequence continues at coordinate 208,850,613 of CM066329.1, read as the reverse complement.
TGGGTTCAAACCCTGATCTCCATTTCTGGCCACGACAGCCTCCTGCAGCCCCCTGCCAGTGAAAATGAAGCTTGGGTGGGATGCATGTACTCTCCAGGCCCCGTTTTCAGTCATGATGGCCTCCTTCAGCTCTCTGCCAGTGAAAACAGAGCTCCCTTTTCTTAGAAGCTCCGTTTTTGCTGCTAGGGAGCAGCAGGATGCCATCGCCACTGAAAACAAGACCTGGGAGGGCCATACATGCCCCCACCAGCTCCATTTTTGCTGGCAGAGGCACTGCAGGCCGGTCCTTTGCTGGTTCCAGGATGGCCCCATGGGCCAGATCTAAGCACCTCATGAGCCAGATCCAGCCCCCAGGTCTTAAGTTTGACACCCCTGATCTAAGTCTACCTATACTCCTTTCACCTCCTTAGGAGAAAGTCCCATTGGACTATGTGAGAATGAATAAAGAAACTTTATTCTAAAGAACAAAGACAGCTGCACTGCCATATGCCTCAAACCCTTTGGAATGGAATGTTCTTTGGGTAAACATATATGAGAATTGTGTTTGCAAGAGCAGACAGGCAAAGCACCAGATTTGGGGGTAAAATTTCATGATCCTTTAATGCAAGGATGTCAAACTTGCAGCATCATGTTGTCATCCCTTGACATATCATGACTTCCCTCCTCTTTGCTAAAACAGGGGTGGGTGTGGCCAGTTCATGATGCATCCAACCTGCAGGCCACAAGTTTGACACCCCCGGTTTAATGGGAGTTGAAGTCCAATGCTCTGGAAGATAGAAGGTTGCCTATCTTTGGTATTGTTACAATTGGGGACAATATCATAGGAAGTAATATTGCAGGGTACCTTTTCCACTTCATGTTGTCTTGCCCTTATGACAATATTGCAGGATCCTTTTTTTAAAAAGTGGCAATACATTTGTCCAGGGATCCAGCCAATCAGCAACATCTATTTCTCAGCAACCTCTGCATCTTTCACCAGCATGGTATATCCTCCAAATACTATAGAGCTACCGCTGCTAGAATTCTCATTGCATTCATACTTTTAAGAACAATAAAAAATCCTGAACATAATGCAAAAGAATGCACAACAACGATAACAATATTGCTACCAAAAAGTCAGAGGTACTATATCTAAAAGAATAATACAATATCCAGATGATTTCAAGAACAGAACATAAAATAAACCATGCTGGCATTCCTTACCAGCCAGAAATTAGGTTAAGCTTTAAACTTTTTTCAAGAAGTTTTTTAATATATATTTTAAAAAAAGATTTCCTTTTAAATCTGCTTTTGACACTGATTTGAAAATGTTTTCTTATTCAAGTATGTTCTCGCTGTTGCACATTTAGTTGATTGTTAATTGCCATAAATGATTCATGTAGTAACTAATTTTGAATGGTTAATTAGAAGCAGGTTGACATCTCATTTATTGCACATTTCCTGATTTCTTAGCTTTGTTTATGTGAATAAATTAAAGAAAAGAGGACATGAATCCATTCGATCTAAATTCTTCCATGCATATGCACAGTTCACACTTCCTGCACCAAAATGCCAAAAAGATAATCTTAAAGTAATATAAGGCTATCAAATCTGGACCGCTCCAGGTGACCAGCCTGATGACTATTAGATGGCAACAAACATTCCTATTTTTATTTGCTATCAACAACTGCTTGTCTGGAATCTTGTGGCCATTTAAATGCTGAAAAGTTATTGTATAATTTTCAATGTCATGGTCCCCATTATGAGTTGCATATATTAACCTAGGCTTTACAGCAGTGGTAGGATTCAAAAATGTTTACTACCGGTTCTGTGGTTGTGGCTTGGTAGGCATGGCAGGGGAAGCATACTACAAAATCTCCATTCCCTCCCCACCCCACTAACCTGCTTTTCAGCTCTGTTCTCCTGTGCGGGACAACAAAAGAAGACCCAGCCGACCAGCTGGGACTCGGGAGGCCGAGAATAGATGGGGGCGGAGCCAGTCAGAGGTGGGATTTGCCGGTTCTTCAAACTACTCAAAATTTCTGCTACCAGTTCTCCAGAACTGGTCAGAACCTGCTGAATACCACCACTGCTTTAAAGTGGCCTTGATAGGGACACAAAAATGTTACTTTTGCTGCAAGAGACAGAAACGGGGCCTTTGCTCACTGCTGAGTCAATCTGTGATGATCCATGTTTTAGTTTATAAAACTAAACCAGCATAAACTTGCGATCCCCACTGCCAACTCCTATCCCATTCATATAACTGGTCTTCTAACTTGCTAACAGCACCTTGTAAGGGCCCCTTTCCAGAGTAACAGGAGAAGATGGTCAACAGTTTTGAAGGTGGAAGAGGGCTTTATGCCCCAACGGCAGATAAAACAGTAGAACCATCCCCTTGGAGAAGGGAAACTTTGATTTCAAACCTCCACTGCCTTGTGGTTATATTTATTATTGGAAAAGACTTCAGGAATCAACCTCGAGGCAAAATCCAGAGCAGGAGTCTCAGAAGCAGTTCGTGACTGTGTGCAATTATGTTCTGGTAACTCCTGCGATGTAGCTGGAACTAACTGTATCAGCTCTACCATTCCATTAGACTAGGGGTCTTCAAACTTGATAGCTTTAAGACTTGTGGACTTCAATTCCCAGAATTCCTCCTCCAGTCAGGAATAGCTCAGGAATTCTGGGAGTTGAAGTCCACAAGTTTTAAACTTGCCAAGTTTGAAGACCTCTGCATTAGACTATTTCAGTGACGTGGAAAGGGGGGAACTGCTGCTTCTGTAACAGTTTATCCTCCATTTTAAATTATTCAGGCCTCATACTCTGGAGCAGTGGTTGGCAACCAGTGGGCCGGGGACCACTGGTGGTCCATGAGAAAATGTTGGTGGTCCACAGAGAAATTTCACCCTCAAAGAACCCCCCAAAGCAATTAATCCAGTCTGCACGGGAACACAAGTTTGCGCCACCCACATGACCCACTGGAATACAAGGCTTGTGTCACTTGCATTGCGAACAACATGTAGTGAGGGGAGGGGGGAAAGGACAGAGGGGGGAACTTGCTCCATGTGCCCCATGTATCTCATCTGGCCACCAGGCTGCTTCTTTCCGCTTCTTTCTTCTTCTACTTTTGGCTGCATGCAAAGAAAGCAGCAAAAGTCTTTCTTTCTCTCCCCCAAACTCCACCCCAAAATGAGTCTTTGGGACCCTGCAAGGCATCCTGCTCCAAGAGGGTGTGCCGGCGTGACAAGTCTCACAAAGACTCATTTCTGGCAGACTTTGGGGGAGAGAAAGAAAGACTTCTGCTGCTTCTGCTGCTTTCCTTGCATTAAGCCAAAAGTCTCTCCCTCGCTCCCTCCCTGAGAACAGAGCTGGAGACAGTATCCTGTGATCCCAAATAAAGAATGATCAAACGGTAGGAAAATGAGGTGGGGAATTTTCCTGCAGATAGCACGATACCATGATCTCTTGAGACTGAAGGATGCCAATTCAATTCAACTTTCTAACAAATAGAAGCAACTGTCATTGCTTGAACAGCAGAGGTGGTATTCAGCAGGTTCTGACCAGTTCTGGAGAACCGGTAGCGGAAATTTTGAGTAATTCGGAGAACCAGCAAATACCACCTCTGACTGGAGATTTTACAGTATTCTTCCCCTACCTACCAAGCCACGCCCACAGAACCAGTAGGGTAAAAAAAAATTGAATCCCACCACTGTTGAACGGGAGAAAAATAGACACCTGACATGCTTTAATGATTATGTTAAATTAATTAAATGAAATGCATAAATAGACTTGATAAACATTTGGTATTAGGGATTTGGGATGGTATTTGGGGTGGTATTAGGCTCTTGCCTTGTGCAAGGGATTGGACTAGTAGATCTCCCAGGTTCCTTGCAGCCTTATGATTCTATGTTCTTATTCTCAGGATTGTCATCAGTCTTCCCTTGCAAAGCCAGATGTTGTAGACAATCCTTTGTCCTTCTCTCATTGCTCTCCTTCTTGCCACCTTTGTGGCCAGGGAAAGAAAACTAATTTCTCTCTCTAACTCAGCTGGGCTTTTTCCAGTTGCAGGAGAAAGGGAGAATTAACTACGGAAAGCAACTCTGAACCAAGTTTACTCCCAGCCCCTGGATCAAACTAGGTACCCCCACATACAGTCCCCAAATGTGACAAGGTGCCTTTTCCCCCTTTGCAGCTCTCCCTACCACAGACACATTAGTATACACACACAGTGCATTAAAAGTAAACTAAATTAAGTTAAAAGTAAACTAAATTAAGATTTTATATATGTATGTATGTATGTATGTATGTATGTATGTATGTATGTATGTCTGGCATTCAGCTTTGTTCGGGTATTTTCCCATGTCATAGTAGTGGTGCTTTTCAAGTTGTAGCAACGTTTCAGCAGAATCTCATCTGCCATCATCAGGCTTCTGTATAGTGTTCGTCTGTGAGTCAGACTTTTACAGTGGTTTCAGATTTAAATTTGGGGCAGCCTATTGCTGTGACAGAATGGTTTTTTTCTTCATCCTGATTGGTTGAGAGTCTTTATTTATTGGTCTTGGAGTTTGCTGTGTTCTGCTTCTAATATCTTCTGTCTGTTTTTTTGGCTCTTTTTGTATCTTGATTGGCTGGCAACATTGTGTTACTTTATTGGAGGCCTTTAGTGCAGCTTGGCTTTGGGTAAATGGACGGCTATCATTAGGCTATCATCTGGGTGCCTGGTTGGGGTGTGTTTGAGATGGAGGTATCGGGGGGATCTGTTTGTACCCAGGTGTTTGCCTGGCTTGTGGTGTGGAGATTTTTTTGTTTGTGAGTGCAGGCTTCCAAATGATTGACAGCCTGGTGGAATCATCTCTTCTGTTCATACCTCCATCTCAAACACACCCCAACCAGGCACCCAGATGAAACCCAGCTTCCTAACTAATGATAGCCGTCCATTTACCCAAAGCCAAGCTGCACTAAAGGCCTCCAATAAAGTAACACAATGTTGCCAGCCAATCAAGATACAAAAAGAGCCAAAAAAACAGACAGAAGATATTAGAAGCAGAACACAGCAAACTCCAAGACCAATAAACACAGACCAAGACTCTCAACCAATCAGGATGAAGAAAAAAACCATTCTGTCACAGCAATAGGCTGCCCCAAATTTAAATCTGAAACCACTCTAAAAGTCTAACTCACAGACGAACACTATACAGAAGCCTGATGATGGCAGATGAGATTCTGCTGAAACGTTGGTACAACTTTAAAAGCACCACTACTATGACGTGGGAAAATATCCGAACAAAGCTGAATGCCAGATATATATATATATGGCATTCAGCTTAGTTCGGGTATTTTCCCACGTCATAGTAGTTGTGTTTTTAAAGTTGTACCAACGTTTCAGCAGAATCTCATCTGCCATCATCAGGCTTCTGTATAGTGTTCGTCTGAGTCAGACTTTTAAAGTGGTTTCAGATTTGAAGTTGGGGCAGCCTTCAAATCTGAAACCACTGTAAAAGTCTGACTCACAGATGAACACTATACAGAAGCCTGATGATATGCCACCCCCAGTAGTCAAAATTAACATAGTTAAAAGAAAAAGAAAATAACTTTTATTTTATTTTGCTTCAGTGGCTATCATTTATTTCAGAGTTGCTTCTCTGAACTCCAGCTCTTTGTCCTAATTTCTTAGTCTGATCCTCTTTTTTTTCTACTTTCACTGAATTTATTCATTTTATAGCACTATTTCTGCAACTTGTCTAATACAGTTGTCTTTTTCTAGCTGATTCCAGCCCTTTCAGGCTCCTTGTGTCCTATCAATACTCTCTATTTACTTCAGCATACTGCTGAGTCCCATCTGATGGAAGAACCTTGCCAGGTCTCTCAGCATAAAACCATCATTTCTTTTTACATTTAAACAATGTCTGAAGATTTTCCCGCTTATCAGAAATCACTGATTTCACCAGAAATGCTTTGCAATCCAAGATCCTAACAACAACAAAAAAAGATCATACAAATAACTTCTGTCTGTAACTTGAAGCACTGCGGACTATCAAAGTAAATTGTATTTACTTTGGATCGATATATTAGAGCTGAACTGAGGAAAAAGTTGGAGCTCAACTGACATTTCTCAGCTTTTTTTTTTCCCTTAAAAAATATATGAGATTCTTATCTGCTAATGCCACTACAATAGATTTTTCTCCCATTGTTCCTCACATTTTTTGTCAATTTTATTTCGAGACTTTATAAAAATAGATAAATGACCTCAAGACCCAACACCCTGGAATAAAGTTATTCCTTGATTCATTCAGAAATTATGGCTGTTGGGCTTGTACATAATGTTCTATTGTTGGTGAAGTATGCAGTATAAGTCATTTTTGCTCCAGCTTGTGGGGTGCAATTCAAGTCTATTTCATTTGGTGAGGATTTCAAGAATCTGAAAAATTCTATGTATTGCTAAAACACCCTACTTAAAAGCAGATTGCAATAGGACACCAAGTGTGCAATCACAATATAAACCAGTAGCCCCATACAGAATTTCCCTTCCAGCGTATTGCACCACCCTAGAAACTGTTGTTATATTGCCATGTTATAGAATATCACCCATTGCCAACAGTATTCTACCTTATTAGCTATTTCATATTTGTTGCCATATGCCACATTCCCAGACTTGCACTTCATGATCAGAAATAAGTAGAATGAATCTACAATCCAATATTTCCTTTCAGTTTTGATCCACCCTAGTAATAAATCCAAGGGACTGTTAAAGGCAGGTTGGGAGGGAACCTCCTACTAATGCTAAGCTTCTAAGCAAACTTTTTCAAAGCTATCACTGAATCTTGGCAGCTTAATTCTGCCAGAGATTAAGCTACCACGTAGGCCACAGACTAATTTCAATAGCATGCTTTTTACCTGTTTACTTTAACTGTGACCCAGACATCCTCATATTGAATGGATCAATTGTGTGAAAGTAGGGAAATTGTTCCTGTTTAATCACACCACTTAATCATATCAGACTCATAAAAATTGTGAAATCTTTACTTGGACAAGAACTTACTTTATGGTTCAGAGTATGTCTCTCCTTCCATCTGAGTCAGGGGGGGCTAATGTGACATTTACTCCTGTTGTTATTCTTACCTCATGTAAGAAATAGACAGATTCCCCAAGATATGTTTAAAGGAAAGCTGTTATGTTTGGAGCATGGGTGAGAAAGAATGGAGACAAGCCTCTGAATGGTGAACTTCAGCTCTTTATTTACATAGTGATTTCTAACTTCTATAGCAGTTTTAACCCGCCTTATATAGGCAAACCCCGTAACTATTAACCAATAACCAATGAGGAGCGCTAGCTCTCATAGCCAATAGGAACTCTCTGTTAAGGGCCAATCAGATTCCCCGGAGCGGGCCAATCCGATCCGGCCGTTTAACAACCAATCAGAAGTGCAGGGCCAGAACCCTGCACTTTACTCCAAGCTCACGCTTTATTAAAACTTTATACATTCACAACACCCCTTCCCCCTGGCTTCTGTTTGCAGGGCGCAGTTACATAGTCCTTTAGGTAGGACGGTTGTTTTATTAGTCTCTTTGATTTTCGCTGTGTCATTTGGCTGCAATCACGCTGAGGTAGTTCGTTGTTTGGCAGTGGGGCTGTTTCTGGTTCAAAGTTCATTTCCCCGTCATTGCCCATGTTCTCTGTAATTCCCTGAGGTGCAACTGTTTCCCTCTCTGGTTCCACTTCCTGAGTCTCTATTATAGTGTCTTTCCCTTCGAATGGGTTTTCTTCTCCTTGGAATTCATCTTCTTCCGTACCTCCCCCCCCTCAGTCTGGTCGTAGGGGAGTTCAGGACTGCCCACCGGAAGCTGCAATCGTAATTGATCGATATGGCGTTTCCATAGTCTATCGTCAAGGCATTGTACAAGGTAGGATCTTGGGCCGGTTACACAAACTACTGTCACCTCCACCCACAATGGGTCGCCCGATAGGTTTTTTGCATAAACCAGGTCTCCTACCTGGAAGGCACGACAGCGGCCACTGGATCCTAATGGTTTTTCCGGTTCATAAGCTGGGTGTAACCAGTTGAGGTGGGAGCGGAGTTTTCGTCCCATTAGTAGTTCGGCGGGAGTTTTGTTGGTGATGCTATGCGGTGTGATGTGTTGCAAAAAAAGGATTCGATTGATCTTGTCATCAATGTTGTTGTAGTCTACCTTCTGTAAGGTTTTCTTCACAAATTGTACCATGCGTTCTGCTTTGCCATTGATCGCAGGGTGCACAGGCGAGGTGAGCGCATGTCGAATGCTGCGGTCAGCAAGGTACTGCTCGAATGACAGTACTGTAAATTGGGGCCCATTATCGGATACCAGGACATCTGGTAGTCTGTGGGTTGCAAATAGTCTTTCCAAGGTTTTGATAACCACCTCAGAGGTTGTAGTCATCATGTGATGAATCTCAAGCCAATTTGAATAGGCATCGATGGTTAGTAGAAAGGTGTGGCCTTTGGTCGGCCCTGTGAAGTCCAAGTGAATTCGGGACCAGTTTAACAACCAATCAGAAGTGCAGGGCCAGAACCCTGCACTTTACTCCAAGCTCATGCTTTATTAAAACTTTATACATTCACAACAAAAGCCATACCATTTAATTGCAGAGGATTAAGGGGCATTAGCTGGCAGGACAGATGGGCCTGATGTAATGCCTAGCCAACTGTGAGCTCTTTGCTCTGTTGGTTAAAAACATGCTGTCAAGTTCAGACTCCAGGATTTCTATATGACATTGAGAAATTCTTCCCCTACATTTAGCCAGGAGAAATGTCCCAGGGATCTCTTTCAAATGGTGGATGCCCTAGGTGGACCAACAGCCTAACCACATAAAGTAGGCATGCATAAACTGCACCCCACCCAAAAATCATGGGAATGCTCTTCTGAGCACTTACAAAAGTGATTGGCAATCATTTTTCACCTGCCAGAAGAGACATGTTGCATGGTAATATAAACTACACTTCATTTGTTGAATTTTAACTTTCATTAAAATTAAATGAACTCAAATCAAACTGAGGGTTGACTCGATCATCAGGACAATTTTGTGGTGTATTACTTATTATCTGGAGTTGATAGGAGAAAAAATTTGCCTAACAAATAGACAAAAAGTTACAGGGACAGAGAATTAAGCACTTTCATAAATTGCTCATATTGGCATTTTTTTAAATTATGGGGTTGTTGTTTTTTAAGTCTATTTTCCTATTCTTCTCTGTCCCACTTGAATCAGAAGTGTGGTGGTTAACTGGCTTAATGATGCTGGTTCAAGTCCTAGCACTGTGGGATGGGGTGAGTTTTTGCCCACCTGACAATTTGAAAGCATGTTATATATGAGTAGATAAATAGATGCCAGCTCAATGGAAGATAAGTCAGCATTTCTAGAGGATGGTCAGAACCCTGCAGGCATTGGACCAACACTCATTTGTGAGATGACTTTGGTGGGAGGGAGAAGGCCCCAGGTTATGCTGCAGGATGCCCTTTGTCTTTCTTTCTGGTGTGGAGATACAGTGAAAGCTTTGTTTAGCAGAAGAGTAGAAGGAATAGATGGACAAATCAACTGATTGGGCACCCAATCTAGTTTCACTGACTCAAAGGTTTTAAAACAAGCCTTTCCCACCATGATCCTTGGATACTATTGGGCTTACAACTACATAGTCATTATCATTATCCTTATTGGCTATTAAAAATTGGAATTAACCTGTAATAGCATCTGATGATCCAACGCTGAGGAAAGCTATTTTAATGCTGCAAACCCACATCCAATAATCCCAACTATAAGTCTTAGAGGAATTCATTTCAGAGTATGTTTTTTCCACATTTTTCACTGTGCTTTGTTACCAGGAAATACCAAAAGCCAGCAAACAAAGGACAGATAGACTAATCAACTAACCAAACTGGTTTGTGGATGAAACATTTAAATCCTGAATATATATCAAGTCATTGGGGATGCCAAGGACAGGCACATGCTGTTAACAAATGAAAGGCCTCCTTAAAGAGAGCCAAGGTGGCCTTATTCTGATTCAGGGTGGAAAAATTCACACGTCTATGTTCTCAAGAGTGAGACTAGGGAAACACTGATGGATAGAGATAGGGCCCCATGAGGCAGAATACAAAAGGGAAGCAGAAGCAGCACCAGAAAAGTTGGGCGGGGTCCAAGATTCAACTCCCCTATTTGTCAACCCATAGGCTTCCCATAGGCAGAATCAAAAATCGGGACTAGCTTCTATCCCAGCCAGATAAGCAATCCAATTCTTTCCCATGATTCATTCTTCAACACACTCTACTTCACAAAAGAGAGGCCATTTGTTTCTGCCTTCTTTGCATACCTCATATCAGAGCAGGTTCTGACCAGTTCTGGAGAAATTTTGAGTAGTTAGTGTTCCATACTAGCAGGCTTGAAGATCTGCATTCCTATTGGTCCAGAAAAGCCGGGCCGTGATTGGACGTTGTGAAACACTCCTGATTGGCTCGTATAGGGTTTGCCACGATTGGGTAAAACCAAGCGCAGCAAACTCAAAGACTTGTCACTGGCTGCCTGGCCACAGCCAGCTCTATAAAAAGAGCTGCCGCGGCTAGGGTTTTTCATCTCAGAATCTACTTGCTTAATAAAGAGCTGTTGTTCACTACCCGAGCCTCGTCTTTTCATGGGACCCACCAACCATACTTAACAGTTAGGACAACCAGCAAATACCACCTCTGACTGGAGATTTTACAGTTATCCTTACCCTGCCACGCCCACCAAGCCACGCCCACAGAACTGGTAGTAAAAAAATTTGAATCCCACTACTGCCTTCTATTCTCCATTGGTTGCCTATTCTCCTGCCTCCATCGCAACCAGTTGCTTATTTTATGGCCTTAGGCATTCCCACCTGTTAGGGATAACATTGGTTACCTAACTTAGTTTGGGTAGAAATAATATATAAACTATGTTAGTGAGTATAAGTGAGTGTATCACTTTAACTGCAAAACATGTATTTTGGGTGCGGTTGTAAAAGCACCATAAGAGGGAGCAAGAGAGCTCACTGTTTGCTGGCTTTTACTGGATAGCTGACAATGTTGTATTGATGGTGATAACTGCGTGTTTTCCCTGCTGTTGCTAAAAAGAAGAAAAGGGGTTTAATTTTCTTCATATCTCTGACTGCAAAAGAGATATATTGCTTGACTGATTATTTTGTAAGTTTACTGACCTCTACTTTCGACACTGGACTTTGCAACTGATTAATCCCTGGATGGACTGAACTAGTGTATGACATATGGACTATTTGACTATGCTCTTGCTGGAATAAAAGCTATTTAACTGGCACAGTGTATCTGTCTTACTGAGTGTAAACTACAACAACGTTTATCTCATATCATTTGCCTGCCTGCCAGACTGCTGTTGCACGTTCTGCTAAGGTGTGTATCCCTAACACTGGTTATGGGCCCAGGTGCACTGTTTACAGACTAACCAGGATATAACAAGCTTAGATTAAAGTGAGAGTTTGTACAGTTACACAATACTGTAAACAGACAGCTGTGTTTTATTAATTATAGTTAAATATCCAGATAAAAGATGGCACAAGTCAATTTCCAAAGTTTGTCTCTAATATCCAAACTGGATGGAACAAACTATGTTTCATGGTCTATGAAATGTAGCCTACTTCTACGAAGAGAAGGTTTGTGGAGTATAATTCAAAACCCACCAGAAGTAGATGCATGGGATCCGGAGGATGAGAAGGATGCCCAAAAAATACAAGAATATAAACTGAAGAATGAGCAAGCTCTCTGTATAATAGGACTGACACTCTGTGATGAGCAGCTTGTACATATTCAAGGAGAATAAACAGCTGCGAAATGTTGGGAGAATTTAAAGAAGATTTATGTTCGAGACAGTGTAGGAGCACATATAAATCTTGCACGAAAACTGTTCAGAACACATCTTCAAAAGAATGGAGACATGCTGAGTCATATAAACATAATGAAGAGAATTTTTCAGGAACTGCATGAAAAATAACTTATCTTCACAGAACTACACCAAGTTTATATAATTTTGTCTTCTTTAGATAATAGCTACGATGACTACGTAACTTCACTTGAGGTTCTGCCAAAAGATAACCTCACATTAATTGACATTATTGGCAGATTAATTGAAGAAGCCAGGAGAAGACTTGAAAGGGATCAACTCAGAAGGGAACAACCACAATGTGAAGAAGAAAAAATATCTTCATCAGCTTATACAATTAGAAAATGTTTTAATTGTGGAGGAAAAGGACATTTGGCAAGATTCTGCAAGAAAGCAAAAAGCCAAAATGCCAGCCAGAAAGATAAAAGGCATCAAAAGAATAAAAAATGCTTAGAGTTAGCCATGTATAGCAACGAAACTGTGAATAGTAATTTATGGGTTGAAGATAGTGGAGCATCGCACTGCATAACGAAAGATAAGAAAAGATTTATTAAGATGTCCATGAGTTCACAGCAGATATCGTTAGCTAATGGATGGAAACTGAAAGCTAAAGGTGAAGGTATATCATATTGTTCTTGCATAAGAGAAAATGTAAAAATGTTATATGTACCATAACTTAAGTTTAATTTGCTTTCAGTTAGAGTTTTGGTTAAACTAGGTTATGTAATTACCTTTATGGGAGACAATTGCATAATTGAAAAAGAAGGTAAAAAAAATGACTGCAACTTTAAAAGGTGAATTGTATGTGTTAAATGATAATTCATTAGAGGTAGCTAACACAGTTTATAATAATGTTAAACCTCATAATGAATGAATACATTTGTTACACAGACGTTTGGGACATATAAATTTTAAAATGCTTAAACAAACGGTAGAACTATCTAAAGGTATAAAACTGAAGCCTTGCAGCAAGTATTTGCACTGCAATTCTTGTAGTCAAGAAAAAAGCAAGGTAATGCCAGCAAATAGAATTAATGGATTTAAAACTAAAGAGCCTCTAGAGATTGTATTTGCTGATATTATAGGTCCTAAAAAACCAAGTGTGGGAGGTGCTCATTACATACTAAGTATAATGGACCATTATTCCAGATATGGTTTCTGTTATCTAATGAAAAGCAAAAAGGAAACATATCAAAATTTCTTTAATTGGCTTAAATTCGCAGAAAGAAAAACTAAAAGGAAGTTAGTAACTCTTATCACTGATAATGGTATGGAATTTATAAACAATAAATTCCAAAATAAACTGAAGATGGCAGGTGTTGAACATAAAAAGTCTGCACCATATAAGCCACAACATAATGCCTTTATAGAAAGATGAGGCCAAACAATTCAAGCAATGGCTCGTACTATGCTGTCAGATTCAGGATTACCTAAAAACTTGTGGGGAGAAGCAATAATGTGTGGTAATCATATATTGAATAATGCTGTTAACTCAACAACAGGTGAATTACCATTCACACGGTGGCCTGGTAGAAAACCTGACTTAAGCTACATGCACACATTTGGAGCACCAGCATGGTGCATATTCCTACACAACTGAGACACAAGGGGCAGCATAGGACTAAAAAGTTATTCTTTGTAGGTTATGAATCTAATCACAAATCATACAGATTCTGGGAAAAAGGAACATCTAGAGTTTACTGTAGTGCTAGTGCCAAATTCCTAGAACATGTAGGATGGGAAAAACTGGAACAAGATTCAAGTAAGGAAGTAATTACAGAAACCTACAAAAGACCAAAAGAACAAATCAGTAATAAGAAGAGTACAATTAAAGAGGAAGTACCGGAAGAGCATATAGGACCAGAACAGGAAGAAATAGATAATCAGGAACAGGTAGAACATGAAAGTCCACCTGTAAGCCCTGTAGTACCTAGACGTTCTACACGTGTAACCAGACCACCTGACAGATATCAAGCAAGTATAGTTTGCCAAGTTAGTAAAGTTCAAACTACTGTTGAAGAACTTAGGATGTATCCTGCAAAGGAACAGGAAAATTGGCATAGAGCAATGGAGAAGGAATTAAATTCATTAAAAGAAATGAAAGTTTATGAAAATGGCAAATTACCTCCAGGTGAAAAGTCCATTGGTTGCAAATGGATATTTAAGTTAAAAACTGATAAAAAATGGGACTGTTACCCATAAGGCTAGGTTGGTAGCTCAAGGATTTAATCAAACTGCATGTGATTATGATGAAGTATTTGCACCAAATTTAAAGGCAACAACCTTGAGAGCAGCTTTAGTGTGGGCAGCTAAGAAGAATTATATCATAAATCATTTAGATGTAGAAACTGCCTATCTGCATGCACCATTGCAGCACACTATATATTTAAGAAAACCAGTAGGTATAGATGATAAAAATAATAATGACTGTTGGAAACTGAATAAAAGTCTCTATGGATTAAAACAATCTGGTTATGAATGGAACCAATATATTGTAAAAGAGTTAAACAATATAGGATTTAAAGCCGGTTTAGCTGATCCATGTTTATTTAAAAGAGAGACAAATAGTACGGTGTCATTATTATTGCTGTTTACAGATGATATTGCTTTAATTACTAAGGCAAATAATGAAGCTACTGAGATAATATCATTATTAAGTAAGAGGATAAAATTAAAGCAATTAGGAGAAATAAGACAATATCTAGGATTGACAATAAACAAAACCAATAGTGGATATAAGATATCACAAGAAGATAAAATTTACCAATTGCTAAAAATGTATAAAATGGAACTTTGTAAGCCGGCAAAAACTCCAATGAGTCAGGAATTTTGTCATACTGATGCCCAAAGTTCAAAATTCGATAAGACCATTTATAAATCATTAATAGGTAGTTTATCATATATAAGTAATTGGTCAAGGCCAGACATTGCCTATAGCATTAATCAATTGGCAAGATTCAATGCTGAACCCATTGAAAGACACTGGCAAGTGCTAAAGCGTATATTAAGGTATCTTAAAAAGACAATGCACTATGCATTGTATTTGGAACCAAAAGATGATTTGATTTTAAATGCATATGCTGATGCAAGTTTTGCAACAGATATAAAAACTAGAAAATCAACTTCAGGTATGGCTATACTATTAGGTAAAACACTGATTGGTTGGAGGTCAATTAGACAGCAACACATAAGTATGTCCACAATGGAAGCAGAATTTTCATGTCTATCTTTATTATGTACTGATTTAATTCTGTATTGTTAAGTTCTGCACATGGGCACAAGGAACGGAGACGAGACAGTGAATAGTGAACTTCAACTCTTTATTAATCATTCTGAACAGAGCAAAACCCTAGGGCAGCAGCAGCCCTTTTATAGGGCAGGCTACTGATCTAATAACCAATGAGAACATGGAGTGTTAAACCTTTGAACCAATAAGAGTGGCTCGTTAACAGCCAATCAGATTCTCCAGAATGGACCAATCCAATATAGCTATTATCGACCAATCAGAAGCGCAGGATTAGAACCCTACTTTTTCTAAAGGCTTGATAAAACTTTATTTAAGTGTTTTATTAGTTAATAACACCCCTTCCCCCCGGGTTCTGTTTAAGGGGTGCGGTGACATAATCCCTGAGGTATGAAGGTTGTTTTGACTGTCTATTAGATTTGCGCTGTCCCACCGGTTCTTGTCTGTAATCCGGTTTCGGCAGGACGTTTTTGGGCAAATCAGGTACCGGTGGTTCTGCATCCTCATTGGGCGACTCGGTGCCGCTAATGTTCTCATTGTTGTCCTCCAATCTTTGCGGGCTTGCTTCTGTTGAGGTATTCCTCTGTGGCGAGGACACTCCCCTCCCTGATTCTTCTTCATTTGTCACGCCCGCTTGCTGACTTCCTTCGCTCCTGCTTTCCACCATCTTGAATTCTGTTTCTTCGACATCCCCTCCCCCCTCAGTTTGGGAGTCACCGGAGTCGTGGAAACTGGGTTGTAGCCTAGAGTGAAGCTGATCTATATGGCGTTTCCATATTTTTCCATCGCAGGTTTTCACACGGTACGACCTGGGTCTGGTGGCTTGAATTATGGTTGCCTCAACCCACAATGGTTCGCCGGAAAGGTTTCTGGTGAAAACTAAGTCATCTATCTTGAACTCGCGGCATTTTCTGCTAGATCCACAGGGTTTTTTTGGCTCGTAAGACGGGTAAAGCCGGTTGAGGTGGGAACGGAGCTTGCGTCCCATCAATAGTTCAGCTGGAGTCTTGTTGGTGACGCTGTGCGGAGTGATGTGTTGGAGAAGGAGTATTCTGTTTATTTTATCTTCAATGTCCCCATAGTCCATTTTGGAGAGGGTTTTTTTAACAAATTGTACCATGCACTCGGCTCTTCCGTTAGCCGCAGGATGTGCTGGCGAAGTTAGCACATGGCGAATACCCCGGTCTGCTAAGTATTGTTCAAAGGGTAGAGCAGTAAACTGGGGTCCGTTGTCAGAGACCAGAACATTTGGCAGTCCATGCATCGCAAATAGCCTGTTCAATTTCTGGATGACGGACTCGGTTGTAGTACTCTTCATTTTGTGGATCTCGAGCCAGTTGGAATAGGCATCCACTGTTAGGAGGAATGTATGTCCCTTAGTAGGTCCCGCAAAATCAACGTGAATGCGGGACCACGGTCCCCGGGGTGTTTCCCATTCTGTTGGAGTTGCTTTAGTTGGGGCACTGCTAACTTCTTGGCACTTTAAACAAGCCTTTACCCAGGTTTCGATCTGTTTGTCGATGCCCGGCCACCACGTGTAGCTTCGTGCGAGCGCTTTCATATGCACGATGCCAGGGTGACCATCATGCAGCGTTTTTAATACTGCTCATTGTAACCGCTCTGGGACGACGACTCTATCCCCCCATAAGATGCAGCCTTTTTGCGAAAAAAGTTCTGTTTGCCGGTTCCTGAAGGGGGTAAAGTCATCAGGGGTTTGTTCTACTGGCCATCCCCGTGTGACCCAGCTAAGAACTCGCGCTAAGACAGGATCTCGTTTTGTTTCGATCGCAATGTCTCTGGCTGTTAGCGGCGGTGAATGTAGTGTTTCAATCTGGAGTGTCGTAAGGGTTGGAGCTGGGTCGTCGACGGTTTTCAGAAGTGGTGCACGGCTCAGTGCATCAGCGTGGGGAATGGCTTTCCCCGGGCGGTGTTGCAGTCTATAGTTGTACGCAGCCAAAAACTCCAACCAGCGAGTCATTCTAGGTGATAATATATAGGGGGTTGGCTTGTCTCCCACTATAATCCCCAGCAAAGGTTTGTGGTCGGTAACAATAGTAAAAACTTGTCCATACATATTCATGAAACCGTTTCACAGCAGATACAACAGCAAGAGCCTCTTTATCGATTTGACTATAGTTACATTCAGCATTTGATAGGGTCCTTGAAAAATAGGCAATAGGGGCCTCACTACCGTTTGGTAACACATGGCTCAAAATGGCTCCTACTTCAAATGGTGATGCGTCACATGTAATTGTTAAAGGCAAAGTCTCGTTATACTGCATTAAAACAGCATCTGAGGTTAATAAGTTTTTCACTTGTCAGAACGCATGCTCCTCTCGGTGCCCCCAGACCCAGGTTGCTTTTTTGTCGAGAAGCCGATGTAGGGGCTCAGCTACAGTCGTTTTGTGGGACAGGAAGATGTTGTAAAAATTAATGAGCCCCAGAAAAGCTTGGAGATCAGTCTTAATTCTGGGTCTTGGGGCGTTTTTGATTGCTTTTAGTTTGCTACTGGTGGGGTGAATGCCGTTTATCGATTAGGTATCCCAGGAACTCTACTTTATCTGTACACAGTTGACATTTATTTTTTTTAACCTTAAGGCTGGAGTCTTTAAATTTCTGGAGAACCAATTTAAGATGCTTTTCTAGTATTTCTCTATTCGGGGCAGCAATTAAAACGTCATCAAAGTATGGTATGACTCTTTTTATCCCTTGCAAGAGTCTCTCGATGAAACTTTGAAAAATCCCTGGGGATACGCAAATTCCGAATTGGAGTCTGTTGCACTTAAAGACGCCTCGGTGCGTAACGATCGTTTGTGCCTCTGCTGTTTTTTTATCTACAGGCAGTTGTTGGTACGCCTGTGCTAAATCCAATTTAGCGAAGACTTTTCCGCCCCCCAGGGAATGGAGAAGGTGTTGTACTACCAGCACCAGGTAAGCGTTCTGTTGAAGGCCGTGATTCAGGGTGGCGCGGGAGTCCCCACAAATCCTTAACGATCCATCCGGTTTGATGGGTGTTACAATTGGGGTTTCCCAACGAGCATGGTCTGTTGGTTCTAAAACACCTTGGGCTATTAATTTATCAAGCTGCTCGTCAATCTTTGGTTTAAGGGCAAAAGGTACCCGACGAGGCTTAAGGCGGATGGGGGCTACTTCAGGGTTAAGGTTAAATGATATCGGGATCCCCTTGTACTCGCCTAGTTTGTCTGCAAAGACGTCCTGGAATTCCTGGACGAGGGCCTCCTCCCAGTCGTCGCTTCTGGTTTGGTAAATTCCGGCTACCTCGATCCCGAGTGGGGTGAACCATTGAAGGCCTAACAAGCTAGGCCGGTCACGGTTGATGACGGTCAATGGTAAAGATGCAGGACGATTTTTGAATGAGACCTGGACTGGATCCAACGACCGGAATTCGGTTCCCTTGATAATCCTTGAGTATGATTCTTTGGGTTCTGAAGTCTTGTCGCCGGACGGCAGGGATTAATTGCTTAAGGGTCTTCCAGGAAACCATCGAGAGGGATGATCCTGAATCGACTTCCATCACGCAGGGCTGGTTTTCGATGGCGACCTTCACTCGGATCTTCTTTGTATCTAGTGATGAGGCGTGACCAATTGTAATGGTTTGGTGTGTCTCTTCTCATTTCGTTGAATTGGCCAGTGGTTTATTTCTGTAGGAGTGGTTGTTCCATTGGTGATTCAAATGTTCCCGACTCACAGGACGATTCCCTTTGATTTGGCGGTAGTTGGTTCCCCTCTGAAGTGGGCTGGATCCTTGCTTGCTTCTACAGACCTTTCCTTTTTTGGGTGGGAGGAACAAATTTTATTAATCTTAAAGACAAACAAACCATCATTAACCATTAAATACATAAAATCTCTTTCCATTATTAATTTTACAAGTCAAGAAGAATATTATTTTATGCAACATAATTCTGTTTTACACCATTTCAGTATAAACTTATAAATATCTCTTAACAAATTTCTCATTATTTCTCTTTTCGTATTCAATTTCATTGTTACTATTATTATTTTCTATATTTATCCAGTTTATGGTCATCATCTTCATTCCTCTCTGACTTGATTACCATTATTCTCATCCAACATTCCTCCGAGGTTTTATTAATTCTCAAACAAAACATAAATACACAACACACAAAAATTTAAAACTTCTTTTAAGAAAGTAGTTTGGCCCCAGATTACCTCTCTTTGTATGGACTTCAATTAAATTCATGCTCATCTTATATACCATTACCTATCTTATTTACCATTCTATATCTTCTATATGACTTCTCCCCGCTTTTCATTCTTCTTATTTCTATTTTATTTAATTCATTTTAATTTAAATCATTGTATTTATATTTTTTTTCCATTCTTTCCAAAGTATCCATTTATCTCATTCCCTATAGTAAGAAAAATAAAAGAATTTCTCCTGAAATCACTGATCAGAGTATGATGCCTTTCTATCCTCCCCCTAAATTAATATTTAAAATAACGCCTGATACCCAATCTGATTCTGCTTAGTACATTCTACCTACTAACCTTCAAAGAGAAAAAATAATAAATTCATAATAATTAATATAATCAGATAATAAATCTAAATATTAACTCTTATAACATTCCGATTGTCTATTTCAAAAAACAAGTGCTACAATTTTATTAAATTTTAAAATCTGTCATTACTAAACATTTCAATATTTTAATCGTTTATTAATTCTTATAACATTCTAGTTTTCTATTTCTAATACATAGTACCATCTTATGTACCTTGCAGAATCTTCTTTTTTAAAAAAAATTATACCTTATCCTTTATCCCTAAAAAAAATTCCTTTTTTCCCATCTTGTTTCATACCTTTGTGGCTTTTCCCTCCCTTTTCCCTTCCTTTCTTATCCCCCCTGGCCTTTTTACCCCCCCCCCCTACTAACCTCCGCCTTTTTAGTTTTCCTTCTCTGTTGTAATCCTTTCTCCTTTTGCTCAGTAACATTAAGTTGGTTTTGCATCTTATTTTTTCCTTTCTTAAATGTTTTTTTAAGTCTTAAGTCCTTCATTTTCCTTCCTTTCTTTCTCCTTTCTCTCTTAATTAATTTTTTAGATTCACTGAAGATGACGTCTTCTTCTTCTTTTTCTTCTTCTCCTTCTATTTCCTCCATCTGTTGTTGTGTTTGCTGATAATTAGCAAGTGCCATTTCTAAAGAAAGGAAAGCTTCTTTCACAGTGTCCTTACTTTCTTGATATTCCTTTCTAAGTTCATCATCAGATAAAGCCATTCTTTGTTCTTCTTAGAGCAACCAAAATGTTTCAAAAGTTAAAACAATTCCTCAAAGTCCCAGAGACATCAATCAGTCCAAACAACGCACAAAGTTCTCGCTTTCTCTTCCTGGGGTGGTATCAGTAAAAGGGAAAAGAAAAAAAGCCCAATCTGTATTTTACAGCCTTGTTACAATCAATTTCTAGTCTCAAGATCTTCAAGGCATCTCCTCCAGCAAGATTTAATATTTTTTTTTGTCCTCTCCCTTCCCATTTATAAAAAGAAGCCAAGTTTTTATCTTTTATAAAAAACAACAGGTTTCTCAATGGCCATTTGTTGATTCCATAGGGAAGGAGAGTAAACTTTCCTTTCAGCACCTCAATTTTGCCACTTGAAATCCTCCTCTGGAAACAAAGTATTTTTAAAAAATCATAGTTCTCGGGATTAAATGCCTCTTAAAGTCCTGGATCAGCCAAAAAACTTTCTCTTGTAAACTTTCTCCCCTCTTCCTCCTGCTCAGTCTTACCCAGCTGCCGGCTTCTTTGTGGCGGCCATTGCAGACCGCCGCTCGACCGCCTTGGGAAAAGGGGGTTTTGCCGGCTGGGGAGGGGGTCTGCAACACCCCCAAACCCCTCACCAGCTCCCCCCTATCTTCGGCTGCCTCTACAAGGCAGCCTTAGCCTCCAAACTCGTCTGGATTAGAGGCACCAAAACGGCTAGCGTGGCAGGGATCGCGCAGGATCGCGAAACCCTGCCGCTAGCGAAGCTGACAAACCGGAAGTCTTCTACAGACCTTTCCGATGTGGCCTCTTTTCCCACAAAAGTCGCAGAGCGTGTCGAGGAATTTGCAGTCTGATCGTGGGTGGTTTGCCCCACAACCTGCGCATTGGTGCTGTAGTCTTTGATTCCGCTGGTGGCATTGGTCACGTTCAGACCGGAGTTGGTTGACCTCCTCCTCATCACTTTCTGATGACGATTCGAGGTCCTCGTGGTGGGTTGCCATTGTGTGTCTCTCTTGGCGAGGTGAGGTTTCGCTGGTGAGTTGGCGGAGCGGTGCGTTGGTGCGGTGCTTTCGGGCAGCCGACTTCCTTGTTGCTTCTACTGCAGTAGCATCAGCGATGGCATCTGCAAGGCTGATGTCGCCTTTCGCCATCAGCTTACTTTGCACATGTGGTGCATCTAATCCCAGAATTATTTGGTCTCTCAGGGCTTCTTCGAGGTCGGCGAACCCACAGAGGCCTCCCAGGTTCCGGAGATCTGCGATGAAATCTGCAACGCTCTCTCCTTTCTGCTGGTCTCTCTGGTAAAATTCATGTGTTTGGACAAGCGTTGGTACGGTAGGTGCATAGTGGGCCCGTAGGAGGGGCTCGAGGACACCCCAGTCCATGGTTTTCACCTCAGCCGGTTTCGCCAGTGCCTTGGCCATCTTAAAAACGGCAGGTCCACAGTGGGTCAGGAATACTGCTCGCTTTTTTCCCATAGTGGCATCCTTCAAGTTGTTGGTCTCCAGAAACATCTGGAATCGGTCCATGTATGAGTCCCAGTCTTCTTGTGCCGGGTCAAATGGAGCGGGTGATATGGCGCCGCCGGACATGGTTTCCGCTGTCGATGTGCCTTCAGCCACGTGCTCTGTTTGATGCTCTGTAGTGTTCAGTCAGCTCTGACGTCTCCGTATCCCACCTTTGTCGCCAGTGTTAAGTTCTGCACATGGGCGCAAGGAACGGAGACGAGGCAGTGAACAGTGAACTTCAACTCTTTATTAATCATTCTGAACAGAGCAAAACCCTAGGGCAGCAGCAGCCCTTTTATAGGACAGGCTGCTGATCTAGTAACCAATGAGAAACATGGAGTGTTAAACCCTTGAACCAATGAGAGTGGCTCGTTAACAGCCATTCAGATTCTCCAGAATGGACCAATTCGATATCGCTATTATCGGCCAATCAGAAGCACAGGATTAAAACCCTGCTTTTTCTTTTTTTTTTTTAAACAAATTTTATTAATTTTACAGAAAACACAATACACAAACATACAAAACACAAAACATAAACAAAACTAAAAGATCTTTTCTGAAGGTTGTCTGATCCCGGGTTAAAACTCTTCACACAGACACAAATTCAAACATCATATTCACTTTGTATATCCTTCCATATCTTATTATCATTTTCATTTTTTTATATATATATATAAACCATTTTTATCAATTTTATAAAAACAATGCACAAAAAATCAAGGCATAACAGCTTATAAATTCTTTTCTAGGAAAAAATAATAATAAAAAACCAATAGAACATAACAATTCCAAATTATAGTATCAATACTTTATCTATTTAACTTCATATCTTATCCCTACTTCTCCTTTTCATCCAAATTATTTCTTGTTAATTAAAATTTTATTGCCTTTTATCAATATACAAAATCAAAAAAAAAAAAAACCCATAACAA
The DNA here is from genome assembly GCA_033807585.1 of Hydrophis major. Lineage (NCBI taxonomy): Eukaryota > Metazoa > Chordata > Lepidosauria > Squamata > Elapidae > Hydrophis > Hydrophis major. The sequence goes on along the minus strand of CM066329.1, from coordinate 208,827,822 downwards.
AACCTTTATATATCCTTTCATATCTTATTACCATTTTCAATAACATTCTTTGTCTGTTCTATTTCCAACTATCCATTCATCTTTTTTCTTTTACTATACTTCTCCTATACACCAATTGGAGTAACGTCTATTACTCATTACCCTAACTTAAAAGTACTTCGTATAACAATTTTTCTTGGGATTCTGTTTAAAAGATTCTAAAATTACATAATAAATTTTATACTCTAAATACACATATAAAAACACAATCTTATATACCCTCCAGAATCCCTCTTTTATCCTAAATTAAATTCACCCATTGTCTCTAAATAAACTTTTTTTCTTTAGATCTTGCTTCCCCCCATTGAGGCTTCTCCTCCCCCCCTTTCTCTCTTGCTTATTCTTCTCCTTGCCCTTTTTACCGCTTTGTTTTTCCTCCTCCCTTTTCTTTCTCCTTTTCCTTTGCTTTCTAACCTTGCCTCCACCTTTTCGCTCATTTTTCTCTTCTTTGGTTGTTTTTATAATTCTTAAAATCCCCTTTTTCTTATCCTTTTTCTCCTCCTCTCCGGAAAGGACCCATTGTTCATCAAAGATGGCTTCTTCTTCCTCTTCTTCCTTGTCCCAGTCCTTCTGCTGCGTAATCAACTTTTCATAAGTACATAACGCCATTTCTAAAAATTGAAACAAAGCGCCCAAAGTATTTTCCTTTTCATATTTTTGATATTCAGTCTTTAGTTCATCCACAAGCGATGCCATTATGAAAAGAGAAACTTTTCCCAAAATAACCACAAGTATTTTTAATCAAAAACAATTCAAAAAAAAGTTCCAAAAGTTAATACTTTTCTTCCTTCTTCTCTTTCTCTTTCTGGGGTTAATGTTTAATCAAAGAGGTCCAATTACCATATATCTTTCTTTGGGATTCTAGGCAATCTCCTCCTTTTTCAGCTTCTGCTCCAATTTTTTCTCCTCTCCCTTCCCACTTGCGATATCAATTTTAAATAATCAGAAATCATACCTCCAACAAGGGTTTTCCAATTTCTTAAATTTTTCAATGTCCAAAAATCCTTTTGTCTCTTAGCTTCAACTCTCAAAACAATTCACTTTCAATGTCCAATATATCCAAACATTTCTGCTGTTTCCATGGGATGGGAGAGTGAAAAAAAAAAAAAAAAAGTTCCCTTTAACAGCTTCTCCGCCGCTTTCGCTCTTCTTAGGGATACAATGTATCCTCCAGCAATTCAAACAGCTCAGTTCCAGGCAATTTAAAGGATGTTACTTGACCCGGCTCAGACATCACTTTCACTCTTCTCCTCCAGCGCAATCTTACCCGGTTGCTGGCTTCTTCGTGGCGGCCATTGCTGACCGCCGCTCCACCGCCTTGGGAAAAAGGGGTTTTTCCGGCGAAGGGGGGGGTCTGCGACACTCCCACCCCCCTATCCGACTCCCCTCTCTCTTCAGCTGTCCCTACAGGGCAGCCATATCCCCCTGACCCATCTGGATCGGGGGTACCTCGACGGCTAGCACAGCAGGAATCGCGAGCTGTCGCGAATTCCTGCTGCCCCGAAGCCACGCGAAACCGGAACTCCTGAACCCTGCTTTTTCTAAAGGTTTGATAAAACTTTATTTAAGTGTTTTATTAGTTCATAACATATATAAACAGTTATTGTTAGATATGGGAGTAACTATTAAAGATGCCATTGTAGTTTATGAGGACAATCAAGCAGCCATACGGTTGGCTACAAATATTGCTGTAAAAACAAGATCTAAACATACTGACCTTAGATATTTGAATGTAAGACAATCTGTAAAAAATGGTTTAATGAGACTGAAATATTGCATGACTGAAGAAAACATTGCTGATGGATTTACAAAAGCCCAAGGTTCAGTCAAGCACAAGGAAAATTGTGAAAACTATGGGTTGAAATTGTAAATAGATATATATATATTATTATATTACCCAAAAGGGGAGAATGTTAGGTTACATTGGTTACCTAACTTAGTTTGGGTAGAAATAATATATAAACTATGTTAGTGAGTATAAGTGTGTGTATCATTTTAACTGCAAAACATGTATTTTGGGTGCGGTTGTAAAATCACCATAAGAGGGAGCAAGAGAGCTCACTGTTTGCTGGCTTTTACTGGATAGCTGACAATGTTGTATTGATGGTGATAACTGCGTGTTTTTCCTGCTGTTGCTGAAACAAAGAAAAGGGGTTTGATTTTCTTCATATCTCTGACTGCAAAAGAGATATATTTCTGGGCTGATTATTTTGTAAGTTTACTGATCTCTATTTTCAACACTGGACTTTGCAATTGATTAATCCCTGGATGGACTGAACTAGCGTATGACATATGGACTATTTGACTATGCTATAACTCTTGCTGGAATAAAAACTATTTAACTGGCACAGTGTATCTGTCTTATTGAGTGTAAACTACAACAACGTTTATCTCACATCATTTGCCTGCCTGCTAGACTGTTGTTGCACGTTCTGCTAGGGTGTGTATCCCTAACACCACCCACTAATCTTCCTCCAGCCAGTCTCCCACTCCCAGTTAATAAGTGCCGAATAACCTCAAGCTTCATTGAAGCTATTGATTATTCCATCATGTAAGATCAGGAAAGTGCTACCTGACATGATTGGTTACCATAGAAAAGGATATGACCGGATTGGTTACTGCTCTTCCCTCTCCAAGGGGCAAACATCAGAAAAACAGTCCTGAATGGCTGGTGCCATTACTGTAATTAAGGAAACAATCCATTCATTGAAGACAGAAACAATCTCTTACAGGCAATTTGTAGATTGCAATTTCAGATGCAATCCAATCTCTGTTTATATAGATCCCAAAACTCTCAGAGAGCAAACTGTAATTTGCGGGGGGGGATTACATTTATAATAAATTAGTCTATAGCTTCAATGTCTTTTTTCTTCAGGAATGATAACCTGACAAACACAAAAACCTAATCCACATTTTTTGTTAGTTACCAGATTTGCTGCAGCAGAAGTGGCTTTAATTTGGCTGAACAGTATTGAAAAATATTGGAAATAGCTTTGGCTGAAAAATGAACACAGCAAAAAAAAAAGTCTTGAAGAAGCTTTTAATTAAAGGTTATTTTATTCTTCATGTCTCCGTTTTTATTCTTTCCAGCTCAACAGTATGCTAAAAAGGAATTAGCTTATAGGGGTTCAAGAGTCTGATTTTCTATCTGCTTATCTGTCAGTAGCACTCCTGGGAAACAGAATAGGACCAGATTGGGTGTGTGAGGAGACACTGGCCAAAGAAAGATCAAGCTTGAAAATGGACTGGATCAGATTAAAGATTGCAAACAACAAATCCAGAAAAAAAAACAAGTATCACCCAATGAATCACATGAGGGGCTTGATATCAGCTTAGCTAAGTAGTCTACCTGGATAATTTTACTTTATTGTACAGTTATATTAACAGGGTCTTGCAAGTCTGAAAATACTTCTCTTCCCCACCATGCCTTTACAGCCCAAGAAAATATGAAGAGTCTCTTCTGAGATGTTTGCCACATCCGCATTTGTTTTCTGGGCTAAGCTGCCTCTTCTCCAATAGTTCCGGTGGTTATGGCTCTTCTCCCTAATGTGCTTCCAACATTACATGGTAGGACATCTGTGAGTCAGAATGATGCCATATCCTCCATTCTCAGTCCCCCTTCCTGGTGATGTGACAGATGTTCTTAAATTGGGAGGAATTCCAGAATCCAGCCAGCAGCCCCTTCCCTTTCTTGTTGGGTTATCTAATTAAGCATTTCCTAATAGATTTCATCCAGCTATCTAAGCATGTTCTACAAAAGTAGAGCATTTGTATTTCTCTTTAAGATTATGTTTGTATTTTTATATTATCAAAGTACACTTTTTGTACTTTTCTGGGGATTTTTTTTTTAAGGTAGATTCTTTTTGTGTTCAATATCCTGTTAAAACAATATTAAATAAATAAGTGAGTGTGTATAGACAACTCATGGCCCACAATTGTGTGTAACTAAAATTTCCCAGGCTGCCTTTGTGTCTTGCTGGAATGTTGATCCTGCCTTTCCACCAATGAACAATAATGGAGAGATGGAGAAAAAGCACACATACAAAAAAAGTGGGCTGGATAGAATATTTGAAAGGCAATCAATCTAAGAAGCAAACACAGAATAAAAAGTAAATTATTATTTTTACACTCCAGTAAGTCCAATCTGCGTCATAACCACCCAAAAGGAATTTATCAAATGAAAAATGGCTTTAGCTAATGTACAGACTCTTTTATATTTATGTTTACTTTTTCTACCTAGCTTCAGAGGTCTAGTCTACTGTTGGATTGGAGAGACACCTTGTGGGGAAACAAAGCTGCCAGTTTTTCTACTAATATACAGGTCTTAATTCATTTAGCAACCATTTGAAGTTAGTGGCATTGGAAAAAAAAGTGACTCTCATGCTTTCAAGCATGACAGCATCCACAGAGTCACATAATCAAAATTTGGGCATTTGGCAACCAGCATGTATTTGCAACAGTTGCAGTATCCTGGAATCATGCGATCACCATTTGCTACTGTTGGAAGAAATATCCATCTAGTTCAGTTCCAAACTGGGAGAAAGGCACTAGAGACAAAATGGAGGCTGGAGGCTGATTGGAAAGAGGGTCCATTTACATGGGTGTTTCTGGGCTGCTGACCACATGGAGTTGAGCGTGGGGAGTATTTATACCTTCTCTTGGGCTTTGAACTTGAGCTTCCTGTTCCTGTGCAAGAACATGTATTCTATTGGCTGTTGTCAAACTCCCATGGGGCCACGTATACATCCTAGGAGTTTGTCTGAGCTAAGTTTGGTTGAAGTTTGAACTGCTGGAGGTGGGTGCAACTGAGATGATGCAATGAAGGGGTTTGGAGCAATTCCTATTGTGGCTCAGGCTAATCCTACCTTTGTTGGATCTTGGGTGAGGGCATTTGCTTATGAATAGAGCTATCTATCTCTTTATCTCTTCAGTGCTGACAACTGCTGTGGGCTATTAAGGAAGATAGCGGCTTGCTTTCCAGGAGCATGTTTCTCCATTTTCATCCAGGGAAATATAATATTCTGCCTTTTTTAATGTTTCTCAAAATATTTCATTCTTCTAGGAGAGGGGTGGGTGCTCACTTTCTACACTACTTTCTCAGAAAGCTTCTGACAAGCAAAGTAAATGGGGGAAATCAGATTCACTTAATGACTCGAAGATTCACCGAACAACTGCAGTGATTTGCTTAACAACTGTGGCAAAAAAAAATGGGCACATTAATAATTACCTTGCTTAGGAACAGAAATTATAGTCCCAATGGTGGTCATAAGTTGAGAACCACCTGTTATACAAAGAAACAGTTGGGCTGCTTGTTTTATCTGAGAAACACTGATGATTTATTTGAACCTTTGGATTACTGATACAGGCTCCTTCTCAGCATAAATGTACATTTAATTCCCCCCCCCTATTGTATCTGTAGTGTATTCAAATAGAGACTTCTAGGACGATATTCCTATTGGTTAGTTAATGCAACGAAACGATTGGTTAATAACGACAGTGTTGGATTGGCCGCCTAAAGTGGCAGGAAGTTTAAATAAATGCCATTGGTTGCGAGCCGTGAGCAGCCGCTATAAAAAGGGCTGCCGCGGCTCGACTGCAATTGAAGTTACTGGTTACTAATAAAGAGCTAAATTCAACTTCAGTCTTCGAGTCTCTTTACTGGCGACAGAACAGTATCCCTTATTCTAAAGGGCATCAAATGGAATGGGAGGGTGAGAGGATATAGTTCTTCCAAAATGGCCAGCACTTGGGCTGCTGGTGCCCTGACCCTTCAAGACCTCTTCCTAGCCAACCCAGCCATTGGTGTCTATAAACCTGAGCAGGGAATTGGAGGGGGGGGTGAGAGGAAAGATGGTTTGTATTTGTTTGGGAACTGGAAGTAGCCTAAGACTAATTTACTTTATTTTACTATTCCCCAGAAATAGAGCTCACAAAGAGAAGATGTGGAAGAACAGAAGTAGAATAAGGGAAGAGGGATCAAGTAAGTTGTGAGTACTAGCCTGTGGGTACTTGTGAGGGTGTTGCTAAGATGCCAGGTGAGACTGTGTTGGCTATCTTGGAGTTTTGGAGCCCACTAACCTGGGCATACATAAAAGAACCCCTTAACAGGTTCAGAAAGGAAGGATGCAAAGCTGCAATGTAGGAAGTGGGTTCAAGTTGAACACATGCCTATAGTACATCTTGCCATTTTTCTTATGTATGTATGTTGTATTCAAGTGGCATAGTTTTCTACAGAAACACAACACAACACTTTCAAAAGGATCCTGGGCTTTTAAATTTGTTTAATTATTTTGCAACCCCATTATCCCTATAGTTTGTCCCTCCCTAATCTAAATTCCTTTCCTTTTATTTCTAACGTCATACCAAAACTAGTTGATTGATCTATTGCAGCAACTCTCTCAGGCAGCCTTACTCAACCTTGGCATTGTCCAGATGAATGAATTTCAACTCTCAACATTCTCAGCCTTAGTTATATTGTCTAAGACAAGGGTCTTCAAACTTGGCAAGTTTAAGACATGTGGACTTCAACTCCCAGAATTCCTGAGCTAACATGAGTGGAGGAGGAATTCTGGGAGTTGAAGTCCACAACTCTTAAAGCTATCAAGTTTGAAGATCCCTGGTCTAAGAAATATGGGAATTGAAGTTCCTGTATCTAGAGGAGTTTCCAAGCTAAGAAATCTTGACCACATTCTTCAGCATAGTATATGGTTCTCCACCACCTGCAGCCTCTTAAGACTGGGAAGGTCTGGAACTGAAATCAAGAGTATTGCATGCAAAATAGAGAGGCAATCAATATGGGCAGAAAGACTGAACCAGACCTTAACCAACGGCACCTTTCATTCAGTGGACTGAAGATCAGATTGCATGCCGCCCATGAGCATATTGCCTGTAGATGTAGATTTTGTATGGACCAATATAATGAAATATGGGACTCGCTAATAGAAAATACAAGAGGTTAACAAAATATGTTAATTATACAAATGCATTAAAATATATACATCACATGCTTGAATAAGATATTAGATAACAGTAATGTAACTATTTTACAGCTAAAATGTGTATCATTTTTCTCTTGTTGCATTTTTTCATTTAAAGTGTGTTTTTTTCTCCTTTGACAATGTTTGTATTATATCTTTGTAAGTGGGATTTCTTTTCCTGTTTCTCCGTCATTATTTTGAAAGCAATCAAAGAATAAATTTTAAAATCCATGGGGATAAAGAGAAAGAATCCTGCCCTAAATGCTATTTGGTACAGATTTGGTCAGAGGATTTGGACTTTTTAATTGAGCAGAATATAAAAAGGCTCTGCAGGAATGGAGATCCTGCAGACAAAAACAGACATAGACTTTTCATCATCATCATCATCATCATCATCTCCTTTTAACAACCCCATAATTCCTTGCATGGCGGAGTCTGGGCAACTGGAATGGAACTGGTTACTAGCCAGATGCCCTTCCTTTCGCCAATGCAGAATTTTATTCAGCAGATATATTCTCATTGTGCCCAAAGAGAAATCTCTGCCTCTACCTAGGACCGAACCCACAGCCTTCTGGTTGTGAGGCAAGAGCTCCACCTCTAGGCCACCGCACCACTCAGACATGGACATTTGAATATATATTTTGAAAGCACCAGTTTGGGATGTTATTGTATTTCTTTTAATTAATTTATTGGTTTTTAGACCAGAGTTCCCCAACCTTTTGGAGTTGGTGGCCCAAAGCGGTGGGGAAGGGGGAAGAGGGGATGGTTTTGTGAGAGGAGCAGGTGTAGGTGCACACACATACTTGCACACAAGCAAGCACCTGTTGTTTGGCAAGTGGGGCCTGAGAGTGCCTGCGATGCTCAGGCGAGTGAGGCCCCAAGTGCCTGTGACTCTCTTGCAAGTGGGGCTGTGCATGCGTGCACATGGGTGTACCAGCCGGCTACTCATGTGGCCCAGTTGCCAATTGGCTGTGGCCAGGGGTGGGATTCAAAAATTTTAACAACCGGTTCTGTGGGCGTGGCTTAGATGATGGGCATGGCTTGGTGGACATGTGACTGGGTGGACATGGCTTGGTGGTCATATGACTGGCTGGGTGTGGCCAACTCAATATCACTCACATCAAGGCACGCATCTCCTCGCCTGGCCTCTCATGACTGTGGCGATGCTGCAACAGTCGTAAGTGTGAAAAATGGTCATAAGTTACTTTTTTCAGTACCATTGTAACTTTGAATGGTCACTCCACACAAGCAAAATACCAGCAAAGGAGGGGGGAAAACTCCAGAGACGTTCCTGAGACAGGAAGTTCAATCCTGCCAAGAATGTAATAAGGATTAATGGAGAGGCAGTTTCTGTAAGCAACCCCAGAATGTTTCCTTCCTGCTTTCCTTACAGGATTAGGCCAGTAATTTCTTCTAATTGGTTCTCCAAACTGCTTAGAGTGTTACCAACCAGTTCTAGCAAATAGGTGCGACCCTGTAGAATCCCACCCCTGGCTGTGGCCCGGTAGTGGGCCACAGCCCACAGGTTGGGGACCCCTGTTTGAGACCAGTTCAATCATTAACTTTGACAGCTAAAAAAAAATACACGTCCAAGGTCCAAGTGAAAATATAATTAATACAAATAATAAAAACAAAATTCAGCATTAATTTAGAACTGGAGTGGTATGGGAACAATTCCGAAGACCTTGCAAAAAATAATTGAAAAACATCTTCCAGAAGAGACCCATTTTATTCTGCTTTTGCATGGCAGCAGGGCTGGGGGAATAAGATGAATAGTCCTTATTTACATGGACAGTCAAATGTTTATTGATTCACCCATCCCTAGTTGGGGGTAGTGCATTACTTCCCTGTTTCTTCTCTATATTTTTATTTTGCAAAAAAAAAAAAAGTAGTATAGTCAGTGCAGAATGACTTATTAACTTCTAATATTCTCTTCTCCATATTTCTACTTTGAAAAAGTATAGTCTGTCCAGAATTACTTATTAGCTTCTAATACCTATTATGCCTAACATCTGCAAGAACCAAGTTGTTACATTGGAACTTAATTTGACAGCAATCATAGCAGAGGCACCCAGTGATACACTAAAATATTAGCTTAATAGGAAGTTCAGTTCATCAAAGGTTGCACTAATGAATCTGTATTTGTGAAGGTCAGTTTAATTGTACCCTAGAAGATATCTAATTGGTAGGCGTCTCTTGTTCTCCAACAGATACTTTTTAAAGGATATTAAAACAAACTCAGTGGTGGGGAAAAGTCTGAAGTGGAAAGTGCAGACTATGAATATCAATTGCATTCGGAATGAGAAGAAGAGTTATCCCTGTTATAAGACCAAAGCTGGTAAAATCCACCTGGCAATCATCATCTTCTTTTAACAACCCCATAATCCTTTGTGGAGTGGAGTCTGGGCAAATGAATGAAGCTGAGTGTTTTAATGGCCAGATGCCCTTCCTGTTGCCAATGTGGAGTTATATTCAGCAGATATATTCTCAACGTCCCCAGAGAGATAAATATCTGCCTCTACCTAAGATCGAATTCACAGCCTCCTGATTGTGAGGTGAGAGCTCCACTTCTAGGCCATCGCACCACTACAAAATCCACGTGGCAATGTCCAATCACAACTGGATAAGAAGCAAAGGAAGAATTGCCATTCAAGTTTTAATTATGTTTCTTCCTGCATCTTTCAACCAAATTTTCAGAGCATGATCCTACAGGACACTTTCAGATAAAGCCCAGACTATTTTAGTGTCCTTACACAAAATCTTAACAATTCCACAGTCTTCCTCATGAAAATCTACAAGATTTGGGCCAACTTTGCTGAAATGTCACTCACAAGACTTCAACAACCTCAGCAGATTTCAGAATATTTTTGTTCGAAATCTTGGCCCTTTTTCTGTTGTTGCATAAAGATATTTAGGGCAAAAAAAAAAAAGAAAAGATGGATCTAGAGCTCCATTTGAAGTAAGAGGTGAACCTATGCCTCATTAACTGGAAGATCAATTGGTCCTTTTTTCCGGACAATATAAAGGATATACAGATGGAAAATAATTCTGATGAAAATATTGTTCATGTTATTGTAACACTGTCAGCCTGGTTTTTACAACATAAGATTTTAGGGTTTAGAAGTTATTTCATCAAATGTAGCCAGAATGACCCCTTTTATTGTTCACAGGAGTACAGGTAGTCCTCCACTTACGACCACAATTAAGCCCCAAATTTCTGTTGCGAAGTGAGATATTTCTTAAGTGAGTTTTGCACCATTTTATGACTTTTCTTGCCACATCTGTTAAGTGAATCACTTCAGTTGTTAAGTTAGTAGCATGGTTGTTAAGTGAATCTGGCTTCCCCATTGACTTTGCTTGTCAGAAAGTCATAAAAGGGGATCTTATGACCTTGGGACACAGCAATGGCCATAAATAGGAACTAGTGGCCAAGCATCTGAATTTTGATCCACGGGGATGCTACAAAGGTCATAACTATGAAAAATGGTCATAAGTCACATTTTTCAGTGCTATTGTAAGGTTTGAATGGTCACTAAATGAATTGTTATAAGTTGATGACTACTTGTATATAGTTTAATAGAGCCCAGGGTGAATATAAACAAATAGTGGGTCCCAACTGTCTAACCCTTGCTTCTTAATGCAAATCCCAAATATATGCAAGATGGAGTAAGACAAGCCTATATTTTTCTATGCTCAGTTAATATCTGAACACTTTTTAATAGGACAATACAAAAAACACATGGTGTTCTTTCTCTCTCAATTGCTCAAGACAATTTGAAGGAGTTGGTTGGCTTCATCTTCTCTGTGGAACCGCTAATAAAGCTTTCTAGAAAAAGAAGAAAGCAAGGAAAGATCCGGTAATGATTCATAAGTGACCTATCCAACTAAAACCTGGAACGCTAATGACCCTACCTGTCATCCCTTAACAATCGACTAACAAGCTTAAAAGCACCAGTAAGAATAGCATTAAGACACAAAACCGCTCATACAAAGAAAAGGAACACAGGGTTTAAGGGGAAGCTTTCATTTTTTAAAAGGTAAGCACTATATGCTTCATCACATCCCATTCCATAATACCTGTAGCATGAAAGTATCCATTATCATGATCAAAAAACCTCTATTTTTCTAACACAATTGGAGGAAACTCTCTTATTCCCACTATATTCTAGTTTCCTACTATATGCCAAGAATGCAAGAATGTTGTTTGTTGTCCATTTAGGTTGTCTTAGATGGGAAAGCTGTTCTGTTAAAGGAATAACATAACAAACATGAGCTATTTCTGAGAGGTCATTGTATTTATCAGTTTAACTAGAAATCCTTTGCATTGCTTAATTCTGTATAAAGGCAGATTTGTGAAGAAGGAGCCAGAGAGATGTTCTATCTGTTTCATACACTGGAAGTGATTAAGGAAGATGATATACAGATAACCAGCTTGTTCAGGTTAGGTGCCTCTTTTCCAAATTGATTGATCATATTAAATGGAAACACTTGGGGGAAAAAAACCCAGTTTTTGTTCACAAGTTTTTAACATAAAACATAAAACTTTCAAATAATTCTCTGTGTTTAGAAGACAATCTGATCAAACCTGCTTCAGTGTCTTCTGCAGTCACAGATTTAAAAAAAAAAATAGTAAAAGAAGACCAAAAAGGAGATGAGAGTAAACTGTGTAATGATTCCTATCTTATCTGATCACCTTCATTCTTTGTGGGAGATAAACTTTATTATTATTCTTCCTGTACTAGAAATTGACAATGCCTTTAAATAATGCAAACATGAATCAACTTCTGACCAACTACTTTAGTTGATCTATTTTGGATTCATCTGCATAGCCTTGGAAAACTTGAATATACAAAACTGGGATTGTAAACTCAACGTCTATAAGAACAATTTCAACTGATCTCTAGGGTAAAGAAAAGCTTGAACGGTGTGTTTTCTTATGAGCATCCAGTCCTAAACTGGTAGGGAAGTTAAAAATGTGGTCTAATTCTTTTTCACGCCTTTGTTTGCCTTGCTTCAGAAGACCTAATGAAGAAAACATGGTGGATTTGTATTTGTGGAATGATCATTGCAGCTTTACTCCCTGCTAGTTGGCAAATGATCCTGAAGGATTCAATGGATGAGTCTAAGTATGAAGAAACTTTTAATATATTCAATTTGAGTTGGGGTTGTATGGGAAGAGGGAAGAATTGCAGAAGTCTCTGGGTTTGCCAATTTTCTACCACAATCTTCCCCAAACTAAATTTGGGAAAAAGAAAATCTGAGGAAAACACACAGGCAGAGAAGGGGGTGGAAGGAAGATTGCTGAGATGTTCTACAGTAGATAGGATGAAACAAGAAGTGAAGGAAAATGTGAAAATGAAAGAGATTATCAAGAACGCTGTTAATCTGTAAGTATTCTATAATTATGATCAGAATAGAAGGGAAAGGTTGGTTGGGTAGCAAGTACAAACAAAATTCTCACAACAGGTTCCTCTTACCAAGATATCAGTTGGCTTTTCCAGTGACTTTATGTTGGAGAACCACTCCAGAATGTAGAATTAGCCTCAAACCCACCTAGATATGTGCCATGAGGCTTCAAGGAAGGCAAGGCTTTTGCAATCCATACATGCATGGTGAATCAGTTTTTGTAAACTAGTAGAAATAGATTTACAAGTTTTGCTTTGTGATCAATAAAACATGAGGTAAATAAATGTTAACAATATTTTAACAATTGAATAAAAGGAGGTCTGATGTAGAAGGATGAGGTGTTGCAGTATGACAACTGGACAAGTATAAATAAAAGTATACTTTTAGGGACATGTTAATCCTCCTTGGTAACCAACAGTAGAGTTTAGTTCCATTCTCTTTTTTATAACTAATTCTATTATTGTCTTGTTCCTTATCACTCATTTTATTTAAATACAGTATATATTGTATGGTATTATTTTCATCAGTATATTGTAACCTGATTGAATTGATGTGATATAATTGTTTGATTAGTCTTATTGTTTCAGTTGAGCTATTAAATGTAGAAAGTTTTTGAAAGGAAGATAGAACAGCTAATAGAAGATAGCTAATAACTTTCCATTTTTGAAAACCAATTTATTAAGTATCTATTAATAATTGACTGGTCCATTCCACATTTTTTGACTGTAACTCTGAGCATTCAGAATCAACATATCCAAAATAATGCTATCTCAGATAGCTTTGGTCTTGTCACAGACTAATGACTCTTTTGGAGAAGGGTTGGATCATAGGATAACTTGGTGGAAGAAAACATTTTTAAAAAAACTAAGTAAAAATGCTAAATTAAAGTGTTTGTTTAATTTACCAGATTTACAAGGCCACTCAGTTGATAATAACTCTAGGTGATGTATGTTAATAACAACACTTAAGGCAAGGAAAAAGCATACACTAATCCATCAATACCACTTAGGGGACATATGCTCTACCTAACCCAGACCAGACCCTGGTGAAAAATGCCCATTTAAAGTTTAGGGGTATCCAAACTTCTGGGGAATACTATTCCAGGGTGAAGACCCAGAGCTCCAGAAGGCACACTTCTTGGGTTCCATGTATCCCCAAAACAGATGTATTACATGAGGCAAACCCATCACTATTTGCATCCCCACATTCTGGACCAAGTGCAGTTTTTAAGTGGTTTTGAAGGGGAGCCCCATGTAAGGCATATTGCAAGACTCCACTGGGTAACATTGATGAGGCATTCCTGGTTCAGGAAGAGGTGCAATTAGCATACCAAATGAATCCGGGTTGCGACTCTTTTGGCCATTGCTGCCATATCCACCTTGAGGAGGAGCTGCCAGTCTAGAATAATCCCCCAATGCAATTCCAAAATTCAGAACTAAAACTGGAAAATTAATGGCAATGAAATAACCAGGAATTCAGAGTCATGATATCTAGATATTAGAACTGGCCAACATGCAGAATTCAGCCTTTTTTTTTTTTGTTTTCATTTTCAAAAGGTATTATTTTGTTGGTGGTGGTCAGTGAGGTGGTCACTGGAAATGCACCATGGCATTTCAAGGGGTTTATATAAAAAATTAGCACACATAAAAAAGAGGCAGGGCTTTGATCATGCTAACACAACCACCATTGTTATCTTTTGACACAAATCCACCCTGAGAACGTCCTTGGTGGGCCCAATCAAGAGTACGGCAGATGCTATGACATCCATAGACAATCTCAAACTATATCAGTGTCATTGCTAGGTCATCAGTTACATCATATTACTTCATGGTTTTATTCTAGGTACAAAAAAAATTGTGGTCAGATGCTTTGAAGCTAGAACAGGAGTGGTCAACCTTGGCAACTTTAAGATCTGTGGATTGCCAACTTCCAGAAATTTCCAGCCACGCAAGCTGGATTTTTCTTGAATAACTAGCTTCTTGAACTTTGGCTAGTTATTATTAAGCATATGGCACATCAAACATGGAAATAGCAATATATATTTACATTTTACCTAGATCAGTAAAACATAATAAAATGTAAATGTTACAAAGATCTATGTTTAAATACCAATGTCTCTAGGCCATCTAACCATTGAAACACATCATGGATTATACATTGCTTGGCTAGTATTAGTATAGTATAGCTTGTATTATGGTAGCATATATAGCTAGTATTAGAAATGTGTCATTGGTGTATCACTGCAAGCAATGAAAATACTCCTCTTTGGGGGAGAATACTGTGTTGTTTCTTTGTGTCATATAAAACATGTGGGTATATGCATAATTGTGTATTTATTTACTTATTTATTTTGTCATGTTTATGTAGTATATTTTGGAAGTGGTGACCTTGGAGAGCTGAACGAAATGAAATTTCATTTTATGTATGCCAATTTAGTGTACATTCGAAGTGACAATGAAGTTATTCTATCCATCTAACTTATCCTTGGCTTTCACTCAGATGGCAACAGTCTTACAACATGAAAAGCGCCCACAGCTTTACTTCTGACATCAAACGCCATTCTGAAGGGACCTTTACCAGCGATTTTACTGAACATTTGGACAACATGAAAGCCAGAGATTTCGTGCACTGGCTTATCAACGCCAAACGTTACAGGTAGAAAATAGTGAACTATCGGAGAAGAACAGGCAGAGCCTGAGGATGGAGTCAAGAGAGTAATTAGCCTAGAGTCCTGATGTTCTAAGCAGTCTAAGTCTAACCTCTCTTGAATTCTGTTAACTTTTATCAATCCTGTTTCAAGAAAATATGACCTACCCCCAAAATAAGTCCTAGCTTGATTTTTACATGTGTACCCAATATAAGCCCTACCCCCAAAATAAGCCCTAATTAAGATTCTACCCACTCCAGAGTGCACAGGTAAAAATTAAGCTGGGGGGGATGGGGGGGTAGAGTTTCCCTACTACTTACCTTTGGACAGTTGTAGTCAGGCCTCACACACCCCAACACCTGCCTTCACGGCCCATTTCTTCTGCAGCTGGCAAGACTGGCAAGGCTTTCCTGAAGGCCTCTGTAGCTAATAACAAAGCTCTGGGTCAATCCGGAGCTCTGTTATTGGCTGTGTAGGCCTTCAGGAAAGCCTTGCTAGCTGCAGAAGTAGTTTCTGAAGGCCTCTGACAGAGAAAAGGAGGCCGGGGGCAA
The DNA here is from genome assembly GCA_033807585.1 of Hydrophis major. Taxonomy (NCBI): domain Eukaryota; kingdom Metazoa; phylum Chordata; class Lepidosauria; order Squamata; family Elapidae; genus Hydrophis; species Hydrophis major. Next base: position 208,812,202 of record CM066329.1, on the reverse strand, counting down.
CACAGACAAGTGAGGTTAATCAGTGGATGACATCCCCCCAGAATAAGACCTGTTGCCTTTTTGGTGGCTGAAAAGTATAAGACAGGGTTTTATTTTTGAGGAAATATGGGCAGCAGCAAATTAGTGCCGACTATTAGTTGACTAGATTCTTGAATATAGGCACAAGCAATAAATCAGTTTAATTGGACCTTAACACAGGGTCCTGATTCTTTATGCCTGAGTTGAATCTTTTTTTAATCGAAGAAAAATATCTATTTTCCATAATTGTATAGTTATTTAACCTATTGTTCCAACCCATAGGGTATAACACAATCTTCAGCTATCAGGTGATCAATTAAAACAGTAAATGAAGAAGCAAATGTTAAAAAATATATAAAATTAAATGATCACCATTCAAAAATTACATTAAAAAGATAAAAGTAACTACATTTAATGACTCTATGAAGGAGCTATTCATGACAATCAGCTGCAGCTTACACAAAATTGTCAGCCTTCAAGAGACAACCATCTTCTCAGTTTTTAATAAGAATTCTGTTTCATCAATGATTATAATACCATACTTTTTTTTGTCAGAAGCGATTCAAAATATATTCAGCAGAGTTAAGTTGGGCAATTTAAAAAGATGGTGAGGGATGCCCTTTAAATTGCTGTGCATTTCAGAATAAGGACTAATGTGTCTAAGAAGGAAGATTATAGAGTCCAAAGCAAAATAATTCCTGAAAATTATCTTTTACATTTAAGCAGATGATGATTGAATACTGGAGATAGTGATCAATTCTAATGATTAGTCAATGGATGGTTTATGTTAAAATTATAAGTGATATCATTATTATTATTTATCTTTGATTTATTAAATATGAAACTCAGTCAACTGAATATTTAAAAATGTATCACAAATATCATTGACTGGCGCTGATGGTTGATATGGGTTGCTGCCAGCATTCTAGGTATTGACCAAGTATCTTCTTAAAATGAAAGATTTTCCAAGTAGCACAGTTTTTTGCAGTTCCGCTGGTGTTATTGCAGGAAGCTGCAATTTCTTGATGTATTTTGTAAAATTCTTGGACATGATATCATGCCCCAATGACAATGAGTATCACTGTTACATGCTTCATCCATAATCACGTAGTTTTGATGGCCAGATCATGATATTTCGTGATTTTTTCCAGTTCTTTTTCTTCAACTCTGGCATCTCCCGGTACAGCGATATCAATAAATTGTACACTTCGGTTTTTGACAACTGTTATATCTGACATGTTGTGTTTCAAACAAATAATAATAGTAGTAGCAATAGTAACAATAGTAACAATAATATAGAATTAGCTCACCTGGCCATGTTTCTTTTCTGGTCTGCTTTGCAAGGTTGAAAACCATAGACATGCATAGCTTATTCTGCAAATGGCAGAATAGATTAAAAAAAAACTACGGTATATCTAAAAGATAAAAGACTGCTTCTCTTTTAATAGTCTCTTGTCCAGATAAACTTTCCCATTAAGGAAGCCAGCCTCAAAAATGAATACTAACCTCCTGACAGCTCTTTAGAATATAATACCCTGAATATCCTTTTGAGGACTATATGTATCACCATGAATCAACCTTTCTATTCTGGCTATTCAGAGTATATGTAGCACTTTCAACAGGCAGTTGTCTGGAATTCCACCTGGAATTAAGTTCAACTGAATGCAGTGTAACTTTACTTCAGAGTAGACCAGAGTAGACCAGTGAGATCACAACATTTTTGTGGCTTTCATAGCCTTTGCCTCATTCTTTTTACAGCTCTACAAAGCGGTTGATTAAAGAAAAACCCATCTTCTTAGGCTATCCACCTGGCTCTTTCTGGCTGAAGTAAGTCTGCAGTATGTAAAATATGATGTTGCATCTTTATGGTTCATGTTTCTCTGTGTTTCTCAACCTCAGAATTCTGGGAGTTTTGGGGGTTCGAGTCCACATATCTTAAATTTGCTGAGGTTGAGAAACATTGTTCTATCTGAAGGTCTCTCTCTTTCTGGGAAGAGATGGAAGTGCAAGTTTGGAACAATGGACTAAGACTGGGAAGTCCTCAGCTGAATCCTTTGCTTAGCTTTGAAGCTCACTGAATGCTAGCAGCCAAAGCTAGTTACACACTTCCGTCATAGGGTGGTTGTGAGAACGAAATGGAAGCAGGAAGTCAGCTGTGGCCACCTTCACTTCCTTTGGGGGAAAACAATCAGAATAATATATGTATAAATTATTCTGGATCAGTGATATGCCTTTAGAACCAGCACATTCCATATGGATAGTTCTTGACTTATGACTGGTTGCTTAGCAACTACCCACAATCACTATGGTTTCCCCCCACTCCCATTCAAAAAAGCTACTTATGACCCTGTTTTGAAGTTAAGGCCATTGTACACCCTTGTGTCATTTGCCCTTATAGCCAATTGCAGCGATACTGCAGCTGCCTCCCCAGCAGGCCTTGGGCCTACTTCTTCCCCACTTCACTAGGTCCCTGCAAGCTTGCGTTAGGCCTTCCAGAGCCTCCCCTACCCCTAAGCTGTCCCTTGCTTTACTTAAAGACTGCATTGGGGAAAGCAAGGATGAGGTTATTAGGCGAGGCAATCACATGGTCACCTCACTTAATGACCGCCATGACTTACGATCATATTTGGTAGGCTCCATTATGGTTGTGAGTTGGGGATTATCTGTACTATGCATGATTTGTCTTCTATTACATCTTCTCTTACCTGGGAATGAAGGCAGCTAAAAAGCTAAATGTTTCAACCTTGAATGACAGAAGGAAGAACCGCTATGAACAACCAGACAAATAAAATGTGAACCCAGGCCAAAAATGCTTTAGACAGCACTTACCCACCCCATTCCAATTCTCATGAAGATACTATAAATGTGGCAAGAGTGGTTGCAAGATTCTGCTCTTATAGCTGTTCTAATAAAGGGGGCGGGATTAGGTCTGCAGTGTCTTTTTTTTAGTTTCTTACCTTAATCTAATGTAGGTAGTCCTCAGTTTTGTTCCTTCATTCAGTGACCAAATCTGTGGTGGGACTGAATGATAATGCTACTAACGGCAGGTCCTCAAAGTTCTGGGTGCTTGGTGTCTGGGAATTGCATGGCCTCAAATTCTAACATTCCCTGCCAGCTTCCCACAAAGTAAAGTCAAGTCAATGGAGAAGCTGGGCAGAAGTCATGGTCACATAACTAAATAAATGTTCCATGCAGTCCTTGCTTAAAGATGGCTATCAGGTCTGCAAAAACTGGCATCACTAACCAGTGCAGTCAGATGACATCATGCTTTACGCTTGCTTAGCAACAGAAATTCCAGTCCCAATTGTTCTTAATCAAGAACTGCACGGAGGGCTGATACAATTGTCCCAATCTTTTCATGCAGAGAAACTACCCAAATCTCCTAAATCACCAATTCTATAATTACAGGGACAGACAATGATCCAAATGGTTTTGGCCAAGCCAAATGAATAATAATTTCTCATAATTTTCTAAAATGTACCCAGTGATTTCTATGGAATGTCTCAGCTCCCCCGATCACAAATCTCAGCTTATTTCCTCACTCTGTCCCTTTTACAGGTATAATTGAAAGGATAATACAGGAATTGGACATTCCAACCTGCAGTATTTAAGTACATCCAGCAATGAGACCTTTTGCTGATACCTTGATGCTCTTTTTCTGGTTTTTCTGATTCTTTTTTTTCCAGTGAATTACAGCTACTTCTTTTCCTTGTTGCTAAATGTATCTACAGTAAATTCATATTAAACATGTTTTATTTCAGTCTGCTTCTTTTTTATTTTCCACGTATTTATGGAGAGCACTGGATGTTAAGCAAAGGAGAAGAGATTTAAGGGATCAACCTCATTACTGGAAACTGCCTTTTCTTTTGAAAATCCCGTGTGTGCGTGTGTGTGTGTGTGTGTATGGCATATATATATATATATATACACACAACTATAATGACATGGGGAAATACCCGAACAAAGCTGAATACCATACATATAAATACCCATGAAAACTTAAGAAAACACACACACACACACACACACATATACTAGACTCTTCAAATATATGTGTGTGTGTGTGTGTGTCTGTGTCTGTGTTTTCTTAAGTTTTCATGGGTATTTATATGTATGGTATTCAGCTTTGTTCGGGTATTTCCCCACATCATTATAGTTGTGCTTTTAAAGTTGTAGCAATATTTCGGCAGAATCTCATCTGCCATCATCAGGCTTCTGTATTGTGTTTGTCTGTGAGTCAGACTTTTACAGCCGTTTCAGTTTTAAATTTGGGGCTAGCCTCCTGCTTTTTTAGAATGATTTTTTTCTTCATCCTGATTGGTTGGGATCTTGGTCTGTGTTTATTGGTCTTGGAGTTTGCTGTGTTCTGCTTGATTGGTGTTTCTAATATCTTCTGTCTGTTTTGTAGCATTCTTTTCTCTTGATTAGCTGGCAACATTGCATTTCCTGTATTGGGGGCTTTTAGTGTGGCTTGGCTTCAGGTGAATGACTGGCTGTCATTTGTTAGGAAGCTAGGTTTCATCTGGGTGGCTGGCTGGGGTGTGTTTGGGCTGGAGATATCGGGGAGGGGGGTCTGTTTATGGCCAGGAGTTTGTTTGGCTTGTGGTGTGGAGATTTTTTTGTTTGTGAGTGCAGGCTTCCAGATAATTGAGTCTGGTGGAGTCATCTCTTCTATTCATGCTTTCAGGTCTTTTTTCAATCTCTATGGCTTCTCTGATGATTCTGTGGCTGGGATTTTCTACAGTGGCTAGGGTTTTGGTGCCATTGAAGTCAATGCTATGACCTGTGGCTTTCATGTGTTGGACTAGTGAGGAAGGGTGTTCCAGCTTTTTTAACTGCATTTTTGTGTTCATCCAGGCGGGAACTTATTCTTCTATTGGTCTGTCCAATGTATGTGGCAGGGCATGATGTGCAGGGGACTTCATATATGCCTTGGTGTTCCAGATCAATTTTATCTTTAGGGTTTCGTAGGATGGCTCCTATGTTTCTGTCCAACATATAAAAGCCACAGGTCATAGCATCGACTTCAATGGCACCAAAACCCTAGCTACTATAGAAAACCCCAGCTATAGAGTAATCAGAGAAGCCATGGAAATTGATAAAAGACCTAATGGTATGAATAGAAGACATGATTCCACCAGACTATCAATCATCTGGAAGCCTGCACTCACAAACAAAAAAAATCTCTATACCACAGTCCAAACAAACACCTGGACACAAACAGACCCCCCCCCCCAATACCTCCAATCAAAACACGCCTCAGCCAGCTACCGAAATAAAACCTAGCTTCCTAATAAACAATTGTTGGGCATTCACAAGAAACCAAGCTGGACTAAAAAAAACCCAATACACAAAACACAATGTTGCCAGCTAATCAAGAACACAGCAACTTGAAGAGCGATAAACACAGACCTAGACTCCCAGCCAATCAGGATGAAGAAAAAACCATTCAAATAAAGCATGAAGCCAGCACCAAATTCAAACAGAAATGGCTGCTAAAGCCTGACACACACGATTAGGAAAAAACCCAATGCATAAGCCTGAGGATGGCAGATGAGATTCTGCCAAAACATCGCTATAACTTTAAAAGCACAACTATTAAGACGTAGGAAAATATCCAAAGAAACCTAAATACCATACATATAAATACCTGCGAAAACATAAGAAAATAATATATTGTGTGTATATATATATATATATGTATTTGTGTGTATATATATGTGTGTGTGTGTGTGTGTGTATACAAACACACTATAGACTCTTCAAATACACACACACACACACACACACACAGCTTCCCAGCTCTCTGTTTACAAAGGATTTTGTCACAGGTGCCCCAAGAAGAAAGTTTTTGCTGTCACCAAAGAACATAGAGCTCTTTCACAGATGGTGAATGCAGGATCATTGTAATCTTGCAAAAAGATGTAAAGAACAAAAGGCAATATGAATCCCAATGGATCAAGTCAATGGTCCATCAGAGTGTCAGAGTGTCAGCATTGACACTCATTTTGGAGTATTTTCTCTGTTTTATACCTAACAGTAACGTCCAAATCATATTTTGTGGGCTTCCTTATTGAAATTTCATGAGAGGTAGTTGACGGTCATATTGAAGAAACTGCATTCCTACAGTCAATTAAGTTGCTCAGTATTGAAAAAAAATTAGTTTTCAATGAGAAAATATATTCTGTGTTCCCTTTAACCTAAAGTTTTATCCCCATGAGATGCCACCTAGTACTTTTCTGTTTGTTTTAAGCTGACTTTCCTGAGAACTAACATGCGGGAACAATTTCTCATTCTGCAATTTTTGAACTTTTAAGATGATGTGATCACTGCCTCGGTCCCAAAGTTATTGCTACCTCTTCTGATAGCTGTTACTTATTGGTGAAAATCAAATCTGGAATAATAGTGTCTTCTTCAATCAGCCAGAAAATGAAACTGTCAGCAAAATCTCTTAGGAATGTTTAAGACCTTGCAACCTTGATTTGATTTAGTTACTATGTCTTTCCTTCCTGAAACTTCTGTAGTCTGTTCTGGGAGGGCATTATCTCGTCCTTTTTGCCTGGTTTGGCCATCTATAGCACGCCATTGCCATGCATTGTTTCCTCTTTCCCATTTTCTTACCCAAATACTTAGAGTGGACTTTCACACTTGTTTCTGGATCCCAATATATATGTGCATTTTTTTCACCGCCATCACCACCATCACCTCCTCCTCCTCCTCCAGCCTACAATGAATATTAAATAGGGAATGTTGATATATGTGGGCCATCCATAAACACTTATTGGTCTAGATTAGCTTTTCCTTCAGAATGAAACACTGAATAGGCAGGAAGCCCACTTCATTGGAGACTTGTAAACAATTTTTAAAAATGACATGTACCAATCAGAGAACATAGAACAATTAAAGTAGAGAATGATATTTTCCATATCAGCTCATTATTTGGTCACTGAAGGCTTCCTTTATTCATGGCATATATGCAGATTGAAAAAATTAAGTATCTTAAAAATATGTTTGTAAAAGTAAAATAATTTTTTAAAATCAAAAAATGTTTGGGAAAGCAGTATAAATTTTTTAAACTTATTCCAATGGAAACCACTGTCTCTGAAAATAACATGACAAAGGGCACACTTAGAATAATATTTTAATATTGAAGTTTAACATTTAGATCAATAATGGGTAAAATTCTCAATCATCAGAGTGTTATTATTGACAGTTTGTGCAGACATGGTATGAGGAAGAATCAGTGATTTTTTAACCATAAAACAATAAAACTATACTTTTTTAGATAACTCATTTTTGAGCGAAATTTTAGCAAATGTATTTCAGTTACTACAGAACCAATAAGAGTCCTTCTCCCCATTATTACATTTATTTACAATATGGGGTGGTTTTTTAAAAAGTACATTTCTTACAACAAAATAAATGTTTTCTTTTATATCTAAAAAGAAAATAGTTTCTCTATTTCTACATGTAGTTGTTATAGGAGGAAGAAAAAACACTAGAAAAATGTGCCAGCACCTTTTCTTGGATTCCTCTCCTTCTTCAGTTAAAATTATGAAATTCTTCATAATTTTCAAAAATGGTCAACATGCTTGAAGAGTGTGTTATCTTTCCCTAATGCCGCCCCATCTGTTGGAACTGCAATTCCATCATCCTAGGATTTCCAGTTTGTGGGAGATTAATCTAAAATGGATCAAGAGCAGACCTCATGAACGTTCTGGAAAAAACTGGAACAAAGTCTATAGTCCCTTAGCCCCTAATGAATGATATGGATCTCCTACCTTCAGCTAGCCTTTAATTGTATTTTTCTGGTCTACTCTGCAAAAGATTGGAATTAAAAAAGTTATGCTGTGGTTGTGGAAACTTGTTAGGCATTCAGAGGCAACAAAGATAAATTTGCTAGTCTGCAATATCTCCTCTTCCCTCTCCTGTCCTGCTCTATTTCAGTTCCCAGAACTTTAAATTCCTTCCTCCTCCTACACCAAATGAATGCCAACACTCTGAATTTGAAAAACTATCCATCTGGATGCTATTTCTTAAATATTTATTCCCCCGTTTTTCCAAAAATATTTTATTCATCAAAAAATGGGCATATGGTTTAGAATAGATTATGTATGTGAAAGACACAATAGGCTTATTTCTCAATGTTTTTCCAGTCTTAAAGTTTATGCTTTAATTCAGAATGATCCCAAGTATCTGGAATAAGGCATAGCTCCACAGATCCATCTGTGCTACCTTTCAATACTATTCCAGAAGAGTTTGGTGTGAGTCTATTTCTTCCATTCAATCTATTCCTTCCTAGGGCTGAGAGAAAGACTGGCCCAAGATCAACCAACTGGCTTGTACCTTAGATGGGACTAGATTTCAGTTTCTTGGTTTCTATGCTGATACCTTACTATTAACTATACCAAACTGGCTCTGTGATATGAATCTAGCCATGTGTTGAGGTTGGTGGTGTTTTACTTGACCAACTAATATAGCAGTGCTCTGTAAATAACCAAAAATTGCCACAATCCACACATTAATGTGGTTTTCTGCCTTAGCTGTACCCTTGCAGAACTCCATCATGATACTGTTCATTACCCATTCAATTCTGCCTTCTCGTCTTAGCTCCTAATACAAGTAGTCCTCATTTACCAACTGCAGCTGGGATTGGAAACTCTATGGCTATCAGATGTAAAGTAAATGTTGTGTGATCATGGCCAACTTAGTGGTGATTAAGAGATACACTGTGGATCATTAAGCATGACATCATATCATGCAACTTCCTAATGGCTTCCCTATTGGCTTGCTTGTTTGAAGGCTGTGCTAAAGGTTGTAACTGACAAGAACATGACCATGGGATACTGCAATCCTCATAAATGTGTGTTGGTTGCCAAGTGCCCGAATCACAGTCACATTACTGTAGGGATGCTGCAATGGCTACTGCAAGTCTCCTTTTTCAGTGTTGTTATAACTTTGAATGAATGCTGAATGAGTGGTGGATACGTGAGGATTACTTGCATTGCTCTGCTATTTCCTATTCAGGTTCTACCAACTTATCTGAAGAACTCTTCAGAACATTTGGACACAAAGCTGAGCACTTTCTTTTTATGAGCATGTAATAAAATGCATTGCCACAACTAAGACAAACTCCTTTATGAAAATTAAGATGCAAATGATTTGGATTCTCTACCAGACCTGATTCTAGGAGAAGTAAGATAGAGTTGTCTTCTCAAATCAATAAATCCTTTGAAAGATTTCCTTGGGAAATCAGTTGGGAACTCATTAATTACTCCTGGGTTCTTTCTCAGTGGGGACATCAATTTATCCAACTACTAAAACTGTTTTATCAGGTTGAATATACTGTATCTGATAATGAAATGGGTTTCATCCATAAATCGGTGATCATTTTTATTTTATATTAAGGCAGGATAAAATAATAATGTATATTTATTTGTAGTTGACAGTTGTGGAATGCTGCCTTTATATTTAGCACTGCTTCTTTCCCACTGCGCTTTGAGAAAATTTATTCAAATGCAAACCAGTCTTCAGTAGCAATGTCTCTCATTGCCACACAAATTAAACTCATGAAGAGTTTTGAAATTGGATGGTGATGAGAAACACTGCTAGAAAACTCAAATTTCTGTGACTTCCTTTTTTCAGCAATGAAATCTATCAAAGAAACATGATGTCTTACTGAAAGACACTTGAATGATTGTTTGAAAAATACTGCCTCTTTATAATATACAGGTAGTCCTTGGGTTATTGACAGTTCAGCCCAAAATTTCTGTTGCTAGGCAAGACAGCTGCTCGGTGCCTTTTGTCCCATTTTATTATCTTTCTTGCTACACTTGTTAAATGAATTATTGCAGTTGTTAACCATTTAACATGGTTGTTAAATGAATTTGACCCTGGGACACTGCAACTATCATAAATGTGAACCAGTTGCCAAGCATCCAAACTTTGATGATGTGATCATAGGAATGTTGCAACGGTTATAAATGTGAAAAATGATCATAAGTCACTTTTTTCAATGCCATTGTAACTTCAAATGGTTATAAATTAAACGAATGGTTATAAATCGAGAACGTCCTGCAACTAATTTATTGGAAATCTAAAGATGGTGTGCTGTGTCATACATCATACAAGTGTAAGACAGCATTATTCATCCCTTGAAGTTTTAAATCTGTTTAATTCTCTCTTAATTTTTCTCAAATTGCCATATTAATTCCCTATAATTATTAGGTAGGCAGGACAGTTGGTATTATTTTAAATATTATCTTTATTTTTAATATGTGACATGATTTAAATTTGTTTAAAAACCTTCAAAATTTGTGTTCTGGGGCAGATTTTTTTGAGGAAGGTTTGTCATTTCCATGCAGTGGTCATTGTATGACAAACCACACTTGCCTACAGAACATTTTGTGAATTTCATCCATAACATGCTTTCGGAAGATTAAATATGCCTACTGGCTTCAAAAGATAAGAAATAATGTTGTCTCATGTCAATCAGCAAGAACCAATTACTTGATTCTTCTCTATATTTAGTAGTGACACTATAAGAATTTGAAATTCCATAGTGGAGCAGCCTAAGAAAGAGATGAGCTTACCAGATGACTTGGCCCACAGTTCTAAAGTATAGAGCATAAAGAACACAGAGCCAGCTTGGTTTCCAAAAATAGCAGCCCACATGGAAGCTTGGGGTATTCAATTTATCTTTCACTTCCTTGCTAGCCTCACTGCATCACAAAAGACACAGCAAATAGTCACTTGGCTGCATCAAGCATGCAGGCCAAAGTGGATCATCCAAGAGTTCTCTGCAGGAAATGGTGCCTTCCAAGTTCCTAACAAAGGCATCAATTTATGCTATTAGAGAAAATAAGGAGAAACAATTGTTCATTGTCAATCACATTGCTTATCAATGTAGCTTTTTTCAGTTTAGTTTTTAAGTACTAGAGCTAAAATGCACAAAGAAAATAAAATTAAATATAAATTAATTTTTGCTGCATACTTAACTGTGCAAAGCTCCAAGTGGAGCTTTGGCTTAATCTGTTCAGAAATGCTATACTGAATCTAACTGACTTACTCCCAGGCAAATATGTGTAGTAATCTTCCTTAACACTATGACATGCCAGGATACGGGATAACAATTTTGGGAAATGAACTTTAACACATCAGGTTATTTTTTTAAAGCAGGGAATATCCATGTAACACACTATGCATTGCTTTCAATTGAATGATATTACAGTGTGTACAATTTGTTGTATAGTAAAAAAATAGATATGCATTTGTACTTTTTAAAAAGCCTGAAAAATATTTATCTTATTCTCCAAAAACATGAATCTTCATTCCAATATGATGACCACACTCTAAAACACAGTGAACTAGTAAACAACATGGGCTCAGTAGCAATTTTCTACTTAAATTTTCTTAAAGCAATTTTCTTTAGGATTGTATGCAAAGTGTGCTTTCATATTTATTGTTTTGGTCCTTCTTTTTGTAAGCTATTTTGAATGCTACAAATGCAAGATTAAATATTCTATGACCATCAACAAGTAAAGGAAAAGCAATGGTTTAGAATGAACTACAGGGCAGGAATGAACAATTTCTTTTTCTGTCCAGTGTCATATATCCAGGAGAGGCTAAACTATGGAGCCCACATGATGCTAATGGATGGGATAGAAAGAAGCTCTCTGTTGGGATTTTGTAATCTGTAAAGTCATCCATTTTCTCTGCAACCCTGAACTCGTTTTCTTGATATCTTCTCTCTCCTTCTGTCTCTCCCCTTCTTCTCTGTCAACCAAGCAAGGTTGTATGGAAAGGGAGGAATCGCTTTTGCCAAATAATTTTATTATCTTTGACATTATAACTTTAACTTTTTTGAAAGGAGACTGAGGACCACTTGACATTATCTTTATTATTCGAGAGAGTAAGAACAGAATCTTGAAAACTGTCCAAGCTTCTTTGTACTACATCTTATAAAGAGCAAAATTAGTTTGTATGTGTGTTATTTTGATTTTCTTTCTCATGTTTCCTTATTTCTCACATCTGAGTAATATTTTCTGAATTAGCACCCTTTACAGTTCACTCACCCTTTCCTAGTCCCAAGGCGAGACATGTATTTTATCACATGGATGGAGAGAGATAATAAATGTTTGCATTACTATACTACATTACTTCTTCATTTGTACACACCTTGAGCTCCAATATCTATCTTATTTTTGGGGCACACATTATCTTGGCAGCTAGTAACCATCAAACTAGTGCAAACAGTGACACTGACAATTTTTCTGTTAAACACATTTCCCTCCCCTTAAATAATTTACACTGCTGAGATCAATTGCTTGGCTGAATTCACCTAGACATGAAATCACATTAACAAAGCAACATACACATTTCCTTAAAAAAAAAACACCTCCTCATAGGACTGGCTGTCAAATAAACAAAGAAGCGAAAAAGAATTTAAGCAGCATGATTATGAAAAAAAAAAAAAAGGAAGGGCAACATAGAGACATTTCTCCTACTTATTTATAATAGTGGGTTACCTTTTATCAATTGCTTGCATGGTAACTCAGGAATATTTTATTATTGGATTTTGCAAACAACACCCACATCTCTAAGTAGCACCAATAAACCAAAACCAAACAGAAACTCAAAATAATGTGGCATAATGTTGCTGTACATTCAAAGTGGAAATTGTTGAACAAACACCGGAATCCAAAAAAAAAAGTGCTAGCAATCTCTCTACTAAGATGTTGTAATACAGAAAATATGCACCTGTGTGTGTGCACATACAAGAGAGGCTTTAATATCAGATTTCTATTACTTTGCTGGTCAAAAGATAATTAGAATGCCCAACGAAGCACACAAAAGGATAATCAAAACACTTCTCAATGGCTTTAATATGAACCCAGTTACTTATATGAAGGAAGTACCAGGGCAATTAGTGAGTCTGTGCCTTTTCCATTGCAAAAAGTATTTTCTCTCCTTTGCCTGCACACTTTGGCTCTTCCCTGAGTCATCTTCATGTGCTGCAAGCTCCTTGTCCTAAGCCAAGTCCCAAATGGCCAAGCTGTAAATCAAAAATTCCCATTAGAGATACTAGACCTGGATACCCTGAAGACATTTCCCGTATCTTTTATTTTTCCCCACCCCAACTTTTAAGCAAATGAAACAGGTTTTTGAGTGTGTGTGTCATGGTTGTCCAATTATATCCTTGGCATATAGAAATGGTCTAGAGTGGCGTAGTGGGCCTAGAGGTGGAACTCTCACCTCACAATCAGGAGGCTGTGAGTTCAATCCTAGGTAGTGGAAGACGTTTCTCTCTCTGGGCACAATGAGTAATTGTCTGCTGTGAACTCTGCATAGGTGTCAGGAAGGGAATCCAGTTAGTAAAAGCTCACATCTGCTTCTGAAGCAGACATTTCTATCATTAGTCAAATGACTGCTCTTCCTTTATAAGCTATATATAATACAACTGTTGACTTGCCATGCTACACAGATGGTATGGTGATTTTGTGGGCATATATTGACTATATTCAGCTCACAGTAACAGATTTAACAAAACTACAATATTTGGAGAGACATGGATAACAATTTTCAGCATGCCATTTTGAAAACTATCCCTTTTATATAATCTTCCTTGAAGATTGTGTGGCTCTTGCTGCTCTCTGGGCTTGGTGGTTTTCTTGCAGATGTTTCATTACCAAACTAGGTGACATTATCATTTCTTGAAGACTGCATGTAGAGATTTGAGACTGCCCTATAGAAAATTGCCATACCTATTCCTTTTAACTTCAGAGTTTTTCTGTATTCATGGTGAGGGTCTTCCACACAGTTGTTTTAGGCATTTCTTCTGAGATATTAATATCTGCAGGATCAGGCCTACAACAACATTTTCATTAAGAGAAATTCTTATTTTATAAAATTATTTTTATCATTTAGAGTTGATTCCCCTGCCTTAAACGAGATAGCAAATCATTCACGGACAATTTCCAAATACAACACATATAATTCAGTTTCTTTCAAAACACTGTATTTTATGATTAGAAAATTGTCCTTTTCCCTGATTACATGAACAAAGCCATGACTATTGTAATTATAAAGCCAGAAGTCTGGAATGCCAGAAATTTAAATATTAAAAGTGACCGTCAATGAACAAATACAGTTCATACATATGGGTGAGTGGAGGCAAGGAATAACACATCCATTTTTCTAATATTATCATTCTTTTCTTAGTTGTATACCACCCTCATTAAATAGAGGTAGTCCTTGACTTATGATCTTAATTAAGCCCAAAATTTATGTTGCTAAGCGAGACAGATGTTAAGTGAGTTTTGTCCCATTTTACGATCTTTCTTGCCACAGTTGTTAAGAGAATCATTGCAGTTCTTAAATTAGTAACACGGTTGTTATGTGAATCTGGCTTCCCCATTGATTTTGCTTGTCAGAAGGTCACAAAAGGTGACCACAGGACACGGCAATCGTCATAAATGTGAACCAGTTGCCAAGCATCTGAATTTTGATCACATGACCATGGGGATGCTGAAATGGTTGTAAGAGCAAAAAATGGTCATAAGTACTTTTTTTACTGCTGTTGTAATTTCGAACGATCATTAAATGAATGGTTGGAAGTCAAGGACTACCTGTATCCACTTTGGAATAGAAAGTTCAGTTAGTTCAACATCAGCCTTATTTTCTTCAATGGTACTCCAAACTCCAAAGAGTCTCTTTTGAGAATGAGGTGGGTGTCATACACGTTAAATCAATCAATCAATCAATCAATCAATAAGGAATAGGAAAGCATGAGTGATGGTGCAGTGAACTTAATTATAGTTTAAGTAAAATCTTTTAAAATGTCCTTGAATTGAAAAACTTTTTTTTCTTTCAACAACAATTAGAGAACTTGAGTCCTTCTATGGGCAAAATATTTTGTCCCAGAACATGCTGCAAATTCTACCGTAACACAATACAACAGGATACTAAGCATGAATGAAGGGACTTGTTTTTTTTTCCTCAATAATGTGTGTCAGGGAAAAGAGTAGGAGAAATTCAGTCTTTGTTAAATCTGTTTCTAGAAACAAGTTTTCAGTACAGCTTCAAGAACTAGTCAGGAAAGGGCACCTGCAGAACAAACAAGCAATTTTGATTTTTTTTTTATTTAAGCATAATAGCAGCTGCATAAGAGCCATGGTGGTGCAGTAGTTAGAATGCAGTACTGCAGGCTACTTCTCCTGATCACCAGCTGCCAGCAATTTGGCAGTTCGAGTGTCACTGGCTCAAGGTTGACAAAAGGGGTGACTTGGGAGTAAGGCTTGGAGATGATTGGCCCCTCCCATAAGACATAAAGGAGGATCAAGGGGACATGAGACTTTGCAGGAAGCAACTTTGTTCATTCTGGTCGATTTAACATCTGAAGCTCTTTGTTGACTTTGTGCTCTGTTTGGCCTTGTCCAACTAATTGGCAATTTAGTCGTTGGCAGCATTTCAAGGGAGATAAAGGTAGGTGCTTATCAGCCTTATCCCGAAAAGACTGTGGCAGACTTCTGATGGACTATTCATAAACTGTTTGGGACTCATTACAGGCTGTGAATGCATGTAATTCACAGTCTTTGAAATAATAAAAAAGGAGAGTTTGGGAACAGCATGTGATTGTTACTGTCTCAGGAAGTCTTGGTCAGAATAGCTATTGCTATTGCATTGTTCGGTGGGGGGTGTCAGAGTAAGAACAATCTACAGAAATAGTTCCTATAACAGGACAATGCTTTAAAACAGTTGCACGCTTTTGAGTTTAAAATCTTCCTCCATGTAGATAATTAAAAACCTAACAAAAAAATAGGATAGAATTGTGGCTGATGCTAGTATCCAAGGCATTCTTAAATGGAAGGAGAAGCCACCCCCAACCACGATGAATGCTATGTCAACTGGTGCAGGTTGGGGCTACACCAGGGCTGTCAAACTCCTGGCCTGCAGGCCAGATGGGTCATGTGCTGGCCATACCCATGCCTGGTTTAGTGAAGGGGGAAAAAGTCACGTGATGATGCCGTGACAACATGAGTTGACACCCCTGTGCTACGTAGTTGAACAACAATAAGGGCAAATTTTTAAATATTTTTTTGGGGGGGACAACTTCCAAACTTGGTTCTTTTTAAATTTTGGAAATAGAAATTCCAGTAGCTACACTCCATATCATTTCCTATGAGGTGGGACACAGCTCGATAGGGCCCTGTGTATATTTACAAAGGTGGAAATTATTTAAGATGCTATTCTTTTAAAAATGCTAGCGATGGAGCCATGAGTGTCTGCATATGAACACAGTTGTAAAAATGGTTGATACCACTCAAAAGATGTGCCAAAGAGTATTCTGGTATCTTCCCAAATAGGTTACTAGAAGAATTAAAATAGTAATAGCAGCAGGAGCAACAACAGCACAAACAACAACAATGTAATAATTGCATTTAGCTTTTTTTTTTTTTTTACCTAATGTCAATTTTTGGTACATTTTTTGAGTTTTCTGGAACTGTCAAATAATTTGAAGTCATTGGAGACATTTCAATTACAGCTGAGGTACCATCTTCTATCATATTCTGAGATTCCTTTTTAACACAAGAAAAATTCTGGTTAAGACTGACAAAATAATCTGCACATAGATCAACCAAAGTTTTCTATGACCAAATTGATAATGGTTACCTTTGGATAACATTTTCATCATTTTATTTAGCATCACTTATCAACTTTTATGACATTTGCTGACAATAAAGAAACAAGTTTAAAACCAAAGTAGCCTGATCTGCATTATGCCTTGAACATATTATTTTATCTGAATTCCATCATTTCTGTATTAAAATGTTCCAATTTACTTAGTACCTACACAGTCCATGCCTGGAGGCAGTGAAGTTCTTTCTAACATGGTGTAAGACATGAATCTCTTTCCAGGAAATTACCACCAGAGTCAGAAAGTTATGCCCAATGTGACCTAAGGGCCCACAATATTCACAGCAGTTGCCACCAAAAAGAGAGTGGGAGGGGGCAAAAGAACACATCCAGAGAGGCTAGGACCTCAGTAAAAAAAAGTCTGGGACTTCAATACAAAGCAGATAAGAAAAAAGATACGGAAACACAAGAAAAAAGTACTGAAATAACTATGTAAAAACAAACAGGGCTGTCAAACTTTATTTCATTAAGGGCTGTATCAGGGTTATGTTTGACCTGGCCGGGGGGGGGGGGGTCGTGGCCAAGGGGTGTAGCCAGAGTGACATCACTCGTGTCGAAGGCCAGCGAAAATGGGCTCCTGATCTGTTTTTGGTTGCGACATCCTCCTGCAGCCCCCTCCCAGTAAAAACAAAGCTCGGATGGGCTGTGCATGCCCCCCAGAGCCCCGTTTTCAGCCACGACAGCTTCCTACAGCCTTCTGCCAGTAAAAACAGAGCTCTATTTTCACTGCTAGAGGGCTGCAGGAGGCTGTCTCTGCCAAAAAGAGGGCCTGGGAGGGCCACACATGCCCCCCCCCCCGAACTCAATTTTCACTGGCAGAGGCATCACAGGCTGATCCTTCGCTGTTTCCAGAGTGGCCCCATGAGCCAGATCTAAGCATCCCACAGGCCAGATCCAGTTTGATCCCCTTGCAGTAGAAAGTACTCTCCTTTGTTAGTTGAAGCAGGCAACCTTTTCCGCTAAAAACTGTTTTTCCTGGTGAAATTTCTGGAGAGAAAAAAACTCATGTTTTTAAAGAAAGATCTAATGCTCCCTCTAGTGGTCACTCATGAGAGCATAGAAGCAAGACATGAAAGCATCCTTGCGCTGTTTCACCGTAGTGGTAATTATGTTAGTAAGGTGACTGGAAAAGATCTGACTTTCTCTCCTAAAAGCACTGGACATCTGCCTGCAGAAGCCAGCGGTCACATCAGATCAGCAGCACACAGGAAAAAGGGACATGGAGCACAGTGTCCAGAGGCCCAAAAGCAAATGATGTGAATGTTGGATGGGTTTCTGCCCCTCCGATTACATTATCACTCAGTACAGTTCCTGGTAAAGAGCCACATACAGCCACAATTGTGTCATGAAAAAAATGGAAAACATCAGTTATGGACCGAGGATGAGATGGAAACAGTATCATGAGGACATAGCAAGTGGCAGTTAGGGGAAGGGAAAAACCTTTGGAAGGGAGAATCAGGATTAGACCTATAATTGCCGTGCCTATTCTGTCTGAATTTATGTAAAGAACTGAATGGACCACATACGTATGCTGAAAAATTAGGAGAACCTTTAGTATAGTGTAGTTTAGTGTAGTGATTAAAGCGCCAGATTACAGACCGATACACTGTGAGTTCTAGTCCTGTCTTAGGCCAGCTGAGTGACTTTGGGCCAATCTCTCTTTCTCATAATCCCAGTCCACTTCCCAAGGTTATTGGAGGTGGAGGAAATAGGAAAAAGGAGTATTAGGTATGTTCACTGTCTTGAGTTACTTATAAAACTAATAAAGGCTGGATAAAAATAGCACCTTTTTTTTCTTCGGAATTTCAGACTGTGTAAAGACAACAAACTATTCCACATTACCCAAAAGGGATAAAAGATGTTGACAAAGATCAGTGAGAAGAGGTAGGAAAATCTTTTAGCCCCTAAGCAGAAGAAAACTTTGAAAAGAGCTCACTAAAGACTCGTCCTTTCAATTCTGCTGAAACACACTTAATTTCAAACATACCAACACACATATCTTGCTACTAAGTACAGGTAGTCCTCAGCATTATGGCCACAATTGAGCCTAAAATTTCTGCTGCTAAGAGAGACAGTTGTTAAGTGAATTTTTAATCACATGGCCATGTGGATGCTGCAATGGTCGTAAATGTGAAAACCAATTATAAGTCACTTTTTTTTCAGTGCTGTTGCAACTTTGAATGGTCACTAAACAAACTGTTGCAAGTCGAGGACTACCTATATGTGTACTTAAACTTACTCACATCTTCTTTTGCCTGTTGGATAGCATCATCTAATGTTTTCTTCTTGCTTTCTGGCATGGGATCATCAAGCCAGCTGAGTTCCCTCTTTGAAAAGCATAAATACATGACCTTCCGAACAAAGACCAGTGCTAAAACCTTTGGAAGGGAGAAAAGAGAAAGGAGATTTTTTGGTGGGCGGGGGGAATAATCAGAAATAATCACACTGAGAGAAAATCAGATATTTTAACTCCAAGCACACAATTAAAACCACAACTCTCCTAGTAAAAGAAAGGCTCATGTCAAGAAGCACACTGAGGGTATTCCTCACTTACTGATTGCCTCTTTTAGCAACCATTTCAAGGTTGCAACCAATCCTCTTCATTTATGACCATCACAGCATCCTGCAGCCATGTGACCACTATTCATGGACTTCACAGTCAGCTTCCAAATAAGGCAAAATAATTGGGAGAACACAGAAGTCAAATCTCAAGTTATGGTCATGTGATGTCTCATTTAATGACCCTGGTGCTTAGTGATTGCCAGTCCCAGTGGAGGTCAGTAAGTGAGGACTACCTCTACAGCCCACTTAAACATACAAGCAAGATTTCTATTAATTAACACTGAAATTTAGAAAGAGGCAATGGATGGTACTGACCTGCTATGCCAATTGTACGAGAAATGAGAAATGGCATATTAGGTCAAATCTACAAACTACAAATTAGGATAAATGGAAATTTATCTGAAATGTATCTTAATTTCCATTTTGTAAATGGTTTCACTGTTAATGATTTCCCCTTAAGCCACCAGCAATAGTTTAGATATAGCAGTTGGCATCAGGCTAGAAAGCAGGAGGCCTCAAATTCAAGACCCACCTTAGTTATGAAAGCCAGCTAGGTGTCCTTGGGCCATCACTTTCTCTCATCCCAACTCACCCACAGGGTTTTTGTTGTGGGGAAAATAGGAAGAAGAAAGTGTGTCGGGTATGTTTCCCACTTTGAGTTATTTGTAGACAATAATAAAGACAGGATGCAAATAAATAAACAAACTACTGTCACTCACCTGTTCTCTGACATAGGAATAATATATAACTAACAACCCATTTCTGAAGCCTTACAACTCAGGATTCTCAGCAAAAATCAGGTCTTCTCAAAACTGGGAAATGTCATACCAGATCCCAGGTTAATGCCTTTAAGATGAAATTCTGACTCTGCCTCCCCATGCCCTTATGACAAGAGATGGATACTTCAGCGTAAGTATTTTTACCATCATGGGAAAGATAATGGCTGCAGGAGACATCTTGACAACCCACAGAATGATCAGACAAGTGAGCTGGATCACTGTGAAGAGATACACTTTCCTCAGAGGAACATGTCGCAGGTAAATGAAATCAGGCTGATGCTTGGTGGGCATTCCCATTAGCTTCAGGCGATCAAAAAACTAGGAAAATAGTACAACAAAAACAGAGCATTTGTTGAAAAAGATCCAACTGGTAGAGCAGGCATTCTAGAAATCATATTGTTTTAACCAAGCATCCTGGAATTGTTCATCCTGGCTGGGAAGGCAAGGCAGAGTACAACTAACACTTTCATGGATGTGCTGCCATAAGGAAACCATTGCACAACCTAGTACATGGGTCAAGAGCATTTTTCACACAAGAGTCAGTAATACAAAAGCCATTAATTCTTTAAATCTGCATCCTATGAACAGGAATCATATATATTTCCACCCATGGTCAAAAAGCATTTTGATAAAATTCATTTTGAGTGGTTTCCCAGGGAACTCTTTATGTTATACGTGGTAATATACTTTTAAACAGTGTATTTCTCAACCTCGCAATGTTAAGAAGTATAGACTTCAACTGGCTGGGGAATTCTGTAAGTCCACACATCTTAAAATTGTCAAGGTTAAGAAACACCACTCTTAAACAATAACGTATCCTCACAACTTATAGTTTAAAGCTGTTACTCAAACACTGAAATGTTATAATACTTGAGAAACAGCCCAGCTCAATGTAAGGCATAAGTTTTGCATTCTATTAATCAAAACTTCAGTCCCTAGTATCTTCTGTTGAAAGATGGAATGTGGTGCTTTTTCTGTTTACAACAAAAGGAAGTGCACAGACTTTGGGGTCACAAGCAACCATGAAATAAATTTATTGTGTCATATTCTAGTACAGTACAGAATATACAAAGTATGTTGTTGTTCACTGATTAAGATGTCCAACTCATGGACCATAGTATGCCAGATCCCACCCCTCCCCTGTCTTCCAGAGTTTGCCCAAATTCATGTTCATATATACAGTATATATAAATTAAAAACCTGAAAAATGGCGCAAACCTCAGGGTTTTATGATGTCCAACTCAGAGGGTGATGGGGAAGAAGTCATGTGCTATGGGTTATGTGGCAAACATCCCAGAGATCCAGGCCCTAGTACTGTGTGTAACAAAAATCCAAACCTCCTTTGTCTGGCTTGGTGATGTCTGGGCCAGAATTACAAGATCAAAGCCCAATGGATCAATGACTCATCTTATGGAAGCCCAGGAACTGAACCATGGAGAAATATAAGCCTTGATACGTAAAGCAAAATGTCTACTATTTTTTGCAAAGCTACTACGGCAGTATTGTCTTTGGACTGTTGGAAGAAATAGCCATCTGGTTCAGTTCCAAGCTGGGAAAAAGACACTGAAAACATGGAGGCTGTTTGGAAAGATGGTTTATTGATGAAGAAGCAGCAACATGGGTGATTCTGGGCAACTGACCACATGAAGTTGAGAGTGAGAGGTATTTATACCTTCTCTTGGGCTTTGAACTTGAGCTTCCTGTTCCTGTGCAAGAACATGTATCTATTGATTGTTGTAGGGGTCATAGCTGGCTCTGTAGTTTATCAGGGCCCCCAAGTTTGATTAAAGTTTGGAGGGTGTGGTGCAACTGAGATGATGCAACGAAGGAGTTTGTGTTCTGAAAGGGTGTTGGGCAATTCTTATTATGGCTGAGAGATAATCAGACCTTGTTGCAGGGAGTAATGGATTACCAAATCTGCATTTCTAAAAGCTGATCTCAGCTCAGCTCTGAGTTCCTGTCCCCCTTAGGATTTTTATTTCTCTTCTGGAGAAATATTTTATCCTGCCTTTTAAATATTTCTCAAAATATTTCATTCTTCTAGAAGAGGGGTGGGTGCTAACTTTCTACAGGATAATGCTGAAATTATTGTTGGAAATTATCTTCAAACCATGTTAGCCCCCACAGCCAAGAAACTGAGATTAGCACCATGCCCTAGATTCGGATACAGCTGCCTTTTTATTATGGCTATCAGGTACTGGTACTATTGCTACCTGGTATTTACCACTACTATCTGGTGGAATACATATTTTCTCTACTCAAAATACAAAGCTCTTTTTTCAGTCTTCTGATGTCCCTACCACTTACAAAAACTCACCACAAACATTAACCATTCAAAGGCCCAGACATCCTTTCTGTGCTTACATAAAATATATACATAAATACCTGTATTCCATTCAAAGAAGAAACACCCATGTATAAAAACACTCCATAGAGAACAGGCATCGGTATAAACTAAAAAGAAAAAGAATATAAGTACTACATGAGATGGAGTTTAGGTATATCACTAAATTCTTAATAACTAAAAAATAATACTGTATTGTTTAAAAATACAGGTAGTCCTCGACTTAGAACACTTAGTTTAGTCACAGTTCAAAGTTACAACGGCACTGGAAAAAGGGACTTATGACTGTTTTTCACATTTGCAGCTGTTGTAGCATCCCCTAGGTCATGTGTTCAAAATTCAGCCACTTGGCAACTGACTCCTATTTATGACAGTTGCAGTGTCCGGAGTCACGTGATCAATGTTTCTTTCTTTCTGTCAAGCCAAGTGAATTGGGAAGCCAGATTTACTTAACAACCGTGTTACCAACTTAACTGCAGCAATCCACTTAACAACAGTGGCAAGAAATGTCATAAAATAAGGCAAAATTCACTTAACAGCTGTCTCATTTAGCAATAGAAATTGTGGTTGTTAAGTCAAAGACTACCTGTATAGCTTCTCACCAATATGACATCTTTTTTTTTAAAAAAAAAAAACCCTACTCAATCAGTTAAACATACTGGGGAAAATTAGTATGTTTTGGCAATTGCACTATTATGTACCCTTTCTACTTGGGCAAAAGAGGCACAACCACACAAAGGCAACTCTAATTTAATGTGGTTGTTCAATTGAGTGGTGATTACCAGAGTCGTGCAAAGGCCAAGAACAGCAGTGTACTCTCCTTTCTGGAGAAATTAGACAGGAGCTTGATGAGCATCTATTAGGAATGGTTTAGTACAGGGGTTCCTAACCTGCCAGGAACCAGTCCACGCAAGAGAGCAAAGCCCCACCTGCACATACATGGGATACAAGCAGTGTGCAAAACCACACCGCTCCGGTCTGGGGAAAAACGTCCCTCCAGATCCCTGGCAACTCAAAAGCTTGGGGACCACTGGTCTAGTGGATTTCTGCCCTCTTGAATTGCAGAGTTCTGAATTAGTTTTCAGAGAAGGAAAGAGTACTGAATAAGGTATTATATTTAAACAGCAAGAGTCGTGTTTATGAACAATTATGATAGCTTTTATTTTGATTGAAGAGAATAGTCTCTCTTCATCTTTATAACCAAGGATTTATTAAGGTTAATTTCAGTATCAAATCTGTCTTTAATCTGTGTCACGGGGTACAGTGTGGATTTACACTGAATTTTATTTTGAAATTGAATGCAGTAAATCATACATTAACAGTTGCATATTTCTCTGGCTCAACTTACAACCATTTGTTTAGTGACCATTCAAAATTACAAGAGCACTAAAAAAATGTATTGCAACTGGTCCTCACGCCTATAACCATCACAACATTCCCATAATCTCTTGGCAACTGGTATGTATTTACAATGCTTGCAGAGTCCTAGGGTCTTGTGATCACCATTGGTGACCTTCCCAGCTGGCTTACAATAAGCAATGTCAATGGGAGGAGCCGGTGTCACTTAATGACATGATTCACTTAACAACTAAAGTGATTTGCTTAACAATTGTGGCAGAACGGTCATAATTTCGGGCACAGCTCACTCAACAACCACCTTGCCTCGCAACAGTGGTCATCAGCTGAGATATATATAAGTTGTAACTGTGGTCATAAGTGGAGGACTATCTGTCCTGTAGAATGTATCTGTAGATATGCTTCTAGATACAATGAATAACAAAATGACTTTAAGGGAGGTTTAAGATAAGACAAAATTGCTGCCCTAAACCATTTTAGTCTAACCTAAAGGTTAGACTGAATGTTAGACTAAATGTTTTGCATGAACAAAGCATTGCTTTTCTGTTTTATTATGTTTCTTCACGGAATATGACCACTGCTAATGCCAGTCACGTATACACAGATAGGCTTCTCTAATTAGACTGGGTCAAAATGACAACCTATGCAGTAACTTTAGGATACAAACTCTGTCATGATGCCATGACATCTGATGCAAATACATAAATAGCAGATTTTGTATCACAATGGGTGTTTCATCATCTGCCCTTCCTTTCCCCTCACAATGCCTAGGCCTTCATACAAATGCAAATGTCTAAGCAAGCATGGTGCAAATCCGCTGAACAAGACGTTTCAGCACGTGCAGGAGCACATAAGAAAGCACCTCTTTTTGAACATTTCAAAGTGAGCCAGTCATTTTCCAGGCGCACAGTTTGCTTGGGAAGCTCCACCAGATCACCACCGCAGGAACTGGCGTGCACTTCTGTTTTGTGTACTAAAAGTACATTCTACGGCAGGGGTATCAGGGCCGCATCAGGGTTGTGTTTGACCTTGGGGTGGGGTATGTGTGGCCAGGGTGGACATGGCCAGCTTGAAGTCACTTGTGTCGAAAGCACCTGTGGTGGCCTGAGCAGAGCGTGAAAACGGGCTCCTGGGCTTCGTTTCCGGCTGCGATGGCCTCATGCAACCCTCTGCCAGCAAAAACAGAGCTCGGGAGGGTCACACATGACCCTCCTGAGCTCCATTTTCATTGGCAGAGACACCACAGGCTGGTCCCTCGCTGTTTCCAGGATGGCCCTGTAGGCCAGATCCAAGCACCCTGTGGGCCTAACCCCTGAGTTTGATAAACCTGTTCTACAGAATCTTTAAATTTTAAAGGATTTGCGCATCTTTATCAAGATGGGCTACCCTTTGGACTGGGGGAGAGAATGGTGCTTCAGAATGTGTGGATACATTCTGGGGATGCTTACACAGCAAGAGCCAGCAAATCCTTAAAGCAGCTGGTTCTTTTCTCAGGATCATCCCAGATGACCTCAACAACAGCAACACAAGCTTTAAGAAGCAACTAACAGGAGTTACGTGCATACCTATGAGTATGCCAAAGCACCTTTTCCCCTTCAAACTCCCTTCAAACCCAAATTGCTGCATCTTGGTGATGATGAATCCAGGATACTAGACAATCGTTAACAATCAGATCATTAATGAAGAACCACACGTGCTCCCAGAGCTTTCTACAGGTAATCTTTGACTTATCACCACAATAGGGACTGGAAAATTAATCGTTTAAGTGATGCAGTCATTACATGGGATATCACATGATGGCAACTGATTTTATGACCTTTTTAGCCCCAGTCATTTAACAAAACATTGTGGTCAGTAAGTGAGACATCATATGACAATGACTTGCGACCATCCCTGCTGGTTTTTCCAGTAACTTCGCTTGTCGGAAGCTGGCTGGGAAGATAGCAAAGGGTGATCACATGACCAGGAGATGCTGTAATTTTCATAAATGCGTAACAGTTGCCAAGCACCTGAATCATGATCAACTGACCGCAGAGACACTGTGACAATTGTAAATATGACCAGTTCTGTGATACTTTCTTTCAGAGCCACTACAACTTTAAATGGTCACCAAATGAATGGTTGTAAGCCAAAGATTATCTGTATGGCATTGGGATACCATGGCTGTACATGATAGAACTGGTTTGGTATAGTGGTGAAGGTGATGGCCTAGAAACAAGGCGACTGTGGGTTCTAGTCCCACCTTAGGCATGAAAGTTGGCTGGTGACTTTGAGCTAACCATTCTTTCTCAACCCAATCACCTCATAGGGCGGTGGTTGTGGAGAAAATAAGAACAGAAATGAGTATTATGTATGTTTGCTGCTTTGAGCTACTTGTAAAATAATAGGGGCAGGCTAAAAATAATTCTAATAAGTAAGAAAATTGTGCTTGGTCCATAAGTTATAGCTAGTGTGGCCTAACCTAAAATGTAATCATCCTACTACTTACTTCCTGCTCCTTTCTTTAAACCTGCTTTAAACCCAGATGTGGAAAGCAGCTATTAACTCTATTGTCTTGCAACTCTATTGTCCTGCCCTGGGCAAAATATGCTCACTGCTCTGGGAAGCGATGCAGAAAGATATATCTTTACTTTTTGTATATAAAAGGAATATCAGATACCAACTTGAATGGCGGGGAGGAGTGAATATCTTTGGTGGTCTCAAAAGGTCTAAGGCCCACTTCTTTAAATAGGTTTCAAATCTTTTCAAATCTTGGTTTGCGAAATGAAAAGTAGTTTTGATAAATGCTACTAAAGATAGGCACTTTCAGAATGCGACACGGTCTCGAGCCAATACAACTCCATTAAAGCTAAGACTATTTAAAAGAGGGAGCGGAGGTTGCCCTGACATACCCTTTAATGTTCTTCCATGCTTTTACCTTTAACACACTAGTGATGAAGACTGAAAGGCCCATTAGTACAAAGATCATCACTCCAGTTGCTCTTTGTTCAATTATGCCCAGGAATTTAGGTTGCTCCCCAGGAGCTGCTACAGTAGATTCAAGTCTAAGACTGTTCACGTGACTGATGGAAAGGACGGTTGCAGCAACATACCAAGGCAACCCCATCACTGAACACACACCAAGCATGATGCCCACCATGAGAAGGTCCAGATGGTAGCCACATCCTTTCTGTGAAAATAGAAATCATTAGCAGAGGTCAACTAAAACCCTGTTATCATTCACTGTGAATCATTGGATACACAGTAGAGGAAAGGTTACTAGAATCATCAAAAGTTAGAATACGGTGCCTTATTTCTGGATGGTGGTAAGGGAGAAAAGTAGCTTATAGAATAGAATAGCATTCTTGATTGGCCACATCTGTTTTCCATATCTGTTATAATCAAAATTCTTTCATGTTTGAAAATATGTTCATCTGCACTGAGATTGGTTAGGAACACTTTGCTACGATTTAACTTTTCTTCCCACGTGTTGCTCAATGTTTCTTCATATGGTTGAGAACTAGGGAGTCATGGCATGGAATAAGGACTTTTCACTAAGATGCTATTCTTTGGGATGGAGGAAACCTATTTCAGACCTCTGGCTTCACACACATCTAACTAGCAATGAAAGCTAATTGCAGTTTCTAACACTTTTTAGATTTGTGAACGGGGTCTTGATCAGATCACTTTCCTGATTTATTTATTCTCCCACTTTAGCTCTGACTATATGGCATGTTTTAAAATTGTGTGCATGCATTTGTGATGAGCAGAAGTGCAGCTCACTAAATAATGACAATTATCCATTACTGGGAGCTGCATCCTATTGGTAAATCTTTGGAATTCAATATTCTCAGAACTGGTTTCAGCTTTCCAGAAATTAGGGAGGAATATTTCCCTCATATTCCCTCAGGGACGCTGTGGCTCAGTGGCTAAGACTTGTCGATCAGAAAGGTTGGCAGTTGGGCAGTTCGAATCCTTAGCACCATGTAACAGAGTGAGCTCCCGTTAGTTGTCCCAGCTTCTGCCAACCTAGCAGTTCAGTTTGAAAGCATGTAAAAAATGCAAGTAGAAAAATAGGGACCGCTTTGGTGGGAAGGTAACAGCATTCTGTGCACCTTCGGCATTTAGGTATGCCGGCCACATGACCATGGAGATGTCTCCAGACAGCGCTGGCTCTTCAGCTTTGAGCACTGCCCCCTAGAGCCAGAAATGACTAGCACATATGTGCAGGCATTTAGGTATGCTGGCCACATGACCATGGAGATGTCTCCAGACAGCATTGGCTCTTCAGCTTTGAGCACTGCCCCCTAGAGCCAGAAATGACTAGCACATATGTGCAGGCATTTAGGTATGCTGGCCACATGACCATGGAGATGTCTCCAGACAGCGCTGGCTCTTCAGCTTTGAGCACTGCCCCCTAGAGCCAGAAATGACTAGCACATATGTGCAGGCATTTAGGTATGCTGGCCACATGACCATGGAGATGTCTCCAGACAGCATTGGCTCTTCAGCTTTGAGCACTGCCCCCTAGAGCCAGAAATGACTAGCACATATGTGCAGGCATTTAGGTATGCTGGCCACATGACCATGGAGATGTCTCCAGACAGCGCTGGCTCTTCAGCTTTGAGCACTGCCCCCTAGAGCCAGAAATGACTAGCACATATGTGCAGGCATTTAGGTATGCTGGCCACATGACCATGGAGATGTCTCCAGACAGCATTGGCTCTTCAGCTTTGAGCACTGCCCCCTAGAGCCAGAAATGACTAACACATATGTGCAAGGGGAACCTTTACCTTTACCTTATTTCCCTCATATATGAATGGTTAGGGACAGAGCCAGAAATTCTCCCTTTGTTCTAATTGTCCATCTTTGATATTACTAAACAATAATCAACATAAATCTGTATTGGCTTTTTTCCTTCAAGGTTTGATTTGACTGGCTCTTTTGCTTCCTAGGCTGAACCTAGGCTGAACTGCACATTTGCTAAAAGTGGAAGAGGCACAAAACAGTGCATAAACCACAGGGATTTATTTGTTTCAACTTTAAAGCAGCAGATTGGCATGCTAGCACACCAAGTCTCCTATCACCTTAGGAAGTTCTGATATGGGGGCCTGGAAAAGCAGGAGAGAAGCATTTTTATTATTTAATTTCCTTTTATACCAGCTCCAGGCTGCTTAATTTTTTCACTCTGCTTTTTGTCAGCCTGGAAGATAAACAAACGTTAAGTAGAGCAGAGCCATATCTCACCCACTTGCACAACAACGTTCCTCTATACAATCTTCAAAATTACTTTTGAATTTGGGAATGTTTCAATACTGATTTCGCCCTCTGAGATCAGAGCAATCTGAAAAATGCAACAGACCCTAAAGTATTTTCACACAAGCAATATAAGATTGCAGACTTATTTGCCACTTGAAATGGAAATCTGGCTCTTCTGGTTTCCAAAAACTGGAAATAAAATTATTCCACAGGAACTTTAGATTTCCATTTTAAGAACAGATTTTAAGTTTCAATCTCTACTGTATGCTATGGGTTTCCCCCCCTCACCTCCCTACAGTAGATATATACTGGATTATAGCTGTAATGGGATACATTTCACTATGTCGTTTGTATAAAAACCTGTTTAAAATAACACAACCTGCTGATTTTACTCAAACTAAAGTTCCATTTAATCTGGATTATGCTGCTGTTTCACAGTGATTTTACTTCTCACGTGACAGCCATAAAAAGAAAAGCTTGGCAAATTATCCTGGACACACTGCTCTATTACCTTAAGTTTATGTTCTTTCCTGTTTACAATAACTGCTGTGATTTGTTGGTCCATAAATATCAGTATAGTACAGAGTAATGCTGGGATGATCGCTGCTAGCACAGTCCATGAGGGATTGGGGCCTATTGGGCTAATGAGCCATCCACGGTCATCTCTTGTTGGCTGCAGAAAAATAAAATACACAGATGCAACAATGAACTGTGCCGTGTTTGTATGCTTTCCCACTTCCCCACCCCAAATTTGTTTTAGCTATATGTAGACAATGATATAAGAATGTCACTGGCTGGCATTTCACTGGACGATGAACATGGGCCTTGGTATGGCCACTCAATTATGAATGTAAACCTATGATTCCTCTTTGGTAGGGAATTAAAATGTTGGTTATGCATGTTTTTTGTAGGGTCAAGCCCACAAAACCTTTTGAGTAACATGCTAGAAATTTCACTGTAAAAAGTAGAAAGAGTTAAACGGATGAAATAAAAGAAGCCTGGCTATTAAAAGTGAAATTTAAATTAATTTAAACTCATTAAATATCCTTACTTCAATCATTCCCTAAAAAGTTAGCCTTTTTCTCCTATTACCACATTTGAAACCACAATTTTATGGCACTTTGGAGCACTGGGGCACTTTCAAGCCTTCCAGATGCTAAATGCAACTCAAGAATCTCAAGTTTTATCCTACTTATATTCCCACCCACTCTAAAGTACTTTTCTCTCTTCCGAAACAAAGTACAGCATATCCTGAATGTTACAAACAGGATCTCAGTTCCCACTCAGCTATACATGCAGCCTCAATGCCCACATACAATTAGTCACAAAGTGTGACATCCTCCCTTCTTCCCGAAAGGATACGAGAAACCATCTAAGGCAGGCCTTGAACTCTCCTGTTCCAGCTATTCAGGCAAGGGATATTTTCCACATACCACTACCTGCACTTAGAAGAATTCAAGAAGATGAGGTGAAGTACCTACCTTGAAGACACCTGGGACATTCAGTTTTGGTGATGGGATTCCAATGCAGTAGTCAATTAGGACCATGGTAGCAATAGTTATAAAAATAGCAAAATCACTTAACACAGAGCGTACCTAAAGAGGAAAAGAGGGGGGGGGCAGACAAGTCTGTCCAAGTTAGCATTAGGATACACACTGTAGGACTTGATCTATTAACCTAAATAATCAGTTCCAAATAAACCAAGTGTTGGATGTATGATATTCATATTGCCAACCAGGACACCTGCTGGATATTGAACAGATGCACTGTCCACCTGATGAATAATTGCTCCCCAAATCTGAAAAATAAATGCCATGAAATTTCAGTTCTTGTGCAAAGCAATCAAAAATGGCTTTGAACTCCTTGTACAAGATCTTCTACAACTCAGACATCGTATGAGCTGTTTTGAAAAAGTTGGAACGCAGGAAAAGGCAGGAAAATGTTTTAGAAATGTTATTTCTAAAAATTCTGTTTTCATTATTCAAAAGGAGCCAGTTCTCAAACAAGCCTAGTCAAACATCTTCAGTTCTTCTCTTCCAATCTTTGCCGAAGGGAAGACTTAATAGAGAGGGCATGACACTGATTTACCTCAGCAATTGCAGGTGTCTAATATTTTCAATCTGTTAGGCACATATAGAAATTGAAGTTGTGGTGTGGTGGTCTGGTTCACACATTAGATTAAAGCACAGTGAAGCTCATTTTCGATTTTGGCTTCGGCACTATGGGTGGTAAGCAGTTGTGGGATTCAAAAACTTTTACTACCAGTTCTGTGGGCGTGGCTTGGTGGGCATGGCTATGTGACTGAGTGGGCGTGGCTTTTTTGCAGCCCCCACCCTGGGAGCTTCTTAGTCACAGAGGAGCCTCGGGGCGGGGGAGGCATTTTTGCTCCTCCAAGGCTCCTCTGGGGCTCTGGAAGAAAAGGAACAGAGCATGGGAGGGGCGCACAGCACCCCTCCAAGCTCCGTTTTGGGAGCTTCCTAGCCTCAGAAGAACCTCAGGGGGAGCGTTTTTGCTCCTTTAAGGCTCCTCTGGGGCTCTGGAAGGCAAAAAATGGAGCGGGGCTGAGCTCCTCCCTCCATTTTTTGCCTTCCTGGGCCTCAGCAAGGGGAATCCCGGTACAGCAAAATGGGGACTTCCGGTTTGCCAGGCTTCGGCGGCGGCAGGGATTCGTGATCCTGTGCGATCCCTGTTGCTCTAGCTTTCTTGGTGCCTCCGATCCCAACGGGTCTGGAGGATAAGGCTGCCCCGTAGAAGCAGCTGAAGATAGGGGGGATCTGGATAGGGGTTTGGGGGTGTCGCAGACCCCCTCCCCAACCAGCAAAACCCCCTTTTCTCAAGGCAGTGGAGCGACAGTCTGTAATGGCCGCCTCAAAGAAGCCTGCAGCTGGACAAGATAGTGCTGGAGGAAGAAGGAGAAAGTTTTGAAGTGAAAGTTCTTTGGCTGAACTGGGATCTTAAGATACATTTAACATCCTGAAAACTTTGATTTTTTTGAATGATACTTTGTTTCCAGAGGAGATTTTTAAAACGGCGAATGGAAGTGCTGAAAGGGAAAGTTTACTCGCCTTCCTTACGGAGTTAACAAATGGACATTGAAAAGCCTGCTTTTTTATAGAAGGTAAAAATTTAAATCTTTTTGTTACAAGTGGAAAGGGAGAGGACAAAAAAAATCTATATTAAGATTTTGTTGGAGGAGATGCCTGGAAGATTTTGAGACTAGAAGTTAATTGCAATAAGGCTTTAAAATACAGACTGGGTTTTTTTCGACCCACACCAAATTCTTGCTACCGGTTCGCCTGATATGATGCGAACCGGCTGAACACTACCACTGGTGGTAAGTCTGTCAAACACAGCTATTGTTTGATTTGAAACTAGCCTAATATCTATTTATATATACTTGGCTTTTAATCATACAGTCTGTCCCAAGGTTTAAGAATATAAGTATAGCCATCTGGGATCTGCCTACCCCAGGCACCTGATGGACCCAATGTGGTTTTAAAGGGAGATCGGGAGCCTGTTTTTGCTGGCAGAGCACTCGGGCCACCACAGGCGCCCCCAACCCAAGTGACGTAGAGCTGGCCACACCTACCCTGTCCCCCCAAGGTAAAACACAACCCTGATGTGGCCCTCAATAAAATCAAGTTGACACCCCTGCCCTAAGGCAATGTGAAATATACTTACTTCTCCATCCTTATCATTCTGCAAATAGCCTATCAGTAGTCCTGTTGTGGGTGAGCAGGTCCTTCCTTGGTAGAGAGGAGCAAAAGAGTTCTTGCAGGGCCACTTGGAGGAACATTCTTCTTAAAGCCAAAGAGACATATTCTAACCAAAGTCTAACGGCTCCAGTTTGGTTGAGCATATCTGTTGGAAGTGACTGAGACACATCCTATTATCTGCAAGGAGTTTGAGTCAGAAGGTCTTGAGAAAGTGGAACGGAGTTTCATGGCTGTGAGTTTGCCATTTGTGTTCTGGGCCCCAGGCCCTTCTTGGTTGGTTAAGGCCTCCTGGGAAGTGGCATGTGGCTGGTTCTAAGAGGTAGTCAATGGCTCTTTATGAATAGTGGTATTCCTTTCTCAAGAGGCTCTTGGACCAACAGCTCATGACAACTTTCATGCAGTCTTCAACCTTCCCTTTTCCATCACTTTGTTAAGGATTAGTGCTCAGTTACAGAAGGCTGTGAATGAATGAAGTGACTTTTCTGGACCCTTTTTAGTCTGGGTTCAGACCTGGGTAAAGTACCAGTATGATATTGTTATGCTTGTTGATTTTTTTGAAGGACTTGGGACAAGGGAGGTTCAACCATTCTGGATCTCTGAGAGATTTTCAGTATGATCAACCATGGCATCCTCCTGAAACCAACTTCAGGGACTAGAAGCAGGAGATCCCTGAAAGTTGGGATGCATCAGGGTTTAGGGGTCTTTCTAGTCCTGTTTTAACATTTGCATGAAACTGTTTATTGAGGTAATTTACCAGCCTGGGTTGCAACATCTTCAGTATGCTCTTGTCTCGACTCATAAAGCATGCCTGTTTTCAAGTTTCCATAAGCAGGAGGGGGAAAAAAACCTGAAGGAGCAGTACAGCAATTAAAACCAGAAGTACATTCCATGCTTATCTTACAAAGATTGTAGCTTAGGCTACCAGATCTTCTGCCCACAAAAATCCTTCATTGGATAATGTCATTGATGATTGGATAATGTCATTACCCAGCCCGTGAATGTGCTTCGTTGGAGAATCTGATTTATGACATCTTGTATATTTTCACCCTGGGTCAAGCAGGTGATGCAATTAAGGTATTGACCTAGTGCCTAGAAGCTATTGTGGTATTGTTGGAGAGGAAATTGCTTTCTCAATCCTGGGAAGATGGAGTGGCTTTTGGTTTTTGGCCCTTTTGGCCCTGGAGGTACATCATCATTGACTCACTGGACAAAGCTGGTGCATCATTTGGAGAGTCTCCT
Source organism: Hydrophis major (assembly GCA_033807585.1). Classification (NCBI taxonomy): domain Eukaryota; kingdom Metazoa; phylum Chordata; class Lepidosauria; order Squamata; family Elapidae; genus Hydrophis; species Hydrophis major. Next base: position 208,778,255 of record CM066329.1, on the reverse strand, counting down.
GCACTCGTGGCTACTGCTTGATGAGAAGGTGGTAACTGTTGGTGGAGAGGGGCAAGCTTTGCACAGATTCATCTTCTACCCAACTGTGCTCTTTCCTGGACCAGGAGGTGATGTCATGATCACTCATGTCTTGGTTACTTCCTGTTTGGATTATTGCAACATGCAATAAGGTTTCCCTTGAAGAACACCTAGAAGTTACAACTGGTCCAGAATGCAGTGGAACTCACAGTGTTAGGTATTCCTAGATGTGTTATGTGAGCAGAAGTTACTCCCAGTTTTTCTCCAAGTGCAATTTCAGGTGCTGGTTATTGTTTTGTTTTTAAAGCCCTACATGGCATGGAACCAGGTTATCTACAGAATCCTCTCTCCCTGAGGACAACTGTGCATCCCATCAGATGGAAACACTCTGGATCTCCTTTTCTTAAAACCTGCCAGCTAATGGATTCTGGCAAACATGTCTTTTTCCATTGCAAACTCTGCCTTATGAAACATAATCTCCCCTTTGAGAACTGACAGGTTCCTATTCCTCTGTCCTTCCAGAGATCATTTAAAATCTGGCTCTTCCCCAGATATTAGAACAGGATGAGGTTAGGGTGGGACAAGAAATGTGGCTGCATTAAAGAAGTGTGGCTGTAGCACCAGGTTTTTCTGTTTTTAGTTTTACTGTGTTTATATTATTTTAGTTTTTAGTTTTATACTACATGTTATTTTATTGGTTGTGAGCCACCTAGCTGTTTTTAAGATGGGAAGCTATTTAAATGTTTTAAATAAATCTGGTCAATGCCCTTCTTAGCCCAGATTTTCACTTCTTACAGTGACCAACAATTGCCTCTGGAGTACCTGAAAGGGGAAGGCAGAAACATATTCTCCTCCCACCACTGTTCCCCTGAAATTTGTATACAAAGATATCCCTGTTCCCAACCCAAGGATAACACTGACTTTTAAGACCAAAATCTGTAGGTAAGATAAGAAAAACAGAAAAACAAAGAGAACTAGACTTCCATCTGAATGCAGATTGTGCCTAGAAATGAGGGGAGGGATTCCTTTCAATTTCCAACAATGGTATTTTTATTTATTTATCAAATTTACTGCTTAGGCCACCTATTTCTAGAGATAATTATGCATTTGAGGAAATCCATCTGGCTAATCATCATTATAGAGAAAAGCAGGCTAATCACCATTATTGAGAAATGCTGCTGGAATCTACTTACTTTTTTGGGGAAATACTTAGTGCTCCTAAATTTTTTCAGTGCGCTTGACAAAATATAGGTAGTAAAGAACAAAATGCAGCACCACAAAAGAACATCAGGGGTAAGAGGTCCTGTGGCTCCACATGTAGATCCTATGAATTCTCCATGCATCTGCTGACATTGCTGATTGGACAAAAGAAATTAAAAAGTAAGAGTAGCAAAAGAGTACAGTGACTTCAGTGAAGATATGAGGCTAAAGGTGGATAAACTATAATAAGCATCTAAAAACATTAAAGCTCCTTAATTCTCAAATGAAGAAAACCATGCAAGAACCAAAATTAGATCTCAATTTCAGTTAAATGTAGTGTTCTCTTCCCAAGCAACAAGAACCTTTAGATGCAATTTGCGCAGTTTAATAATGCTTTGGGGAAAATATTAACTTCATAATCCAGAATGTTGTCAGTGCGTGCATAAAAGAAATGTTTAAATTTTAGCATCACATTAAAACATATTAGGTGTACATCAAAATGAAATTAAAATGAAATGAAATACGGTATATTCACACCCTCTACATTAAAACCAAATGAAGAATTGATTAGTCTGAAAGTATCCCCCACAAAATATCTGTCCCATTTAAACGTACCTGTAGAAATATTGAATTTGCCCAATTTATTAGTCCTAATTAAGTCAAAGTGAAACAAATATAAGAGCATAGAAGCTTATATAGTTTAACAAACACTATGCAGTGGTATTTATTAAAAGCATGAAATACCACAAATCCAATCATTTTATAAGTAATTGCTTAATTATTGTTCAGATAATCAGCTGCATAGCATTTGACAAACATAAGCAGAATAGATTACATATATGGCCAGCCAACTTAAGAACAGCTGTTTTCAGTTTTAATTCAAAACTTAGTTTTGTCAAAATTGCTTAAAAGGATAATTACTACTTTTCAAATGTCTACAATTTTTTTCATTTCATCTGAAGACACACACACACAAACAAAGTATTAATGACTTAGAGCAAGGGTCTTCAAGCTTGGCAAGACTTGTGGACTTCAACTCCCAGAATTCCTGAACTAACATGTTTGGAGGAAGAATTCTGGGAGTTAATGTCCACAAGTCTTAAAGCTGTTAAGTTTGAAGACTCCTGGCTTAGATCTTCAGTTATCAAAATAAGCAAGAAGAAAAGGAGAAACATGCTGAATTTAGACCAAGGATCTGGTTACTTTATGGCAAATGTATCAAACACAGGGCCCATGGGCCGAATTTGGCCCACAATAGGCCTAGAGTTGTCCCGCGGAGCCATCCTGGAGATAGCGAGGGACTGGCTCATGCCACCCCATTCCCGTCCCAACCCAGACATGCCCACCCAGTCAGCCATGATGTCCAGGCCACACCCACCCTAGCCCCCCAAGGGCAAACAATGATACAGCCGGCAATGGGATCGAGTATGACACTCCTGCTTTACGATTTCCTTTGGCAATGTAGCAAGTACCTAGATAATTATTCCATGAATGCATTTACGCTCTTTGAAAATTTAAATATATTGAAGCAAATCAAGTAAAGTATAGGCAACATCACATCTCTTCCTAGTGATTTGCAATAACAGGGCTCATTACAGAAACCTCTAGCTAACAGCCACCTTCATAATTCTACACTATCCCATTTCTAACATCCATCCAAACAGGCCACAATCTAACCTGTGAGGGGAAAAGCTCAATTCTTTTTAAATAGACAACTTAATATGCCAGCTTTCATTTTAAAAGAAAAGAAGCCCCAGATGAACTTAATCAAAAAAAATCCTATTACCAATTCCTAATATATACAGGTCTTCCCATCAAAAATTACTTTCCTTCCCTCCATCACTGGTTTTGTGGAAAGGAAATGTATGTAATTCTTCATCCCTTTTACAAAGACTAATGTTCCATTCTAATCAATAAATAACATTATCAAAAAATTATTTTCTCAGCTATACATAGAGGATCAAGCTCATATACTTACAGAAACAGTGAGATTAGCCCAGGCAACTTTGGAAGGGTTGATATTCTGACTGCTCCAGTACATCAGGGTATCATTACTGGGATGTGTAGGAGCTGCACATCTGCAGCTAGTGGGCACAGAAAAGGATTAATGAGCATTACACATCAAACCATATTTACTTCTGAAAGCCCAAGTCTCTGGTCCAACAACTTTTGAAAGTTTTTATTGACTTGTTCTAAATTGTATTTTGTCATAATTTAATAAATTCAGCATGTCATGTTTCCTCCTCCTATTTTCCCTACAACAACTACCTGAATGAGATGGGTTGGATTGAGAGAGGGACTGGCCCAAAGTCATTCAGCTAGCTTCCATGCCTAAAGCAGGACTCGAATTCAGGCTTCTCTGCTCCTAGTCCAATGTATTTAACCCTTCATCCATACTGGCCATCAATTATTTGTCTAACCTGAGCTGAAGGTAGTAAGCAGGTAATGTAGAACCTTGAACATTTTAATACTTTCGCGTGAGTTTACAAATCACATGACAAATTACCATTTGGCTCAATTGAAGATGGATGAAATAGCAAAGAAATCACTTGGCCACATATACTTGGGAAGTTGTTGGCCTTTGGATGATTTCATTTCGGAGTTCAAAACTCTTCCAAAGTGATGGCCACAACCTGTGTCAAGGTAAAACAGTTGTTTTATAACAACTGTTCCAGGATCCAAAGGAAAAGGGGGAACCCATTTGAGGCAATTGAATTCAGAGTATTTTATACACATTTTGTACACTGCAGACTTTTAAAAAGTATTTCAATCTTTATGAATTCAAGATAAAACCAATCAACAATTGTATGAAAGCACAATTTCATTTTAATAATATAGAATTGAATCAAATAACAGTTGGAAGGGACCTTAGAGGTCTTCTAGTCCAACCCCTTGCTCAGGCAGGAAACCCTATATCATTTCAGACAAAAGGTTGTCCAATCTCTTCTTATAAACTATAATAATAATATTAATAACAATATAGGAATTGTCTGAATTGTCTATCAAATCAGCTCTGTCCAAATTTAAATTATTTCCTCCATAAGTCATCCCCCTACTATCAAAGGAAATATTGAGCCTCTTTCAGTGGATCAAAGAATCTGAGAGAATCATTGCCCAGGCTTGCATAAATTATAAAATAAATTGTGCGAACAATAGAACCATACATACTAACTACATTTACTGTGCTGCTGCTCTCCTCAGTGTTTTCTTAAAAAGTGCTCAACTTATCTTTGTTGAGACCCAAAGAGCATTCTTGCTGTAGTCTATGATTCAGAAGAAGTAAGGTCTTAGTCAAACAAATGCAAAAAGCAAAAACAAAAAAACAATCACCAGGTGTCCTCCCTCACCAGAATTCAAGAAGGACAAACAGTGAGTCAAGAAGGTATCCCAAATACAGGACAACCTGTGCAGACCTCTAATTTTTGGAGCTCAAAAAGGGGCTTCAACCTAGGGATATAAATTGCCTGTTCATGCTATATATTATCTCAAGCTTTCATTGCAAGGTCCTAAGTAGAGATTCTATATCTGTTCCAGTGAATCTACTATACACTAATTCTTATCTAACTATTGTTAGGTGATAGTTGCCTTCCTTGCTTCTTATTTAGGAAGCTCTGGTGGCGCAGTGGTTAGAATACAGTATTGCAGGCTAATTCTGCCCACAGCCTGGAGTTCAATCCTAACAGTGCTCACAGTTGACTCAGCCTTCCAGCTTCTGAGATGGGTAAAATGAGAACGCAGATTGTTGGGAGCCACATGCTGACATTGTAAATATCCCAGAGAGTGCTGTAAAGCAGTGTGTGGGGTATATAAGTCTAAGTATTATTGCCATTTCTGCACAATAAGGAATCTTACGCCAACTGATGAGTTTAAATATATGGAAGCAAAGCAACTAAAGTACAGTAAGGCATTTTTTTGTTCAAAATAGAAGAAACAACACCGACTCACTAATAGAAAGTCAGATGGTCCAGATTGCTATCCATGTAAAATGGGTAAGTCCTTCCCAACTTAAACAGCTTCTCTATGGCCTCAAAAATGAAAATGAGGCAGATCAGAGAGGCAAAAGCTTCTTCTGTAAACCGAGTGATGTAGCAGACCAGAGAGCTAGCATCGGTGGCCACGAGCACGAGGCACATGAATGTTGTCCACAGGCCAATGCAGGTTCGCAGAGCAAGATAAGAAAGCTTATAGTCTCTGCAAAGAAGTGGTGCCAAAGATAAGAAACAAGAAACATTACATGCTGAAATAATTCTGATCATAAAATTATAAAAGTATTGAAATACAGAAATTGTTAAGCTTCACCAGTTGTCCATTAATTGATCTTTCCTCCACTCCTATCCTTTCAATAGAAAGTGGCAAAACAGGTAGTCCTTAACTTACAACAGTTCATTAGTGACTGTTTGAATTTACATTGGCATTGAAAAAAATGACTTAAGACTGTTTTTCACACTTACAACCATTGCAACATCCCCATGATCAAAATTCAGTGCTTGGCAACTGACTCATATTACAACTCAGTTCTGGCTGTGGCCATTAAGCTAATCACCCGACATTAAATGTGTCGTGTCCGCGAAATGACGCCAGGAGTCGGTGACTTAGTGCAAAGCTCTTTATTTGAATTACTGGAACCGAACCGCCGAAAGGAAAAAAGCCCGCGGCTTTTATTCCTTTCGCTGCGGCGGCCGCGGCCAATGGCAGCGCTTCGAATCTCCCGCGCTCTGAACGAACCAATCGTGGGAGATTCTTAACGAGCCAATCGGCGCGGCTCGCCTGACCAATCGGAAAGCCCCGCGCTTTGGCCAATCAAAGCGCGGGTATTTCAAGTATGTTAATGAGGACAGAACACCCCTCCCCTCTTGGTTCAGTCCTTACGTTGCGTAGTCACGTAGGTAGGCGGGGCTCCGTCTGCTCCTACTTGACCTGCGCAACTCAGTTGTAGCCTGGATCTCGGCCGGTTCGGTCGGGATTTTCGTTGCTCCTGCTGCTGTGGGAACCGGCTGGTCGATCGGGCCGGTTCTTTCTCCGTAGCTCCCTCCTGGGCCTTCCGGGTTGGTTGAGCTACGGGTTTCGCCGCTCCCGCTCGGTCTTTCCGGGTCGGTCGAGCTGGCTTGGCTGTTCTTTTCTGGCGAGAGGTCGTGATGGCTGCGTTTCGGTGAGTACTGCTGGTTTATTTTTCCTTGTATTCGGTCTCCTGGGTATTCCCTCCCCCCTTGGCTTGCGTTACGGGGGTTGGGTTCGCTTGTGGTCCTTGACCTAAGTTGGTCGATGTGGCGTTTCCACGCTCGTCCGTCTGCTGTTTGTAGCCGGTACGAGTGTGGGCCTGTTGCTTGGGTGATGACGGCTGGGATCCATAGAGGTTCTCCCGTCAGGTTTTTTGCATATACGGGGTCCCCGGGCGCGAACGTTCGGTTTTTTGTGCTTGAGTCTGGGGGCCGCTCCGGGTTATATGTAGGGTGTAACCTGTCGAGTGGGGACCTTAGCTTTCTACCCATTAGTTCGGCTGGGCTTTTGTTGGTAGTGGTATTCGGGGTTATGTGTTGGGTAAAGAGTAGTCTGTTGATTTTCTCTTGGATCTCCCCGTGGTCTATTTTCCGGATGGTCTTTTTGGTGAATTGGACCATCCGTTCCGCCCTACCGTTCGCCGCCGGGTGCGCCAGTGCTGTTAGTGCGTGGCGGATGCCCCTTTCCACCAGGAATTTCTCGAATTCCAGCGAGGTAAACTGGGGCCCGTTGTCGGAGACGACGACGTCTGGGAGGCCATGTGTTGCAAAGTGTTTGCAGAGTTCTTTGGTCACGGCCTCCGTGGTTGTTGTCTTCATGTTGCTTACCTCCAGCCAGTTGGAGTAAGCGTCAACTGTTATGAGGAAGGTGTGTCCATTTGTGGGCCCGGCGAAGTCTATATGGATTCTGGACCAAGGTCCCCTTGGGGTTTCCCACTCTAGGACGGGTGCTGTGGGTGGGCTGGGCCTTGTTTCCTGGCATCGTTGGCACCTAGCTACCCAGGCCTCTATTTGTTTGTCCATCCCTGGCCACCAAGTGTAACTTCTGGCCAGGGCTTTAGTCCTTACGATGCCAGGGTGCCCCTCGTGCAGCATTTCCAAAACCTTCCCCTGTAGCTTGTCCGGAATGACCACCCTGTCTCCCCATAGAATGCACCCTTTTAACAACGAGAGTTCCGTTTGGCGGTTTCAAAACATCTTGACGGACTCGTCGTTGTCCCTTTCCGGCCACCCTTTCTCTACCCAATGTAACACCCGCGCCAGACGCCTGTCTTTATTAGTTTCTCGGGCAATGTCTGACGCGGTTATGGGCAGGTTGGGTAGAGTCTCGATGCTGAGGGTGGTCGTCGTGGGTGCTGGGTCGGAGTCGGGTTCCGGTAGTGGCGAGCGGCTTAAGGCGTCTGCATGGGAGATCGTCTTACCCGGTCTGTGTATGAGTTCGTAGTTGTAGGCCGCCAGGAACTCGGACCACCTTGTCATTCGGGGAGACAGAATGTTCGGGGTGGCCCGGTTCCCTGCAAGGATTCCCAGCAATGGCTTGTGGTCCGTTATAATGGTGAAGGTCCGGCCGTAGAGGTATTCGTGGAATCGTTTTATGGCGGCAACTATAGCCAGAGCCTCTTTGTCCAGTTGGCTATAGTTCCGCTCCGGTTTGGTGAGGGTCCTTGAAAAGAACGCGATGGGTGCTTCTTTTCTGTTGGGAAGGGTATGGCTGAGGACAGCGCCGACGCCGAAGGGTGATGCGTCGCAAGTGACGGCCAGAGGCAGGGTCTTGTTGAATTGTATGAGGACGGCGTCGGAGGTGAGGAGGTCCTTTGTTTTTTGGAAGGTGGCTTGCTCCTGTTTCCCCCAAGTCCAGGTCACCGCCTTGTCCAGGAGCCTATGCAAGGGCTCCGCCGCCGTCGCTTTTTTTTTTTTTTTGAAACAAATTTTTATTAATTTTAAAGATAAAACAACACATCATTAACCATTAAATACATAAACACATAAAACCTCTTAACATTGTAAATCCTTACAAGTCAAACAAAACATTATTTTTATACAGCATAATTCCAATTTATCCCATCTCCATATGGACACACAAATATCTTCCAGCAAATTTCTCATTATTTCTCTTTACTCCTATTCAATTTCATTTCTCTTCCATATTTATCCATTTTATAGTCATCATATTCTTTTCTTTCTGGCTTGTTTAAATTATTCTCGTCTAACATTCCTCCAAGGTTTTATTGATTCTTTTTTCCTTTTTTTTTTTAATAAAAAACAAATTTTGTTAGTTTTACCATAAACACAATACACAAACATACAAACACAAAACATAAACAAAACTAAAAGATCTTTTCTGAAGGTTGTCTGTTCCCGGGTTAAAACTCTTTACACAGACACAAATTCAAACATCATATTCAACCCATATCTCCTTCCATATCTTATTATCATTTTCTTTTTTATATACATATAAAAACCATTTTTATCAGTTTTATAAGAACAATGCACAAAGAATCAAGGCATAACAGCTTATAAATTCTTTTCTAAGAAAAAATAATAATAAAAGACCAATAAGGCATAACATTTCCAGATTATAATATCAATATTTCATATAATATTAACTTCATATCTTGTCCCTACTTCTCTTTTCCATCCAAATTATTTATTAATTAAAATTTTATTGCCTTTTATCAATATACAAAATCCAAAAAAAAAAAAAAAAAAAAGCATATATATCCTTCCATATCTTATTACCATTTTCAACAACATTCTTTGTCTGTTTTATTTCCAATTATCCATTCATCTTTTTTTTTTCTTTTACTATACTTCTCCTGTACACCAATTGGAGTAACATCTATAACTCATTACCCTAACTTAGAAATACTACATATAGCAATCTTTCTTGGGATTCTGTTTAAAAGATTCTAAAATTACATAATAAATTTTATATTCTAAATACACATATAAAAACACAATCTTATATACCCTCCAGAATCCCTCTTTTAATCTAAATTAAATTCACCCATTGTCTCTAAATAAACTTTTTTTCTTTAGATCTTGCTTCCCCCCATTAAGGCTTCTCCTCCCCCCCTTTCTCTCTTGCTTATTCTTCTCCTTGCCCTTTCTACCCCTTTGCTTTTTCCCATCGCTTTTCTTACTCCTTTTCCTTTGCTTTCTAACCTTGCCTCCACCTTTTCGCTCATTTTTCTCTCTTTTGGTTGTTTTTATAATTCTTAAAATCCCCTTTTTCTTATCCTTTTTCTCCTCCTCTCCGGAAGGGACCCATTGTTCATCAAAGATGGCTTCTTCTTCCTCTTCTTCCTTGTCCCAGTCCTTCTGCTGCGTAATCAACTTTTCAACAGAACATAACGCCATTTCTAAGAATTGAAACAAAGCGCCCAAAGTATCTTCTTTTTTATATTTTTGATATTCAATCTCTAGTTCATCCACAAACAATGCCATTATAAAAAGGGAAACTTTTTCCAAAACAACCACAAGTATTTTTAATCAAAGATAATCAAAAGCAATTAAAAAAAAAAAAATTCCAAAAGTTAATACTTTTCTTCCTTCTTCTCTTTCTCTTTCTGGATTAATTTTTAATCAAAGAGGTCCAATTACCATATATCTTCTTTTGGGATCCACAAAGACGTTCTAGACAATCTCCTCCTTTTTCAGCTTCTGCTCCAATTTTTTTTCTCCCTTCCCACTTGCAATGACAATTTTAAATAATCAAAAATCCATACCTCCAGCAGAGATTTTCCAATTTCTTAAATTTTTCAATGTCCAAAAATCCCTTTGTCTCTTAGCTTCAGCTTTCAAAGCAATCCACTTTCAATGTCTAATATATCCAAATATTTCTGCTTTTTCCGTGGGGTGGGGGAGTAAAAAAAAAAAAGAGTTCCCTTTAACAGCTTCTCCGCCGCTTTTCGCTCTTCTTAGGGATACAATGTATCCTCCAGCAATTCAAGCAGCTCAATTCCAGGCAGTTTAAAAGGTGTTACTTGACCCGGCTCAGACAGAACTTTCACTCTTCACACTTCCTCCAGCACAGTTCTTACCCGGTTGCTGGCTTCTTCATGGCGGCCATTGCTGCCCGCCGCTCCACCACCTTGGGAAAAAGGGGTTTTCCCGGAGAAGGGGGGGGTCTGCGACACCCCCACCTCCCTCTCCGACTCCCCTCTCTCTTCAGCTGTCCCTACAGGGCAGCCATATCCCCCTGACCCGTCTGGATCGGGGATACCTCGACGGCTAGCACAGCAGGAATCGCGAGCTGTCGCGAATTCCTGCTGCCCCAAAGCCACGCAAACCGGAAGTTTTTTCCCGCCGCCGTCGCTTTTTGGGGTAGGAAAACATTGTAAAAGTTCAGTAACCCCAAAAATGCTTGTAGTTCAGTCTTTGATTTAGGGGTGGGGGCCTCTTTGATGGCCTTGATTTTTTTGCTTGTGGGGTGAATGCCGTGCCGGTCTAGGAGGTAGCCCAAGAATTCCACTCGTTCCGTGCAAAGCTGGCATTTTTCCCTCTTTACTTTTAGTCCCGTCTCTTTAAATTTAGTTAGGACCTCTCTTAGTCGACTTTCTAGTTCGGCTTGGTTGGGTGCCGACACTAGGACGTCGTCGAAATAAGGTACCACCCCCTTGATACCTTGCAATAGCCTCTCCATTAGGCTCTGAAATATGCCCGGTGCCACGCTGACTCCGAATTGGAGTCGGTTGCATTTGAATGCTCCCCGGTGGGTGACAATGGTCTGTGCTTCTGCCGTTTGCTCGTCGACCGGCAACTGTTGGTATGCCTGGGCGAGATCGAGCTTGGCTAAAACCTTGCCCCCTCCCAGGGAGTGCAGTAGGTGTTGCACTATTGGGACGGGGTAGGCACTTTGTTGCAGCGCGCCATTTAGGGTGGCCTTATAGTCCCCACAGATTCTCACCGACCCGTCGGGCTTGATCGGGGTGACTATGGGGGTCTCCCACCGGGCGTGGTCTATGGGCTGCAGTACCCCCTGTTTGACGAGCTTATCAATTTGCTCGTCTATTTTGGGTTTCAGTGCGAATGGCACCCGCCTTGGTTTCAGGCGTTTGGGGGGGACGTTAGGATCTAGGTCGAACGAGATAAGGGGCCCTCGGTACTTGCCCAGGTTTCCGTCGAAGACCTCTTGGAACTCCTGGGCTAGCCGCTGTTCCCAGCCGTCGTCGGTGACGTGGTTGACTCCCGTGAGGGCGATGTCGAGCGGGGCGAACCATTGCAGACCCAGTAGGCTTGGGTGGTCGCGGTCGACGATCGTTAGGGGGAGTCGTTCGGTGCGCCCCTCATACGTTATTTCAAAACTTTTGGTGCCGACTACCGGGATGCGGTTTCCCTGGTAGTCCTTTACAATAAGTCTCTGGTTGTCTACGTCCCTCTTTTGGAGGGTAGGCACCAACCGCTTTATCTCGTGCCAAGCAATCATGGAGAGGTAGGACCCGGAGTCCACCTCCATTTTGCACGGCTGGCCCTCGATGCGTACATCGACGTGGATTTTCCGGGCGTTGTTGGTGATGGCGTGGCCGATGGTGACCGTCTGGTGGGTCTCCTCTCTCCGCCGGTTGTCGCCGCCTCACGAGGATCGTCCGCTCCGGTCCCATCGGCTGTCCGAGTGGCGATCTCTGGACCGGGGCGGTGTGCTCTCCCTCCTGCGGTTTTTCTTCAGGCGGCAAACCCGGGCGATGTGCCCCTTTTTATCGCAATGCCGGCAGATGGAATCGAAAAAACCGGCATTCCGACCTGGGGTGGTCGCCGCCGCAACCGGCACAGTTGGTCCTTGACTTACGACCTTTCCGGTTCCGTTGGTCGCGCCCTGTCTGGAGTCGATGGATGTCCTCCTCGTCTTCGGACGTGCTGGATGCCGAGTGGAAGTCGCCCTGGTGTGTTGTCGTCTCGGTTTTTGGTTCGGTCGACCTTGCCGGGTTGTTGTTTCCGCCGCGGTCCCTCGTGTCTGGTCTGCGCATGCTATCGGCGGAAGTTCGGGTGGCTTCTGCGGCTGTGGCTGCAGTGAGGGCGTCTGCTAAGCTGATGTCGCCCTTAGCCATCAGCCGGCTCTGGAGGGCAGGGTCCCACAGACCGAGCACGATTCGGTCTCTCAGGGCGTTGTTTAGGTTATCAAATTCGCAGAGACCCCCTAGGCGCCGCAGCTCGGCGACGAAGTCGCTCAATTTCTCACCCGCTCTCTGGTCCCGCCGGTAGAACTCGTTACGTCGGATCAGGATGGGGACCTCTGGAGCGTAGTGTCGCCGAAGGATGGGTTCAAGGACGTCCCAGTCCATGGCGGTTGCATCGGCGGGCTTGGCCAACGCTTTGGCCATCTGGAAGACTTCGGTCCCGCAGTGGGTGAGGAAGACGGCGCGTTTTAGCGGGCCCGAGGCGTCCTTCATGCCGGTGCACTCGAGGTACATGCGGAATCGGTCGGAGAACGATTCCCAGTCTTCGGTGGTGGGGTTGAAGGGGGCGGGCGGTGCGATTTTCGCCATCTCGGTGCTTTGTCTGGCTTCCGTCGGACACGGGGTTCGGTTCAGGGTCTGGATCCCACCTTCGTCACCAGGGTCGTGTCCGCGAAATGACGCCAGGAGTCGGTGACTTAGTGCAAAGCTCTTTATTTGAATTACTTGAACCGAACCGCCGAAAGGAAAAAAGCCCGCGGCTTTTATTCCTTTCGCTGCGGCGGCCGCGGCCAATGGCAGCGCTTCGAATCTCCCGCGCTCTGAACGAACCAATCGCGGGAGATTCTTAACGAGCCAATCGGCGCGGCTCGCCTGACCAATCGGAAAGCCCCGCGCTTTGGCCAATCAAAGCGCGGGGATTTCAAGTATGTTAATGAGGACAGAACAAAATGTAACACTGTATGACTGTGCCTTGCAACTGTCTGCTCACTTCCCCATTGACTTTACTCATCACAAGCCGGCCATGGAAGTCACAAATGGGAATCACATAACTGCAGGGATGAAGCAGCAGCTACTACTTCAAGATTGGTCATCAGTCTTCTTTGTAATTTGTAACTTCTTGTTGCAACTTTGAACAGTCACTGAACAAGTGGTCAGTAAAGAAGGACTACCTGTAATGACTGAAACTATATACATTGATATCGGTCAGTTATTGATAAATTATTGCCATCTATAGCACCTTAAACATTCTAAAATTTCCACCTTAGAATCATCACAAAGCTAGTATCAAATTCAAAACTGCATAAATTATAAATAAATGGTTCATCTCTTCTCTTCATTCAGCCTATTTCTCACAAGCCACGAAGCCTTCTGATTAAATCCACAATGATTTAGCAGGAATTGGAGCTCATAGAATATGAGTGGAATAATCCATTGAAGAAACAATGAGGGAACTCCCAGGCAACGTGGCACATTTTAAAAGACTGTAATATTTTTGGCCACATATGTTTTTGATAGGAATCTGTCAGCATTCCAGATTAGATTACCTCTGTCTACTATTCTGGATGTGGAGCTGTTGTTATCCATCAGAGCCAGGGTTTGAATCTGAAGGGAGGAGAGAAATAACTGCTCACAATTAGAACCTGGGTTGGGAATACTAACCATAACTATTCCTAGGAAGTGGAAGGGGATGGGACACTACTTCTCTTCAGATACACTGTGATATATCCATATGTGCATCAAAATCATATCAGAATTTCACATTTTCTGCTCTACTAGCATTTCAGGCTTCCTGTGCATTCAAATGAATCCCAGCTTATAATACTGCTGCCTAACTGTGCTCATATTTTGTTTTGTTTTATAAAAAAGGATTGAGAGGTCAGCAGTTAGAAATGGGTTAGTTAAATTATCTCTATTAGATTCATCAGCATCATCCCTTGTAAAAGCACATGGCCTTACTTGCAGAACTTGAATAAAATTTTCTCGAAAACCAGTACTGGTCCAGTACTTCCCAGGATGGTGAGAGGCTGGCCAGCAAAGAGAGAGTAGACCACTCCAGTGATCGAAGCTCCAAGCAAGGATTCTATAGCACTCTGCAGGTTTAAACACAAACAGAAGAAAAGAAGGGGTGTTATAATGGATCAGACTGACAGTACATGCAACCACTCCCTCCTTAGGTATTCAGAGAACAGAAAGCAGGCCACTTAATTCAATTGCTTTAATTTCCTCTATGAATTATCACTAAAGACAGGTCAAGGTGACCAATTGGCAAGAGCTTAACTCTAATTAGAGGAATTCTCCCTCCCTTCACACATTTATTTTAATTTAGGAGACAGATCTGTTGTGATGTGGGAAAAGCAGCACTTTTGCCATATGTCATAGATCCACATTGAGAAAAATGACAATGTTGGCAAATTCAGTGTCATCTTCTGAAATGGAAGGTGCTTCTCAAATTAACTTGTATTGAAGATTAATATTCTAAATAGCTGCCCTTCTTTAATTTATGTCCAATCCAGCCATAAACATTCTAGAATGGAATGGAGGGAGGGAGGAAGGAAAAGAAAGACAGAAAGAAAGAAAGAAAGAAAGAAAGAAAGAAAGAAAGAAAGAAAGAAAGAAAGAAAGAAAGGAAGGAAGGAAGGAAGGAAGGAAGGAAGGAAGGAAGGAAGGAAGGAAGGAAGGAAGGAAGGAAGGAAGGAAGGAAGGAAGGAAGGAAGGAAGGAAGGAAGGAAGGAAGGAAGGAAGGAAGGAAGGAAGGAAGGAAGGAAGGAAGGAAGGAATTGTCTAGGATATAACTGTGAATATGAAAGATAGGTTGAAATATATCCAGATAACTAATTTTAATCTTCTCTTCCAAAAAAGTAATTATAGAGTATGCCTTCTATTACAAATGAATATCTGAAGGCACATTTTGCAGGGGTGGTTTAAAATTCTATTACCGGGACACAGAAAATGAATGGGGGGTTTTTGCATCGAGTGCCTTGTATTTCTAATCAGAAGACACTCTGAAGCTACTCTATTGTCTTCCTATAAGAAAAAAAAGAAAGATGGAAAACATAGGAAGTACAGAAAGATCTGGGGCCCTTGTAAAATTCTGTGTATGTGGATTGATCACCATCCACTTAAAACCTTGATGAAAAAAAACACCAATAGTTAGAACTGTGATCTAATAATGCAAAATACTATACAGACCAGCAGTGATGAGGTTAAATGTCCACTGCTTTTCTAATGCTGGTTTTGTTGTCACTTATCTTGACAATTACTCATAAAACATAAAAGGAAGGGGGGAAATGTTCTTACAATTTGTCCATCTGTTGCTTCTCCAAGCAGCCCCCCAAAGGTGATCACAGGAGACATGCTGGCACAATACAGGAAGAGAAAGGAAGCTAAACACTGCAAATTCAAAGCATCTTTATAGTCACTCCAGTACCAAGGAGCTTTCCGTTTTATATCCAATATCAAGCCACCAAAGAGCCTGCAAAGCAAAGACAGAAATTTCTAAGAAATGGTGGATTCACAGCAGTCAGTTAAATACAGTAACAAAGTGGCTGGAGATAAACCATTTCCCAAACACATAATATTGAAAGTGGAGTGGCAGCTCTTTGACTTTGACATATTCACCCCATTATTTGTCTACAATTCCTGTTTATAGGCTCACATCTGATTCAAACTGAGAATCCTCTGTTCTGTATTACCAGACATTTCCCTTCTCATTATAGTCCTCAGTGTTACAAAAGTGATCTGCCATAATTCTTGAAAATTAGTAAAATTAGTGATTTAGTGAATTTAATTGACCAGTGTGATTAGTCATTAGTGTAATTAATTAGTGTAAAATCAGTGATTTACTGAATTTAATCGACCAGTGTGATTAGTGTAATTAATTAATTAGGCTGAAATTATTTGACAAGAGAGATTATTGACAAGAGAGATTGTTGTAATTGATTAATTGGTGTGATATTGGCTTTATTGATTACCCAAAATTGTTTCATTAAGCAATTTAATCAACGTACTATCTCAACAAACATACCATGCCAGGAAAAAAATCCAATGCCAAACCACAACCTAAAGAGAAAGAAATCCCTACCAATGAACCACAAGTCTCCTGCACATGCCTTATATGCTATGAAACTCTAAAAGATAATGAAAATTCTACCAAATGTTCTCTAGGTGACAACTACGCTCACCATGGCTGCTTAGGATTACCCAAGCAAATGATTCAATTCCTAGAATCATCTAACCATGCATTTCACTATTTCTGCCAATCATGCAGACCCAAACTGGACAAATATATTGCCCTGTTTGAGAGTTGATACCATAGAAACACAAAGAACATCCCTTGACACCATAGCAGCATCCCTGGACACTTTAAAAGAAAGATTAACTAACCTTGAAAAAAAAGACACAAAAAATGAACATTCAATAGCTACAAACCACAGCTCTACCCAACAACCGCAATCCAATCCACAAAAAAACATAAATCCAACAAATAATTATTTCCCAATCATCGTCAGAAAATCTGTCAAGCGTGAACAGAAGCATCCAAACACCATCTTATTTGGTCTATAGGACATGTATGACAATGATGACATTGTATCTATATTACAGAGCCCCCGATTACATGTAAACAAGCTAAATTTACTACTAACATGGGCATATGCTTTTATCTTTCTTGGTGACTTCAATCTACCCCACATTAACTGGACCCTAAACGAATATAAAACTGAACCCATACATGCAACCTTCTACAATGCTGTAACAAATCTGGGACTGGAACAACTAAGTAACCAACAATACCAGACTTAACAACTGCCTCAATCTCATTTTCTGCAATAGTTTGAATTCAATTTACGGAATACAAATTAAAGAACCCTTTTCCAACAGTGACCACAACATGATTAACTTTTGTCTCAACATACGTCCACCCAAATACGTCCAACACAACGATGTGATCCCCAAATTATAACTTCAAAAAAGGCAACTATGATCTTATATCTCTCATCCCTTGATTGGCAATTTCTATTCACTGGATGCAATATTGGTGAAGACCATAACAACATATTTTTACTTGAAGTCAAAAAGAGTCATCAAACTATATGTACCAATAACAACTCCCAAAACCAAAAAAAACAGATTACCCATAACAATATGGAAGCTTTAATCCAAAGAGAGATCACTTTGGCAGAAAAAACAAATCCAGTCACTTTGCCAACTTCAAAAGGTAATACAAAAATTTATGCTACCAGATAAAGACTGAATGCACCAATTATCACATTAAAGAAGACGAAAACCTTCTACGCACCAATTCCACCCGCGCTTTCTACAATTTTGTAAACAACAAACTAAAAGACTCAAGGTCCATCCCATCCCTGAAAAGACCTAATGGTAAAGACTGCAATGATAACACCATTAAAGCCAACCTCTTTAACACATTGTTTGGCTAAGTATTTGTAAACAGCAATGGATCATGCCCAGTATTTCCTAGCCGAACCACAGACAACTACAATGATCTAATACATATCGATTTTACAGAAGACAATGTTGAAAAAGCACTACGCAATCTAAAACCATCTCTACTATTGAACCAGACGGAATATGTGCCTACTTCTTAAAAAAGCTATCCACTGCCATAGCCGAACCTCTAAGCATAATCTTTGAAAAATCTTTCAGGACCAGCTCGTTGCCAAACCTATGGTCACAAGCCACGGTCATCCCCATCTTCAAAAAGGGAGACCCCAGCCTAGTTGAAAATTAAAGACCAATCTCTTTATGCTGCATCACCTGTAAAGTCATGGAATCAATTATAACCAATCCATTATCTTCCACTTAGAGACAAACAACCTACTCTGTAGTAAACAATTTGGTTTCAGAAAAAAACTATCCTGTAATCTGCAACTCTTACTCTGCAAAAACATGTGGACTACACAACTCAATCAGGGCAAAACAATAGACGCAATCTACATAGACTTCTGTAAAGCCTTTGATGCAGTGGTACACGACAAACTACTCCTAAAACTAAAATCTTATGGTATCTCTGGACAACTGCATAACTGGATAGAAGCATTCCTGTCAAACAGACAACAAATGGTTAAAATTGGGAGCATCCTATCAAATTCTGTACCTGTCAACAGTGGTGTCCCCCAAGGCAGCATTCTAGGACCAACTCTCTTCATACTCTATCAGTGCTTCTCAAATAGTGGGGTGCGCCCCCCTGGGGGGGCACGAGGCTCCGTCAAGGGGGGCACGTTTGACCTCGGAGAACATGCTTTTTTATTTTGATTTTTTTACTGTCCTAGAATAAAGTGCAATTGCACTTCCACTACATTAGGGGGCAGTGGCGCTCTCATTGGCAGAGTGTGCGCAGGGAGCATTCGCTCGGTGGTGTAGGAGTTTTGTTTGCACTGAGCATGCGGGCTTTGCACACAGCACAGAGTTTGAGTATGAAGTGTAGACACAAAGTGTAGCTTACCCTCAAGTGACACCATGAAAAAATATTTAACAGGGATGAGAAGACAGGCGGAGAGAGACGGAGATAAAGAGACAAACAAAAATCTCCCGAAAGCTAAGACAAGGAAATATGACGAAGCATATGTAGCTCTTGGCTTCACTGTGACTATGGTGGGAGACGAGGAAAGACCAGTGTGCTTACTATGTCTAAAAATGTTGGCAGCGGACAGCATGAAGCCCAATAAATTAAGGCGTCACTTAAATACATTACACCCCAATCACTCTGATAAGCCGCTTGAGTTTTTTCAGCGAAAACGTGCCGAATATTGCCAACAATCATCCCGCTTTGTGACTGCTACTTCAGTAAACCAGCGAGCGTTGTTGGCATCATATAAGGTGGCGTACCAAATTGCACAGTGCAAAAAACCCCACACCATAGCAGAAGAGCTGATACTGCCTGCAGCATTAGACATGATCTCTGTCATGCTGGATGATGCAAGTGCTGCAAAAATAAAAACTATCCCTCTGTCCAATGACACTGTTGCTAGATGTATAAATGACATTGCTGATGATCTTAAAGAACAGCTGGTAGATAAACTCAAAGACAAACGTTTTGCCTTACAATTTGATGAAGCAACTGACAGCAACAAAGACTGTTTGTTTATTGCTTATGTACGTTTTGACATGACAAATTCCCTGTGTGAGGATCTACTTTTTTGTAAATATGTCAGAGACAGAGCCACAGCTGAAGAGCTCTTCAAAATGATAGACTGCTTCCTGACTGAGAATGGGCTAAAGTGGGAGAAGTGCATTGGTGTTTGCAGTGATGGTGCACAGACCATGGCAGGGATGAGAAAAGGACTTCGGACTCTCATCAAGAAGGCCTCACCTAATGCTGAGTGGACACACTGTGTTATACACAGAGAAGCACTGGCAGCAAGGCACCTTTCCTCTGAATTAAGTGAGGTTATGACTGACATAGTAGGTGTAGTCAATTTAATAAAGACCAGACCACTAAAAACAAGAGTCTTCTCTGCTATCTGTGAGGAGATGGGAGCTGAACATCAAGCTGTGCTGTTTCACAGTGAGGCAAGGTGGCTGTCACGAGGAAAAGTGTTATCCCGAGTTTTTGAGCTCTGAGAGGAGATAAGAATGTTTTTGGAGCAGGAGCACAAGTATGATGTTGCAAGCAAGTTTAGTGATGAGAACTTTCTGATGAAACTGGCCTACCTGAGTGACATATTTGGAAAGCTCAGTGAACTAAATCTACAGCTTCAAGGGAAAGATCAACACCTCCCTCGGGTCACAGACAAGATCAGCTCTTTCACTCGAAAGCTTGCAATGTGGGGCAGGCGACTTGATGAAGGAAATACTGAGTCATTTGAGAACCTGCAGGAATTTGTTAACACTACTGACTATGATGCCACCTCAGTGATTCCATATTTTAAGCAGCATATTTCATCACTGATGGGATTCTTTACAAAGTACTTCCCTGAAAACAGTTCACAATATGACTGGGTGAGAGATCCTTTTAATGCACCAGCTCCAACTGGTTTCAGCTCTGTAGAGGAGGAGCAGTTCATAGACATCACATCTGACTCCACATTGAGACTAAGTTTCACATCCCAGACACTGAGTGAATTCTGGCTGAATGTGGAGAAGCAATACCCACTCTTAGGACAAAGAGCTGTGCACATTCTTCTTCCATTTGCAACTTCTTACTTGTGTGAGACTGGCTTCTCTGCTGTTGCTGCTCTGAAAAGCAAATACAGATCCCAGCTACAAATTGAGCAGGAGCTGAGAGCTGCTGTGTCCTGCTTCAAACCCCGCTTCGAAAAGCTGTGCATTGCAAAACATGCTCATTGTAGCCATTAATCCAGACATCATCTTTGATTTTAAAAAATCAGCACAAATTATTTTATATATTTTTGTTTTGCAGGTCAAAGTTTTTTTAATATTGTGCTCCTAAGTTAATGTTGGTGATCAGTTTGAATGCATTATTATATCAATATATTATATATATTGATTTTATTTGATTTTATCATATTTTATTTTTCAGTATCATATGGTTTAACATGGTCAGTCAAAAAATGTTTATAGTTTAATTAAGGATTTAATTTTATTTTTGAATTTCAGATGCACTTTAAATCTTTTTTGTTACAGTTAATAAAGCTGTTTTTTTGTTGTGAGTTGGTCCATATTTCTTTTTTTATTCTCTTATACGTTAATAAGGATACAGTGTTATGCAGAGGTGTACTTATAACAATTTTATAGACAAATGATACTATTTATAGTCATGCGGGGGCGCGAGATGTTTTATTCTTACTGGGGGGGGCATGACAGAAAATAATTGAGAAGCACTGCTCTACATAAATGACCTCTGTGATCATATTAAGAGCAATTGTGTTCTCTTCGCTGATGATGTAAAGCTGTTCAACACCACAGACAATACTGCTACCCTTCAAAAAGACCTCGACCATGTATCAGAATGGTCAAACAAATGGCAACTTCAAATCTCAACAAATAGAAGTCAGAAGTCTTACATATTGGCAAAAAAAATCAGAAAATAAAATACAAGCTGAATAGTCAAGACCTTGTTGATGATCCAAACTCTGTCAAGGACCATGGAGTACTCATCTCTAATGATCTAAGTGCTAGAGCCCACAGTAACTACATAGGCCAAAAAGGCATTAAGGGTTGTTAACCTTATCCTACGTAGCTTTTTCTCTGGTAATATCACACTACTAACTAGAGCATACAAAACATTTGCTCGACCAATACTTGAATACAGCTCATCAGTCTGGAACCCACATTATGTATCTGATATTAATACAGTTGAGAAAGTCCAGAAATATTTCACAAGAAGAGTTCTCCACTCCTCTACTCATTGCAGAATACCTTATGCCACCAGACTTGAAATTCTGCATCTAGGAAACCTAGAACTACGCCGCCTTCGGTCCGATCTAAGTATTGTATATAAAACCATATGTTTGCAATGTCCTATCTGTCAATTAATACTTCAGCTTCAACCATAACAATACAAGAGCACCCAATAGATACAAACTCAAGGTAAACCGCACCAAACTTGATTGCAGGAAATACGACTTCAGCAACAGAGTGGTCAATGTTTGGAATACTCTACCTGACTCTGTGGTTTCTTCCCCAAACCCCCAAAACTTTAACTTTAGACTGTCTGCTATTGACCTCACCCCTTTCCTAAAAGGTCTGTAGGGGGCATGCATAAGCGCACCAACGTGCCTACTGTCCCTATTCTGTTGTTTCTTTTTTATTTTTCTTATGTGTATCCA
This sequence comes from Hydrophis major, assembly GCA_033807585.1. Taxonomy (NCBI): domain Eukaryota; kingdom Metazoa; phylum Chordata; class Lepidosauria; order Squamata; family Elapidae; genus Hydrophis; species Hydrophis major. Next base: position 208,756,394 of record CM066329.1, on the reverse strand, counting down.
TTTCATGTATTCATAACTATGTTTATACTTATACCTATTATCTTGTAAGCGATTGACAAATCAAATAAATAATAAAATAAAATAAAATTATGCTTACAGCATTCCAGGACCATTGATCAGGGGTGGGCTGCTATGGGTTCACCCGGGTTCAAGGAGACCCATAACTAATGTTATGGCTGATTTAGCAGAACTGCCAAATCCCTCCCCTGGCTGCCCCCACCCTGCCCCACCCCACCTACCCCTCCCCTCCCAGGAGTTTCCACGCAGCCTGTTTTGGATGCGAGATAAGTGCATGGCCCACATAGAGGCTTGGGGAGGGGGAAAATGGGCCTCCTGGAAGCTCCAAAAGGCCGGAAATGGGCCTGTTTCCAGCCTCCGAAGGGCTTCCGGAACCTGGGGGAGGCAATTTTCGCCATCCCAGAGGCTTGAGGAAAACCTCTGGAACCTGGGGAAGGCGAAAACACCCCCACCCCACCGTGGTGCAGGAGGCCAACTCGGCCATGCTCGCCATGGCCACGCCCCTCCAACAACTAGGCAGAGAAACCATTGCTGAAATTTTTGAAGCCCACCCCTGCATGTGATCACCATCTGCAAGCTTCTCAGGTGGATTCTGACAAGCAAAGTTAATGTGGGGAGACCAAATTTGCTTAACAGTGTAATTCACTTAACTGTGATTCACTTAATGACCATGGCAAAATAAGTTGTAAAAGTGGGTGGACAACTGTCTTGATTAGCAAATTTTAGTCCCAATTTTGGCCATAAGTCGAAGACTACCTGTATTTAGTTCATACGGTGTCCCTGAGTTTATAGAGTCCTTAAAATGAAAGATGGGAAAATTTCTTTTAGCAAAAGTTTGGACAATATATAGCCCACAAACGCTATTTCTGCAACCATGCAAAAACTCTTCCACGCAGTTTGTAATAGTACTGGGCAAAATGAAAGTCTTAAAATTTCACTTATTTATTTATATTTCGCACTTAACCACCCATCTCCCTCTTTAATAATGTTTGAACCATGCCAATGGTTGTGTTGTTGTTGTTGTTGTTATGAGAAAAATAAGCATCAAGCATTGACTCAGCTTCTATCCTTCCTAGATGAGTAAAATGAGAACCCAGATTGTTAGGGGAAACATGCTGACTCTGTTGACCACTTAGAGAGGACTGTAAAGCACTATAAAGCAGTACATACCGGTAAGTCTAAGTGCTATTGCTATTGCTATCTTAAGCTAGAGACATGTAACCTCTTAAAACACTCCCAAAATAAGTCAATAATTTGAACCTCTCCATTGCATTGATGCCAGGATGTCACTGGTCATGTCCCCTGCAGGCCACAGAGATCAAATACCTTTTAAAATGCAGTACTAGCTATAAAAGATTGCTATTGCTGCTTCAGAAGAAGCCACCACAAGACTCTCAGAACTCACTTTCCTGTTCTTTGGAGTTCTGGCCCTGTGTGATCTTCCATCTCATCATCAGAATTCTTTCCATTATATAACTTTGCCATCTTCCTCTTATCCTAATAAAAAGGAAGTATGACAAATTAACATCATTCTGCTGGCTTTTGAATCAGTTCAAGGCAGAGTGGCCTTTAAAAAACAACAACCCAACAATATCAAATTGGAGGCTAAACCTAATCTTATAGTTGCAACACTACTGTATATCAAAAACCATAAAAAGGTCATACAGGTAGTCCTCGATTTACAATCATTCATTTATTGACCGTTCAACGTTACAACAGCACTGAAAAAAGTGACTTACACTTACGACTGTTACAGCATCCCCATGGTCACATGATCAAAATCTGGACACTTGTCAACTGATTTTATAATGGTTGCAGTGTCCCAGGGTCATGTGATTCTTTTGTGACATAAAATGACTAGTTAAAGGTTGTAACATGACTAACTAGTTTAATGTCATAACATGGGGCAAAACTCATTTAACAATGTCTTACTTAGCAAAAGGAATTTGGAACTCAGTTATAGTCATAGGTCGAGGACTACCTGCAATTTCATTTGCACACATTCATTTGCCTTAGTGTTGATGTAGCTTCCAATAAGTAAGCAGCATCATTTTTCTTTCTTTGCAATTACAACAGGCCAAAAAGCTGAGACAGCTCTCTAGGGAACCTTAGGTATTAGCCCATAAATGATAAATATACATTGTTCTATGATTCCACCCGTCTAATTTATAGACAGTATCACCCATATTAGACTTGATATTTTAAAAATATCATCATTTTGTTTTATTGAGTTAGAGAAGGAAGTCACAGTTTACCTGAGAAGGAACGCTTTTAGGTGGCTCAATTCTGATCGATGGATCCCATTCCCCAGGTGGCAGCACTGTCACCTGATCTAGAAACTCATCAATGCCAGCTAAAAGGTCACTTCGATCCTTGGCTTTGTAAGCAACATCATGGAAAACCTACATAGACAGGAGAGAAATATTTACTTACACGTAATAAGCTAGATCAATTCTAATTTCTCCATATATTCACTCAAACAGAATCTTTGTCTGGATGACTATTCTGGTTAAACAAGCAAAACTTTAAAATCATTCACTTTGAATGTGGAACAATATATAGATACATAATATTTTGCCAGGTAGTGAACTAGCATCCTTGCATAAGTTCCCATCAGAATCAAACACTTTTTCACTTAGCTGAGTGTACCAGTGACCCTAACCACAGCTGCCTAACTGTGGCTCATTAAAAAAAAGAACAAAGCTGGCTGTGATTATATAATATATGAATGGAAAGTAACACACATGACGGGTTACTACAGTTTACAATAAACCGAGTCATATAAATATTAAAAGGAGAGTATGCATCATGAAAACCAATTCTACCATGTGTATACTAATGCTTTATTTGGAGTGTGTGGGGTCATTATTTCTGACTTTTATAACTCTTTTATGACTCTGTTGATGTTCTTTTATGTATAGGTCATCCAAAGCAATGTAAACGGCTTAGGCCCACAGTGCTTCTCAACTTTGACAACTTTAAGAAACCTGGACTTCAACTCCCAGAATCCCCCAGGCAGCCATGCAAAGGTTAAGAAACACTGTTATACAGGGTGAAATTATGCATACTTCACTTACCTCATCAGTCATGAGGGTAGCCATTGACCGTCCAATCTCATGATATTGCTGTCCTTTCCCTACTGGACCCAGCAAGACAAACAAGAACCTAGTCATTAAAAGAGAGATTGAAAAATAAATGATTGCAATGTAAGTCAAACATTTTAAAGCCAATTGGAAACTAAGTCTCATTTAAGAAAAGAAAAAGTCTTCAAAAGACCTTTCCAAGATCTTCCAGAATGGTGAAATCTTTCTCCAGGTATGCAGCTTTAAAAATCTCTGAAGGTGAAATTACTCCTCCACATTTCCTTGGCCCATCAGACTCTGTTCAGCTGTGTGTTGCTTACACTAAAATCTTGGCTACTTGCAGTCTCTTGTCCCTCAAGTCATCTACAACTTTAGGAAAAAAGGTAGGAGGCATATACCTATTTCCTTTCCATTCAGATCATATACAGAGCAACAGTGGTCAATGACTGGAATACTCTATGAGTGACTCTGTGATTTCTTCCCCAAACCCCAAAAATTTTAACTTTAGACTTTCTACTGTTGACCTCACCCCTTTCCTAAGAGATCTGTAGGGGGCGTACATAAGCGCACCAACGTGCCTACTGTCCCTGTCCTATTGTTTCTTTTTATTTTTCTTATATGTATCCATGTATTCATAACTATGTTTTTACTTATATCTATTATCTTGTAAGCAATTGACAAATCAAATCAAATAAATAAAAATAAAATATACCTTTCTGGATTGAGTCAATGCAAAACCAAATCCTCAGCAGAATAGGAACAAAAAGGAAGGGTCTTTCTAATTGGCAGATTCTGTACGATATTTATTTGGGACAGCACTCTTAGCAAATTTCCAGAAACAAAACATATGCTTTCTTCCTGTATATAAGTGCATATTGGTTTCTGAAAAGTACACAAAGGTTGTGCCCAATGTATATGCATTTACATGAAATTTTCACTTTCCTCTGTATAGACATTCTGCATGCACACACCTGCCTTTCCTATGCCTGTTATTGTCTTGCTACATATTTCCTCCACAGACAAGAAATGATTAAATATTGATGACATCTATGAAAAAATCATAAAACTTTGAACTATGTACCCTGTTTCTCCAACAATACGGCAATTCTCCAACAATAGGAAGCCCCAGCATGTTTTATAGGCATGACATGAAATTAAGCCCCTCCCCCCAAATTAAGGCCTATATTAAAACATGCGAAATGGGGGGGAATGGCGGGGGGGCTTGCTGTTAGGAAGTACTTTTGTTGCACACCCGGATATGGTGCTGCCTGCGTTGACCCTGATACAAAGTGCCCCACCAACGCCGAGGTCAACATCCAAGCTGTCACCGCCTGCCCTAAGATGCAAGGGGGGGAATTAAGTCACCCCCAAAAAGACGGCCTAGTTGTTTTTTCGGGGCTCAAAAAAAAAAAAAAAGACCCGGTCTTATTATATGAGAAACACGGGTAGTATATGTAGATAAACATTAATATACCTTTATGTAATATAATCTTCCAAAATTTCCCCCATCCCAAGATGCTTCATGTTCCACATCCCATCTGTTGGGTCCCAACAGGCTTTTTCCTACTTCTACTGAGTATCTCCCAGGCCTTAGGCCTGATTCCCACTGCCCCAAGCAAAACACCCTTTCTCACCACTTACTTTCTGAAGAGCTGTGAGGCCTCCCAGATCACTGGGGTGACTTTCTTCATTGCACAGCCACATGGCAATGTTCTGAAAGCGGCCATCATTTTGTCCCGCTGACAAAATGGTGGCCGCATTCTGGTCGCTACTGCACTGCCTAAGGACAAACTGCTTCATTGTGCTGCCTTAACAAGCTCTGCACGATGCTGCAGAAGCATTTAGAAGCCGATGCAGCACTGTGGAGACCTCTCTAAGGCAGCAAAAAGGAGCAGTTTACCAGGAGGCCACCATTTTGTCCCCGCTAGTTTGTGGGCAGGGACAAAATGGCAGATGCGTTTGGGTTGCTGCCGCATGGGATAAATTGCTTCATTTTGCTATCTTAACCAACTCTGCACAGTGCTCAAAAGCTTTCTGCAGATTCAGAAGCTTCTGCAGCTCTGTGCAGACCTAAGGTAGCAAAATGAAGCAGTTTGTGTGATGGCCATCATTTTGTTCCCACCCATTTTTGGGTAGGGACAAAATGACAGCTGCATTTGGGTCTCCACAGCACAACACCAGGACACATGACCTGCTCTTTCTCCATAACATGAGGTCTGGAGAGCTTCAGAAGTTAAATGTGGGGCATCATGGGGGTCATAAGGAGGAGGCCCAGGTCCTGCAGGTTTCCAGTGGGGTGGATGGGGGAGAGAGGCAGGAAGGCACTGCAGCGACCTTATGGTGGGTCATTAGAACGAACAACCATAAGCCCACTGCAACTATCCTAATTTTGGAATGAGGACTAGCTTGTGTGAGTTGTTCAAACATTCATTACATGGCCTGTTGTACCTTGAGGATTACCTGTATCTAATACTGAAATATTAATATTTATGGATTTTCTAATAGGATGCCTCTTTAGTAGATGCAGCTTTTTTAAAAGGATTAAATAATGTAGGAACAGGAAATATCCACAGCCATTTAAATGTTTAGATTTCTCTTGAGTCCACTGAAAAAGTTGGGTTTTTATTTCAGCAAAGAGCTTAAAATCATAGAAATATTTTTAAAGCTTCTATATAAATTACAAAGCTATCAAAATGAATGATTAAATATTTTTAACTCAGTGGGGGTGTAGAGGGGAGGCAACATTCCAAAGTTTGCACAAACACAATTTAAATGGCATGGACAAATTATTTACAAGCATAAACTCAAATATAACAATCAGGGTGACAAATAGTCGTAGTACACAATCAGTGTGAACTTAGCATTAATTACTGTTGGATAGACTGAGAAGGTAAAAAACAAAATAAAATCCCAAAGGTGGCAATTGCAAACCATCACTTCTGTAACACTGCCAAGAAAACTGCATAGCTACAGTCACTAAGAAGCATCAGTACTATCAGTTATCCCCAAATACCCCCATCATCACTACCACATTTTACCTGGTAGGGAGCGGAACCTCAGTCATGCCTGGAAGAAGAACAGCTGGTGATAAACGTAAGAAGGCAACAATAGGTTGTTTCAGGAAATCTGCTTCTCCAATTAAAACATTTGCAGCCTCAGCTCCAATAGGAATCTTCTTCATAAAATGAGGGTCTGCCTAATTACAAAAAAAAAGCTTAATTTTTAAGGCAGAACTGATATTGTGATGCATTTAATAAATACAGATATTATGATGCGTTTCATAAATAAGGTAATGAATACAGGCAATTTAATAAATACAGGTAATTCACTCTTTCAGCAACTGTTCAATACAACAGCAATGAAAAAAAGGTTTATGACCAGTCCTTGAAATTGTGGCTGTTACAGCATTTCTGCTGTAATTTGATAGTAATTTGAGTGCTTGGCAACCAGTGTGTATTTACAACAGAAATAGCATCCTAGGGTCATGCAATCACCCTTTGCAATGTCCACAGCTGACATCTAACCAGCAAAGTCAATGAGAAAGTCAGCAGGACTTTGCAAGTGGCAGACCATGACATCCTGCTTAATGATTCATGTTTATTTGCTTAACATCTGCAGTTGGAACTGATGTAAGTCAGCATGGACATGTGTCATTTCACTTAACAACTGTTGTACTTAGTGCCAGTCCCCGTTGTGGTCCAGGACTACCTGTATAAATTGCAGAGAACCTCCTTTTAGGGGTGATTTTACTTTTAAAAAATAGACATCCTATAGAGATGCTCATATTCAGATGAAATGCTTACATACCATGGCTGCTACTCATGACAGCAATAGTGGCCCATGTTAAAACTCCAGGGAACCCAACTTTTTTCCCATTGACAGTGACATTATCATAAAAGTCAGTTTGGCTGAAGATGCCAATTCAGAATCAAAGCAATGTCAATGGTTTTAATCTGACTTCGATGTAGTCAGATCTGATTGGCTGTAAAATGCTCTTACAATTAGTGATAAACAATTACATTAACTCACTTTGCACACGTCTGTTGGGGTAGTATCAGGAGTCAATCCATTTCTAACATCTAGTGTGTTAGAAGGAGGATGAAGAGACAGTGAAGTCACTCCTAAATAGAAACAGGAAAAATCTAGATAATTTGCTGAATTACTTATCACATTATACACCATACATTGAGTATATAATTTTGAGAAAAGTACAAACTTTTGTCAATAAAAACGCATGTAGAATGCTTGATTTCACTTATAATGTCCATCTGTCTATCTTATTTTACTTATGTGAATTGCAAATACAAGAAGAAAACAACTTTCATGAGCCGCGGTGGGACATACACACAAATACACACACATTATACTATGTTCTGCCTGGATTGTGACACCCTGCACTGTGTATAAGTGTGACAACAGACAAACGTTTTGGGATTTCCAATTTTCAAGCATGAATGAAGCTGGATTGAAAGAAAATAAGTATGGTTTTTAAATTGGAGACCGAAACATCAATAGCTTGCACTATGCCGATGGCGGCATTTTTATAGCTGAACATATAAATGACACACTACCTCTAGTAATTAAAGTCAAGGAAGATAATGAAAAAGGACCAGGTTGGGACAGTTGATCTTGGATGATGATCTATCTGTATGGTTGTTGACAGTCAACACTGAATTGTCATGACATAATAAATCAATACCACTAACTACTAGAGGCTTTTGGAAATTTACAATAAAAATGATTAGATAAAAATGATTAACATACTTAGTATGTCAGAAAACATTGGAAGATGGAGTTTTAACTGGGCCAGCAGAATTATTCTTATAATCCTACACTTCGGGGAGACTATTTGACTAAAACCTAGTGAAATGCAAGTTAGATTATATGCATCCCTGATGTTCAAATCAGACAATGTCTATGCTCATCTATGATAAACCATAAACTGTTTAGGCTAAATAGTTAAGGTAAAGGCCAACAAATTACACTATGCCTTAATATAATCTGAAGTAGACTATATAGTTAATTTATTCAATATAGTTAATTTATTTGGGGATAGCATATTACACAGAGTAGCTTTGGTTGGTTGGTTTCACTAGAGATTATCATTCACTTGGTTTCACTAGAGATTATCATTCACTTTATTATGTTTGTCTTCTAAATTGCTGAAGCAATATAGCAAAGGGAAAAAACAAGCTGCATGCAATTACTCATGCCCATGCATCAAGTCCATATTCAGAGTCACTCAGAATGGAGATGAGCGGCATATAAATTTCATAAATAAATATAGATTGAGTAAATTTTGTCAAATGTGTTTGTTCTTCATATTCCACTGCTAGTCTGGAGTATGTACAATCCAGAAAGCAAGCAGAGACACTGACAGATTAGGAAGGGATCCTATGATCACCGGATGTGTACACAAACATTTGTGGTTTGGATTCAGGTGTTGGGTGACTGAATTAGTGATAGTTGTAAATCATAAGTTTTTATATATTCCCAATTATTTCTCAATATTTGGTTTATAATTCCTAATGTAATGAAATAATTGGGCCAGAATAGCCAGGTTACAGAGATCCTTTACCTGTCTTATCTACTGAGTGAGGATCAGACTTTCTCTGGCTACTTTCTCCAAAAGAACGGACAATTGGAAGGATGTTCCTTTTTTTTCCATGCTGATGATGGTGTTTCTTCAAGAGGGTTTCCCAGAATTTTTTACGTATGGATATATCGTGAGAATCCTGGCTTTCCAGGATCATTTCTGAAAGAGAAAACCACCTAATTATACAAATGCAATGCAGATTACACAGCAATCAGTGATCCTGAATTAAAATTATATTAATTAGATTGGGTATGGTGGGAGGTTCAGCAGTATAGTCTTTGTTAAGGGAGGAAAGAAAGACTTAATTATATATATTTTTCTATTATACCAGCAATCCTTATAATCCTTTGCACACCTTCTATTAGTTGTATTTTTCAAACTACTCCACTAACAGAAAAGTCTATTTCACAACACATCAGACTGGATCATTAATACAGAACAAATGAGTGTAATTCATAATTTGTCTTCAAATGAGACAAATTTAGATTGTTCCTGACTACCACCTCAACAGAGCCCCACATTTCCATTCCATTGACAGTTGTTGTGCCTCATTTTATGACTTTTTTGCCACAAGTAAGTGAACTACTGCAACTGTTAAGTGAATCCAATTTCCCCCATTGACTTTGCTTGTCAGAAGTCAGCTGGGAAGTTTATAAATAGTAATCACATGATCCCAGGATGCTGCAGCTGTCATAAACATATGTCAGTATCTCTGGATAGTTGCCAAGTGACTTTTGATCACATGACCATGGAGTTGTTGCAACAGTCATAAGTGTGAAAACTGATCATAAGTCACTTTTTTCAGTGCATTGACTCAGGCTCAAGGTTGACTCAGTCTTCCATCCTTCCAAGGTCGATAAAATGAGAACCCAGATTGTTGGGGACAATATGCTGACTCTGTAAACCACTTAGAGAGGATTGTGAAGCACTGTGAAGCGGAATATAAATCTTAATGCTATTGCTGTTGCTATTGTAACTTCACAACAAATGATTGTAAGTTCAAGGACTCCCTGTATTATATCTTGGCAGGCTTCATCTAAGCCTATTCTTTCTTCAAAAGGTGAAGAAATAAGGTTTGATTTAGCTATGATACTCGTTAAAGGCACTGATAAACCTACCCTCTAGAAATTTATCTCATGCAGCCAACTGCAACTTAGGTTCCTTCAGATATTTTGAACTACAATTTTCATAGGGCCTATCCAGAGATATTAATGGTCACATAGTCTGAAATATGAACTCAAAGGCATATATACAGACACTCTGCCCAAAAATAACAGAAAAACTCCTCTATTTCCCCCCCTTAAATTATAATGCTTATTATGAAAAGTTTCCTTTTCTTTTTTTATAAATGCCAAATAAAACAACTAAGGAGAGTGTTTATATATTACTGGCCACTCCTTACTTCCCAAAATGGTTTCTAAAAAGTATAATATAAAGACTTTTACACAAGCGTATTTGCAATATCAGTTCATTTCTTGTATCCTTCAAGCTATATAGCAGTGATTGCAAACCTTTTTGTTGTGGTGTGCCGAAAGCGTGCGTGCGCGTGATAGTGTACACACGCCTGTGTCTGCGCCCACAATGCAATGTGCCCGGTCCCCCCTGTGTATGTGTGTGCAATACCCCCGCCCCGCCCGTTACCTGCATTGCACATGCCTCCCACCTGATTTTCGGCCCGTTTGAGGCCATTTTTGCCCTCCTGGAGGCTCAAGGGAGGCCTCTGCAACCCCAAAACAGGCCCATTTTAGTACTTCCTGTATTTCCAGAAGGCCCGTTTTTTGGCCTCTCAAGGCTGCAGAAGCTTCCCTCGAGCCTCCAGGAGGGCGAAAACAGCCTCAAATGGGCCGAAAATCAGCTGGGAGGCACACGCAGGTAGAGTGCAGGTAAGTTTGGCTGGGGCTCGCTGTTCTGTACGTTCATTTACATGCTTGAAACCCTGCGTTTTGATTGGCCAAAGCGCAGGGTAATCCGATTGGTCAAGCGAGCCACGCTGATTGGCCCACTGAGAATCTCCCGCGATTGGTGGAAACAAATCGCGGGAGATTCAAAGTGGTGCCATTGGCCGCGGCCGCCACGTCTTGAGAATAAAAAGCCGCTGTGTTTCCCTCAGAGCCAGACCGGTTCCGGGGACCAATAAAAGAGCTGAACTAAGTCACTGACTCCAGGTCTCCTTGCCGCGACGGACATGACACTGGCGACGAGAATGGGATTCCGAGGCACGTGCCCAAAGGAAGCAAGACCGACGGGATGGCCAGCATCGCTCCGCCCGCGCCCTTTAATCCCACTAGCGAGGACTGGGAATCATACACGGACAGATTCCTCATGTTCCTCGAATGCAGCAACATGAAGGACACCACCGGGCTGAAGAAACGAGCCGTCTTCCTGACACACTGCGGGCCCGCAGTGTTCAAGATGGCAAAAGCCCCAGTGAAACCCGCTGACGTCAAGGAGATGGACTGGGCCGACCTCGAACCATTGCTCCGCAACCACTATGCCCCCGCCATGCCCACCCTCATCAGGCGACACGACTTCTACCAGAGGGACCAGAGACTGGCCGAAAGCATCAGCGATTTTGTGGCAGAGCTGCGGAACCTAGGGGGTATGTGCAGGTTCTCCGACATGGACGAGGCCCTCCGGGACCGCGTCGTGCTCGGACTTCGGGACCCAGTCCTACAGAGTCGGCTGATGGCCAAAGGCGACATCGCCCTCGCCGACGCCATCGCTGAAGCCACCGCAGCCGAGGCAACCCGGAAATCGGCAAACCACATGCGGAGACCGGACGCCGGAGACCGCACCGTGGCCGCCGACCCAGGACAGGTGACCGAGGCCCAACTGGAAGCAAGTCACCGCGAGACCACCACCCACCATGGCGAATTCCACTCCGCCTCCGACACCATGGACGAGGAGGAGGAGATCCACCGGCTCCAGACGGGACAGGACCAGCGAAATCGGCGGAGTTGTAAGTCGGGGACCGCATGTGCCGGGTGCGGAGGTGACCACCCTCGAGCCAAGTGCCGTTTCTTCGATGCAGTCTGCCGGCACTGCGACAAAAGGGTCACATCGCCCAAGTCTGCCGATTGAGGAAGGTCTACAGCCCCAGACGGCGGGACCACAGCGAGCGGAGACGGGACAGCACACCCCCCAGAGCCAGAGATCGCCAAGCTGACAGCCGATGGGACCAGAGCGGGCAGAACCGATGAGGTGGCGAAACCCGGCGGAAGGAGGAAACCCACCAGATGGTCATCATCGGCCACGCATCAACCACCGACACCCGAAAAGTCTACGTGGAGGTAGGCATTGAAGGCGAGCCATACAAAATGGAGGTGGACTCCGGGTCCTACCTCTCCATGGTTGCCTGGCAAGAGATCAAACTCTTGGTGCCTACCATCCACAAGAAGGGACTGGAGAACCAGAGACTAATCATCAAAGACTACCAGGGAAACCACATCCCGGTAGTCGGAACCGGACAATTCAAAGTGACATTCAAGGGCCACACTGCAAAGCTTCCCCGGACGATCATGGACCGAGACCAACCCAGCCTCTTGGGGCTGCAATGGTTCGCACAATTCGGCATCGAAGTCACGGGCATCAACCACACCGCCGAGACTGATTGGGAACAGCAACTGGCACTGGACTTCCAGGAAGTGTTCGATGGCACCCTAGGTAAATACCGAGGGCCCCCCATCTCCTTCAGCCTAGACCCCAACATTCCCCCGAGACGCCTAAAACCAAGGCGGGTACCCTTTGCACTCAGGCCAAAAATAGACGAGCAAATTGACAAGCTCGTCAAGCAAGGGGTCCTACAACCAATTGACCACGCCGGGTGGGAGACCCCAATAGTCACCCCAGTCAAGCCTGATGGGTCGGTAAGAATCTGCGGGGACTATAAGGCCACCCTAAATTGCGCCTTACAACAAAGCACCTACCCCGTCCCAGTAATGCAGCACCTTCTACACTCACTGGGGGGAGGCAAGGTTTTTGCGAAACTCGACCTGGCCCAAGCATACCAACAGTTGCCAGTCGACGCAGAAACCGCGGAGGCACAAACCATAATCACCCACCGGAGAGCGTTCTGATGTAACCGACTCCAATTTGGAGTCAGCGTGGTGCCTGGAATTTTCCAGAGCCTCATGGAAAGGCTTTTGCAAGGAATTAAGGGGGTGGTGCCCTACTTCGACGACGTGCTGGTGTCGGCAACCAACCAGCTAGAACTAGAGGGTCGGCTAAGGGAGGTGCTAATGAAATTCAAGGAAACCGGGGTAAAAGTGAAGAGAGAAAAATGCCAGCTTTACACAGAGCGGGTCAAGTTCCTGGGGTACCTCCTAGACCGGCACGGCATCCACCCAACCGCAAACAAAATCAGAGCCATTAAGGAGGCCCCCACACCCAGGAATAAAACGGAACTGCAGGCATTTCTGGGACTGCTTAATTTTTACAATGTTTTCCTGCCCCACAAGGCGACCGTGGCGGAGCCCTTGCATAGGCTCTTGGACAAGGTGGTCACCTGGACTTGGGGGAAACGCGAGGAAGCCGCCTTCAGGAAAACCAAGGACCTGCTCACCTCGGATGCCGTCCTCATCCAATACAATGAGACCCTACCACTCGCCGTCACATGCGACGCCTCACCCTTCGGCGTCAGCACCGTCCTCAACCACACACTCCCAGATGGAAGAGAAGCACCCATCGCTTTCTTCTCAAGGACACTCACCAAACCAGAGAGGAACTATAGCCAGCTGGACAAGGAGGCCCTAGTCATCGTCGCAGCAGTGAAGAGGTTCCACGAGTACCTCTACGGCCACACGTTCACCATCATCACAGACCACAAGCCATTGCTGGGCATCCTGGCAGGGAACCGGCCACCCCGAACATCTTATCTCCCAGAATGACAAGGTGGTCCGAATTCCTTGCCGCCTACAGCTACCGGCTCACACACCGACCCGGTAAGACTATCACCCACGCAGATGCTTTGAGCCGCTCGCCATTACCCGACCTAGACACCGACCCAGCCCCCACGACGAGCACCCTCAGCATAGAGACTCTGCCCGATCTACCCATAACCATGTCAGACATTGCCCGAGAAACTAATAAAGACAAACGTCTGGCGGGGTGTTACATTGGGTAGAAAAAGAGTGGCCGGAAAAGGACAACGACGAAGCATTCAAAACATTCCGGAACTGGCAAACAGAACTCTCGCTACAAAAAGGGTGTGTACTGTGGGGGAATAGGGTTGTTATTCCGGAAAAACTATCAGGGAAGGTATTGGGTTTGTTACACAAGGGGCACCCGGGCATAGTTAGAACAAAAGCGCTGGCCAGAAGTTACGTTTGGTGGCCAGGGATGGACAAGCAAATCAAGCCCTGGGTGGCAAGGTGTCAATGCTGCCAAGAAACCAGACCGAGCCCTCCCGTGACACCGATCCTGGAATGGGAAACCCCCAGGGGACCTTGGTCTAGGATCCACATAGATTTTGCCGGGCCCACCAAGGGACACACATTCCTAATAACCGTAGATGCTTACTCCAACTGGTTGGAGGTAAGCAACATGAAAACCACCACCACAGAAGCCGTGACCAAGGAACTTAGTAAACTATTCGCAACCCACAGCCTCCCGGATGTCATTGTGTCAAACAACGGGCCCCAATTCACCTCGCTAGAATTTGAAAAATTCCTAGCAGAACGGGGCATACAACACGCACTGACAGCTGCGGCAAATCCGGCGGCGAACAGAAGGGTGGAACGGATGGTTCAATTCACGAAAAAAAGCCATCCAGAAAATCGAACATGGGAAAATCCAAGAAAAAATAAATAAAATGCTTTTTATACAACATATAACCCCAAACACGACAACAAACAAAAGCCCGGCAGAGCTGCTAATGGGGAGAAAATTAAGGTCCCCACTCGACAGGCTGCACCCCACATACAACCCGGAAAACCCCTCAAACTCCTCCAGCAAGCACTGGTCCTTTGCGCCAGGCGACGCCGTCTACGCAAAGAACCTAACCGGAGACCCACTGTGGGTACCAGCAACCATAACCCAACTGACAGGTCCCCACTCATACCGGCTGCAAACAACCGACGGACTAGCGTGGAAACGCCACATCGACCAAATAAGATCGAGAACGGCCATAAGAAACACAACCAACACACAACCAGACACAGACGAACCCCTTAACACAAGCCAAGAGGGGAGGGAATACCCCGAGAACCAAAACTCAAGAGAAATAAACCAGCCATACTCACCAGCAAGCAGCCAGCCCGAAACTTCACCAGGGAGAAGCAGCCAGGCCAGCTCGACCAGCCCGGAAAGACCAGGCGGGAGCGGCGAAAACCGCAGCTCAACCAGCCCGGGTAGACCGGGAGGGAGCTGTGACAAGCGGCCCGGCAAGGCCTTCCACATGGTTCCAACGACGAGACCAAGAGAAACAGAGAACCCAACCGAACCAGCCAGGAGCCAACCAACAACTGACCTGTCCAGTACGCAAGTACGGAGCCCCGCCTACTTACAGGACTACATCACGTAGGACCAAACCAAGAGGGGAGGGGTGTTCTGTACATTCATTTACATTCTTGAAACCCTGCGTTTTGATTGGCCAAAGCACGGGGTAATCCGATTGGTCTACCGAGCCGCGCTGATTGGCCTGCTGAGAATCTCCCGCGATTGGTGGAAACGAATCGCGGGAGATTCAAAGCGGTGCCATTGGCCGCGGCCGCCGCGGCTTGAGAATAAAAAGCCGCTGTGTTTCCCTCAGAGCCAGACCGGTTCCGGGGACCAATAAAAGAGCTGAACTAAGTCACTGACTCCGGGTCTCCTTGCCGCGACGGACACGGCACTCGCGTGCCCACACAAATGGCTCTGCGTGCCACCTGCGATAGATTCTCAATCACGGCTATATAGTATCTTATTCAAGAACAAGAGTTTCTTCTTTTAATGATCCTGGCATTTATTTCAATGTGAGAAGGGTTCAGTTATCAGATAATGCAATCTTATTGACTTTTGATTTATAAGTTTATGCTTGTTCTTCTCTTAAATTAGATCTCATGCCCTGGGCTTGGGTAGACAGTGGCAGCAGCATGCTTGAGTAAAAGATGCTAAAAATATGCATTTTATTTCTTTCTGAGGAAAAAAAAACTAATATAGAAACCATACAATCACCCCAAAGCAACAATCAGAGGAAAATTCTTAACTGACATATTTAGTTCCCAGAATAGCTATCCATGATGCTCCATGAGTAATAGTGGTAGGGGAAAGATTTTAAAAAGACCCAAATCTGTTATGGCTTCCACATTTTTTTTAATCAAACATTTTAAAAATAGTTAAAGGTGGGAAAAAACCAGCAGGCACAATAAACACTCTTTTCCCAACCATTTGTGCTACTTTGGCATCCTATCTTCCCATCCATCCAACCTGCATTAATGCGGATTAATATACTCTAAATCAGGGGTGTCAAACACAACCCCCACAGGCTGAATCCGGCCCGCAATGTGGTCAGATCCGGCCCACGGGGCCATCCTGAAAAATGTGAGGGGCCAGCTTGTGTCACTTCGGCCAGGTCTACCCAGAGTGAAAAGGAAACATGCCAGCAGTTTGGGCATTTGGCATCAAGATGGCCACCCCCCACCATTGGCCACACCCAATGAGTGGAGTCAATCTGGTCACACCCACCCAGTTAGCCACACCTGCCCAGTCGGCCATACCCACCCAGCCCCCAAAGTCAACCTCAGCCCTGATGCGGCCCTCAATGAAATTGAATTTGACATCCCTGCTCTAAATGTAATGAATCACCAAACTGGGCAAACCAGCTTGATTTTTAAATTAAATAAAGCTTTCCCTTAAACTGTTGTCCTGCAGATTGTTGGAAATATAACTCCAAGAATTCCTAGACATCATGTGCAAGGCTCGATATTCCCAATATCATATCTCTAAAACATCTGGAAGGCATCAAATTAAGGAAGACTGCCATATTATTCTGCCTTGAAACAGATTTCCAGAATTTGAGGAAATTTCTGCCTAATCAAAGTTTGCATCTAGACAGGTTATATCTGTGAAGGATGTTCTCTATATACAGGAGAAGAAGGCACACAGAACAGATTCCTTGACTTTTATTCTCATAAATTGTTAAAAATAGCACCTGCAATGTCTTCAGTACAGTTTACAGATTTATCCAGAAGGATACTCGCATTGATGATACAGCTTCTCAGTTCAAAGAGACTGTGCAGTGAGAGAGTAGCCACGTATGGCTTACTCCACCGTTCTCCTCCATGTTCCACATCTTCCTCAAATTTCAGCCATCTGGAAGTGAGGCAACCAACACAACCCAAATCAAATACAACAGCAAGAGGTTTCAGGATCAATACATAATATTTATTTTTCCAGATGGCTTGGAAGGCCCAGCTGTAAAACAGAGAAGCTGAGCAAGCTTTTATGCATTCATATTAGTGAATAGTAATGTGGAGTCAGTCAGTGGACATATCCCTCAAAATCTGCCAGGGTCCCTGTCCCACATCAATGAAGACAATGCAAAACACCAGTTCTATCATTATTTTTATTTACAAAAGGGCCTACAGGTCCCAAAGAAATCACAAATGAATACAGAAGTACAAGTAGCTCTCGATTTATGATAATTGAGCCCAACATTTCTGTTGCTAAGTGAAACCTATGAGCTTTGCTCTATATAATGTCCTTTCTTGCTACAGTTGTTATGTGAATCACTGCAGTTAAGTTAGTGGTTATTAAGTGAATCTGGCTTCCCTATTGGCTTTGCTTGTCAGAAAGACACAAAAAGTGATCATGTGGCCCTGGGACATTGCAACTGTTGTAAATATGTGTCAGTTGCCAAGTGTTTGAATTTTAAACACGTGACCATGGGGATGCTGCAACAGTCATAAATGTGAAAAACGGTTGATCATAAGTCACTTTCTTCAGTGCTGTTGTAACTTTGAACATTCACTGAATGAACTGTTGTAAGTCAAGGACTACCTCTAAAAAATTATTTCCTATCTGTCAGTGACGGATAGAAATTCAAAATAAGACATCTTGCAGCAAGCTGTGTTTACTACCTATTCCAATCTGGAGTACCCACGAGTATGGATGAAGTGCTCATTCACAGGGACAAAAGCCACATATATACTCCAGGGAGCTAGACATGTTTTAAAAAGAAGAATTGGTACAGAACAGGAATTAAACAGGCTTGTTTTTTAAGATGGGAGATTAACTCAGAAATATATTTGATAAATAATCCAACTGAGTTCAGTTTTGGATTTTGTATAGAGCAGATAAGTGAACCTGACTGCATAGAGAAACACTTTCTGTAACTTTTCTGATTCTGGAGAAATATGCATAATGAACCCTGCTTGAACCCTACAGACTATATTAATATCCCCTAGACTGATTATACAACTTAATTCTGAAATATCACAGAAAATTTTCTAGCTATGTTAAGGTCCTATAAAAGAAAATGCCAACTAATAGAGATAGTTCTCAACTTACATCAATTTATTTAGTGACCATTCAAAGTTACAACGGCACTGAAAAATGTGACTTATGACCATTTTCCAGTTACGAACTTTGCAGCATCCCTGTGGCCAGGTGATCAAAATTCAGTTGCTTGACAGTTGGTTCATATTAATGACCCTGGCTGTGTCCCAAGGTCATGTGATCCCCTTTTGCGATTTTCTGACAAGCAAAGTCAACAGGGAAGCCAGATTCACTTAACAACTGGATTACAAACTTACCACCTGCACTGATTCACTTGAGAACTGTGGCAAAAAAATGGGGCAAAACTCATTTAACAAATGTCTCACTTCATAGAAATTTAGGGCTCAATTGTGCTCTTAGTCAGGGATTACCTGTATTGGGGAACTTTCAGATACAAAACATATCCTTTACCATGATTAAAGAATCTACCTTATACTTGAACTACTGAGACAACAGAACATGGAATAGGAATGGAATACTGTAATGAGTTTTTTTTTCAATGTTTTGAGTCTTTAAGAGCTTTAACAAGTCATGGTGGCACAGTGATTTGAATGCAGTACTCTAGGCTACTTCTACTGACTGCAATTCAATTCTCACCAGCTCAAGGTTGACTCAGTCTTCCCTTCTTCTGAGTTTGGTAAAATGAGGACCCAGATTGTTGGGGGGGGGTGCAATACGTTGACTCTGTAAACCACTTAGAGAGGGCTGTAAAGCACTGTGAAGTGATATATAGATGCTAGTGCTAGTGCTATTTTCCATAGAGTGCTGCCTGATTTAAATTTACCCTGGCAATAACCTTAATAGATTTCTTGCTTTGCCCTCAATCTCAGCATATAAATGCTAAATTTACAAGGCGGCACTATTGTTTAATTCCAATTCCTATTTACTTAAATAATAATTGAAAAATCCCTTTTTACGACCCTGTAATTCTTTAATTCAGGGTAGAGTCAGGGTGTGACTGGATGGTGCTGACTGTTTAGTGGCCGGATGCTCTTCCCGACGCCATGTGGAGTTTGGAACATATTTTTTCTTTGTACCCTAGGAGAGAAACATCTGCCGCTACCTAGGACTGAACTCTCAACCTTCTGATTTAAATAATAATAATGACAAAGTCTAAACATTTGGCTGACTGTGCTACCAATCATAGTAATAACAGCAGCTTTAGAAGTAATAAATAGGCAATGCTGTGTAGTAACAGGCGTTAGTATTCCATCTGCCAGAAGAGGGCATCCATTTACAAACAACCAAGCCAATAATAAATGTATTATTTTAAGGTTTCTATCAGCTTCCAAATGTTATTTTCTATTTACTTACTCATATATTTTGAATTATGTTTGGCAGTGCATTAAATGTACTCCTGAATCAAGTTTAGAATTATTTTAAAACCATTTCTGAACTCTATTCAAAGTGGTATTTGGCACACAGTAGTTAATCAGTACTGTTCCCGCTCCAAACTCAATTGCAGAAAGTATGACTTCAGCAACAGAGTGGTGGTCAATGCCAGGAATGCACTACCTGACTCTGTTTTGTTTTGTTTTTTGTAAATTTTATTGGTTTTTAAAAACAAACATAAACAAACAAAACATAAAAACATCAAACTTTCTTCCATAGGTATACAAACAGTGTGCTGGTTGGTTTACAAATTATTTTGTGCATCCATTTCGTAGTCTTCAATTACAGTTACATTACATAAAAGCTTATATTATCAATCAAAAATTAAATACCCTAGTATCATTATTAATCAGTCATTTGACTATAGTTTTATTCATTCATATTTTACGAGATAACCATAATTTACTTAGTTTATTTTATAACAATTCATATTATCCTCCCAAATCTATCCTAAAAACATTTTGTAGATATAATAAAAAAGTACATCTTTATATATTTATTATTTTCTAAAAATCTACATATTTGATTACTGTATTTTATTATCTAACCATTGATAGGTTACATCCTTTAACCCACACTCCTTTAACCTCAAACTATCCACTATAGACCTCACCCCATTCCCAAGAGGTCTATAAGGGGTGTGCATATGTGCACAATTGTGCCTACCGTCTCTGTCCTATTGTCCCCATTTATTTGTACCTATTTCCTGTATTCTTACTCATGTTTACACTTATACCAATTATCTTGTAAGCGATTGACAAATCAAACAAACAAATAAATAAAATAAATACCAAACAGAAATGCACTACTCCAGAAACTGATTTTAATTGAATCCAAAGATAATGAGGTAAGCTTGAATTTTTTCCCCATAGTTGTAAAATGAGCTATTGAATTCACAGAAGCCTCCTGATTTGACATGGCATTATCTCATGCTGAGACAAAACCAGTTGTACACTTCAAAACAACCCACAAATTGGGAAAACTTTTGAACAGATTATCAGATTCAGAGATTTTCGGGTAAAATTAGGGAATCAAGAACACATTCTGCACAGGAGCAGAAGCTGCTTCTAGACCAGAAATCTGATCTGACAAATTCTGTCCAAGTAAAATTGGAACAGACATACTGAAAACTATTGTACCTGTTCCATATTTAAAAGGTGATTTGTTTGTCCCTCATTAACAATCAACAGGCAGGGGAAAAAATAATTCCCTGGTTCTTTTACCTTGCTGTTTCTTTCCACTCTGATTCTTCACCGTCTTTCACACAGATTTCATCCATTTCTGTGAATAAATCATGGGGGACATGCTCCTCATCCTCTTCCATACCAAGGATAAAGTGAACTCGCTGAGATGGAGTATCTAACAAAGTAGAACGTTGTATTAATAATTCTGATGATGAAGACAAGGGTAATGTATTCTTTGTAGATATGGAAACTGTTAAGTATGGAGCATGGGCGAGAAAGAATGGAGACGAGCCTGTGGAACGGTGAACTTCAACTCTTTATTTACATAGTGACTGCTCAAACTCAATGGCAGTTATAGCCCTCCTTATATAGGTAACCCAATAACTATTAACCAATAACAATCTAGGAGCGCTAGCTCCCTTAACCAATAAGAACGCTCCGTTAATGGCCAATTGGATTCCCCGGAACGGGCCAATCCGATCCTGCCGTTAACAGCCAATCAGAAGTGCAGGGCCAGAACCCTGCACTTGACTCCAAGCTTAAGATATCTTTATTAAGGCCTATGCATTCACAACACCCCTTCCCCCGGTTTCTGTTTACAGGGCGCAGTTACATAGTCCTTTAGGTAGGACGGTTGCTTTATTAGTCTTTTTGATTTTCGCTGTGTGTTTTGCATTTGGCTGCAATCTCGCTGAGGTAGATCGTTGTTTGGCGAAGGGGTTGCCTCTGGTTCAGAGTTCACGTTTCCGTCATCACCAATATCTTCGGCAACTCCCTTAGGTGAACCTATTCCCATCTCTGGTTTCATTTCCTGTGTCTCTATTCCGCTATCGTTCCCTTCGAACGGGTTTTCTTCTAGTTGAAATTCGTCTTCTTCTGTATCTCCCCCCCCCCTCAGTTTGGTCATAAGGGAGTTCAGAGTTGCCCGACCGGAGCCGTGATCATAATTGATCGATATGGCGTTTCCATAGTCTGTCGTCAAGGCATTGTACAAGGTAGGATCTTGGGCCGGTTACACGAACTACTGTCGCCTCTACCCACAGCGGATCTCCCGATAGGTTTTTTGCATATACCAAATCGCCTACCTGGAAAGCACGACATCAGCCGCTGGATCCTAGTGGTTTTTCCGGTTCATAAGCTGGGTGTAACCGGTCAAGGTGGGAGCGGAGTTTTCATCCCATTAGCAGTTCGGCGGGAGTTTTGTTGGTGATGCTATGAGGTGTGATGTGTTGTAGAAAAAGGATTCGGTTGATTTTGTCGTTGATGTTATCGTAGTCTAATTTCTGCAAAGTTTTCTTAACAAATTGGACCATGCGCTCAGCCCTGCCATTGGTCGCAGGGTGCGCAGGCGAGGTGAGCGCATGTCAGATGCCGCGGTCAGCCAGGTACTGCTTGAAGGACAGCGTGGTAAATTGGGGCCCGTTGTCGGATACCAGAACGTCTGGTAATCCGTGGGTTGCAAACAGTCTTTCCAATTTTTTGATAACCGCTTCAGTGGTTGTGTTCGTCATGCGGTGAATAATCTTGAGCCAATTCGAGTAGGCGTCGACGGTTAGAAGAAAGGTGTGGCCTTTGGTCGGCCCCGCAAAATCCAGGTGAATACGGGACCAGGGTCCCCGTGGTGTCTCCCATTCGGTAGGGATGGCTTTTGGTGGGGCGTTGCTCACTTCCTGGCATCTATGACAAGCTTTAACCCAATTTTCAATTTGCTTGTCGATGCCTGGCCACCATGCGTAGCTTCGTGCGAGGGCTTTCATCCGCACGATACCAGGGTGGCCATCGTGCAAGGTTCTCAGTACTGCTTTTTGGAGTCGTTCTGGGATAACGACTCTATCACCCCAGATGACACAGCCTTTTTGAGAGAACAACTCCGTTTGTCGAGTCTTGAATGAAGTCATCTGATAATTGGCCCAATGGCCATCCGCATTCTACCCAGCCTAGGACTCACGCCAAAGTGGGGTCACGTCTAGTTTCTCTCACGATATCTCGAGCGGTTAATGGCGGCGAGTGGAGTGTTTCAATTTGTAATGTGGTTACCGTTGGTGCGGGATCGTCGAGAGTCTCTGGAAGCGGTGCTCGGCTCAATGTGTCGGCGTGGGGAATGGCTTTCCCCGGGCGGTATTGCAGCCGATAATTATAAGCAGCCAAGAATTCTGACCAGCGAGTCATCCTGGGAGATAATATGTAGGGAGTCGGCTTATCTCCAGCTATTATCCCCAATAATGGTTTGTGGTCAGTCACGATAGTAAAAGCCCAGCCATACACGTACTCGTGAAATCTTTTAACGGCCAATACAATTGCGAGGGCTTCTTTATCGATTTGGCCATAATTTCGCTCAGTTTTTGAAAGTGTCTTGGAAAAATATGCAACAGGGGCTTCATTACCATTAGGCAGTACATGGCTCAGAATGGCGCCCACTCCGAAGGGCGAAGCATCACATATGATATTTAACGGCAAAGTCTCATTGTACTGCATGAGTACAGAGTCAGAAGTCAGTAGTTTTTTTACATTATGGAACGCCTGTTCTTCTTTATGACCCCATAACCAATTTGCTTCCTTGTCTAGCAAACGATGTAACGGCTCAGCGACAGTTGCTTTTTGTGGTAGAAATACATTATAAAAGTTGATGAGGCCTAGGAACGCCTGGAGATCGGCCTTGTTCCGAGGCCTGGGAGCGTTTTTTATTGCTCTTAATTTACTGTTGGTAGGGTGAATACCCTGACTGTCAATTAGGTACCCTAAAAACTCAACACTATCTGTACTCAATTTACACTTATTCTTTTTTACCTTAAGACCGGCGTCTTGGAATTTTTGTAGGACCAACTTTAAACAATCCCGTAAGATTTTTTTTGTAGGTGCAGCAATTAATACATCATCAAAGTAGGGGACCACGCCTTTAATCTCTTGTAGTAGCCTCTCCATAAGGCTCTGAAATAACCCCGGGGCTACACTGACTCCGAATTGGAGCCGGGTACATTTAAAGGCACCTCGGTGCGTCACAATCGTTTGTGCCTGTGCCGTCTTTTCATCAACAGGTAATTGCTGATATGCCTGAGCTAAGTCTAATTTGGCGAAGACTTTTCCGCCCTCCAGGGAATGGAAAAGATGCTGCACCACCGGCACCGGATATGCATTTTGCTGTAGGGCGTGGTTCAGGGTGGCCCAATAGTCCCCACAAATTCGGATTGAACCATCCGGCTTAATGGGTGTTACGATTGGGGTTTCCCAGGGAGAGTGATCGGTAGGTTCTACACCCCCTGAGCTATTAGTTTATCGAGTTGTTCGTCGATTTTTGGCTTTAAGGCAAACGGAACTCGACGAGGCTTAAGGCGGATGGGAGCTATCTTTGGATTAAGGCTGAACGATATTGGGGTCCCCTTGTACTCACCTAATTTTTCCGCGAATATGTCCTTGAATTCATGGATGAGGTCCTCCTCCCAGTCACTTCCGCTGACTCGGTTTATGCCTGCCACTTCAATGCCAAGTGGCGCAAACCATTGGAGACCTAGCAGACTAGGCTGATCTTTGTCGATCACAGTTAGCGGTAAGTATGCTGTGTGCTTCTTGAATGAGACCCGGACTCGGCAGGAACCAACAACAGGGATTCGATTCCCTTGATAGTCCTTAAGAATAAGTTTTTGGAAGCAGAGGTCTTGGCGCTGGATCGTGGGGGATGAGTTGCTTCAGGGTCTTCCAGGACACCATTGAGAGGGACGATCCCGAGTCGACTTCCATGTGGCAAGGCTGGTTCTCGATGGCCACCGTAATTTGGATTTTCTTGGCATCCAAGGCAGAAGCGTAACTGATAGTGATAGTATGGTGAGCCTCTTCTCGCTGCAAAACTCGGTTTCTGTAGGAGTGGTTTACTGGTTCTCGCCTTACAGGACGGTTTCCTGTCGATTGGCGATAGCCCCTTTTGAGGCCTGGCCGGGTCCTTGTAAACTTCGGCAGACCCGTCCGATGTGGCCTCTCTTCCTGCACTCATGGCAGAGCGCGTCGTGGAATTTGCATTCGGACCTGGCATGGTTGGCTCCGCAGTCAGTGCAAGGGCGTAGGGACTTCGGGTGGTGGTCCCGGTCAGACCACAGTCGATGGACCTCTTCTTCGTCGCTGTCTGACGACGAAGAGAGGTCCTCGTGGTGTGTCGTTGAAAGCTGCCCTTCTGACTTGGGTAAAATTTCGCTTGTCGGTTGGTGTACCGGAGCGCAGTTGCGGTGTAATTGTGCAGCCGACTTCCTGGTTGCTTCTGCTGCCGTAGCATCGGCGATGGCATCGGCAAGGCTGATGTCGCCTTTCACCATCAGCTTGCTCTGCACTCCTGGTGCATCTAATCCCAGAACTATTCGATCTCTCAGTGCCTCTTCCAAATCGGCAGATCCGCAGAGGCCTCCCAGGTTTCGGGGGTCTGCTATGAAGTCGGTAACGCTTTCCCCTTTTCGCTGGTTTCTCTGATAGAACTCGTGCCGTCTCACGAGCGTGGGCATGGTCGGTGCGTAATGAGCTCTTAGTAGGGTTTCGAGGTCATCCCAGTCCATCGTCTTCACTTCGGTAGGTTTGGCTAGTGCTTTAGCCATCTTAAATACGGTTGGACTGCGTTAGAAATACCGCCCATTTCTTCCCGGCTGTGGCATCCTTTAAATTGTTAGTTTCCAAAAACATTTGGAAACGATCCATGTAGGACTCCCAGTCCTCTTGCACTGGATCGAACGGAGCGGGTGGTACGACGACGCCGGACATGGCTCCGTCGTGTAACACTGTCAGCCATGTGCTCGGTGTTTCTTCTTAGTTCAGTCGGTTCAGACGTCTCCATATCCCACCCTCGCTGCCAGTGTTAAGTATGGAGCATGGGCGAGAAAGAATGGAGACGAGCCTCTGGAACGGTGATCTTCAACTCTTTATTTACATAGTGACTGCTCAAACTCAGTGGCAGTTATAGCCTTCCTTATATAGGTAACCCAATAACTATTAACCAATAACAATCTAGGAGCGCTAGCTCCCTTAACCAATAAGAACGCACCGTTAATGGCCAATCGGATTCCCCGGAACGGGCCAATCCGATCCTGCCGTTAACAGCCAATCAGAAGTGCAGGGCCAGAACCCTGCACTTGACTCCAAGCTTAAGATATCTTTATTAAGGCCTATGCATTCACAACAGAAACACCCAGGGACAGCAGAATCAGGGAGAAAGAATTTAAAAAACATACAGGCAATTCCCAACTTATAAGCATTCATTTAATGACTGTTCAAAATTATAACAGCACTGAAAAAACTGACTTATGGACGATCAATCAGAATACCGCTGGAAGGGACCTCAGAGGCCTTCTAGTCCAACCCTCTGCTCATGCAGGAAACCCAATTTCATTTTAGACAGGTGGCTGCCTAGTCTTTTCTTGAAAACCTCCAGTGATGAACACACCTACAACTACTGAAGGCAAGTTGTTCCACCGGTTGGTTGTCCTCGCTGTTAAGAAGTTTCTCCTCACTGTTAGGAAGTTTCTCCAGGTTGCTTCTCTCCTTGATTAATTTCCATCCATTGTTTCTTGTCTTGCCTTCTGGTGCTTTGGAGAATAAGTTGACCTTCTCTTCTTTGTGGCAGATCCTCAAACACTGGACTGTTGCTATCATGTCACCCCTAGTCCTTCTTTTCTCTAGACTGGCCATACCCAATTCCTGCAGTAGTTCTTCAGATTTCACACTTACAATTACTGCAGCATCCCTGTGGTCATGTGATCAAGATTTGGTCCCTTGTCAACTGGCATGTATTTATGATGGGTCAGGTGATCACCATTTGTAACCTTCCCAGCTGGCTTGACAAGCCAAGTCAGTGGGGGAAACCAGATTCACTTTACAGCTATATGGTTCATTTAACAAGTGCAATTATTCACGTAATATAATTGGGGCAAAAAGATCACAAAATAGAGCACAACTCAACAACTGCCTTGCTTAGCAGTAGAAATGATGGGTTCCATTGTGTCATAAGTTGAGGCACTACCTGCATAGAGAGAGAGAGATCTGACAGACAAAAGGGGTAAATTACAGAAAAGATCTTGCAAAGTCATCCGTTCTCAAAAAAATATCAGTCAAAGATGAGATTCTTTTAGTTTGTTGTTTCTGGTGTTTTATTCTTTGGTAAATGAAAGTCATTGTTAGTAATTTTGCTATTAGTGGAAAAGTAAATAGAATCTGCAGGACCAGAAGCTCATTAAAACTACTTACAAAAAAGTAAAGTCACATTTAAATGAAACTTAACTTCATGGACCCACCCATATAGATTTTTTGGAAACTATATAGAAGTAGATTAATATTGCCACCTCCTGGGATTTGTTTTCAATTCCCTGTGTACTTTACAGCCTTCTGTTTTCTGGAAGTTTCTAATCAAACCAATTCTTAGTTCCAAGCCTAGAAAACATCAGTTAATAATTAACCTCTGAGCATAGACAGCCACATCCTGCACATTACATTATATTTCAATTTTTGTTTGTTTTTACTAAGTAAATTCTTAGCTAGTATCTTTCAATTGTGATGCCACACTAATCTTTCAGTTCCCTTTTAGATTCCTTATTCTGGCAACATATTATCTGAACGTCTTAGCCGCATTCAGTCTGTTATCTGACTGATATATAAATCTTCATTCCCTGATGGCACTCTATGAGCTGTGATCTAGGTACCAAGGCTCTTCCTTGCTAAACATTGCATGTAATGTACTTTTACTGTACTGGCTTAAAGATGCAAAGTGTATAGGATTACATCACACATGAATACAGGTGGGATTTCCCATTTCCTTGTTTTTGTGGTGAGTTTTACAACTTAAAAAAAAATACAGTGGAACCTCGGGTTGCAAACGCTCCTGACTAAGGAGAGAAGCAACTTAGAACTAAGCAGTAATTTCCTGACAGTTAGAACAATTAATTAATGGAACAACTTGCCTACATAAGTTGTGAATGCTCCAACACTGGAAGTTTTTAAAAAGATGTTGGATAGCCATTTATCTGAAAGGGTGTAGGGTTTGCTGCCTAAGCAGAGGGTTGGACTAAAAGACCTCCAAGGTCCCTTCCAAATCTGTTAGAGAGAGCAGTTTCATAATGGAGCTGATTGACTGGAGGTTCAGGCTTCTCCGTTGGGGTAGATCTTCAAGAAGAGGGTGAGCTGCCCTCAATTGGATATTTTAGTTTCTGAATCAAACTTTGGATTAGAATAATGGCCTGCAAATGCTTTTGTGGTTGTGACTGTAAGGTAATCCTGCTATTTCAGAGACAATAGGTCCCTCTGTCCATCTCCAAATCTTTCAAAGATTAAGGATTTGCTTCAGCACTTGGAGTTACTAAAAGTGCTCAGCCATATTCTGAATGCCTCTCTAAGATCCTAAAGAACTATACATGACAATAATATGGCTCATTCCCCACACTGTGTTCTATTATCAACACACACTTACCGTAAGTTTCATGCTCCTCCAATATACTTTCCTTTATCCGATCTCGTTTTCTTTGTTTGGGGCCGTGGGGTCTGTGATGTCTGTGGCCTTGTCTAACCAAAGGCATCCGTACCCCAACATATAATGTCCTGTGCCCTGGAACAAAAGCAGATTGTCAGATATTTATGGTTTTGATTTTGTTGAAATTACATCAGTCCATTTCACTGCAACTGCTCTTTATAACCATCAGAAATACAGAAAGTCATCTTCCTAATTACAGCCATACTTCATCATTATGTTGATGAAGACCTTGGAACAATATATACAGGTAATACTTGGCTTACGACAAAATTTATTTTGCTAAGTGAGACATTTATTGAATTTTGCCCCATTTTACGACTTTTCTTGTCATAGTTGTTAAGTAAGTTCTTAAGTTAGTAACGTGCTAAGTGATTCTGGCTTCCCCATTGACTTTCCTTGTCAAAAGGTTGCAAAGCTACAACCCCAGGACACTGCAACCATCATAAATATGAATCAGTTGCCAAGCATCTTAATTTTGATCACGTGACTATGGGAATGCCATAATGTCATAAGTGTGAAAAATGGTCATAAATTATTTTTCTCTATGCCATTGTACCTTTGAATGGTCACTAAATGAACTGTTGTAACTCAAGGTCTACATATACATAAATTGTCATTTAGCAACCACAATTGGGATTGGTAGCTGAGCTGTTAAGTGAAGCAGTTTTTAAGTGAAACAAGTTCATGAACTTGCTTTCCTTTGCTCTACAGACACAGGAATCCTTGGGAGCTGCCCAGAATTGGTTAGAAGATGGGAAGCTATATAACTTCTTTAAATAAATAAATAAAATAAAATGCAAGAATTAGTTGTTAAAATTTTTATCACTGTCATAACTGCAAATAGTCACTCAACAAGACATTCATAAAACAAGGACTATGTATATTTTAAGCTGTCATTACACTCCAGACAAACTACGCCAGTTCTTATAGGTACCACTATATACCACTGTCATTCATAAGACTTGTTACAACACAACAGCTGCTCATAATTTCTGGTCCTTCTTAAGTAATACAGCTAATGAAATACTTAGGCATGATTTCCTTAAAGCAAAATGTATCATCTAAATATGAGGTGAAGGATGTTCCCTCTAGAATGAACTGAGGAACCAAAGCATTAACAGAATGTGATTTTAACTTCTAATTTTTTTGGCCGGGGGGGGGGGGAAATGCAGTCAGAAGCAGCCTTGATTCAGAATGAACAACAATGAAGTTTGCTAATTACATTAAGAGAACAAGTATGCATTTATTGATTTGTTTGTTTGCTTGCTTCCTTTCCTTTAAAAGAAACCCGTGATTTACACCTAAAAATTACCAAAAAAAAGAATTTAAAAGGATAAAATAAGTGATAAAAATATATGTTAAAACTGTAAAATTAGTGCCAGAGCAATTAAAACCCATAATAACATTATCTTATTCTTAAAAGCCTGGTAAATAAAAATGATTTTGCAAGAGACAACAAAAGCAATAAAAATGGTGAAGACTGTAAACACTGGTCCTCAGCTACTTGTTACATCTCACCATCCAGAAAATAGGCTTTCTATCGATGTCCTGGTATGATGAATTTGCTTCATAGTTCAAATCTTGCTGCAGTATTTTGTAGTACAATTGACATTTCTTAATCATCATCAAGAGCAGCCCCAGGTATAGTGCATTACAGTAATCTTAACAAGACGTTTCCAAGGGAGAGTAGAGCCTGAGCTAATGGAAGGTATTTCATATATTAAAAGGAAAAAGGAAAACACTGAGGCCCCTAATGTCAAAGATGAGTTACAAGTGCTCCAAACTATTAAATTGACCTCTATTGAAATGCATAGAAATCACATAGACCAATATGATCATGTATTAATTCATACAGACCTAAACTGCTGAAACTGGGCGTTGGTACTTACCTGATACGCCCTTTCTCATCGAGCTGCATAGAGCATCCAGAGTGGGAGGTGCTCCAGTCTTCACTCTAACAGGCTGAGCTATAATTGAGGAACACTCCTCCTCCTCCACGTGACTCCTCCACGCGTCCCCCAGTTTTACGAAGACGAGAAGACAGCAACTATCCTCTCATGTCAACAATTATACAAGTCTCAACTATAAACTATATACATAATTGGCCGAAACAGGATTCCCCAACAGACGGACCAATTAGGGTGGGGCTGGATGCTCTACGCAGCTCGACGAGAAAGGGCGTATCAGGTAAGTACCAACGCCCATTCTCCATAGAGCTGCTGCGAGCATCCAGAGTGGGACATACCAAAGCATGGCCTGTCCTACGGGAGGGACTCCGTCTGGTCCGAAATCACCTCTGGGTCTCTTGCCACCTGTTGAAGGACTCGCCTGCCAAAGGATGCCTCAACTGAGGCGTAAACATCGATTTTATAGTGTCTTATAAAAGGAGACGGAGACACCCAGGTGGCTGCTCGACAGATATCCTGAATTGACGCCTGAGTAGCCCAGGCCGCCGATGTAGCTGCACTCCTTGTAGAGTGAGCGGTAATTCCACTAGGGACAGGAAGAGCCTGAGCCAAATAGGCCTTGGATATGGTAGCTCTAATCCAGTGGCCAACGGTAGACGGGGATACCTTGCAGCCCAGCGTCTTTGGCTGAAAAGACAGGAATAACGACTCTGGCTTCCTGATAGACTGTGTACGATAGATGTAGATACAAAGTGCCCCTCGCACATCGAGAGTGTGCCACTGCCTTTCCCTTTCTCGAGAAGGCTTGGGACAAAAATTAGGCAGGACCAATTCCTGAGCTCTGTGAAATGCCGAATTGATTTTAGGCATAAAGGCGGGGTCTGGTCTCAGAACCACCCGATCAGTGTGAAAAACACATAAGTCCTTTCTTACGGATAGAGCTGCAATTTCAGATATCCTTCTTGCCGATGTTATCGCCACAAGGAACACCACTTTGAATGTGAGAAACTGAAGTGGCGCCTCCCTGAGAGGCTCAAAGGGAGGTTTGGTTAATGCCATAAGAACCTTATTAAGATCCCAGGTAGGGTATCTGTGAATCACTGGAGGGTGCAGATTGGAAGCCCCTCTAAGGAAAGCCCTTATGCGAGGATGGTGGGGAAATGAATCAGAAGAGCTGCCAGCAACCACCATTGACAGGGCTGCGAGCTGCCTTCTCAGGGTGTTGGGGGAGAGGCCCCTATCTAGCCCGTCTTGTAGGAAGGCCAGGATCTGTGCAATTGAAGGAGAGAGCGGATCGACGGACGACTTACGGCACCACCTGCAAAAGGTGTTCCAGGTTGCGTTATAAATGTGGGTAGTTGAAGGCTGCCTTACTGCCAGGATGATATTGATGACCTGGACCGACAGACCCTTATCTTTTAGCCTTTCCCGCTCAACCTCCACACGGCTAACTGAAGCCACTGTGGGTCTGGATGCTGAAGAGGTCCCTGGGACAGAGAGATCCTGTCTAGGGGGATCCTCCATGGAGGGGCCACTGACAGATTGCGAAGATCCGCAAACCATAGTCTCCTGGGTCAATATGGGGCTACCAGCAGGACCTCCGCTCATTCGAGGATCACTTTCTGAATCACCTTGGGGATCAACGGAAGGGGGGGAAAGGCGTACAGAAGCCCAGTGGGCCAGGGGCAGCGCAGGGCATTGTGGTTCTCTGCCCCATCGACGGGGTAACATGAGAAAAATCTCGGTGTCTGGGCGTTGAGTGAAGATGCGAACAGGTCCACCAAGGGCTGACCGAATATTGCTGCTGCCTCCCTGAACAAAGAGGTATGTAGGCGCCATTCCGACTGGTCCAACGTGGCCCTGCTCTGCCAATCTGCCTGAACATTCGAAACCCCTGAAATGTGTTCCACCCTGATGGATAAGAGATGCCCCTCTGCCCATCGATAAAGCCTCCCTCATGAGGCAGATGGAATGAGTGCCCCCTTGACGGTTGATGTGGGCTTTGGTAGTAGTGTTGTCTGTTAAGACCAGTATGTGATGCCCTCGCACCTGAGGAAGGAAGGCGCGCAGGACTAGGTATACTGCGTGAAGCTCCAGCCAGTTGATGCTGCAGTGCCACTCGGTTGCTGACCAAGTTCCCTGGGCTGAAAGCGACTGCATGTGGGCCCCCCATCCGAAAAGGCTGGCATCTGTTGTGAGAGTGACCCTTTGGGGCTCCTTGAAGAGATGACCACTGTTGGTAGAGGGTCTTGTCCACCAGAGGAGGGAGGTGAGAACCTTTGGAGGAACCTTCACCACAAGGCCTGAGTTGCTCCTTCCGGAACATTGGTAAGGCAGGAGGAACCACTGCAAGGATCTGGAATGTAAGCGTGCCCAGGGGATAATTGAAATGCATGAAACTAACTTTCCAAGCAACTTGGACAAGTCCAGCAATGAGGACTTTCTAGTCCGTCTAATAGTCCTGATAGCTTTTTGGATACTGCTGAACCTCTTGTGGGAAAGGAAAACCCTCCCTTCCACCGAATCAATCACAGCTCCTAAGTGAGCTATACGGGTGGAAGGGTTAAGCTGGCTCTTCTCCCAATTTACGAGGAAGCCGTGAGCCTGAAGCACCGAGAGGGTGGTCTTAGTGTCACTCTCGGCCTGATGCGGGGTAGGGGATAGAATAAAAATGTCGTCAAGGTAGCAGTGAATGTGGATAGGGAAGTGTCTGAGGTGAGCTGCTAGAGCTGCCAACACCTTGGTGAAAGTCCTCGGGGCCGAAACGAGACCAAAGGGAAGGGCTACGTACTGGAAATGCTGATTGTTGTGACAAAATCTCAAATATTTGGCACACGAGGGGCGAATGGGTATATGGAGAAATGCCTCAGAGAGGTCAATGGATGTAAGCCAGTCTCCCTTCCTGGTGCCCTGTAAGATCGACTGAAGTGTATGCATTTTGAACTTGTGGCGAACGATATAGCGATTTAGCCTTTTCAGATCTAAAATGGGCCTCCAACCCCTGGAATGCTTAGGGACCAAGAAGAGGAGGAAATAGAACCCCCCTCCCCGCTGTGAAGGTGGCACGGGCTGGATGGCCTTGATATCAGAAAGATGTTTGATTGCAGCTGCCATGAGAGCCCGCTTAGTCGGGTCTCTGGAAAGGGGAGAAACCATGAAGTGCTCTGGAGGAGCAGACTGAAACTGAAGAGAGAGGCCAAACCTTACACTGTCCCTAACCCAGGCATCCAAGGTGGATGATTCCCACTGGTCAGCAAAATACTTAAGTCGACCACCAATGGGATAAGAGGCTGAAAGACTACCTGGGATGACGGGGCGGCTTATTCCCTGCACCCCGGAAGGGCCTCCTGTAGCTGCCTCCCCTTCTGTTTCTGTCTCCCGAATCGCTCCAGTCCTGATAGGCCAACTGGAACGTCGGGGAACTCTGATACCTAGGGGTGAAGGAGGGTTGGAAGGAGGTGCGAAATGAGCCCCTCCGAAAGGGCTGGGACCCTCTGGACTCTTGCCTGCGAAAAAGTGATGGGAGGAACTTCTTCTTATTCCGGGTCTCCATCAGCAATGGCTCAAGAGCCAGGCCAAACAATTTTCCCCCGGTATAGGAGCTGAGGCCAACTTAGTTTTATTCTTAACGTCGGCCTGCCAGTGCCTAAGCCAAAGTAACCTTCGGGCAGTAACGTGCAAGGAGATGGTCCTAGAAGAAAATTTTACAGAATGAAAGGTGGCATCGGCCGCAACCTCCGCTGCAGCCGTGATTTTTGCAATGTCTTGATGGGCCCTAGTGTTTGACGGAGGGACATGTTGTTTCAACTGTCTGAGCCACCTGATAGAAGATCGAGTGAAAAATGACACGGCTGTGGCCGACCGGATGGCCCAAGCATCCAACTGGTACGCTCGCCTCAGTGCCATCTCTGCTCGCTTATCCTCTGGCTTCAGCGCTTCCAGAGTGTCAGTGGGATTGGATGATGATGCTAGTCTCACTATGGGGTCGTCTACCTCAGGAGTGTCTAGCATGGTAGAAAATTCCGGGTCGAGATTAAACAATCTCTTGTCTTGGCTGGAAGGAGCGGGAGGGGGACCCGCAGAGGCCAATTGCCTCACGACCAAATCAGAAAAAATTGGGGGGGTTGGAATAACCTCAGTTTCGATGACCGGTTGTCTGAATATTGAATCCTCTGGTCCCCCCGTGGTCGCTGGAGATGGTTCAGAGGAAGACTGGGAAGTCAGGCCCGAGACATTCTTTGCCTTGAATAGCAAGGACTTAAACAAATGAGGCTTAAACAGGCCTACAAATGCTGGTTGGTCAGGAGAAATGCCCTCATCCTCTGACATCTCCCCTTCCATGGGGTCTACTTCGAAAAAGGGTTCTGAATATTGAAGAAACCCCCTATCTCAGGGGTGGGCAAACTTTTTGGCTTGGGGGCCGCATTGACTTTTAAAATTTGACAGACGGGCTGGGTCAGCAAAAGATTTTTTGGGAATCACCCCCCACCTCTCCTCCTTCCCCTCCCCTCGGAGGCCCCCTGAGTCAGGAGTTGCTACCGCTGTTGCGGCTCCGCGCAGCTCCAGTCCTGCGTTGCCTCGGGAAGGGAAAGGCAAAAAGGAAGAGCCGCAGTGGTGCTTTGCAACCGCAGCAGCGGCACCGGAGGCTCAGGCTCAGCGGCTCCTGGTTTTGCCTTTTCCTTCCCAAGGCAACGTGGGACTGGAGCCGCACGGAGCTGCGCCGGTGGTAGCAACTCCTGACAGCCCCAGCCGGACACCTGAGCGGAGCCCGGGTGGAACTTCCTGTTGCTGCCGGAGCACCACCGGGTCGCCTCCTCCAAGCAGCCCGCCCACCCGCCAGGCTTCCCCTCCGCCGTGCGGCTCGGGGCCAGGCGCGAGTGCCTGCGAGTTAAAAGGAAGCCGAAAGTTGCTGGGAAGTTGCTCGGGTGCTGGGAGCAGGCTTTTAAAGTGCCGCCCGAGCAGGACCGCCGAGTCGGGAAATGGGGCACCAAGGCAGGGCAAGGCTCCACCAGCAGCGCCCTTGCTTTAGGTGGCTCCAAGCAGCCCACCCGCCTGCTGGCCGGAACCCTTCCCACTCCTCAATCAGAAGATGCTCCCGCCTGCAAATTTTGCCTTTGCAAAGTTTAAGCCTGGAAGCCCCGGAAAAAAAAGGGGGATCGGCGGGGACTCCCCTTCGGAGAGGTTGCACTCGAAGGTGATTTTGAATTCCCAGCCGAGGCCTTTGCAAAGTTCTTCTTTTCTTTCCTACCCTGAGAGCGCTCCGCACTGTTTTGCAGCTTTGGGGGCCACGTGGCACAGGGCAATATGCCACGCCCAGCAATTTTTTTTCAGGGGCGGGCCGGATTGGACAGACCAACGGGCCAGATGTGGCCCGCGGGCCGTAGTTTGCCCACCCCTGCCCTATCTGAACCTTCCTCTTCCCTAAAGGGTTCAAACCCCATTTCCTCCTCTTCCTGAGCCTCCTCCTCTTCCGGAAAAGGGGCTTCCACTTGGGAAGTACCTGACCGTGTTGTGATGCCGGTCTGGAGAGGGATCTTCCAGACATAGATTCAACCTCGGGCGCCATCATTTGGGAGCCTGGTCTGGATAGCTGCTGGATGCCCTCTGCTATTCCTTGCCTGATGGCCAGTTGCATCCACTCTCTAATGCTGTCCGGAATAATGGTTGAGGACGGGTCTTCTGGACGTAGACCTGCTGCAGTTGGTGTGAAGGTCGCTTCAGGCATGCGAGAGGCCTGGTGACTTCAGACAGGTGAGCACCTGGAAGGAGAAGGTTGACCTGAAAGGGGAGGGGGTTGAGTAGAGGTAGAGGGCGGGGCGGGGTTTACAGAATGCGAGTCTTTAGATCGTTTGTCAAACTCCCTCTCCAAGGCCTTATGACGCCTTAAAGCATCCATTTGAGAGGCCTTGGAGGAGTCCTTGTCCCTTTTGCACAAATAGTGCGTCTTTGACTTTGCCTTCAAAAAAGGACCGCTGGGATTGCCTTCTGCCATGACACCAAAAGGATATTAGACAAGAAAAAAAGGGCGGTTGGCACGCCTGGGAGTTCGACCTACAAAGTAGGCCGGCTTTCCTAAAGTTGGGCCGCGTCCCCCTTTTGGATAAAAATTTTTTTATTTTATTTTATTTTATTTTATTTTATTTTATTTATTATTTTATTTTATTTTATTTTATTTTATTTTATTTTATTTTATTTTATTTTATTTTATTTTATTTTATTTTATTTTATTTTATTTTATTTATTTTATTTTATTTTATTTTATTTTATTTTATTTATTTATTTTATTTATTTTATTTTATTTTATTTTATTTTATTTTATTTTATTTTATTTTATTTTTTTTATTTTTTTTATTTTATTTTATTTTATTTTATTTTATTTTATTTTATTTTAATTTATATATATATATATATATATATATATATATATATATATATATATATATATATATATATATATAATTTTATTTTTTGCAGGCAGACAATCAAGTCCAAACAAAGATTTTTATAATAATCTGCTTTCAACTTATTGATTACCAAGAAGAAAGAAAATAATTTTAGAGTTAGACCCTAACCATCCAATACATCAAATGAACGCAGAGGCCAGAAAAGGAAGAAAATAACCAACAAGGAAGGAAAAAGGGGCCTCCTGAGGCAGCCTCCCAACAACAATGGGAAGTAAGTGCTTGCATCTTGAGCGAGCTGCGGAAAAGACAAAAAGCCAACTAGCACTAGAATGAAAGGGCAACCGGGCACTGAACCACACTACCCTTAAAATCCAGGCTCCACACAGCCTGCCGGTCCTGCTATGGGCCTTTAGAAACTTCGCAGCCCGATCGGAATGAGATAACTAAAATTCAAAATGGCAGCCGGCCATG
This sequence comes from Hydrophis major, assembly GCA_033807585.1. Lineage (NCBI taxonomy): Eukaryota > Metazoa > Chordata > Lepidosauria > Squamata > Elapidae > Hydrophis > Hydrophis major. Next base: position 208,719,373 of record CM066329.1, on the reverse strand, counting down.
AAGCGCACCCAAAATGGCCACCGGCCCCGGCGCGATTACCTCAGAGACACACAAACCCTCTAAAGCACACAAACGGCTGGAAGAAAACAGGAAAGGACATGAGGGCTGTAAGGAGAAGCTCTCCTTCTTCTAGGCATTCATGGGGGGAAGCCGCAATTTAGCGCTATCTCAAGCCGCTGCTCAGCTGTAGCGCAGCTAGAAAAGCGGCAGAGGAAGGGGGGGGCAAAGGGCTCTAAATCCCCCTATTTCCCCCATTGAGGGGCGAAAAAACACTCCTAAACTAAATTTGGGATGAAAACTAAATGCACAGGGAACAAGGAGAAAGGAGAGATCAAACCTGAGTTGAAGAGAAGAGAGAAAAAACCTGGATCGGCCAAGGAGTAAACAAACAAGCTGCCTGTCTCTAGCGAGGCTGAGCTAAAACTGGGGAACGCGTGGAGGAGTCACGTGGAGGAGGAGGAGTGTTCCTCAATTATAGCTCAGCCTGTTAGAGTGAAGACTGGAGCACCTCCCACTCTGGATGCTCGCAGCAGCTCTATGGAGAATGTGGCTGATTTTACCATAGCTGACCTATTTTGTCTTCAAAGCGTCTTGCCAATAAGTCACACAGAAAGCTATCAAAGTTTCTGTATGATCTCTAACTGGACTGGATAGCACCACAATTACCTGAAAACACTTCCAATAATTGGCAGTGAGAGGATAAATGGTAGAAGGGAATAACTAAGTCAGTATATCAAGCTTGTTGATTTCTGAATCTGAAAGAGCCAGCCAAAGCCTTGCAATCAAAACTAGCTCTAAAAGAGTGATATCCAAGAATTATGTGGGCAGTACTTAAATTCTATGAATTATAGTACCCATGTAGCACAAATCCATTTTTAGATAACTATTGCCAGGAACTGCTCATCTGAGAACATAATCTGTTTGTTGCATCTTTTTCTCATTTGCCTTTCTCTACATTTTGTTCATACCACCTGATATTTTCCATTGACAGAAAAATTGTACCTAAGCATTCTCTCTCTATAAGAATCTCTGCTCAGGCATGAGTTTAGCCAGAATGGTTATGCTACCAAGAGTTTCATGTTTGCTCCTGCTGAGAATTCCCTGATGTTAATGATATAAACATGTAGCAGGCACAGGGGGAATCATACTAATATAGGAAATGAGAGAGCAGGAGTCTCTTTTGTAATTGAATGTTCACTGCACAAGGGGAAAGAAAATTTCTTGTAAAAAGGCCTACACACTCAGGAGAATTGGACTGGAAAAAAAGATAATGGAAGCTATGCTTGGTGCATACTGATTAAAAAATTCAGTTATCTGCATAGATTAGGATCAGCATTCATAAGCAGCAAAGGAGACCACAAGTTTCTGAACAACTCTGTTTAGAGATCTATTTTCACCTGCATTGTAAATCACCAAGTTAAACACAGTTGTTTTAACTGTTTAACACATAATAACCTCTTGGGTATTTGACAATTCCCTTGTTTTTGCCGTTTGAGGTAGCTAGCAAAAAAAAAGTAAAGATCTCTGTTTTCTGGTTATGTTAGCATCTTTGAATTATAATTTTCAACTATTGTTATTTTTCTCAACTGCTATATAGATCTAATCTTCTAGTTTGAATTGTGATTGCAATTTAGTTTGAATTGACTTTTTACCACCCAAACTTGCTTGCTTGCGATCGGCTGCCATACAAAACAAATAAATCTGTAAATCAGTAACCAGATTTTTTTTTGCAGTTAGCAAAAAAAAAAAAAAAAAGGTTGTAAAATGGAGCAGAACTCACTTAATAATTGCCTAGCTTAGCAACAGAAATTTTGGGTTCAATTGTGGTCATATGTTGAGGACTACCTATAGTAGGGCTTCCTTTTATGTATAGTAGTCTGGGACAAGGTGGCTCCAAGACAATATACAGATTGCTCATTTTTGCTGTCTTTTGTTCTATCAAGCTGTTAGTTTGTTCCAGTACAATTCCATATCTCATCCACCCTGAGTTTAACTTTCTAGCAACATAAAAAAAAGCAGTGAATGCAAATCTACTTGGAAGCCATATACCCTTCTGACTTTGTAAAACCTATCTCGCAGAATTTATGCTGTACATTTTTAGGGATGAAGAAAGTTCACTTAGTTCATGGATTTCCTTCATTATTATCCCTTCATTATTTTCTTCTTTCCTTCATTATTATCCCACTGCCTGAACCCCAGCAATGAAAAGACATGCCTGAATTCACAAGAGAGAAAAAGTTTTGTGACATTTTGTGGCTCTGCTCTTTATTACTAATTTAAACATATTATGCCAGGCAGGATCCACAACAAGTATAAAGAGAATAAAGTGTACGCTACAGAATTATTTATTTCTCCTTTGTACTGACTCTCAAGAGTGATGCTTCTTTTGGCAAAAAAGGAATTATTTACTGGAATTGACAACCTGCTTGCTTTTGAGGATGTGATAAAGACTTGAAGCGAGCAATATATATAAGTCATTATCTTAAGTATAAGTTACAAATTTAAATTAAAACACTGACAAGCATCTTCTTATGGAAGGTACTGAAATTAGTAAGTCTACCATGCTACCACTCTGAATCCTGTAACAAGAATGTTTTATTAAATAGAGATAATTTTCCCAATCAGATTCAACCCCCATAGAAGGGAATATAACCAGCCTTCTGATCAAATCATCACTGGTATGCAAGAATCTCATCTACAGATTTCAAAAGTAACAGCTACTCGCGGCCTGCAGACCAGATGCATCACATGTTGGCCACATCCATACCCAGCTAAGTGAAGGAGGGGAAAGTTGCGATATGTCATGTGACGATGCCATGACAACACAAATTTGACACCCCTGAGCTACAGACTAAAAACAGCAACATGTGAGTTAGAGAACATCTTTAAAATTGATGTATTTCTATCTGCCCCCAACTTTTCTTTGTATGCTTTTAGTGGCATTCAGTCCACTTCACTGACCTTTATAAAATGTATATAGTCAGAAGACTCTCTTATATTGTATTGATTCAGTTATCTGTTTGATTCAACAGTATGACTCAGTTTAAGTCTGATTCGTTTCATTGACTCTTCCACTGCATACTTTCTGTGCATTTTTCCTAAATCACCAGAAAACATACTTCTGCTGCTGTATGCTATTAATAGAACAGTAGCTGCTATATACTTAAAAATGCAATTTTCCTGCTATATACTTATAAATGCAAGTTTTGAATAAACTACATATTAACTCCAGTTTTGGATCATACTAGAAATTGCTGATATTACCGTTTGCAGCTTCTGAATAGATTTCAAGAGCAATCCATATAAAGCAAAGAACGGTATTCTATACCTGAGCTAACCAAGGCAAGAGTGACCATGAGAAGGGTCCTCCCTATCCACGTACAAGTGCAATTAGGAATCTGTACAAAGGCCTTGGTGGCTACAGATGTCATCTACTCTTTAAAAGGATCCTGGAAGTCTCCCAAACTTGAGTATCTGTTGCATCTAGAAGAGTGCAACCCCATTTTGAACTAGAGACAAAAAGCCCCTGATCTGAGTTGTCTCATACACAAAGCCAGTCAATCCTGCTCGGATTGAGTCTCAGTTTGTTTCTCCCCAACTGGGACCACCACCCAGCCATTGGGTGGTGGATCTTAACAACATCACTCAAATGACTAGGGATCCACATACACAGCTGAATCATCAACATATTGATGAGAACCGATCCTGTTCTCCAATGAATGACCTCAGCAGCTATTATATATTTTTATAATATGCAGATACAATGTTTGGCAGATAATGTTCTTTTGATATGAAAAAAAAACATCTACCATGAATTTCTTCTTGCCTCAAGGCCCTTATAACTGTCCTGCATGATATTAATAAGGAATTACCATTTTAAAAATGAAACAAACCAACATTCCAAAAATAGATTTTGGTAATAATTTTGATAGGTTTTCTTTATTTTAAACAAATATAGAATGTTTTTGGTTGTGATACGTAAAATACTTTTCATTATATGCAGATAGTTTCAACTAGAAAACACATTTAGTTTCATTCTCAAATATTTAATAATTCTTCACGATGTAACAGAAAAATAGAGGAAGAGATAAAAACACTAGAAAATAATTGTTTTACCTTCCAACTCCTCTGGTTCATAATGAATGTTAACAACATTGCTGGTGCCTCCCAAATCAACAACCGCCTCATCCTCAGGCCTCTATTGGAAAGATAAACATGGTATATCACATAAATGTATCACTATGGATTCCCCACAAAGCAGAGGTGGGTATTCAGCAGGTTCTGATCAGTTCTAGAGAACCGGTAGCAGAAATTTTGAGTAGTTCGGACAACTGGCAAATACCACCTCTCCCTGGAGATTTTAAAGTATCCTTCCCCTGCCACACCCACTAAGCCACACCCACAGAACTGGTAGTAAAAAAAATTTGAATCCCACCACTGCCCCAAACACACACATACTGAGGGAGGGAGGGGGAGGGGGAGGGGGAGAGAGGGAGAGAGAGAGAGAGAGAGAGAGAGAGAAAGCTTTGTCTGCTGTTAAATACTCCTTTATGTAGCTAGGCTATTGTACCTCACAGTATAATGGACTTACTCTCTAGCAAAGATAGACTTCAGAATCTTGTACAACAGAGAGACTGGACAGCATGTTTTGACAATTCTTTATGAAGACATGAATTGTGCATGATATTTCTTACAGCCTAACTTCTATTACAAATTTTTCTTTCATTGTTTTATATTGTTTATATTGTTGAGAATCCAATTAATAACATAGAACTTGCATCGTCATGGTGTCATCACGTGACATATCACAACTTTTCCCCCCTTTTATTTTGTTTCTGGGATGGCAAAAAATATTTGAAACAAAGATGGCATGAATTGGAAGATGGTAATGAAGACAAAGAGCTGGCTGGATTGTGGGAGAAAGTCTACAGTATATTTTGTAGGGATTGAAAATGGCAGAAGAGAAGAAGAGAAACCAACTGTCAGCTTGATTGACAAAGAGTAACTGTTAGCCAATATCTTTAAGCAATCCCTTACATCTGGTTAAAAGTATTTAAAAACATAAAAGAGTACCCATAACAAAGCTAGAAATATATTTGTTTGTCTTCCCCTTTATTATTTTTATAAATAACTCAAGGTAGTGAACATACCAAATACATTTTCCCTCCTCCTATTTTCCTCAAAACAATGCACTATGAGGTGACGTGGTCTGAAAGTGAGCAGCTGGCCCAGCTGGCTTTCATGCCTAAATTGGAACAAGAACTCACAGTCTCCTGGTTTCTAGTCTAGTGCCTTAATCACTGGACCAAACTGGCTCAGATCTTGCAGTTTGCATCTATATTTTTCAAACATCTATATTTAGAGAAACGTTTAGATCCCTATTTAGTAAAAGGGGAAAAATACCCCCAGTATACCACTTAGGTAGTATTTTCTCTAACGTGGTATTTTGCACTGTTTTCTATCAGATCCTGAGAACCTGTAGGAAGCTCCAGTCACTTGTTTAAATGTTGTTTCTGCTATTTCATCAAGGCACAACTGACTGAAATACCATGAAAGCTGAGATTCTGAAAATACATGCAGGAATTTTCATTGCCAAACTTTTTAAAAAATCCATGAGACTTAGTTTAGCAATGAGGAATCCTATTTTTTCCTGGCAAACAAATGGGAAATGACAACACACATATGATTATCTTGGTTTAAAGTAGTAACCCATTGTTACTTTTGCCTCATTGTATTTATTAAAATTTTAATAGTCCTTCAAAGGGAAAGAAAAACCATTCAATAAAAGCAGTCATGCAGCCTCTTTTTATTTCTTTCCTCAACTTAGAGACATAAATTATGCATGTTAATCTCATATAGCTCTGCTGAAAGCAGATATTCCCCAAGGAAAACCAAAACATTTTCTCATCAATGGGCCATAACAAGATGAAGCCAAATTCCAATATAAAACAACAAAATGCAATTCTGTCTCTATCCAGATTATTCCATAAATAGAACCTCAGTTGGGTTCTTAAATTTCAGTTTCATATCAGCAACTGAATGGTCATCAGCCAAGTTTAAATGTATAGAGCTTTTGTTAATGTTCCCCTCTAAATACTTGTAGTTCCTCCATCAACACTGGAGATGATCTGTGCAATAATGCAAAATCAGGATTTAGAATTTGTTTAATCTGATTGGGTTTAAATGCTCCTGCAAACCATCTTTTAAGCAGCAAGTGTTGCTTTAGGTTTAGGCCAAAAGCACCATGATTTATTTTAACCACAACTTCAAATATCCTGAATCTGAAATCCTGTCTTATTAAGATACATTTATTGTCATTGTACTCAGAACCTGAGAACAACGAAATAAGGTGCTCTTTCACAACATACAACTGAACAACACCAAAAGACATATACAAATAACAATGTAAAACAAATTAAAGCAAATATCAGTTAAAAACTATACAACCAGGATATATTTATGTTAAGACCACCAGATTCATAACTCTGCATTTAACCTGATCACAGCACTTGGGTAAAAGCTATGTTTAAATCTACTTGTCCTCGCTTTCAGCACTATATCATCTTCCTGATGGTAGGATCTCAAACAACGAGTGGCCTGGATGTGAAGGGTCTCTCAAGATCTTTTGTGTCTTCCTTCTACATCCCATGTTATACAAATCCTCCAATGAGGGAAGAGAACATCCGCTGATCTTTTGTGCCCTTTTTATCACTCTTTGGAGTGCCCTTTTCTCCGCCTCTGTACAACTCCTAAACCACACACAGAGGCAATAGGATAAAATGCTCTCTATAGAGCTTCGATAAAAGGCAACCAACAGACTCTCTGGCAGTTGTTGTGATCTTAAAAGTCTTAAAAAATACAGCCGTTGATGAGCCTTTTTTTCTAGGGCTAAAGTATTTGCCCCCCATGTTAGATCTTGTTTCAGGGTGATACCTAGAAACTTACTGTTATGAACTAATAAATGCGCTTAAATAAAGTTTTATCAAAGCTTAAGAAAAAGCAGGGTTCTAATCCTGCACTTCTGATTGGCCGATAATAGCGATATCGGATTGGTCCATTCTGGAGAATCTGATTGGCTGTTAACGAGTCACTCTCATTGGTTCAGGGGTTTAATACTTCCATGTTCTCATTGTTAATAGGTCAGCAGCCTGCCCTATAAAAGGGCTGCTGCTGCCCCCAGTTTTTGCTCTGTTCACGATGGTTAATAAAGAGTTGAAGTTCACTGTTCACTGCCTCGTCTCCGTCCCTTGCACCCATGCGCAGAACTTAACACTTACATTTGCCACCTGTTCTACCAAAACACCATCGATGTACAACGTCTGGATATCCGAACTGCTCTTCCTGTAATCCACTATGAATTCCTTCGTCTTATTTATATTAAAAATAAGATTGTTTACTTTGCACCAGAGGGACAACTGATGAACTTCATCCCTGTACGCAGACTCATCATTATCAGAAATGAGCCCCACCAATGTTGTATCATCTGCAAACTTAATGATCTTATTACTCAGATGAATAGAGGTGCAATCAGACATATAAATAGTGAATAAAAGTGGACTCAATACACAGCCCTGCGGAGTGCCAGTATTGAGAATCTTCACAGAAGAGATATGTTCATTCATCCTAACCCTTTGTGAACAATGTGATAAAAAATTCAGAATCCACCAACATATAGAGTCCGGTAGCTTCAGATCTTTAAGCTTAGACATCAATCTGTGGGGTAATATTGTGTTGAAAGCAGAACTAAAATCAACAAATAATATTCTGACATACATTCCTTTTTTCTCCAAATGAGATAGGGCAGTATGAAGAACAGTATTGACAGCATCCTCAGTAGATCTGTTTGTTCTATAAGCAAACTGATAATTATCAAAGGTAGCAGGAAGGCAAGAAATAATATATTTCTGAACTAACTGCTGGAAGCACTTCATTATCACAGAAGTCAATGCCATCGGCCTATAGTCATTTAAAGCATTTGCAGGTGACTTCTTGGGTACTGGAACAATAATAGAAGCCTTCAGACAAGTTGGAACAATAGACTGTAGCAAAAAACAATTGAAAATCTCAGTCCACACCCCGGCTAACTGATCCGCACATTCTTTTACTACACAACCAGGAATGTTATCAGGTCCTGCAGCTTTTCTAGAGTTTACCGCTTTCATTATACACCTAACATCATGCTCCTTCACAACAGGAGGAGCACAGTGCTCAGTCAACAATGGTAGTGGTGATGGTAACTCCACTTCCAGTTGATTCATCTCAAACCGGGCATAAAAGGTATTTAGTTCTTCCAACTCATGTTTTCCACCCATACTAGCCTTTTGTGCTTTAAAATTAGTTAACTGCTGAATCCCCTGCCAAGCTTGTCTCAGGTTATTATTATATATAGATCTGGTTTGTTGCAATGCCTCCTCCCCGCTCAACAAAAGCAACATAAAGGCTTGACTCAAAAAGGACACCTTTAAAAGTAAATTAATTTCCAGCATCCATTATTTTCTTTTGATAATCATAGAAACCAGCATAGCTATGAGGTTGCACTTCTAGTTTGCCCTTATTTCATAGTTCATAACTCTAATGTTTTCCATTTTTCCTATCATCCAATTAATCAATGCAGTTCCTGCCTTCCCTTCATTGTTACCTGCTTGTTTTCTCAAGCCAATGTTCCAGTAGGTCCTTTTCCCATAGCTCAGACAAGTAGCAATAATAAGTAGACAGGGTAGCATTAGCTGCAGAACCATTTTATCTGATACTATTTTCCTTCTAGGCATTAGACATTTCATTTATTTTAATTTACCTATCGCCATTAAGTCCATTTCTAAAACACATATTACTTTGGAAATATTTTTAATGCCACTGGCAACTTACAATGTTTAAATTGCTATTCTCTCTGCTCATCTCATATTAATGAAAATTATATTTTGTTTTATAATTTTGATTTGTAAGTAATACTTTTTTAATTAATTCTTACTCGGGTGGCCATGATTATTAATTTATAAAGAAGAATTTTGTTCCTGGAGCTGGGGGAGGGGAGTGGAGAGGAGAGGAGATCTGAGATCTGAAGCTGTCCTCTGCATGGAAGGTAGTTTGGTCCAAGAATAATCTGAAGGGGGAAAAATTCCTTAAACAGGAATCTAGGACACAAGCTTATCATCACATTTCAATGACACTGTCCCTTTGCTCAGTATTATTTTTTGAAACATTGAAATTGTTTTCAATTTTATATGTAAACAGATAAATTGTCATATTAGTATGCTATACAAATGGATACCTTTTGTATTTTTTTAATAATATTTTTCTTATCTGATACTCTACTTCCCATTTTTATAAGTTGCACTAGGATTGCCAAACAAAATGATAGAAATCTACTTGGATTTGCAAGAGCCACTTTGGTGTAGTGATTAAGGCACTAAGCTACAAACAAGGAAATTGTGAATTCTAGTTCCATTTTAGGCACAAAGCCAACTGGGTGACTTTGGACCAGTTATTCTGTCTCTCCCCTAGGAAACATGTACAGAAATGACAAACGCTTCTGAATATGTTGCCTAGAAAACTGCAGGCACTTGTCCAGGCAATTACCAAGACACCAAAATACCTATAAAATGCTTATGATGCTTCCACACTAAAGTTTCCCTGTGAGACTAATAAAAGAATATCATGGAGCTATCCCTTCATCTTTTCAAAGACATACTAGCAGTAACTGGATTCACTTTTAAATGTTTTTAGAAGATACAAATATTGCATACACACAGAGAGAGTTGATTCTCATTATTTGTGATAATTATGTGCTATTAAATTTGTTGCAAATACTGAATTAGCGAATACTGAACCATTGCTCCTAGGGGAAATAGAGGATAATTGTTTACAGAATGAAAGCTGAAATAAGGCAGCAGAACATTGCCTTACAGAATTTAGAATGTAGAATAACAATTGGGAGGGACCTTGGAGGTCTACTAGTCTAACCCTTTGCTCAAGCAAGAGACCCTAAACCATTCCAGACAAATTCTCTTCTTGAAAACCTCCAATGATGAAACACCCACAATTTCTGGAGGCAAGCTGTTCCACTGACTATTAATTCTTAATAGCTTAGAGATCTCTTTAATATTGTTTAACCCATTACTCCTTGTCCTGCCTTCAGGTGCTTTGGAGATCAGCTGAACTCCCTCTTCCTTGAGAGCACAGTTCAGCCTGAGTTGGGAATCTGTCTGTCAGGTTAATTCATTTTTTGGCTGCTCTGTGCATGTCTGTGAATGATTAAAAGGCTCATGAGGATCAATGTAGGGAATATAAATACATTTTTAGCAAGTAAGCAGTTTGCAAATACAAAATTGTGACTAAATGAGAACTAACTGTATACATTATATAAAAAGGTTAAGAAGAAAGTAGTGAAATAAGAAGAGAAATGACATTGAAAAAACAAGCAGAAGTCAGCAAGAACTAAAATGAAAGGATGGAGAAAAAAACTGATGCATCATTGGAGAGAAATCTAATTGCGATGAGAGACCCAGGTTTGAGTCTACCCTCAACCATGATATTACAATAAAATGAAGAGAGACCCCCAGATATTTCACTTTAAGTTATCAAAGGAAAGGCAGATTATAAATCTAACATATACAGTAATTCAGAAACGAAACAGATAGAAGGTAAAGAATGAAGTGATAAATCTAGGGATTTTTTTTCTCCAAGAATAAATGTGCTTGTTTTTATGAGCCTACTTCCTTATTCATTTCCTCTTGGATTGAAAGTCCCTCAAATCATGAGTGACACTTAAAATAGTTATCTGTTTAAATAACTTGTTAATGTAACATGTACAGGTACCAGGTTTACATTGCTTATTACAACCAAATCTAAGAGCAACCAAGATCAAAAAACCTTATTCTGGAGCTGTAAGAAACCTGTCAAATCCAAAATTTTAAACATGTTAAAAAGAAATAGAATTAGAAATACATCATTGGGATCACATCTGCCATTCAACACTGCACAATTCATGCAAGTATCAGTCTGAAGGAATTATTAATACCAGAAACACCATAGTGATAAATTATTTAAGGCAATATTCCTGGATGCTAAATCCATCTTTAGTGTTCCAAATACAACAGCTTCTAATCAGGAATTAAGTGACAGAATTCTTAGTGCGGATTAGGAGTTATTATTGTTGTTCATTACATAGCTAGATGTTCAGACTAGATGTGGCATCTTTGCCCACCTACCGAGTCCTTCCCAGGGACAGGGAGATGTTGATGTTTGATGGTGTTCACATTTTTTTGCCATCCATCTTGTGGTTGAAGGCAACGCTGAGCAGCTAATTTTGCAAGTATACACACAACAACAAACATTAACAGAATTAAGGTGAATTCCTTCTACGTGTTCCAAGAACTTGAACAGAACGTTTCAGAGAAGGAATGGACTCTTGCTGCATTGTGGTACTCTAAGGAAACATTTTTTCCCCCAAGCAGAACTCCAAAGTCTATTTACAAATCTTACTGAAGTGAGAAATAATTAGGGTTTTTTTCTGAACAGTACAGACACAGAATATATCATTTATCTCCTATTGTTTTCTCAGTGTGCTCTACATTTTGTTATACCGTATTTCTCCAACAATACGACCCCCCCCCCAATAGGAAGATCCAGCATGTTTTCTAGGCATAAAATGAAATTAAGCCCTTCCTCCCAAATTTAGGCCTAGTTTAAAACATGTGAAATTGGGGAGGGGAAGGCAGGGGGAACTTGCCATTAGGAGTACCCACGGGCAGCTACGCCTCACCATCAGCCACTCCTAACAGCCAATCATGGTGGAGCATGGAGGGCTCCCTTACCCCTCCCTTACCTGGGTCAACAGGTGGGCAGCGTCGGCGTGGGTGTCCAACAGCATTTCAGCCACTTCTCAGGCCTCCGTAGCTTCCAGGGTCCCCACCAGTGCTGGCACCTCTCTCACCAGCGCTGTCTCCAACAATAACATCTGAGTCGCTCCCGCTTTTCCCCCGTCCCCATAACAACAGGGGGAAAAAAACATTTTGAGGTATCTGGGAGCGTCGCCCGCTGCGTTTTGGTTTAATCCCGAGCGGCTGAGTGGGCGTGACAAGAGCCGAGTGAGCGTCTCTGCTGCTGCTACCCTTGGTGCTCCAGTCTCGGGCTCTGCAAGTTTGCAAAAGTCCCAGTGCGCAGCCCGTTCCTGCATTCCAAGCGCCCAGGCCGAGCTGCAGCTGTCCCTCTCTCACCAGCGCCGTCTCCAACAACAGCAGCAGCGGGAACCGTGGAAGTGTTTCAGCCGCTTCTGGGGTGGGGGAGCTGCCTTCCACGGTAACTTCCACGGTTCCTGCTGCTACTGCCGCTGTTATTGGAGATGGCGCTGGCGAGAGAGGGACAGCTGCAGCTCGGCCTGGGCGCTTGGAATGCAGAAATGGGCTGTGCACCAGGACTTTTGCAAACTTGCAGAGCCCGAGACTGGAGCACCAAGGGTAGCAGCAGCAGAGACGCTCGCTTGGCTCTTGTCACGCCCACCCAGCCGCTCAGGATTAAACCAAAACACAGCGGGCAGCGCTCCCAGATACCTCAAAATGTTTTTTTTCCCTGTTGTTACAGGGATGGGGGGAAAGCGGGAGCAACTCAGACGCTGTTGTTGGAGACGGCGATGGTGCACAGGGGGGAGGGTAAATTAATTCACCCCCAAAAAGACATCCTAACTATTTTTTCAGGGCTCAAAAAAAAAAAAGGCCCGGCCTTATTTTGTGAGAAACACACTAGAAACATCTAGTCTGGAAGCAAGTTTGGAAGCAGTATGGGGAATTCAAAGATGGCTGCTCCCACTATCACTATTGGCCATAATAACTGAGGTTGCTGGAGCTATAGTATTATTCAGCAGGAGTTGCAGGCCACAGATTTTCTCCTGAAAAAGTTCAGATTTCTATGCTGTCTTTTGTTCAGGAGCTCAACCAATACAGAGCATGCCTTCCATTTTTCAATGAAACAACACCCCCGCTCGGTAGATTGGACTGAAACTAACTGGACCAAACTCACCCAGTCAGTTTTCATGCCTATGGGAGGGCTTGAACCAGTCCAGCACCATAATCACTATTCCATGCCCATATAATTTCATACTATGTAGGACAATCTATATTTTTAAAAGCTCTTGCCCAGTAGTGTGTTAAGACAATGGTCCCCAACCTTTTCTGGCACCAGGTGCTGGTTTCATGGAAGTCAAGGGAGGGGGATGGTTTTGCGTACTACCTACCCTGTTTCTCCAACAATACGGCCTCCCCCAATAGGAAGTCCCAGCATGTTTTATAGGCATGAAATAAAATTAAGCCCCTCCCCCAAATTAAGGCCTATATTAAAACATGCGAAATGGGGGGGAATGGTGGGGGGGCTTGCCATTAGGAAGTACTTTTGTTGCACACCCGGATATGGTGCTGCCTGTGTTGACCCCGATACGAAGTGCCCCACCAACGCCGAGGTCAACATCCAAGCCTTCGCTACCCGCCCGCCCAAAGATACAAGGGGGGGGAATTAAGTCACCCCCGAAAAGACAGCCTAGCCATTTTTTCGGGGCTCAAAAAAAAAATAAGACCCGGCCTCATTATATGAGAAACACAGTAGATCCCGCACATGCACAGATGAAGCTCCGCTTGCTTGCCCAGCCTGGTTCCTAATAGGCCACAGACCAGTACCAGCCCAGAGGCTGGGGACTGCTGGTTTAAGAAATCTAGCAAACTAATCATACATGACTATAGACTCTCTTATTAATGCTGCTCAGTGTTTGGGTATTTTGTTTTGTATTTGAAAATTGTTTCCCTAGGGTACGCAGCCTAAAGCATGGCAGTTCACCCTTCCATTCCTGTAATAGAGCAAGCAAAAAGCATTGTGGCTCAGCCATAGAATCAAGAATCACTCTGGCTGTGCTTAATAAAACTTACTCTTTGAAAAATGAATTATCCTGAAGCTACATGTTCAGGACTGTGCTGAAAATATCACCGATAATTTTGTATTCTTAATGCCACATGACCAAAGATTTACTATTCCCACAAAGGTTTTGAAGAAAAAAACACCATTTTTTTAATCCTGAAAATCAAACAGTTGCTACAGAATTGAACTTACGGGGTGTGTAACTTAGCAACCAGGCTTATTACTGTAATCACTGTTGACTTTCCATTTCCTAATTACTTCTGCAGCATTTACAAATACTACTTATTCTGTCTTAGCAACAGCTTTTCTGTAGGTTGCCTCTGGCAAGATTTGCAAGCAGCCCAAAAAGCAAGGAGAAATGCCATACATATATTAGCTTACGTATCACAAACAGAAGATCCCTAAGGTTCCTGTAATATCTAGGCCCACCTCTATGACTTCCACATCATTTGAGCAACAACTTCCAGCCTTCCTCATCATTTGGTACTACTGGGAGCAGAGAGGCCACAATTTCCAGCCCTTGGAACTGAAGAGCAGAAGCTGAAGGATATAGCTTGCCATGCAGAGGGGAAGGAAAAGGAGTACCTCCACAAACTTGTTTTATCCCTCAAGGCATAGGCCTATCTAGCAGAATTAGTGGGAAATGGCTATGGAAGAGCAAGCTGATGAGGTAATTGCAGGCACCCGTGCTAACTTTCTCCCCTCTTGTTTGAGCCTTCCCAACCAGCATCAGCAGAATTGTATGTGAAAAGCTTACCCTTGATGCAGATGGGAGAGAAAGGAGGACACAAGAGGAAACTTGTGTTTTTGAAGTGTAGTAGCAAAGCAGCCAAATAAAAAGGGGTTTGTTTTTTCTCCACAGAGAGGAAGGTCCTGAAGAAAAAGAAAAGCCAAGCCCACACCAATGCTAACAAAATGCCAGTGCTTTATCGGCTGCTCATTAATAAAGAAAATAGCAATAGAAGAAATCCCAAAGGGGCAGGGAGGCTCTAGAGACAGATCAGGAGCTGAAAGAGTTAAAGTACTGTTGCACATTAGTGATGATACTGCATACAGCACAGTAACAGTAATAGTATACCTGTAGTAGTAGTATAATATACATAGAAGTACATAGGAAGAAGAGTGTGGGTGGATGTGGGAGCTCCAGAGATGTATAGAAGGTAAGTGAGTGATTGGTGATGGCAGTAGGAAAAGAGGGGTGTGATCTGATGGGGTGGGAAAGTAGCCCCAAGGCCTGAGGGGCAGGAAGAATAGCGCAGGGTGCCTCAATTGGTGGCAGTGGCCTCAGGCAGGCTTACGGCCTTGCATTTCAAGGCACCCCATGTTCTGCTTAATGACCTGTGTGGTTGCTTAATAACCACATTTGGGAGAGTAGGGTGGGGGTCATTAAACAGGTGATTACATCACCTTGCTTATTAACTGTTACAACCTTCAACAGCCTCTATTATGGTTGCAACTCAACTACCTATGTTTTAGTGTTAGCATTTTCTCTGGAATGTTTATTCCATATACACAAAAAGCTTAGAGAAGGAGGAGAGTGTCATGTACAGACAAACATGACTTATTAATGAATCTGAGATAAAGAGGGATGGTACTGTGTTGTATCACATCTCTTGTATACCAAACAGGTTGGAAATAGGTCAATCTCAGTGCAGAATGTTATGAGTGGGAACTATCCTACTCTTAAACAGATTAATCAATTTTGCCAATGACCAAATTAACAGCAAGAATACTTATAAGGACCTTGGGAAAAGGTATTTGATTAAAGAACTGAACTATTAATTATTCTTCTCTCTGTTCTCTGACAGAAGCTTCTAGGTCAGCCAAAAGGATTAATTGGATTCTGCCTGGTTTATGTAACCTGGAAAGCATTGTGTTTTTAAATCAAAATAAATATCCAAAGTTAACACAGAAGGTCTCCAAAGATGACTAATCCATTCTCTATCAGTTGTTTTACCTTTGAAATTAAATTCCTGTATGATGTCATCAGTTGTCTTCAGCACAGGTGTGAAACCACAAAGAAAGAAGAATTAACTTTCTTCTAATATGATTTAAAGTCCAAATCTAGTCTAGGCTATGGTCTCTCTTCATGCAAGACGCAAACACTTGGGGTCCATTCCACACACCCAACCAGCTACGTGCATGTTGACCCTAACAGAAGCCAGTTTCAGAACTTACTTATTTGTTCAGCATGTCTTTTAGACAATTTAAAATATAGATTGCTAGGTGGGGGAGGGGAAATAGTTGTATAATAGATACAGCTTTGACTGGATTTTCTCCCTTTTCTAGGGCCACATGACTATCATTACTATGACAGCATGGAACACATCAACATAAACGTTCCAAATGGATTGGTCAAGATACCTATCCTTCCATCCCACTCCACTATATCCATTTCTAGAGAGAGAAAATACTGCCCATGATTTTATTGAAAGTGAATATTGGTACAGTGGGAGTCCTCATATTTTCCACTTGGTAAGAAAGCTGCACTTTTTCTCTATGATACAGATAGTTCTAGCATTAATAAAGAGCCATAACCACCACTGTTATAGTCTAAGAATTGTACTTAAGCCCTGCTCCCAAAGACCTTTTTCCCCATGTTTTCTAATTAACAATTCCCCACGGTGGGAGGACAGTATCTGTTAGGTTGTACACAGTTTTTTTGAAATATTTGTACTGTTTTGTTTATCTTGGCTGCTGATTGTTTTGTATCCTGGAGGTTTGGTTGTTTTTTTAAAGGTTAGCTACTCAGAATCACTTGTTTGAAATGAAATAAATTGAATGAAATGAATGAACAAATAAATGAATGACTGAATAATATGGTTTGTTCCAATATTATCTCTACACTTATTGGATCATTGTTTTTCCTCTCCATCATTTCTTTTCCATTTCTTGACTTTGAGAATAAAAATACTGAACCTAGAAAACCTAACATATTTTTCTGCTTTTGTTGCTTTGTCATGACTTTTTATTCTCCTTTTCTTTGCCTGTTTCTAAGTCTGTTATCCTCAAATAGGTAATTTCAGCCGATTATTCTTATCTGACTGAATATATTGAAATATTGTTTACCCTCAGTGACTTTGAAAGTGGCCCTCCCAATAAATAATAGGCCCTGATAATTTTCTACATTATCACCACTATAAATCCCTACTGCAAAAGCTCTTCTTGTGTTCTTGTTTAACTATAGTAGCTATCTTGGTTAATTACAAGGAACAGGTAAATTACAGGTAATTATTTTTAATTCCAAATACCTTATGGAAAGTCAACCAAACTACATAGATACATTCCTTTTGGGAGAAAGGATAGTATTTAGTTATTACAATTTAAACAAAATAATTATTAGTTAAGTGTAACCTCTAGTAAAAAAATTATGACCAATATCCTTTTCATTTTTTCTTTGGATTGCTAATAGATATCTATGGAGATTCTCAGTCATCCAGGTCATGGTTTTCCCAAAGGTGTTTTTTCAAGAGGCAACTGGACTTCTGTTTTTTCTTTGAAGAAGTGTCACTTCTCATCTAAGAAGCTTCTTCAGCTCTGACTGGATGATGGGGAATGGAATGATTTATACTCCTTGCAGACAGCTGGTCATTTGCATTCTTTTAGCCAGTTGTTAAGGGCACCTGGAGTTTTATCTGTGTCATCAGAGTCACCAGAGTGGTGTAAATGGGTGTGGGGCCTTCTTGGAACCGTTGAAAGGACTATGTTGTAGATTGGAAATAGATGATGTTGTATCCCTCTCTCTCTGTTAAGAGAAGGCTGTTCAATTTTGACATAGATAGCTACTTTGACCCCTCTGTCAAACCAGTGATCCTCTCTGTCCAAAATGTGGACTTTGTTGTCTTCAAAAGAATGGCCTGTGTCTTTTAAATGCAGATGGACTGCTGAATCCAGTCATGATGTGTTTGTTCTCCATTGTATTAAAAGTATAAAAGCCCAAAGCAGACCTTCTCAGCCAACGTCCTCTCACTAGAAGAACTTGCTCCTCAAGTTTAGGATATTTCTTTCCCTTAAAAAGGCTGGTAAGAAGATCTTTTTCATATGACCCCTAAGGCATAAGTTGTCAAATAATTTGGGACCACCGGTAGTTACCGAACTTTTCGTGTTGCTTTACTGTTGATTGGTACATGAGGTATTTCCCATAATATGGTATTTTATGTATTGAGTTATGAGATACCTTAAGTCTATCAGGGAAGTGTATAAACAATTTTCATATATTCAAGATATTTGTTTCAAATGATTAAATGTGGGAAATATTCCAATTTTGGAGACTTTTTAAAAATCACATTTCCTATAGTCTTATGCTATCAGTGGAAGATTTAGCATCTTCCTGTAATCTCTGTAATCTCCTGTAATCTCAGCATTGCCATCATATTTTCAGACTTTGTACTATTCTCCCTGCAATAAATAAGACACAGTTCATATATAGAGAATACTGATTAATTTTTCATGTGTTCATTTCACAGCACATACTCTCTCTCCTCTCATCACTGTAACCTTTCTGTGAACTGACCAAGCTGTTTCAAAATGCTGAAATTTTTCATCTTCACACAAATTAATGGAAGAAAGATCCAGTGAAGCAATAAATAGATTTTCCAATTTCAATGGACTGTTAGCATTTCAAACAAATCAAGTAAATATATGAATAAATTATAATTGGCCCACAATTCTGCCAAAGTATGGCATTGGTCATTGGGAATCTAAATTCTGCTCTGAATCAGTTTCAACTATAGAATTGTGCTACAGTAAGAGCACCAGCAGTGCTAGAAAAAAACAATAGAAGCTTCAATGCTTCAATGCATTTCACAATTCTATAAAACTGTGTAGAAGAATACAATTTGCTTGTATTTATTAAACGACAGATAGATCTCATTTAAAGCTTGTAGTGTAGTGCAGAATTGTTATGGCTGTAAAAGGGCCCTATAGTTGTAAGCAAGCAGGGGAGAAACCAAAGAATCATCAGAGAATAATTAATTGATATTACTCTTTTGCATTTCATGAAAAGGAATATTCCTCTTTTCATCAATGCCAAAGCCTTTCAAAATAAAAAGAACATTGGAGGATGATTAAATCACGTTTAGACACTGTAAAAGCTCCTAATCAATACATGGGTTTAAGTCCCAAAGCTTTTCCCATCAGCTTCCCCAAATTCTTTGGTTGGATTTGCAAGTTCATTTGCATAATCCTCAACTGTTTGAAATCAAAGATACTTTTTCTTTGCTTTTTTATTTAGTTATTTTACTGCAGCTTGCATATTAGTTAGTTCTCACTGGTTTAAATCAAACAATAGACATTGAAACAAAATAGTAATAATCAAAATAACATAATCCTCCTAAAGTGACCCATGAGAGGGGACAACTGGATTGGTTCCCAAAGAGACACCTTTTTGAGATTCCTTTTTTAAAATATTTGTAATTAAAATTTTGATTTCAATCGTAAAAGTAAATACAAACTAAACTCAGCAAAAGAGAGATGGAAAGAAAGAATAAAAGGTGGAAGGAGGAAGAGAGAAACATTTAAAGAAGTGACTTCCAATTTTCTTCAAAATATAAACAAACTGGAATCTTAACTCTTTCTAAGGTTGCAAACAAATATCTCTTTTTTCCCATCATTGTCCCATTTCCTATCAATATGTAAACCCATACATCATTTTCAGTCATGGCATCAGCAAAAAATATTTAAAGGATTACCAGAACTTTTTAGAAGTACTGTATATCTTATTTTAACACTGGTCAAACAAATAAACCTTAAATTCCTTCCTTTTCTTTCTAATAATCTTCACCTTTAATACATAAAGACATTGTGATAGGATTCAATCTCCATTTTTTTTGTTTTTCCATCCCAAAGATTTCTTCAAGGCTTTTGCAAACCACTTTTGTAAATCCAATAAAAAGTCTTTATCCAGGTGATTTTCTTGTATTTCCACTTTATGTGTTTTTTCTGCCTTCTAATTCAGCTTTTTTTTTATTTTCCAGTATTGTGGATTATGAGCTGGTCAAAGTTGTTTAGGATAGGGAGTCATATAAATCTTATAAATAAATAGTTTTTATGCTGCACTCCACAAGCCCAGATGCAAAACCCAGCTAATTTTATATACCACCTTAATAATCTTCCTATTTTTGTTATATTGCAACTATTATTTATATATTACTAACTTTTCATGTATTGCTTCTAAGACTTAGTTAATCCATATGCCTTTGTTAGCAAATTGTTATAGGCAAAAAAAAAAAAGCAATCCTCCATATGGTAAGATGGCCTTTCAGTCACCCCAGTTTCATTTTGCTTGGGGAAACAACTTCATTTTGTCTGAGGAAAACCTGCTTGCTTATCACTAGAAGAAAACTATTGCCCACATTTCCTCTTATAAGAAATACTTCAATCCTTCTGTGAAAAATGCTGTGAATGATCATGCCTGTTCAGAGCAAATTAATTACTTGCCAGCACACTGAACACAAAGCCCAAGTGCCAAGAGTAGACACACTTGCAGGAAAGATGAGATAGAAACATATGATCGTGTGTGAAATCCAAATATATATTCGGTAGTGAAACAGCTACTATCTTCCACCTGCTCTCAGCTCAGTCATGCATTTCACCACCTACTGGATCTCTGTCATTGTAAGGACGGAAGCATCATAAATAAGAATGACTAAGTGTTAGGAAGAGGGAGCCAACTGATTTCTTTCCCCCCTTGTCCCATCTGCAACCTTGAATATAGTTGGAAACCAAGTTGTCAGCTTATACATAAAAAACCATACCCCAGCTTGTACAGAAAGCAGATTATATGACATTTTTCACAGCATATAGGTCTGCATTGTCATATACTATGGTTGAGATGATGTTAAAGATCACAGGGAATGGTGGCTGGAGCATGATTCCAGGGATTGTGTTAATATGGACAGCTGAGGAGAGTGAATGCAAAAAAAGGTCATGCAATGGCAAGCAACATATACTAAAATCTCTCAGTGCCTGGATACTTATTTTTACATGCTAGACATGTAAAAAAAAATTCCCCAGATTCTTTCTGATAAATCTGTTCCCTCTTAAAACAAAAGAGATATATAAAAACTGGAACTTCTGGCATTTCCCATAACTTGAGTATTATAGCATGCTATAGCAAGAACAAGGGACACAGTGGCTCAGTGGCTAAGACGCTGAGCTTGTCAATCAGAAAGGTCAGCAGCTCAGCAGCTCAGCAGTTCGAATCCCTAGCACCATGTAATGTAACAGAGTGAGCTCCCATTACTTGTCCCAGTTTCTGCCAACCTAGCAGTTTGAAAGCATGTAAAAATGCAAGTAAAAAATAGGGACCACTTTGGTGGGGGAAGGTAACAGTGTTCCCTGCACCTTTGGCATTGAGTCATGCCAGCCACATGACCATGGAGATGTCTCCAGACAGTGCTGGCTCTTCAGCTTTGTAACGGAGATGAGCACCACCCCCTAGAACCGGAAACAACTAGCACATATGTGCGAAGGGAATCTTTTCCTTTAGCAAGAACGCTGTGCAGAGGCAGTCAAGCAATGCCTCAAGGGCACTGACATTTAAACTGATCCAATATCTTCCCAAAAGAGTCTTTTTAAATATCCTTCATAACTATCTTAACCAAATTACTATTCCCAAATTAAAAAGGGCTTTAACCTTGACATGGGTTCAACCTGATTCCTTCAGTGGTCTTAGAGGTGGCATCCCAGGGAAATCACCTTCTTGTTTTTATTACACTGTCCATGCCCACCTGACCTTTTTAACCTTACCCCTAATTAAATGATCTTGGTCATTCTGACAAGTTGTGCATAAAACTTTTACTTTTAAATTCAAAGGATTCCTTTACCTTAAGTGTGGCCAAATTTGATCATGTTGTACAGTATGTAAGAAGTGCAGCAATTTATTTGATTGTTGATTGGTTATCTAATCAATTAATGAGTATCAGTTTTCTATAGGTAAAGTGTTTCATGGAGTGACCATTGAAAGCAGTAAATTTCCACTTCTTCCACTAAAAGCTCTTAAAGTCTTTACATTGTCTGTAATTTATAAGTAGAAAGAAAGATTCATGAGAAGCAAATGGATAAAACACCTCATTTCTCATTCCCCCCACTAACTACCAAATATTTCAAAATATTGTACTTGCTTTATGTTTCCCATTCAAACTAGAAATGATATTTATATTCTCTATATAACACAGTTGAATGCTATTGAACCAAAACTCAATTGTCTCGGACCACGTGTCATTTACCTATGGGCAGACAGATATGAAGAGTCCAACATATTTGGAGGACAAATAGTTGCCCCCACCTATAAAAAGAGATCTGATAATTAAGTCTATTATGCATTATTAATTATACCAGTATACTTCAGAGATACTGATATCAAAAAGGCTTCCAGGAATACAAACAACGTGAAGGAAGATATTCATTTGAAATGTGTTAATATTTATTTTTCACCATACATTATAGTCCAAGTTTTCAAATGTTTTCAGATTGCAGATATATGCTTTTTTAATCTCAATAGAACCCATTTAATTCAAGGTGGCTTCTAGACATAACAAGAATTGTGAAATAAGGGTTTCAGTAAGAGAGATTGCCATTCAAATGCCTACATTCAAAATAGAACTTCAGATAATTTTGTTGAAGGCAGACTGTGTTCTGATTGTTTCTGTTACTTATAAAATCTGTTGAACTTTCACATTTTTCCGAAACCTGAATCCAGTTAAGAATAAATGTTGGGTCATCAGTCTAGCCCAACTGACAATGATCATTTCCATCTTGAACCATGGCCAGCCATTTTCCAAGTTAGTCCAGTGATAAGCAAGTAGACTACTTTAGGCCAAGCAAGTCTTGCAGCTTATGAGGCATGTTAAGGATGGCCGTGCCCAGAGAGAGACAGGGCCAGGCTAAAGTGGCTGGGTCCAGAGATAGCTTTTCTGTCCAGTGTGCTTCCCATTCATAGCTCAGTCAACAGCCAACCATTCTGAAGAAGGTAAAAGAAATGATGATGCCTTCTCCATTGATTTGTTTTGATACCCATATTTCTGATGAAATAAAAAAGTAGATAAATATTTTCTCAATCAATGTTGCATTTATACTTACTGAGAGTTTACTGCTGAAAATTTCAATCCTTAACTATGCAATCCTACATGTAACAACACCACAACAATCTTTACTAATTTGGTGCAGACTCTAAAATTATTGAATATAGGAATATAGTTATATGCAGATCACGTCAGAATTAAAGTCTTACTAAATCTGTATCACGTTCTCCCTATTTTTATTCTTTTTTGTAGAACAAATTAGTTTAGAGAAAATGTGATTTCAGCATATTTGTCAGCTTGTTCTGATCATGCAAGAATTGGAATACATTTACAGTTATTACTGACTGTATTTTTAATACAATCTGAATTATGCTGACATCATTTGCTAAAATAGTGGTCTTTTCTTATCTTTTTTTTGATAACTGGAGTCTTGTTTTTATGCATCAGGCAACCAGTTTTCCCCATCTACTCCTTGCTAGGATTGCAGTTAACCTATCCAGAATTAATGTGAGAAATGTGAATCTGTAATATATTATATTGAAACCCTATCAAATTCCAGAATAATTTTATCCCTTTCATTTTAAAATCCACTTTTGTTCTATAATGGTGATAAAAGGCTGCTTATTTAGGATGCATAGGGAATCTCCCTTTACAGCTGCATTATTTGCTTTCAGATTATTGCATTGATCTAGAAATGGGAAGAGTGAACTCAAACTGTTCTGTTGAGCCAAACATGTATGTGCTGTCCAGCCAGTGTATGGGAATTGGACAGTTATGTAGCAATTGTGAGCTGTCCCCTTAAGGGAATGCATCATGGTAAATACAGTTAAGGTATCCTGGGAAATATAGTCCATATCACGTGACCACATCTGTAATGCTGATTGGTCACTAAATTGACCCTCGATGGGTTGGAGGAGGTTTCCTCACTCTTGGCTGAGCTCACGGACTTGTGGTAACTGTTCTACTTCTATCACTATGATATGAGGGAAAAAGGATAGAAGACAACCATCTTTTTACCTACAAGACAGATATGCAAAGGATTGGTCAGTAAAGAAGAACTTCATCACAAATGTGAGTTATGAGGATACCTGATGGAAAATAATAATAAAAGTACTTTGTTATGGATGTTTTGTTGAGTTTATCTATCTGCATCTGCACAGAAGACAAATCTACCACTGTACAGAATACAGAATGTGTCATGTTTTTATTTTGTTCAGAGCAGAAACAAAGATGGCTGATGTAGATTGTGGGGGGGAATCATAAATCAGTTATACTAAGCCTCCCAATTCCCCTTCCCTTTCTCCAAGCTTCCCCCAGCCATGCAGGGAAAAATGAGTGGATTACTGTATAAAATATTTTTTATTGGCCAAGTATGATTGGACACATAAGGAATTTGTCTCAGTGCATGATTGTTGTCCCCAATTCAGGTCTGACCCTGGTGCCAAAGCCAATGATAGACGCCAGACATGTGGTGCAGGTTTTCTGATGGCTTTTTATTGGAGTACTCCAAGGAAAAGGGCTCCTGGTAAAATGCCAAGAGCCAGGAACAAAGGATTGAGTAAGTTTTATACATTTTCACTAAAAGAGAAGATAGGACAAAGTGAGATAATAATATCTAATAAACATTTTAGTAATAATTCTACAATTTGTTCTATTGGTCTCTAGATGTCCCTATTCCCAAGTCTTGGCTAATGAATGTCCTAGGAATTATCTAATACACATTTGATTTGCTGCAGGCCTAACTTTTAGCTGAAGTCTGCAAGTTGGCTAACTCGTGTTACTTTTAATCAGCTTTCCAATTAGCCGGGATTGTTACAAGATTTACACATGCTTATCTCCTGTGGATAAGCATTCTTTGTTCTTGCCAGACACACTCCACAATTTCAGGCTTCCTGATTTACTTTCAAGTGTGTGCCATGACCTGGCTTTATTTTAGCAGATGGTCCATCATAAGCTCACATTGAAAAATAATAAGATACCAATAGGACAAGATAATAGTAAAGATGAGAAGAAAAGCTGCATAAATACTGTGCCTAAATTCTTACTCCAGGGGTGTCAAACTCAATTTCATTGAGGGCTGCATCAGGGTTCTGTTTGACCTCGAGAGGGGAAGGTGTGACCAAAATGGGTGTGGCCCACTCAATGTCACTTGTGTCGGGGGGGGGGGGTGCCGGTGGTGGCCCGAGCACTCTGCCAGGGAAAACAGGCTCCGGAGCTTCATTTTTTGCTGGCACACGACCCTCCTGAGGTCCATTTTTCACTGGCAGAGGCACCAGGGGCCAGTCCTTTGCTGTTTCCAGGGTGGCCCCATAGGCAAGATCTCAGCACCCCATGGGCCTTTGACACCCCTGTCTTACTCTATGCAGAAAATGCCAGGTTTAGAGGACAAAATCTTAGATTGTGATACAGGGAGGAAGACTTTGACGCCGCTTTTCAAGAGTAATTAGGGCCCTTTTTGACAATAACATCAGTTAGCTCTGTACAACCTTCTGGATTTGAAGAATAAAAAATGCAATGTGTATATAGCACATGGCTTCAACTTTTTAAACCCACTGCAGCTTTTCCTGGAATTCTATGACTGCTATTCCTAGCTGTGGCGCCATTCCAAGCAGCATGGACACATTAGCAGCATGATGGGTTAGCTGGCCAGAGTCCTCCTGTTTCCCTTGCTGCACTACTAAGAGGCCTTCTCCGAATGCCTGTGTTATGAAATGTTCTCCCGTGGTGTAAAGGTTTCTGTTGTGCAGTCTGCAATTTTCATTGCCAGCACCAATTTTTATACAGTCCTGAGTACTTTAAGGTCACTGCCACTAAGATGTAGGAAAAAAAAATTTTTAAATTGTATATCCTGCTTAGGAGGGTGTCAAGATACTGGATGAAAAAATCTCAAAATGGCTTATCCAACATTCCTCATGTGATTGACAGCATAAATCATTCTCTGACCTCTGCTTCATCCTTCACCAAGTATCACCTGATTATTGGTAGCTGCAAATGCAAGTTATGACTCACTTGCCTGGTGCTATTTCAGATGATCTCAGCATCTATTGAGGAGATATTACGGTATAACTGCAGAGGAAAATTCATTTTAACTATTATCTGGTGCAGGTGTCACAATATTGCATGAAGTCCAATCTGTTGCTAATTAATTATTTGAGCGTAATTGGATATATTCTGATTTTCTACATATGTTGAATATTTCAGTGGTGTACCTCAGCACTGTGATAATTTCCTTCTCTTATCCATCTCAGCTATTATGGCAATACCTTAATTGCATTAAAAGTTGTTTTGAATTAGAATTTCTAAAAATACACTTGTTTTGAAAATTGTCTCCTAGGAAATAAGAGGTCCTGAAGTTGTGTTCTTGCACTTGCAAATGAGATAAGGCACCCCAAAGATTGTTGGTTCCTTCTAGCCCACATCAGTGCCCCCCTTTTAATTGGCCATACTGCATGTTTCTGCAGAAAACGTTGCATCAAGACCCCCAAAGTCGTCTCTCTCCATCATCTGTATCATCTTTCCATCTTTCAGGTTCCTTTTGGTCAATCTTATCCACTATCTTGCTTACACATGATTTATAATTTGTTTGTTATATGACTTTGGGATACTAATTACTTCAGTCGTACCGCTTTCATTTTAAATAGCATCATACTAGAGAAAATAAATTTGTCTCTCAGAAGAAGTGTTCGTATTTCTTTGGACATATTTAAACAATTCTTTCTATGGGGTTCTAACCCTTCAGTAGGAATTGAATTCATGGACCATTGCACTAGTCTAGATGACTATATACAGTACATTTGATTTAGGAGCTCTCCAGGCCCGGCTGCTTAACAATGTTACAGAAAAGGATATATAGATTCTACTGGACATATAGTCCACCTTCCATTCAATTTTTAGAATAGAGATACAGTTATATCATTATGTCATATCCCCATGTGTTCAGGAATAGCAATATAAGATGAAAGTGGCCATATGTTGCCTCCTGGTGGTCAATATAAATACAAATATACATGACATATACAATGTAAAACTTAGAGAAGTTGCTCCCACTCACACTGGGGAGGGGCATGTAAAACCTTATGTATGGAGAAATGACATAAGGTAGTATCTATTATCTCTTTCCTCTAGAATTAAGAGAAGATAGACAGTATACACCATTCTGAGATGTTTACGCTAGGTAAATATACTACATTGTTTTCAAGATGCTCACAATTCAGTTATTTTATGGTCTGCTACATATTCTTTCCAAATATTGATGTCAGATGAGCAGACTGTAGTTTTCTAAAGCTTTTCTCCTTTTTGAATAAAAGGTCAATATTTGCTCTTCTTCAGTTATCTAGCATTTATTCACTCCTGTAAATACATATTCCTTGACCATGTTTCTATGTATGTCAGTGAGGGAAAACTATTCAGGCTCACCATGTCAAAAATATCTTGACTTTGCTGGTGTACCACCACCGCTGCCCTCGCGAACAAAAAAAGAACAATTATTTACACGTTCATTTATTATTTTACAAAATACAGTCCAATCATGTCTGATGCCATGTATTATATAAAGAAACATCAAATCATTTCAAACCTGAAACATGGATAAAACTCATTTTTGGGGAGTCCAGAGGTTGTGCAAAAGCATACCCCATTCTTGTGCAGGCTCCAAAAATCATGCAAAAACAGGGTGTGCTTTTAAGAATAGCTGTCATCAGGTGTTTGGTGTGTCACACCAAATATAGTGGCATGCCATCTTTGACACATGTGTCATAGGTTTGCCACCGTAGATCTATTTCAAGGTTTCATCTTTCCCACGAATGAAGGTGAATATATGTGTTATCATGGTTCCAAGTAATGCTCCTGAACCAATTCAAGACTCTGAGGCCTTGGCTTCCTCAGAAATCCTGTGTATTGGGTACATCATATTGGCATGGTCAGGTCTAAAACCAACACTGAGTAATTCTCACATTTTTGGTATAATTAAAGATTATATACTGTTTCACATACACTTCTTGTGTGACACAGGTCACGATAACCAACCAAGCAGGTGATAAACTTCTTAGCACTCCCTCCTGTCATTGCTAGGGCATGGTGATTTGGCCTTGGTTCTCAGAAGCCTTATCATTGTTATGTCTGGCAGATTGGAGGAAAGCATTCTACATGCCATAAGTTCCACTCTCACCCCACCCCACTCCCCATAAGTATGGCAACTAAGAAACAAAGCAAAAAAAATATGACTTCAAAGTTGTTTAGAGAGTTGACATGTGTCCCAGGATAATGTTGCAGGATCCAATCTGTCACCAGGACCCTCTGTTTAGAGGTTTAGTCATCTTTCATCTTTCTCCTTAATTCTGGTCTTCTTGTTGGGACAGATTCTTTTTGTTGGAAGTACCAAAATAGGAACTTAGTACCTGTCTTTACTTTCCAGCTTGTTGACATTCACTGTGCCACTGGTACATAGATTCTTTTTCTTTTATTCTGAACTTGGAAGCTTTTTTTTTTGTTATCTTAGCATATTTTGCAAACTTCAGATTATTTTGAGCTTCAGCTTATCAGATACTTCTTTTTACAATTCTGGATTAATTGTTTGTATTCTTGGTGCTCTTGCCTTCTACTAAACGTGTCAGTTTTGTTTTTATATTTTCATTAAGCTTTTTCTATAGCCGTGGTAAATTCTTTTGCTATGCTCCATTTTTATTTCTCAGTGGAATTGTTTGCAATTGTGCTTTTAGTGTTTTCCTTTTTAAGAACTCCCATTTTAATTGAATCTGATTGTATGAGTGGCAGAGGTAAAAAATGGGGAAAAGACCCAGAAAACCTATGCAAATATAGACAATACATTAGGGGTGGTCAACCGTTTTAAACAGATGTTCAGAGTGCATAGGAGCACAAATATCTGCATTTCTTTCAAGCAATTATTCCTAAGAAAAAGACATGGCTGCTTTAAAGCATCTTTTCAGAATTGGTACACAAATCACCAGCCTTTGGAGAAGTTCCAGAACTGTATTTTACAATGCAATAGGTCACTGAAGTATCTGGGGGTAACACTGGACAGGTCACTAACCTTCCAACAACATCTGGAAAAAACAGTTGCAAAAGTGAAAAGCTGCAACCATTTACTAAACAGACTGGCTGGGAATATCCTGGGGTGCTGATGCTTACACTCTACGAACAACAGTTTTGGCTTTGATATATATTCCACAGCTGGATATTGTGCCAGCCGGTGGCTTCAAGAACCCACACCCAAATGGTCAATGACCAACTCCACCAGACGTGTATCATCTCTGATACATTGCTTCCCACACCTATGCACTGATTGCCAGTACTTAACAATATCATACTGCATACTGCCCCACATTAGAAGCAGAGGTGGGCTGCACTTTCATTGGCAAGAGGTTCGCTGGTCGTGAGCATGCTGCTTTGGGTCTGAAACGCAGCTTCAAAGAGGCAGCTAATTAACTCTGGCAGCTTCGGTGAGTATAGCAGGGCTGTGCGGAATTTACCTGGGCAGCTTGAGTAGGGGAAAAGTTAGTTATTTAGGGAAAGTAAGCACAAGGATGGGTGGGCAAGCCTAGCCAGAGTTCACAGCTAGGGGTTCGCCCAAACCTCGCTGACCATCCAGCAGCCCACCACTGGTTAGAAGACAACAAGCTCTCATTCGGCTGTGGTCAAGGATGCTGAACAACAAGGCCCTTCCAAGACAATGCACAGTCCATCACAAGATTGAAATCCCATAGGCCAACAAGGAAAATAGTTGTTTACATAGCATCAACCCAGTTTAACCCCGAGAATGCCTGCAGAGAGGAATGGTCCAAGGTACCTTCTTGTGGCTTGACTATTAGTGATCCCCCTACCAAGCCACCTGGGTTTGGTCTGCCTTGCTCTGTCTAGATGAAATGAGTTAGGTGTGATACTGGAAGACGCACCTCTGCCCTGTATCAGTGGGGATGGAAAGATTCTCCCTTGTTGATATTGTGGTGCTGATACACAAACTATTAAACATATTGTACAAGATTGCCCACGACGTGCATTTTCTGATTCCCTAGAAGGTCTCATGAAGCAACGCCAGAGGCAATTGCCTGGATAGCTCAATTGGACATTCAGTTAAGAGGCCACTACCATATACCCATATAAGTTTTGTATATAATTACACAGATTGTGTGTATATGTTTACTTCTGTCATGTTCTCATCATATGCTAAATAATAAGAACTGAATATATAAAGGTAAAAAAGCGAGAATAAAGTTAAAGCTTTTGCAAGATGCTAGAATTAGAGGAGGTTTTGGTCTGCCTAATTGGGAATTGTATTATCAAGCTGCAAGTTTGATGTGGGTCAAAGAATGGATAACATTAAGGAAACATAGGTTGTTGACACTAGAAGGGCATGACTTGCTGTTGGGTTGGCATGCTTTTTTATGGTATAAGGGAACTAAAACACAGGGTTATTTTAGAAGACATTATGTACGGGAGTCTTTGTGGTTAAATTGGGAGAAGATAAAAAGACAATGTTATTTGAAAATTCCAGTTTGGTTATCGACCATTGAAGCATTTTCCTATCCTATAATTTACAAGAAGGAACAAACAGTTAGATATGGGGAACTTTTGGATGAAAAGGGTGAACTTAAATCGATCCAAAACTTAGAAGAACAAGGTATAAGGATGAATTGGTTTTCATATGCACAAATACACTCAAGGTATGATGAAGATTCTAAAACGGAGGGATTTTATGATAAACAGACTGATTTAGACAAGATCTTGATGGGTACTGATGAGAAGGTGATTAAAAAATTATATGGTTATTTACTGGGAATGAAATTAGAGGAAGAACAAGTCAAAGAAACTATGATTGTTTGGGGGAAGAATTTTGGATATGGGATTGATTTGGAGAAATGGCAGAAATTGTGGTCTCAAAATTATAAAATGACAATGTCAACAGCATATAAAGAAAACTTGTATAAGATGTTTTACAGGTGGCACTTTCCTCCGACAAGAATAGCAAGAATGTTTAAGAACAAATCTGAAAAATGTTGGAAATGTCATCAGATACCCGGCTCGTATTACCATATGTGGTGGACTTGTGAGGATGCTAGAAAATATTGGACTATAATTCGCATGTGGTTGGAAAAAATGACAAAGAAACATATAGATTTGAAACCAGAGATCTTCTTATTGGGAATTTTGCCTGATATATATAGTAAAGATTTGAAATACCTGATTGTAAATGTATTAACAGCGGCCAGGATTGTATTTGCTAAAAATTGGAAGAATGAGAAAATACCATTACAGGAAGAAATTATTAAGAAAATATTGGAATGTGCTGAGATGAGCAGATTGACATTTGAAATTAGAGAGCAAGAGGATAAACAATTTTACGAAATTTGGGATCTTTTTTATAAATGGCTAGATGATAAAATACGATAATAGAATATTTAGAATGCTAGAGAGTAAGGATTATCTTTATTTTGTCATTATTTTGCTATTTGATATTATATTTATAAAGGATTTTTTAGGATTGATTTGATATGACTAGATGATTTGTTATAGAGTAAACTGGTTTAAAGTATTGTTAGCTCATTAAGCATAAATGATTAAAAATATAGTCAAAAAATTCTTTTTTTAGTGATATTAGGATATATAATTTTGGATTGACAATATGAGTTGTTATGTAACATAATTGTAATTGAGACTACAGAATGAATGCACAAAAATGATGAACCAACTGACACACTGGATGTACATATAAGATTTGATGTTTTTATGTTTTGTTTGTCTTGTTTGTTTGTAGAAAATTAATAAAAACTTTTTCAAAAAAAAAAAAAAGACCTGAATATATCATACAGCCCTATAAAAGCGACATTACATATTTATCAGATACACCGAGACTGTTGCCAAACACTAGTTTTCTCCTCACCTACCCACACAACCACCAACTACTACTTACTTGCTACAAACATTAATGCTTTTTTTTAACCTAAAACAGATGTTCCCTAGTATTTTGAGAAGGATGAAAATCTATATTTTGCTTTTCCCCTGCCCCCCTTTTTCCTTAATTTCTGTTTCCTTGTATTTTATCTTCCTTTGAAATTTAATAAAATCTTATTTTAAAAAAGATCCAGTATCTAACCAAAAATATTTTGCACCAGTACCAAAAGACAGCCCATCAAGGTCCATGTATAGAAGCTAACAAGAGTGGAATCCTATTTCATTCATTCTGGTAGTAGTCCAGGGTAAATGGCAGCACATTGTTGTTTTTCTATATCTTATTACCACCTAATGAGAAGGAAGGACTCCCTGGAGAAGAGCCTAATGCTGGGATCGGTTGAGGGCAAAAGAAGAAGGGGACGACAGAGAATGAGGTGGCTGGATGGAGTCAATGAAGCAATAGGGATGAGCTTAAATGGACTCCAGGGGATGATAGAGGACAGGAAGGCCTGGAGGAACATTGTTCATGGTGTCACGATGGGTCGGACACGACTTTGCAACCATTTTCTACCCCCACCCAGGATTTGCTCTAGTGCTAGGGCTGCCCTTACTTTAGCTTATTTGTCTCATCACTCATTTTTCTGCTGTCCCATTTTCAATAATCTAAAATTTATATTTTGCTTTGTTGTATTTCGTTGCCTGACTTTTCTTTTTCCTCACTACAGTTGAAAGAATTCATTTTTCTCACTTTTTTTGCTAAGTGTAACATTGAGATGATGAATTTCTCTCAATGACTCTTGACTCTGAAATCTAGAAAAAAATATTCTACTTTATTTCTTTCATACATAGGACAACTTGGTTCAAAACTATCTTGTATTTTTACTACTGAAGTGCCTCTATTCTCTCTACAAAATAAAGCTGGCCAACAATAGAAAGTTATAATGCCCAGAGATGGAATAAAAAGCTGTAATAAATGAACAGATGTTAGTTTCTTTAGTTTAGCTTTTGAAAAAGACTTTTTTGCATATAGTATATTATCCTGAATATTTTGAAATGTTACATGGGGAACTGGAGAAGGCAACTGGCAAGAGATAGAAAGAAAGCAGACTTGTAACTAGGGCACTGGTGGTGGGCTTTTGATTTGACAACAGCTGCAAAGGCTGCCTCTTAAATCTTAATTTTGCTTTTGTATTGAAGGAGCAGAAAATCAGATCAGGCAACAGAAATATAGGTGTAGCTCTATGGGGAAGAAAAGGATTTTCTTTCAGACCAAAGAAGAGAAGGGTTTGGTAGAAAATGTATTTATTATCAATATTTATATCCCACTTCATATGTTAAAAAAATTAAGACACTTCATAATTATAATTAAACACACCCTTTGTTCACACAGAGAGCTAGAGAAAGCACGGTTAGTTTATAAAACGGATATTCAGAATGAAAATTAATTTGAGAAATCTAGAAGGTTTGTTATAATTTGCCAAAATAATTTGAATGGAAGTTAATGAGGTGTAGGAGGAAAATTCATATATTATTTGGAATTGTTAGGAGGAAATTATTTGGTGCTGATATCACCTGTCAATTTGGTAGCCTTGTACAACTATTATTGCAGCAGTAAGTAAAAGCAGAGTCATAGTCTGGTATTTCATTCTGTCTTTTCTTCTGGTATTATAATCTACAGTGGGGAAAAAACCTTGCTTGTCACCATCTAATTCATCATCGAGTTTCCAATAGTAGCCAGGCCTATTACACTAGGGAAATTGCAAGTGAATGTGAAGTCAATATATTCTCCTGCTGTTCATCTTTGTTCCTATTTCAGATGTCACTTGCAGCTGAACATGGAAATTCCATTTTTCCTGAATGAGGAAAAATGCCTGAAAAGAGCGCTTTCTATGGGTGGAGCTAGAATGAAGAAGATAGAAAGAAATTTGGGTGAGGAAATAACGATCAGAGTGAGGAAGTTTCATGACAAGTGGGATGTATAACATGAAAAAACACTGAAACGACTCTTGCTACCCCAATCATTTGGAAGGCTTATTCAACCTTGAGCTTGGTCAGAATCGAACTCCAGACTGTGGGGCAGAGTTAGCCTGCAAAACTGCATTCTAACCATTGCACTACATGGCTCCTTATTGCTTAAACCAAAAGCAGAAGAGATGATCAAATATACTTGCAGTGACACATAAGAAAACTTTTTAAGAATACAAAATAAAAGCACCCTCCCCCTATTCCCAGCCAGTTGAAACATATCTTACCAGAGCTGCTCTTGTTTTTATATTTACTTGATAAGCTTTGTATGGGACTGTACTACATGTATCTAAAGAAGTTAACTGAGGTAAAGGGAAATAAAAACTGACTTTCCTGGCAAAGCCTTGGGGAATATTATTTGTACCGATGTTGTTATCACTAAATATTTTAGAAACTGCTAAATCAAATAAATAAATTTTTAAAAAATAAATTTTCTACACTGATCTCTCTGTTATAAACATGCACCAATCCAGTTGTATTTCAATAAAAACAGAGCACCTCCACAGTCTGAGATAAATGGCTTTGTCAGTGTTAAATTTTTAACTCCTCCATTGAATACAAACTCTTCAAATTCTCTAAATCTTCCCTCCCATTACATGCTGCAAAAAATCACACAAAAGCCTCCTTTGAAAAAATAATAATAATAATTCAAAAGCTCTGAAGAAGTATATTTGTGAAAGGCGGCTGCGCAGGTGAATCCCAACAGGTGAGAGTGCTGCATCAGTTGAATTGCCAGTTGCATATTAACTTCTTTGCATCTTTTTTTGCATGCAATACCCGTCCTACACCCCATCGGTTGGATAAACCAGTTGGAGGTGGGGTGGGGGGAGATGCAGCCTGCTCGGATGCTGTCTAGTCTCCTCCTTTTAAAACGCTGTTTTATACAGTGCAGGTTTGGGAGAGTTGGTGAAAATGGGGCCTCGAGATCCTGCGGCTCCTAAAGCCACAATAATCCGCAGAGCCTAATACATAAAAAGAGGCCACGAGCCAGGAGAAAAGAAACTTGTGACGCTTCCTACATGCAGACGACCGGCGCCGTCTAAAGCAGGATTCTTCTCCGAACTATTTTTGAATTCTGTTCCGACGCGCCGGGCTTCCTTCTGCACAGCAAGCGTGCAGCCGGTTTCCTAGTAGTACCTCCGCTTAACCCTCCTTCCAGGGAAAAAGGGAGCCGAGGCTTTCCTGGGGTGCATTTTCCATTCCCATCCGCTCAATTCAATCAAACCCGGGGGGGGGGTGGCGGGGGGAGCCAGCCACGCGATCCTCCTTCTCTGCCCCCCTCGCCGCCGTAGGCAAGACTGCCGCAGTAAGCAACTTCATTCCAGCCTCCCGGGTTCAAAACCCAAATAAAAGCCCCAAAGGCCGGCGGCGGCGTGTGACGCCCTCCACCCCCCCTCGCCCCTCGGGACTCACACCCGCGCGAAGGTGACCTTGCAAGAGGCGGCGGCGGCGGCAGCAAGTGACCCGCACTCACTGCACGCCCATCTTCCCCCTCCGTTGCCGCAAACCTCCTCGAGACCTGTCAGCAGCGCTCACCTGGTAGCGGAGGAGAGTGTCGGGCTCGTTACTCTCGGCAGGCATGGCTGGCTGGCGCCGAGCTAGCAGGTGGCTCCGTTCGGCTGGCGATTTCTCTCTTCTTGGCCCTTCTAGAAGCGGTCGGGGGAGCGGCGGCTAGCCGCGGAGTCACGGGCGCCCGCAGCCCGCCGCGCTCCTCGGCTCCATCTCTCCTCCAACCGATCCTGGCCTAGAGGCGTCAGGCTTCTGGGATGGAGAGGCTGGAGGCGTGGAAGGAAAGAGTCCGGGAGGATGCTGCGACGGGCGGAGGGCAAGGAGAAGGCTGCGAATGACGAGGGGACGCGGGAGAGCCGAGGAAAAAACGAGAGCATTGCTATGGGTGGGTCGGTGGGGAGAGGGAGGGGCGCAAGGTAAGGCGAGGAGAGCGGGAGTGGGGAGGGGCGAACGGCATGAGACAAGGGAGGAGGAAATATGGAGGGCGGGAACCAGCTGAGAGGAAGAAGAGGAGGAGGGTTGGGTGGGGTGAGGTGAGGTGAGGGAGCGAGATAGACGCGGGAAAGGAGCTGACCGGCAGAAGGCGAAGCAGAATCAGGAAGAAAGGGGTGAGGACAAGAGAAAGTCTTTTAAATTTTCTATTCAGAAAACAGGTGTGTCTCTGTTCATCCCCTCCCCGCCCCCCACCTCAGCATGACATACAGAACCTGGTCTGAGGGAAGCAAAGAAATTAATTTGTTTTTTTCAAAACATCTTTATCAAATCCAACTTTCATCATTCCCCATTCTTTCTGTACTTCTTTCCTCTTTCCACTCTTATCTATCTCTTGTATTGACTTCCATCTGCCTTTCTTGTAATTGCTGCAGGTGAAGCATGATTTCAAAAATAGCACAAAATAGTGGGTACTTTATCAAAACTTTCCCATAACTCAGATCTTTCTCTCACTAATAGTAACAATAGTTTTACTGGCTCTTTCCCTCCGTGCTCCCAGTCTTTCTATCTTATTTATTGATTGATTGATTTGATTTGTCAATCGCTTGCAAGATACAGGTATAAGAGTAAACATAGTTTTGAATGCATGAGATGGATATGTATAAGAAAAATAAAAAAGAAACAATAGGACAGGGACGGTAGGCACAATTGGTGCGCTTATGCATGCTTATCTTGCTAACATCTTTGGGCCAAAACAAACTGGTGAAATCGGAGGAGATAACCTGAATTATATTCTCAGCATTTCTAAACATGTTTCAGTGCACTATCTATATGATCATTTTGATTAAATATGCACATATTCTCAGAACACAGTGAAAAACATTAATATTCCTTTATTGTGTTAGTTACTTTTTTATCATATAATTTTAGTTTCCTGTTTTCAATTTTGAACACAATAAAAGAAGAATATACAAAAAATACAAGTCCCCTGATTTATCTGAGGAGCTGAAGTAAAAGGAATTTTAAAGTCAAGGAACTGGGTTTTGTAAAAGTGAAGATAAAAATCAATTAATTAAAAAGAGTAAACATTAAAAAGAATGACACCAAGTAATCTTTGGAATCAAGTAATCTTGTTCTCTTTTGAAAAAATGTTTTTTTTTTTTAAATCTGAATGACTCTTGCATGTGGAATTAATTGACAGAGTGGATTCTGCATCCATAAATGTTTTTAAGGGAATGTCACCAAATGCTCAAAAGAAAAAATAGTTTTGAATGGTCAGGGAAATGCTCTGGATGGGATCTGGAGATATTCAATTCATTATTTTGTATAAAATAGGCAGTCACTAGGTCATACAGGAGAGCCAGGTTGATGTAGTGTTTAAGACACCAGGATAAAAGCCAGAATAATATGAGTTCTAATCCTCCCTCAGGCACAAAGCTGGCTGGATGACTGTGGACCATCAGTAGGCGAGGAGTGTGTGAGTTGTTAAACAAGGGCCTCACATGACCCCAATTTCCAACTTCCTAATGGCTTCCACATTGTGGGAAGTTATCAGGGAACATCGGAAATCACAATCATGTGACCACTGGGATGCTATAATAGCCGGAAATCTGAGGACCCATTGTAAGAAACTAGCTGAGATGGCTAAATTGATTTCTTTGATACAAGAAAAGACAACATCTACATTTAACTGGAAAACTTTATAGATTTTTTGTGTAAAACAAAAAAAATGAACATGTTTTGTGGTTTTGAAGATTAGGCAGGATGAATTATGGAAAGAAGAGAGATAATGTGGTAACCATAGAGTAAGTGGTAAATTTATAATTGTACTTATAACTGCTGTAAAAAAGATTGGAAGCTACTTCTTTGTATCTTTTTTTCTTCTTTTCTATTTTTCTTTTACTTTTTTGCCCTTTCTTGCATTTTCAGTTTTCTCTTTAAAATGTTCTAACAACTCTGGATGCAAAAATAAAAAAAAACCTCAGAAAGTTCTGCTTGCCCTGAAAATCCTGGGATTTTCCAACATTTTTGAGACATGATCATCAGAAATCACAAACCATTTGCACCAGCTGAGCCATCATCTCTTTTTTACTTTGTCATCCTTTACAATCTACCCTCTCTTTGCTGATCATCTCTCTATGTGACCAGCATTTGTCTTCCAATGGACAAAATCTTAATTGGCTTTTTAGCATGTTATAAGTAAAACAAGTTTGGTATTTTAACATCTAATAAACATTTTTTTTTATTTTGGACTGTAAGAAATATTATTTTGGACAGTAAAATACTGGAGTGATATGAGTTAATGCAATCGGAACCGTTAGATTTCAGATCCATATTTTCATGAGTCAAGAATTGTTAATAATGATGTGCTAATGGAAAGAGATACATGTTTGCCACTTGAGAATACTATGGCAAGATAAAGCAGTGGCAAAGAATAGCAAATGATGCCAGCTTTTGAGTACAAATGTTCAATACCAATAAAACAGGTCAGCACAATCTCTCAATCCTGCTGTCACTCACAATGATGCCCAGAATGTGGGCAGAAGTCAAGGAGAAACATTTTTTGAAATCAAGCACACAGGTGGTCCTCAAGTTACGATGGTTTATTTAACAACAGTTCAAAATTATGACAGCACTAAGAAAACTGACTTACAACCCCATTGTCAGAGTTTTGGGTGCTTGGCAATTGGTTGGCATTTATCATGGTTACAATGTCCCATGGTAACATGATCGTGGTTTGCGATCTTCCCAGCCAACCTCTGACAAGCAAAGAGAGAAGCTGAATTTACTTAATGATCACATCGTTCACTTAATGATTGTGGTGAAAATGGTCATAAATCGGGACCAGTGATGTGATGAGTCACTTAATGGCTGCATCACTTAGCAACCAATATTCTGGTCCCAATTTTGATTACAAGTCAAGGACTATACCTGTATAGTTTTCAAAGTGATGATTCATGACTTTAAATACAGAGAACACCATCTACAAACAATAAATGTAATTCCAACTTGGAATCAGGCTGTTTGGCTATATTTATCGTTATTAGATTGTCAAGAGCTTAAAACTGTTATTAGACATCTCTTTATTAATCTTGCCATCTCTGTAGGATATGAAAAAGTTCCTTCAAAATTTGGAACTCCCTGTTGTAAGAGATCAGGCTAAGAGCATCTCAGTCATTCTTCTCATAAACGAAATATTATTTATGCTTTCTGATGGATTAGGTAGCTCTCTCCATGGGGTTTAAATTGGCTTGCTCCATTTTATTTACGTGTTTCTAAATCTTATGCCCTAAGCTTTAAACTGTTTTTCTATCATTTAATGTTTTATTTAGTAATTCAGTGATTTTATTGTTGTTTGCATTTTATTCTTTTTTTTTCCTTTTTCCTAATTCCTTTTAACCACCTTTGATGCTATTCTTTAGTATAAATAAAATGGATCAGAAATGAAACCGAGTGTGTGAAAAATTGTTTAAGAGAGCTACATGAGACTCCCTAGGAGCTACATGCAAACTGTTTGACTGAGATCTTTGGGAGAAGATGTACAAATGAAGTGGTCAAAATATATAATGGATTGTCTTACTTCACAGACTAACAATGTCACGTTGAGCTTGCCTGTTAAAAATATCTTGATGCTGATAGACAGATATGTTGGAATTCTATACAGGCCAAAGTGCACACCTATTTGGTCACTATTCTCAATCTTTTAGTATATATAGCTATGAGCCAATCACATCACTATAGTTGCATGTACAAAACATTCCCAGTGACGAGCATAGTTGCCAGCCTACTGATCCCCTGTGTCGTTCTTTCTGTTGTGGTTGCAATCAATAGAATGCTATTGCACATTGGTGCAGTTGTTAAGATAAATGAGTGAATATGCTGGTTGCATAGCTTAATTAATTTTTGTAGGATCTATATCTTGTTTTCCTCCAAGAGTTCAAAATAGCATATACCGTATTCCTTCCTCCGGGTTTTCTCACAGCAAAAGCAGAGCAAATAAATTGGAGTGAGAAAATATTTCCATGGTTGAGGCAGGATTTCAACCCTATAATAATACTTCAATAGGCCCAGCTATATATCATGATAATTATAATTATGATTTATATTGCATGTAAAGATGCAAGTCACACCAGCAGAATCATGGTACTAGGAATTTAACTTCAGTTCTGTACATGTTTTCCCATCAGCTTTTTATATCAGTTTTGTTAAAGGTACATGAAATGCAATTACCTGTTTTTGGTACTTTTGGCCTTCAGATAACTTGATGTTCAATGAAGTACAAAATACATGGAACATACATGTATTTTGTTGGGGAGGGGGAACATTGAAAAGCCTTAAACTTCAGATATCATCCTTGTTTAGTGTTGTATTATTATCAAATATTTAAATGTCATTAGACATATTTTAGTTTTGATCTATATTATGAAATAAAATTGCAATTGTGTGCCTGTTCAGAAGTAAGTTCATTAAGTTAGATTTGATTCTAGATAATATTTTTTACTATAAGATTTCATTCCAGTACACTATTAAAATGTCAACAGATAAATGTCAAGATTTATTTTTAATAGTCGTCGTTATTCTACCTGAGTCAGTTATCAAAGCAGCATGGAATGCATATGTTCCAGCAGCTTTAAATACCACACATTTTTGTTATTCCTCTAAGATTAAGCTTTGTGCTATGCTATTCTCATGAAATGTCAGATAAAAATCTATTAGTCATTCCTGGTAAGTCCAACAGTAGGACTGGCCAGATACGTTTTGCTGAAGGATGAGGTGGTGCTTGCTACCCAGATTTAACTGGCAATTAAATCTTATGTCATCATTAGTGACAGAGTAGCAGTTTAGGGAGCCCAAGGCTACCTGTTCAGCTAATGCCTCTCAACTTTAGATCTCCCTGCCATTCTCCATCCAGCTGTTCTGCCTGATTATTTTTCCTAATGGTAGTGCTAGTCCTGCCCATCAGTGCCATGGCAGTTTGTTAAAGTAGATTCCAATCCTTTCTACTCATTTCAACA
The DNA here is from genome assembly GCA_033807585.1 of Hydrophis major. Classification (NCBI taxonomy): domain Eukaryota; kingdom Metazoa; phylum Chordata; class Lepidosauria; order Squamata; family Elapidae; genus Hydrophis; species Hydrophis major. Next base: position 208,678,563 of record CM066329.1, on the reverse strand, counting down.
TGCTCTTACTCGATATGCAACCTTAAGATACTTGTCTTGCAAAATTCCTAAGAATAGGTGGTAGCTCATTATTGGTTCATTATTTCGGTTTGCTGTAATGGACACAGCTGGAGAGAATACATAACTGAAAAATAATCCAATATGACCTTAACCAGGTTTTCAATGAATTGCCACTGTTGCACAGCAGTGTGGAAAATGTATCAGGACACTCAGTAACCCATTGTCTTGTAGATGCTCAGCTTAGATAATAAATTTAAATATTTAGGTCTTCATCCTTAGCTCATATAGGAATCCAGATTAAAACACTGGCCACAGTAGAACAACTCCTTTGAAAGGGAGTCCATTACTCATTGGGGTAAATGGTTCCATTGTCCTGGAAAACTCTTAGAAAACTCCCAAGATTAAAACAGGATCTCTGTGGCTAAAACTTAAATCAATTGTTCATGCTGTATAGGATGACAGAGAATAAGTCCTGCCCTTTGAGATGATAGCATGGTTTTCTACAATTAAGGACACATTTTCTTACATCGTTTTTTATGGCTTCCAACTAATTCTGAAGGACTGCCTTCACTAGATCCTAGACCAGGGGTATTCAACTCGTGGCCGGCAGGCCAGATGTGTCACATGCTGGCCACACCCAGTTTAGTGAAGGTGGAAAAAGTCTAGATAGGTCACAATGCAGTGAGATTGACATCCCTGTCCTTGACTAACCTGCTCATATCTTTTCATGAGGGGGAAGGGAGGGAGGGAGAGAAAGAGAGAGCAAAGTTTGCCCTCTGCTGGTAAAGAGTCTCCACATCACCATCAGAATTTATTATGATTTGCAGGCAATACCAAGGATAATATAGATTCATAACTTGTAGAGTTGGCTTTGGGCAGGGGTGTCAAACTCAAGGCCCGTGGGACAGATCCAGCCTGCGAGGTGCTTAATTTTGGCCAGCGGGGCAGCTGTGGAAAAGGCAAAGGACTGGACTGCTGACGAAGGAAGTGCCTCTGCCAGCAAAAATGAAGGTTGGGAGGTCTGCATGCACCACCACCCCGAGCTCCGTTTTCAGTGTGCATGGCCTCCAGCAACCCACTGCAAGCGAAAATGGAACTCAATTTTCCATGTGCAGCTCCCATGGGCTTTCTTTTCACTGGCAGAGGGTGTCAGGGTTCCAACGAATCCACCCTCATTCAAATAAAAAATCTCTAGCCGCAGAGACTTTTGATTTGAATGAGGGAGAAAAGAAGAAGAAAAAGAAAAGAAAAAAATTGATTTATTGGAAGTGGCCATGTGGGCGTTAGTTGGGTGCAGCTGATACTAAATGATATCATACATTTCCCCCTTGACCCTGGTCTTCCCCCCACCCTGTGGATGTGACTTCTCCAATGGGACACATCCATCTCCAAGAGTCATCCATCATGCTCTCCAATAAACTTATTATGCTCCAACAACTTTGGGCTGCTGGAGTGATTATCTAGGCATTTAAGGAATGCCTTGTTTTTTTCCCCACTCCCTTTTTCTGGCAGCTAAAAAGACCAAAGGAGTATCTTTTTAGTTGACATTCAGCTCCCCTCGCTTCCTGAAGGTGACCTGTACAACACAAAAAGAAAACAAATTTATTACAGGTATAGAACTTAGGGTTGCAAATCCCCTCCCCCAGATTTGGTTGGGTTTTCTGCATGGAACCTCATCACGAGGCGATCAGCTCAGATGTTCCTACTCTTTACCCAAGATGCCTCTGATAAAGGATAGCCCTTCCACTTGGTTAAATATTGGAGTTGTCTCCTGTACCACCTCGAATCGAGGATTTGCTGCACCTCATAATGGGTTTGGCCCCCAATGACCAGGTGGTCTGGGGGTTCATGAGGTGGTGGTCTCAGGGTCGGTCCCACCACAGGTTTTAAGAGGCTACTATGGAATACTGGGTGTATTTTCCTTAGCAGTCGGGGTAACTTCAGTTGCAACATGACTGGGTTGATGACCTTTACTATGGGGAAAAGTCCCATGAACTTTGGCCCCAACTTCTTACTAGGGAGCCTTAACCGCAAGTACTTGGTGGATAGGTAAACCTTCTCCCCCACCTGGAATGGCCTTTGTGGGGCCCAGTGTTTGTCTGCCTGTTTTTTATAGCTCTGTGCCACTTTTGCCAGCACCTTTTTTGCATTCTCCCAAGTTGCTTTCAGTGTTGACTGAAGAGGGGGGATCTCTTGGATACTCAGGCATTGGGACAAAATACAACCGCTCACTACTTTGAAGGGGGTTAGTCCCGTGCTACTGTGAACAGCATTATTGTACACCAGGAAATACATAAATGCAGGTTGGAAAGATCAGCACCTTCCTAAGCATAACCATGCACTCCAAATATGTTGGTGTTATCCATTTTTCTCACCAAATTCATAAGAAAACTAACCCTAACCAAAAGTGGAATTGCCCCCCAATGGGATTTTCCCATGTATTTCCCCACAAAATGTAGATAAGGCAGGCTCAAAAAATCAGTGCCCGCCTAAGCATAACCATGCACTCTGCATCCATTGGTGACATCCATTTAGCTCTCCAAATTCATGGAGACCTAACTTTATATGGACTTGTCCCTTAATGGTATTTTCCCATATTTTACCAGGAAACATAGATAAGCCAGGCTTGAAAAGTCAGCACCTTCCAAAGCATAACCATGTGCTCTGAATCTGTTGGCGATGTCCATTTTGCTCTCCAACCCAAACCCTAGATGCCTCTTAATGGGATTTTTCCATGTAATTTACCAGGATACATAGATAAGGCAGGCTCAAAATTTCAGCACTCTCCTAATCGAAAGCCTGCACTCTGATTCATTGGAGGTGGCCATTTTGCTCTCCAAATTCTTGGAAACCTAACCCTATATCATGCACCTGGTGGAGACTGACTCTGAGGGAGAGGAGGAACAGCCAACAGGGAGTGGAAGTGTGGCTTCGGGGGTTGTGGAGGAGGCTGGCGAAGGGCAGAGGCCAGCTGAGCAGTCAGAGGAGGACCCAGGCCCATCCCCTCTCCATCCTAGAGCACGCAGGGAGGAGAGGAGCAGGGAAAAACATGGTCTACTCGGGAGAAAACTGTCATGATCCTCTTCATGGGTTGCAGGTGTGAGATCTGCATAAGAGTTTGGACCTGGAACCAGCTGGCTCGGGGCGCTCCAGCAGCGAGCCCAGGCAGAAACCGCGCACAATCACAGATTCCTGTCTGTCGCCGAAGCCCTGCAAACTGGAAGTCCACCCGGTAGAGGTGGTGAAGAGGGGGCAGATCGTCAGCAGGGTCGAGGAGAGCCACATCTCTCCTCCTCAGCTGGCCAAACTCCCTTTCCCGAAGGTGGTAGGAGCGGTGGTCAGAAATGGCCACCTCAAAAAAGAACTCAACCGGAAAAGAAAGTGCAGGAGGAAGATAAGAAGTGAAAGTTTTGGCTGACTGGGTTAAGCTGAAAAAGCAACAACTAAGGTACCCTGGAATTTAAATTCTACAAAAGATAACATTGCTCCCAAAGAAGAGTTGGAAGCAGCAAAAGAAAGTGAAAAGGGAAAGGGTTTTTTTTCTTCTCTCTCCTTCTTTACATTGACAACTAAGAGATCGGAATAAGAAATCAGAAAAATCCGCTTTGGCATCAATAGGCAATTAAGCTGAAAATATAACTAAATGCCAAAGGGACAATAAAGATTTGTGGACATTAAAAACTTTTTCTTTTATAAGCAGAAAGGAAGAGAAAAAGAATAAGGGCAGGATCTGGAGGGAGGAGACTGCCTGGACTTCAAAAGAACCTAAAGTAAAATTTCAACAAGACTTCTAAAAGATACATTTTAACTGAAACTTTGCAACTAAATAGTAACCCCAGGAAGAGAAAGTGAAAAAAAAAGAAAGTGTAAAAAGAAACAGCTTGTGTGTATTTGGATTGTCTGGTGACTTTTGGATTGTTGGTTATTATATTTGAATGACTAAAACCAGTTGGGTGGTTGTTTAAAATTTTTTACAATGGCATCACTTCTGGATGAATTGAAAATGGAACTTAAAAAATACAAAGAAGATGCACAAGAAGGGAAGGGCTATTTTGGCTTCGTTTTTCAATTCTTAGAAATGGAGATATGCAACTACGAGAAACAACAAGAAAAGACTGCAAAACAAGAAGACTGGGACAAAGAAGAAGCCATCTTTAATGAACAAGTAACTATATGTGGGGAAGAAAGGGGAAAGGGGGGAAAGAGAATGGAGAATTTAAGACTTTAAAAAACAGCCAAAGAAGGGAAAAATAATTTGAAAAGTGGATATAATGTTGGAAAGCAACAGAAAAGGGGAATACAGAAGAGGGAAATGGAGGTGGAGAGACAGGGGGGTAAAAAGGGGAGAGAGGAGAAGAGAGGGAAGAAGAAAAGGAAGAGAAGTTACAAAGGTTTGGAGCAAGATGTAAAGAAACAGGACCTATTTAGAGATAATGGGTGAAAATCTAACTGAAAAGGGGATTCTGTGAAGGTACATAAGATTGTATTGTTATATTTGTAATAGAAATAATTTTCGAAAATTGGAAACAATATATGATTAAAAAGAAGGATAAAGTAGTTGGTGTGATTTGGGGAAATGTTTGTGAATAAAATAAATGAAATAAAATAAATGAGAAAATTGAATTAGGAAGGAACGGAAACATTTTAATCAGTTAATGTTTTATAAAATATAAGTGAAGAGGGGGAGGGAATTAACTATGGAAAGTTTATAATTGTTCCCATAGAAGTATGATATTTATTTGAAAAGTAATGTACAAAATGTTAAGATTTAAATGAATATTAATATTAATGATAGAATTGAATTGGAATGGATTGTTGTTTTAATTATATTATACATTTATATTTTTTTTCTTTTTTCAAGAATACAGTGTGTAGTTTTAGAATGTGCCAAGCAGAATCCGAATGAAAGTTATGTATTATATTAAGTGTTATAATTTTGGGGGAAAGCTATAAAGGCCTCATGCTCTGAAGTCAGTGATTACAGGAGAAATTTTGTTTAATGAGAAAAGATAGTAGACAGATGAAACAGGACAGACAAAGAATATAAGTACAATGGTTTGAATTTAGATGAAATAAATAAATAAAATTAAGAAAGTTAAAAGAGGGGAGAAGCTATGTAGAAAATGTAGAATAGTAATAAGATATGGAATGGAATATAAAAATGAGCATGAACTTGAATTTGTGACTGCACGAAGAGATGTAACCCAGGATTATGCTGCTTTCAAAAAAGATGTCTTACTTAGGGGGAAGGCGGAGCTTCGTTCCGGCAATACAGCTGCGATCTCGGGGCTCTGAGATCGTAGCCGATATTTTCGCCCCTGGTCGGTCCTAACGGACCTAAACCGTCCCGTAGAGACGGTGATCGTGAAGGGCATTGTTCCAGGATCCCAGAGATATCGCAAAATCTCTGGTTTGATCCAGAAGAAGCCTTTTTGCTGGCGGCGGAGAGGCAGCCTCCATAGCTGCTGAAGTCGGGACAGCTCCGGAAAGAAAGTGATTGGAGTGAAGTGTGTCGGCTGGGTGAGAAAAACTCTTTTGTGCTGTAAATTCGCTAAGGTTGGAAAGTTCATCCGATATAAAGAAGAAAGCTGTGAGTTTTTTTTTTTACTGAAATTGTTTTGAGCGGCGTTTTTTAAAGTGATGTCAAATTGAGGCTTGGTTTTTTTTTTTTTTTCTTTATACTTTTTGGGAAAGATTTTACTGTGACTTTGTAGGTAACCGGATTGAATTTTCTCTTATATATATTTTTATGCTCCCTTTGATTTTATGCTCCCTTTGATTTTTTAACTTTCTTTAGGATAGAGGCTCCCTTTGGCTATTTTTTCTTTTTTTTTCTGTATATATTATTACTTTTTTCTGGCGGGCGGGGAGAAAGAGCATTGAGAAACTTTGTAACACTGCCAACTAGAGGCTTGAAAGTATCTTTATGTGAATTGGAGAGAATTGCAAAAAGACCTCATCTCAAGGACTTCTTAACGTGATAAGATAGAGGGAGAGCACAGCAAAATATTATTGCAGGTGCTTTCCTGGACTGTTATCAACAACACTTGAGGTTTGGCTTTGAAGCTGCTGGAGAAGAGAGTCATAACAAGAGCCTTGGATAAATAACAAAGTGCAGTGTGTTTTCTTATATATACCCCATTCGCTAGCCTCTTTCTAAATTTTAATTTTAGTAATATTTTTATTTTTGCCTTTTATTTTAAAGGGAAAGCCTCAGAGTTTTTTTTTTCTTCTTTTTTCTTCTTTATTTTTCTTTTCTTTTTTATTGGGACTTTTTTGCTTTTCATATTTATGTTTTTGGACTACTTTGTTGTTGAGGTTGTTTTTTTTTTGTTTTTTTTGGATTATTGAGACTTTTTAATTGGATTAAGGTGTGAAGAATCTGAAGGAACTTTTTGTTTTGTTTTTTTCTCTTTTTGCTTTTTCTTTTTTCCTTTTTCTTTTGCTCTTAATCAATATTATTATTTTTGGATTTGTTTGTTTTTTCCTTTCTATTTTTTCCTTTTTTATGGTGGACTATCTCGTAATTGGATTAGGGTCTAGAAGAACCTGAAGATCTTTCTTCTTCCTTTTTTCCTGTTTCTTTTTTGGTTTCGTGTTTTTTACTATTGGAGTTCTCCATTTTGGATTATAATTGGCTGCTCTACCAGTTGGATTAAAAGTCAAGAAGAATTTGAAGTTTTGGAAACATTGAAATGAGCAGGAAACCAATACCATCTGGCATTTCTGCTTCTACCTCAGCTTCCCCACCAGCTGGAGGACAACGTTTAATTCAGACAATGTTGAAGCAAGATAAGGAACAAGAAAAAATAACTTTACAGATGATTATGCAAGGAATCCAAGATCTTAAGACAAAATCAGATATCATTGAACAAAGAACAGGAAATATTGAACAAAGAACAGAAAATATTGAACAAAGAATAGAAAATATTGAACAAAGAGCAGAAAATATTGAACAAAGAGCAGAAAATATTGAACAAAGAATAGAGAAGACTGATGAAAAAGTGGAAAATATTAAACAAATGATGGTTAAGTATGAGGAGAGATTCCAAAAAATTGAGGAAGAAGGAAAACAAAGAGAGAAGAAGATTGGAAATATTGACAGCAGATTAACAGCGGTTGAACAAGAAAAAGGTGGGATGTTGAGGTGGGAGATGGAAAGGTCAGAATTTTACCTCAGATTTCAAAATATAGAAGAGGAAAAAGGAGAAAATTTGGCAGCGGTAATGATAGAAATTTTGGCAGATGCTTTGGAAATTACAGAGGAAAAGATGATGGATGGAATAGATGAGATATATCGAGTCTATACAAGATATGCGATGAGAAATAAATTACCCAAGGAAGTCCATATTAGATTTACCAAAAAATCCATTAAAACGCAAATATTACAAGTAGTAAGAGAGAAAACACTGAAATACAAGGGTAAAGAGGTTGTGGTTTTAAAACAAATACCCAGAAGAGTGAGAGAGATGAGAAGAGAATATCGATTTCTGACCAAAATACTGTTGGAAAACGAAGTGAATTATAGATGGCTGATTCCAGAAGGACTAGTGTTTGGGTGGCAAGAGCAGAGATATAGAATTGATTCAATTGAGAAAGCAGAACTTTTTCATGCAGAATTCTTTGGAGGAAGAAGAGAGGAAGCAGAGAAAGAGGCTTTATCAATTGAGTTTCAAGATGAACAACTGGAGACTGAAAAAGAGAAAGGAGCAGCAGGGGGACAGATGGATAATAAAGAACAGCGTGAAGTGAGATCCACGAGAGCTGTTAGACCTAAATATAAAGCATGATCATGGAGGAAAAAAAACTGATTACAATGAATATAAATGGACTTAATTCAGCTGTTAAAAGAAGGAAAACTTTTCATAAATTAGAGAAATTAAAATTTGATATAATTTGTTTACAAGAAGTTCACATTAAAAAACAACATGAACAATTGTTATTACAGCCAAAATTAGGGAAAATATTTACCTCTTTGACTCAATGTAAGAAAAGAGGTGTGGTTTTATACATTAAAGAGGCTATTCCAGCAAAATTGATTTACACGGATGAAGATGGAAGAGTATTAATGGTAGAAATAATGGACAATAATATAAAAATACTCTTGATTGCAATTTATGCTCCGAATGATAAACAAGAAGAGTTTTATAAAAAGCTACACATGAAAATAATTGGACTGGACTATGTTAATATAATTATGATGGGAGATTTTAATGGAATTGTGGACAATAAACTGGACTATATAGCAACAACAACAAAGCAAAATAGAAAGGCTCTCCCAAGGTCTTTTTTTAAAATGACAGATGAATTAACTTTAAAAGATATTTGGAGAGAAAGAAATGTTAAAGCTAAACAATATACTTTTTATTCAAATAGACATTTATCATGGTCCAGATTAGATATGATTTGGATCTCAACAGAACTAATATCTAATATTAAAGAAACAAATATTGAAACAAGTACCTGGGCAGATCATAGCCCAATGACAATTAAATGGAAGGGACAAAAAAAAAAGATCGAGATGGACATTAAATAATACTATTTTAAAGGAGAAAGATTTTACACAATGGATGGAGAAGGAATTGGCTTTTTTCTTCAGAGAAAATAAAAAAGAAGATACTTCAACGCAAAATGTGTGGGACACAATGAAGGCATACGCTAGAGGTTTGATAATAGATTATACAAGAAAAAAGAATATTGGGAAAAGGCAAGCTTCTAAGGCCTTGGAAAATGAGTATAAAACTCTTGAAAAAGAATTACAGAAAATGCCACAGAAAAAGGATATTAAATTGAAGCTGGATGTAATCAAACATAAAATGGAATTAATAGAGAAAGAAGAACTGGCACAGAAAATTAGAAACTCTAAACAGAATTATTTTGAAGATGCAAATAAACCAGGTAGATGGCTAGCATATAAATTGAGAAAAGAGAAGGAATCAAGAAAAATATTGAAGTTAATAGATGAACAAGGCCAAGTTTGTTATGGGAATAAGGAGAAAAAAGAAATTATTCAAGATTTTTATGGGCAATTATATAAACAGGAGAATATTGATGAAGAAAAAGTCAAACAGTATTTACAGGAAGCTAAGTTACCAAAGTTACCTAAAGAGACTGAAGAAATGCTAGAAAGCAATATAACAATGATGGAACTAAATGAAGCATTTAAGAGACAAAATAATGGGAAAGCTCCGGGTCCAGATGGGCTTCCAGTAGAATTTTATAAAACATTTCAAGAATTATTGAGCATCCCATTGTTAGAAGTTATGAATGAAGTTATGTTAAAAAAGATGATACCTAAAACATGGTCAGAGGCTTATATTACACTCATACCAAAGGAAGAGACTGACCCATTGCAAATTAAGAATTATAGACCTATTTCTTTATTGAATGCAGACTATAAAATCTTTGCTTCAATCTTAGCAGAAAGACTTAAAAAATATCTAAATAATTTTATTCACTCAGATCAAAACGGATTTCTGCCAAAGAGACAAATTAGAGACAATATGAGAGTAATCTTGGACACTTTGGAATACTATGAGGCTCATCCTGAAAAGCAAATGGCTTTGATATTCTTAGATGCTCAAAAAGCATTTGACAACGTCAACTGGAAATTTATGTTATTATTATTGGAGCAGATGGGTTTCGCTAAAAAATTTATTCAAGCAATAGAAGCTATATATAATAAACAGACAGCAAGGGTAATGATGGAGGGGGAACTTACAGATTTTATTAATATAAGGAAAGGCACAAGACAAGGATGCCCCCTATCTCCTTTGCTATTTGTGTTGACCTTGGAAGTGTTGAATAGAAATATTAGGGATGATAAAAGCATAAAAGGAATGAAAATTAAGAAGGAAGAATTTAAGCTACAAGCTTTTGCTGATGACTTAGCTTTTATTTTGGAAGATCCGCTAGAAACAGCTCCAAAGTTACTGGAAAGGATAGAGGCATATGGAGAGGTGGCTGGTTTGAAAATAAATAAAGACAAAACAAAGATTTTGATAAAGAATATGCTATTGAGACAGAGAGAAGAATTGGCAGATCTTTTGAAAATTCAAGTTACAAATAAGGTTAAGTATCTGGGGATATATTTGACAACAAGATGTAGCACATTAAAGGAGAATAATTATATTAAACTTAAACAACAGATAACTACAGATTTGAAGAAGTGGGAAAACTTGCAATTGTCATTAATAGGGAGAATTTCAACAATTAAGATGAATATCTTACCTAGAATTTTATTTTTGTTTCAAACAATACCAATTAGGCTTGGAAAAGACTATTTTGAAGATTTAAATAAAATTATGTTGAAGTTTATATGGCAAGGTAAAAAAGCGAGAATAAAGCTAAAGCTTTTGCAAGATGCTAGAATTAGAGGAGGTTTTGGTCTGCCTAATTGGGAATTGTATTATCAAGCTGCAAGTTTGATGTGGGTCAAAGAATGGATAACATTAAGGAAACATAGGTTGTTGACATTAGAAGGGCATGACTTGCTGTTGGGTTGGCATGCTTTTTTATGGTATAAGGGAACTAAAACACAGGGTTATTTTAGAAGACATTATGTACGGGAGTCTTTGTGGTTAAATTGGGAGAAGATAAAAAGACAATGTTATTTGAAAATTCCAGTTTGGTTATCGACCATTGAAGCATTTTCCTATCCTATAATCTACAAGAAGGAACAAACAGTTAGATATGGGGAACTTTTGGATGAAAAGGGTGAACTTAAATCGATCCAAAACTTAGAGGAACAAGGTATAAGGATGAATTGGTTTTCATATGCACAAATACACTCAAGGTATGATGAAGATTCTAAAACGGAGGGATTTTATGATAAACAGACTGATTTAGATAAGATCTTGATGGGTACTGATGAGAAGGTGATTAAAAAACTATATGGTTATTTACTGGGAATGAAATTAGAGGAAGAACAAGTTAAAGAAACTATGATTGTTTGGGGGAAGAATTTTGGATATGGGATTGATTTAGAGAAATGGCAGAAATTGTGGTCTCAAAATTATAAAATGACAATGTCAACAGCATATAAAGAAAACTTGTATAAGATGTTTTACAGGTGGCACTTTCCTCCGACAAGAATAGCAAGAATGTTTAAGAACAAATCTGAAAAATGCTGGAAATGTCATCAGATACCCGGCTCGTATTACCATATGTGGTGGACTTGTGAGGATGCTAGAAAATATTGGACTATAATTCGCATGTGGTTGGAAAAAATGACAAAGAAACATATACCGTATATACTCGAGTATAAGTCGAGTTTTTCAGCCCATTTTTTGTGCTGAAAAAACCGCCCTCGACTTATACTCGAGTCAGATTCCCCTCTGAAAAAAAAATGGTGTGGAGCTCCGAAGCTGGGCAGCCGCTTCCCTGCTTCCGTGTTTCCTTTGCAACTTTTAAGCATGGGAGGGGGAGGCTTTTCTGAGCTCTAGGCTGAAAAAGCAACGCGAGCTGAGGTCGCTCCACTCAGTTTCATTTCCTCAGCTCCAGCTGCTTTCAGTCCACTCAGGAGGAGGGGGAGGGGGAGGAGGAGGGGGAGGCTTTTCTGAGCTTTAGGCTGAGAAAGCAATGCAAGTGGAGGTCGCTCCACTCAGTTTCATTTCCTCAGCTCCAGCTGCTTTCAGTCCACTCGGGAGGAGGGGGAGGGGGAGGGGGAGGGGGAGGGGGAGGCTTTTCTGAGCTTTAGGCTGAAAAAGCAACGAGAGCGGAGGTCGCTCCACTCATTTTCATTTCCTCAGCTCCAGCTGCTTTCAGTCCACTCGGGAGGAGGGGGAGGAGGGGGGGAAGAGAGAGAGAGAGATATCATAAGAACAGCTCTTGGTTTTTTCTTGCAAGGGAGAGAGTGACTCCTGCCTACCACTGTCATCATCATCATCTTTTGCATTAGTGAATCAATCAAACCTTTCATGATAGTGAGATCGTTTCCCAAATTTCCCTTAAATCAGGGAAGAAATCAGAAACAAACCTTTGGGCTGAGAATAAGCTTGTTCCTATGATGCCATTTTTGTTCACTTCAGTGTGAAAAGTGTGAAAAAACACACTTCTTTTTCTTAATCTTCTTGTTCCCTATTTACTGGTCTCTTTCAAAGAGGAAATTGTGAACATCAAACTTATTCTCAACTGTCCTAGTGAAAGTTTTTATTGGCATCTATTTTTATTTTTGAAATTTACCAGTAGCTGCTGCATTTCCCACCCTCGACTTATACTCGAGTCAATAAGTTTTCCCAGTTTTTTGTGGTAAAATTGGGTGCCTCGACTTATATTCGGGTCGACTTATACTCGAGTATATACGGTAGATTTGAAACCAGAGATCTTCTTATTGGGAATTTTACCTGATATATATAGTAAAGATTTGAAATACCTGATTGTAAATGTATTAACAGCGGCCAGGATTGTATTTGCTAAAAATTGGAAGAATGAGAAAATACCATTACAGGAAGAAATTATTAAGAAAATATTGGAATGTGCTGAGATGAGCAGATTGACATTTGAAATTAGAGAGCAAGAAGATAAACAATTTTACGAAATTTGGGATCTTTTTTATAAATGGCTAGATGATAAAATACGATAATAGAATATTTAGAATGCTAGATAGTAAGGAATATCTTTATTTTGCTATTATTTTGCTATTTGATATTATATTTATAAAGGATTTTTTAGGATTGATTTGATATGACTAGATGATTTGTTATAGAGTAAACTGGTTTAAAGTATTGTTAACTCATTAAGCATGAATGATTAAAAATATAGTCAAAAACTTCTTTTTTAGTGATATTAGGATATATAAGTTTGGATTGACAATATGAGTTGTTATGTAACATAATTGTAATTGAGACTACAGAATGAATGCACAAAAATGATGAACCAACTGACACACTGGATGTACATATAAGAGTTGATGTTTTTATGTTTTGTTTGTCTTGTTTGTTTGTAGAAAATTAATAAAATCACTTTCAAAAAAAAAAAAGATGTCTTACTTGTATTTCTTTTCTTTTTGTGAAAACTCAAATAAAACTTACAAAAAAAAAAAAAGAGTTTGGACCTGCATGCTAGCAAATGCTGAAGACAAACAGTATTTTTCCTGAATGAGGTTTATCTTGGTTGGCATTCTTCCAATGGACTGTACCTGGTTATCTTCTTGAAGTTTGTAATTAATTATCCTGATCTGTCATGGAACTTTCTTCAGTGTGGTTTGGTTTTGGTTTTTGCTTGGTTATCTGCTATTTGAGTTTGAACTGTATTTCTTTCATTTGGAATGTTATTTTGAAAATAGTTTAATCTCCAACTGTGAACAATTGAACAGTGAAGCTAAGTTGAAGGCATTAAAGGACCTTTATTTACATTTTGGTTTTTGTTATATTTGTGGTACACGCTGGGTCATCACACCCTAACACTAGATGGATTTGGCCATTCATGGGATTTTCCCATGTATAATACCAAGAAATATAGATAAGCAGGGTCAAAAAAGTCAGCCCCTCCTAAAGTTAACACCATCCTCTGAATCTATTGGCAATGTCTATTTTGCTCTCTGAATTCATCACAACCTACTGTAACCCCAACCCTAGGTAGATTTTCCCCCAGTGAGATTTCCCCATGTACTTTAACAGGAAACATAGATAGGCCAGGCTCAAAAAGTCAATGCCCTCCTAAGCATAAAAATGTGCTAGTTATCCATTGGTTATCTCCATTTTGCTCTCCATATTAATGAAAACCTAACCCTAACCCTAGGTGCATTTGCCCCAATGGAATTTTCCCTTGTATTTTCCAAGAAAATGTAGATAAGGCAGGATCGAAGAGTCAGCAGCCTCCTAAGCATAACCTTGCACTCTGAATCTGTTGGTGATGTCCAGTTTTGTTTCCTAGTTCATGGAGATCCAACCCAAACTGTAGCTGGATTTGCCCCAAAACGGGATTTACACATGCATTTTTTTTCCTACATATAGTCAGAGAGCAAAATGGACATCGTCAATGGATTTGGAGCACATGGTTACATTTAGGAGAGTGCTGACTTATCAAACCAGCTTTATCTACATTACCTGTTAAATACATGGGAAATTCCCATAGGTGAAAAATTCATCTAGGGTTAGAGTTAGGTTTCCATTCAGAAAGCAAAATGGACATCTCGAAAGGATTCTGAGTGAATGTTTACCATTAGGAGGGCACAGATTATTCGAGCCTGCCTTAGATATGTTTTGTGGGAAAATACATGGGAAAATCCCATTGGGGGGCAAATCCAGTTAGAGTAAGGGTTAGTTCTCTATAAATCCAGAGAGCAAAATGGACATCGCCAATGGATTCAGGGTATGTGGTTATGCTTAGAAGACTGATGACTTTTCAAGCCTGACCCGTCTATATTTCTTGGTAAAATACATGGGAAATTCCCATGGTGGGAGCGGGGCAACTCCACTTAGGGTTAGGGTTAGGGCTCTATGAAATTGGAGAGGAAAATGGACATTGTGAATGGATTCAGAGTGCATGGTTAAGTTTATGAGGGTATTTCAAACCTCCCTTGTCTATGTTTCCTGTTAAAATACATGGGAAAACGCCATTGGGAGGAAATCCACCTGGAGTTAGGATTAGGTCTCCATGAATTTGGAGAGCAAAATCAACATATCCAATGGATTTGGAGTGAGTGGGTCTGTTAATGAGGGTGCTATATTTTTTAGCATACTTGTTCAATTTTTCTTGGTAAAATACACGAGAAAATCCCATTTGAGTGGCAAATTCACTTTCAGAGAGCAAAATGGACAACACCAACGGGTTTTGGAGCATATTCTTCTGCAGGTATCCAGGCATGGTTGATTTCTAAAAATAGCAAACATAAATACCTTTGCTTCCACATGGAAACTGCTTCAGAATTTCATGCCTGATGTGGAAAAGAATATAACTTTGACTTTGGATTTTACTGATTAGATTGATAGATCTTTATAGAAATGACTTGTTCTTATTATTATGGAAAAACAAAAAGCTGTGATTTTATGTTAATGCTCTATTCTACTGCTTCTTTTTCTTTTCTTTTCCCTACCTTTCCTCACTTCTCTCTCCCCGTTTCCCTGCTCTTTTATTTACTTTTGTATTTTGCACTTTATAATACTTCATAACCTAATAAAAATGTTTGAACAACAAAAACAGATATTAAAACAGCAACCAGCACAATTTTTAACCATGAAATGTCACCCTGCATGTTGTCTCAGTGTCTGTTTTTGTGTTTGGGTTGAACACAATTTTTAGCCTCCTGGCGATTTGCTTCCCTGACTTCAGCATTAGGAATTTTCTTCTCCTGACACCCAATATATTATTTTTAAAAAAACACCAACCAGCATAATTTTTAAGCATGAAATTCCACCCCAAATGTCTTACAGGTGTCTGTTTCTGTGTTTGTGTTGAATAAGATTTTGGCCTCCTAACAACACACATCCATGATCCCGACATCTGGAAATGTCTTCCCTAGGCATCTGATATGATCGATTTGGTGGTGGCACAGTGGTTAAAATGCAGTATTGCGGGCTAATTCTGCCAACTGCCAGCAGTTTGATTCTGAACAGCTCAAGGTTGACTCAGCCTTCCATCCTTCTGAGGTCCCTAAAATCAGGACCCAGTTTGTTGGGGGCAATTATGCTGACTCTGTAAACTGCTTAGAGAGGGCTGTAAAAGCACTGTGAAGCAGTATATAAGTCTATGTGCTAGTGCTGTTTTTAAAAACAGCAATAGCAGCATTTTTAAGCATGAAATTACAGCCCATATGGCATTCTGGTGTCCATTTCTTCAGGTTGAAAAAAAATGGCTTCCTGCCCATTTGAGTCCCTGATCCTGGAATCAGGAATTTTCTATCCCAAGCATTGGATACCGTTTTTAAAAATAGTAACCATCACCCCTTTTAAGCATGAAATTCCACCTCAAATCTCATTTTGGCATTCTTTTCTCTATTTGGGTTGGGGGGGGTTGTAACTGACCTTCTGACAACCTCCACATGCCTGGCCCTGGCATCAGGAATTATCTTTCATGGTCATCCACCAGATATAGTCGATTAAAAAAAAAACATAAACCAGCACCATTTTTAACATGAAAATCCACCCTGAATCTTGTCCCGGCATCCAGCCATTTTTGAGCTCAGGTTCAGCAAACATTTGCCCTCTCGGCTTCCTGCATCCAATGACTCCAGCATCAGGAATTTTCTTCCCCAGGCACCCAATATGGTCAATTTTGGGGGAAGGGAGAAAATATTTCTCCAAGGAAGAATCACAATAGGTGAGATGTAGTCTGGGTGACGTAGTCTGCTTTATTTGGTGGGAATCATACATAAAGTTCATTTGGAGGCAGCCCATATTCTGGTTCATTGTGGCCTGATCTTGCCCTTAAATTTGAATTGTAGGCACCCAGAGTCACTTGGTTGAGTTGGGCGACTATAGAAATTGAATAAATACAAATATAACAATAAACTAGCTCTATACCCGTGCTTCGCTACGAAACTATGTGGTTGGGCTTAGTTTTTGGGGAGAAAAATAAGGGGGGCGCAATTCTTGCCTCTGCCTACCGGCATCCTTCGGTATTCATCTGACTAGCATCCTGTCAGTGTGTGAGGGCTGTTTGGAAACTGAAACAGTATTTGCTATGTGAACAAGAAGGAGACAGCAAGGAGCCTGGGCATGGCTTAACTCAAGTGTTCTGTACTAAAGCTGGTTGCTGCTGTGAAAGTAAAAACTGAAACTCCTCTCCTCTGCTTGTGTTTTGTATTTGGAACAGATTTCTTTTCAGGTGGGGAGGGGGAGTAGAATTCCTTAGCATCAGCGCGTCTTAATAATAATATAGGAAGTACCAATGCTCTGATGGTCATTTTGAAAAATCCTTTCTTACTGAGCACCTAGAAGCCAAGAGAAACATAGGTGGCAAATTTCAAGTTTGTAGGCTTTACGGTTCTGGAGATTTTGTGATGATGCAGGAATGGTATTTCGCTTTGATATAGATAAATGAAATTAAAAATTACATAGTTTAGCCCCTTCCCCCCCCCAATACAAGAATATATACAAGAAAAATATATTACCCAGTGTATTTGGTTGCACAGAATTTTAATACAGATATTTGTATTCATTTTTAAGAAGAGCAATACTTACAACACTCTCAAAGGCTTGTCACAAACAGCTTGTCTAGCAATAACTCTACAGACATTGCAAAGCGGTAAAGGTCCTGGCAACTCTTTTGCCTCCTGCAAGTCTCTTAGCTACATAATGAAAGTCGGCTCCCACCTGAGCCTCTGAGTTTCTTCCTGGGATCTCGCTTGTCTTCTGCTAAGGCTAGGCAGGGAGGTTCCTGAGAAGATTGGTGTTTCAGAATATTACACCGAGGGCTATTATTCCTATGGATTGTCCCTACTGTTCATCAATTGGAGGGGTGGGATTCCAACAGTATAACAACCAGTTCAGTAATTGTGCATGTTTGTGCCAAACGCACGCTCCGCATTTTAAAAAGGCAAGCCCATATTGCCTTCAACTGCAGCCTTTGTGAAGAAAACAGCTGAGGCGCAGCAAACCACTCTGCCACACAAATCAGCTGTGCTATAAACAAAGGCATAAAGCACAGGAAAGAGCAGGGGCGGCAGGGGCGGGTTTCTACTGGTTCTGTCCACTTCTGTAGAACTGGTAGCTCTGAAGAGCAGCAGACGTAGAACCGGTTCTATGTCTGCTGATGTTTTTGCCCACCCGCCCACCTGGGCTCTTACCTGATCTTTATTTCCTGATTTTTCAACTTCAGCTGCCGAACGGGGCACAGCTGCAGTTAAAAAAGCAGGAAAAGAGGGCTGTTTCAAAGGCTGCATCTCTGCACACAGCATGCTGATGACGATTTACAGGCGTGCGGCTCGCAGCGTGCAGGGAAGCACATCATAAATCACCAAATCTCGTAAATCCTGAACCGGTAGTTAACCCTGTCAGTTCCCACCCCTGAGGGGCGGACGGGCAGGCCCACTTCCTTGTCACAGTGAACCAGTTCGTAGAGAACTGAACATGGGAACAATCTGGTCCGAATCGGTAGAATCCCACCCCTGGATGTATTGATTCCATTCTTAGCAGTTTTGCTACAAAACAAGCAGAATATTGAGGCAAGGATTCTTGATACTTCCTTCCTCACAGGAACAGAGGGACACAGCTTGTTGCAACCTCCCTTCCTAACTATGGTATCGGTAGTGGGACCTCCAGAATTCCCAAACAGCAGAGCCCAAATCTGGCTGGGACTTTGTCAAGTTGTTGCCCTAACCCACAGGGGATGGGGGAAGATTGCAGTGGTGTCCCTGGGCTCCCAGCAAGGATGCAGGAAAGGAGATAGAAGTATGGGGACAGCAGGCACTTTGGAGAGGGAGCTGGATTGGAAGGAAAGAGTCTAAGTCAGTGATTGTGGACCTATGACACGTGTGTTAAAGATGGCACCCCATGATGTCTGGGTGACATGCCAGCATTCATCAATACCTCACAGCAAATAAGTCCCAAAAAAATTCCTTGTTCTCGTAGCATTTTCAGTAGCTGTGAAGGCTATGCAAAAATGGGGTGTGCCCTCATGCGGCCTCTGGAGCCTCCAGAAATTGTGGGAGAACAGGATGTGCTTTCACGCCATTTTGGAGGTTGCCGAAGCTGCAGGAGAGCATTTTTCCTAGTTGCTTCACGAATGAAGGCCTTGTACAATCCAAAGCAGCCTTTGGTAGGCCGCAGGAGCCTGCCAACAGAAAGAAAAGACCGGCTGAAAATAAACAGACCCTGGGAAATGCTGGGCCACGGGGCCATTGCACCATTCCTGTAGGCTAGCATGCCTTGGGAAATGATAGAAGGCAACCTTTTTGAGCGGCAACAATTTCTCTAGTGGTGATGCTGAGATCTGTGCCTCTACGTCAGATCCAGTCTTGGTGCTTTTGCTGAGGGCCACTCTTCCAAATGGTTTAGAAGAGTGTGAAGGAAATAGAGAATTGTTTGGGGGGTGGGGGGGAGTAACATGCCAGTTAGGAATTTGCTGAATTTTTGACATGCAGAGTCCCAAAAGTTCCTCATCACTGGTCTGCTTCTCTCCAGTCTTCATTCCTTGGCTGGGCCTGACCCCACCTTGCTTGCAGTTGCCCTTGGACTCTGTAGCCTGGATCTCCAGCCAGGAATGGCATTTCCTGGCACTACTGTGGCATTGGAGCTGCTGCTGTCAAGACTGCTGCTGCTGCTTCTGTCCATGAGCCTCTCTTGGTTCAACCTTTCTCCCCATGATGGTTGCTCACAGGTGGGCTGCCACTCCTTCTCCAGCTCCTCGTCTGTGTCGGAATCCGGGGCCGTGTGCCGGCGGATCCTTGACATGGCTTCCTTCAGATCGCAAATGTAGGACTGGCTTTGGGCAGACATCCCTGGCACATCTTTCCTTTGTGGCAGGCCATGTCTTCTTGGACCAGGGGATGCTGCAGACCCTTTCCTTTCCAGGTAGGTTGGCTCCTGCTTTGCAGGCCCAACCTGGGAATGGCTTGGGGTTGGAGGTCCAGAAAGTTTCTGAGGACTGTCTGGAGCAGAAGGCACCCTCTTCACCTTCTCTCTTCCAGAACTGTCCCCAGGTATAGCGCTATTCTCTGGCCCAAGGATCTCGGGTGCCATAATTCCCTGCCCTGCCTCTATGACCCCCAACTCATGCAAGGGGAGGCCCAATATGCGAACTGCCCGTTCCTCCATTGAGGTAGGGCCTGGAAACCCAGGAGATGTGGGGGATTTTATGGTACCTGCCTCTCCCTGGGCCAGGTAGCAGACTTGCTCCATTCGGGGTGAAGGAATGTAGTGAGCCTGGATCACCACGCAAGTGGCATCAATTACAAATAGACCCCCATGCCTTTGTGGCATGGACTTGGACAAAGCTGGCTGACTCCCTGCAAGTTCCTTGGAAGGACTTGGTTCCTTCCATCTAGGGAAGAAGTCTTGGCAGCGTTTCTCTTTTGCTCTGCTCCCATCCCTCTTGGATTTACACCAACCAGCTGCATGGCTAAAGCCCCATCCAGCAGGAAGGGTGTGTTGGGAAGGATGGCAGGGCAGTGGCATGACCTGGCTCCTCTTATTCACCAGAGGAAGGGTGTGGCTTCGGTGTTGGGGACTAACATCCCAGTCAGAGCCCAAATGGGATGGGGACCTGGCCTTCCCCAACTGCATCCTTGGGCCACCCCACGTTCTGCCTCTTGAAAGATAACTCCAGCTGCCTGGCATTTTAGTCTGCCACCTGCCTGCCTTCCTCCCAGGCATATGAGTCAAGGGCTCTGACTCACAGCCCGCTCCTCTCTCTTGATATTTCTTAGCAGCTCCATTTTGGATAAGCTTCCCAACTAAATCTGACTTGCCTGCCCATTGCTGGGGCTGCACTCTGTGGTGGGAAGCCTCATAAGAGGGAGGAGCAAGATAGGGTGGAGGATGATGCCAGTTTTCTTTGCGTTGGCCCTGTTGCGCCCACAGACGCAGAAGCATATGAGCTTCATAGCTTGGGGGTGCCCTGGCAGGGAGCTCCCTCCTCTTCTTGGCAGAGGTGCCTTGAGTCCATCTGCAGCTGACCAAAGGCTCTCTAGGTGCTGGGGCTTTAGGATCACCCTTAGTTGTGTGGCTGGCTCCCCAGTTGATGTCCCTTTGGCAAACTGGATTGTACCCATCATAAGAAGGACTGTAGTGGCGTGGGGCCTTTGTAGAGGAAGTGGTCCTCTTCCCCCATCCCTTCCTTGAAAACCAGTGGCCTTCCTGTTTCAAAGGGCCCCAACCAACTGGAAATTGGACATCATGCCAGTTGGTTGAATCCTGAAGCACATGGAAACTGGGACAATGGCGGCAAGGTGAAAAGTCAGACATGAGTCTCTTCTCCAAGAGGCTGCAAAAGACAGAGAAATAGACAATGAGAGTCAAGCAGAAAGTCCATCAAGAAATTGTAGTCTGTGCTGACTATCTTGGCACAGTATACAGTAGCATCAAAGGCAACGTTGGCCCCATTTTAATGCAGCTCCGAGTTGGTTCTCTTAACACTATTTTAATTCAGCCCTTTAGCCATACTTCTGTTAAGAAGGGACAGTGAAGTTAAAAATTGTAGCAGATCATTTATTGATCAGCCATTGCTTGAGTTAGCTCAGTGCTCTGCCAACTTCATTCTAAGACTGTGGACAAGAATTCCAATTCTGCCCGTGAAGGTACCAGTCCAGGGACTAAATCTGCCTCTTTTTGTGTGCAAAGCCAGCTGTTCTACAATTGAGAATTATGTTCAGGTTGAGTTTTTCCACGTTGTCTTTTTTTTTTTTTTTTAAATTATGGAGCACCAACTGATAGCCAGCACAGCACCCAGCTGGATTGCTTTACTACAGTTCTGACCAGAATTCCCCCTCTTTCCTATCACTCCATTTCTAATAGTAAAAACCATCTTTTTTATCCCAACTCACCTTGCCATTGGAAGTGACTTAAGATTACTTGAAACTTGAGTTTCCAAACTTCTACATGAGTGCTGATTGCGGAGGCCAATGAGCATATAAATTCTAGGCATAATAGAGTTGCAACAATCCCAGGTCTCCCATCTCCATTGTTAATCAACCTGGTAAGCATGCAGAACTATGTTTTTAAGATACTTAACTTGCTTCAAATTAGACTATTACCTATAAATGTGAGTTTCTGTATCTGACATTTATTACAGTAAATACTAACACTTGCTGCAATAAAGTACTTTCTATTTCAATTACTTTCTCACACTGCAAGCAACCTTAATGCATTTGACTCCTATAGATAAACTGGCTGGAAGTGAAGCTGACTTAAAAAAACAATGTTCTTTTCAGCCCTTCCTCTGCTTTGACCCAGGTGATGGCTGGTGTATTCTGTCTGGACCATGCTTACTGATGGATTTCTCTATTTATTTATTTTTACTCCTTCCAGCTGTGCTGGGAAGTAAGCACCAGCTGCCTTCATTTCCACGAGTGGGAGGATTGTCTTTGGAAGACATAATAAACCTTTCATATGAGTCGCCATCCATTGATTTCCTCTTATATTTAACACCTTTTCCATCTGGTGTGTCTACCAACGAGAAGGAGAAAGAAGGCCAGTTTAATCATTCTTTCTGTAACTTGAGCTAAAAAAGGAATTTGGCAGAACTGTTGCCAGTTTCAGCTGGTCTCAAAACAAAAAGGCAAAACGACTCACATTTTCAATGTTCCATCAATGAAATTGTTAAAGAGGGGGGGCAGTGTGAAACAATGAAGAACTGTGGAGACTATGGTCAAGGGATGAGGCATTCCTGCACTGCTGGATAGTCTCCAGTTGGAGTGGAGGAATTGACCTAGATCAAAAGAAGGCACAGCTGCTGAACTGGACAGCCCACATTGGTTAGCACGTGTTAAAAGGCATTGCTTTTGATGCAAAATAGGAATAGTAGAAGCTCCCTTTGTGTGGACTGTGGGTAGGTGGAAGCTGGCATTTTGTGTTTCTATCTTCAAGCAGATTAGAATAGAATTCTTTTTTGGCCAAGTGTGACTGGACACACAAGGAATTCTTCTTCGGTGCATAAGCTCTCAGTGTAAATAAAAAATACATTCATCAAGTAATGGTTAATGGCTCAACCTGGCCATGTACATCAGCCAACAGGATGAATCCACCTTCTTTAGAGATTCTTTTATAATGCCTCATCAAGATAGTGGTGTGATAAAAATAAAAAATACGTCCCTTCTTCTTGAAAACATTTTTTATATTTATAATTCCCAAAGTTTATGAAAATCCGCAGTGATGATAATAATACTAGCAATGTTTGCGGAGAGCAGGAGTAATGTTTATTTCAAGTCATTCTATGCTTTCAGCAGAAGAAAAATTTGAATCGGGGATTCCTTGCTTCAAATATTTGCTTGCCAGACCAATTCTGCCCAGCCACAATATTCATCCTCTTCCTAATCCAGCCTGTATGCTCTATATGCATCATAGCTGTAGACTGATATTTTGGGTTTGTACTATATATATCCGTGATGGCAAACCTATGGCATGTGTGCCACAGGTGGTGCACAGAGCCATTTGTGTGGGCATGTGAGCCCCAGCCAAACTTACCTGCACTATGCATGTGCGTGCCTCCCAGCTGATTTTTGGCCTTTTTGAGGCAGTTTTCACCCTCCCAGAAGTTCAAGGGAAGCCTCTGCAGCCTCAGGAGGCCAAAAAATGGGCCTTCTGGAAATGCCGGAAGTGCCTGTTTTCAGCCATTTTCACTCCCCCCAGAGAATCAAGCCTCTGCAGCCTTTGGAGGTTGAAAAACGGGCCCATTTCAGCACTTCCGGTATTTCCGGAAGGCCCATTTTTTGGCCTCCCAAGGCTGCAGGGGCTTCCTTTGAGCCTCTGGGAGAGTGAAAGCAGCCTCCACGGGTTCCAGAGGCCCTCTGGTGGCTGAAAACGGGCACTTCCAGTATTTCCAGAAGTATTTTTTGGCCTCCCGAGGCTACAGAAGCTTTCCTCAAACCTCTGGGAGGGAGAAAACTGCCTCAAACAGGCCAAAAATCAGCTGGGAGAGACGCACATGCAGAGTGCAGGTAAGGAGGCACTGTGGAGGCACGTGCAGGAGGGAGGCACATTGCATTGTGAGTGCCGGCGCTTGCTTGCTTTTGGCCCACCACAACAAAAAGGTTCACCATCACTGGTATATATAGTACATGCAGCCATGACACACAGCATTTGTCAGTATCCTACCTTCTTAACCAGGGGTGTCAAACTCACATTGTATCAGGACTTTTTTCTCCTTCACTAAACTGAGCATGGCCATGGCCAGTGCATGACGCATCCAGCTTGCTGACCGCAAGTTTGACAGCCCTGCTCTTGACCTTTCCTCTTTTAACTAGCAGTCCTACATGATCACTTCTTCCGTCAATCTACCACTGTGTTTCACCAATTTCTTCAGTTCCCCTGAGTTTTGTCCGTCTCTCATATGCCCCAGAACTCAGCAGCTGCACATTTCAGTCCAAACACCAACACTCTTCTTTCATTAGATCTGCCCCTGTGTAAAAAGAGGACTTGGCAAATAGCTAGTAGGAGGGATGAGCTAAATTTAACGCATATATTGATTCACATGAATGTGCCACAATTTTAAATCTCCATTTACCTAGTATTTTTGAATGAGGATATTCAGGAGTCATTAGTAAGGTAACTGGCTGTGATGAGAAACGATTCTCAATTATTGCTATTTATTTCATCCACACATCTTTCTGCAAAAATGGTTTGCTATTCTTGAATCTCCCCATTGAATCTTAGTATTGCCAGCCTGCAGAAGGCAAAAGCTTGAATCTGAGTCCATCTCCCTTTTCCAGCCCCATGCATCTCTACTCTAGAAATCAGCTTCAGCTGAAGTGAAGCAATAAAGAAGAGTGCATCTGAACATGTGCAGAACAAAACCTTTCTTCCTTTTTTGCGTCACTTTATGTAGTTAAATCGTGGATTTAAGCAAGCTAGAATTTCCAGTTTTCACTTATGATTAAAAAATATCTGGCCTATCAGGATTTTTTTAAAAAACTGCTCCAGACATAACCATCAATGCAAGCCTACATAATAGGAGCAGTTCTTCTCCAGCACAACTGTAGGGTAGCAGGTAAGAAGATGTGCTATGAGCTCACAAGCTCCCAGTTCAAATCCCCTCCCGGCTTTAGCCTACTTTATTCTCTCCTCCTCAGTCCTTAATCTATACTGCTTTGCCTTTTCTAATGTTGTACACATAAAATTATTCAGGAAAAGGCTAGATGGGTGACACTTGGCCAATAAAGAATTCTACTCTATTCTATTTATTTTTTATTTGTTTGATTTGATTTGTCAATCGCTTACAAGATAGCAGGCATAAGTAAAAACATAGTTATGAATACATGGATACAAATAAGAAAAATAAAAGAAGCAATAGGACAGGGACGGTAGGCATGTTGATGCACGCCCCCTACAGACCTCTTAGGAAAGGGGTGAGGTCAATAGTAGTTATGCTATGCTATGCTATGCTATGCTATTCTTAACTTCTTAGCATCTCACTGTTGGACTCATAGTATCCTTCCTTACTTCCATCACTCCAAATGCTCCGGTCAAATCAATCCAACCTCTCTGCCTTCTTGGCAAGTTAGCAGAGCCCCCTGCTGTTCAGTCAGTTCCCTCCCCAAGATTTTAGCACTCACGTGTACTGCCCAGCCATACTGTGGTACATCGAGGGGACCCAGTAGCCTTGCCTAGTCCATGCCCCTGGCTCCATGATATTCCGACTAGAACAAGAGACTGTGTTAAATTCAACCAGGAGCAGGTTTTGCCTCTCGCAGACTTGAAGCCGCCTGGCATCTCCCTGATTCAAACATTCAAACATCATCTTGGTTGCCGGGACATGTAGCAACTGCACGAGCTTGCAGCCGCTGTACCACACGAGGAAGGCTGAGAGTGCATCACACCCACACAGCACATGGCAGTCAAGTTGCCTGTGCACACGCATGGAGAAGATGAAAGGGAGGGAGGGAGGGAGATTTGTAGCAGCACCATCTAAGGTCATGGAGAAAGCAGGATGCTTGGGGATAGAGAGCTACAGGTGAAGAGAGAAGAAGAGATGGATACATGGTACAAATGTGCATAACGCAAAGGCAGGTTAGGAAACAAATTACACCCACTGAGAAATTCTCACATGGCTACATGTTGTTCTGTATCGAGATAGCACCTCTGCTCTCACAAGCTGCTGCAAAAGCACAGCAACAGCTACCCAAGATAGGATAGTACAAGGACAAGCACATAGAGGATAGCTCTCTTTCCTTCGGGTGTTGAAGGGACCCAGAAGGATTGCAGGAAGGGCTCCATACTCAGGCCAGCAACTATCCTAGTGCTGCTTCTTTCATGTGGTTCATGTACAAACATTTTGGGAACTCTCTGAATTATCATTCAGTACAGAAAAGGCTCTCAAGTGGTTCCTGCTTTTCATTAATTCTGTGTTGGATGACAGCTAATGGACAAAGAGTTTTAGTAAGCTTTATATGTGCTGAAAAAAGCAGTTGTATTTGAAACATTGTAAATGCAGATTCTTAACCTTGTTTTGAGTTTGGTTTGTGTGTTTTTATTGACAGTCGTCATCATTGCCCCTGGTTTTGCTTTATTCTGTATCCAGTCACCTTTGAAAAGCAATTAAGATGGTTGGTCTTTGAATACCGTTGCAGAAAACACCCTTCAATTAAGAGTCACATGGGTTAAGTCTAGAACAGGGGTGTCAAACCCAAGGCCCGGGGGCCAGATCCGGCCCCTGGGGTGCTTAGATCTGGCCCACAGGGCCACCCTGGAAACAGCAAAGGACCGGCCCGCGGTGCCTGTGCCAGTGATAACAGGCTCCCGAGCTCCTTTTTTGGCTGCAACAGTCTCCGGTAACCCTCTGCCAGCAAAAACAGAGTTCGGGAGGGCCACATCCAAGCTCTGTTTTTGCTGGCAGAGGGCTGCAGGAGGCCATTGCAGCCAAAAAGCTCAGCAGCCCATTTTCATTGGCAGGGCATTCAGGCTACTACAGGTGCCCCCAACACAAGTGACACCGAGCTGACCACCCTTACCTCAGCCATCCCCACCCCGAGCCCCCAAGGTCAAACACAACCCTGATGCAGCCCTTAATGAAATCAAGTTTGACACCCCTGGTCTAGAAGGTCCTAGGGCCTTGCCAGATTGCTATCCACAACACTGAGAGCTCATGTCACACTGTTATTTATATAGTAGCAACATAATGCCTTCCTGTAGGAATCAACCATCATTAATCTTGGATGTGTGATACTTCCTTATAGAGAAAGGCAATAGATTTGCATGTTTATGAGGTTAAAGGTTCCACAAAAAAAATGAAGATTTATGTTGGATCCCTGGATAAATTGTTCTACTCTCTGCTAATGAACTGATTTGCTGCTCTGGATATGATAAAGATGGATGGAAGGATGGATGGATTGATGGAATAGGAGAGGGAGAGATCTTATGAATGAAGGCAAATATATGTTTCCCAAGATAAAGTTGCAAGATCCAATCTGGATCGGTCACTGGAACCAGAGGTTTTGTCTTCCAAGCTTTTGGATTCATGCTGGACACCATCTTCATGGAACTTCTCTCTACTGAAATGTGTGCGTTGGGCTATTCTAGGAGTCATATTTATGTGGTGCCTTCCTATTGGTTGATTGGCCTGTTGATGGCTGGCAATTGGCTGTTGTTTCCTTGTGCTGCCAACCCCTTGGTTTCTAAGTACCTAATGACTTGGTGGCAAATCAGCAACTGGAGCCCACTCTATATTTCACCATGATACAACAACAACAACAAAAATAAAAGACGACATGAGCTTCATCTCTTCTCACTAGCCTCAAGGTGTGCCTAATCACGTAGGAGAGAAGTCCAAAACCAGAGCTTTTTCAGGCAAGGGCAGTCTTGCAGAACTGCTGTAAGGCCTTGACTTAGCAGCCAGCCTGGCCTATGCGAATTCTGGCAGCCTTCCCATCAGCTCAGAGAAGAATGAGCTGGAGAGGCATTTGGATCCTACCAAAATGTTGCTCCTTATCCACACCCTGAGCTCAGATATGCTTATTGTACAGATAGAGATACAGATTAACAGAGTTGGAAGGGAGCTTGTAGGTCATCTAGTCCACCCCCACCCCCGCCCAAGCAGGAGACCCTACACCATTTCTGACAAATGGCAGTCCAATCTCTTCTTGAAAGCCTCCAGTGATGTGTGTTGTTGGCAACAGTAGGATGTAGCCTGTCCCCATCTCTTTTTTCCCCCCTCCTAACTGCTTTGTTACTCTTCTTCTCGAGTTCACCCTCCTTCACCTTTCATTCCCAGGTAAATGCAATTGCTTCTTATCCACCCCCACCTTCCAAAAAATTTCCCAGTAAATAAGAGACTTCAGCACACTCCCACACCAGCTCCAAGTGAAACCTAGCAACTGAGTACCAGCATGGCAACTGCATTGGCAACAGATGGCAACAACAGGAGTGGTTAGCAGAACTGCCAGGGACACCCCACCCCTCTGATTATATAGAGGGTTAGGGAAGTGATTGGGGCTTGGCAACATTTGTTCCCATATCACTGTTTTCAAAAGGTTGATGATGGAGCTTCCAGATGCAGAGATCCTGCAATTAATTATAGCTGTGTGGTGTACAGAATATTTACAGATCACATAATAATCCTGAAAGGTCATTATGATTTTTATGTAAATTGGAATTACTAAGATGCGTTTTACCACTTTTAAAAGCAAGCTACAGAAAGGATGCAGAGCATAGCTCCTTGAATACTTTAAATGACATTTAGAGTGGTGGTAAGAAGATTTGATACTTTCTTCTATGCAGTCAAGTAACACATATGTGCACGTTCATGCTTTCCTGTTATGTTGCTTCTGCATTTGTATACACCAATTGGAAAGCACAGGGCAAGTTGTGGATGGGGGGGGGGGTTACTTAGAATGAAGGAGTTGGCAACAAGCTACCGCAATGTCTCCCACAAGGATATATTGAAAGAATTTTTCCAGCAATGTTTTCCTCAGCAGCCCCCAGCTTCATTTATGGCCTCTTGGTCATTCTTTAACTGGCTTTTCCTCGGTACCCAAGTACAGTTCTGTTTTGTTCTGTTTTTGAGGAATACTGTTGATGGACATACAGAAAATCAACTAGAGGCATGAGCCCCTTTGCATAATTATTTTCCAATATTCTCTTGGGTTTGAAAGAATAAAACTGTACTTCTAGGCCTGTAAAGCCATCATCAGTCACAAAAACAGTGAATACTTTTCCTGGCACAGAGAGCTCACCTGTTATATCTATGATCAGATCTATTTTACTTCTGTGTTGAACATGTCAGCTTTCCAAAATCTGACAGGAAAAGATGGACAGGAGATTTTACATTGGGGAAAGTGCTGAGGTGAAATTTTTTCTGGTATGCATTTTTCTGGTATGCAGTATCCAAATGAATGGAGCATGCCTCATCGAAAGAAAAAATGAAACAATTGCAAGTATTCCTGCTTTCCTAGCAAAGACCAATATGTAGATGTTTTACATTGTCATACCAAGGACAACATCTAAAATCGGCTTTCATAATTTAATTATTCATAATTATGAAACAAGCAATTTAATACCAGACAACCTGGTAAAGAAATAGCCCGTTTGATGCAGTGGTTAAGGGAGTGGCCTAGAAACCAAGAGACTGTGTGTGTTCTATTACTCCCTTACGCATGAAAGGCAACTAAAATGACTTGGGCTAGTCACTCCCTCTCATCCCACTTCACCTCACAGGTTTGTTGTTGGGAGGAAAATAGAAAGAGGAAGGAATATTATGCAAGCTTGAGTTACTTATAAAGTAATACAAGTAAGATATACAGTAAGATATATACTGTAGATCAGTCCACACTGATTCTGTGTTGGATAACTCAAGTAAATCATCATTTCTCTCTCTCACACACACACACATTATTGACATTTGTTCTACAGAAATGGATAGCTGTTGGATTCGGCAAGATATATTGGTGTGAATCCCCAAATAACAGTCTGAACCCAGGACTATCAGAAAATGGAGCTCACCTTCCTTTTAAAAAAAAAAATCTAGGCTAAACTGTATTATCCTTAAAATTATTATTTCCTCTGTCTGGTAGAGGCACTAATTAGAATCCACAAAATTTTGCTGATATATTAGCAGCAGTATGGGATATACTAAGAGACCCGTGATCGAGAGATGTCAAATCCAGGCAAGCAGCACCACATGCTTAGTCCGACATCAACCCAGAAGTCTTTTATCACATGCAGCATGTTTTCCCTGTGATCCACATTTAGAATCAAGAAACACAAACCTACCTCCACTTCCACACCTGTGAGATGAAAATATTTTGGTAATGATGCCTTCCTGCGTTTGCAACAAGGCTACAGCTTGTCACGTTCTATCAGCTCTGAATCTATGCTTGCATCCTTTTTATCCATGGCTGCTACTCTTCCCAGTCCTCCTGCTCTACTTGATAGTTGAAATCAGCAACCCAGAAGCTCCTGATCACCCGCCTGCTCCTCTATCAGTCCAGTTCCATCTTCTAATAGCAACAGATCCAGAATATTTAAAGCCCAAATTGTCCCAACCCAGGGGGTGCAGCCTTAGCCTTTCTCTGCTTGCCCTACTCCCACCCTGTGGGGAATGTGCTGTATCAACACTTGTGTGTGCATGAGGGGGTGGGGGAGTGAAGACCAAGAGTAATTGCATGATGGTAGAATAGACTCAGACTATTGGGATACAATGCAGTTCTGGGCTGTCCTCCACATATTTTTTTGTGGGGGAACAACCTGCTCACCAGTCATCTTCCAGTGTAGGCTCTAGCAGCATTCATCCCAATCGTGATTCAGTGTGTAGTACAAGAGCAGAGTGTTGGACTCAGATGGAGATCCAGGTTCAAATTCTCCACTGGACCGGGAAGTTCATTGGGTGACATTGGATCACCTATCAACTCACACTCGAATAGCTGACAAGGTTGCTTTGAGGATAAAACCAAGGAGACGGTGGCATGAGAAGAGGTAAGGTTCACAATTGGTTCATAAAGCACTGTTTCCCCACCTGGATGTCTAAGGCTGCAAGTGGCTATATATGAAGCCCTTTCCTCTGGTTTTGGGGTACATTCCCCCAAGAGATTGCAGAGATATATAGGTCCCAGCCAATACAAAAAATGTTATACTCTACCCATTGATCAGAGATCTTTCAAGAACTACCCAAGATCTTTCAAGCTCAGTAACTTTCCCGTAACTCAAGGTTACAAATTCTGAGCAAAAGAACCATCTGAGGATGAGCTAGAGGAGAAACCAAATAAAATTCCATTGTCTTAAGCAACAGAGAAATGAACAGATGCTATATATCCAGCAATGTTGGCCTCAACCTATCAGGATGGTGGCCCATTAAGAGTTCACTCCTTTTCCAAAACAAGCAGTCACCAGCTTTTTCACCCACCACATAAGCATAATCTCCTAACAGCCTTGAGTAAGCCACAAATAACTTCAAAAGAACTTTGCTGGTAGCCTTCTTTCTTCACCCTGACAGCTCATCTTCATTCTCTGTAGCATTGGCTTATTCAGTGGTGGGCCATTCCATTCCCAAGGGTCTATCTTGCTCATCTGCCATCTCCTCTTGCTAGGAGATGGCATTCCCACCCGTGGCTCCAGCTAAGTGCCTGAGGATTTCTGCCTTTTTAAAAAAAAATCACAGGCAGAACAAATAGGCATCGATTAACTGGGCGGGGGAATGCTGGCTCAGCACATTCCTGGTCATAGGGAGGCTGGGGAGGAGAGAGGAGGGACTGGGACAGAGACACCAATTATGGCCTTGGTAGTCAATGCAAGTTAGAAGAGGAGAGGGACTAGTCGTTTTGGCTAGATTGTCTCAAAAAGAACATTGAAAAAAAAAATGCAGCTCGGAAGGCTGTTAGGGCTTACAAGAACTATCATTTGCAAATGGAGGAGAAAACCCTTGAATCACTGGCCTTTGAATTGAAGTCATAGGCCAAGTTGATATAAGCAATGAGGTAGCCAGCAATTTCTCTTCATTTTGGAGCACATATAATAGAAGTGGCATTTCAGAGACGTTAGTGCATAGGTTTCCAATCTTGTTGAACTAGTAAGTACATTTGTAATTTTGAAAATATATTCCAAGGGATTGCAGGGTGGTGGAGAGAACTATGCATAAATAGTGTGTGTGTGTGTGTGTGTGTCTGAGTATGTGAAATGTAAAGTGAAAGACTCTAAACATAGCAGAAGTGAAGCAACAACAAGAAAAACTGCTATCTGAAGAAATTTGTCGTTAGACTGGATCTGCTTTTGAGCTGATTAACTCAACATTCCTTGAGAAATACTGATGTCAAAAGATGCAAAAAATCTTGAATACAGACATAAAAATTATATGACGATGTTCTTATATGCATAGCTGCAGAGGTACAATATTCTCTAATTATATGGGTACCTGGAGCAGCAAATATGTAAGAAAGGGAGAAGCATCCAATGTCAACATCTCAAAATTAAAATCTGAGGAAGTGAAATTATGGAGAAAACATACCAACCCAGACCAAATAATGTTTTGAAATAACATTCATGAATTAGGCCAAGATGTAGGCTAAAATGGGTCTCTGAGGTCAGAATAATCTCTCCTTTCTACACTGCTTGCCAAGATCCATTCATTATTTAGGAAATGCAGGTTAAAAATTCAGATTGATCTTTTATTAAGTACATATTCTCAAGAATGTAGTAAATAATAAAAGGAAGGCTTTTCAGGGTTAAGGTTAACTCCTGTCCATGGACTTGAAATAATTACCAAACATACTCTCAAGTCCCCATTAAGGTGACACAAAGAACTCTTGAAAGCTTCCTCCTTGAAAGTAAAAGTATGGACAGAGGAATGGAAATAGGGAATACAACTTTACAAAAATATATATTGTACAATTTCCCTGGAGGAAAGCAATATAAGAATGTGCAAAAGAGAGAGCCTTCTTGGCAAGGCAATATAATAGGGAAAGACGTACTTTAGTAAAGAAGAGCAGGGCCTGGTTTTCAAAAATAAATAAATAAATTGTGTTGCAAACAAGATCAAAATGTTTCCAGGCAGGATCATTTCTGGCTCTGGTCCTTTCACAAAGAAGTATTAAGAGAAAGACAATGAGGCCTCTCCCTGCACAGATCAGCAAATTCAAATACCGCAGGAAGCCAAACAGTATCACACCATCCTGTCCCCGAAAGGGATTTTGAGCTCCAATGAGAAAATTAGTTCCATTTGGAACATCTAAAACAAAATCTGGCTCTGCTACAAGGAACAGCACTATGAGCAATGGGAGCTGGGCAGCATAAACATGCCTATCAGAAGGGAATCTCAGAAGGGGTGAAAGGCATTGATGGAGATTGCAGGTGATACTTGGATAGGGTTTCTCACTCATTTACACACATTTCTTAGATGCACATGACATGCAAAGGATGTGCAAATCAATAAATGGAAGAACTGTCAGGTACCGTACTTCTGCTTTAACATAAACTCAGAACAAGATTCCCCAAAGATCTATATTCTGGATTTTTACAGTTCCGAGTGCCCAAACATGGTTATGTCACACTCCCTCAGGAAATCTGACACGTGGTCTTCCCACCCCAAAACGGCCAGTGTTATCTAAATGAGGCTACATTCTGAGTATAAAATCATTGTTTCTAAATCAAAGGAACAGCAGGCCTTGAAGATTCAGGAAGCCAAGATTTGAAGAGGGGGAACGAACTCTGTGAAGATTGGCTTGTAAGTGGACCGCGTGGCCTCCTTTACGCTGCAGCTGTTTGGCCAAAAGAGTGATACAGGAAGGCCAGCTGTGCCATATTTCGGGCCCAAACGGGTTGATTCATCCCTCTTGCAATGAGGGCTTCTGACCCCCTGGCAGCATTAGTGCTTGCAGAATATCAGAGAGGGAGATGATGCCTTTCACCACGTTGTTTTCATCTACCACAACCAGCCGATGAACCTGTGGGTTACAGAAAGCTTTTGTGAGGGCCTATTTTACACAGTGAAGAATTTGGGGTGGTCACCCCAGAATGATAGCCTGACACAATTGTCTAGATGAAAAGGAAACCTGGCACCACAACAATCTCTCACCCCAGTTTTTCCCAACTTTCCCTCTTGGGTGATGCAAAAGCTTCCCAAGTTTTTCTGTGGAAATGAAGAGTCCCCTCCTTCAGTTAGTTGATATGGTATTACGCCACAGTCACATAAGAACCTATACAAACTTACTGGACTACTTCACAGTTTTAATCTCAGTTAGAGGGAGAGTAAAGCAATATAGAGACTAACCTTCATAATAGCTGAAAGTCCTGTATTTTATGAGCAGCCCTGGCTCCATCTTGCTATAAGAACATCCCTTTCCTTGACAGAAGGGGGAAATTGGACTTACCTCAGCCTCTACTAGTCTGTTGATGATTGTCTCCAAAGTCTCATGTTTGTAACATTTGAGCACGCCCTCAAAGTACTGTGAGCGATGCTGCAACGCCTTGGTCACTGTCACATCCAGATTATTGTAGGTTTTCTCTGCTGCCAGATTCTGATGATAGAGAGAGAGAGATGATGATGATGAAAAGATCTGGTGGCACAGTGGGCCATCACTGACTCATTTTCTCTCTCTCTACACACCTGCTTTGATGAGCTTGAATCAATCAAGTGTGCCCAATGTCTACAAACAGAAGCTGCCTAAACCCAGCAATGTTTTTATTACAAAGTATTAATACCATTTCTCAACTATTACAGCATCATACGAATAATGTGCAATCAATTATCAGCCAATACTTGCATTACCACATCCTAGGTTAATGTCCTACTGAAATTTAAGGGTTTTCTCCAGAGGTAGAAACACAAGAGGACAGAACAATAAGCAATACACCAAATCTCAAATGATCCAAGCTGTATGCTACAAATTAAATGAAGAGGACGCCAGTATTAAACCCTCTCTCATTTTCTTTCTGGTTCCAAATACAATCAAAGTTCATCAGTTGGATTTATCTGGATAGGATAGAAAGCCACGTAGGGATAACCCTCGTTTAGCTACCATAATTGGGAAATTGTGCAGAATTTCATATAGAAAAATCACATGATTGCTACTGCATTTATGATTTTAATTCACCCTTCCTGTTCCCCACTCCCCAGAATGTTCATTCCGGCACTGCAATAATTACCATAGCAAGAAGGAAATTAGTGCTTGTAATTATATTCATTGCAGAGGGATTAAAAAAGAGTAAGCAGGCATACAACTGCTTCCTTTTAATGTGTATTCATTGTAGGCCTGCTTACTCTCTTGGAATCCCTTCCTCTTTAATCTCACTGTTCTGTGAGGGGAGGAAAGAAAAAAAAAACAGGTCAAGCAGGAGAAATTGCCGAATTAGATTGTTTGCTTAATCAATCTCTGTGCTCTGCATGGAGGAGGGTGGCAATAGGGCTGGGCATAGAACATGTACTAATTCAGTGGCCCCAAACCTTTTTTGTGCCACGGCCCGGTACCGGCATCACAAAATGATCCGTGGCCCGGTACTGGCATCAGCACGCATGGCAAGGCGAGCCGAGCGACCGGCCAGCCAGCTGTCCCCCGCTTCTCCCCGCCACCTTCAGCTCCTCCTTTGTACCTTTGTCGATGGGCTTTGGGACGGCCGCTCGGCTCGCCTTGGGTGCTGAAAGAATCTTCGCGCCTTAGTTTTGTTCAAAGCCGCCCCCACCTTCGATGAAACTAAGGCGTGAGGATTCCTTCAGGACCCAAACGCCGCTTTCCAATCGGAAAAGCTCACCGAAAGCACTCTTTCAACAAAACAAGATGGTGGCGGCCAGCAAACCGGCGGCCTAGTAAAAAATGTTCCACGGACCGGTACCGGTCCGGGGCCCGGTGGTTGAGGACCCCTGTACTAATTAACACAAGTAAAGGACAGATGCCGTGAGGGTCATAAAATTGTGTTTTGATTTCAAAATTATTTTTTTCAGCACTGTTATAACTTTGAACAGTTGCTGCACGAGGCATTCAGTAAGTGAGGTCTACTTATATAACTAAGGCTCTTTGATCTCTTGAACTCCATGCCATTAAACCAGGGCAGTTCCATAGGGTCATCACTTCTACATTCAATATTATACCAGCTTGCACCCAAATACATGCATTTTTTTTTCAATATTAAACCTCCAATGTATTTTGAGGCCATCAAAAATATAAATGTTTACATAAATATCTGTCTGCTGACAAGGTAAGGCTAGCAAATTAATTAAATTTCTCAACTTAGCTTTCAAACTGGATTGAAGATGACTTAAGCTTGTGTTTGATAAGCTAAGGTTTTTTAAAAATAAGGAAAGTCAGTAAGCCAAAACAGCACATTTTACTCCTATTAATGTTCTAAGCAACTTTTACCAGAAATACTCACAATAACATCAAACTTGGAGTAAATATCCACAACCCGGCCTGAAAAACAGAGAAAAACCGAAGTTCAGTATATTGCATAGCTTTCCAACCTAAGATCAGGAAAAATGTACTTCAGTTGGAAGAAACTGAGAAAAACTTCCTACTACAATGCAGAGACATAAGTGAGCTCATCACAGAACAAGACAGAAATGGATATATTTGAAAAAGTGTCTATTGTACAAGGGTCCCCAGCCCACTGGTCTGTGGACTGGCACTGGGCCATGGTGTGCCAGAAACAGGGCCACACAAAAATGTGAAGCCCCATCTGCAGAATGCAGACAGCACACGAAACCATGCCCTCTCCAGTCCATGGAAAAACCTTTCTCCACAGAATCGGTCCCTGGTGTTCAAAAGGTTTGGGGCTGCTATTATACTAGATTAATGGCTTACAGAGCCTCATAAATCAACCAACCCATATTCAAAAGAAAAATAATATGTGATTACCACATGGGGAAAAAAATACCCTCCTAATTTCCCATCTAGGGAAGTCAACAAGAAAATGTATTACCAATATATCAGCCTTCCACAAAATTTAGTTGGGAATTTTACCACCTGAAGCCCCAGATAATGGGAATCTGTGGGACACCGAGTTATAGAATCTTATTATTTCAGAAAGTTTTTTAGTAGTTGCCATTTGTCTGTAGTACCGTTCACTAATAAAACTAATAGCATTTGAACTCTGTTCCTCTTCGATGCCTTCATCTATTCCACAATGCTGCTTCTCACCTGATTCATCTACCACAGGCAATGCAGAGACCCGATGCTGTACAAAGATGCCCAGCGCAACATAGACAGGTGTATTGGTCTGGACCTTTGCAATGTTGTCATAAGTACCAATCTTCAACTCTTCCAGTGTTTTGGTCATGAATTCTGGCTTAGGGAACTCAGCGATCTGCGGGACCACAAGAGGGAGAGTCTAACAGCACGTTGACGCTTTGTGGGCAAAAGTAAAATAGCATCTCACAGCTACACAAAAAGCAATGGTCCACAGAAAGGGGACACAACTCTCAACAATGCATAACAGAAAAAGCCAAGCTGGCTTGCACTGAGAAGTACTCACAAACAGCTTGAGGAATTTGAGGATGCGCTTGTGTGTCAGGATGTACAGTGTGTTGCCTGACTCAGGGTCAATGACAGGTAGCCGATGGATCTTGTTTTGAATCAAAGAAGTCACAGCATCAAACAGACTTTACAAGAGAAGAAGGAAAACCGTATCAAAACCAAGAAGACATTCAGGTCTTTACTTTATCCCCTTAACCCAGAGGTCTCCAAACTTGGCAACTTTAAGACTTGTGGACTTCTGGGAGTTGAAGTTCACAAGTCTTAAAGCTGCCAAGTTTGGGGACCCCTGCCTTAACTCGACAAAGGATGTCTCTAAAGCTCTGGTGGGGATGGGTAGCAGACATGAAAGAGCAACTAAGATACGCAACTGGAATTCCTAGATCTATCCACAAGTCTGAAAGGAGATCTGATTTCATGTAGGAAGAAAAGGTTTCTGGGATCTGCTCCCATTTATATCCCACCATCCTCCAAGACTCAAGAAAAAACTTCAATGCATAGATAGAAATCCTCCTCCCTCTGTTATCTATCTATACCATTAGAGGCACAGAGATCTTCTGCTTTAAATTATTTATGAGATACTTTGCCCTTGAAGCAAAGAAGAGAACCATTAGAGAGGGCCTTTTCAGTGGTGCCACAACCTGAGAGTTATTTGTTATTGTTGTTGCAGCAGCTGCCTGGGAAAGGAAAAGGTGGTTATGAAGTTTTACACACCTCAGAAACAAAACAAAAAAAATCTTGATTGGTGTGGGACATTAAGCAGAAAGGAGAAAGAGTGAGAAGAGTCATTTCCCCCTTTACATCAAGCAGCAAAAGGTCTTGGATAGGCTTACTCTGCCCATATGTTTGCCGGTATATTGGATGTGCATCAATCTACTAATTTTGACTTTTTTTTTTCCTTAGAAACAAATGATGTCATCTTTCAAAAGATTTAATAACAAAGAGTGAAGCAAAGAAAAAACATGAAGGTATGATTGCAGGTAGCTGTGGTTTCTGGTCCATGGTAGGTAGAGATAGCAGTACGCTGCATGGCCATTGCATTCATTAAGTACCACAGCAGTTCTAGAAGTGTCTATGAGGAAGGGAGAGAGGGAGATGTGTGAGAGGAAGAAGCGGAGTAATTAACAGCTACTGTTAAAGAGCTATTAGTACAAGTGTTTACAGAACAGTAACTGAGTAGAAACCTTTAAAGTAGGTGTGCCATTCCACCGTATTTCCCCAATCTTTCTATGTAAGACAGAATCTTAATTGGCAAAAGGAACCCTCCAGATTCTAAACCTGACTTGTATATCTATTAACCACAGAGCTCTGAATGCACAATCCTCAGTGCATGTGTGTAAGACAGTAACAAAACATCACTCTTTTATAAAGAGGTGCAAGACTGAATTTCTGGTCTGATTTGCTTAAGAGGAGTCAAAAGAGATAATACAGGTAGTCCTTGACTTACAGCCACAATTGAGTCCAAAGTTTCTGTTAAGTGAGACATTTATTGAGTTTTGACCCATTTTACGATCTTTCTTGACCCAATTAAGTGAATCACTGCAGATAACTTAGTAACACAAGTTGTTAAGGGAATTTAGCTTCCCCGTTGACTTTGCTTGTCAGAATGTCGCAAAATGTCATCACACGACCCCTCAGGACCCAGCAACGGTCATAAAGATGAACCAGTGGCCAAGCATCTGAATTTTGATTACATGATCATAGAAATGCTACAAAGGTCGTAAGTATGAAAAAATGGCCATAAATCTCTTTGTTCAGTGCGGTTGTAACTC
The DNA here is from genome assembly GCA_033807585.1 of Hydrophis major. NCBI lineage: Eukaryota > Metazoa > Chordata > Lepidosauria > Squamata > Elapidae > Hydrophis > Hydrophis major. The sequence goes on along the minus strand of CM066329.1, from coordinate 208,639,809 downwards.
CGAAAAGTTGCTAAACGAACTGTTGAAGACTACCTTAGTCATAATAGATACCCAAAATACAAGAGGCAGGACCAGATGAAGGACAACTGTGGATGCCCCTTAGCCTTTCCATTGCTTAAATGGCAAAACATTAAGAGTTGAAAATTGAAATCGACTGTGACAGTATTAAGGGCATGATAGCTGGGGGGGCGGGGGGGGACTCTGTGGTGTCCCCCTTCCTTCTGGGGCCTAAGCAGGTGCCTGCTTTCCTTAATGCTTAATCCAGGGCTGAAGGAGATAATCCATAGACCATGAGTGACTGAAAGACTGACTAAACTGGTAATGCCTCCAGAAAACAAGAAGCACCCCAGGTGGGAAAATGGCAGGAAGAATTTTAGTGGCACTTCAAAAATGCAGAAGCGGATTAGTGGACAATCCCATGTGGGTAGAGTCTCCTACCTGGCATTGGGTGAAATGCAGACCAGTGGCTTGAAGGAGTCCTGCAGATAGACTTCTGCAAGAGAAAAGGAAGATCATATTCAGCTGTGTCCCTTTAAGAAGAGAAAAGAAAAAAAATAAACAAGGACACCCTGGATGACCTGTTGGTCCCCCAGTTGGTGACAGCCCAAAGGCTCAAATCTGGTGTACCATCAGATGCCTAGGAGGGAAAAGAAGGGCTTCCAATCTGGAAATACCCAGCACATTTTTCCAATGTCCTTCACCAGAAATGCCCCATATCCTCTTTGCCCCATCATAATAACCCTTCTGCTATTACCTCGCCATGTTTCAATCTTGTGCTCTTCCAGCTCATAAATCTGCACCTGGACACATAAGAAACAATGTTAGGGCTAATGAATAACCATCATCCATGCTGGTCAGAGTATGCTCTAGCTTGCTGAGGATGGAACGGAATCCTCCAGATGTCATATAGTAGATGCCAATCAGGGACACATTCCAACTGAGTAGAGCTTTGGCTCCAAGGAATGACAAAGCAGCCCCTCTTCAACAATTATTGCAAGACAAGCAAATCCAGGTTTCCTCCCCCTACTACCCGTTTAGCATACTTGTCACATAACTAAAGCATTTTGGCCACAATGATCTGCATCTTGGATTGTGGGAGGTTGAGAAAGAAGATGAGTGCTCATTGCTATTGTATCCCAGTATTCCATATATGGGTAGTCCTCAATGTACAACCACAATGGAGTCCAGAATTTATGTGGCTAAAGTGAGGAATGTGTTAAGTGGGTTTTGCCCCTTTTTACGACTTTCCTTGCCACATTTGTGAAGTGAATCACTGCAGTTCTTCAATCAAGTAACGCGGTTGTTGAGTGAATCCGGTTTCCCATTTCACTTTGCTTGTCAGAAGGTCACAAAAGATGAATCGCATGACCCTGGGAAACTGCACCCGTCGTAAATATGAATCAGTCATCAATAAATGTGAATCAGCTATCAAGCATCTGAAAGTAAATCACATGACTATGGGGATGCTGCAAAGGTCGTATGAAACATGGTCATGCCACTTTTTTCAATGCCATTGTAAGTTTGAACGGTCACTAAATGAACTGTTGTAAGTTGAGGATTACCTATAGTTTGATTCTTCTCCCTTGTATTGCCATGGCTGGATGAAGCCCCATTAAGAAACTACCACTCCCAAAATAAAATTCACTCTCTACATTAGACGCTTCACTCATATATATTCATTTTTTCCCCTTAACAACTAAAAATTAGAAATAAATTCTTGCAATACTCAGATGGGCAAAATGTCATAGTTGCGTTAAGAACCTTGTTCAACCAATAACTCCTTTAATGAAGCCAATGTCAACTCATAAAACATTTTGTGTACACGTTTTATAGTTGTCAACAGAAAGAAGGGGGAGGGGGTGTTTCAAAGAGCAGGGAGCAGTGTTGAATCAAAACTATATTCCATTCATATTTTCTTCAGAGACTGATTAGATGACTGGAGCTTCTACCGCAAAAAACTAATTGGAGAGCATGATTGATGACTCTTGGCTATGGAGGTGTTCCGTTGGATGATACACCCAGAGGGGTGAGGGGAAAAGCAGGATCAAGGGTGACAGTGAATTACGTATCTCGGCCAGGCTAACTACTAATAAATCCTTTTTAGTTTTGGAAGTGTGGCTCGAGGCTCATGATTTAATTGGAGTAACTGCCGGAATCCTGACAGCCAGAAGGCCAGAGGCACTTACCAGGGCCGATTTATAGTAGCGATGAAGGATGTTAATGAAGTCTGTGATTGTCAGCATTCCTGTGAGGGGATAAAAAGGCATGTGAAGAGGTCACCCCAGGCATTGGGATGAAGAAATCAGGATAAGATGATAAGAAGATGAAGCAAGTAGGCCCTTACCCACAAAGTTTTGCTTTTTGCTGTCCCAGAGTGGAGCAGCCCGCACACCATTGGTCACCAATGCAAAGAAGGCTTTCTTTACCTAGAATCCACACAAACATGGGGCTGTGACACTTCCTGAGAAAGAAAGTTACAGTAGCTTCCCAAATCTGGTGCCCTTCCAAAATCTTGGGTTTCATTGCCAAAATTCCCTCGACCTAAATCTAGGCAGTTTTGATTATTATACAAGTCACAATCTATTGGTCTTTAGAAGGCATGGAATGGCAAAATCCCGAATGAGAAAAAGGATCAGGAACAAGGATCTCACATATTTCAAGAATTTCAGAAGGGTACTTTTGTCAGTGCTTTTGTGTTCACGCTGTCAGCTATCAAAAGGTAAAAGACATACAAAAGACTGCCCTACTGCTGTGAAAAAGCATCTTATTTTGCATTTTATTTGCTATCTAAATCCCTCTCTAAAGGGATTAGAGAGGGGTCTGCTGATCTGGTCTACTCCTGAGATTATCCTGCTCAGGAGCAGACCAGCATTTTTAATCTATAAAATAGAGATTAAATAATTTAATCTAGTATCTCATTGAGATACTAAGCATGTTTATTTAAAATAAATAATATTTCCTGGAATAGAAGATTTATTTACATGGTTGAAGTCAAACATAACTTATGCCTTAATTGTAATATGGCTGAATTCACACTTTGTGCTACAGTGTAAACTGGTTTAGTGGGTTTTGACTTATGAACTTAACTGATTGTGATTGATTTAATAAAACATGGTAATATAATTTGCAAACCAGGTCAGTAGCTCTATTCTGCCTAAAACTAGATCCAAATCCTTATATATCAGTTTCAAAATTTAAAATTGAATTATTAAATTTTAAAAAGCAAAGTTTAGCAATTTTTTGACCCAAACCACTGACAATTATATCCCCAACTTTGCACTCAAGATGCCAGAGGTTCTATGATCCTGGAGCATGTACATAACATACAAATCCTCACAAAATTTTCCAATTCATTTTTATAGAGAGTTTTCTACCTACTCACAAATGCAGAGAATCTCCCTCTGTTGGTAGACCCTTTTTACTTTGCTTCAGTTAAAGGAAAGAAAGGTTTATCCAGGAATCCTAACTCCCCAGAAACTGCTACTGCTACTGCTCTGCCCATCAAACTAGGTTGCTACCCACCTGCAGAGATGTATCAAATACAACAAGCTTGGAGCTTGTCGGAATGAGGTCATAACAGCGATGTGACTTCATGAAGCAAGTGTAGATGCCATTGTTGGAATCACCATCTGTTTGAGGAAGACAAAGGGAAGTACAAGATATCCCTTAACAAAATAACACCAGACCAGAAAAATTCATGGTCTTAACAAACTTAAATATATCAGAAAACCGTATTATATACATACTATATGCTATTTAAAACAAATCCAATATTTTAACATCAAGCATATCTAAGCACATTGCACAAACCACTGCTATTTGCTCAATTAAATCTAATATCTTTCTGAAAGAAAAAAAAAACAGAATTGAAACTTCATTCCAAGTGTTGCAACTTCAGTTCTAACTTTCAGAAGAAATTTCCCCTTCAATTTCCAAGAGTCCCTTCAAGGCTACGAGAAAGAAATGCATTTGAGAACTTAGAAGATGGGAGTCTTCAGATGCCAGGCCATCCTGTCTGCTTCTGGAAATTGATGGACAAGCTTAAGTCACTAGGATAGACAAAACTTTACAAAAGTTTTGTCTGTTGCAACAGAAAGTAGATCTCCAAGCTGAGACTCCACCAATTTACTTGACAAATTTTTAGAAGAAAGTAACCCTGACACTTGTTTTAATTTTTTGTTTAAATTACTGCTTTTATTTGTTTCTCTAATCTTCTTGTTAAGGGAGTGGATAGAATAAATATTTGAAATAAACTCCACCCAGGGCTCCAAGCTAAGCAAAATCTACTATAAATCAATCTTTGTGCCTCACTCACCTTCAGATAAGGGCAGTTTTTTATCCAGCCCACTCTCGGGTACTGCACCCTAAAAAAATAGAGAAAAATAGAAATCAAGGAGATGCAACATCTTGGGATATAATTCCTACAACATTGAATGCCAATTGTATCTTGAAATGTAATATATAATAATTATGAACACCAACAAGTTAAAAAAATCTTATTAGCAAACATTTCTTGATTCATTAATTGATTAAATCTGAATGTATTTGCATATGAAGAGCTTTGGGAATAACCTAATTTATTCTGATAGAGATTTTAGTATATTAAAAGATAATTGCTTCCTAGGACAGTGGGGAAACTGTCTTGTCAAAAGTTGAATTTCATCACCTATTTTCCTAAGTACATTAAAAAAAAGATCCTGTTTTGTTGAAAAAAAGCATCTTTCAACTTTTAAAAAATAAACTATTACCTTGGTTAGTTAGAACAATCTTACATCCAATCTACGCAATGTAATTCTCATTCAAAATATCTAGAATGTCATTCCTTCTCACATACAAACCCACCTGGAGATATGCTTACAGAAAAATAAGCTGAGCAGATAACCAAAAAAAGAGGGGCCATGTAGCTTGGGCGTACTCATAAAGCTATAAATCTTATCTCTATTATTCAGCTTTATGTATTTCACAGGAATACTGATAAAATACACAACATCTTTACTTTCTTGTAAACACTGATGAGTCTTCTACTAGAAGTTCATTCCCAACAGTGGAGAGAGAGAACTATGTTCTCTTATTTCCTATCTCCCAGGAAAATGTTACTATCTTCCCACAATTAATGGTATCTGTGGTATTTCCGGAGAATGGCAAGGTCCAGCTGTGAATATTTCCAAGCTATAAAGTTGCCAGCATAGTAAACTCTTGATTTAATGCATCTCAGTTCAGTCAATTTCAGTTATACTAGACTAAATCTGTGTTGTGAAAAAATCAGAAGTACAAGGCATGCTACTGAGTAGAAGAACCAGATTTATTGCAACAATTGTTGGATTCCCCAAACAATGGGAATGCCAAGATGTTTATAGAAGTTGAAGCCTAAAAAGGCAGGAGGTTCTATGGATCTGATTTGCTTGCTACTGGGTAAACTAGGCAGGTCCTCCTTATGACCTTAGGTTATTTCTAATGTTAGGCACAAATAACACTTTTTTATATTTATCTTATATGTACGTATATAAGTATGTATGTACGTATAAATTGTATCATTGTTATATTCCCTGATGTGTGAAGGATTTGAAGTCAGTGATTACCACCAAAGCATAAAGCTGGTGAAGAGTCAGCACCAGAGGACAATATCATGTGGCAGTTAGAAGATAAAAGCAATTCTTGATGACAGAGAATGAGATAGACAAAGAACTTATAGCTTGTGAGAAGGGAAATTAGAAGAATGAGGATGTGGAAGTAGAAATGACAACTCTAATAGGTTATGGGATAGAATGAGCTCATTCTGAAATCCAGCTTCATTTGTTACTATTTCCTTGTTTTTTAGGAAATCCCAAATGACACATTTGCAAGGCTCATTTGAAAATTAGCAAATCATTTTCTTCAAACTGATACTGATTGTCCATGTTTTGATCCAGCTCCCCAAACATGACAAACCCTCTATATTTAAATCAATTATTCCTCTATTAGGAACACCAGCAGCCCTGGCCAAAGCTTTCTCTCTCAATGCAGGCTAACAAGTCTGTCCAGCAGGCAGGTGAATAGTAGTCTGTATTATGTATTCATCTCTGCCCCCCTGCCTTTTATCCCCAGAGTTAGGATGGGGCTTTGCTAGCAGTGGTGGCTCTTCCATCCCAAGGATCAACCCACAGATTTCCACTGCTCTCCTCTCCTCTGCCTTCTGTGCACCAGAGCATCAGGCACTGGGCCCAGCTGTTCCTCCTCCTCTTCAGCCACCTATAGACTTGGGGGCTGTTGACTCTCCATCTGAGGGCTGATGGATAGCCCAGGCTCTGCCTCTGTTTCTCTCTCACTCTCTCTGACAGCTCCATTCCCTCTTCCTCCTCAGAGGTCTCAGGTTGCCTTGATGCTGACCTGACTCCCACCCTTCCTCATCTGATTTGACTGCTGGAGGGGCTGGCGGCCGACAAGACACAAGTCCAGTATCAGCATTACTAAACCCAATGCAGCAAAACCTTACTAACAACTATCAGTAAGGTTTTTACATGTACATGGGTATTTAGAGCTCAAAAAAAAATCCCATTTGTTATGCAATGGCTTTCTGTAACAGATATGCCTTCCCCATCATTAATCCATTAAATTGTGGGTTCAGCATATTGGACAGGATGGTTATATAGAGCAGAAGGAGAAAAAATTAATCTATTCTAAGTAGTCAAATCAAAAGCATTGTGGAATCCAAACAGAACTCAAATTGTTGTAGGCTAGAGTGGGCAAGGGCCACACATTTTTGCATAGAAGAGCTTGTAAAATCAGTGTTTACTTACAATATCACATGTAAAAAAAAGAAACAAGAAAGTTTTCCAGGTAATAACAAGATAAATTATTCTGTAGTTTGTAAATAGATATCTATAAACTGATCTCATTTTAGGACTTAAAACTGAAAATTCGAAGGATATGTATGCTAAATGCAGGTGTAAGTTCCAAAATGAATTACTGTTTATCTTTTCCTTCCATTTTATATGACTGTAGATCTGAAAAAAGTGAAGCCTGCAAACTGTGGGAAAAACACAAGGTAGAAAAAAAAGCAAGTACCTTTTAATTCTAATACAAATAATTTCAGCTTCCCTCAATCTAGGACCCACCAGATGTTAGAATTGCTACTCTATTACATATAGTGGGGAATGCTGGATTAGCCTCAAACCTTATTAGCCAGCATGCAATCTCATACAGTATCTGAAATATAAAGATAAGCCTTCTTTTCTAAATTCCAATATTTTTTTATTGAATCTCAGCTAGTCTTCTGGAAACTGCTGCCATTTAGACATGATGGACTTGAAGTCATAAACTGAATGTATACATACCGGTAGTACCACACTATGATGTGGTTTATTACTTTTAGTTTAACATAGGGACAATCAAACTGCACATCATAATCCCCTGGGAGTCCCACTAAACTAGAGGATGGTTATCACTTCAACTTCTCCAACTATTTGTGCAAGATTGACATTGCCTGTTAATATAAATAAGTTTCCATTTATACTTGTATACAAAGGCTGATTTTTTTATTTCTTTTAATTTCAGCAAGAGATTGCTTAAGTTGTCCTTGCTTCTAATCATCATGGTATCCTCAGGATACCTGGGATTAATGTTTCTTCAAGCAATTTTAACATCAATGTCTAATTTCTCAAGATATACTCTGCATGTAAAATAAATAATACCACAAGTCAACAATATAAAGCCTAATCTCATTGCTTTCTCAATTTTGAAACATTTAGTTGTTCCTTATTCCATTCTAACTGCTTCTTCATGGTCATCATACAAATTGTTTGATGAGCTGATGAAATGGCCTGGTACTTTCATATTTTTAAGGCTTATCACAATATATTATGGTTTATACAGTCAAAAGCCTTTGCATAAGCAATTAAGCAGAAATAGACATCCTTTTGAAAATTTCTTGCTCTTTCTATGATCAGTTTAGTATTAGCAATAGGATCTTCTTATGCCTCTGCCTCTTCTGAATTCAACGGATAACCTGGTAATTTTCATCCCATGTATTGTTGAAATTTGGATCGCAAAATCTTGAGGATTATTTTTAGAAGCATGCAAGAGAAGTGCAAATGTTCAATACCGGTAGTTTGAACATTTTTTAACACAACCTTTTTTTGACATTAGAAATTAGTATGAAGCAATCTTTTTCAGTCCTTTGCATTTTCTATGCAAGCTTACAAAACCACACACAGCATCTTGTAACATTTTAAACAATTCTTCTGGTATTTCATTAACAGGCTGGTAGTTTGCATATGCAGTGTCCTCCTTATTTTCCCTAGCCCTCTAAAATGTCTGGCTGTAGTTCTAAGACGTTACGATCTTTCCATACAATTCTTTTATATAACAGCACCATCTCTTCCAGTAGCAACCTCTCCCATTAATATTTGCAATGCTGTATTAGTGTTAGTCTGTCTACTATAAACAGCACATATTCATAAACATTCATAAACAGAGGGTCAGTCTCAAAAATAAAACCCAGATTTTTTTCAATCTGCAGCCTATTAAAAATAAGGTTTTAAATTTGTTTGGTTGTTTTATTTACAATTAATAGTTTTATTTTATAAGACTGGGTTCTATTTTATAAGACTGAGTTATAGCATGCTTTGCCTGATGGTTAAATTAAAATTTGATTAAAGTGGGTAAAATACTTTTGTTTAAAGAAATTGCAATGTATCTTTACAGATGAAAGCATGGTCTCTTGATGTGATTAAGAATTGCTCTTTTTTAAAGGTAGGATAAATTATATATACCATGAGCATGGCAGGACAATGTCAAATAACAAAACAACTTGATGATCTGGCTCAGAATGAACAGAGAAAAACATACAAGTTTACTTAAGTTATATGTTTGTCACATCTCTGACACTTTTAAGCAAGCTCCTCTTACTTATTAAATACCAGGGGTTGCCAAGCTTTTGGACCTCAGGGACCACTAAATTCATAATTTTAAATCCCGTGGACCACTAATATTTTTTAAAAAAGATAAATTGTATTTAATGCAGTATAAAAATGCAAATAATATTTCTGCAGACCACCCAAATTTTCTCGTGGACCACCAGCGGTCCATGGACCACTGGTTGGTGACCGCTGCTTTATACCATGGGGTGACTTTGACTTACAGTATTATATTTTCTAATAATTATGTATAATATAGGATCATGGCTTAAGATCATGGCTATAAAATCAGAAATACAAATGGAGATCTATATGTGTTTTTCTTTTATGCAATATGGCTTTTGGAGATCTCAGAGATAAAGCTCTCTTTTTTTATAGGGCCTGTTCAAAATAGGACTTGCCCAAAGAAATTCAAAAATCAAACTATTGCAAAGCTCCAGCTGAGAACTGATATCCAATGCAAGGCAAAAAATTTTGATGACATTAGTCACTTTTCCAAAATAAGGGGTCATTCAAATAATTTATTAGACTGACATCCTTCCTTTCATCAAGGAGCTCCAGACGAAATTCCCCCAAAATACAAGGTTTGACTGAGAGACACTTAACTACAGTAACCTCAAATTACTCAAGTGGGATGCCAGGAGTAGAATCAAACCTAAATCTTAGGCCACCATCCTAAGTAACATAAACACTATAGCATACTTATAAACATACATATAAACACGTATATCATACTCCACTCAGAAGGCGCTGTAAAAATCGGGCCACCATTCAAATGCAATCAACACTTACCTAAAAATCTGGGCTAATCTGCTAGTTCTGTCCAACGCTATAGTGTACAAAAGCAATATATTTACTATTATAAATGCTAAGTTTATAATATCTATCTGGACCCAACCCCCCAATAATCCCGCTAAAACGTATACTATATTGGGGTGCCGCTTGTTCTCTTTCACTTACCGCCTCCATTACGGTGTTACTGTCTACCCGTGCCGAACTCAGAGAAAGGGAGGCTGCTTCGACCCCCCCCCTCCCCCACACGCCCGTTGCCGTCCCAGCATGAAGCTGAAGTTCCGCCTTGAAGCCCAACTGCCCACAGTTCCGCCAATAAAGGCGATCACGTGAGCGGAAGGGGACACAAGGAAAAAGAAAGAACGTTTACTGCTTTTGTAATGACGGTTCTCGACGCTTATTAGAATTGCATTAAAACAATGGGATGCCCACAACCGCGTCAACACAACTTTTTTTTCCAGCTAGTTTGAAAAGAAATTGAATTTTTCACACTTTGCTTTGTTTTGAATTCGATATAAACCTCGTAATGAAAAGGCACGCGTATTGTTGCCTTTTAGAGCTGTCCTATTAAAAAGATCCACTAAGAAGGGTCTTCTTAATACCAACGAGCACAGGAGTGCTTGTATAGGTCCTTGTATAGGTCCTTCACAGTTCGTTTCTTAAAATGCTATGATGTTTTTAGGCTTTATTATTCAATGGGTTTTTAGGCTTTATTATTCAATGGGTGCCAAAAGCTATCAGGAAAGTTTCCATATTCAGATAGTTGGAACTGTTTGTGGAAGTATATTAAGGAACTTTTTGTCATTCTCGATCAGTGATAGATTGCATGGCACCCTGCATGTTTAGCTCTAGCCACCATCTAGATCAGGGGTCCCCAAGCTTGGCAACTTTTAAGACTTGTGGATTTCAACTCCCAGAATTCTTCAGCCAGCTATGCTGGGAATTGAAATCCACAAGTCTTAAAAGTTGCCAAATTTGGAGATCTCTGCTCTAGATAGGTCAGATAATACAGTACTGTCATCCAAAAATAGCTGCCAGCAATGTTTTGATTTTTTTTCTATTTGCACATAAATTTAGATTGACAATCACTATCTTTGCTGACACTTCCTTTCTCATTGCTTACCCCATTAAATTCCTGTGAAAATAAGAGATCCAACTGAAGCTTTTTACAAGACCAATGATTTCTATGTCGATACAGGTAGGATAGCTTTCTCCAAAATAAATATGCAGGTTACCTACTTTGCAAACAGTGCACCATATCCTGACAGAGAAATAGATTAAAGAATTAATTTAAGAGTCTTGGCCCACAGAAGGCCTGACTCTGGTTGCTTTTTTAGATAATTCCTTACTTATCAGCCTAGATAGTGAGCCTTGTAGTATATGGTAGCTAAACACCTGAAACAGACTGATAGCCCACTAACAAATCACTTTTTTTTCCGGATCTGCATCTTAATTCATCAGATATTGTTATATTGATGTAGATCATCGTTCAGATCTGATGAAATGAGCTGCAGTGCATGAAAGCCTATGTCTTTAGCCTAGTTACGTTGGGGTGAGAGGAGGAAGCGCTTGGCTGTGTTACAGGATGAGAGCAGTAGTGGATTGATCCACGATGCAACAGATCGGCGTACTGAATGCCTCTTTCATTTCGGCGGAGGGGAGATGGTTCCGTCTTGAGGTATTTCGGTGAAGATTTGAATAGCAAATAGAATTGAATCAGGAAATACGAACGCAAAAAAAGGAGTGAATCTGAGCTTTGCGCCGCCACCAGTTTCTACGGTCACGAGCACAGCAAAGAATGGCATCAAATCGGACCGGTTGACTTTGCTGTACCATCCAGTCTCTTTTTGCTCCGGAACAAACGTGACTAAAACTACGTCGAGCTCTAGCCCCAGTCAGAAGACGGTCCGGCGAGGAAGCAGAGGAAAAGGTGTGTTGTTTGGTTCCCCCCCCCCCCTCCAACCCTCGGATCGACCCCCGGCTGATCGGAGCTTTATAGGATCGATCCCCGGCTGACCGGACGCCTGAGTCAAGGACTGGGGTCGGCGCCCATTGAGTGGCAGATCGTTTCACCGCCCGGCTCGGAGACGGCCAAATGGGGCAAAACAACGCGCTCGTAAATTTCTGCGCTGGCAGAGGTGGCGTTATTGTGGCCTGGCCCGTGGGTTGACTGATTTACCGTCTCCGGTACCGGGAGGGAAGGCGCTCTTAATCCCCCCCCCCCCACGAACGCGGGGAGTGGGGTCTGCTGGGTTGCGCGTGTTCTTTACTCCAGATGCAGAGGTGGCGGGGCGCTGCGCTGGGGCGGGGACTGGAGGATTCAGGCAGAGAAGGTGACGCGTGGAAAAGGAGTCTCTTCCGCACCTTTCTGGCACCCCGGGAGCCGGGCTTCTCAAGTAGTTTCCTGCTGCTGGCTCGCCTAAATCCACGCGAAAAGGCCAGGCAGGATTGCTCAAAGATGCTTTAGGAGACCCTGTTGCCCTTCAGACGCCGATCTCCTTTTCCCTGCTGCTTATTTGTCTCCTGCGGTGGAGGACCATTACTGTGCGGGCCTTTGTTTGTTTGCACCATCCACGACTAAGATCCCTGTCAGCTTTGGCCTAAGGGAGGGGAGGGGGATGTATTTGCAGTCCTTTCCTCTGGTGCCAAAATGTTGTGCCCCCCCCCCCCCCAGGTTGTAGTTTTAGTTGGGGAGGGAGGGCATAGAAAGTCAGTGCCCACCCACCCTCCTAGAGAATGAAATCTTTTGGGGAATATTAAAAAGGCCTGGTAGAATATTTCCCCTAAAGGAGAAATGGGAGGGGGGAATCTTAAGGGAGGCAGGAACCAGCAGCAGTCTACCAGCCCCAAGCAGAAACTGCATTTACAAATGCAGATTTGGTAATCCATTCAGAAAGACTGGTCCAGACAGAAACTCCAGATAAGCAGTTAGGTTGAGGAGATTAGCAAACACCTAGGAATTGCATTTCCCCATTTGCCTATAGAGACAGCCACCACCCTAAAGGAATCTGACAACAGCCCTTAGAATATTAAAGGACATGTTCTTGCACAGGAATAGGAATCTTAAATACAAAACCCAAAGAAAGTATAAAATTTGGTTGTACCCTATGACTATCATTAAGTGTTGTATGTTATGATTCTTGATTCTTAATGAATGTATCTTTTCTTTATGTATACTGAGAGTATTTACACCAAGACAAATTCATTGTGTGTTCAATCACACTTGGCCAATAAACTAAACCATTCTGTTCTGTTCTGTTCTGTTCTATTCTATTCTATTCTATTCTACTCTATTCAATTCTATTCTAAAACCAACTCACTCTCAACTCCATTTTGTTAGCTGTCCCAGAACTGCACACTCTGTGTGTGTGTGTGTGTTGCTTCTGTTCACTAATAAATAGAATCTTTCCAATTAGCCTCCATTTTATTCCCAGCTTGGAAGTGGACCTGGATTTTTCTTCCAACAGGAGGTTAATGAACATGTAGTTTGTCCACACCAAGTTTTAAAAAATTGACCTACGGGAATTTGTGGTAGCTGTGTACTGGCTAGAGACCAAGGTAGAAATAAAGAGAGTATTCAGATTTTCATTCTCAGCCATGAAGCTAAGCGGGTGGCCTTCAGCTAGTTACTGTCCATAGCCTTTCCTTCTTTACATGTTTACTGAGGTAATGACAGCCTTGGGCTGCTTAGGGAGAAAAGGACGGGGGAGATAAATATAAATGTCAAAACTGAGGATGCAGAGTTAAGCCATAATACCAGCTTCCTAAATTTGCCCCCCTTCCCCTCCCCCGGGCTTCAAGGGCTATAATCTCCAGCCAGCAGTATTAAAGGATGGGCTATAACCCTATCTTGAGTACACTAGCAGCTACAAAAGTTTGTGCAATCTGAAATGAACGATCCAGGGTACAATACCCAGGAAAAGCAATGTGGAAGGACATTTCTTTCTTCTTTTCTTTTTATTTGAGATGTAGACTTTTGGAACCCATCAATCGAGTCAGGTAGAAAAGCCGTGAGTTTTGAATTAAGGAATTTTGAACCCTGAGTAGCAGGGAGAAAAATTGAATCTCAGCAAAAATCAGTTCACATTTATTCCAATCTTTCCTCATTTCAGCTGTATATTGTATGATAAAAACAGGACAATATAACTGCAGTTATTAAACAGAGCTTAGAAAATCTTATCAGCTGAGGGCAAATCATCCAGAGATTAACAATAGATTTCTTCTGTCCCCTTCTTTGTAATAGGTAGATTCTTTTTGCTATAATATATTTACAAACCTAGAAAAAAAATGCAGTAACCAAAAACTAAATCACTTTACTATACTCATTAAATCTTACTTCCTTCCCCATCAAACTGGAAAGCTGAGCTCTTCAATATGAATCTATTATTGTTCCTTTGTTTTCATTTGGAACTTTTTTCCTAAAATTGTTTTGTATTTTTTTCTTATTTTGCATTCACTAAATAAAGGCAAAATCAATAATAAATGTATTACCTCAACTATCTCTAACAACAAACGAAATTGTCAACATTTCACTTCAAAGATTTTTCTGTTTGATTAATAAAAACTCCCACACCCTGATGATGATAGTGATAACATTTATGTTCTTGGAAGCAGTACAAAATTGATCTACCGCTACCTTTTTTCTGGATGCTTGTCCAGTTTCCCCAATATCTTCTGGTAATTTTCAATCCAAGCAGGTTTGACCCTTTTCAGGTTTTAGGGGTCAGTGGAAAAGATCAGCCCAAAAGGGCTGGATGCTGCTACCTTTTAGATCCCTTCATTCTAGTTAAAATATTTTTTTTGTTTGTAAAATTTATTGGCCACCCATCTTACCACAGGTGATTCTGGGGAGCTTAACATAATTTGTTCTTTTATTAATTTTAACATAGTGACAAGAAATGCCTGATACTTCATATGCAATTTCCCATTGTAATGCCAGCATTACAGCACACAAGCTCTTAGAATCATTGCCCCCACCAGTGTTCCTCAGTTAATGTCGGGTTTTGTCTATGAACATTTTTGTGCATTTTCCCTCTGAACTTTTTCCGTTTCTTTTTAGAGCATGACAGCTCTTCTGAGGAGCCTGCTGGCTGCCTCAGAGAAAGCTGCCTGCATTGCCCAGCTATGTCGCCAAGAGGAGACGCTCTTCAGCCTGCTCATCGAGGAGAAGAGAGGTGCAGACAAGAATAAGAAGTTCTTGCAGGACTTTAAGACATTGGCAGACGTGCTAATCCAAGAAGTCATCAAACATGATGTGGGAAAAGAGGTAACTGCTTGGAGAAGACTTCTCTATGTAGTGAGAAACAAAATAAAATGAAGAATGGGCTGTATCCTAGAGCAGTGGTAGCCAACCTGTGGGCTGTGGCCCACTGGTGGCCCGTGAGAAAATTTTGGTGGGCCGCAGAGAAATCTCACCCCCAGAGAACCCCCACAAAGCAATTAATCCAGGCTACACAGAAACACAAGGCTGCTCCGCCCACATGGCCCGCGGGAACCCTCCCTGCCCACTCACTCCTTACCCAGTAAACTTGCCTGCTAAATTGCTTATTTTTCCTTTTTCCCACCATCATCTGTTCTGCTGTGCCGGAAGATTTAGATTAGCTAAGAAGCAGGAAATGATTGGATTTCTTGCTTTCTAGCTAGTCTTTAGATCTTCGGCTCTGCTTTTAAGCACAGCCGAACCTCCCTTAGGACTGAAGGTTCTATTACTCACTGCAGACTCACAGCAAGCAAATTTTATGTGACAGACTCGGGTAGCCGATGGTAGATAGATAGATCACTGAATGATTCTTTGAGCAACTCAATCTGCCTGCTTTGCCTGATTTGGGGTAAAAGTTGCTCTTTTTTATAAAAAAATCAATATTTATATAAATATTTATAATATTTACATACAAATATTATATATATTATATTATATATATATTATATATATATATTATATATATTATATTATATTATAAATATTATTATAATATTACATACAAACCATGCCCAGCCAGTCACATGACCACCAAGCCACACCCACAAATTAGGCCACGCCCACAGAACCAGTTAGTGGTCCCTGGGATCTAAAATTATGAGTTTGGTGGTCCCCAAACGGTCACCAACCGTTTGGTGGTCCAAAAGGTTGGCGACTCCTATCCTAGAGGATTTAAGCACTTTCCTTCTCCAGTGTCAATCAAAGGGGCTTTTCTACTTTCTCTAAACCAGGGGTCTTCAAACTTGGCAAGTTTAAGACTTGTGGACTTCAACTCCAAGAATTCTCCTCCAGTCATGTTAGCTCAGGAATTCTCGGAGTTGAAGTCCACAAGTCTTAAAACTTGCCAAGTTTGAAGACCCTTGCTCTAAATTCTTATATTCTAACGTGTTATATTCTAAAGACAAATAGCAACAGAAAGCAATGGCTAAACCTATTGCATTTGCAAAAGTAGAGCAGATAGGAACTGAGAACGGACCTTGATCTATCACCCATTTAAATAATACTGTATATTCAGTTGTTTGCAGTTGAGCGCAATAGCTCTTCTCATGTATCCCAAACTCTTCACACATCATTTCTCACTCCTCAGAAAGCCACGTAAAGTTGGCCTGCATTATTATTCTTACAGCACGGTGGAGGCAGGAAAGACTTAGAGATGCTGATTTGCTTAGGAGAATACTAAATTCGTGGTTGAACTACAATGGCTATAGCCAAGATTGTTAATTCTTCAGTCCTCGCTCACTCTGAAGTAAGGTGCCAGGAGTGGTACTCCAAACTGCCTGGGGCTGAGGTGACAGGCAGCTGTCTCCTTCTCATCCAGAGGATCACCCTGAAACGGGACACAGCAGAATCACTGAACCCAGAATAGCTGTAACTTAGATCAGGCTTGTCAGCTAGGTTAAAGTATACTTTTGTCTTCCTCCCTTCAGTTCCACTTTTCTTTCCTTACCCTTTCTCACTGTTGTTCACAGTTTCCAGAACTACAAGATCACATTCGTGGCGAGGAGTCCAACAAATTTGAAAATGGCCTTGGTGAGTAATCAGCACAGGGAGGAGGAAATGCCAACATATTCTCTAAAATAAACTTTCCCCAAATGGACTCCTTCCAAATGTGTGGGATTAAAATTTCCTCCTGGAACATTGGCTAAGAATTTTGTGTGTCCTTGCCCCATTACCTCTCTTGGGATCTAGATAGAGCTAGGTTGCCCTTCTGACATGCTTGGTCCTCTTTTTGAGTAATCAAGTCATTCTCCTTCTCTCAGCTCCATTTTCTTCAGAGAAATATTTCCGTCACCTGTCCTAGGTTTACTCTGATGGCCTTTTGCAAGCTTTATCCCTGCAAAGATGTCAGAAAAGGGCAGAGAGACTTGGGGAAAATATTTTAGGAGACTTTCCATTTCAGGAAGAGCACCGACTAGACTTATTGGAGCTTCATATGAAGGAGGAACATGTCCCCAAATTCTCGCTGTCATATAACTATACAATCAAATGCCTGGTGCCAGGATTTTTTTTTCCTTCTAAATCATGGCCATTTCCTTATTTTCCTTTCTAAGACAGTTTTCTTCATGTTAAGGATGTTCACATGAATTAAACTGCTACAAAGTCCATTGTTTACTCACAGAGAATATGCCTAATGTCTGTATTGGGTGGGGCAATTGTTAGTGGTAAGGTAATATTTTAGAGTGTGCCAAGCTGCAAATTTTGCCCTATAAGGGCAAAAAGGGACAAGGCTTCTGTAGGTTTTAACATTACTCTGCAGCAGAGGAAATTATCAACAGATTAGTCTTTTTTTACTGCCAAGAAATACTGCACTTCCCTTCTTTTAAGAGTTTGTCAGAAGAGCAGAAATTCTGCATGCTGTTACATCTGAGTATCCCATTTCTCGTTCTTTAAGTCACATCTCAAAAAAACAACAACCCTAAAGATAAATATTATTGATATAAACCATCCTTGGGTGTCAGGTGCGAAGAATCAGGACCACACATTAAGTTCCAGTTCAGCTGATTTATTGCTCTTGCTTATACACAAGAATCTAGTCAACTAACCATCAGCACTAAATTGGTGCTAGATAAGAATTCAAGAGAGGTTGGACTTAGACTGCTTGTGGAAACTTAACTACTCCAAGTTGATTTCTCTCAACTCCACCCCAGGCTCTGGCTGTCCTTCTCCTACGTTGGGCTGCATTGCTGTTTAATTCAGTTGTAACTTGAAATTGACTGGCTAAAACATTTATCCTACATCTCATCCCACCTTCTATCTTTTCGCACACTTACTACAGTGTGGGCTGTCGTAGCACAGACTGTGGTGGAAAAGGACAAGCTTTATCTCAAGGAAACTTTCCCATCATTTTGGGCCTTCTTATAGAGCCTCTGATAAGCTTCTAATGAAACTTAAGAATTCCTCCCAGAATGGTCTTAAGAAGTGCGGGCATTAAAATAATTCTGATTGCTTGACTAATATATAAGACTCTGGGAATAAATCTGAAAGGTCCCTCGATCAGTAGAGGGGCTCTCTTGAATTCTTAATTCAATTACGTATCTTTTTCTAATTTTTAAAATCTTTCTAATCAATGTTTTTATACTTTCGTCTGTCCTGTTTGCAATTTCAAATTATCTTTTCTCATAAAACAAATTGCCAAACTCTGAACTTTATTTGCCTTTGCAGGTGAGATTGTAGTGGTGCGGGTTTGCCCCACCCAACAGGAAACTGCTGCCCTGCTGCAGAAAGTCCTGGATCGGAAACAGATGGCAGCTGAATTGTTGGCATCCGCTGTTCATCAGGAAATAGTGCTTTCAGACCCAGCACTGGACAATGTGGATGTGACCATCTCCACAGAGAGCTTGGCTGTATGGATTGACCCCATAGGTAAATAGAATGGCGGATGAAGGTTGGGCACCGGAAGCCATTTACATACAGTCTTTCTCTAGCGCTGAGTTTTGTCTACAAGTAGTTGTCTACTTACAACCACAAGGGACGCGGTGGCTCAGTGAGTAAGACGCTGAGCTTGTCGACCAGAAAAGTCAGCAATTGGGCAGTTCGAATCCCTCGCACCGCGTAACAGAGTGAGTTCCCATTACCTGTCCCAGCTTCTGCCAACCTAGCAGGTCAAAAGCATATAAAAATGTAAGTAGAAAAATAGGGACCACCTTGGTGGGAAGGTAACAGCGTTCCATGCGCCTTTGGCATTTCGTCATGCCGGCCACATGACATGACAATTGAGCCCAGCATTTCTATTGCTAGGCGAGGCTGTTAAGTTAATTTTGCCCTGTTTTAGAATCTTTCTTGTCACAATTGTTAACTGAATCACTGCAGTTGTTAAGCTAGTAACCTGGTTTTTAAGTGAATCTAGCTTCCTCTTTGATTTTGCTTGTCAGAAGGTCGCAAAATGTGATCACATGACCCCAGGACACTATCATAAATATGAGTCGATTGCCAAGCCTCCGAATTTTGATCATTTGACAGTGGGGATGCTGCAACTGTCATAAGCATGAAAAACAGTCACTTTTTCAGTGCCCTTATAATTTTGAAGGATCACTAAATTAACTTGTTATAAGTTGAGGACTGTCTGTATGTGGTATGGACTGGATTATATAAAAGAGAGTTGAGCGCTATCTCATCCAGTCATGTTCCTTTCCAATAGTGATATCCCCCTGTCTTTCTGGGAGTTTTTTCCTTGCCTGTATCCCGTATACAATACATTGATGAGTAATAGAGTTGTTAATATTTTTAAAGTCTGTTCTAGTGGGGAGCACTCTGACATCTATTGTTCCGATGCTGAATCTTGCTGAAGGAATGAAGGAATTCTCCCTTTCTTACTTTTTTCTTTTCAGATTCCACTAATCAATACATTCGTGGGTGTGGCAGTGTGATGCCTGTGAATGGCATCTATCCATCTGGACTTCACTCAGCGCTTGTGCTGATAGGAGTATACAATCGTCATTCGGGAGAGCCTGTCCTTGGCATCATCAATGAGCCTTTCTTTCAGGAGGAGCTGCCAACACACAGGTAACAGTGACACCGTGGGTCAATCTTTCCTACATGGAACAATAGCATTGTGGGAAATCTTCCCTACAGGTTGGTTCTTCCACCAATTATGAAGGGCTTAGCCATGGATTTCTCCCCTTCTTTTTTTTTTTAATAAAAGTTTTATTTAAGTTTTCACAAAACATGCAAATACAAATAAAATATCTTTTTTTGAGAACAGCATGGCCCCGGGTTATCACTTCCCCATACAGACATAAACTTAATACATATTTATCTTATACATTCTAATCCATATCTTATAACTATTTTCACAATTTTTTCAATAGCTTTTCCCTTTCTTTTCTTCCTATAGCCTTATTTTAAATTATCTCATTCCTTTCTTAATTCAATTACATATCTTTTTCTAATTTTTAAAATCTTTCTAATCAATGTTTTTATACTTTCGTCTGCCCTGTTTACAATTTCATATTATCTTTTCTCATAAAACAAATTTTCTCCTGTAATTACTTGACTGGAGTGTAACACCTTTGTATCTTTTTTCAAATCTTATTTAAAAATTTAAGTTACATACAGTTAAAACATTCATTTTCTAACCTCTATTTTATAACACATACCTATTTTAATCGAATTCTGCTTGGTACATTCCCTTAAAATAAACACTAAATTCTTAAAAGAAAAAAGTATATATGTGTGTGTGTGTGTATATCTGTGTATATATGTATAACAATAGTAAATGGAATAATTATTCTATTCAAGTACAGCTCTGCCATTAATATTAATAACAATCTTTTACATTTCTATTTCTTTTAACAAACATTATCTAGTAATATCAGTTGTCTTTCACTTTAATCATCTATATTTCATATTTTATTTATTACTGTCTTTAAATAAAAAAACCAAACAATACTTTTTAACAGTAGTCAATAAAGTTATTATTATTATTCAAGTTCACCTTATCAACTGATAAAAATCTTCCATGTTTCTTTTCAGTTTTTTTAAACGTTCTTTTTAAATCATTGAGAGACAATATATTCTCTTTACAAACAAATATTCCACTACACATCAATAGAAATTTTTTCTATCACTTTAATCATCTAACATATTATATAACAATGCTATCCCATGCACCTTTACAGAATCCTCTCCTTAAGTTAAATTTTAACCATTGTCTCTGTGTCTTTTAAATAGGCTTATATCTTTAATTTTTGTACGTTTTTCCTGTACCTCTATATCTTGTTTCTGTCTTTTGTAGCTTCTTTTCCTTTCCCTCTCCCCTCTCTTCTTCTCCCTCCCCTTTTTATTCCCTTTTCTATCTGATTCTCCCTTCTGTGATCCTCCCTTCTGCTTCTTCCTGATATTATGATTACTTTTCAAATTACTTTTTTTTGGTTGTTGCTTTTTGGGGGAGTTTTTAACTCCCCTTCCTCCCTTTCCCTTTTTTACCCTTCTTCAAATTGCTTGGTCATTGATGATGGCTTCTTCGTTGTCCCGCCCTTCTTGTTCTGCCAACGTTTCTTGTTGTTTTTCATAGTTCCAGATTTCCATTTCTAAAAATTGAAATATGAAGCCAAAAGAACCTCTTCCATCTTGTGCTTCTTTTTGTTCTTTAAGTCTCATTTTTAACTCTTCAAGGAGTGATGCCATTTTAAAGGTTTTTAAACAATCCCCAGCTGATTTTATTTTATTTCATTAGGATCCTCCATCCAAAGTTCCAGGAATCATCCAATAATCCAAAACTGTTTCTTGCTTCTTTTCTCACTTTCTCTTTCCAGGGGCTTTGTTCTCTTGTAACAAAGTTTCAGGTACAATGTATCTTTTGCAAGCCTTGTTAAAATGCCATGATCAATTTTTTTTAAGTTCCAGGTAGTCTCCTCCATTTTCCAGATTCCACCCTCTTGTTTCCTTTTTCCCTCCTCTGCTTTCTTTCTTTTTTTAAGAAAATTTTTAAATTATCCAAGAATCTTTATCCCTTTGACACTTTATTTTCAGCTAGAAATAGTCTATTAATGTCAAAATGGATTAGTATCAATTTCTTATTGGAATCTCTTCTTCTTAATGTTCCAAGTCAGTGAAAACTGTCGATGTTAGAGGAAAAAAAGCCAATTCCGTTTCCCTTCCCTTTCTCTTTCACAGCTTAAAATCTTTTTTAGGAATAGTATTAGTCTTTAAAATTCAAGTTCCAGGTATCTTAAATAGATGTTCTCCATTCAACCCGGTCAGTCAAACTTTCTCCTTTAAACTTCCTCCTGCACAATCTTGTCCGGTCGGGTTCTTCTTTGAGGAGGCCATTTCTGACCACTGCTGCAACCACCTTTGGGAAGGGGAATAATGGCTAGCCAAGGAGGAGAGATACGGCTCTCCTCAACCCCGCTGACAGCTCCCCCTTCTTCACCACCTCTACAGGGTGGCTGCAGCCCTGAATCCGGGCGGCTCAGGACACTCCAGTGGCAAGCATGGATCAGAACCGCGGACAATTGCGATTTTGGTCCGTCACCAAAGAAGCCCAAACCCAAAGTCAATTTCTCCCCTTCTTTTTATGGTACATCAATATGAATGGAGATGAAAGATGAAGCAGGCTGAAGAGGGCCTAGGGCACAGATGGGCAACTGTGGGTGCTTTACGAACTGTGGACTTCAACACCCAGAATTCCTGAAGAAGTCCAGGAATTCTGGGAGTTGAAGTCCATTGTTCATAAAGGGCCATAGTTGCCCACCTCTGACCTCAGGAATGACTTGAAGGTTAGAGGAAGAACTGCTACCAAGACAACAATCAGACAAGTGCAGCTTGAGCCTATTTTGAGAAACTAAGTTGAGAAAATGCTTCACACATGTCCCTCCATATTTCATACAAAGATAAAAGGTGTGGGCGGGGCATATTGAAATGTTCTTGCTATAGCTGTGACAATAAAAGTAGTCCTATGTGGCATTGGTTTCTTAGTCTGATCTACCTTATATGGCTGACACAGGCTTGGTACAAATTTACATGGTTGTTCTGGAGCTGTTTCTTTTCACTCATATTGCCCTTGAGTTGCCTGCTGATCTAGCACCTGCCTGCCAAGGGAGGACCTCCCATCACAGACTTTAGAGGGACAATGGGAAAAGGACCGCAGGCTCCTTTTCTATAAGATGGACTTATCCAGAGAACGAGCCCCTATTTGAAACGATCAGATGAATTAATATTTTTTATTTAAGGGAGTCGAATCAAAATGTAATCCCAGGAAGTATAACAGTATTTCATATTGCTCACAATATATACTCTTGGGCCACTGACTTCAATGAGCATAAAACAATGGATACAAAAGTTATATTGGTGTAAGATGCAGTGAAGAAAGGAAAGAAAGAAAGAAAGAAAGAAAGAAAGAAAGAAAGAAAGAAAGAAAGAAAGAAAGAAAGAAAGAAAGAAAGAAAGAAAGAAAGAAAGAAAGAAAGAAAGAAAGAAAAGCTCAAATGAACATTTTTCCTTGGGCTTCTCTGAGCTTTTAAAAAAATCTGCATTTTGTTATACCTAAGGAGCAGCCCAGACTTTGTCACAGGTATAGCATATTAAAAATTCTAACATCTTAACATCTGGCTGACCATGCAACCAACCATAATAATTTTACTGTTTTGAGAAAAAGCCTTGAGGGAATTGAAGAAAATGACTGAAGTCAATACTGTATTGCACAAGGATAATGCAGTGTTTGGAAGAAGCAATGCTTCTGCCACAAAATCAGTGACTGTATGAAAATAGTTTACTGAGTGGTTCCTGTAATGTTCCCTTTTCTTTGCCTTTCTGTCCCAGCTTCCCTTTTCAAAACTAAACAGCAGTATTGTTCCTTCCGTGCTTCTTCCTATCCTTGTGCAATATTGACTGCCACCTTGGTCACCTTCTTCAACTCCCTCATGGCTTTTTCTCAAAATAGTAAAATCATTATAGCTGGTCGCACAGCCAGCCAGATGTTAAGACTGGATTTGGCATTTTTATCGACCTATCAAGGCCTTCCCACGGACCTGGCATAGGGAGATGTAACTTGATGGTGTTAAAAATATTGTCACAGGATGTAAGCTGTTCCAAGCAAAGCTGCCTTTTGCAATTGACCAATGGTGATTTTGTCAGCGCTGATAGTCTTCCAATGGTGCTCCATTTGTTTTATGGTTACACCCCAAAAGCTTATTATTGTTGATACCTACCTTTGCTTTCTTTATAATATTCCTGCCTCCTACTTTCCCCACAGTAGGAATCCTGTGAGGTAGATTGGGCTGAGAAAGAGTGACTGCTATTTCACCTCTGTCTTCTTAATGTTGTATAATGGTGGGCGCTTTTCTTAGCAAATGTTGTATAATGGTGGGCGCTTTTCTACCCTGACCTTCTCTCTTTGGCAGGTGGCAGAGCAAATACCACTGGGGCATTTCCTATGGAAGCACCAAGCTAAGCTCGCTGAGCCAACCCTGGCACCAGCCTTCCCCCTGCGTGGTGCTGAGCAGCAATGAGACCACTGTGTTGCAGAAAGCGCTGGCCCCTCTGTACGGCGAAAGGCTCTGCTTTGCTTCGGGTGCTGGCTACAAGATGCTCTGTGTTGCCCTGGGCCTTGCCGATGCTTACGTGCTTTCCGAAGGCAGCACCTTCAAGTGGGACTCGTGTGGGCCCCACGCCATTCTGCAAGCCCTTGGGGGAGGCATCATCGATCTTTCAGCAGCCCTGAAGGTTTGGCGTGCTGGGCAACACAAGAATTTGCCCGAACTGACTTATAACAAGCCTATAGAGGGCGCTGTGGGTGCTGAGCGCTGGGCAAATCAAGGAGGACTTATAGCCTACGCCTGCCACAAGCATCTCGAGACTGTGATGGTCACGCTAGCAAATGCGACAGATACTTTCTAAAACACATCAGTACAAATTAGTGGGAGCAGGGGTGGGTTTCTACCAGTTCTGTCCAGCTCTGTAGAACCGGTAGCTCTGAAGAGCAGCAGACATAGAACTGGTTCTATGTCTGCTGATGTTTTTGACCATCCGCCCACCCAGGCTCTTACCTGACCTTTATTTCTGATTTTTCAACTTCAGCTGCCATGCGAGGCACAGCTGCAGTTAAAAAAAATCAGGAAAAAAAGGGCTTTTTGAAAGGCTGCCAGGGCAGCTGCAGGGAAACATATCGTAAATCACCGAACCTCGTAAATGACCAAACTGGTAGTTAACCCTGTCGGATCCCACCCCTGAGTGGGGAGCATTTGCCTGTGTATGAGGGGAAGAAGAAGGCAATCTCTAAGTGAGGAAGGATAAGGTTCTTAATTTTTTAAAATGTGCCAATCAAATGTTTAGGGCGGCAGTATGACAGCCTAGGATAAGAATGCTAGAAATGTCATGTTTTTTGACCTCCTGCTTTTCCATGCCGGATGCATCTATAAAATTTTCACTTCTCATGCTGGGTGCGCAGTAGGGAAAGTGTATTTTTAATTGTTCTTGGTGTATCATTTTTCTTCTGTGGGTAATGTGTATCATCAATACGTATCGGGACCATTGAATAATCCCTGTTTAGGTACCCTTTGTGTTTAGTATGGGGTACAGCTCAAGATTTCTTGCTGCTGTTTTCTGGATAGGCACAATTTTTGCAAGGCACAGACCAGAAGCCTTGATGGTGCAGTGGTTAAAGTGCAGTATTGCAGGCAAACTCTGCCCAGAGCTTGGAGTTCAATCCTGATGGGGCTCAAGGTTGACTCATCCTTCCATCCTTCCAGATTGTTGGGGTTAATAGGCAAATAATGCTTCTACATTGTAAACTGCCCAGAGAGTGCTGTAAAGTATGTAAGCCGAAATGCTGTTGTTATTAAATAGCAGCTAAGCAAACATAGCTTGAGCTGTAAGGACTCTGGGATTTATGATCCTGCTTCATGTTAAGAAGCAGAGTTTATTGGATTGCTTTTAGCACTGTGAGGAGTCGCTAGAGTTAACCTTATTTAACCTAAAGGCATTTTCCCTTAGATGAAACTCTGAGTATTTTAGTTCTCTGGAAGGGGACCTGGGATGGGATCTCTTAATAGGGAGAGTCTGGGGAAAAAGTCATAGCATATGAATATAAATAAATAGCAGTGAACGTATACTACAGCTTGGGAAATTTACTCCCAAGCCACTATACTATGAATTTATAATCTACCTTTTGCAATCAGGTGTGATGGAAATTCTTTCACACTAATCAAAGCAGTTACCTAAGGGTTTTATACTATATATATTTGTTAAATATATTTTTTAATAAACATGCTTTAAAAATAAAATATATATTAAGTATTCCTTCAGAGAAGAAGGGAAGGAGGCAGGACAGTGTTCAGTTTTGCCATCCATACTTCCTTAGCATCTAACTCACTCTTATAAACAAAAAACATAAACTGTTGAATTCAGGTATTGGGATTATATTCATTAAATGAAAGTTAAATCAAATTATAGATTTAATGTAGATAATTATTTAAAGATAGAAATGGACTATGAATCATCATTACAATGTATTGATTTTGTAAAGTATATTTTCATTTTTTTGAAGAACTTATGATTTTTTTAAAAATAGTAAGTGTATCTAAGATCGAAATTGTACAGACCATTCTCAGAACTTTTTTCCAGATTTTTATCTGGTATATTAGGTAGCATATTATAGTAAACAATTTTTGAAAATATTAAGTATTAGCTTAGTTGCTATTATTCTACTATGGTAATTAATTTAAAATTGGTTATTTTAGGATAGCCATTGTTATATAGGCATTGGCAAAATACTCTATTAGCTGAGCTGCTTTTTTAATAATAATAATTAATAAACAGTATATAAACAGAGGAAAAATAGTCTAGTTATCCTCACAGCTATGCCTGCCGTCATCAATGCATCTTTATGACTCAACTTAAGAATGACATCACACTGGCCATGATTTAAACATGGTTTGTCCAAGAAATTGAAATAATACAAAAACAGTTTGTATCCCAGAAAGAATTGGTGCAGAATATTGGTGAGGCTGCAGGTGTAAGAAGAAGTTCTCACAGAATGAAAGAGAAATCTCACATCCCGACTCTATATTATTTAAACAAGACGACAGATAGAAACTGGGCCTCCTGCTGAAAAGGAGCTGCAGTATATCAGTTGATTGAAGGTAGTGGAGGACAATCAAGATAAATCAGTGAGTACCTAAATATTGGGGCTGGTTTGGGGAAAAAAAACAGCAATTGCCAAAATTATTTTGTAATGACATTACTGTTTCTTGTACAATAAACTAATTTAACTGCAGTTCATGAGTCCTGGTATCCTTATGTATTTGATTCCTGAGTGCCTATCAGGTGAAGTCTGACAGAAAAGCAAAAAATATATAACTGAAGAAATGTTAAAGTTTGTTAACGTGCTGTGGTGGTCTCCCATGGAAAGAATGAGACACAAAGGCTGGTGTACTCGGGATGGGAGTCTAGAGCAAATTCTAGTGCCCCCTTTTATTGAGAAATTCGTACATAGTAAGCATTCACATTGTGGATTACAATAATTAGATATAGCACACAGAACTGTTTACAATTGTCTGAGCTGCTTAATTG
Source organism: Hydrophis major (assembly GCA_033807585.1). NCBI lineage: Eukaryota > Metazoa > Chordata > Lepidosauria > Squamata > Elapidae > Hydrophis > Hydrophis major. Next base: position 208,612,632 of record CM066329.1, on the reverse strand, counting down.
TTCCTGGTGTTTGTTTTTAATTTCCTTGCTTATCTCAGTGACCCTTAGGCAGACATGTATGTATAAGGTCTTAGACTAATCATTACCCAATACCCAAGTCAAAGTTTATTCCCACATCTCCCCTGTTTTAGTTTTTTGATGATCGCGGATGCCTCGGTAGCTTTTCGCCATCTGCAACTACAGTTCTCCTTCCGTAGGCTTCACCCGACACATTCCTCAAAGTCCAGGGAGACATTGGATACAACAGCATACACAAAGAGAAAGTATAAAAAACAATATCACTCCAACAATTAGGTGACGAATCCATGAATCATCTGGCAACCAGGACCAAAGTGCAGACCACACGTCCAGTCCCTCGTCCTCCGATTGTAATGGATTCTCATTCAGGGTTTGTTCCATATGCTGTATAATAGCTGTAATGTTTGGAGAATAATCAGAGATATACATGCAACAATGTGTATGAATCACAGCGCAAACTCTCCCTTGCACAGCCAAAATAGTGTCCACCGCATATCTGGTTTGCAGGACAAAGTCAAGGATTTTTCCTTGTTCTTCTTCAAGCAGCTTTAGTGTTTTAATGGTGTCTTTAAACATAGTAACTGTCCAATTGTTTAAACGATGCAAATCTCTAGTTCATCATGACTCCTAAAGGAGGAATAACTCCCCTTGATATCTGTGTCCAGTAGTCATGATTCAAAACAGAGTTTACTTCCGTTGCTGAACACGCATTGCGGATATGAGTAGTCCCCAAAGATTTTAAAATGACATGAGATGGGATTACTTTCCCAAAGGTGCAGACTCCTTTCCATCGTGCTGGCATGTGATCATAGGCCATCCGTCCACACAGCAACCTAGATTTGCTTCCAGGAGATGACCAACTGTATTTGGTTCAGCATAGATTAATCGTGCAAAAGATTCCATTAACATAGCCAAATAAGTGGGCGGCGGTGCGTATTTCCCATTTGCACATTTGGGCAGCTGGTTTTCTATCATGATGGGACAACATGTGGCAGGGATAATTGGACACCCATTTTCATTGATCAAAGATATGATATCAAATATTTAGAAATATTATGTACAAAGTAAGTGAGATTTTTAGTTTTCATGTCATCCGGATAAACCCGACTTCCATTGCCAATAATAATTGTTTTGTTACAAAATGGATATGTTCCCAAGTAAGTCATATTCTCTACTGTCTCATTGTGAGTCCAGCAGATACCCACCACCTCTTGGATTCGGCTTCCAAGATGCAATGTATTTATGTTACTTTTAGTCCAACTGTTAGACCACATCCCTGAACAACCATAGCATTGTCCCTTATACCAGTCACCTTCGGCCAGAGGTACTGCAACCATTGGAAGCCCTGATGTTTTGTGAGTTGGCATGTGCATACATACCCAACAATCAGTTTTATTATGAAGGTTTGCTAGCTTCCCCATGTCCTGGATCAACATGTTTCTTTTCCATTCCCCAAATCCATTCCCTTGCCCCTTTGGCTGATGATAAGGATGCACACAGCGAGCAGGAACCCAAACAACTGTCCCCTCATCTTCAACAGCAGCGTATCCTCAGCCCCAAGTTATCAGCAGGACAGGTCCTTTCCACGTTGGATCTGGTAGTCTCTTATACCGAACTTTCGGTCTTGGCGTACCTGCAGAAGGGGAGGAAGCAAAATGTAGCAGCGGGAGATCCTGTCATGTTTAAAAAATTTAAAGTGTATAAGGTAATATTAAGAATGTTTTGTATGTAAGGCAAGCCATATCCATCCACTTCCCCCGTTTTTGTTTTTGTGTGAAGGAGTGCTTGTTTTAGTGTCTGATGAGCTCGTTCCACAATGGCCTGACCAGTGGAATTGTAGGGAATGCCAAATTTATGTATAATTGACCATCGATGACAAAATTCCGCAAAGGCGGTGCTAATGTAAGCAGGGCCATTATCGGTTTTGATCTCCATTGGTGGCCCCGCATGTGTGAAGGTACGGAGGCAATGGTTGACTACATGTTTTGTAGCCTCTCTTCATTGAGGTGAAGCACAGGTTTATATCATTGAATGGTTGCATTTGCAAAATACTCCCTGAAAAACAATTTCTACTGTGGCTATGCTTTATAGTGAGTTAATCATCAAAGGCTGAAATCGCAAAACATGTAGTCAACCATTGCCTCTGTACCTTCACACATGTGGGGCCATCAATGGAGATCAAAACCGATAATGGCCCTGCTTACATTAGCACCGCCTTTGCGGAATTTTGTCATCGATGGTCAATTATATACATAAATTTGGCATTCCCTACAATTCCACTGGTCAGGCCATTGTGGAACGAGCTCATCAGACACTAAAACAAGCACTCCTTCACACAAAAACAAAAACGGGGGAAGTGGATGGATATGGCTTGCCTTACATACAAAACATTCTTAATATTACCTTATACACTTTAAATTTTTTAAACATAATAAATGCTGCCATAATAAATCCTGAATAGGTATCAACGGTGACATGCAGATGGTGCCATGGTTTGAAGGGAGGGTGTTATGTGACATCCATCTGCCATAGTTGACAAGCAGATGTCCCCCGAGGATTTACTCCTTGAGGAAGAGCAGTGGATTGAGCACTGCAACTAGGATATTGTTGAATAATAGCTGCAGCTTCTGCAGCAGTGAGACCAAATTGTTTACAAAGAGCTTTGGCATTTTGATGAAAATAGCTATGTGAGTCCCATGGAGTAACAGGAGAAAGTGAGAGAAAGGACATGGACGTGCCGCTGCGTCAGCCACGTCATTCCCTTCCTGCAGCTCCCCGGGAAGTGGCTGGTGGCTGCGAATGTGTGCGATATGTAGAGAATGTGTGTGAGAATGAAGACAGCTTTGCAGAGCTAGAAACAAACTCATAAGATTAGAATCAACAGATGGAGAAAGATAAGCAAATTCAATGTTAAGTATCAATTGATAAACGTAAAGAGAATCCACAATCAGATTTAGCGGTTCTTGTGCAAATTCCTATAAGGCCAAAATAGCAGCAGCTAATTCAGCCCTTTGTGCTGATTGCTGAGGAGGGGTAATTTTTGTTTTCCATACCCCTTCCTGTCTCCATGCACAAGCGCCGTAGGTCTTACCACCATCCGCATAAACGGTCACTCCCCCAACTGGCTGCTTAGCAATAACTGAATTAAAATTTACAGATACGTTTCGAAGCAACTGGAAACGAGGGTCACTGGGGGTGTGGCAAGAAATCTTCCCTGGCCAATTTTCAAGAGCAATTTGCAATTCAATGGATTGACTATACCAAGTTTCCCACAGAGTGAGGGAGATAGGTAAAAATAGCTGAACTAGATCTATGCCATATAAATGCATACTGCGATTTCAGCCTTTGATGATTAACTCACTATAAAGCATAGCCATAGTAGAAACTGTTTTTCGGGGAGTATTTTGCAAATGCAACCATTCAATGATATAAACCTGCGCTTCATGCAATTGAAATAAAGCTGCAGTAGGCAAGGCTGGAGTTTGTAAAATTGCCAAAGCAAACGGAGTATCAGGAATGCATCGATCAACCCAACTCTGCGTTAAAGCTGCATTTACATGTGTCAGTACCTTCCTTTGTTCTGCTGATAAGGTTATAGCAGAATCTGGTCTCGCAGAGCCCTTTAGGGCCAAGAACAAGGGCTGGAGTACTGCTGTAGTTAGCCCCAGGTAGGGTCTAACCCAGTTAATTGTTCCTAGTATTTGTTGTAATTTTACTAGAGAAATCTTTTCCTCAATTTTGATTTCCGGAATGACCAGATGAGCATAGGTTGCAAGGACCTTATGCCCTAAGTAGGCATATGGTGTTTGACTTTGAATTTTTTCTGGGGCAATATGAAGTCCAAATTGTAATAATACCTCTTTAAGGCAAGGTAACGCTGCCTTAACTGTTCCCGGTGGGCCGGGAGCTACAATTAAAATATCATCCATGTAGTGGTAAACCTTCCACCCAGGATGAGAGGTTCTGAATGGAGCCAGAGCCATTCGAACATATGACTGGCACATCGTTGGACTGTTTAGCATTCCCTGTGGCAAAACCTTCCATTGGTAATGAAAGGTAGGTGCATTGTTATTCAACTCAGGTACGGTAAAGGCAAATAATTTCTTGTCATCTGCATGCAAAGGGATAGAAAAGAAGCAATCCCGTAAATCTACTACAACTAGATCCCAATTACGTGGGATCAGGTTAGGGTTAGGCAAACCACATTGTAATGCTTCCATTGGTTGAAGGATGGAGTTAATGGTTCTCAGATCATGCAAAAATCTCCATTTTCCATTTTTCTTTTTAATAACAAATACCGGAGTGTTATATGGACTAGAAGTTGGCTCAATGTGTCCTAATTGTAGCTGCTCAGCTACCAATTGATGTAAAGCTGTAAGCTTTTCTTTTGGAAGTGGCCATTGATCAATCCAGACTGGCTGAGAGGTTAACAATTGTAATTTTTCCTTTATCCAATAACAATTTTTGTGCGAAATTGTGACAGCAAATCTCTACCCCACAAGTTTATATGCAGAGGCAACACAAGAGGTTGAATCCTTGCAGTCTCACCAGTTTCTCTGTGCAATGCCTTCAACCAATGTACACTACTTCTTGCAAACTGCATACCACCCACTCCACAAACAGCCGGAGAGTCTTCAAGCACCCATTCATTTGGCCATTCCTTTTGGCGTATCACAGAGACATCTGCTCCAGAATCTATAAGGCCAGAAAATGATTTTCCCTGAATTTCAATTGTCATTTTTGGTTGGTCTGTAGTCAAATTTTTCATCACCACTAGCAATTCTGCAGCAACTGGAGAACTGGCCATTTCAGTGGACCCAAAACCACCAGTTCGTGGGATCCCAATTAAAGGATTTATAGGGATGTATGGAAGCAATAATAACTGGGCAATAGAGTCACCAGCCATTAATGATGCAGGAGTATCAGTGTACAATTGTATTTTAATAACTCCTTTATAATTTTGATCAATAATTCCTGGAATAACAAAAAACCCTTTTTCTGATGCAGAAGACATGGGAAGTACTAATCCCACTGTTTTTTCTGGCAGTGGCCCATGCAAATGAGTGTCCTCAATGTACACTTGATTAGGAAAGGTCACATTAATTGAGTTCAACATTTTTAAACCCAAACCTGCATTCCCAGTAATTGCAGGCGATGCTTTTGTGACAGCTTTGGGAGAGGGGCTAGCTGCACGCCCCAAATTTAGTTTCCCGGATTTTGGTTCTGATCAGAGCGACATTGATTTGCCCAATGAAACCCTTTTTTGCATTTTGGACAGACTGATTTGGGACGGACATCCTTAATTTTGTTTTTGTTAAATGCCACCCCCCCGCCAGGGGCACGGCACTGGGCTTTAAAATGGCCAGGCTTTCCACAATTAAAACAATTCCCTGTAGGTTTCATCCCTTTTTGCAATGCCATAGCCAAAGTCTCCATGTTGTAAGCCTGAGAACCCACCACTGCACATGTAGATCAGCCAGAGTAACCTCACCTCTAGCCACCAAAGGCTGTAAGATGCGCTTGCAGTCAGCGTTTGCATTTTCAACTGCCAATTTCAGCAAAAGTTCTTTTGCAGCTTCCTCATTAGAGATTTGCCTGGTAATAGCCAATTGTAGCCTTTCCACAAAATCATTATAAGACTCAGATGCTGTTTGCTTAATTTGAGAAAAAGACCGTGCTGGGGTTCCCACATCCTGAATGCGGGACAACGCCCCAAGGACAGCTGCCATAACCACTGGAAATACGTGATCAGGCAAATTAGCAGCTTGATCTGCAGTGGATTCAAACAAGCCTGCCCCATAGATTTGGTCTGGCGTATACAGCCCCCCCGAATTCCTTCTCCTAGTGACAGCTTCCCTTTGGTATTCTGAGTCAAAAACCACATACTGAGTAGAACTCAATATCATTCTCATTAAATCTTTCCAGTCACTAGGAATCATGCGTGAGGTAGCCAAACTTGTCAGAAGCCCCTTTGTAAAAGGACTTTGAATACCATAATCTTTTACTGCTTTTTAAATTTCCCTAAGAACTGCTAAAGGAATCGGAACCCATTCAGTCTGCAGATTGCCTTGAGCATATATTGACTGGAAACAAATTCATCTGGGTAATCTCATCAGACTCTAATTTCCCCTCATTGAAAGCATGATGCATCATGGCTTGAACTTTTCCCATTTTTGATTGGATTTTCTCATCCACAGGCATAGGCACTGTTGGAAATGATAAAGCACACTCCAGTTTAGGGGAAGGCGGGTGCAATACAATTCCTTTATAAGGAAGAGGTTCTACTAAAGTTTTTAAAAGAGGTTGTTGTTGGGTCTCTAAAGCAGTCATAACAATCTTCCAAAATATCAAAATTTCAGCTGTTGCCCGTGGCTCTTCATGAAGGATAGTTCCAATTCTCCTCCATGTGTCTAACTTTAAAGAGCCTTTCTCTGGATACCAGGGACATTGCTGCCAGATCTCTTGCAGCAGCTCTCTCACATTATCTTTTGAAAGAACTATTTGCTCCCCCCCGGAGGGTTTAAAGATAAAGAAGTTTGTCCTTATTAACTTCAGCAGCTCACTAACATGCCATTCCTGTGGCTGAGAGAGTTTTCCCATGTTCCCTGAATAATCCTATTGTCCAGCAATAGTTAAGTACGTACTTTACCTATTCCAGGCGAGGAAACATGGAGGTCCGGACATGTACCACCTGCAGTGGATCACATCGGGGTCACCACTTGTGGTGGTCTCCCATGGAAAGAATGAGACACAAAGGCTGGTGTACTCGGGATGGGAGTCTAGAGCAAATTCTAGTGCCCCCTTTTATTGAGAAATTCGTACATAGTAAGCATTCACATTGTGGATTACAATAATTAGATAAGCACACAGAACTGTTTACAATTGTCTGAGCTGCTTAATTGTTCCTGGTGTTTGTTTTTAATTTCCTTGTTTATCTCAGTGACCCTTAGGCAGACATGTATGTATAAGGTCATAGACTAATCATTACCCAATACTGAAGTCAAAGTTTATTCCCACAACATTCACGTAACACTTCCACAAACTTGTGGAAAGACTGCACGATCGGGTGTAAAGCTTTCATCCATGCCTCAGGACCAGAAAAGAATAGTTACTGTTTTCCACCAAAAAGGACAAGATGAAGTGAGTGAATGTAAAAACCACAGATGGGTTAGTTTGTCTAATCTAATGCCTTAGGAAGGCATTTGGCAAAATTCTAATGGAGTGAGTAGCACAAGCCACAAAGAGCAAAATTTACAAAGTGCAATGGGGCTTTATGCTATGTAAGTTTTGCTTTTCAACAGGCTAAATATGGGCAGATACAAAGAGGACAAATGACAGAGTGCGCACAAGGATGTCATTACTCAAATAGCAAGACTTCTTGGTATCATGAGAAAATTGTAAGCATCACCACATCATAATTATTTACTGCAGATGAAACTGAGTTGAAGGTTGATTTCTAAATACAAAATAAAGCAGACAAAAGGATAAGGGATGTACGATGTCCTCTGGGGTTTTTTAAAGTGCTGCGCTAGAGAGTTGCCGAGAGTCAGACATGGCTGAATGGCTGACAATGTACAGTATAAGGGATGTTTGTTGTGGTTATGTTAAAGGCATATGAATTGTGAATGTGAATGTTAAGGACTAAGCTAACGCATTCAGTAACAACCTTAATAGCTTTACTTTAACAACAGGCTCGTAATCCTGCACTTCTCATTGGCCCGCGAATAGCGAGTCGTGATTGGTCGTTTCTGGCTGATCTGATTGACTGACAGCGGGTCTCTCTGATTGGATGCTTGTTAGAGCGGTAAACTCAAATCATTGGTTATTGTGACAGCAGCCGCTCTATAAAAGAGCTGCTGCTGCCCAAGTATTTTGCTCTGTTCAGAAGTTACTAATAAAGAGTTGAAGTCACAGTTCGATGTCTCATCTCCGTTCCTTGCGCCCATGCTCAGGACATAACACTGGCGACAAGGATGGGATACGGAGACGATAGAGCTGACTAAACACTCATCGAACAAGACAGAGCACGTGGCTGAGAGCGCACGCAACAAACGGCAGGATGACCAGCGGCGCCATACCACCTGCTCCATTTGACCAGGCAAACGAAGACTTGGACTCGTATATAGACCGGTTCCAGATGTTCCTGGAGACCAACAATCTGAAAGATGCTACGCCTGGCAAGAAACGAGCAGTGTTCTTGACCCATTGCGGGCCCGCCGTTTTTAAAATGGCTAAGGCACTTGCCAAACCGGAGGAAGTGAAGACCATGGATTGGGATAACCTCGTGCCAATCCTCTGGGCCCATTATGCTTCTGCAGTGCCTACACTGATACAAAGACACGAGTTTTACCAGAGGGACCAACAGAAGAATGAGAGCATTGGAGACTTCGTAGCCGACCTCCGGAACCTGGGAGGACTCTGTGGTTTCGCAAACCTCGAGGAAGCCATGAGATACTGCATAGTTCTGGGATTAGATGACCACATGGTACAGAGCAAGATCATGGCGAAGGGAGACATCAGCCTCGCAGATGTCATCGCCGACATTACTGCCGCAGAAGCAACCAGGAAGTCAGCCGCTCGAATGCGCCAAGCGAATGCACCCCACCGCCAACTCGCTAATGATAGTATGCCTTCCTCTGAGAGGCACACTACTACCGCCCATCATGAAGACCTCGAATCCTCCTCAGACAGCAAGGAAGAGGAGGTCAACTGGCTCCGCTCAGAATGAGATCAAAGAAACCAGAGACTTCCACACCAATGCGCTGGTTGCGGGGCAAACCACCTGCAATCAGACTGCAAATTCCTCAATGCACTCTGCCGTTCCTGTGGAAAGAAAGGCCACATCGCAAAAGTCTGCAGAAGCAAGCGAGGGTCCAGTCCAAGCCGGAGGGAGAATAATCTCCGCCAGGATACAGGCAACCCACCTGTAAATCGGGACCGCCTGAACCACCAATGGAACAACCACTACTACAGAAATCGAGCACCTGCCGCATCAACAAGACGAGAAGAGGCACACCAAACTATCACTATAGGCCATGCTTCATCACTAGATGCAAGGAAGATCCAAGTAAAGGTCGCTATTGAGAATCGACCTTGCGTGATGGAAGTTGACTCGGGGTCATCCCTATCGATGGTCTCCTGGAAAACCCTCAAACAGCTGATCCCTGCCATCTGTCGCCAGGACCTCAGCACTCAAAGAATCATCCTAAAGGACCACCAAGGAAACAGAATTCTGGTTGTCGGTTCCAGCCATGTCCAAGTATCCTTCAAAGACCACACCGCAATGCTACCTCTGACCGTCTTCGATCGTGACTGGCCCAGTTTGTTAGGGTTACAGTGGTTCGCCTCACTCAGAATTGAACTAGCTGGCATCCACCAAACCGGAAGTGATGACTGGGAAGAGGCCCTCATCCAGGAATTCCAGGACATGTTCACAGGGACATTAGGCAAGTACAAGGGAACCCCTATATCATTTAATCTCAGCCCCAATGTAGCTCCCATTCGCCTTAAGCCTCATCGGGTGCCTTTTGCACTCAAGCCAAAGATCGCCGAGCAACTGGACAAATTAATAGCCCAGGGTGTGTTGGAACCGATTGACCATGCCCGATGGGAGACCCCAATAGTAACACCCATAAAGCCAGATGGCTCATTAAGAATTTGTGGGGATTACAGGGCCACCCTAAATCACGTGCTTCAGCTTACCCAGTACTGGTGGTCCAACACCTTCTTCACCTGGGTGACGGAAAAATTTGCGAAATTGGACTTAGCTCAGGCGTACCAACAGCTACCTGTAGATGCGACGACTGCAGAAGCCCAGACTATAGCCACACACAGAGGTGCCTTCAAGTGCAATAGACTCCAATTCGGAATAAGCGTGGCACCGGGCATTTTCCAAAGTTTGATGGAGAGACTATTACAAGGCATAAAAGGCGTCGTGCCTTATTTTGACAACGTCTTAATAGCTGCCCCTACTGAAGAAGTATTAGAACAACGACTCAGAATGGTTCTCCAAAAATTTAAAGATGCTGGCCTGAAGGTAAAAAGGGACAAGTGTCAACTTTGTACGGAGAGAGTGAAGTTCTTGGGATACCTTCTTGACAGACAGGGAATCCACCCCACTGAAAAAAAACTAACTGCAATCAAAAATGCCCCAAGACCTAGAAATAAGACAGACCTCCAAGCCTTCCTGGGACTCATTAACTTTTATAACATTTTCTTGCCCCAGAAGGCGACCGTAGCCGAGCCCCTACATAGACTTCTCGACAAAAAGACTTCCTGGGTCTGGAGACGGCGTGAAGAACGAGCATTTCAACAAGTAAAAGACCTCTTAACTTCTGATGCTGTATTAACACAATACAACGAGACTCTACCCTTAACGGTTATCTGTGACGCCTCACCATTTGGAGTGGGAGCCATTTTAAGCCACGTCCTACCAAACGGTAATGAGGCACCTATTGCGTTCTTTTCGAGAACTTTGTCTAAAACTGAAAGGAACTGTAGCCAACTTGATAAAGAGGCTCTCGTCATTGTGTCCGCAATTAAACGTTTCCATGAGTATGTTTATGGGAGACCCTTTGCCATAATTACAGACCACAAGCTGCTACTTGGCATTTTAGTGGGAAACAAACCAACTCCCCATATCTTATCACCAAGAATGACATGTTGGTCGGAGTTTTTAGCCGCATACGATTATCAACTGCAACACTGCCCGGGGAAAGCCATTCCCCACGCTGACGCTTTGAGCTGTTCTCCATTACCAGACATCACAGATGACCCAGCTCCAACCCTAGCCGTATTGCAAATCGAGACTCTTAAATCACCACCGTTGACCACTCGGGACATCGCCTCAGAAACGAGAAAGGACCCTTCTTTGGCACGAGTCCTCAGCTGGGTGGAATGAGGTTGGCCGGACAACGAACCAATGACACTTTCAGGCCATTCAGAAATCGACAGACTGAACTATTCTCTCAAAAGGGCTGCATCTTGTGGGGAGACAGAGTCGTCATCCTGGAGAAATTGCAACATAAAGTTTTGAAAATGTTGCACAATGGACATCCAGGCATCATGCGGATGAAGGTATTGGCAAGGAGTTACGCATGGTAGCCAGGCATAGATAAGAAGATAGAAGCCTGGGTGGCTACGTGCAGCAAGTGCCAGGAGACTCACTCCGCTCTTCCAAAAACACCCCCAGCTCAGTGGGAAACACCTCGAGGTCCCTGGTCTCGTATCCACATCGATTTTGTGGGACCTACAAGAGGACACACTTTCCTTCTAACCATGAATGCCTATTCTAACTGGCTCAAGGTCCACAAAATGAAAAGCACCACCATGAAGGCAATCATTAAAAAACTGAATAAGTATTCGCTACCCACGGATTGCCGGATGTCCTGGTCTCCGATAATGGCCCTCAATTCACTGCCCTGGCATTTGAACAGTACCTAGCAGACCGGAGCATCCGCCATGCCTTAACATTGCCAGCTCACCCTGCGGCCAACGGTAGGGCTGAGCGAATGGTCCAATTTGTAAAGACGACCTTACAGAAGATGGACCAGGGAGACATTGACGACAAGATAACCAGGATGCTTCTCCTCCAACATATTACTCCAAGCAGCACCACAAGCAGAACCCCAGCCGAACTCCTGATGGGCCGAAAACTTCGCTCACATCTCAATCGCCTCCACCCTGCTTACACACCAGAACAACCCCTGGGATCCAGCAGCAAGTGTCATTCATTCCAGGAAGGCGACCCCGTTTTTGCGAAAAACTTCTCGGGTGACCCATTGTGGGTCCCTGCTACCATAACGCAACTTACGGGGCCCTGATCCTACCGTCTACAAACTGTGGATGGAAAAATGTGGAAGCACCACATAGACCAGCTTCAATCCAGACTAGCATCTACTTCCATCTCATCCCCTGAATCTCAAACTGGGGGGGGGAAGGGACATCGAGGGGGCTGAAAAAGAAATAGCAGATGACCTAACAATCGGAACCCAGAAGTCTACACAACCAACCATGGGATACTCACCGCCAGAAGGAGAACCGAGCCGGGAATTTGCCTCGCCGCGTAGCAGTACCGCAATGGAAACAGATCCAGGGAACCCGGATAACAGCATTGGCGAGAGCAGAGAGGACAGCCCAGAGCCATTCAACGAAACAGCGGGACCGTCTTCGCCACCCAACTCAACAAGCAGCCCACCGGAACCAGAGCCAGGACAGAAACCGGTGGAACAGCGCAGATCAAGCAGACAGGTGAAGTGACCTGCCTACTTACAAGAATACGTCACCCCACCCCTCAGACGGAACCTAGGGGGGAGGGGTGTTATGGACTAAGCTAACACGTTCAGTAACAACCCTAATAGCTTTACTTTAATAATTTGCAGGGATTTAAAGGTATGCAGCAGAATAATAATGCTAGTTTAAACTGGATTTATTTATTTATTTATTTATTCAATCAATCAACTTATGTGGGTGCTAATCACACATTCATGACTGGGTGGCTTACAATCAAAATGAGCAATAACAAAACATCACAAAATAAAGCAGCCAAACCAGCAATATAATTTAAAATAATTAAAAACTATACAGTACTGGTAGTCCTCAACCAATTGAGCCCAAAATTTATATTGCTAAATGAGACATTTGTTAAGTGAGTTTTGTCCCATTTTATGACTTCTTAACCACGGTTAACTGAATCATGGCAATTGTTCAGTTAGTAATACGGTTGTGAGATGAATGTGGCTTCCCCATTGACTTTGCTTGTCAGAAGTTTTCAAAGGGTGAACACTGCAACCATCATGAATATGAATCAGTTGTCAAACATACGATTTTTGATCATGTGACCACGGGGATGCTGCAAAGGTTGTAAGTGTGAAAAAAGGTCATAAGTCACCTTTTTTGGTGCCGTGATGACTGTTGTAAGTCAAGGACTACCTGTACAGTCACCAGGGATAGCACAGTCATTCAAGAAAAATACAGCCACTTTATGAGCTTCATATCACTTTGATTTCCTGGCCAGGCAGATAGAAAAGCCTGAAGGACCAGGTCCTCCTGAAAGGCCATCAAGGTCAACGCCAAAGGCAGGGTGATTTTATTTACTTTTTTCTTTGTTTGTATCCTGTCTTTATTATTTTTACAAATAACTCAAGGCGACAAACATATCCAACACACCTTTCTTCTCCTATTTTCCCACAGTAACAACCTTGTGAGGTGGTTGGACTGAGAAGATGGTTGGCATAAGGTCACCCAACTGGCTTTTATGACTACAGTAGGGCTAGAATGCACAGACTCCCGCTTTCTAGTCTGGTACCATCACCCTTACATGAAACTGGCTTCCATGAGGTGGATATAATTACAGGATTTAACTATATTTCTATTATTTTTGTTTCACAATGTTCCTTTCTTTTGCTGACTCTATCTCTTTTTCTGTGTGTAAAAGGTTGCAAGGTTGAAAAGCAACACTATACATATTGTAAAGGGTAGGCATGCAGCTATTTAGATACAGTACAGCATCTTTCCTTTTAGAAGTAGCTTACACACTCTGCCTTTAGATGGCACCAAATTCTTTCAGGTTGGGTGGTATCTGAGCAGCAGATGAACTGAAGGTCTCTCAGGGTTTCATTCGTAGTTTAATATCTCATACTGGAGAGCTGGCTTGATTCCAACTTTATCGACTGCATGAAAAGGGAAGCTGTAAACAGGAAAGTGGATGCAGTCCACTCTGCTGTATAAAATTATAGAGAACTACGGTATTTGTTTATAAAAATACACGTAATGGTAGTGTAAAATGAGATGACTTCTTTTTATATTGAAGGGATGCTAGATGGGAGTGGATATGTATTTAGTATATTAAAAATCTCAAGTCTTTTTTAAAATACATATTAAATAGGAAATGCAATAGCTAAAATAAAATTAGAGACTTCAGAACGAGGAGCAAAGTTAGGCTTGGCTAGTACTCAGGCTAGTACTCAAGTTAGGGTTAGGGAACCATTTCTGGATTTTATAGTTAGGGAACCATTTCTGGATTTTAGCCAAAGAAATATTATGGGCATGAAAACACTAGATATTAAGGCGATTTGACTACCTTACAGTATACCAATTTGGTCTAGTGGTTAAGACACTAGGCTGGAAGGCAGGGGACCATGAGTTCTAGTCCCACCTTAGACATGAAAGTCAGCTGGTGACTTTGGGCCAGTCCTCCTGTGTTGGCCCAACTCATCTCACAGCTTTGTTGTTGTGGGGAAAATAGGAGGAGGCATGCAGGGGTGGGATGTTACTAGTTCTGCCTTGCAGGTAGTTCTGAAGAGCAGCAGACACCAAACTGGTTCTGTGTTTGCTGCTGTTTGGCCCACCCACCCACTTGGGTTATTATCTATCCTTTATTTCCTGCTTTTTCAACCTCAGCTGCTTTGTGCGGCACAGCTGAGGTTGAAAAAGCAGGAAAAAAGTGGCTTTTGAAACACTGCACCCGCACGCAGCACTTTTCAGCTGTCCGGGTGGCACACGCGCACAGCAAACCATTGTCACCAAACTGGTAGTAACACCAATTGAATCCCAACCCTGGAAGCAGGTATGTTCGGCACCTTGAATTAGTTATAATAAATTATATATGAAAATAAATAAATAGTCTTGGAATAAATTATACAAAATTGCTTCACTGGCACAGTCTTTTTGGCTAAAACATTGCTTTAAAATACAGATCATAAACAATGTGCCTGTAGTTTCAAGCGACAGCTATTCAATATCCTGGCAGACAAATTGCTTTGTGCTCTTTTTAAGAGAAATTCTGGCAGCTCCAGATGAGAACATTTGAAGCGAGGATTGTCTAGGCAGTGACCTGGAGAAAAGAGGCAAATTTAAGTAATAATACGACAGCCACTGCTATAAAGGACATATTTTCAGAAATGTTTCAAATCTCGTTTCAGAAAATAAATACTATATTTCATATAAACTAGCAGGAATTGAAGCATAGTTCATATTAAGCTTGCGCTTAGTATTCAATGGATCATATGAATTAGCTTCTTATCTGTGAATTTAATTTTGAAAACTATTTTAAAAATCGGTATAAAACTACAGGATTGTCCCCTGATCTTGCCCAGCTAAAATAGAGCTGGAATTCACAGTGAGGAAAAGCGATTATGTTCCACTGTTTCTGTCTATGCAATCATTAGGGAAGGAAGCAGAAAATAGGATTCTGTATTAACTGTTGGGTTTTAGATAAATATTTATTATTTATTCATTACATTTATATGTCAGTCTTTGAGGAACAGAAAACATTTAAAGGGGGAGAAAAGCCAGAGGCTTGCTTAGCAGAATTCCTCATATATGGCTCTCATTCTCAGTGATAGTGTGTTTGAGGGCAATATGGTACATATAAAATATTATAGTCCAAATATTAACTTTCATAAAAATGGAGAACTGTGAAGTTTTATACCTTTAGTTGTTTATTAAATTGACGATTTTCAAATAGGGGAAAAATATCCTCCCCTCAATTGTATTTATACAGTAGCTGTCTTTAAGAAACACAATTTTTCCATTTCATCTGGGCTGGCTTTTAAAAATGCATGCAAACTATTGTCTTTATTATAAATTAAATTCTTTAAAGTTAAGTTCTATAAATAGCTTGCCATCAGAAGTTGTAGGTGCTTTATAAACACTGGAAGTTTTTAAGAAGAGACTGGACAGTCATTTATCTGAAACGATACAGGGTCTTCTGCTTGAGCAGGGGTTGGACTAGAAGACCTCAAAGGTCCCTTGCAGCTCTATTCTGAATGATTGAAAGCAGAGCAGAAGAACATGCTACCAATCCTTGCTGATAATTAACACTGTTTGTGCCATATACAAAGCACTCTTTTGAGGATCCTTGAGAATTTAGGAATGAAAGTTTGTATGTGCTTCAGTAACTAGGAGACAAGTAAAATGATATAGGAATTAAACATGGGATAGTGAGAAAGATGGGAAACAGTAGCCAGAATTGCAAATGAATTAAAGCTAGCTCTGTTTGCTTGAAATTGTTACAATATTTTTGGTAATTTCATATCCATTCAGTCCTTGAACCTACAGGAAGCCTATTAAAGTTGGAATGCTAGACACGCAAACAATAAAATGCAATCAGACAAATGGATATTATTTTATCTTTGTAAGCTTTCTTTCGGTGAGACAGTGTTGTGAATCCAGAGATGATGTCAGAGATGATGGAGTGAATTGACTCAAAAAATAACATAATGGATTGAATATACTTGGATAATGTTCAGCATTTTAAAAAGAATTTTAAAATGTCCTAAAGTTTTAAAATTGAGCAATAATTTAATCAAACTATTAGTTTCAGAGTTGAACCAAAAAAGTTGGTCTCATTGAAAGCATTCCCATCAGTCTTCATAATACCCTCTATAGAAAATGAAGTTTTGTAATTTAAGGTATGGTAGAAGTATTTTAAAGTCATAAGCTCAGTTTCTGTATAAAAGTGAATGAGAATACTGCAGGATCCGATCTGCATCGGACACCAGAACCAGAGGTTCTGTCTTTCAAGCTTTCAGACTCATGCTAGAGCAGGTAACTTCTTCAGGTAACTTCTCTCTAGCAGAGTGTGTGCTATTTTGCGTGTGTGGTATTTATAATGTCTGTTTTAAGTGGCTTTTAAAATGTTGATTGGGATGTGTTGATGGCTGGCTTTTAAGTCATTAGCTGCCAACCCCTCACCTTCTAATTATTTTAATAGGCTGGTAGTAAATCAGCACTCCTGTTGACTGATGAGGGGCCTGTTTCTCAGACATCAATCACTTCCTTGGCTGTTTTTATGCCTGCTCATCCCACAATCTTGGTTAATTGCAAAATTGAATGTGTTTCCTTGTTCATTACAGTGTGAGGCTAACAATGAGTTCCAATCTCCTCATTTCACTACTTGCTTGTGTTCTTGCAATTCTTAAGAACTATGGAAGTGAAGTATGTGGGTACCTTTATATTTACTGGAACTAAATTACTAAATGTAATAGGAATCAAACATCATATAAGTAAAAGAGATAGTACCAGGGGTGGGATTCAAAAATTTTATCAAAGGTCTGCCCGGTTGCTGGGTAGCCGTGGCCATGGTGGGTATAGCCTAGTCGGCCTCCTGTACCACATTGGGGGGGGGGGCGTTTATGCCCTCCCCAGGCTCTGGAGACATTGCTCGAGCTCCGGGAGGGTGAAAATGGCCTCCCTGGGCTCCGGAAGCTCTCTGGAAGCCGGAAATGGACCCATTCCTGACCTTCCTGAACTTCCAGGTGGTCCATTTTTCGCCCTCCCTGAGCCTCTGTGCGCACCCTGCATTTACCTGCATCCAAAATGGGGTGTGTGGGGACTCCTAGGAGGGGAGGGGCAAGGTGGGAGGGGCCAGCCAGGAGTGGAAATTGGGGGTTCTCCAAACTGCACAGAATCTTAGCTAGAGTCTCTCCCAAACCCCTGCGAAACCCCAGCAGCCCATCCCGGGTATTACCTGTAGGGTGCTTAAGAATGAGTCACAAACTGAAGCTCAGGTGGAAATGGAGTTTGTAACACAACAAATCAAGCAATGGCACACACAGAGAGAGAGAGAGAGAGAGAGAACCCGAGTTCTAGAGTAGCCAAGTCAAAGCCTGAATCTAAAATCCATCAAGATACTGTGAGGTGATTCAATTCAGGCACTGCATCCAAGAAACTCAAGCATTGTTGCCCAGTTGAAAAAAAAAACTGTGTGGAGAAATGGGGAGAAGGAATCCTCTCAGTAGATGTCAGAGAATTGTAGTTAGGCTTGCTTGAGGTTATTTCTGTCAAAGGAAGCAATACCTGGTACTAGAGCCAAAGATCTACTTACTGTTTTCATGGAAAGAAATGGCGTATCTGTTCATTTATTTATTAAATAAATGACTCTGAGTCATTTTTTTCGTAGTTTTTAAAAATGATATATTGTTTGAATGAAAATAAAATATTAGCATGTCCACATAAGTTCAAAGAAAAAAATTTAAATGGGGTGTACTTTTTCACATGACTGTATATACCTCCCCTTTAATTGATATTTACATTAATACAGATGTTAGGTTTTTTCCCCCCTATTTCAAATAATATGGAATTTATTGAAACCTTAGCACTTAAAAGCTGGTTTAAATAAACAGTTATGAAATCAATCCTACTGTAACAGGTGATAAAACGTATTTCAAGAAGGAACTGGGCAAATTCTGACAAATCTCAAAATATTTAGAATAATCGGCTAGACTTTTTGGGGGGGATGTATTCAAGAAATACAAACTTGCTGAGTCAAAACACTGAAAGCCTTTTGTTTTCGTATATAATTCGGTAATTAAACGACTGGCTGTGACAAAACCCTGTCCACTATTCTGACCAATTTTTAAGAATGTTCAGTATTTTAATTGTTCGTTTTTCTTTCAGTTTTATCTTCTATTATTTGCGATCGTTGGTTTTGTTTTTATTTTCATTTTTTTGGTAAAGAATTGATGAGCCCCCTAGATTACTTGTTTGCTACCTCTCTGTATTGCTGGTTTAATGAACCTGGATTTGCTCGCAATTTGGGACGGTTCTTGCAAAATTTCAGGAAGAACAAGAAAAGAGAAAGACCAGTCCGTTAAGAAAATTAAGAGGGGGGGAAAATGGGCTTTTTATAATACGTAAGAATAATAAAGCAATGCGTCTCTCCTCGACTTCCTGCCCCAAAGCTACGAATTCGGAGTGATGCAAAGTTTGCCACGCCTGTCGTCCCGCCCGCCCAACAAGCAGTCCACCAATCAACAGTTAATTGTCTAAAAAACTCCGCCCACCGAGCGCGCAGCCAAGTCAAAACTACTGCAAAGAAAGCCGTTGCTTAGTTCCATTATCTTGGAACACTCGCTGCCCAATCAGGACAAGGAAGGGCGGGGCTTTCTGGTCCTGCCGTGTCTTCCTCCGGGAATCTGATCTGTCAAAGAACGCCGTTTCCCCCCTCCCCCCCGCTTATTGCCGCCTTAGCTCCGCCTTCAGGGGGTCTCATCCTCCAATCCGCTGGCGCGGAGGGACGTTGTTTCGACCACGCCCCGCCTCCTCGATCCATGACTACAATAGCCGCGGGACTCCAGAAGCGGTTGAGTTAGCCGCAGTGCCAGCCTGGTGCTTTTTAAACGGTCCGGTCGGTCGGTCCTGGCTGGAAGCACCATGGAGCGGCCCACAGAGCAAGAAGCCGGGCCGTCAGATCCGATCCCGTCCAGTTCGGGATCGCGTTTGCCGGGAGGTTTCGGCTCTGCAGAAGCCTTGACGGCGCTAGGCGCGATCGGACGGCGGTTGCTGTGGCTGTTGCCCGTGTATCTGGCCGGCCGGGCGGGGCTCAGCGTGGGCTTCGTAGTCGCTGGCGTGGCCCTTTACATGGGCTGGCGGAGCCGGCGACTGAGCAAGGAGCGATCGTTGCAGACTGCCGGAAAGATCCTGGGCGAGGAAGAGGTGACGGTGAAGAGCGCTGTGGATCTGGGCCTAAGCCTGGGTCGGAACGAGCTTCCCGCCTGGGTAAGAGTGCCGCGCCCCTGCCCGAAATGTCTTAGTTGTGGAGAGAAACCTCCGTCTAGTAAAATCCTCCCTTCCCCGGATGCTCTTGCTTCTGGCATGGGACCGGCATCAAAGCGCTTACTCGGGAGTAGTAGGAGCTGCGGCTGAATTCTGAGCAGAAAAGATGAGAGTTCTCCATATGCAGCAGCCTCTTAAATTAGGAAGCGCTCCTTTAGCATCCATCTGTATATGTACTTATGCATGGTTTCAATTCTCGCTTCCCGGTGAAAGAGTTTGGCCTTTTTAAAAAAAAAACCCACCCAGGTTGCTGTTCCAGTGCAGCTGAGGAAAATAAATGAATTAAGAACAAAAAGTTACTTGCCCTCAGGCTTGTGCCTGTTCTAAAGTAGCTGCAGGGGGAGGGAAAAAAAACCACTGGCATCTGAAAGATAAACAATGATTATTATAGGAAGCTAACTCACAGAATGTTTAAGCTAACCCACAAAGTCTGGGTTATTCTTGTATATATGCATTGACTCGATTATTGGTGACCCCCCCTCCCCCCCAAAAAAAGGGGGAAGGAGGAAAAGAAATCTGATTTTGCAAAATAATTTTGTGGCTTGGAGGCTCTGTAAGTAGATCGATCTTACTTTTTTATCATAAATAAGGGAGCACACATTGAATTATTTTGAGGTCTCTTATTTAGGGTAAACCTAAATGGCTTCATCCTTTAGATCAAGCCCTGCATCTTCTTGAGTGAACTGATTTTCAGTATATACTGGGCCTCAGTAAACAGTATGTGTACGAGAAAATGTGGGTGCACTACGAGCATGGAAGATGAGAGGGAAGGGTGCCCATTCATTAAAAAAAAAATCCTGACATAAGGAGTTGCAAATAATTAGTTGGCCAAAATGTGACCTACCAACCCTCTTCCTCCAGAACTCTTCCTGTCACTTTTGTCCCTTGCCTGTATAGCTGAGCACATTCCCAGAGAGAACACTGGCCTACTGCTATCAACCATCTTTGTTTCCTAGAAAAACATTTGGGCCCCCAAAATGTTCTTGGAAATAAATATGGTGCTGGGAGATGATTCCACTTTTTAAATTTAAGATAAAAATAAATAAGGAAGCTTGGTGGACCCTAAGGGAGAGAGATTTATGGTACATTGTAGTCTCTGGGCAAACAGATTCATGGGTTCTGGGGTTCTGGGTTTGATTTTGGGGTTTCTGGCTCCTTCCAAACTTGATTGGCAAAACAGTCACACTTCTTGATGCATGGATCTTTTCACTTTGGTCAATGTAGAAATCTAATCAATAAAAAATGTGGGTATAACATGTCTTCTTCAAGTTATTTCTGCCTTCCCTTTTGCCTTATCACTCTCTGGTATGCACTGCTGATGCAAATAGCCTTGGGCTAGCTAGTTCATATGCTACGTGAAGATTCTGCTGAACTCTTTCAGTTTTATGGTGGGGCTTAGAACAGAATAACATTAGTAAAAGGCTCTGGTATATATGCATGGTTTTATTGTTATTTTCACTTATAGGAATCCCCGTCTAGATAGCAGTAACTCTGGTAGCAGATCTGATTTCTTTTTCTGGTTGTCCTTTCAGCAAGTTTCTTTAAGCCAGCCTTCTCCAAAGCAATGAGTTCCATATGTTTTGGCCTTCAATTCCCAGAATTCTCAATCAGGATAGACCAGGAATTTTGGGAACTGGAGTCATTTTCCTTATTAGTTGCTCTCTGTGGTAGAAAAATTCAAAGTTCTATCTGAGTGGAAAGGAGAAGTAAACCTCATCCTACAAATTGTTTGGGAGATGCATGCAAGCTCCTTTGCAGAGCAGTTAATGCGTTTCCCTTAGATTTGTATCCTTTCATGCTATTTGTTCCATCTCTCTCTCTCTCTCTCTCTCTCTCTCTCCATGTTGCTGTGGGCACTCCCAGGAAAAGCTTCCTTGGTGCAGAACAGCTGCCATGGTGTGCGCATAAACAGTCTCTATGGTGCTATTTAGCAGAGGGTCAGCTAGCAAGTTCATTCATCCTCAAGCAGCCCCCATTCCAGTCTTCTAACCCTGCTTACCACTGTCTTTTGATGGGTGGAAGCATCAGACTCAGTTCTAAACAATACAGTAGGTTGGCAGCTATCCACAGTTTGTATTTCTATATGCTACCGATGAAGTGGGGGAAATAAGGATGAAATTATATGCTGATGCTTTACTTTGCAGCATAACGGCTTCCTGTTTAATCTTTTATATTCCCAAAAAGATAGAGTGCAGGAAAGATAAATTGATGTCTTTGAGTATAAGGTTGCCTCTTATCCTGTTCTAATTCAAACCATCATGTTAGGTAGTTTCCATATTTGCTATCTCTACAATTTCCTGTTGGCATCCTGTTTCCCTTGAGAAAACCCCATCTGATTTTTCTGTGTTGTTTTTTTTACGCACAGTGCTTTCCTAAGATGTATCAGCATCTTGAAGTTGTCTTCTGGATTTCTGATTGTTAATTTTTGTTAGCTCTTCCTCTATATATATGCTACAGAGAATTTGAGCAAGTAGAAGCAACTAGGCCTGGCAAGAGTATTCTGAATAGGATAAAACATATGCATGTAGTTTTTTTTCAACAAAGCTTTCTTTGGTTTGGTGATATCCTATAATGAAACAATATTTTTTTTCTTGTGGCTCCAAAATGCTGCACAAGGACAAATACTTCCTTCAGAGATGAAAAAAAATTGTTCATTAATTTGTGTGCAGTCTCTTTGTTTTAGTAGGACTCCTTGTCTTAAGTGTTCATTGAATGGAACTGTGTGGAGATTTGAGTACTGGTACACTGTCTGCTAGATATGCAAAACACCCTATTAAGTAGTAATGCTATTGTACTTCTCATTTGAGAACTTTTCTAGGATGAATTCATGGGTTATTACCTTTCTTATGCCTCAGGTTTCTTACAGTGCAGATTGTTGCCTCTTGAGCAAATATCTAACAAGGGGAGACAATGATGGAATGCTGTAGTATATTTCTGCACTGACTGTGGTGATATATGAAATGTGAATTTGCCCTTTACTCAGGTATTCACAATGTATCCAAATTTTGTGAGATGTAAGCCAAGAGTCAACAATTCTAAGGAATGGAGATGTTAGTTTTGCCAATAAACAACTGCCACTCAGCACATGAAATTGACTTTGACGAGATGTGGGAAAGGCAAGAAGAATAAACCATAGGTTTATACTGACCTGGATATAAGAAAGAACTGCATTTTATTCTGATAGAGGGCAATCCCCTTTAAATGTATCTTGCCAATTCAGCTTGCAATAAAAATCCTTATCTAGATCTTTTCTTAATTTAAGCCTAGTCAAACAAAATTGGGAATTTCCGGTGTAGAGCCAACTGTTGATTTGGGGAGTCTGATAAATGCAAACCTTTATTTATTTTGCAGATATTGTACTGCTGCAGGGCATGCAATCCTTGATAAACCTTTGGCTATGGAGCAGTTCATAACTGAGCATGGTCCTATAGAGCCCTAAATTGGCTGAAATGCATGCTGGGTTGTTTTAAATTGGCTCCCTTGCCATAGAAATTGTAAAGAATCATCCCATCCAGAGAATGGTTCATCACATTAATCAATACATTAATTCATTGGTAATTGTTGCAGCCATATGTTTAACAGAATGGTTGGGTTCATGCATTGTGCCGAACTGCAGTGTTACAGGTATATTATGTTTTTTGAGTTACCATGTTGTGTGAACCCAGCTATGATGGTTCATAAACCATGGTTAGAGGTTTTTTTTATGTGAACCCAGTTAAATGTGGCTCATTTAATAAATAATGGCTAATCAAACTCTTGTTTAACATCATATCTGCAAATTATAGTCTGAAGATCCCCTGTTGAATTTATATACTAATCAAATATATGATGCCCCCATTCTCTTCTTTACTTCTTTATAGCTAGCTCTTTTTTGTACCTTCCGGCTCTCCTCTGTTAACGGCCTCCTTGCATTCCAATTATCAAATTTTGTATTCAGAAATAATCTCATGAATATATGCTTGCTTGTTGATCTCTCTAATAGGTAAAAAAAAAGGATTGGATGGAGATATTGCATGTTTAGATCTGGTGAATCCAGAGATGATGAGCCTTCCTCAGTTCATCATTATCATTATAATTAATATTAGGTAATATTATTTTATATAATATATAATATTATAATATAATACTATACAATAATATGATAATTAACATTATCAGGATAATGTGAATACATTGGAAGAAAATGGGTGAAGTCCCTTGTTATAAAAGGATCACCTTTGCAAGGGAAATAGATCCTGATTGTGCATGGCTATGAGCCCACCTGTCTCCCTGGCAGGATAACCTACCAAGCCTCTGAGAGTCTACCTTCCCCCTTGCTGGTCTCAGAGTGGTGAGCCTATCTGCTACCCTCAACAAAGTCCATCTGAGTGCTTTTTGTTTAATTTACCCACACTTTGACCTTTGAGAAAGAAATCCAAGACTTTGAAAATAGCTCATTTGGACAAGTTAGAGAAAATGCTCAGAAGGCACTCTACCCAGGCTTGAGAATTTTGTCTTACTCTGAGCCCTTTTTGTTGGTGGTGGGAAAACCAGCCCTCTTTGGCTGCAATAGTTTTGTTTTGCACACTGAGCTATTTTTTGCCTTAGTCCCGTGGAGATAAGAGGGAGACTTATGTTCCCTTTCTCCTACTTAGGAAAGAGGTTAGAATCCTTCCATTTTTGCCAACAAAGATAGTCCTTCTTGAGGTATTGTAACAAGGTTGTCTTCTGTGAAGATCATTCCCTGTGTCTCAAGGGGAGAACGTTGAGTGTGGGTTTGTAACTTTGTGAAGGGATTATTCCCTGTGTCTCAAGGGGAGAACGTTGAGTGTGGGTTTGTAACTTTGTGAAGGGATTAGGAAGGCATAGTAGGGGAAAATTGGGGAAATATGTGTCTAGAGCAGGGGAGGGATTTCATGTTATTTGCATGTATCTGAGATAAGTTGTACTCATGTGTTGATAAAGATGGCCAGAAGCCTGTTCTGGTACCTATGAAAGGCTGCCTCCCCCTGTCTAATTGTTTGGACCTTGCCTAAAAATTGGATGCTATTCTTCTAAGGTCTGCATTCCAGCTGCTGCATCAAAGAGGGAAATGAAATGCCATCCCAGAAATGAATTGTGGCTGAACGAGAAAAGTAGGGTCATCCTGTAGGAATGCAAAACAGCAGTTGTGGGCTGTAAGGAAGGGCTGTATGTCCAAAATCCTAAAACCAATGAGCTCATAGCAACTTATGGGTATCCTTTGCCTTAGAATGCTAAAACAGTGTGTGTGTGTTTGGGGGTGGGGGGTAACTCTTGTTCTTATTGGCAGAAGCTGCCTTTTATGTTTAGATTTCTCATTTTGCCCTCTAGCCTAAATCTTGTATCACAAAAATTCAGCATTTGCCTTGTTTAGTTTTGATTTGTTAGGGGGGAAAAAAACAGATTCAAGCTCTGGATTTCTGGGTTTTCAAACTCTGATTTCTAGTTTTCACTGGACTTTACAGATTGCCCTAAGTTATTGACAGAAATTAGGGTTTGGTTGCTAAAGCTATGTGGTTGTAAAGTGTAATGCTATATGCAACTGCACTGCTTAGCCACAATAGCTCCAGTTGCTGTCGATATACAAATCCTGTGGTGTTGTTAAGAGGGTATCAGGGGGTCACTCCATTTGTGTGGTCTCCTGCCAGCTTCCCCATCGACTTTGTTTCTCAGAAGCCGGGAGTGAAGGTTGCAAATGGCGGCCCTGTGACCCAAGGGACACTGCAATGGCTGGAACTTTGAGGACTGCTCATAAGTACTACTTGTTTGGCAAGACCACCTGTACTTTTTTATAACACCACTTCATAACTGTAAAGATTAAACAACTTATTTTTAAACTATCTTGAAGATGCTCAAGTATTCAGTTGCAATACAGACAACATCCTCCCTTTGTTTTTGCAAGCATTAGAATTTTGCAATTGTAGAAATGAAGATTAACTGTTGAGTGTGATCACTTCAGAGGCTGAAAGAGATTGTGAGGGGATCTGCTGATATAAGTCGTTATAATCACGATGAATATACTGAATACAGTTTGCAGCACACCTTGAGAATAGATTAAATTTGGGCCTGTGGCTTTCCATAGAAAGAAATTCTCTATTCTTTTTTCCAGACATCCCGTTTGCATTGCCTTGAAAAAAATTTTGCCTTGAACATTTCTGTCATGAATCTACCTGCCAACATATTTCAGCTGCGTCAGGGCCTGTTTTTAGTTTCTTGATTAAGAACAACAAAGAACTAAGAAAGTGTTAAAAGCAAGAGAAGCACATTCATATGAGACCCCAAAATATATTTAATTTGCTCTTTTACAGCTAACAGAAGGGAAGCAAACCTAATCTCTTGTAAGCAGCATAAGAATTCAGAATCATATTTTTTAAATGAATCTCTAGAATCTTTCAGATCTTAAGCTAGAGAAGTATGTGGCAAAAGGGCATAAATGAATCTCTTTTAAAAGTACACAAATCAATCCAATAGAAATGCCTTCAGAGAAAAGGAGCTTACTTTTATCTTTTCAAACATTGTATTCTCATCGCCCCTTTTTGGCGAGTTGATTGTGTGTAATTTGGGATTGGGGTGGGGGTGGGGACAGACATTCTGATGTGGAAAAAACCAATCCACTGCTTGCCATAAATGGAGAGTTTTTCTTTCCCTCGTCCTTCTTCCAGATGACATCAAGCAACTGAGTTTGCACTCCAGACCCTGAACTGCTGTTCTTGGTTTCTTTCCTTGGCAGAATGCCCTAGCTTGCAACTGTAACATCTGGCATCTTCAAACCACTTACACGAAAAGTATTGTTTTAATACCCAGATGTAACTTTAATACCCAGGCCGTTTGATTGTAGTCAAACAGTCTTTCAGAGGAAGGGAAACTGCCCTAAACTGAATCTATCCAACTCAGTGTAATTTATTATGATTGACTAGTCTAAATCTCTCTTTTATTTCCTTTGCATCATCTTTATCTAGAGATGCCAAGGACTGGATGTGGGATCTTTTGCATGCAAAAATTGGTAACTTCTCAGAGAGCCTGGCAATTAGGCAGCATGCACATTTTAATAATAATAAGAATGTAGCCTGGATAGGAGGTGGATACAAGTTTTTAAAAAGCTGAAATGAAAGAAATGGTGTGAAGAAGAAGAAAATCAAGAATTGGTCAGCACCAGGAGAAGATGGATCTGCACCCCCTCATCGTCAAATCAAATAACAATGTACTGCAAGGAGATGAAATTGAGATTAACATTGGCGAAATTTACCTGATAATGAAAGAGCCAACAAAAGAGGCATTAGTAAGCACTAAGGCCAATTACCTGCTTACCAGCCTCTTTCAGATTGCTAATTGGTGTGGTAGCTGATGCAGTCAAACAGCATCTAGTTGGAAACAAGTTCTTTCTGTCTGAGCAGAAACTGGGGAACAAAATATCAGCTTTGAATTGACAAAATGAACTTTGGAAAATTGCAAGAGAAGGAAGACGAACTTGAATGTAGCTTGGAATGATTACAAGAAAGCATTTGACTCACTGCCACATGATTGGCTAATCAAGTGCCTAGAAATAACAGGTACCAGTAGAAACATTAGAACAGGGGTGACAAACTCACATCGTCACCTGATGCATCGCAGCTTTTTCCCCCTTCACTAAACTGAGGGTGGGGATGGCCAGCGTGTGATGCATCCAGGCCATGGGTCATGAGTTTGACACTCCTGCATTAGAAGCTTTGTGCAAAAATCAATGACACAATGGTGTTACAGTTGCTGTGATAGATTGGGATAGGTTAATATCAAGAGAGAAATACTTCAAGAGAATCACTATTACCACTATTTGTCATCACATTGATTCCTTTGCCAACAATACTGAACAAGTCAGGCCGTGGCTATCAAACATTAAAAACATCTGCTAGGCTATTTCCTCTACATGAACAATCTGAAACTATATGGGAAAACCCCATGTGAAATAGAATCACTGCTCAACACTATCCATATATACAATCAAGCTTTTATCAGACAAATGTGCTGCAGTTACCAGCAGGGGAGAAATATTGAAAATGGAAGGTATCAGGATGCCGTACAGAAATAACATCAAGAGTCTAGCTAAAGAAAATCACTATAAATACCTGGGCATCCTTCAAGCTGACAACATCAAGAACTGAAGTCAAGAAGGATGTTAGAAGTGTGAATACATTAGGAGCGTGAAGAGTTTAAAGTCGAAACTGCAATATTGTTGACAGAGCCTGCTTAGGGCGTATAAACGACTGTGGAATGTTAAAAAGTAAACTAGACAGTTGAAGAAAAAGAAAGGGCATTGAAAGACTATTGGAAGGATAGTGAAGAAGATGCATTGAAGGTAATATGTCACAAAGGTTTACTGAATACTGGAGAGACTACAAGAAACACCAACTGAAGAATAAAAAAGAGACGGCAAAGCAAAGACATGGACAGTACATTAACAAAAGCAGGCAGGGCAGATAACAAGAAGACCTAGCAAAAGAGCAGGAAAATTGAAGAAAATGGGGCTAATTTTGGCTGCATAAGTCTAGGCCTCAAGAACAGGTACATGCAAAAGCAGAATTGAAAAGACAGCAACAAACAGCAAAGGCCACTTTTGCAAAGAAGAATCTGAAGAAACAGTGGACCGCCTGGTTAGTTCAAACAAGAAGATGGCACAGAGAAACTACAAACAATGGCATGACAGAATAGCAGCAGTGGTACGTTGGAATGTCAGCAATAAATGCCATTTTGTCTGCAAGCAAAAATTGGTGGAAATCACAAAATATACAAAGTAATAGAAAATGAAGAAGCTAAAATATTCCAGGACTTTAGAATTCAAACATTTACCACATAATACCCCAGACTTAACAACTGTCAATAAAAAGACAAAAAAAAAAACCCCAGCTCAGGATAACGAACACTGCAGTGTCTGGAGATAGCAAAAGAGAAAAGAAAGAAAATGTGTGAGTTTCAACTCCTAGATTTCCCCAGACAGGATGCAGGCTAGGGAATTCTGGGAATCAAAGTCTACATCAGAGATGGTATTCACAGGTTCTGACCAGTTCTGGAGAACCGGTAGCAGAAATTTTGAGTAGTTCGGAGAACTGGCAAATACCACCTCTGACTGGAGATTTTACGGTATCCTTCCCGTGCCACGCCCATCAAACCACGTCCACAGAACCAGTAATAAAAAATTTTGAATCTCACCACTGGTCTATATATCTGAAAGTTCCTGAGGTTGAGAAACACTGATCTAGATAGACAATGGTGATGCACTGTTTTAAGGATTGTAATTCAGTTGCACCTATGTCTGGGCAGTTTTCTTAGTAGGCAAGCAAAAAGTATTAGCATTTTTAGGCTCTTATAGTTTGTCTCTGTATGGAAGAAAGACTATTGTTTTGTTCTGTAGAATTGATATCCAGCCCCAGAGTATTATCCTTGAGCAGATTGGTCTTCCTGACCAATGCCATCCAATTACTTTTGCATGTCTAAAGCCACCAGAAGCTTCCGATCCTATTTAAAAAAAAACAATTCTCTAATTGTGAAACTTGGGAACTATTCCCTATTTCTCCAAGGAGCTTTTGCACCCAAATATTCTGGAAAACAAGTATAGAGTTTTATTGCCTGCTATTGGGGAAAGTTTTGAAAAGCATATGAAGAAAATTTTTGAGAAAGTTTTCTCAAAACATATGAAGAAAATGAAAGATTTCCAATTAGATGCATAAAAGTTTGTAACGGTATTTGTTGTAACATTTTATGTTGTAACAGTTGAACATCGCAACTCTGAGTGGCTTATAGCAAACAAACAAGTCAGAAATAATAATTTCAGTTCAAATCAGACTGTCATGAATAGTCACCAGGTCATATTCAAATGAAAACTTTATGCATCCTGGCCACAACGCCCAAGGAAATATACAGATTTTTATGGCCTTTCTGAAGCGCAACAGGATTGCAATCACCCTTGCAGAAGTGGGGTGTGGAGACCAACCTTGAAGGAATTAGATAAGACTGAATAGAATAGAACAGAACAGAATAGAACAGAACAGAATTCTTTATTGCCCAAGTGTGATTGGACACACAAGGAATTTGTCTTGGTGTAAATGCTCTCAGTATACATAAAAGAAAAGATACATTCATGAAGAATCAAGAATCATAACGTACAACACTTAATGATAGTCCTTAGAGTCTCCTACTCTCAACTCTTTGAGCCAATCCAGAATACCATGTTCAGATATTGACAGCTGCTGAAATATCAAACATCAAGGATAGATGGATTAATACTATCCAGGTCTGTCAAAGGCAGTCAACAAGCACAGCCAAGGGAAAGCTGGAAGCAGGATAAAATTACCAAATCCAACTAATGCAGTGACCACTTCTTTCAGAGCAGGTGGAACTACAGTACTCCCTCTCCAGAAGATTGAATCTACAGTGCTAAGGATCCTGTTCACTTCCTTAAGATTAGCAGGCTCAAACTCCTCCCAGATAACACAAGATCATGGCTTAGTCAACTGCATGTGATCTGCAAAACTGACATTCAGTTCAATGCAAAGCCAAGCAAGTTTATCCACCAAGTGTCAGGAGCTTTCCTTACAACGATCCTATAAAAAATTTCACTGGATCTATATATCTATGGAGATTCTCAGTCATCCAGGTCAGTCCCCCTGGATCTT
Organism: Hydrophis major; assembly: GCA_033807585.1. Taxonomy (NCBI): domain Eukaryota; kingdom Metazoa; phylum Chordata; class Lepidosauria; order Squamata; family Elapidae; genus Hydrophis; species Hydrophis major. Next base: position 208,582,411 of record CM066329.1, on the reverse strand, counting down.
TCCTTTCTAGGAGAGATCAAATTACCCCTAAACAAAGCCTTTGGCTGATACTCAAAAGAGTAGAGAAACAGGCACTTCTATTGCCATGAATTATATCTGAAAGAAAGGCTTTTAACCAGTATCCAGTTGGAGTCCCTCTTTTTTCCTCCAGGTATCTCTTCTGCTATTTCATTCTCTGGAGATTCTCTGGAAACCAAACTAGCTGTGCTTGCAGAGAGAGATTGCAGAAGCCAATCGGATACAGGCATTAGTTTATCTGCCTGTGTATGCCTAAATTATTCACTATATTGAATAATGTCCATATCAATCAATAATCTGAAAGAATAAGTGATTACCATATCTTGCAAAACTCTTCTTAGACACTTAGGGGCCGTTGTTGCACAGAATTAGGTGTCTTGTTTAGGTGCTGCCTAACAGGATTAAAAGTTTATTTCCTGACTGGCATCACAGGTATAGACTTTGAAAAAGTAGGATAAACAGAATGTCGACATCTCTGAGCTTTGGTGTTGGAGACAATACCTGAAAATGCTATAGATAGCCAAGAAAACAAACAAATGGATTATTGAGCAAATGAACCCAGAGCTCTCACTCAGGGCACAAGTGATCAGGCTCAAATGATCCTACTTCAGACCTAGCTCTCTGAAAAAGACTTTAATACTGGTAGAAAGGAAGAGAAGATGCTGGGTAAAATAGAAAGGAAGAAAAGATGGCAATTAGCTACAAGGTGAATGGACTCAATTATAGGGGCTATGGACCCACCTTGGGAAGATCTGAAGAGCTATGCTGAGGACAAATCCCTCCTGGGAAAAATATATGTACTGTAGTCACTAAAAGTTGACACTGATCCAACTGCATATAATTAAAAGTAATCAGGGCTATATCTCTGCATTGTAAAATCTGAAAGAATTGTATAAGAGAGGCTTTTACGTTGGTTTTCTGTATCCTAGTCTTCATTGACAAGCCCAACAGCAGTGGAATGTGTAGATTTCTTTTCTCTGACTCACCACTCAGTGCCCACTCTGTTTTCTTTTGTATGGGAACTGTTGTTGCTTTGTTCCTTTCGCAGCCACACAGCTTAAGATTGGTGGGTGTAACATTTTGGGTCAGTGCCAAAAGAGAATCTCTCTAAATATAAACTAGTCTAGCACCTTCCTGCTGTGTTGACTCCTTCTGAATTGGATATTTTAGTTTATGATTGCATTTCCTTTTTTAAAAAAAAGGGAAAGCTGAGCACTGTCAAGTTAGCTAAAAGAAACACACCTTTTGATTATAACTTCTTTATAAAATTAAAAGCTCCAGCCAGTGTAGTCAAACAATTGGAGGGCACTTGATTGACAGTTTCTTTTCTAGATTTTCCTGGTGCCCTATGCTGCACAGTGGACTCTTTCCTCAGAAACTCTGAATGGAAATCTTGCGTACATTTGATTGCATAAACTGTCTTGTAGGTTTAAATCCACATAGGTTTAATTATTTTCTTAACATTTCCACACTTTATTTATCATATATAGGAACCACCCATCTCCTTCCTGGAGAAGCTCTAGGCGGTATACAAATAGCTACCAAACCCCCCCCACCACCACCACCATCATATAAGTATTACAATAAAAGCAGTTAAAACAGGAATAAAATAATTTAAAGTAAAAAGTAAAATGGTAGGGGAGGAGTTTCAGGGTGCTAACCAGCATCATGGCTCGGTGTTCTTCTGTGGACCCCAAGTGAGATAGCAGAGCCAAGTCTTCACGTGTTTATGAAAGGCTAGGAGAGTGGGAGCCTGTCTTGCCATTTGGGGAGAATCTTCCACATAGAGTGGGGGCAATGGCAGAGAAAGCTCTCTTCCTGGATCCCGCCAATCAAAATTCTTTAATTGATAGGATCTGCAGCGTACATGACTAAATGGAATGGGCGAGTGTAATGGGGCAATAACAGCTCCACAGGTGATCTGGCATGTAGGGCTTTAACGGTCATAACCCAACACCTTGAATTGGACCTGAAAGCAAACTGTCACCCAATGCCTCTCGCGCTGCAGAGGTGTTAAATGTATTAAATTTTTGGGATGCCCAATATTGCTCATGCAACTGCATTCTATACCAGCTGAAACTTCCAGATACTTTTCAAGGGTAGAACTCAGGTCGAGCACATTGCAGTAGTTCAGACCGAAGATGTCCAGGGTGTGAGTGACCTTATAGAAGGAATTAAAGGTGGCCTATGAATGTGATTATAATCCATACAAATGATAACAGCATCAGAATTTAGGGCAACTGATTGCCAATTGTATCATCTACTGAAGCATTCCTACAAGTTGAATATTGTCTTGTTGTTCTATATGCTCAGCGTTTTCCTTTAAAAGAGAATATTTGCCTGCATATTATTACTTGGGCTAAGGAAGGTCTTTGGGAAATATGTTTATAACGAGGCCCCAATATGCTCAGGTTTGTTTGGGTTTAGCCTAGTGTGATGCATAAATCCATTGTGATTGCAAAACCACTGTTGATAACTTCGTTTTGTGTGAACTAAATATTACAACATATTCAGCAAAATAAATTACAATTACATAGAGTGGTGTGGAAACCCAGCTTAAATACCCTGTTTCTCCAACAATACGGCCTCCCCCAATAGGAAGTCCCAGCATGTTTTATAGGCATGAAATGAAATTAAGCCCCTTTCTCCAAATTAAGGCCTATATTAAAACATGTGAAATGGGGGGGAATGGTGGGGGGGCTTGCCGTTAGGAAGTACTTTTGTGGCACACCCGGATATGGTGCTGCCTGCGTTGACCCTGATATGAAGTGCCCCACCAACGCCGAGGTCAACATCCAAGCTGTCGCCGCCCACCCACTCAAAGATGCAAGGGGGGGGAATTAAGTCATCCCCGAAAAGACGTCCTAGCCTTTTTTTCGGGGTTCAAAAAAAAAAAAGACCCGGCCTTATTATATGAGAAACATGGTATCTATTGTTCAATTTAACATTTAGCCTGACTATTTTTTTTCTGAATATGCAGGCATCTTATTTTTATTTATGTAATACTGCATGTTTTTATACTGCCACATTCCCAAAGGACTCAATTGGATCAGGATCTACAGGCAGAAGAAGAAAATTGATTCCTCCCACTTAATCTACAAGCAGAAGAAGAAAATTGATTCCTTCCACTTAAACTGTGTCTCTTTGCTGATTATTGCTTACTCACATTCTCACCTGGCTTTCGGGTCTCAAGAAGAAAAACTGCCTTGTCCTATACGCACATTAAAATAATGTATCAAAGATTTGGGTTTCAGCTTGAAAGCATATAAAGTGTGGGGAGGAAGAGGTTGCTCCAGCCCTCCACATCCACTTTGCTCTATAATTTTACCTCTTTCAAAGGCCAAAATGGGAAGGATGAAAGTTAAAGAGTCATGTTCAATTTCTTTGTCTATTGAGGACTGAAAAAGGCCAGTTGATCACCCTATTAGAGGGCCTTTCTCAGTCCTCAGTGGTTTTCTTAAACCATGTCCCTGTGGTTTATTTATTAGAATAATAGATAGTCAAATTTTCATCAGTAATACAAGTATATGATTGCGTCGCATCCTTTATCCTTGACCTTGAAATCACCATATTCATAATCTGGCCAGTGTAACTCAAAATATTATTTTGTTCAGTATATGGTTATGAATTCAGAATCATGGCCTAAATCTAGAGAAAAGATGCCTTATTGGTATAAATCCATTATTTAGTGCTAGCTGATTTTTGGAATGGGTTTTCCTATTAAAGTAATCACTAAAGTAGATTTCAGGAAAAAAAAAAGAACACAGTAAAACAAAACAACGCAATGAGCTAAATAAATTAAATTCTCCAATCTAGTGACCTCAGGGTGAGAGCTGGGGCTTCTGGTTAGCAAAATACAAGTGGAAGACACCAACTAAAGAAGATGTCCCAAGGCAGCAGTACTTTTTCTTTATGGAAAAAAATGTTAAAATGGGAGGCGTTTATTATGCTTTAGTTTGAATTAATGAAACTTAAGCGAGTCATAATTGATGTACCATTGATTTAATTGAGATTTAAATGATTAACTTTCAGCTGATTCTATAAATATACTATTGAAAACAATTGGATTTGACTTCTGGGAAAGGTACAGATAGTCCTCGACTTAAACAACCAGAATTAGGACCAGAATTTCCATTGCTAAATGAGGCATTTGTTAAGTGAGCTGTGCCCAACTTTGCAATTTTTTTCTGCTATGATTGCTAAGTGAGTTGCATGTTGTTATTAAGCAAACCTGGTTTCTCCCATTGACTTTGTTAGAAGCCAGCTAGGAAAGTTGCAAATGGTGGTTGTGTGACACCATGATACTGCAACTGTCACATATGCATGCCAGGTGCTCACGTTTTGATCCTGTGCCCATTGGCATGCTGTGAATTGGAACAGGAAGCTGTCAGACAAAAAGGTCATATTGTTGTAATAATAATAATAATAATAATAATAATAATAATAATAATAATAATAATAATAATAATAATAATAATAATAATAATAATAAAACAGGATATGCAAACATTGTGATCCTGTGCCCATTGGTATGCTGTGACAGTCATAAGTGCAAGGAGCTTGTAAGTCATTTTTTTCTGTTCTGTTATAGCTTTGAATGGTCACTTAACAAATAATTGTAAGTTGAAGACTACCTGTATGATGAACTGAAAATGGCTGTGCAGAAGCAGGGCCAATGCCTACAGCAAAGAACTAATGAATGCAGTGATTCCTTGGAAAGTCTATGGATAAAGAGAGAGTAGATGATCTCCCACATGCTCTGGATAGCTACTCCTTGCAAGGAAACCATAGGCAGCGGTAGTCCATGGGTTTGATCACCAGGTGATGATGGGATTAGCCATCTTGCTCATAACCATGGCAGACTTCTAAAGAACACTAAATATGCAAACCTCACTTTTTAATCACTTTTGGAAATTGCTCTTAAACTAGTTATAAACTATCAGAGACCTTCAGAATTACAAGCTTGAAAATCACTTATTCAACCAAGATCTGTTGATTTAGAAGTTAAGATTTGAAGCTTGTTATCCTAAATTCTAGCCAGGTATGTTAACGTCTAACACTACCTATATATTTACTCTTTTTTTTTTTAATTTAGGAGGCCAAATACTTCTATAAGCACAAGCTTAGCAGGTTTGGAAGCGGCCTTGTAGGGCTTGGTTTTGACTTGATTATGGGACAGAATTAAAAGCACAATCCAGCTTTTATAACTTGTCTTCATTGCCTACGATAAGCACTGGAAATCCAAATATTTACATCTCATTATGTTAATCACCTGTCAGATACATTAATTATTTTGGGTTCAGTAGCACTGTTTGGTTCTTGAAAGGGCTTCTGATCCCATGCAGATCTCCATTAATAAAAAAGAAATTATTATCAAATGTATTGGCTTACATTTTTTCTTTCTCCCTTCAGTGCTTGTGCTTGTCCTAAATTTGCTGCGGAGCATTACCTGTTCCCTGAAAACATCACTGAGGAAACATAGGAAGCCAAAGTGGGGGAATTAATGAAAATAGTCATTGGTTTTAATGCAATACTAGTGTTTGCAATGATTTTGGAAGAGGAAAAAGAGCTTATGTGTTGAATCTGTTATTATTGGGAAGAGATGGAACAATTCAATCTAAATCCTTTTTTAAAAACTACCTACTTGTTAGTCATAGTCATTCTATGGTCATATAGTCCGTGATTATAGAACCATTCAAGAACAGTTAAATCATTTTTTGAAAGAAACATTTTTCTTTCTATTAGGATTCTTACCACCTTAGACCTACTGAAAGAAGAGCCCCCAAATTAGCAACAATTGAACCCTCAGTGCAATTTTTTTGGTATACCTTCTGCTGAGTTTGGCTTATGTGATGATATTGGCATTGCTTTTTTCCAACAATACCCATGGAAATTCTGGGATTACAGGAGACTTGTTGGGATCCTCATGTCAAGGTTGGTCATGATTGACTTTGCTTGTCAAATAACTTGCTCCAAAATTTCTGCTAGGCTCACACATCTTGTGGGCTGCATTTTGGCTGTGTTTTCATGAAACTTAACCACAGGACTGAGTTAGTATAGCGTGTCTGCCCTCTCTTTTAATGGCATAGTTATGCAACCGTTTCCATGTTTTGTGTACCATGCAGCATGTCATTCCAAATGCAGATGTGTTAGTTCAAACAAGTCATAACCAAGCAATAGCTACTTTCTGTACTGCCACCCTGGCATGGTTTAAAATAGTACTTATGGGTCTGCACCACCTTGTCCTTCGTTTTATTATTTGTGGCTGTTGAGGGACAGTTCATTTCCTTCCTCAGAAATGGGTGACTCTTCTCCCTCCCTTTTTCTCGCTGGGTGCTTGTAGCCTCAGCCTCTTGTTTAATTAGATCACACGGTAATGCTTTGAAATGACTAGCCTCCCCTACCTCTGCTGCTCATTTTATTTTGCTGGTCTCTGTGGTAACCAATTTCTGCTTAAATGACTCGGACGCAACCTCTAAGACAGGGAGAGGCCACCTGCAGTGCACATGGCCCTTGGGACTCTCTGATCATGACTGCTAGGAACCTGGGACACAGTTTCTTGCAATTTTGAGTGGGCATTAGATTTCTATCATGCTTTCTGTTCAGGAGCTCAGTAATATGCATCTCCTATTTTGCCTCATCCAACAACACTGTGAGGAAAATAGGGTTGGGAGAATGTAAGGCCTCCAAAAACTCACTTTCACAACCCTGTGATCCCTTAATTTAGGTGCAGAGTCAAGGTGACTGATGGAGCTGAGCATTTACTAGCCAATGCCCTTCTTGACGCCACTAAAGAGTTCACAGCAGATATTTTTTCTTTGTGCCTTAGGAGAGAAACATCTGCTACTGCCTAGGATTGAACTCTCAACTTTCTGAATGGAAGGCGAGTGTCTTCACTAGGCCATCACCCCACTCAAAGCCAGCCAACAAACTTTTGTGGCGGAGGAGGGATTAGTACGTATCACTACTGCACTGGCTCTCACATTACAACTCTTGAAAACATTAAGCGTGGCCCTTAACGGAAAAAAAAGGTTGCCTATAACTGCAGTATAGTGCTATGATTGTAGATTGGATGCATGGAGGATGAGGCTCAGGTCTCCGACTTAGATTATTTTAGGACCGTTCACTATTTTTATTTACTTTATTTATAAAATGCATGCAATAACCATTGTAATGGCTCTAAGCAGTTTACCAAAGTACTTATATTGCATATTCTAAAAGCCTTTTTAAAAAGCTAACATTAAATGTTAAAAGTCATAAAATCTAAAAAATCTAGGTTTAATCTCCTTCTTAAACTTTAATAAGGGGAAAAGGGCTGCCCAATTCCAACAGCATTTTTTTTTCTCATAGTATAGCCTCCTATCCCTGAAACAGAAGTTGCAGTTGGAATGCACATAGCAGGAAATGTTGAAAGTGTCCAATGGAGGAAAAAAGAGAGCAGGCAACTTGTGGTCCTGTGGATCATTTTGGTCCAAAGCTGTGGCTGGTCGTCTTCTTCAGAAGTCTGTTAGGAAGATAAAAGGAAGTGTGGGGAACAAAGAGCACTATCTCCAATTCTTAGAAGAACGATGAAAATGTATTTAATTCTCATACAATCGCTAAGAAATGGAATGTGCGCATGTATGCAAAGAAATTGGAACAGGAAGCTGTCAGATAAAAAGGTTATATTGTAATTATTATTATTATTTAAGAAAACAGGATATGCAAACTTATCAACAAGGCTTACATTAGGAATTGGCACCCTTAGAACTTTAGAAGGAGTTTATTGCTGATAATGTGCCAGAATCCCTTCACTCTTCCCCTTGATTGTTCACTGTTTAAAATGGCACCTAGGAATGTGAGTAGTGCCAAAAGAAGGAAAATAAATAGTCCTGCCTGGGCTTCTCTGTCTTCTCTGATCCGTTCTGGAAGAGCAAGCAAACAGACTTGAGGGTACAGACCCACTGTTTCATTTTGCCCTTGGCCTCTCTCAGATCTGGGTTTTGTATTAAATTCTGGCATATAAATTTAATAAATAGAGTCATCCTAGATTACAATTTAAGAGGGTGAAAGCTCCCTCCCTTGATTTTTTTTTTTTTTTACATTAGAGAAATACATAATTCACATCTTAAAAATAGAGATAAAATAAATTATTGCATTATTTATTAATTATTAAAATAGAGGCTGGACTCAGCTCAGTGGGCAGTGCAGAGCACATTGTCAAATGAAATGGTCTAGATACACCTGGAGCTAGGAAGATTCCAGAGAAGTGACTAGAATCTTTTTCAGGGACTTTCACCTTGAAAATGGCAAAAACATTAAACGATAGAATCTTATTAAGATAATTCATGTGTGCAAATGTCTCATTATCAGCTTGATGAATCAATCTGCTTCTGTGGGTTGCTTCTGCTTCCTCTTGATTTTCCTCAGTGGGTTTGTTGATGTGATTGCAAATTGTCACCAAGTCATTCTTACCAGGTTCCTATTCATGCAGTAGAACATGGGTGTTAAACTCGTGGCGTCACGTTGCCATCACGTGACCATATTGTAACATTTTCCACCTTCAAGGAGCTGGGGTGGGAATGGCCTGTGTGTGACACATCCGGCCTGTAGGCCACCAGCTTGACACCCCTGCAATAGAAGGAGTGTGCAAAATAAGGACTTCCGATAGCCAAAACTGCAGTCTTACAATTAATATCACTTTCCATCGTTGTGTATTAAGGAAAATCAGCTTTGGGCTTCTACATAAAGGGCTGATCTTGAAATGGAAGTCAGGTAGAAAGAAAGAGGGAGGTGTGCATTTCTCTTTGACCTCAGGAAAAGACCACAAGGTTTGAGAGCTACTTTTGAGGAAACACCCACCACAATCATAAAGAATCTGGGTGAAACTGTGTGGCTTTCTAACTCAGAGGTGGGAAATCTGTAGATCTCAAATGTAAGGCTCTCAGATGCAGCCCTTGTGGGGAAGGGTGCTGGGGGTTGTGATTCAGTAACATTTGAAAAACTGCAAATGTTTCTCCTTTGTGATCAATTAATCAATGAACAAAATCAATTTGCTGCCTTCATGGACTCCAATCATCTTACTGCTAGCAAAATAAAACAATAAAATAACAGCTGAACAACTCAAGTACCAATATAAACAAGATAAGAATTTAACTCTCATAAAAGCTCACCAGCTAGTACATCCATAATTTTGGAGAAAATAATATGTATTCTCTGAAGATTCTGCAATTTTAGTTTTAGTTTTAATTCTCCTGAGAGTCATCCTGAGTGTCAGCAGACAGAATATTCCAGAGGGTGGGGCCATCACCAAAGGCTGATTTCTGCTGCCTTCCCCCCTCCTCCCAGTTTTTTTCTCTGCTAGTTTGAATAGGATAAACTGATTGTGTCTGGAACTGAATATCTCCAATGCCCAAGAACCCAAACCATATAGGGTTTTCAATATGAAAACCAGATTTGTACCTAGAAACAAACTCTAGCCAATGCAGCTCCATTATAAAGGTTATGTAACACAGCTATATGGTAATAGTTCTTTTTTTTTTTTAAGCAAGTGGGCAGATCTTTTTGGCACTTGCTGTAGTTTCCAAATTATCTTCAAGGACAGGTTCACATAGAGAAATAACCACAGTTATACAACAGATTACAATCTGTTTATCCACAGAAATCTGAATTCCAGCCAGAGGTCATAAACTTGCTAGTATTTGCATGTATTGAATTGTCCTACATTGAATTAGATGCAGATCAAAAGCTTCCAATATTTTCAGGGGATGGAAATGAGCCACTGAATTCTAGAAACCCTAGAAAAAATATTTGCAGAGTTTTAGACCCAGAGTTAATGGGTGTTTTAAATCATATTCTCCAAAACATAATTGTCATCTCAAAACCAAAAGCTTCCAGACTCAAAAGTGAGCTCAGTCCTGAGGACAAGAATTATAATCAGAGTTCGGGATTACATGTATGGGATCTGGGGAAAGAGAAATAAAGAAAAATATGTATTTTTAAATTTGCTTTCTGGGGCTATCCCCCATTTGCCAGAGCACAGCTGTATGAAGAAAAAGCTCACAAATCATATTATAGAAGGTTCAGATTAGACTTTTTAAAAAGGCAGTAATGTTCCCCATGAGTGATGCATGGTGTCTTATTTCATCCTTTGGCTTCTTGAATTCAAACATTCTCTGATAATCTTGCCTTTATCGGGACTGGGGCTGAAGAGCAGGGCAATCTCTTGGAGAGTCCATATGGGCATTGTTTTATTCAGCAGTTGATAACAATGTCCTATGCTTATCATCTGAGACCTAATATTGCTATTTTAAATACCAAATTGAAATTCTGCAAAGTCCTCCTGCATTATTTTTGAAAAGACTGCAACTTGTGCAAAATATAGTTGAATTTATGTGGGGTTTGCACAGGAAAGTTCCTTGGTGAATTAATTTTAACAAAGGACATTGCAGCATTATCTGAGGCCACTTGTTTAATTGTTTTCCAGTCCTTTTTGATCTTAGGTGATCTATCTCCCTTCCCCCGCTTAATATTCACAGAGCTTCTGAAAATAAATGTTCTGCAGTTTTCAAGGACCCTCTCTCTCTCTCTCTCTCTCTCTCTCTCTCTCACACACACACACACACGCACACGATCTCATTCAAATGCTTCTTTCATAAACAGTCATGCTGTCAATATTTGGTGTCCTCTTCTCCTAGGGATTTTGAATCGTTTCAACTAAGTTCGCAGGTGGAATATGCCTAGGTTGCCAATCTGATACAATTTAAAATTACAGCAGCGAGCTGTAATTGTCCTTTCCTTCATTTCCAGCCCAGTAGAAAGTCTTTACGGTCAAGGAAAGGTGAGGCTGTGGAGTAAACTGGATACGAAACTTTGGCTGAAGCAAACATTCAGAAAGTACACTCTTTTAAAAAAAAAACCTGTAAGGATCTAAATAGTGCAGTTATTTTGAAGAACTGCGGTTGTATCAAATGCTTGTGACTATTCACGAGCTGTTTTGCAATGATGTAAACAGTGTGGTTGGTTTTTTTTGTCCTTGGTGCTTTTCACCCCCTCTTAATTTTTTTTACCCTTGCAAAAAAAGAAGCAAACAGCTGCTGAGAAAGGGCCTTTTACAGTTGAGAAAGGGCCTTTTGCTTATGGAGATAGGAGATTTGAAGTTCCTCTCGAATCTTGGCCAAAGTTTTGCACTTTTCCCCTACACTGTTATTGTTAAAAGGCCAGAAAGAAACAATTATATGGATGGATGATAGCTGAAAAAACCCCTGTCTCCCTTTGTCATTCAGGGCTGGGCACAAACCCAACCTCAGTAGAAGCCTCAGTAGAAGAACATAAAGCCTTATTTTATTTTTATTTTGTTTTGTTTTATTTTATTTTTGAGAATCAGAGACCCTCCTGACTATTTTTGCTCTGGTTTTCCTCTTATATTGTTGGGGTGGTGATGGGGAGATGGGATTTTTATATTGTAATTTTTAATGTTGTAAGCCACACAAAGCCTCCTATGTGTGAGTTGGGTGGACATAAACATATGTTTAATAAATAAATAATATTAGAGACAGCAAGCTGACTTTGAGACACCTTTGTCTGGAAAGGGCCATATTTGGAAGAGTGTTTTGTTCATGATGGAAAAATGCAGCTATTTCAGAAGGCAAAAAGGGTTATTTATTTATTTATTTATTTGCTGGCTCAGGGATTCTGGGAGTTGAAGTCCACAAATCATAAAGGGATCATCATTCCAGGGGTGGACTGCTGGGGGTTCGCAGGGGTTCGGGAGAGCCCCTAGCTAAGATTCTGTGCAGTTTGGAAAACCCCCAAATCCCACTCTTGGTTGGCGCTGCCCACCCACCCCCACCTCTCCCAGGAGTCCCCACTCAACCCGTTTTAGATGCAGGTAAGTGCAGGGTGCACATGGAGGCTCAGGGAGGGTGAAAAATGGGCCTCCCAGAAATTCAGGAAGGCTGGAAATAGGCCCATTTCTGGCTTCCAGAGAGCCTCCAGAGCCCAGGGAGGCCATTTCCACCCTCCTTGGAGGCTCAAGAAAAGCCTCCAGAGCCCAGGGACGGCGAAAATGCCCCCCCCCATGGTGCAGGAGGCTGACTGGGCCACACCTACCCAGCAACCTGGCAGAAAACCCATTGCTAAAATTTTTGAAGCCCACCCCCTCATCATTCCCCACCTCTGCACCTAAAGCGTAGAGCTCCAGAGACATGGAGCAAGAAATACTGCTCTACATGAACTGAGAGAAGAAGAGCAAGTATCTTGTCTCTGGCAGCACTGTTAAATGGTTGGAGATATTCCAGAAGTGAGCAGAAATCTAGGGGCAAAGAAGCAGACCACTTTGTTCCATCATTCAAATTATCTTTAAAGAATAAAATAATTTCAATCTGTTTTCCTCAAGATTTATCATTACATTTCTGGTGAAATGAAAATTTAGCTCACTCAATTTGATTTTGTTTATTTCTCGTGGGATGGATTCCTCTCCCCATGGAGCAAGGAAGTGCTGAAATCAATAGTGATGTGCCTCTAAGCTTTGGGACCAGAAGGATACATTCTAGAAAATATTTCATTTTTAAAATGTTTACCTTTTATTAGCCACAATGGTAGGACAGGTTTGAAAGCCTAGGAACAGCGATGGCGCAGGGCTTAGAATGCAGTACTGCAGGCTACTTCTGGCTGCCTGCAATTTGGCAGATCAAATCCCACTAGGCTCAAGGTTGGCTCATCCTTCCATCCTTCCGAGGTCGGTAGAATGAGGACCCAGATTGTTGGGGACAGTATGCTGACACTGTAAACTGCTTAGAGAGGGCTGTAAAGCACCATGAAGCGGGTATATAAGTCTAAGTGCTATTGCTATTACGTCTTCCAGACTTGGGGTAGGAAAAGCATATTCTGGGAGGCACACTCTGGAAGACAGGCAATAGTAGTAGGAAAACCAGGCAGCTACTTTATACAAGGGCAAGAAGAAGAGGCCAGGTGTTTAGACCCTGAGGGCTTTGGGGAAAGGATATTGAAGCCTTCTGCCCTTCAATCTATAGAAACAGTTAAGCTACTACTTTTATTAAAGCAACTATGGCTTAATATTTTGAATTCAACCAATGAGAGGTTTGGGCTCTTCTGCCATGTTCAGAGAAAGTTACTCAATGTACCATATTTCTAGCTTTGCAATAAGAACAAGAAAATATGTGTACTCAAGAACTATTACACATATTATGTGTAATAGTACAGGTTCTAATAAGCTATGATTTATTTCTACAGACCAGTCAAGAAGAAAATAGCACTGTGAATTTCTGTCATTGTAAGGACTCGTTCCTCTGAAAGACTGAATCTCCAATAATTGAATGATTGGCTATATTTTAAATTGGGATATTTCACGTCATCCTAGTATGGGCAATCTGTTTTAAGGGAGGTTGAAAAGTGATGACTCCAAGACCTTTGGAAAGTATGAGCAATAACTTCTCATGTAGTTATTTTTAAAAAATGCAGGGCCTTGACTTTTTTCCTTCCTTCAAAACGTAAGAGGAGTTTTAATGCTCCACAGTCAAAAAGCCACTTAAGGGTCATTATGAGTGATATTTAAAGTGAGGAGATCAACACAGTGACTCATAAATTCCTAATTTCTGTTAAGTTTCTAACTGGTTTTGCTTTAGAAGTCCTTTCGACACCATACTAAGCCAAAAGTCTTCTGAATTCTACCTTATTACTTATCTTTTGTGGTTGTAATGCTGTAAGCCAGCCAGAATCATTGTGAAGCAAGATGGGTAGCAAATACATTTAATAATAAATAAATAAAATTATTCACAGGAAATTTGCTAATCTGCTCTTCTGTTGCTTTGGCTTAGCCTCACCCACTGGCAACAGCATTGATATTAATCAGAAGTTATGAAGGCAGAAACATTTCTTTTATCTCAAAACTGGGAGGCTGGTCACAAGCTAGAATTGAAAGCTTGTTTTAAAGATATAATAAATAGATATAATTATTCCATCCTTGTCTCCATCCTAATTTCAGTTTTGCTTAAACCAGTGCTCTCCAGAAGTATGGTTTCACATTGCCAGGGAATTCTGGGAGTTGTAATCTTGACCTATTTAGAGAGCACTAATTGTGATCAGAAGGCCAATGCTCACTAGAAGTATATGCTTTCTCCCTTTGGCAAGAGATGCTGGGTATCCTTGGAAGGCAATGCTGGCTTTAGAGTTCTTGCCAGAATTCTCTGAACAAAACTTGAACTTTTTTTTTTAAAAAAAAACCGGTCTGATGGAAAATTAGTTCCAAACTATTGGGCTGGAATAAAAGGTAAATACTGACCGTATATCAGCCATGTATGGTTGCTGAATCTTTGAGGCATGAGCCCTGACTTCCAAGACTGCATATCAGCAGCATAGGGCATGAGTAAGGGCTAATTTCAAATAATTTATAATGAATAGGCAACCTAGCCAAGTTGTGGTTTTGCTTTATAATTTTCCCATTCCCTTGAATTCTTGGCTAATTATGTGGAACCCATGAAGAAAAGTTTTGACTTGTTGTAGGAAGATAGTAGACAGACCTTAGATTATCCAGGAACAACCACTATTACTACTACTATTACTTTTATTAATTCTAATACTACTACATCATCCACAATGCATCTGTGTGGCCCCTAATACCAATAATACAACAATACAGAATTCATTTTCAACTGAATGGAATTCATAGGTGAGAACCAGCTCTCACAAAGTCTGAAGCAAAGAGTACAGAAATCAGCCAGTCTTACAGGTAGTCCTCAACTTATAAGCACAATTGAACCCAAAATTTCTGTTGCTAAGTAAGGCATTTGTTAAGTGAATTTTGTATGTTATTGCCACCTTTCTTGCCACTGCTGTTAAATGAATCACTGCAGTTGTTAGGTTAATAACACAGTTGCTAAGTGAAACTGGATCCCCATTGACTTTACTTGTCAGAAGTTCACAAAAGTTGATCACACTGCAACTGTCATAAATATGAATCAGTTGCTGAGCATTTGAATTTTGATCATATGACTATGGGGATGCTGCAATTGTTGTAAGTGTGAAAAACGGTCATAAGTAACTTTTTTCAATGCCATTGTAACTTCAAACTGTCACTAAACAAACTGTTGTAAGTCAAGGACTAATTGTACTAAATCAAGACACAGATGAAAACCATCTGTTTTGTGCAAAAGAGAGTGACTTCCATTCACATAGCATATATGAGTGGAAGAAAGAGCCATAAAATTTGGAAGAATTGTTTCTTAGTGCTCTCATGAGCTTTTCTGCAGAAAGCGTATTTGTGTTGTTGAATGCCTGTTTGTGCCAGACATTGTAATATTTCAAAGCAAAAATCTATTTCATAGTTTTTCCCAAGGCTGCTTTTCAGAGTTTAATAAATACCGTATATACTCGAGTATAAGTTGACCCGAATATAAGCCGAGGCACCTAATTTAACCACAAAAAACTGGGAAAACTTATTGACTCGAGTATAAGTCGAGGGTGGGAAATGCAGCAGCTACTGGTAAATTTCAAAAATAAAAATAGATACCAATAAAAACTTTCACTAGGACAGTTGAGAATAAGTTTGATGTTCACAATTTCCTCTTTGAAAGAGACCAGTAAATAGGGAACAAGAAGATGAAGAAAAAGAAGTGTGTTTTTTCACACTTTTCACACTGCAGTGAACAAAAATGGCATCATAGGAACAGGCTTATTCTCAGCCCAAAGGTTTGTTTCTGATTTCTTCCCTGATTTAAGGGAAATTTGGGAAACGATCTCACTATCATGAAAGATTTAATTGATTCACTAACCCAAAAGATGATGATGATGACAGTGGTAGGCAGGAGTCACTCTCTCCCTTGCAAGAAAAAACCAAGAGCTGTTCTTATGATTTCTCTCTCTCTCTCTCTCTCCCCCCCCGAATAAAGTCAAGCCTTTTCCAGCACGCGTGTGCAATCCTCCACCGCCCCTTTGCACCTTGCAAATGCAAAACCCCAGGGTTTTTGCATTTGCAAGGTGCAAAGCGGCGGGGGCGGATCGCGCGCGCGTGCTGGAAAGGGCTTGACTATATTACAGGGAGAAAGAGAGAGAGGGAGAGATCATAAGAACGGCTCTTGCTTTTTTCTTGCAAGGGAGAGAGTGACTCCTGCCTACCACTGTCATCATCATCATCTTTTGGGTTAGTGAATCAATTAATTTGGGAAATGATCTCACTATCAGAAAACAACGCGAGCCGCCACCACCACCTCCTCCCCCTCCTCCCGAGTGGACTGAAAGCAGCTGGAGCTGAGGAAACGAAGCTGAGTGGAGCGACCTTGGCTCGCGTTGTTTTCTCAGCCTAGAGCTCAGAAAACAACGCGAGCCGCCATCACCACCTCCTCCTCCTCCTCCTGAGTGGACTGAAGGCAGCTGGAGCTGAGGAAACGAAGCTGAGCGGAGCTGAAGCGACCTCGGCTCACATTGTTTTTTGAGCCTAGAACTCAGAAAACAACGCGAGCCGCCACCACCACCTCCTCCTCCTCCTCCCGAGTGGACTGAAAGCAGCTGGAGCTGAGGAAACGAAGCTGAGTGGAGCCGAAGTGACCTCAGCTCGCGTTGTTTTCTCAGCCTAGAGCCTAGAGCCAGGGTGCTTTCATTGCACGGCAGAGCTTCTTGTCTCAGGAAACACTGGGCGTCGTTGCTGCCCCCTGAGGGGAGGGCAATTCTGGGCTGCACGATTGGGGGACTTCGTCGCTTTGGGTGGGTGGGTGGGTGGGAGCAAGGATGGACAGAGTCCATGAAGTGGGGCTTGCCTGCCCTTGCTGGCTGCCTCCGGGGAAGGGGGCTCATCTGGACCAAGGGTAAGTCTCCCCCTCAGTTTCCCCTGAAGGATCTTCCATCGCTTTTGCCTTCTCCCTACATCTTCCCTCTGTTAAAATCCCCACACACACACACACTTATTTTCGGGTGGATAGATTTTGTGTCTGAGCATTCTCACATGGCGGTGGGTCTTCCCCCCCCCTAAAAACAGTTAAAAAAAGAAAAAACAATATATCCTCAAGCAAGAACTTTTCTGCTTCCGATTACCCCCATGCTTAAAAGTTGCAAGGGAAACACGGAAGCAGGGAAGTGGCTGCCCAGCTTCGGAGCTCCACATCATTTTTTTTTCAAAGGGGAATCTGACTCGAGTATAAGCCGAGGGGGGTTTTTTCGGCACAAAAAATGTGCTGAAAAACTCGGCTTATACTCGAGTATATACGGTAAGTGAAATCAGGATCCGTTTCCTTTAAGAAGCTGTTTGATCTTCATAATTAATTCCAAACTCCTATTGTAAAAGTTTCAATGTTCCAATGTTATCTGGGCTTTCAGTCCTTTCATAACAGGGGTGTCAAACTCAAGGCCGAGCAGGCCAGATCTGGCCCACAAGGTGCTTAGATCTGGCCCATGGGGCCGCTATGGAAACAGTGAAGAACTGGCCCGCACATAGCCCTCCTGAGCTCTGTTTTCACTGGCAGAGCACTGCAGGAGGCCGTTGCAGCTGAAAACGGAGCTCAGGAGGGCTTGTGCAGTCCTCGGCATTCTGCCCATGCCCACCAAAACCATGTCCCCCCAGCTCCCCCAAGGTCAAACACAACTCTGATGCATTCCTCAATGAAATCAAGTTTGACACCCGTTTTATAACATTCCAGAATCGACATCTTATTTAGCTTTTTGCTGTTTATTTCAGATTCTTTAAATTCTAAAATTTATGATTGCTTTCTTCTTTTGTACTAGATTGGAGAATGTTCAGGATCCACCTATCGTTTTCAAAGCTGTCATTCTGAAGGTCTCTAGTAGGTTAGACGTAATTAATGAGCAATTTCCAAAAGTGGTTAGAAAGTGAGGTTTGTGAATTTATGTCTTTTAGAACAGGAGTCCCCAGCCCCCGGGCCATGGCCCACAACCGGGCCATGGAAGTGGTGGGCGGATATGTGTGTGTATGTGTGTGTGTGTATGTGTGTGTTCCACCTGCAGCTCATGTAAATGAAGCTGCGCAAATGCACGTGCTTGTCTGCCGCTTGTGCAGAACCATCCCTTCACACCCACCCCCGCCAATCCGCAAAGCCAGAAAGGCTAGGGAACTCTGCTTTAGAAGTCTCTACTGCAGTTGTGAACAAGATGGCTAATCCCATCATCTCCCAGTGTTCAAACCTGTGGAAAACCGCTGCCTATGGTCACCTTGCAAGGAGCAGCTGTCCATCTATGTTTGAGAGATCACCCATCATCTCTTTATCCACAGACCTTCCAAAGAATCTGGTCTTCTGAATAATTTATTTGTTTACTCCGAGTTATATTTATTTCAGCTATATATTTATAGTCGTTTGTGGCTGATGTGGGGAGGTTCCTGCCGCAATCAGATGAGGCATCCTTGGATCTGTTGGTTGCCATGGTAGTTCAACCACATTAAGTCAGCTGTAGCAAACCAGGTGCAGCAGAGGAATGCTGACACATAAGTGAGTGGGAGCAGGTAATGGACATCTGCATTAAAACAACTCTCTTGCCCCAGGGAACTTAGAGCTTGCCGGTGCCATTTCCTAAAACCAAGCTCTCTGCAGATATCAGCTCATCGTGTTTCTTTTTCCTTGAGGCACTCTTGATTAAACATTTCAAAAATAAACACAAAGTCATTTTCTCTGGACATAAATATATTAGGATTCTACGTTTTCTTGGCTTGGGTAGTTCTGTAAAACTAAATGTGTGGACCTTAATGATATATTATGCAAATCTAAGGAAACAAATCATGCCACAGTTTGCTTGTCATTTATTTCATAAATAAACTAACTTAATATATGAAGTGCCAGTGTATGTGTGTGAACAAGTAATCTATGCAGCACAATATATCATCTAGGAAATTACAAAGAACCCGAGAACACAACAATGGATAAAAATGGAGAAAGTTATGCCTCTTTAACAACATCAGTGTTCATCTTAAATTTGCCAACAGGTTGCAGGATGACCTTCCAGGCTTCTGAAGAATGTTCTAAGTAGATGAGTAGACATGGAACTTCTTGCATTAGATAGTAAAAAGTAAAGGTTTCCCTGTTCAGTCGTGTCTGACTGTAGGACACAGTACTCATCTCTGTTTTTTGGCTGAGGAAGCTTGCATTATCCAAATACATTTTCCATGGTCATGTGGCCAACATGGCTATATGCCAAAGGGCATGGAACACTGTTACCTTCCCACCGAAGTGGTACCTATTTATCTACTTGCATTTGCACACTTTTGAACTACTAGGTGAACAGGAACTAGAGCGAGGAACAGGAGTTCACCCTACCACCACCCCATTGCAGTGTTTGGGTCTCAAACTTGAGCTGTCAGCTTTCTGCCTGACAAGCTCAGCATCTTCAACCATTGAGCCCCTCTGTATTAGATAGTATCCTTGCCCAACTCAAGCAATGCCTTCCACAAGTAAGAATATCATATTATTAAGCATGGAGGTGGCAGCGCCATGACTATGGAATATTTTGTGTAATATTAGGGAGAATGTTAGTCTTCTGATTGCCAACTGAACTGAAGCTCAAATAGGTCATTCAACAAGATAACAATTTTAGAAAATCTAGAATGGGGAGAAAAAAAAACAAATTTGATTTGGGTTTGCAAAGTCAATCCATATTTAACTCCCAAA
The DNA here is from genome assembly GCA_033807585.1 of Hydrophis major. Classification (NCBI taxonomy): domain Eukaryota; kingdom Metazoa; phylum Chordata; class Lepidosauria; order Squamata; family Elapidae; genus Hydrophis; species Hydrophis major. Next base: position 208,562,789 of record CM066329.1, on the reverse strand, counting down.
GAAGTGTCGTGTTAGAACCAGAAACAAGCAATTCATGACATAAACACCGAGACATTACTAAATTGTAACTTGTTGCAGTTCTCCATGGAGGAATGGATCAGAATTCCTAAAAAAATAAAAGAATGATCACTAATGACAGGAAGTTTGTGGTTGTAATGATTCCAACTAAAAGTGGTGTCTGAATCTAAGAGAGTGATTATTTAACACTGACACATCTCATGCTACATGATTTTGTTCATGGAATAGATGAAACCAGCCTCAAATATCTGTATTATTTATTAACCCAGACTGCTTTTATCTATCTGTAGGAGTTATATAGATAATTGTGTTATCAACCAGAAAGGAAAGAATTTGGAAAATCTGACAGATTTTGACTACTTTTCCACAAAACTAATACCTATATTGCTTCTTGCTGACTAAATAAGATAGCTTCCAGTTAAACCATTTCTCAAAATGCCCTTTTTTAATCTGCAAAAGTGGAGGAAAAAAAAACTTAATTTAATTGATCTTTTTTCCAGAAGCAAAAATTAGACAAATATCTATGATTCCTGAGCCTAAAGCTCATTCCAGGCCCACAATCTTCATTGAGTAATTTCATCTGCTGCCAAGATCTAGTTACTGTAATTATTTAAAACAATCAACTAAATTGACTTGAAAGGAATGACATGACAAGAGACTTAAGAACAAACTAACTGACGATATAAAATGACAAAAGAATGGGAAAGGTATGTCGTGTTATTATTAATGATAAACTCTCTCCAAGACAAGAATTTCTATTGAGTTTTCTGCAACCATTTTGAGATTTCTCTAAATCAGGGGTGTCCAACCTTTCACCTTCCCTGGGCCACATTAGAAGATGAAAATTTGGTTTGGGCCGCACATAAAATAAAAAAAATAAAAAAATAAAAAAAAATAATTTTTATTATTTATTATTAATTATTTCTTAAAAATATTTATTTTTTATTTTATAATTTTCTGGCCAAATTTTGCGGGGTGGGGGGAGGGGGAGAAGAAAGCTCGCCCGCCTCGCGCCTACCTCTCCTCCTGCAAATTATTTATTTTTTATTAATTTTCCGGTCAAATTTTGCGGGGGGGGGGAGAAAGCTCGCCCGCCTCGCACCTACCTCTTCTGCAAATGCAGCGGTGGTGGCAGGGGCAGAAGCAGCAGCGGTGGCGGCGGGGGCAGAAGCAGCAGCGGCAGCAGAAGCGGCAGCGGTGGCAGAAGCAGCAGCGGTGGCAGCGGCGGCAACAGCAGGAGGTGGCGGGCGGGACTTTTGGGCTGTGGCTGCCCGCCTTTTCTGTTGGTCGCCTCGCCCCACCTCGCGCCTACTTCTCCTCCTGCAAATGCAGCAGCGGCGGCAGCGGGGTCAGAAGCAGGAGGTGGCGGGGCAGGACTTTTGGGCTGTGGCTTCCCGTCTTTTCTGTTGCTCACCTCGCCCCGCCTCGCGCCTACCTCTCCTCCTGCAAATGCAGCAGTGGCGGCAACAGCAGGAGGTGGCGGGGTGGGACTTTTGGGCTGCGGCTGCCCGCCTTTTCTGTTGCTCGCCTCGCCCCGCCTCGCACCTACCTCTCCCTCCTGCAAATGCAGCGGCGGCGGCAACAGCAGGAGGTAGCGGGGCGGGACTTTTGGGCTGCTGTCGCCACCTTTTCTGTTGCTCGCCTTGCCTCGCGCCTGCCTCTCCTCCTCCTCGCTGGATCTTTCACGAAGGTTGGGGTGGGCGTTGGGCCACATTACGAGGCAACCTGGGCCGCATGCGGCCCGTGGGCCGCAGGTTGGACAAGCCTGCTCTAAATGAAACATTTCTTACTGCTTGCTTAGTTGCAGAGGGGGAGGTAAATCTGAAAAATACCCCCTCATAGGTAAATACAGAATACACATACAAGTCTTTCTGATACTGATTTAGCCCCAAATCTTATATTTTTGTGTTGCCTCAGACCCACCACAATGTTTTAGTTAAGCTTCAGCAAAAGCTATTTCTTTTCAAGTTCTTCAAAGTGGGACATTTTTAGCTTGTCCTATGATACTTTAGTTACAACATCCCAAAATAACACATTCATGCTGCTTTGGAAATGGGTCATAGTGTTCTGTTAAGTTTGAAACACTTTGAATTAGAAGTTGTCACCTTTTTAATGCCTTATTTTTGGAGCAAGGTGCAAGGGGAAGGAGAGTACAATTCTGTGCATCTCTACTCAGGAAACTCACTTTCAATGGAATTGACTTTTGAGGGACTGAGAAAGATTGCAGTTCAGATTCTTGCTTTCATAGCTCCTGAGGCTACAGATTTTCAGATCATCAGGGTTATCCTATCTTCCCCATTTACATTCCTAGAAAAACACTGGTGTCATGGGGAGAGAGGTGAGTGCAAGGAAACAAAAACCAAGGCTAGCGATTTATGATGGCAGCACTTAGGTCATATATGAAGTAAAATAAAACTACGATTTAATAAAATAAAACTTCCAATCAAAACTAAAAGCAACTTTCTTAAATAGGAAGATTGAGTTTATTCTTGCATAACTCCTGAAGCATGGCTTTTTTTTTTGAGAGGGATGCTCTTGTTTTTCATTCCGCATTTACTATTTTTCAATACTTGCTCTAAATGTAGTAGAATCTGGTTTGCAATGGTAGAAGTGGAATCAATATGGATATAGACTTCTCAATTCCTTTTGCTCATTGATCCACAATTGAGGGAGAGGTTGCATTGAAATTTTTATTTCCAAAGAATTGTCTAAAGAAACAAAAAAATTCCTTTAGTTCTACTGAGTTTACTAGCTATCAGCTTACCATTTATGTGTTGATGAATTTTGCTAAAATGTATACGTTTGCAGACATTCCAAAGACTACTAATTTACTACTAAATGTCATGTTGTCAAGATACCAAAAAAATCCAGAAATATTTCCAAAGGAAATTGAAGTCAGATATCAGCATCTGATAAATATTTTTCAGATATTCAGTAAGTCGGGTTATTGTACTTTCCAGAAATGAGACTTTACTCCATTTTCATTGTGTTAGAAACCCAATCCACAAAATACATTAAGTGAGCTTTAATCAAACCTCTATCATGGAGATCTTTGACATAAGTCAAGATTTCAGTAGATATATCTAAACATTTAATAAAATAGATACAAAAATCATTTCAAAACAATGTTCTGTAACACAGATAGCTGAACTCATGCTATGGTTGGCAGTTCACAACATGTTTATGCTTTTGCTAAAACAAGAAGGCAATACAAAACCATTTTATAAGTTTGAGGTTGACAATCATACTGGAGACAACTTTAAAAAAAGAAAATATTGCAATTCCCTTCTCTTCTCTACCAAGTTGTTCACCCCAGTTGCAACTCCCAGTTGGAGACTCCCTTAACCTTGAAGTACTGATTTCTGAGGATTTGATTAATTTATCTTCCTCTCCCAAATCTCTTTTTTTGCAGTCATGACACATAACAGCATTGAGACTTTTATCTAATACTGGAAGAGTCCAGTTATTCTGCATAAAGCAGCAAATTATGTTCAATTTACTGTCAACAAGCTTTCTACGGAACGAGAAGGAGGGGCCATATTTGATGCCTGCATGCTAAAATATTAGAAAAGATCAGCTGTTTTTCTCATGTCCTCGGTCATTGCTCCCTTGACACAACATCTCTTGCAGTATCTCCACTTCCCAGCCTTCCCCTATCTCAGCAAACAGTTGAAAGAGCACAATGCAGAAAGAAATTGCTTCACCAAACAGCTGATACCTTGAAGATTGATGACTAAGCAACACTCTTTCTACATTCCAAGGAACTCAACCCCACATTCTTGATCCAGTTGGAATGTTGTTACTCATCCTATGCTTAATTGTATCTGAATGATAACTGTTGCTTTGTGTGGGAGTCTCAAGGACCTGGGTCTTTGCAAAAGTTCTTCTTATCCTAGGGCTGCCAGTCCTTTGCACGTCATCGTTTGAGTTATGTATGTTAAGAAGATCATGAGTATATGTTGGGTCTAGAGTTTTAGCAGCATAATTTTAGGTGGATTTACTGAGAAGGAAGTCCCACTGAAATCAGTGGAATCTAATCCCAGATAAGCACATTGAGAATTGCAAGCATTAAAGTTTCAGATTAGAACAAGGACTCAGATTAGAACAAAGATTTGTCAAGGACTAGAACAATCAATATTTATAACTTGTAAATACAGTTGGGGAGTTAGAAGAGATGTGCCAATCTACAACTAAATTCTGATACCCTCTTTTTAAAAGTGATGGGAATATTTGGTTCATCCTGCCTCATTTACCTAAATCTCTCTTCTTCATAATCACTTATGAAAGTTGCCAGTTTGTTTTGGTGACACATCTTAAGGCATAGTGCAGCATCTTTGAATGTGCATGTTTGAGGTTTCCAATGTAGTCAAGGCATGTTCTCTTGACTTGCCTAAATTAATTTCTACTTCTTTTCTTTCTAGGTCAGTTTTCCAGATGTTGAGAAAGCTGAATGGCTCAATAAGGTGAGAAGCAATTGTAGCTCAGTTGTTCCTTCCCTGGTAAGCCATGGTTGTATGAAAATATTTACATGACTGATTTTTGCTCTGTGACAGATTCTGGCCCAGGCTTGGCCCTTCTTTGGCCAATATATGGAGAAGCTTTTGGTGGAAAATATTGCCCCAAATATACGCGCTTCCAACACCCATTTGCAGACCTTCACCTTCAGCAAGATTGACATGGGAGAAAAGGTAATTAATGGTCGGCAGAATAATTGATCAAAACATTGGGTAGAAAGTCAGGCATTATAATTGCTGTGCCCTGACTGTGTTTTGTCTGTTTCCCTTTGTCAAGAGTAGTAGACATATCTGCAGAACATTGGAAAAATGAGGAAACTCCTGCAGAAGAAAATATAATCAGAAAAATATTAGACTGTGTGGAAATCGATAGGTTAACATTAAAGATAAAGAACAAAGAAGATACAAAATACTTTTTAATTTGGGATTTATTTTATCATTGGTTAATAAAGGTAGAAATTGGAAGAATATCATAAGTAAAGAATGTTATTACTGTTATCACTATATATTTGTAAATTGACTCAGACAGTACATTGCTTATTAAGCACTTATATATGTTAAAGAAAAATGTATAAATAAAAATTAAAAGAGTAGTAGACATATCACATTAGATTCTTTTTAAGCTGTGTCAGCATCTATCAGCTAAAAATAAACTTTTTAGCATGTGCCAGCAGATTCTATCCCACCTTTCCAATAGTTGCATTCATAAGATATAATAAAACAACAATGTATAAAATAGGAGAGTATTATTCTGAAAAATAGTACAAACTGAATTTAAAGATGCAGAGGTATTTCAAAGGTAGAGAACTTTGTTGGAGGGCTGTGGGCCACACTTAGCTTTTGAGTGGCAGGTTGGGAACTGGTCTCCAGAAAGTAGTAAGAGTTACTGCAAAGAGAGATACATCAATAAAGCCTTTTGAGTTCAATACAAAAAGCAATGAATTGGTTGCCTCCCTACACACTGAAGCATTGCAGGGGCAGCAGGAGTGAAGACTTGTATTTCCAGATCCATGTTCATTTATTTAGAAGAAATGTTGCTTTTGTTTCTAGCCCCTCAAAGTCATTGGAGTCAAAGTCCACACAGGCATGAACAAGAAGCAAATCTTGCTGGACTTAAACATTAGGTGAGTTGTAAGACTTGCTTTTGCTACTAGCTGTCAACTTTTGTTATTGGAGTGGAAAGAGAAAAATGATTGTCTTATTATGGAATGAATGGCAAATCATGATGATTAACTATATTTTGGCAGCTGGGCACACAGCACCCTCTTTCCTTGAATAAAAACACACCTTAATAGCACATTTTGTCCTGATCGAGAAAAATAAACAGCACTGCGGAGGGAAAAATTAACTCCCAGTTCTGGGACAACGCCCTTCTGGCCTATTCTCTTTCTTCCATTAAAGACAAGCTGGCTTGTAGGCCCGGTCTTTTGTCGTATCTTTCTTGTTTGTTTGATTGCTGTGAGCTGCCCAGAATCATTGAAAGTCAGCTGGCATACAAGTTTAATAAATTATTATGGTTGGTTGCAGAGTCAACCAGCTGTGTAGTCTGGATTTAGTATTTTTATCCACCTATTAAGTTCTTTCCAAGGACCTGGAATAGGCAGGTATTGTTTGATGTTTTTAAAGATGTCATTATTACCATTGCTGTTGTTGTTCTTACTATTATTATTATTTAATCTTCCATTCCATTCACAATCTGGGACTGGTAAAAGCTTAACTGTTCAGGTCCTAACCATGGACCTAAGAGCTGTTAAGGTTTTGTAGTTGTTGTTGTTGTTGTTATTGTTATTATTAACAACAACAGATAGTACTATTTCTCTGTGCAACAATTGTATTCCCTTTTGCTACTGGTCATGCTGGATAAAGGTAGTCCTAGCTGAATGAGTAGTTGGGACCAGCAATTCCATTGCCCAGCCATGTGGTCAAAAGTGCTACATCAGATGACCGTGCCAACTTAATGACAACAGTGATAGCAGTCTCCATTGCTGTGGTTAGACAAATCCCGCACAGTCACGTTGTCCCTCAGGCATGTGATTACCATTTGTGACCTCCTGCTTTCCAATAGATTTTGCTTGTGGGAACCTGGCAGTGAAGGTTGCAAATTGAGATTGTGTGAGCACAGGAGGCTATGGTATTGTAATTGCAGGTTGGTTGCCAAACACCAAAATCACAATTGTGTGACTTCTGGGACCTTACAATGGCTACAAATACAAGGTACCATCGTAGCGTTGCCCCCACTCATTCAACACCATCCTAACTTCATAGTATAGTATGCAAACTATGTTCAGGTGGTAGTTATTGGGGGGGGGGATAAAAGTAGGAAAGCAGTGAGCAGAAAAAAGCTGCTCAGGTGGACAGAGTTGAAGGAGATACCATTCTCTAGAGCAGTGGTTTTCAAACATTTTGGCTCCAGCAACCCATTTACATTCTAAAAGTTATTGGAGCACAAAGAGCTTTGAGTATGAGGGTTATATCTATCAATTTTAGAAATCAGAATTGAGAATTTTAAACTATTTAGTTGACTTCTCAAACCCCCTGAAAGGACCCTCCAGACATCATTAGGCCACATTTTGAGAATCACAGCTCTTGCTCTTTTGGAGTCTTGCTCCTTCGGTTCCCATATTGCTATTTTTCTTGATCTTTTCCTTCTGTGACAGCTACGTGGGTGATGTCCAGATTGACGTGGAAGTAAAGAAGTTTTTCTGCAAGGCAGGAGTGAAAGGCATGCAGGTAAAGTAGACTAGGACTGAGATCTAAATCCTGGTCAAAATTAGCCTTTCCCCCAGGGAATTAGGAAAGATTGAGCACCAGATTGAGAAAGGCAAATCTGCAAACTGTACAGTATCTTATTTCTGGTTTTTTAAGATTAAAATAAATAGCATTCCTTCTCCGAATTTGATGTTCGCTAGAGGTTGTATAAAACATCACTAATTCCTGCCCAGGCTGATCTTGGGCAGTAGATATTTCTGAATTAGTTCTCAGTGATGGCATGTATATTTCTGAAAATAGTTTCCTCTCAGAATTCTGCCATTTGCAGAATGATGCAGGAGACTTTTTACTTTGGCAACAAATTCTGTTATTACCAGCAATCCCACCTTGCCTTTCTTCCTCTTGGATTTTTTTTTTTTTTTTTAAAAAACATCTCTGCCCATCTGGTGTCTTTTCACAAATCTTTGAAAGGCAGCCAACCAATTCTGGGCATTCCAGAAGGGATTCCTCAGCTGCGTTGAACTCAGTTTAGAACAGTGTTTCCCCACCTCAGCTACTTTTAAGGTATGTGAACTTCTGCCTCCAGAATTTCCCAGCAAATCCTGAGAGTTGAAGTCCACCCCTCTGAGATTGAGAAACATTGATTTAGAGAGTGAGCGTAAAAGTGAAGCCAAATAATTTTGAGCACTGGGAGGCAAAAAGCACTGGTGATATTTCACCAATGCCATTTGCTTCAGTTTCCCACCATTGTTGAAAGGAGGTGACATTGTGCCCCCTCCTGTTTGTGAAAGTGAACCAAGCCTTTGTTGATATGGAAGGACCATCATCCTATGCTTGCTTCAGAACCCAGAAATTGGGAATCTCATGCTTCTCATTTCCCCTATAGCTACATGGCATGTTGCGGGTCATTCTGGAACCCCTCATTGGAGACGTCCCAATCGTAGGAGCTCTTACCATGTTTTTCATTCGTCGGCCAGTAAGTATTCTGGCATATTCCTGGTGTTTTCCAAAACTTCCAGCAAATTGTGGATGTTATTGTTTCACACCCATCTTCAAATTTGTGACATTGGGCAGCTCACACAGCTAAAGCAGACACAAAGACAATAAACAAAATACAAATTGCAAACAACAAAAGATATAAAATTATTAAAAGCAATTAAAACCATCAAGCAACTTACAATCCGTACATCACACTCCATACAAGTATCTTGCAGATTCAACACATTGCTAGATCCCCAAGCGCAATGACAAGTACATATCTCCAGATCCTTCCACAAAGGCAGTTGCGTTGAGGCTTGAATCTAATCTCCACCTGTATCATATTCCAAAAGGGACATGCTAACTATAAAGAACAAAGAAAAAGAATAAACAAAATTATTTTAAAAAGGAAGCTCTAAACAAGAAACAAAAACATTCAGGGCATATATTCATGCATTACTAATCTATATTAATATGTTATTGATTCATCAGTTCTTGGTAACATCCATTTTTGCAGTCCACTGTATAGTTGGAGCCATCTGTTTGTCTTTACAATGCTGAACAATACATTGTTTAGCTGTAAGTAAAGTATAGCAAGTCTATTTTCTTTGTCCAAATGTCAATTCCCTTATGATTGGAGTAAACTTCAAAAGAATATGGACATCTGAAAATGTTGACTCTCAAAGTTGAATTAGTACAGAACATCTTTTCCCAAGTGAACAGTGTTTCTGTAGAAACATACAATAAAATAAAGCATTAGTGTCATTGTATCTCCAAAACCTTTTACTGAGGCCTTTTCTATATAGAAGTAATTTCTGAAATACTATTTTGTGTTGAAAAACTCATGACCTGTTGGGTCATCCTTTTAGAGATATCCCCTTATCAAATTCCCTTAATGTCTTGAAAAATGATAGAATTTTGAATGCACTGCCTTCACTGGAAAAGTCGGGATATTTTCAGAGATGCATCTGCCTTGAAAATAGCATCAGCACAGGAAATGTTTGATGACATTTGATATTATGTCATAAACTGTTTTATGACAATGTTTATGTTATAAACTATTTTATAAAATTCACCAATTTTCAATTTCTTTGGAATCATGGGTCCCAGATTTTAGACACACTCTGTAGGTTATCTCATTTGACATACCTTGGGTTCAAAAAATGTTGCCCTATGATGCACTGTTTTGCTGAGATAAAGGTTACAGGAATGAAAACTTTATATCCCAGTAGATACACACACACACACACAAATGACTGTTATAAAAAGTTTTAAAAATGTATTTAAGAAGCAAAATAAACAAAAAGGATTTTTAAAAACAATATAAAAAGGAAGGGCATCCAGAGTGCCAAATGTGGTTCATATGTCTCAGTGATAATGCCAATTTCTCCCCCCACCCCCCCAAAAATCTTCCTACCTTGGTCAATTACCCATTTGACTGATAGTCATCTGTTACTGATTCCTCTGTTTGTCAGTACCCTACAAAAGTAAGTTTAACAAAGGACACTGTATTTTGAGTATTAAAAATAATCTGATGCTTTTTTTATGGATTCTTGACTGTACCCATTCAAATGCCATTGATTCAAGTGTTGTGGGATCAAGCAATGCTTGTGCATAAATAAAGCCATTTGTAGAAGCTATAGGTTTACATGTAGTAGAGCTTCCTGAAAAAACAAATACTGAAAAGTTATGTGTATTTTATTAAATTCTATCATGAGAGAATCTCTCAAATAATCTGCCACAATATACAGCATTATGAAAAGATCTTTGCAATACCTTCAATTTCAATTATTTCATCACTGTCAATTCTCTATAGTAGATTTACTACTAACTTCTACATTGCACATTTTTTCCAGGCTCTGGACATTAATTGGACAGGAATGACCAATCTATTGGACATCCCTGGACTGAGGTAAATTTATGGTGGCCATAACTTGCTGAAAAGTTATAAGAGAATTGCAAGAAGGAAATGAACATAACTGTTCTGGAAAGATCTAGGGGTGTATCGGCCAAAACTGCTTGGGAAGGCATCTTTTGTGAACCCAGGTTGCAGCTGGTGTGGAGCGAAATTTGTAAGAGGCAAGAGTAGCAAGGTAGGAAAATTTTACAGGCTGAAGGAAAAACTAAAAAAGGAAGAAAATTGAGTTTATTGAAGGAGAACATTCTGAAAGCAGAAAGGCATTGAGAAATATTGGAGGAGCTTATGTTTGCATGAGGTTACTTGTTGAGAGAGCATGATTAGCAGATTATTAAGAAATAGCATGACCAGCAGGATCTGTTTTCCTCAACAGCTCACTATCTGACACAATGATCATGGACTCCATTGCCTCTTTCTTGGTTCTCCCCAACCGCTTGCTCATCCCATTGATCCCTGATCTCCATGAAGCAGCTGAACTCCGTTGCCCAGTCCCCAGGGTAAGGCAAAATTACTGGTGAGATGAATGTTACTGCTTGGCGAGTTAGAGTTGTAGACATGATCTACTTCCTCCCTTCCAGGGCATTGTCCGTGTATATCTAATGGAAGCTAAGAACGTGCAGTCCAAGGATAAGTACATTAAAGGGATGATTGAGGGCAAGTCAGATCCATATGCCATTGTGCGAGTTGGAACTCAGGTTTTCACCAGCAAAGTCATTGATGAAGACCTCAATCCCAAGTGGAATGAAATGTATGAGGTAATTATCTGCCAGATGAAGAGGTAATTTAAATATAAATGTTTAGGGATGCTACACGTCATTTCTAATCTCCCTTCTTATCTTAGCTTTTCCATTTTATGCAATGCAACTATCATTGCTTTCCTTTCTCTGTTGGAAGTAGCACTCCTATGGCCTACACTAGGGGTCTGCAACCAGTGGTTCTAGAGCCACATGTGGCTCTTGGCTCTCTGCTGCGGCTCCCTGTCGGCTGATCCCACCACTGGCTGGCCCCTCCCCTCCCCATCACTCCTCATCTGGCCTGAGAAAGTAAGGGTGATGGTGACTCACTCCATATTCCAGAGCAGGAGGTGACTGGGTGGAAGTGAGTGATGTTGAGTTGGCCACGCCCTCCCAGTCACACCAGTTGTTAAATTATTGGCTCCCGGTGTTTTCTTTTCTTTGGGAAATGGGTCCAAATGGCTCTTTGAGTGTTTAAGGTTGCAGACCCCTGGCCTACAGAATTAGTGGTATCTGCTCTGACTGCCCACCTCACTGTCCCTACAGTTCATTGTACACGAGGTGCCAGGGCAGGAACTGGAGGTGGAGCTGTTTGACAAAGACCCCGATCAGGATGACTTCTTAGGCAGGTGAGAAGCTGGGGCTTTTGGTTTCAAGTCAAGCAGGAAATTGAGACCTGGTTGAATGAGTGATGGTGGGCTGGAAATTGGAACTTCACTGCTGGAGATGATTGGGACAGTATTGAAAACAAATAGAAATAATTAAAAATCCTGGCTAAAAATCGGCAGCTTCAACCCCAGCTCACGAAGTTAAATATACGAGGTCTGCATAAATCTGACTGCATCTTGGATTATTCCTTAAAATCCTAGAATTGGTGGATATGCCTTTATCAGCATCTTCTTTCTTTTCTCAGGATGAAGCTGGACTTTGGGGAGGTGTTCAGGGCTCGTGTGTTAGAGGAGGTGAGCACTGAGGAGGGAAGATGGCTGATTCATACCAAGAACCAACCGTAGAGTGGTTAAACCCAACTGCAAGGGTGCAGTCAGGAATAGACAATCTTCAGCTAAATGAAAACAAGGGGGACCATAAAGGCTCTTGGGAGTGGGGCAGAGAATAGGATGGTAGAGAGATTTTAAAAGTGTCATAGAACCTTTGTATGTCTGTGTAACAACTTGCATACCTTACACAAAAGCAAAAGGGTACAGTTTGAGGGTTCAGAACTAATTAAAAACAGCCACAAAACCCTCTTCTAATGTTTCTACCAATTTGTAATTTTAATAGGAGGCAACTCATAACTAAAGAGGGGGTATATTCCAATTAACTGAATTGATTTCATTTAAAGCAAAATTAGCTTTTGTCTTTGCCCCATCTATAGAGTGTAACTGTACTACATCACCCAAGATCAGAATTTGGTTTTCAGCCCCACCCCTCAAAAAATTATGCACCCTGCATTATAGGAATAGATCTCTGTTGTTTAATATTAAGAGCTTTCCTATCCATAAAGAATTTCTAATTTCCTTTCTGTTTGCTTTCCTAACAGTGGTTCCCACTACAAGATGGGGGCCAGGCTCGTGTGCATTTACGTCTGGAATGGCATACACTCATGTCAGATGTTTCCAAGTTGGATCAAGTGAGTGCAAACATTTAGAGAAGAAACATACTGCTTAGGGGTGTCTCTAGAGGTGGCAGCATCTGAGTTGTTCCTCTTCATAAAAATAAGAAGAGTATGCCAAGCTATTGTTTACCCTGATGGACAAAGGACTCCAGAGTTTTGTTTTTTCCTATCTAATTTCTTGAATTTCTTTTTACTTGGAGAAGCCAAAGATTGGTGAGTCTCAAAACTTTAAATTAGACTTTTAGGGGAACCTTTCTTAGAGAAATATACACATTATGAGAACTAGATAGGATTCTGGGTTAAATTTGGACCATGAGTTGTAAATTGACATATATTTTTATTATTTCCACAAGGCAAGCAGGGTTCTGTGGCTTGGAAGGCATGGGAAACTAACTAGGGGGTTGGGGGAATAATCTCCGAAGAATGCTTTGACTCTTCAACTGATGTGAAGATAAGCGTAACTTTAGAAGAAAGTTTAAAATGAAAAATGGCTTGTAAACATTTTCTCTTGTTAAGATGATATTGAGAGCCACAATTGGGTCTCTCTGGTGAGATGGGTGATGTACTATAGGACAAGAGTGTCAAACTCACAGCCTGTGGCCCGAATGCATCATGTGCTGGCCATGGCCACATCCAGTTTAGCAAAGGGGGGAGAAGTCACAATAAGTCATGTGATGATGTCATGACGACACGAGTTGGATACTCCTGCTATAGGATATAGATATGCTAGATGTTGTGTAAAAATTGCTACTTAATGCTGATTTATTTCTTATATGCTGTTTGAAGGTTCTTCAGTGGAACAAAACTATTTCCTCAAAGCCAGATCCTCCGTCAGCAGCCATCTTGGTGATATATTTAGACAGAGCACAAGACTTACCAGTGAGTAGTCACAAGATAGCATCTCCTTCACAATAGGTTCTTTTATTTCACCAAAAGTAACTTTTTAATATGAAATGGGGCAGAGCCTGGATGTGAGTTTGAAGTTGATAAGTTTGTCCTGTCCCAAAATTGGAAACTCTGGGAATTGTAACAATTGGGAAAGCATGGGCAGAATGATGGGGCAAAGCAGCCACAAGCAAATGTCTTTTTTTAAAAAAGCCATTTATTTACACATGAAATTCATACACTGCCTCCATCTTGTTGGACTCTAGGTAGTTTGCAACTATTTATAATAAAAATATAATCATAACCATCCTGTTGTGACCAGAAGCTCTATTTTAGACACAGTGTTCTTCTTTCTGTGTACATGTTTTATTTGTTTATATTATAACTGATACATGGAAATCAGTAGTTCAGGTACATAAAATAAATACAAGAGATAAACTTGTAAAAGATGTTAAAGACCTCGTTGCAATGCAACTTGCACAATGCAGCTTTGTACAGAAAACATTCTGCCATGTTGCCTAAGTTTGATCACCTTGAAAAATTTAAAGGCTGTTTCGCCTGTGCATCAGTAGGTGTAGGTAGACAAAATTAACTTCAGGGTTGATCAGCTTATTAAGGTACCCAAGATTGTGTTGAGTTGCTTATTAAATTAAAATTCTATAAGTGAAAAATGTGGAGCTTTTTTCTTAGGTATGTTGACCTAAAATTCTGACAGACTATGTTTCTGAACACATATCCTACTTCCGGTAACTATATTCTTCATGACAACTTTTACCTCATCTCTAGTCTACTGCAGAAGCAGTTTACCTTCATCTTTAGCTGTTCTGGTTTTAAAGTTATATAAGCCTTTCACATATGGATTCTGTGACATAAAGCCTACTCACTTACTGTGTTTTCCTGAAAATAAGCCCTACCCTGAAAATAAGCCCAAGCCTGGTTTTTGTATGTGTGTGTGTGCTCGCTCCTAATATAAGCCCTACCCCAAAAAATAAGCCCTAGTTAAGCCAGGGAGCATGTCCAGCAACTACTACCTCTAAATTGTTCAACAATACTATAAGATTCCTCCCAAGTCTTGTTTTAAGACTGGAGGAATCTACATGAAAGAAGCTGTGAGAAATGGCACTTCACAGATTGGGCATCAAAAGTGTCTATGCTGATACGAATCTCCCAAAAGCCCTAGTTTTGCCTGCAGCATGGGATACAGATGAGATACAGATCTAAAATCCCTAAAGGCTCCTAGATTAATCCATCAGAATAGAGTTGGAAGGGACCTTGGATGTCTTTAAGCAGGAGTCTAACCTCCTACTTAAGCAGGAAACCCTATACCAGTGGTAGCTAACTTTTTTGGCTCCGGTGCCGAAAATTGCGCTCGCGTGCCTGCATGCCAGCACCCAGAAGGCAATGCGTGCTGTCCCCCCCACGCCCCTGCGCATGCGTGCACGATCTCCTTACACACTCTGTGTGTCTGCACATGCGCGTGCATCTTCTGCACCCCCCTGGGGCATGTGCACCAGATACCCAACAATCAGCTGTCAGGCGACACCACGCAAACGCAGTGGGGCTCTTCCGGGTAATCTCTTGCATGCTGGCAGAAGTAGCTCTGTGTGCCACTTCTGGCATGCATGCCATAGGTTCGCCAACATGGCCCTAGACCATTTCAGATAGGTGGCTACCCAGTCTTTTCTTAAAAACCTCCAGAAATGAAGCATTTTTAATTTCTGGAGGCAAGCTGTTCCATGGGTTAATTGTCCTCACTGTTAAGAAGTTTCTCCTTAATTCCAGGTTGCTTCTCTCTTTGATTTGTTTCCAACCATTGTTTCTTGTCTTGCCCTCCAGTGCTTTGGAAAATAATTTGATCCCGTCTTCTCTGTAGCAGCCCCTCAAATACTGGAATACTGCTATCATGTAATCCCTTGTTCCTTTTTTTCTCTGGACTGGCCATACCCAATTTCTGCAATTGTTCTTCATGGTTTTGTCTCCATACCCTTAATCATCTTAACTGGTCTTCTTTGCACATTTCCCAAAGTCTCAACATCTTTGTTGTTAATGTGATGACCAAAACTGGATGCAGTATTCCAGATGTGGTCTTACTAAGGGTTTATAAAGCGCTTACTAATACTTCACGTGATTTTTGTTTTTATGCCTGTTTATACAACCAAGAATTGTATTTTAATGTTTTTAGGCTTCTATTCCTCCCAGCTTAGTGCCCTCTGCAAATTTGATGAGTTTCCCTTCTATTCCCTCATCAAAGTCATCTAATATTCTCCACTATGTCCTTCCCAGATGAATACTATCATTTATCTCCTCTTATTTTACCCAGCTGAAAAAATCTAGTAAGGAGCCTAATCCTATGGTTCAGCTATCAATTCAGGATGTCACAAGGGAGAGCCGGGTAAGAATGTTTTTTTTTTTTCTAATTGCCTTCCGTTTGTAGCCATTTGGTGTACTGTACGTAGAAATACTGGTAGCACATTGTGGATTTATAAGGTGAAAGGCATCTTGTCCCATTTCTTCCGAATTGTAACATCCCATCAAAACAGCGCATAGGTGGAAAGGCTGATTGTAACTTTTATCACCCATTCGGGTATCCGAATTCAGAAGAGTAGCAGCTCGCTTGGAGGGCTTTAGACAAGTTTGAATTTTAGCAATGAAATTTGGGTGCCAGGTTGCTCATTCCTCTGCTTCAGGTTGTGACAGCAAAGCAAGCCAAAGAGGATGAATGAGAGCTTAGAAACTAAATCTTGTGAACATTGAAAGAACTGGCAGTATTTGGCTTTGAGAAGAGTGAGGAAGGAAAGATATGATAATGCAATTCAAAGGCCGGAAATTATGTCAAACAGAATAAGATCAAGACCTCCTCTTAAATTGTAGAATGTAGGACATCAAACAAGAGTCTGAATTACATATAGGCAGATGCCAGTTGAATATTAGGAAAAAAATGCTGTTTGCCAGAAGATCTACCTTAATTCCCCAGAGAAGTCTGTCCTATCAGCCAAAACAATGCTGTTTCTAACTATACCTACAGAGGGCAGTAATACTCCACTGTCATTTTTCACCAAGTGCTACATCGTAATTTTCTTTCTTCTTTTTCCTTCCTTCCTTCCTTCCTTCTTTCCTCCTTCCTTCCTTCCTTCCTTCCTTCCTTCCTTCCTTCCTTCCTTCCTTCCTTCCTTCCTTCCTTCTTTATTTCTTTCTTTCTCCATCCCTCCCTCCCTCCCTCTCTTCTTCCTTCCTTCCTTCCTTTGCCCTGCTAGGTTGTCTATAACACTGTCTCCCCCGTCTGGGATGATGCCTTCCGCTTTTTCCTGCAAGACCCGAATGTTGAGGACATTGATATACAGGTAAGGTTCCTATTCTCTTTTCAAACCCATCCAGTCACTTTCAGCACAACAGCAGCTGCAGAAATTCTTCTTTTTGACCCCATAGGTCAAGGATGACAACCGTCAGACCACTCTGGGCTCCATCACAATCCACTTGTCCCGCCTTTTAAGTGCTGATAATCTGACCCTGGACCAGTGGTTCCAGCTGGAAAATTCTGGACCCAACAGCCGTATCTACATGAAACTCATTATGCGGGTAAAGAAAGCTTTTGGTTGAGGTTGGGTTAGAACTTGGGAAATGTTACAGAAGTTTCCCTTTCATCATCAGTTCTAGCTCTTTGTAAAAATGCAGTACATACACCAATTTGTGAAATCCACAAAGCATTTTATTTCAAAAAGGAGTTGGAAAAAATGGAGAGAGCCATTGCTTCTATTCTGTTGCTGTTTTGAGTGGGAATCTCTTTTTTTATGTGTTTAGCAATAGCAATAGCTCTTACATTTATATACCACTTCACAGTGCTTTAGAGCCCTCACTAAGCGGTTTACAGAATCAGCATATTGCCCCAACAATCTGGGTCCTCATTTTACCCACCTCAGAAGGATGGAAGGCTGAGTCAATCTTGAGCCTGGTGAGATTCAAACTGCCAAATTGCAGGCAGCCGGCAGGCAGCAGAAGTAGCCTGTAGTACTGCACTCTCACCACTGCGCCATTGTTTGTTTTGTTCTTCCCTGATTCCAATGCTTTGTCATCAAGTTTCCTTTCCCCAACATGCTACAGTGAATGAGTTCTTATGGATATTTGAAAAGACGCCACATTAACCCACCCACCCACCCCCGCCGCTGAGATTTTTTTTTTTTTTACTTCTCTCTGAGCAACATCAGGGGCCAGCAGAGAGTGTTGGGAAGAGATTCTCCTCTAAAGGTGTGAGAAATACGATTTGTAGAGATTAAAATGAACCTTCTAGCTGATTCTTAAAGCCTAGCTTTATGTGATATGGAAGAGCTAAGCCCAAATCCTCTTGTGGCTTTATCTACTGAGCATATATTTTTGTTCTTATTGTCCCCTTCACATTAGCTCAAACACATCTCTGCCAGCTGCAGAGCGAGGAAATGATGCAGATGAAATTATCTTTCTCCTTATGTAGTAAGAACAGTTTTCTTTTGGGGGGAAGATAGGGAAAATTGTGGCAATTCTTTGGAGAATCTCATCCTTCTGGTAGCACAGGAATCTTTCCCAATCACAGCTGCTTTGAAGAAAAGAAAAAAGTTTGGGGAAGTTCTGTCATAAATTTCTTGCATAATAATTTTTGTGGCCTTGTTCTCCTAAGTATAAAGGGGGATCCATGCCTTGTACTGCTAGTTAAGCTTAAATACAGGTAGTCCTTGACTTAAACAGTTCATTTAGTGATTGGTCGAAGTTACAATAGCACTAAAAAAAGTGACTTATGGCCATTTCTCACACTTATGACCATTGCAGCATCCCCATGGTCAAGTGATTTACATTCTTGACAACTGACTCACATTTATGATGGTTGCAGTGTCTTGGAGTCACTTGATCCCCTTTTGCGACCGTCTGACAAGCAATGTCAATGGGGAAACCAGATTCCTGTTACTAATTTGACAAATGTAGTGATTCACTTAACACCTGAGGCAAGAAAGGTAATAAAATGGGGCAAAACTCACTTAAATTTCTCACTTAGCACCATAAATTTTGGGCTCAATTGTCATAAGTTAAGAACGACCTATACTGCATTCCACAGGAATGGGCAGTATATCTAGCTATATAAGCAACCCCAGTGTTATGCTTCAACATCCAATCTGACTTGATGTTTTGGTCCAACACCATCAATGACAAGTCCAAGGTTGGGCCTGGTAAGAAATGGAGTCATTTACACAAATCTGGAAGCCAGAGGCTAAATAAGATCTATTGATAGATTTATAACATTAGTTCTACAGATCAGACTTTGGTGATAAAGAGCTGGATACAAGGTCCTTAGGGTTTCTCAAATGTTTAACAGATTTGTCACTTTAGTCATGAGCTAGAATCCTGCATTGAAGATCTTTGAATATCTCTTATGTATGTCTGGAAACAAACTCCTATTTGTCTTAGTCCAGGTTTGTCTGGCTCCATGGTTCACTCGGCTGTGAGAGGCAAGAATGTCTCTTCACTAAAGGTTTTCAAGCAAGGCCTGGAACTGCATTTTTCAGAACTATTTGTATTTATTTGCATTCCTATACTAATCAGTGGCTTGGA
Organism: Hydrophis major; assembly: GCA_033807585.1. Taxonomy (NCBI): domain Eukaryota; kingdom Metazoa; phylum Chordata; class Lepidosauria; order Squamata; family Elapidae; genus Hydrophis; species Hydrophis major. The sequence goes on along the minus strand of CM066329.1, from coordinate 208,543,844 downwards.
TTTGATTGTGCCTAAGTTTGGAATAGGAAGCTATAGCTAATGAGAGACAGATACTGCAACCTCATTATTGTGTTGAGGGCCAGCAGTTCCTCAGCTTCTCTTTGCCTGGGTGCGTATCCTGATTTTTTCCATGGCATATAATTTCTTCAGGTATTATATCTGGATACCCCTGAAGTCTGTTTCAATACCAGACCACGCCCCCCAGGAAATCTGAATGTCACAGAAAGTCCCCATCTTGGTAGCAGTGTTGATGTGCCTTCTCGGCCCACCAAGGCCAGTCCAGATGCTACTTTTGGCACTGAGGTAAGATAAGACTACATGTTCTCCCCACCCAACCTTAATAGTCAGTTTGGTAAGAATGGGGACTTTCTAAGTGGTCCCCAACCTTTTTGGCACCAGGGACTGGTTTTGTGGAAGACAGTGTTTCCATGGACCAGGCTGGGGAGGTTGGTTTCACTCACTCACCCACTGCTCACCTCCCAACTGTGTGGCCTGGTTCCTAAGAGGCCACAGATCAGTAACGGTCTATGGCCTGGAGGTTGGGGACCCCTGTGTTCTAAGCTGTCACTTCAAACTCAGAGGAAGACCAGATTTGGCATTCTTTATGGATGTTAATGGTCTAAACATATGTAACTTGGCGATTAAAATCAGACAGACTTTGAGGAACAAGCAAATCTTCAACCTGTCAAAATGACATTTCATCTCACTTTTTAAAAAGGAGAGCATGAAATTCCCTCCTTAAGTCTTGCTATTTTTGCAGAAAATGTGGACAAAGCTTTAATCATCGTAAGTTCAATTATGCTATTTATGTTGTGACCCCCTCAAAGCCTCTTCTTAACTGATCCCAAAATAAGTTAACTCCAGCTGCCATGAAAACATAAATAGTTCTGCTGCTAGTAGAAATAAGAACATAAGCTTCTTGTAGTCATTTGGCTGGCACTGTGTGATCCAGCTAAAAGTCTTCTAGTCTGGCTTCCTGTTTCGTATAGTGACCAGCCAGAACTCTCCAAGAAGCCCTGAAAATAACAGCTCTCCCCGACATGGCTGCTCTCTAAACTTGTGGGCTTCAGTTCCCAGAATTCCCTTGCCAGCTTGGTTATTGCTAAGAATCCTGGGGGTTGAAGTCCGCATACCTGGAATGGCTCAGTCACATATGCAGACTGGCTATCTGTCCCTGAATATGAAAGACAATGGAGAAAGTAACTGTGCTTTGCAGTTGTCTTTTGATAGTTATGGTAGCACGAATAAGCAGCCTTGTTTGTTTAACTGTGATATTAAATGAATAAATACTGTCTATCAAATTAAATTAATATTTAGATATATCACTATTTATTCACAATATGTGAATATGAGTATAAATGAAATTACTCTTAAGATTTATATATATCAATATTTATTGATAATAGATATTAATGAAATTATTCTAATCAAAAGTCACGTAGACAGTCACCTCACTGTCTAAGTGACTGAGAAGTATGCTAGTAAAAATCCAGCTAAAAATCCATACAAAACTAAACAAAGTTTAAAAGGCAGAGAGAGTGTGTGGCCTCTAGCCACCATCCAGGTTATGTCTCATTCTTAAATCCCCATGCTAATTGACAGGCACAAATCTCATCTGTTTTTTGGAAAGTGAATTTATTAATCAAGACCATTTTTAGAAAGGTGAAACAAAGAAATAAAAGGAAACAATGTGCATAGTAGTAATTGTTTACTGCAATAGAACTTCAAAATCTGTTTGAAAGTAGATTTTTAGTTGTAGATTGAAAGTTTTTTGCTGGTCATCTGCAACAAGTAGTTTACTTGATACTTAATCCAGGATGCAGTCTGCAGCCTCAGAAGGCTAAAAAATCTGAAACTTGTGTCATGCCTAATACTATCCTTCTATGTTTTCCACATAACAAATAGTGATTTCAACCTATAATACATTTGTAATCAGAGAAACAGATTTGAGGGGTGGAGAAGAGGAGATATACAGACGGGCTCAGTTCTCAAGCACTGTAATTCCAGTGGATGCAATCAGAGATTTACACCATCCTGATTACAATGCTCCCATTACAGCTTGCTAGATGAAGACCTGGGAAGCTGCATCTCTGATTATGTTCTGATAGTCTTGTTATTGCCTTTTATCACTGCTGCAGATTTTGCTTCATTACAATTGCTGTGATTTTTATTCCGTTGTGTTTTACCATTCTGAAGTAGGAGAAGGAAGGAATACAGATCTTAATAAATAGAATAGTGATCATACATTTAAGAAATTGTATCATAGATTGTGGACATGACATCAAAGTAAATCAGCCAAAGAAACCAATGGAATATAGATCAGAATGATTTTGATTGTAACATCCGCATAACAGAACTTTGCAGGTCTGAACTCTCATTATTGTATGAACTAGAGAGGCCTGTCTAAGTTGTTTACTCAAATCAATTCTCAAAATGGTCTCAAGACTTGCTCACTGGCTGTTTCCTTGGTAACAATTCTTCCTATCCTTCAAAGCCATCCCTTTGTCCTTTTTGCTGTTGATCAAATTCTGTCTGATTTTAGGAAAAGTAAACAATCTGAGCATTCAGAATCTTAATTGAGCCTTTCTTCCTTATTCCATTCTGCTTAAAGAATTGCTGTAGTTAAAACTGGGAAGATTTAAGAAATCCATGGAAACCAGATTAATAGATGTGGCGTACAAACTGTGTCTCCTCTGAATTCCAGAGTGTAATTCGCATTCATGTGCTGGAAGCGGAGAACCTAATCGCCAAGGATAATTTCATGGGTGGGATGATTAAGGGCAAGTCAGACCCTTATGTCAAGGTGCGCTTGGGAGGCCAGAAGTTTCGCAGCAGAGTCATCAAGGAGGATCTCAACCCTCGCTGGAGCGAGATCTATGAGGTGAGGATTCTCCCCATCTCCTTCCATGCATATATCAAAACTGTATCCTTCCCAGCATCTTATCATTGATTCCTCAAAGACTTGGATTTGATGGGGAAATATAATCATACTATTTTTAGGACTATCTATCTGTACTGTATCTGACCTTGTAACTGAGCTATCTGAGCAATAGAAAGTCGAGAAAAGATTCTGACATTGAATATCGGTCAAGTCTGATTTCTGAAACATACCATGCCCGAAATACCTATCTCAGCAATCAAATATTAAAGGAGTCTGTATTTCTGGTTCAATGTTCATTGTATTTAGAACAAATCCAAACAGAACAAGGTTGCCAATGTCTCTCCTTGCTTTTAATAGTCTATATGACTTGTTAATTTAGTTGTTCTTTAGTCTGTCATATTCCCTTTCCATTGCACATTCTTTTTATAAATACTAAATTAATACAAGTTTTAACACAAAAGAAAAAAAAACAAGTATAGGTTTCCCCGTTTTACTGCTTTGAGTGTGACATTTCAATGGTTAAAATATACCTTTATTCCCTCATCTTGATTCCCAATAAACCATTATTTTTAAGAAGTTACAATAATAATTATTACATCTTTTCATTTGGATTCCAGAGCATATTTTCCCCCCTTAATTTTTAATAAGAGTTATCAATATCTATATTACCCTATTTTCTAAATATTTTTAATTGCAGAAATATTCTTATTACCCCTTGTCACCCTGCAGAATCCCCTTTTTAATTCATCAACCATTATCTCTGAAAAAACAATTTCTTTTCAACATTTTACTATTTCTGTATTTCTTTATTTCATGAGCCTGTTTCTTACTGCTTCTCCTCCCCCTTTTTTCCCCATATCTTTTCTCATTCCAGTTTATATCCCTCTCTTTCTTAATATCTTTCTTTCCCCTTTTCTGCTGGGTCTTTCTGCCTTTCCCGACTTCACAGGTATTCTCCCTTTTGATTGCCTTCATAAATCTCAACTTTTTAACCTTCCTTCTTTCCCCACTTCTTTGTAGTGTTCTTTGTGTTAATTGTCTATTTAAGATGTCTTCTCCTTGAATCGACATCTCCTTCTCTGAAGCTCTTTCTTCTTGTTCTTCAATCGCCATTTCCATTTTTTCTAACACAGAACAAAGTGATTCGCCTCTTTCCTGTAGTAATTATCTCATATTTTTAAGTTCCATTTTTAATTCCCGAAGAGATATAATCATTACCCACTCTTGCATTTTATGATCGTTAAAGTCCACAAAAAAACCACTTTTACTTTCCTTCTTTCTTCTTTCAGTTTTCTAAAGTTCTCAATTCTTCCAGCCCAGGGTCTATACCAAAAACATCAATCAATTCCACAGTCAGTCTTTCCTTGCTTTTTTGTTTATTCTAGTTCTGCTTTCACTTTCTAAGATTCTTATTTTGTTTCAATATTTCTTTAATATTATATCCACACAAGTTCATTCAGAAACAGGATGCTTTCCCTTGTTTGAGCTTAAGTTTTTGTCAAAAGGTGGCACTTTCCATTATACAAAGTCTTCACCTTTTTCCCCTACTTTTTATTTTTTTATTTATTTTATTTTTATTTATTTTTTATAACAGCTTTTATAACAAAGTGATAGGTCATATAGCATAGATCATAGTTATAATCATTAATCATAAAATACAACAAAGTGATAAATCATAGATACCAAAAGAAGGTAGCAGGAAAGATGAGAAAATGGTGTTTCTTTCTTTTTTTTTACCAGATAGATATGGTATGTCTAACCATTTAATTGACTAAATGAATGACTGAATCTCAACCCTTTCTCTTTCCAAAGAAGTAGGGCTAATTTCCAGAATAGGAGGTTCTACCTCCTAGCTTTTTCATTATTGGCTTAATACACTGAATCATCCCAGAGCTGGAATCAGAGCAAATCTTGGCTTTCACTCCTATTTCATTAAAGACTCCTACTTTGATCACTGCTACTGTTTTGTGTTCTTCTGTACAATAATCTGCTTTTTCTTCCAGGTCATTGTGAGTAACATCCCAGGACAGGAAGTAGAGTTTGACTTGTACGATAAAGATGTCGACAAAGATGATTTCCTGGGGAGGTAAGTTTAGAGCCAGGAAAAAAAAGTTGGACCCAAAAAAAGAGGTCACTGCTCCCTCATTCTGAATAGGAAGCCAAAGAAGGCACTTAGATATCCCAGATTCTGCATGGAATAGAAGAGGGATTATTATATCTCCCTATTCCTTTCCTAAAGATTAAATCTCACAGCCAGATTTGTCTACTGTTGTTTTTTTTTTTTTTGGGGGGGGGGGGGGGAGAATGTTAGTTCTGAGGAGTTGGGTCTCTCACTGAGCTCCCAGTAAGGTTACTTTTGATAAGGAGAAAGTAGGAAGGAAGACCCTTCTTTAATGCTGTGACTCTTGTAACTTTCCCTTTCCCCCAGGTGCAAGATCCCTCTGAAGCGTGTGCTAAGCAGCAAGTTTATGGATGAGGTAAAATTGCAATTTGGAAGCAGATAAGGAGTTGGACTAGGACTGAGGAGACCCAGGTTCATGTCTACCTTTAGATTTGGGGCCACTTGCTGTACTTCAGGCCAATTTGCCTTGCAAGGATGTTCTTGTCTACATAAAAGGAAGGAAGATTCCCATGGGAATCACCTTGAGGTCTTAAAGCGGGGGTGTCAAACTCAAAACCCATGGGCTGGGGTGCTTAGATCGGGCCTGTAGGGCTGCCCTGGAAACAGTGAAGGGCCAGCCTGCAGTGCCTCTGCCAGTGAAAATGGAGCTTGCATGGGGCCCTCCCAAAGCTCCATTTTGGGCTGTGACAGCTTCCTGCAACCTCTGCCAGCAAAAACAGAGTTAGGGAGGGCCGTGCCACCACAGGGACCCCCAACATGAGTGATGTAGAGCTGGCCACACCCACCCTGACCACGTCCACCCAGCCCCTGAAATCAAACACAACTCTGATGCATCCCTCAATGAGTTTGACACCCTTGTCTTAAAGGAAGTATATAAATCTGACCGAGAACTAAATAAAAGGAAACGCTCTTAATAGCAGTGGGGAGGGAGGGTTGAGACATGCTGATCAGCCACCAAACAGTCTTACCTCCTTCCTATTGCAGTGGCTCCCTCTAGAAGACGTGAAATCAGGACGCCTCCACGTGAAACTGGAGTGCCTGCCTCCTATACCCAGTGCCGTAGAGCTGGAGCAGGTAATGGAGACTTTCAGGAAGGAGAATGCCGTGTAGGGTTGACTGGAATTGGGAGGTGGGGAAGAAAGTTCTTTGTTTTTAAAGAGGATAAACTATTCAGATGCAATAACAACAGCAATGCCATTTCTACTGTTTATGGTTCTTTCTTAGATTTTCTTATCTAGGGAAACAAATCAGCATGTTGTGAAAAGTTTTTTGTTTATATTTTCCCTTCTTCGTTTGATGGTTATGAAAAGCTTGGTGAAAACCAGAATCAAAGATGGTTTATATGTGAACACCTTCACAGGGAGTCGACAAAACTGTCTTCTTCTTTGGCTTTGCCTGTTTTGCCATAACTGTGATCAAAGCCAGACCTGTTGCTCAGAGACAGCTGAGGGACGCTGAGCTGCGAGAGGGATTGAGGGTAACCCGCAGGCCCTAAACTCTGAAGTTGGGAGGAAGTGTTTTCATGGTCACCTCCCTGGCTTTGATGATGGTGAAGTTGGGCAATCATTTAGCAACTGATCATCACCTCAGTTTTTCCTGCAGGTAGCATGTTCTCTTGCGTATGAAAAGGCCTATTTTTGTGACGAGCCATTGCATGATGTGGGTTACCAAGGTGTTGTATAACAATTGTTGCTTTGAAAAAAACACATGGAAGCAATAAGCCCATCCCTTGGTTTTCTTACAAAATGTCCTCTAATGGTGGGTAGTAAAATACTTAAATGTTGTCCTGTTGATCACCTCTTCCAGGTTCTGAGAGTAAACAGCTTGATCCAGACCCCAAAGAGTGAAGAACTATCATCTGCTGTCCTCTCTGTCTTCCTTGACAGAGCAACTGAATTGCCAGTGAGTACCAGGAAAATGTTTCTCTTAGTTCTAGGAGTGGCTGTTGAAGCTAAAATAATCCATGACCAGAAACTCAGCTGCTGATGTCATCTGAGCAACACTATCGGAAACTAGTTTGGAACACTGTTTTTCAGGGACTAGGAAAACTTGAATTTGGAGCCCATTCAGCCATCGATTCAGAGCCTAGCTAATCCAGAGATTAGCCCTGTTCCAAACAGCAAAGACATCTAGTTTTTGGTAGCTGAACTGGAACATACTAGGAAGGATGAATGAAGTCTGGTCCTTTCCCCATTTGATCGATTTGTGGGGGTGGGGGGTGTTCACTTGCTTTAATCTAGTCAATCTTGTGCCCTATGGTATATGGGTAGTCTTTGAGTTAAGACTGAAAATGAGCCTGGAATTAGTCATAAGTTGTGCCAGTTGTTGAACAGGTACACTATGTGACTGCGCCTGATTTTATGAGCTTTAGTGTGACCTTATCTAAGCAAGCAGTTGATCCCCCAAAGCTAAACAGGTTCAGATCTGCTTAATGGTTACAGGAACTGGGCATGGCTAGTCTAGTGAAGAGAAGGACCAGAGGAAACATGATAGCATTGTTCCAATATTTGAGGGGCTGCCACAGAGAGGAAGGAGTCAAGCTGTTTTCTAAAGCGCCTGTAGGCCAGACAAGGAATAATGGATGGAAACTGAACAAGGAGAGATTCAACCTGGAAACAAGGAGAAACTTTCTGACAGTGAGAACAATCAACCAATGGAACAGCTTGCCCTCGGAAGTTGTGGGAGCGCCATCACTTGAGACCTTCGAGAAGAGATTGGACTGCCATCTGTCAGAGATGATGTAGGGGCTCCTGCTTAGGCGGGGGGAGGGGTTGGACTAGATGACCCTTCCAACTCTGATTATCTGTTAATCTGTTAAAACTGTTAGCCCTTGGATGAGAGACTGCCAGGAAATTCCTAGACTGGGAAGTTTTAGACCGCCTAGAAGAGGGTACTGGCAAGCCATTTCAAACTGAAAACTGTATGGAAGTGTCCATGATTTCACTAGGAGTCTTTGTAATGGGGCATCCTGTGAATATCCTTAATAGCAGAATATCAATCACTTTCTCTTCCCATTTTTGCCAGCTCCGGAAGGGATCGAAGCCACCCAGTCCTTATGTCAGCCTGTCTGTGCGTGGTATCTCCTATAAGACGAAGGTAATGACAATGGGAAGAAGGAAACAATAATGCTGAAAGTGGGTAGTAAATCATGGCTTTAAGAATATACATCCAGGGTCTCCTTTGAGATTTTTAGTGTCATGTTGATTGAACGGTGGTGGATTTAAAACAGAAGCCAAGCAGCATGCATGTGCTTTTAGAGGTAACAAAGATGCTATTATTCAGCCTAGGAATTTATGATCACTTTCAGAAGCAGTCTGGTGTGTTCTTCTATTTTCATTTTTCGCCCACTCTTCCCTCATTTTTCCTTCCAGCAACTAGTTCAGAGGAGGGGGACATATTGCAGTTAGCAGGCAATTGCTAATTTACTACTTTCATTAGGAAACTCTCAGTGATTTTTTGCCACTCTTTCCTTTGAGAGGACTAAGAAATATGGTGAGGTGAAGGCGGAATGGGGGGAAAGAGGAAGCTGCAATATGAGGAGGTTTGTGGCAAAGCCAGGGTTTGTGCATACGAACAGATGTGTAAACACACACACACAAGCACGCATTTTCCTATATAAAGATTTCCTATGCAACTTGGAGGAGAATGTTTTCTAGCGATAGAGCCACAAAAGATCGGATCTCTCTCTCTCAGCTTCCATATTAAATATGCAAAGCAATTGATTGTTGGTTATAAAATAAATAAAACAAGGGCTGACTCAAATTGGTTATCATAAATACACACACACACACACACACACTGTGTTTCTCATATAATAAGGCTGGGTCTTATTTTTTTTTTGAGCCCCGAAAAAATGGCTAGGCTGTCTTTTCAGGGGTGACTTAATTCTTCCCCCTTGCATCTTCGGGCGGGTGGGCGGCGACGGCTTGGATGTTGACCTCGGCGTTGGTGGGGCACTTCATATCGGGGTCAACGCAGGCAGCACCATATCCGGGTGTGCAACAAAAGTACTTCCTAACAGCAAGCCCCCCCACCATCCCCCCCCATTTTGCATGTTTTAATATAGGCCTTAATTTGGGGGGAGGGGCTTAATTTCATTTCATTTCATTCATTCATAATTTCATTCATGCCTATAAAACATGCTGGGACTTCCTATTGGGGGAGGCCATATTGTTGGAGAAACAGGGTATATGTTAAATGCAGTGCGAAGGCAGAAGAACAAATGATGGGTGAGGAAAGGGAATGGCCAAAACTCCAGATTTTACAATAGGGATTGGCACTTACCACCAGGGAACGATTGCAGAAGGAGACTTTTTTTAAAAGAAATACTTGGAAACTCCCCTATGCAATTGATATTTTTTAATTAAGGACTGAGGGATTTTTATATAAACAGATTACTTAACCATGAAAGAAAAGTATTATATAAAAGAGAAAAACAGCTCTGTCTACCTCTTAAGGCAGACATATTCTGGAATATTGCCATGTTAGATCAGTCTTGATTATCTGTCCACGCTTCACTGAGTTATAACTGACTTCCTTTTCTTTTGATTGGATGTCCTATTCCGTGCAAGTTCTTAAGCCATCATGTAGCAAATGCTATCTTTCTCTTTTGTTGTATTTTTTAAATGTGAGGCTTGTTTCTGCCTTTAGGTCTGCCCTCAGACAGCAGAGCCTGTGTGGGATGAAGCATTCTCCTTCCTTATCAAGAGGCCCCACGCAGAATCTTTAGAGTTGCAGGTAGGTGTCCAGGGCACTTCTTCCTCACAAATACCCTCTTCTGCTTCAATCATCCACACGTGCCAGAACCAAAACAGTGGGACTCAGTTTACTGGATTATTCTACTGAAAAGAACTTTTGGGTCCCTTAATTTGATAGTGGGAATTGAAATTTCAAACATGGAAACCAAGTTTTTCAAGCAATATGATTGTGGCAGGTGGAATGCCACAACAACAGGTGGAATATATTCTGAATATACTTATATTATAGGTGGGAGAATTGGCAAGAGAGTTCTCTTAGCCTTTGTTAACTTCCTGGTAGCTTTAAGGACAATCAGAATATAACTTTTATCAGTGGCATGCCTCAAATTCTTAACATGTGGCCTGGCTACTATATTAACAAAATTAAAAAAAAAAAAAATTCTGTGAAAAAAGGACACTAATGAAAGTAAAAATTTTAGAGTGCAGAAACTGAATAGCTAAAGTTGAGCTAGCTAGTACATGTGGTTTATTTATAGGCATTTTGAATAAATGGAAAAAATGATATGCAGCCGTGCTATCCTTTATGGTCTTTGGGAAGGTTAGAGCGCATAATAGTTTAGATTTGCAGGGTTATTGCCACTTTAAGAAGCTGTCTATATAAAGGCGGCCATGAGAGGGTGTATCTCTCTCTCCTCGTGTTCTATCACTATTGTAGTTCTCCGTGTAGAGTAATGAAGACTGATAGCTTACCTGGTATGTGCCTAACACGTATATATATGTATGTGTCTTGTATATAAATCATTGTTAAACGACAAAGTCTCTGTGTGCTGTGTTGTGCTCCAGGGTTGTCTCACAATAGAAGTCATGCTGCAAACACTCTGTCGGTTTCCCATGAGGCTCCTTGGGAAAATTAATTGTCCACCTGGTATAGACGGTTATTTGCCATCTGTTTTTTATTTCTACTTCAAAGATCAAGGATGATGGGCACAGCCTGGGTGTCCTGTCGCTCCCACTGTCACAACTGCTAGCTGCAAAAGAGCTCGTCCTCGACCACTGGTTCCAACTCAGCAACTCTGGTCCTTCTAGCCAGATTTTGATGCGAGTGCAGCTTGGGGTAAGTAGCTGTGATGGTGTGCAAGAATGGCCTTGAGAGGCAGGAGGAAGACTTATGGCAACGGTTTGATAAGAGGCAGCTCAGTCTGCATATGGGAGGAAAGTGTGAGAAACATTTAGAAAGTCCCTTCCTTAGTTTTCTAGAGACTAAAAAGAGAGGAGGGTGTAAATGCTTTAAATCTTGCAAGTTTCTGTTAAATGTTAACCATACATTTAACCATGGTAGTGCAGTGGTTAGAATGCAGTTTTGCTGGCTAACTCACTGCCAGGAGTTTGATTCTGACAGGCTCAAGGTTGACTCAGCCTTCCATCCTTCCAAGGTTGGTAAAATGAGGATTCAGATTGTTGAAGGCAATATGTACCCTGACTCTGTAAACCGCTTAGAGAGGCCTGTAGAGCGTTATGAAGCAGGATATAAGTCTAAGTGCTATTGCTAAGGACTACAATAACGATAATGCTGAGGCCCCCAATTGTCCTTCTTGTTTGGACTACCTCAAAGGGTTTGGGGAATGGGGTTGTATGAAGAAGCCGGTCAGAGCAGGCTCTAAGCCCCTTGCTCTCAATTCCCCAGCTTCTGATTTCTCAGCACTCGGGGGTGGAGGCTTTCCATGCTGCAGCAGGGGACGAATATGAGGAGAATTCCCAGAAGGGATCAGAGAGTGAGCTGTATATCAGAGAGGATGGAGACTCTGGCTCTTTGCAAGAGCTGCGCCAGCGGATCCCCCACACCAACAGGTAAGGAGGACTCCTTGTATAGAATACAGACTCCATGCAGGTGGGTGAGGAGATTCCTCTTTGGGTTGAGGGTTCCATGGTCTTTTCTTGAGCACAAAGCCAAGTATTCTGGATCTGAAGAAATTCTCTTCTTCTCTCAAGATAATTTCTGGAGAGACTGCTGTGCTAGTTTACTGCCGCTCTAAATAAATGAAGCATACACTACTCTAGGTTACCATTCAGTTCATGAAATGCTAGAAACGTCAGGAAACCAGCAAAATATGTGTGTGTGTATACACAAAACACACACACACACATTCCCTGGCTTGTTACTGTAAGAAATTGATAGCTCCTAAGCCAGATGTTGCACAAAGTCCCTTCTTGCACACCCAAAGAAATACACACTATCCCTGGCTTCTCCCCACAATTACCACATGGTGGCGCAGTGGTTAGAATGCAGTATTGCAGGATAATTCTGCCAACAGCCAGCATTTCAATTCTCACCAGGGTCAAGGTTGACTCAGCCTTCCATCCTTCCAAGGTCGGTGAAATGAAGATTCAGATTGTTGGGGCAAAATGCTGAGACTCTGTAAACTGCTTAGAGAGGGCTGCAAAGCATTATGAAGCGGTATATAAGTCTGTGTGCTATTGCTATTTCTACTTTAAGAAATCTACACTCCCTAAGCAAGAGGTTGGTTTGTGTGCATCTTTGGGCATCTGTAGATGTACCTCTTACCCTTTTCTCTGAGCCTCTGAATCAGCCTTTCAGGAGCAAAAAGGCTGCCCCGCTGTTAAATCAATGCTGAGTGTGATAGCCTGAAAATGTAATTCCTCCCTTGAAATTCTGTTTTTCCCCTTTTTCACCTGATTTTTCAGTCCTAAGTGTCTTTTCATGCCTCTGACTGCTGTGTCCTCAGAGAAGACTTCTGTGATGTTGCGCCAATCTCCCCTGAGGAAACTCTTTAGTGGGGAGGGGAAATTGAAAGCTGAACTCTGTGAAGTCCAGTCAGGGTCAACAACCAAAGACACAGAAGGCAGTGCACTGTAGGCTTTTGAATAACCTCTTGTTAATGCAGATCGGTTGAGTGGAGCTTTTTACCAGAAAGGGAGAGACAACGCTTGCTGTTTATGTACGTAATAATTTGATGCTTTAAAAGGTGAGCTCTCTTCTGCTGTTTTGTCTTGCAGCACATTGCTCAGCTGGGCTTTGGGAATTCCAGCAAATTTACTCCTCCCCCTGCAGTCCTCAGAGTTGCAGAAAACATTCCGGCTTTTGCTTTCAGCCCTCCTCATAGCTGCCTTACATAGGCCGCCACTGCGACCTGCCACCATTCTCATCGCCGATGCAGTTTGCTGCCTCAGTTCCACATTTCTCTTGCCACGTGGAGAACAAACTCTCCTGCCTTTGTGCCCCACCTCCCATCCTATTGGTTCTGAACTTTCAAATGGCATCTTCCCATCCATTTCTCGGCGTTCCTTATGGTTGCCTTATTTTTCTGCATGTGCTACTAAGGGGTGTAGAAATACTTCCCCTTTTCCTCAAACCAGACCCAAGGCGTTTTTGAGTTTCTGTAATATTGCTCTGCCTTTGTGTCTTTCTGCCCTGCAGTAATTTGGAGCTAGCAGATGCGCCTCTGGGACAGCTGCACATGACTGTCTGGTACAACATGGATGCAAGGAAACTTATCGTGATCATACATGCCTGCAGGTAATAATAACCATAGGATGGATTTGTTTGGGGAAAGGAAAAACAAAAAGTGCATTTGGTATGAACCTCCAGAATGATTGCTTAGATTTTTTTTTTCCCTGCAGCTACAGAACATGGAGATCATTCTAAACCAAGGGGGTCAAACTCAAGGGTGCTTAAACATGGCCTGCGGGGCCGGCCTGGAAATAGCAAAGGACTGGCCCACAGTGCCTCTGGCAGCCAAAACGGGGGGGGGGACGCCTGGCCCCCTGCAGCACTCTGCTGGCCAAAACGGGGCGTGGGGGCTATGTGAAGCCCCCACACCCCATTTTGGCTGGCAGGTTGTTGCAGGAGGCTGTCCAGAATAAAAACAGGGTGTGGGATACACACACTAGCAGAACGTGCAACGGCAGTCTAGCAGGCAGGCAAATGATGTGAGATAAATGTTGTTGTAGCTTACACTCAGTAAAACAGATACACTGTGCCAGTTAAATAATTTTTTATTCCAGCAAGAGCTATAGCATAGTCAAACAGTCCATATGTCATACACTAGTTCAGTCCATCCGGGGATTAATCAGTTTCAAAATCCAGTGTCGAAAAAGAGGTCAGTAAACTTACAAATAATCAGTCCAGTAATATATCTCTTTTGCAGTTAGAGATATGAAGAAAATCAAACCTCTTTTCTTCTCCTAGCAATAGCAGGGAAAAACACGCAGTTATCACCATCAATCCAACATTGTCAGCAATCCAGTAAAACCTAGCAAAACAATGAGCTCTCTTGCTCCCTCTTATGGTGATTTTACAACCGCACCCAAAATACATGTTTTAACAGTTAAAGTGATACACACACTTCAACTCACTAACATAGTTTATATATATTATTTTACCCAAACTAAGTTAGGTAACCAATGTTATTCCTAACATTCTCCCCTTTTGGATAATATAATAATATATCTATTTACAATTTCAACCCATAGTTTTGACAATTTTCCTTGTGCTTGACTGAACCTTGGACTTTCGTAAATCCATCAGCAATGTTTTTTTTAGTCATGCAATATTCCAATCTTATTAAACCATTTTTTACAGATTGTCTTACATTCAAATATCTAAGATGAGTATGTTTAGATCTTGTTTTTACAGCAATATTTATAACCAACCGTATGGCTGCTTGATTGTCCTCATAAACTACAATGGCATCTTTAACAGTTACTCCCATATCTAACAATAACTGTTTATAAGAATTAAATCAGTACATAATAAAGATAGACATGAAAATTCTGCTTCCATTGTGGACATACTTATGTGTTGCTGTAAAATTGACCTCCAACCAATCAGTGCCTTTTCTAACAGTATAGCCATACCTGAAGTTGATTTCCTAGTGTTTATGTCTGTTGCAAAACTTGCATCAGCATATGCACTTAAAATCAGATCATCTTTTGGCTCCAAATACAATGCATAGTGCATTGTCCTTTTAAGATATCTTAAGATACGCTTTGTCGCTTGCCAGTGTCGTTCAGTGGGTTCAGCATTGAATCGTGCCAATTGATCAACGCTATAGGCAATATCTGGCCTTGACCAATTACTAATATATGATAAACTATCTATTAATGATTGATAAATAGTCTTATCGAATTTTGAACTTTGAGCATCAGTATGGCAAAATTCCTGACTCATTGGAGTTTTTGCCGGCTTACAAAGTTCCATTTTATACATTTTTAGCAATTGGTAAATTTTATCTTCTTGTGATATCTTATATCCACTATTGGTTTTGTTTATTGTCAATCCTAGATATTGTCTTATTTCTCCTAATTGCTTTAATTTTATCCTCTTACTTAATAATGATATTATCTCAGTAGCTTCATTATTAGTCTTTGTAATTAAAGCAATATCATCTGTAAACAACAATAATAATGACACCGTTCCATTTGTCTCTTTCTTAAATAAACATGGATCAGCTAAACCTGCTTTAAACTCTTTTACTCTTACTCGTTAACTCTTTTACAATATATTGGTTCCATTCATAACCAGATTGTTTTAATTCATAGAGACTTTTTTTAAGTTTCCAACAGTCATTATTATTTTTATCATCCTTTACACCTACTGGTTTTCTTAAATAAATAGTGTGCTGCAATGGTGCATACAGATAGGTAGTTTCTACATCTAAATGATTTATGATATAGTTCTTCTTAGCTGCCCACACTAAAGCTGCTCTCAAGGTTGTTGCCTTTAAATTTGGTGCAAATACTTCATCATAATCACATGCAGTTTGATTAAATCCTTGAGCTACCAACCTAGCCTTATGGGTAACAGTCCCATTTTTACCAGTTTTTAATTTAAATATCCATTTACTGCCAATGGACTTTTCACCTGGAGGTAATTTGGCATTTTCATAAACTTTCATTTCTTTTAATGAATTTAGTTCTTTCTACATTGCTCTATGCCAATTTTCTTGTTCCTTTGCAGGATATATTCTAAGTTCTTTAACAGTAGTTGGAACTTGCTTGATATCTGTCAGGTGGTCTGATTACAGTGTAGAACATCTAGGTACTACAGGGCTTACAGGTGGACTTTCATGTTCTACCTGTTCCTGATTATCTATTTCTTCCTGTTCTGGTATTTCTTCCTGTTCTGGTCCTATATGCTCTTCCTGTACTTCCTCTTTAATTGTACTCTTCTTATTACTGATTTGTTCTTTTGGTCTTTTGTAGGTTTCTGTAATTACTTCCTTACTTGAATCTTGTTCCAGTTTTTCCCATCCTACATGTTCTAGGAATTTGGCACTAGCACTACAGTAAACTCTAGATGTACCTTTTCCCAGAATCTGTATGATTTGTGATTAGATTCATAACCTACAAAGAATAACTTTTTAGCCCTATGCTGCCCCTTGTGTCTCAGTTGTGTAGGAATATGCACCCATGCTGGTGCTCCAAATGTGTGCATGTAGCTTAAGTCAGGTTTTCTACCAGGCCACCGTGTGAATGGTAATTCACCTGTTGTTGAGTTAACAACATTATTCAATATATAATTACCACACATTATTGCTTCTCCCCACAAATTTTCAGGTAATCCTGAATCTGACAGCATAGTACGAGCCATTGCTTGAATTGTTTGGCCTCCTCTTTCTATAAAGGCATTATGTTGTGGCCTATATGGTGCAGACTTTTTATGTTCAACACCTGCCATCTTCAGTTTATTTTGGAATTTATTGTTTATAAATTCCGTACCATTATCAGTTATAAGAGTTACTAATTTCCTTTTAGTTTTTCTTTCTGCAAATTTAAGCCAATTAAAGAAATTTTGATATGTTTCCGTTTTGCTTTTCATTAGATAACAGAAACCATATCTGGAATAATGGTCCATTATACTTAGTATATAACGAGCACCTCCCACACTTGGTTTTTTAGGACCTATAATATCAGCAAATACGACCTCTAGAGGCTCCTTTGTTTTAAATCCATAAATTCTATTTGCTGGCATTACCTTGCTTTTTTCTTGACTGCATGCATTGCAGTGCAAATACTTACTGCAAGTTTTATACCTTTAGATAGTTCTACCGTTTGTTTAAGCATTTTAAAATTTATATGTCCCAAACGTCTGTGTAACAAATGTATGCATTCATCATGAGGTTTAACATTATTATAAACTGTGTTAGCTACCTCTGAATGATTATCATTTAAGACATACAATTCACCTTTTAAAGTTGCAGTCACTTTTTTACCTTCTTTTTCAATTATGCAATTGTCTCCCCTAAAGGTAATTACATTACTTAGTTTAACCAAAACTCTAACTGAAAGCAAATTAAACTTAAGTTGTTGTACATATAACATTTTTACATTTTCTTTTATGCAAGAACAATATGCTATACCTTCACCTTTAGCTTTCAGTTTCCAGCCATTAGCTAACGATATCTGCTGTGAACTCATGGACATCTTAATAAATCTTTTCTTATATTTCGTTATGCAGTGCAATGCTCCACTGTCTACAACCCATAAATTATTATTCACAGTTTCGTTGCTATACTTGGCTAACTCTAAGCATTTTTTATCCTTTTGATGCATTTTATCTTTCTGGCTGGCATTGTGGTGTTTTCCTTTCTTGCAGAATCTTGCCAAATGTCCTTTTCCTCCACAATTAAAACATTTTCTAATTGTATAGGCTGATGAAGATATTTTCTCTTCTTCACATTGTGGTTGTTTCCTTCTGAGTTGATCCCTTTCAAGCCTTCTCCTGGCTTCTTCAATTAATCTGCCAGTAATATCAGTTAATGTGAGGTTATCTTTTGGCAGAACTTCAAGTGAAGTTACGTAGTCATCATAGCTCTCATCTAAAGAAGACAAAATTATATTAACTTGGTGTAGTTCTGTGAAGATAAGTTATTTTTCATGCAGTTCCTGAAAAATTCTCCTCATAGTGTTTATATGAGTCAGCATGTCTCCATTCTTTTGAAGATGTGTTCTGAACAGCTTTCGTGTAAGATTTATATGTGCTCCTACACTGTCTCGAACATAAATCTTCTTTAAATTCTCCCAACATTTCACAGCTGTTTCTTCTCCTCGAATATGTACAAGTTGCTGGTCAGAGAGTGTCAGTCCTATTATACAGAGAGCTTGCTCATTCTTCAGTTGATATTCTTGTATTTTCTGGGCATCATCTTCATCCTCCAGATCCCATGCATCTACTTCTGGTGGGTTTTGAATTATACTCCACAAACCTTCTCTGCGTAGAAGTAGGCTACATTTCATAGACCATGAAAAATAGTTTGTTCCATCCAGTTTGGATATTAGAGACAAACTTGGTAAATTGACTTGTGCCATCTTTATCTGGATATTAAACTATAATTAATAAAACACAGCTGTCTGTTTACAGTATTGTGTAACTACACAAACTCTCACTTTAATCTAAGCCTGTTATATCCTGGTTAGTCTGATTGTGCAGCTGGGCCCATAACCAGTGTTAGGGATACACACCCTAGCAGAATGTGCAACGGCAGTCTAGCAGGCAGGCAAATATGTGAGATAAACGTTGTTGTAGCTTACACTCAGTAAAACAGATACACTGTGCCAGTTAAATAGTTTTTTATTCCAGCAAGAGTTACAGCATAGTCAAACAGTCCATATGTCATACACTAGTTCAGTCCATCCGGGGATTAATCAGTTTCAAAATCCAGTGTCGAAAAAGAGGTCAGTAAACTTACAAATAATAAGTCCAGTAATATATCTCTTTTGCAGTTAGAGATATGAAGAAAATCAAACCTCTTTTCTTCTCTTAGCAATAGCAGGGAAAAACACGCAGTTATCACCATCTATCCAACATTGTCAGCAATCCGGTAAAACCTAGCAAAACAGTGAGCTCTCTTGCTCCCGCTCATGGTGATTTTACAACCACACCCAAAATACATGTTTTAACATTTAAAGTGATACACACACTTAAACTCACTAACATAGTTTATATATATTATTTTACCCAAACTAAGTTAGGTAACCAATGTTATTCCTAACAGGGTCCTTGCACAGCCCCTCTGTGCCCCGTTTTGGCTGGCAGAGTGCTGCAGGAGGCTGTCTAGGCTGAAAATGGAGGGGGAACAGGGGGAAATGGAAACAGGAGGGTGGGGAAATGGAAGGATGGATTTCTTTGCAGTCATCTGGTCCTTAGCACTCTCCCTGAGAGCTCTTGAGGCCACTGAGAGGTTCATCTTTGTCCTCAGGCTCTCCTGAATCAGAGTACAATAGGTTGTGGGATCTTCTTGGAGCTTCCGCCCTGTGTTGTTGGCTGAGGATAGGTGATGTCTTATCCCTTCCTCTGTTGAGAGAGGGCTGCTCAATGTTAGCATGAATGGCCTCTTTTACTCCTCTTTCAAACCAATGATCCTCTCTATCCCTAATGTGGACTTTGCCATCTTCAAAAGAGTACCAGTGGATGTCTAGTCCTTTCCACCAACAGATTCTATAAGAACATTATAAAATAATAACTAAGTCCTACTGAATGCAGATCATTATATCTGGGGTGATTCTGAGGACACTACAGAGAGGCCTAGCTGGCTTTACAGTGCGCTGTGGAAGAACGCTTATGTATGAATATTGTGGTGGGCCGCCATCCTTTCAGAAAAGGTGGCTTATGTCTTGTTTTTTAAACAAATGATGAAAAAATTGGACAAATCGATGGATGAGGAGCGAAGGGGCTTGTTTTATTAAATAAATTGGTTTCCTCTTGTTTGAGTAATTGGTTCTCTCTACCAAACTTACCTTAAAATGATTCCAAGCTACAGTAGTGGCCAAAATTGTGGAAACATTTTAGGAAAAGTATATTTTTAAGGTTTGATGGCTAATAACACCATTCTTTTTTTTCTTTTTTCTTTTTTGGAGTAGTGCCATAAAATTATATTAAAATTTTACAAAATTATGCACTTTTCCCAAAAGGTTTCCACAATTTTGGCCACGACTGTATTTACCTTCTAAATCAGAAGTCTCCAACCTTTCCAGCTCAGTGGACTGGAGGAAACAGGAGAGGCGGGGTGGAGGGGGAAATGGTTTTGTGCCCATGCCTCTTTCACAAATGCAGCTTCGCGCGTGCTCACCCACCACTTCCGTGGCCCAGTTTCTGAATGGGTTGCAGCCCAGCACCGGGCTGTGGGCCAGAGGCTGGAGCCCCCTGTTCTAAACCATTTAGATAGATTCTTTTCTTTTTAAAGAGCCATCTCCTTTCATCCCATTCCAGAAACCTCAAGTCAAACGGCAGGGATGCTCCTGATTCCTACGTCTCTTTGATCCTGCTGCCGGACAAATCTCGTGTCACTAAGAAAAAGACTACTGTATGGAAGAAAACTGTGAATCCCGAGTTCAATGAGAAGTAAGGGAGAAATCAGCAATATGGGAGTAGAGGCATGTTTGTAAAGGTTACC
Organism: Hydrophis major; assembly: GCA_033807585.1. NCBI lineage: Eukaryota > Metazoa > Chordata > Lepidosauria > Squamata > Elapidae > Hydrophis > Hydrophis major. Next base: position 208,523,732 of record CM066329.1, on the reverse strand, counting down.
TTTGATATCGGAAGGATATAGTAGAGATCTGGGAACCTCACTGACATAAACCGATCCCTCTGATCCATTTGCCCATTTTTAATTAGGGCAACATTTGCCATACCTCGTACTTTTAAAAGTGTTCATACGCTGATGGAGTGTATGTATATAAGCCATGATTGTAACATGAATTTACATTGGATTAATTTGTGCAAAATAAATGTTACTCGGGGTTTCTGCTCTTCAAGTTACTGATAGAAATTAGATGCCATCAGAATACAGGGAAATGCACTCTGATGCAAAAGTTCTGGTGATTGAAAGGTAACTATTAAAGGTAAATTTTGTTAAATGACCCTGGCACTTATCCTTTTATTTCATTCATTATACCTTTAAGCCATCCAACAGGTACCTAGGGTCATTAAGGATTAAGGATTTTTTTAATTGATTTTTAAGACGAACATAGACAAACAAAACTTAAAAACATCAAGCCATCTTCCATATATATACAGTGTGCCGGTTGGTTTACAAATTGTTTTGTGCTTCCATTTCGTAGTCTTCAATTACAATTACATTGTATATATTCTCATATTTTCAATCAAGTACTAAATACATTAATATCATTGTTAATCAATCATTTGACTATAGTTTTATTCATTCATGTTTTACAAATAATCATATTTTACTTAAATTGTTTTGTGGCAGTTCATATTATCATCTCAAATCTATCCTACAATCATTTTGTAGATGTAATAAGAAAAGAATATATATATATATATATATATATATATATATATATATATATATATATATATAATTAATTAAGGATTTTTAAAGGGCAGAATGTGATGGGTGACATGCTGACTCTGTAAGCCACTTAGAGAGGGCTGTAAAGTACTGTGAAGCGGTATATAAGTCTAAGTGCTATTGCAACTACAGAAAAGCAGTAACTGCCCATTCAATGCATTGTGTCTTGTAACAGGTTTGAATGGGATCTCTCTCTTGAAGAAGCCCAGCGGAAGAAGCTGGAGGCCTACGTTAAAAAGAGTGTCTCTTTTATGTCCCGAGGAGAGCCAATTGGAAAGGTATGGAATGGAGTCGCTGCTGTGCGTGTTCCTTTAATAGCAGTGGAACTTCTTCCAGGAGAATCCCCAGGCGTGTGACTTTTTCCCTCTTCGTTTCTCTTCCAGATACACATTGACCTCTCCCAAGAAGATCTCACGCAAGGTGCTGCCCAGTGGTAAGTATGGGAGAAGAACAACCTTGAATAAATGCCAACACAATTCCATATCCCTTATTGGATCTAAGATCAGTGATCTGGCAGAAAACCGGTCTTGTAAGAGCTGCATGGTTTGGGAGGGTTTTGTTTTCCTCACATGTGTCAGCTTTGAAATGGGCTTCTCTGGAGCAGGGCTGAGTTTTTGGGAGCTCATTTTATTGTGCCAAGTCTTATGAACAAATGTCCACCCTAAAAGGTACAGTGATGGAGTCTCATTCTGTAACAACCCAGCCTTGAAGAGTTACATTCTCTAAGCAGCCATCTGTTGAGAGTTGTAAGATTGAAGCAAATGTCTAGTAGTTCATCCAGGTCGTGGATCTCCCCAGAGGTGCTTTTTTTTTTTTAAACAGCAAGCGGACTTTCTCGATTTTTCTTGAAGGCCTCTCATCCAAGACGCTTCTTCAGTTCTAACTAACTGATGGGAAATAGGAAGGATTTATATGCTTTGCAGTCAGCCAATTGTTAACACTCTGAGGGGCCTTTAAGCCACCTGGGGGTTATAATCTATGCCCTCAGGTAGCTTATGTCTTCCCAATGATCCTCAGAATGTTAATGATCAGCTGACTGCAAAATGTATAAATCCTTTCCTTCTCCCACCAGAATGGAAGAAGCTTCTTTGGACGAGAAGTGAAATGACTTCAAAAAAAAAATCAAGAAAATCCAGTTGCTTTTTTTTTTTTTTTTTTTTTAAGCACACTGGGACAAGATTGAAGCAACTGCTAAGAATGAGTCATCCTTTCTCTCCCCCCACCTCCTATTCTCTAAGACCTTAATGCTACAGGGGAAGTGATATTAAGCAGGAGAACTTCAATTAAGCCTGGTCTGAAGATATGTTCACAGGGTGTGATCCGGGGAAAATCTTGCCCTGAAATGGAACTGGAGAATAGATAGGAAAGTATTTTGTGGATCCTCTGCAGAGGATGCATGCATCAGAGACATATCCAAAAGGAATTTGATTATTATTATTTTCGGGGACTCACATCCTGAGCTATTTTCCAGAGTTTTCCTCTTTCTCCTCTCAACAACTTGATTCCCATCCATTCCACTATGAATGGGCTCTTTAGATAAAATTGTTTCCCACATGCCAAGGCCAAGCTGGGCATTCTTGTTCCTTCTTAATCTTTTGTCAGTCATGATAAGAATAAATGTTGCACTGAATGAGAGCAAAGACTTGTCCAGTCTGGTCTTCCATTCCCATCATGTATGTGTGGGAAGGCCACAAGTGGAACCTAAAGCTACTTTTGGTCCAGTAGTTTTGAAGTAACTTTAAGTAGATCTAGCAAATCTAACATCAGCTAAAACAATACTGAAATTCATATTAAATCTGAATTCCGTGAATAGAGCAAAATAAACTCCACTTCATTCTTTAGCATAATAGCCACCCGCAGTATCCAAAAGCAGGATCTGTCCTGGAACTGCAGGGGAAGTAGCTGAGGAAATGATTGGCAGTCAACCTACTTATCAACATTCAATAACATTACATGCTGGTGGCTGTGGTGTCAAGAAGGAAGTGTCAGAAAGTAAAGCTGACAGTTGCAGCAGATTGATTGAAGCCCATCTTTTTTGTAAATGTGTCAATGTTATCATGCCATGACAGCCCTTTTGTTTTGTTTTTTTGACCCTGCTGCAGAAGATGCCAGTGATAGGAAAGGCCCTCCTTGCCAAGTGGGGAATATTGAAAAAGTAGGGCTATTTTGAGCATCCTTTCCTATAAGAAGGGCAAGAGAAATGTAAAATATGGACATATAGTTTCAAAGAAAAGGAGACGAGCTGTAGGGATAGCAACATCATATATGAAGCTTTCCTAAGTACCAAGATTTCATCTTGCTTCCCTTGCCTCCAACCAAAGAGATAACAGATCACTAGAGGTAGTCCTTACATTATGACCATAATGGAGCCTGCCCATTTTTTTATTTTATTTTTTGCCTTTTAATGACCCCGTAATCCCTTTCGGAGTGGAGTCAGGGCAACTGAATGGAGCTGAGTGTTTACTGGCCAGATGCCTTTCCTGTCACCAATGCAGAGTTCGCAGCTGATATTTACTCAATGTGCCCAGAGAGAGAAATACCTGCTATTACCCAGGATCGAACTCACAGCCTCCTGATTGTGAGGCGAGAACTCCACCTCTAGGCCACTGCATAATGGAGCCTGCCCACCAGAGTCATAAATCATGAACCTTGTAAAGTGGGTTGGTCATGTCATCGACCCTGATTTTACAACCTTTTTGTGGTGGTAATTAACTCATCGTTTGTTATTGGCTGATTTTGCCAAAACACAAATAAAAAAGAAACAGCAATAGACTTAGACTTATATACCACTTCACAGTGCTTTTACAGTCCTCTCTAAGCAGTTTACAGAGTCAGCCTATTGCCCCCAGCAATTTGGGTCCTCATTTTACCCACCTCGGAAGGATGGAAGGCTGAGTCAACCTGGAGCCTAGTGGGATTCAAATTGCCACATTGGCTGCAGAAGTAGCTTGCAGTATTGCACTCTAACCACTGCACCACAGGGAATCCATGCCAGTTTTGGGCAAAAAACATTGTAAAGTGCAGTCACATGACCGCTGGATGCCCCAAGCAGGCCTAAATGCAGCCACAGTTGCCGAGTCTCCAAAGTGCAGTCATGTGACTCTGTGTGTGTGAGAGAGACTGTGACTTCAGAACTTTGAATCCAGATCATACGTACCACCCAAGTAGGGCTGTTGTAACTTTTAGTGGTTGCTAAGTGACAGATTGTAAGCTGAGGATTACCCATACATAAGAATGTGGGAGAACGAGAAGCAGAGATTCTGCTTTCCCAGGCAACTTGGTTGACAACTTGAGATGACTTTCTTGGGATTTTTATTTTTTCCCTCTTTCTTCCAAAGATCAGAAAAGGCTTTGCTTATCTTGCAGGTACGATTTAAAAGATGACAAAAGCAGCTCCTAGTTTCCATAGTGCCTCCACGATCCAAGGACTTGAGTTGGCATGAAGACCCCTTACCATCACCATCACCACCGCTGCTGCCGCCATCCTTCACTGCAAGATTCCAGGCTCATCTTCCGCTGGATGGGCTTTTTCAGTGTTTTTTGCTTTCTCAAGCAATCGTAGAATTGTGTTTCTTAAATCTTCTTTTTTCCGTGCGGAACCAATAGGGGTAGAGAAATCGCCTCTGATTGGATGTTTTTTTTTTGAAGGGAAGATAGACACATTCTGCATTCACTTTGCATGCTTCTCTTAGCACTGAAAACCATACGCTGCCTTTCTTTTGACCAAAGAAATGGGCTCTTCTCATTTTCATTTTTTTTTTTAAATTTTTCTCTTGGGGATGGTGTTCCTTACAGCTGTCTTGCAAACTGTTGCTTTCAGCAGCTAAAAAGACCCAAGGGCTGCCTTAAAGTGAAGTTGGGGCATTAGGTGCAAAGATACAAGGAAGACAACCTGGAGGGTCCAAGTTTTTCTCCTTAGAAGATAATGGGCAAATGACCTCCTTTGAAACAAAGGTTTTCAAACAGGGCCAGGGCCGTCTTCAAATAGGAGAAGGATCAGTTATTTAGAAAGGGAACATAGTGGTGATAAAGGAGATTAGGGTTCTTGTCCTAACTGTCCTAGTAAGGTTGTCAAATGCCATTTTCTGGAACAAGGGAACAAGAAAAGTGGAGAAAAGCAGTGGGGAAACAATTATTATTTGCAATGTTTATATTTTTCTCACATTGGGGGAATCCATGCCTGAGCACTATGCATTTAGCTGACACTCCAAGAGGGGTATCCCATCCCATCTCTTTGCAAATCCTCATGAACTGTGATAGCAGGTGATAATCTTACCATGCCTTTCTTGTTCTTTCTGCTTCCTGAATTTTTAAAATCAAATCCATTTGTATTTTCTTCTTGGCTTGTCCCACTCTGTGCAGCCAATCTAAAAGGGCAGATTGCTTTCATAGAGTTATCTTTATGGATGCAGTTGCTCCAGTTGCTGTTTTTAACATGAATGTTGTTTGGTGCCTTCTTGCATTCAGGTCTTTGATCTGGTGCTGAGAGCAAAGCTCTCCAGCTACACCAAGTTCTAGGATGGTGTGCATGCTGTAGCAAGGAAATTCTTAATCTGTGCTCCAAAACAGATTTACAAAGCCTATCTACCTATATACAGTGATATTTGCATGATCTGCATTTTGATTACTTCCTTTGTACAGTAAGGAGAAAGATCGGTACAGAAACTGTGAGGAGATGATGCTTCAAGGAATCACAAAAATCACAAGAAACGAGATGGCCAGAAAAGACTTGTGCTGATTTCCAAGTTATATGACATATTTTTTCTTAACTAGCATGGATAAATTTGTAAGATTTGCTACTGGGCTTTCCACATATGTAAAACTAACAAGTTAGGAACTTGTTTTTCCCCTCTGATAAATCACTGCTTGCAAAATTGCAACACTGCACCATACAATGCCACTTTGGCAGGGATGGCAGCTGAGTTGAATTCCTCTTTAAAATTAAATTTAAAAAACCAACTATTTTTATCCCACTCATCTCACCATTCTCCTCTGGGGGAAAAATGTGTGTGCAGCCTGCTCCTGGCATGACTTAGCAGCTGTATTGGGGTTGGCTTTATAGAAGTTTGTTTTTTGTGGTCTTGTTATGAAAAGGAACATAACCGTGTGTTATGTTTTAGAATGAATTTTAAAAATCATAGCTCGTAGCCCTTAGAAGCCAAATCCCACTAAGATGCCTGATGGTAGAAGTTGAATTCTTCTCCTGTTCTGGGTCTTACAGGGTGGAGCTGGTGGGCAACTCTGGAAAGCAAGAAAAGATGGACTTCCCAAAACATCTCCTTGGCTGTCCTATCTTGGTGTTCTGTTCCACTGAGCAGATTCTCTCCCAATTACCCCCACACACATACACACACTCTTTTAAATTCCCAATCGCTCTCCATGCATTTCTTCTATTCACACACCATTGCCTCTCATCTCTTGGGGGGGGGGGGAAGAACCCTAAGGCCGCTCTTTGTAATTTATAAATAGATTTTTAAAAATTGCTTATATTTCTTTCTACAATCATAGCGAATGTATCGAACACAACAAATACACCTCTCCACTGGTTCTGGTGGTGCCGCCCCCACAGGTTTGCTGACAGAGTCTGCCTGTTGGGGGTTGAATCACCCACTGCCTTCCATCATGCCAAACCAAGCTTGCCGTCTTCTTCAAGCAGGCTTTACCATGCAAGCGTGTTGCTGGCTCTTTGTGCCTCTCATAGCCACTGCTGTAATTTGTAGCAAATAAACAGAGGAAAATGTGATCATGCTTCATAAGGCTTTATTTGACCCCCTCTGCCTCCAAAGGGATGGAAAGAAGGAAGCTGAGGAATTAAGACAGCATTGTGAGCCTTTCAACTTTCAAAACACTTTGCCAATGTTTGAACTGTTGCCTCATGTTTGGGCAACGTGCTTCAAAGAAGAGGGCAAAATACATTAACAGATATTTTCATCCAATGGTTAGGTTGCTTCCTGCACTGTGTTCCTCACCTTTTATGATGTGGGTGAAGAGCCAGCTTTGGGTACAAGACAAGTACAATTTACATATGGCAAGTTGTTCCTAATACTTTTACTGTGAGTGACTGCAGCTTATGTGCCCAGCAGATTAATTGCCCTACCTTGGATTAATTATAATAATCACTGATTACCATTCCCAATGTTTTTAAAATGGACACAAAGGCAGGCCTTTCTACTATAAAAAGGCCTATTTAGAGGCATAGTATAAGGCCCAACATCTGCATAATCCTTTCTCTCCTACTGCCACCACAGGTGGAGGTTATTCAAGGAACAGCTGAAACCTGAGCATGGGCAAGATATTGTTAGATAGCTTAAAGCTACTCTTATTGCCATTGCTCTTACTAGCCAACCCCACTGCATAACCTTTTTTAAAAAAAATTTTTACAGAAAAACATTTATTGAAAAAGCTGATATTGGGAGAGGTTATCCATCTATGACTGACACGTGCCAATTGTTCCATTTTATTGCAGAGCAACAGCTGATTGTATGGCAAAAATAGGATGGTGCTAGTCTGAAAAAAAGATACAATATTATTTAAAATTTGGCTATTGAGCTATGTTGCCATTTTTCTTTTATTAATAAGGAAAGATGGCATTAAAATCATTCATTTACATTTGCGTTGATGAAAAACCAATCTGAATTTCTGATATCAGAAAGTTGATATACTGGACAACATTGCTTAATGAATTACTATATTATGGTACTCCCCACTTTGATCCAAAATTAGAAAATTTTTATAACGCATGAAGTTTGAGGATCTGCATTCTAGAAGTAGGAACCCATTTTAGTTATTTAAAATTCTTACTACCCTACATCACCTCTACCTAATTAGTTCTTTAGTGAAAAGTCTGTCTTATCTGACTAGTGTTGGACAATATTTTGCTTTTTGGGTATATCTTGTAGATTTTTGGCTGCTAATCAGAAGAATAATTTAATCTATCATGGATAGTTTTTATAGAAATCTTCAGTTTTTACACAATGGCAGTGTGTATACACCCTTCAGTACATGTTGGCAATGGTCATACATGAAAGAAACATATGAAAACATAGAATTGCTGTTGAAGCACACCCAGTACAGCAAGCATGTACAACTGGATTATCTGTGGAGCAACTGGAATCCATCAATGCTGGTTGACTAATGTTGGACACTGCAGTGAGATGCATCAGACACGGAGTATAAAAATCAGCAGTAAAATACTTTTGGCCCTGTTGAATTCATGCAGCATGTCAGAAACAGGCAATTAAATACCTTATAGTCATTAAAAGTTAATTCCATATTTCTAAATATTCCCACATGATACAGTCATTCTGAAATTATATTTGTGTTCAGTTTAAAGAGGGCTATCATCATCGCCAAAAGTTTTTTAGGAAGCAAAACTTGTGGAAAAAAATTATTCTCCATCAGAAACTGCATGGCACACATTTCACTTCCTGAGATTGCCTGTTCACTTCCCCCTGCTCGTTAATTTTACTCAGTCATTTTGATACATTAATGCTCCGTTCATTGGATGACAAGTACACAAGAGCTTAATGACATCATGCACATCATTCAGCTCTCATTACTCTGAAAACATCAGCATTCACTTCCTACCTATTCCAACATAAAGGAAATGCCTGAATGTATTTGACAGAGTTTAAAATAGTGTTAATTTCTCTTGAGAACAGTATATCTATGGCTTAGCTAGCTGGAGCTGCTGCAATTTCTTTGATGTATACAGATAATGCATGCATTTTGTTCTGCAGCTGGGATGATGTCGAAGCAGGTGACTTAATTCCTATTCTGTAAGGAAAGAGGACATGTGCCCTTTAACAGGAGATGCCATCTCTCCACCCCACCCCCCAATTTCTACTTCGTAAGAACCTTGCCAGAATAATCCCCACCCCTTTCCATGTCTACGCTGAAGGTCATCTTCTCCCAAACTGGCATCCCAACACTTAGCTAGCTTGGTGTCACTACTTGGAAGCAAGTTCAGTTTCTAGTACTGAGGTCCAACCTTGAGTTCTGACCTTGAGTTCTCTGCATCTCTTCTTACTGATGGTACATCTCACAAATAGAACAAATTCAAGAACAATCTGCAACAGTTCAACAACATGACCTCCAAATAAGAGGAGCCAGTGTTGTTGATGCTTGCTTATCAGGAGTAAGACATGGAACCATTCATTTAGCGATGATTCAAAGTTACAACAGCAGTGAAAAAAGTGACGACCTACGGCCGATCCTCACACTTAAAACCATTGCAGCATCCGCAGAATCGTGATCAAAATTCAGATAGCAACAGCACATATACTGATCTACAGGGCTTTATAGCACTCTGAAGAGTTTACAGAGTCAGCATATTGCCCCCAACAATCTGGATCCTCATTTTACCGACTTCAGAAGGACAGAAGGCTGAGTCAACCTTGAGCCAGTCGGGATCAAACTCCTGGCTATAAGCAGAGTTAGCCTACAATATCACATTCTAATCATTGCACCACCAGGGCTTATGTGATGACCCGGGGCATGGCACAAAAGCAACACAGTCACATAAGCAAGAAAAGTCCCTTGAATACCTCCAACTTTACCCCCAATGTCCAGTTACCTTCAGCTGGAGAAAAAACTCTCTCAAGAACAGTCTTTAAGTGGAGGAAATTCAGTCCGAAAACAAAGTACATATAAACTGTAAATAAAAATCCACACAAACCACGCTGCAGCAATTAATTGGACAGGGCAGGATAAGGAATTGCAGACTTCAAAGGCCAACAAAACACACACAGTTGGGATAACACACACCAGATAAGCCTCGACAATAAAAGATAACTCACAATTTGCTTCCCACAAGTTGCTGTGCTCAATCTCCCTTTTTAAACACTGTGTTCCTAGCTGCAGCTAATGAAGGGAATCAGGGCCCTTTCCTCCCCATAAGCCACACAACTCATGTTGCTCTCTTCTCTGTTCCTCCATGCGTGCCCTAAGATGAAGAGGGGGTGGGCTTGGGTTTTCCAAATTCCCTCTAGCTTTACCTCTCCCCTGCTCTGCCCAGCCGGACTTTGCCCTTCCCCAGTTTCTTCCACAGCCACTGGAGCCACACTCCCACTCCCTGTCAGCTGCTCAGCCTACCCCTCCAAATCAGATTCCAACAGGGGCATGACAGCTTAGATGCTTTGCAGCTGCCATGCATTTAAGATGGTTGCTCTGTCCCAGAGTCACATGATTTCCATTTGCAACCTTTTCAGTTGGTTTCCAGCAAGCAAAGACAATGGGAAAAGCCAGATTTGCTTAATGACTGCATGATTCACTTAAGAGGTGATTTGCTTAACAAATGTGACCAAAAAAAAAAGGCTTTAAAATTAAAACTAGGCACAACTGACCACCTTGCTTAGCAAAAGAAATTATGGTCTCAACAGTGGCCATAAGTCAAGGATCACTTGCAAATCTTGTTTGCATTAATAGCACCTATGTGAATGTATAATCCCTACAATAACTGGTTGTATACATAGATAGGGAGCTGGTAGTTTTCCAGATGTTGCTTAATTGCAACACAGCCAATTCAGCCATCCTAACAAAGGATAGGGGATGCTATGAACAGCAGTTCAGTGACATCTGGAGAGCTAAGTTCCTGTGTAGGATATATCATATTGAGGAAAGTGGGAATGTGCAAGAATTGACTTGTTTTTGGTTTCTAGTACATCTGCTGGGAGGCATGATGGAGGTTGCCTTCCCCAGTTGCAAAACCTATCTAAGGGACAGCAGGTTACGTTTATATATCCGTAAAAAGAAATAATCACCAGTCATTCTTTGGCTGCCTTTCATCAGACTGACAGATGTTGGCATCGCTTTTTCCCTCACCTGTCAAATGCTGCCAAGAATCCATGCAAGTCCATAACAAAATAATAATATGTTTGTTTAAGAAAAAAAAACCTGAGGGATGTCAGCACAGGCCTAAATCTCCTTTAATAAGCTGTTGTAATAGAAAGTAGTAGAGAATGTGGAAGAGGCTCTTCTGACAGGACAAGTGGGGTCATCATTAAATCCTCTGCCTAGCTCTCAGCTGTCCAGTCTTGTTAGCTTAGATGGCTGAGTAATTTGTTTGGAGCAGGCATCTGAACATTGCAAAAGTGTTCATTAGCGATTCCTTTGACTGGGACCTAGGGCAGGCAATTCATGGCTTCATTTAACCTTGTGGTGGTGAGTAACCTGTGACTCTAAGGCCGCGGGCCGATTTTTAACACTCCTTGGAATCCTTTCCAACTATGACCGCTGAAAATCTACAGCCCAGTTCCCTAGCACTGGACCGCTAAAGTCCTAATTGAAAATCAATCAAGTTACCAATAGCAGCTCCTGCTATGTAGAAGTCTTTTTTAAAAAAAATGCAGGGAAGGCAGCCCATAAAGCTTGTGTGATCTACCTAACAAAATTTATAATTCTGCCTATTAACCATCTGAATTGATTTTCACATCTTCCAATTATGCTTAGAGTGCCATTTATATAATCCCAAATTAACCTAACATATCTTGAAGATGCTGAAACTGGAAAGGCTACCATTACGAGGAGGAGGAGGAGGAGGGGGAGGGGGACGAACCAAGCAGGTCCAGCTTTCTTTGGGCACAGAGTATAATTGAACTATGAGCAATGTGACCCCTTTCCTGAAGTGAGGATAGATTCAGAAGGACCAGATCAAAATTCAATTGAAATGTAAATTCAACAAATAAAGTATAATAAGCTCAAGGGAGCTTCCCTTTCTTTTCTTTTATTCCACAATCAGCAATCCTTTGTGGAGGTCTGGGCTCAGAAAAAAGTGACTAGCTCCAATTCATCCAATGGCTCTTTCTGGCTATCAATCTGAACACCAATTTCCCCAGATCTAGTCCAAAACTTTAATCCCTACACACTCCACTGGCTCTTTAGCCTCTGCATATTCCAAATTCTCCATTCTTTTCAGGTTCTCCACCTAGGCTAATATTTGCATGCAAATATTCCTGCGTGCCACAGTTAGGCTGCAAAAAAGTCATATGATTCACGAAAACATTTGTTATATATTTGTGCCAAACAAAGTATCCACCAATTATTTCCACCCAAGCCCAACAAGTGTTCTTTTCTTCACTTCTGTCCCTGAATTTGCAAAACAGAGAACATGATGCTTACAGGGCTAATCAGTGAACAAGGATTCTAAAATGTTTTCCAGCTTTAAGTACTGTATGTTGCTACTGCTTCCCACCTCTGTTTCGTGATAAAGGAGCAGCCATGATTTTGGTGCCAAGACAGAAAGAAGGCTGGGGTGGAGGGGAGCCCAGTACAAGAATGACACAGCATCCCTCTTGAATAAGTAAGCCTTTGGCAGCTCCTCACCCTCTGCAATTGGGACAGAAGAAATCATTTATTTAGACTATCAAGTAATCCAACCCATCTGCATTTAAGTAGAAGCCCCCCCCCCCCTCCAATCACTCACCCACCCACTTCACTGCCGTTTGCCTTCTGCTAGCCAGGATGGCTGGTGCAGAGAGCCAGAGGTTTTTGCTGAATGAGTTGGCTGGCTGGCTGGCTAGGTGCCACGGCCACGCAGACAGAGCCAAGGCCTGGCTGCTCAGAGAGGATGCTGAGCTGTAGCAAAGCCTTTGGAGATTGTTCCATCTTGAATTGAAGGGAGGACCCAGCATTGCTGAAGGGGACTGAGCTTCCCATTTTTAGATGCATTCCCACTCCGTATGCAGCAATTCCTCTCGGGCTGACATCATTATATTGACAGCACTATTTAAGCTGACCCAGGACAGACAGAAAAAGCTTGAGCTTTGGGACCTCGCCTTACACGTGCTGCTCCTGCTGCTGGCTGTGCCTCTGCTCTGTTTTCCCCAGGAAACTCCCCAGCAACATGCCCCCCAAGAAGGACGTCCCTGTGAAGCGGCCGGTAGCCCCACCTGCCAAACCAGCTGCTAAACCAGCCGGGCCAAAGCCAGGATTCCTGGCAGGTAAAAGCAAAGTGCCAGAAACAGCCCCGGCGCCACCAGCACCAGCACCAGAGAAGCCCAAGGAGCCGCCCATTGACCTTTCCAAAGTGGTGGTAAGTGAGGCCTGGAGGAAGAGTGAAGCTGCAGGGAAACCATTTCTTCCAAAAGGAAGGAGGACGCAACAGCCTCCATCTTAGGTCCTTTTCTCTCTCTCAAAAGCAATGCCTCAAGATCGCTGTATAAGTTTAACTGAGGGATGTGACACCTCAGAATCAGGCATGGGAAGAATAAACACACTAATAATTGGCAGTAAATATTTCAGATATGAAGTGTAGAGAGACTTGATCACAATTGGGACAAGCAACTCGGTCATTAAACAAAGTGGTGGCTAAAGTGAAACCGCAACTATGCTTATTATTTTACTTTAGCTTTCCTTTGCTTTACACATCTGCAAAGGTCATACATGTGAGGATTGATCACAAAGTTACATTTTCATCACCTTCACAACTGCAAACAGTTGTTATATGAGACAGGCACTAAAGGAGGAGACTACTTATAATCACATTATTAGGAGGAGGTGACTAAAGAAAGAATACATCCTGATTTAGAAGCCGTTTATAACTCTGTTCCATTGATTTTATTCTTCTTTCTGGATATAAATGTCAGAGTAACAACTGCATTTGAGTTTGAGTGATTTCTTCAGGCAAGATGTAGGCAACAGTGCTTAGGAAAGTTAAAGTGGTTTGAAAAGGGCATCACTTCCCATGTTTTGTTCATTGTTTCCCTTCTCTAGTCTCCCTCTACCCTGACATGATGTATTTTTCAACATGTCTACTGTAGTTTCTTTTGAAAATTGGGCAGAAGAGCTGACAGTTTCAGAGCAAACATTGACTGTTCCAGGGTCTGCTTGCTTGAGAGAGAAGAAAACAGCTAATTTATGCATATCTACCAGACATCATCCTTCATGGTCCTTCTCTAGATACTGGACTACAGCCTCCATCAGCTCTGGCCCTGATGGTTGGGAGTAATGGTAGGCACCACCATGGGAGCTTTGTAGTACCTTCAAGAACAGCAACTACTCCTATAAATAATTAAGAATCAGGCAAATGTCAGATGCAAACTAAACCATTATTTTTCTATATGCAAAACTAATCTGGTTTTATTATTATTGCTAAATTCTGATGTTCATTTTGTGAGAACTCTGTCTTCCTTTAACTTGACTTGCTATCTCTCCACTGGAAGCAATTTGGTTTCTCCTAGGAGTTCAAGTAGCTTCTGAATTTCCTGTGACATTTCAAAATAATTTATTTTAGCTGTAGTCCTCATTTCTCAGAAAAACAATTGAGCCACTTTCTGAAATTATTTTTTTGTGGGACAGGAAGTTACAAAGTTGGTGGTACAAGGAGAATGAGAGAGTTATAATAAACAGACATTTCCCTAAAGACGTTTTGAGTTCCCTTTGTAATTTGTAAGGTAAAAAAGAGATTTTGTTTTCACTTAAAAATTACAAGCATAAAATTTGATGGCTGTTTGTGCCTTTGAATTTTTGTGCAGCTGATTGTGTCCCTTTATTACATTCTAGATAAGTTAACCTTGCTTACTTCATATATCTCACTTGAATTGGAATAATAGATGCCACAGAAAATTATATGAATATAATGGCTTAACTGTTTCAGTGGTGGGATTCAAATTTTTTTACCACCGGTTCTGTCAGTGTGGCTTGGTGGGCGTAGCTTGGTGGCATGGCAGGGGAAGGACACTGTAAAATCTCCATTCCCACCCCACTCCTGGGGAAGGTTACTGCAAAATCCCCATTCCCTCCACACCCCACTAACCTGCTTTCCAGCTCCATTCTCCTGTGCAGGGCAGCAAAAGAAGACCCAGCCAATCAGCTGGGACTCGGGAGGCAGAGAATAGATGGGGGCGGGGCCAGTCAGAGGTGGTATTTGCTGGTTCTCTGAACTACTCAAAATTTCCACTATCAGTTCTCCAGAACTGGTCAGAACCTGCTGAATAACCACCTCTGGACTGTTTGCTTCTCAAGGCATCTGGCTAGGCAAAATTAGAAAGAGAAGAGAATGCTGAACTGATCTTTAACTTGAGCTGAACACCCAAATCAATTGAATAAAATATATCAATAGTAAAAGTATTTGTATCTATCTGTAGAAACAGCTATCCTTTTCTCTTTCTTTCTTTCTTTCTTTCTTTCTTTCTTTCTTTCTTTCTTTCTTTCTTTCTTTCTTTCTTTCTTTCTTTCTTTCTTTTATACAAGATTTATACAAATTCCTGTTTAATTTTTGTCTGTATGTACATTAAATGACAAAGAATGACTATTAAGAATTCTAAAAAAAGTTCAGGAACAAATTTTTATACATAAGTTCAGCTGCAAGTAAGAACCTGGATCTTCCTTCTGGTCTCAATCCCATGTACCAATGGCCAGGCTGCTACACCAAGAAAGTCCAACAGTTTTACTATATATAATGTTAGCTTTGATTTGAAATTTGTTTTAGTGTACAAATCTTATTTCTTGATCTCTACATTGGACTAAATATTAACCATGATAGCTTTCTGAGTTTAGACGTTTGGGAGTCCCTCACCTACTTTTAAGCAACCGTGGGTGTTTTGTGGATAGGAAAAAGAAATAGATTAACTTCCATTGCTGACTGCTTTCTGCAAGCAAATCACCACAGGCTTTTTTGGGGGCAGTGGTTTAGTAGCAGATGTTGTTCCTGGTGGTTATTATGATGCTCTTAAATTTAGGTATGGTTCAATCCCATTGTACCATAGAGGTTTTAGTTTTAATTATAGTTCTATTCATTTGGGGGTGTACTATGGATGCTTAATTCTAAATGCACTATCATTATGGCAGTATGCAAGGCTGAACAAGAAATGAGTAAAGTCATTTCCTTATCATAACAAGACCTCTGCTGTCAACCAATGATGATTGGGAACACTGGCTAGCTAAGGTTAGTGGGAGAAATGGGTGAGATAAATTTAGCAATTGAAAGGGCTCTTGTTATTTTAAAGACAGGTCCAAACAGCAGGCTCACTAGTCTGGTATTTGGTCTGCGTGCTTAGGAAAGCAGGACAGAGACAGGTGGCCACCAACAGGGAGGAGGCTTAGCATAAGAGTGCAGTTATTTCAATCCTACCTCTGTAGCCCTGCTTTGCTGGGATGCCACCTTCTGAAAGCGGTAGATCAAGTTGCGAGAGGACCGGAGCGTTCAATCAAAAGCCATGTCCCTGTCATGCTTCAGGATTCCCAAAACAGTGAGGTAGGGGTTCCAATTAGGATACCAAACCTACAGCAAATGCAAAGATGTACTTCAACAAGTAGTTACAACAGTGTTTTTCAATCTTAGCACCTTTAAACTGTGTGGGCTCCAACTCTTAAGATCAGGCAGAAGATATTTTCTCTAGATCAGTATTTCTCAAGGGTGGTCATTCTAAGCTGTGTGAACTTCAAATCCCAGAATTCCCCAGTCAGCTGGCTGGGGAATTCTGGGAGGTGAAGTCCACACATGTAAAAGTTACAAGTTTGAGAAATATTGAGCTATGGATAAGTTCTCAGAGATTATCAGACTCAGGGCCCCTTCAACCCCAACTGTATCATGGCAGGGTTGTATTGCTCATTGCCCTCCAAACCAATCAAATGCTTCAGCTCAAATTTTCAACTAGAAATAGTATTATATTGCAAATAAATAGTAGGAATGCAAATGCACAATAATAATTTGTCCACAATACAGCTAAACATTCAAAGCCTTTCATACCTTGCTTAATTAGGCCACCAGTACGGTGCTTTGAGAATTTTTCTTTTGGGTCAATTTATTGGCTGGAATGAAAGCACAAGGGAGGAAGAGCGACTTAGCCTGCTTCACACCCTGTGGCAAAAGGGTTGAAAGGATTCACATCATAAATTATCCTTTGCTCTCTGACTGCAGTGGGACCATTGTGAATGGGCTTCCTAGAACAACACCAGCTACTCAAGAAAATGCATACTTCGTTCTCACACTCCGACATGCATTCATATTTTATCCTACAGAACTTATAGAAGGTTTAGGGTGAGGAAATAATTCACCACATTGCAGGGAGGGGGACAAACAGTTAATTATGTTTATTTACTACATTTTATTTACTAGCTTTTAAAAATCCTGCCATTACTATTTTTATAAATTATTGAAAGCAATCAACACATTTAATATCCCTTCCTTCTCCTATTTTCCACACAATAACCCTGTGAGGTAAGGGGGGCTGAGAGACAGGGACTGGCCCAGCCAGTTTTCATGTCTAAGGCCGGAATGGGATTCTACCAGTTCGCACCTATTCGCTAGAACCGGTTGTTAACATTCTAAGCAGTTCGGTTGTTAGAAGAAATTACTGGCCCAATCCTGTAAGGAAGGCAGGAAGGAAACATTCTGGTATTGCTTACAGGAACTGCCTCTCTGTTAACTCTTATTATATTCTTGGCAGGACTAGACTTCCTGTCTTAGGAATATCTCTGGAGTTTTTTTCCCCTCCTTTGCTGGTACTTTGCTTGTGTGGAGTGACCATTCAAAGTTACAATGGCACTGAAAAAAGTGACTTACGACCATTTTTCACACTTACGATTGTTGCAGCACAGTCACTGTCAGGTGGGTGGCACATACGCATGCACAGTGGGGCTCTTCCGAGCGACCTCTCGTGTGCCAGCAGACATGGCTCTGCGTGCCACGTCCAGCACGCATGCCATAGGTTCACCATCATGGCACTACACCAAAATGGCTCTCATCTTACAGCTGAGAAGGGTAAGACTATAAACAGGTAAATAAAAATAATAAGGATTGCACAATTTCATGCATAACATATGACATCATAAAGTACTTTTTCAGTCAAACATTGAGATGCCCTATTTTTTTTAAAAAAATATCCTCAATACTTGTCCCTCGGTGTCTTTAGAACTAACAGTTTAAATTGTAAAAAAAAAACCAAGATGGTCTGATGAGCAGAGTTCATTTATTTTAAAGAGGCAGCAAATGAAACACCTCCTCTAACTAAGCCTTAAAAATTGTCCTCCTTCTATGAAACTACTGGTCAGTTTAGAAGAAATGAGCCAAGGTGAAAAACTGAAATCTGTCTCTCTCTCACACACACTATCTGTCACAAGTTCCACATTAAAGTTTAATTTGAATTTTGGACTCTGGAACTTCAATAATTACCTAAAGAACAATGTCAGTTCTAAAGCTTGTTATTAAAACAGTAGCACTTCACTAATAGTGGGGTTGATGAACATGAAAGCATCTTGGCCAGTTTCATTTTTTTTTTAATTATAAGAATTTATGCTTGTTCTGATAAATGACATAATTTCCTACCTCTTTATTATTTCTAGATTGAGTTCACCAAAGAGCAGTTGGAAGGTGAGTTACTTCTATGTCACTGGCTACCAAGAGACTTGGATTTATTTTACCATATATTTGTGGATAAACAAACATAAACATAAGCAAATGTGCAAGCAATCATTAGTATAATATAACAGACAACTTTACAACAAACAAAATGTAACAAAATGACTACTTGGACTTGATTCCTAAGATTATAAACAAATGTTAAGAGAAATGATCTTAGGGAAGGTTAGCTTTGTATCTGTATGAAATATCTCGTTTATCCCATCCCATCCCTTGAACGTACTTCCACCATTATGTCTGATTTAATCAGATCCATGCAGACCTGAATTTTGCTGTAAATGTCGGTTATAATTCAGAAAAGATTGGATTCATATTTTATTCCTGTTGGATGCAATGCAGCCAGATGTAATGGAATGTGTAAATGACTTTGGGGAAACGGAGGAAAAGATGCTGTCTGGGTAACAATCAGGCAAGAAAGTCAGGAGCCTCAATGGCTTAACAATCAGACCAAAAAAACCTTAGGAAAGACTTGCAGTTAAAAGTGGCAGCAGGAAGTTTGTACTTTCAGACTTGCAAGATATTGTTAATGTAGTCTTACAAGAACACTTTATTTATAAGGAAGATATAAATACCTTTTTCAGCTCTACAAAAAAGACCAGACTAAAAAATAAGACCATATAGATCAGTATTGGGTTTATTATAACAGAGTCTTGCAAGTCTTCCTGCATACATTGTACATTGAAAACTACCTGTATGACTCCCTTTGAATTTTTTTTCTGGTCTCTCCTAAATATGAGAGTACTTTCAAATGACAGTATCTCTTTACTGAGGAGCCTGACTTGCTTGGCGGGCTCATCCTCACATCCTTCAAGCTATACCACCAGAAGCAAATCCTCACAATGTTGTGAACCGTGGCACAATGGTCTGCCACAGCAACAAATTTTTATGATGTTGCCATTGTCACATCTCCAACCTACCTCAATTCATCTTTAGCTGTTTGAGTTTAAAAGCAATGTTTTCTTCCTTGCTATATGAATGTCCCGTGATGCCTCATTGATGACATAGGTAATGACCCCATCAGAGGCTGAGATCCACCCAGCTCCTCTGGCCCATCCGTCCCATCCCTCCCGTCAGTTGCTAAGTTCTGCCTTCGTAGCCATTTGGTTTCTATTACTAGAGAGTCCTAATGATCTGGCTCCCACAGCTGTGTTTCTCCAAGGAGAAATACCCTGGAGAAGCATTATGCTAGCTCTTAACAGCCATAGGTTTAATGCTCTTTTGGAAGAATCTGTAAACAAGTGTCACTTAGACAATCTGTCACTCTGGCCTGAGCCTGCCCACTCCTACCCTCAACACATGTTAAGAAGAGGGAGAGTTGGCTGCTTTTCCCATTGGCAGGATAGGTGACACTGAATGGGACACAGCAAATGTATCCGCTATTAACATTGCAAAGGACAGAAACCGTCACCAGTCTTGCTAACAAAAGCAGAAGAGATCTGTTATGTTCTGCGCATGGGCGCAAGGATTGGAGACGAGACGATGAACAGTGAACTTCAACTCTTTATTTAACATTGTGGAACAGAGCAAAAACTACGGCAGCAACAGCCCTTTTTATAGGCAAGCTGCTGATCAAATAACCAATAAAAACGGGAAGCGTTAGTTCCCTTAACCAATGAGAGAGGCCCATTAATAGCCAATCAGATTCTCCTGAATGGACCAATCAGATGTCGCTATTATTGGCCAATCAGAAGTGCAGGGTCAGAACCCTGCACTTTTCTAAAGGTTTTAATAATCTTTATTAAGCACTTTTATTAGTTCACTTTTATTAATTCACAACACCCCTTCCCCCCGGGTTCCGTTTAAGGGGTGTGGTGACGTAATCTTTGAGGTAGGCCGGTTGTTTAGATTGTCTGTTAGATTTTCGCTGTCCCCCTGGTACTTGTTTATATTCTTGTTTGGGCGGGACGTTTTCTGGCGAGTAAGTTACCTCCGGTCCTTCATTTAAAAACTCGGTACCGCTAATGTCTTCATTGTCCTCTTGCCTTTGTGGGCTTGCTTCTGACAAGGTGTCTCTTTGAGGCAAGTCCACCACCCTCTCTGATTCTTCCGAATGCTCACTTCTTCCACTCGTGCTTTCTGTCGTTTCGAACTCGGTCTCCTTGGCATCTCCTCCCCTCTCAGCTTGGAAGTTACCGGAGTCGCAGAAACGAGGTTGCAGCCTTGAACACAGCTGATCAATATGGCACTTCCATATTCTTCCGTCGCAACTTTTTACTCGGTACGATCTGGGTCTTTTGACTTGGATTACAATTGCCTCGACCCACAAAGGATCGCAAGAAAAGTTTTTAGCGAAGACTAAGTCGCCTATCTGGAATTCGCGGCATTTCCCACTGGATCCGTGTGGTTTTTCTGGTTCTTACGATGGGTGTAGTCGGTCAAGGTGGGAGCGGAGTTTTCATCCCATTAACAATTCGGCCGGAGTTTTGTTGGTGACGTTGTGATGTGTTGAAGGAGGAGTATCCGGTTAATCTTATCTTCGATATCGCCATAGTCCATTTTATGTAGGGTTTTTTTGATGAATTGTACCATGCGCTCGGCTCTTCCATTGGTCGCAGGATGCGCCGGCGAAGTTAGCGCATGGCGAATACCACGGTCCTCCAAATACTGTTCAAAAAAAAGCGCGGTAAACTGGGGCCCGTTGTCGGATACCAGAACGTCTGGCAGTCCATGGGTTGCGAATAATCTGTCCAATTTCCTGATGACAGATTCCGTTGTGGTACTTTTCATTTCATGGATTTCAAGCCAGTTTGAGTAGGCATCCACCGTTACTAGGAATGTGTGTCCTTTAGTAGGTCCCGCAAAGTCAATATGAATACGGGACGATGGTCCCCTGGGTGTTTCCCACTCTGTTGGGGTTACTTTTGGTGGGGCATTGCTAACTTCCTGGCATTTGCAACAAGTCTTTACCCAGGCCTCGATTTGTTTGTCGATACCCGGCCACCACGCATAGGCCACCACCATGCGAGCGCCTTCATGCGCACAATGCCGGGGTGGCCTTCATGCAAGGTTTTCAATACCGCTCGTTGCAGCCGCTCTGGGACGACGACTCTATCTCCCCAAATTATGCAGCCTTTCTGTGAAAACAGTTCCATCTGTCGATTCTTGAAGGGACTGAAGTTGTCAGGGATTTGATCCAATGGCCATCCTCACTCGACCCAGCTAAGAACTCACGCCAAAATGGGATCGCGTTTGGTTTCGATCGCGATATCTCGAGCTGTCAGTGGTGATGATTGAAGTGTTTCAATTTGGAGTGTCGCGACAGTTGGAGCTGGGTCGTCAACAATTTCAGGAAGTGGTGCACGGCTTAGTGCATCAGCGTGGGAGATGGCTTTCCCCGGGCGGTGTTGCAGTTTATAATTATATGCAGCCAAGAATTCCGACCATCGAGTCATTCTGGGAGATAATATATAAGGGGTTGGCTTATCCCCCGCTATAATCCCCAGCAAAGGTTTGTGGTCGGTGACTATAGTAAAAACTCGCCCATAAATATATTCATGAAATCGTTTAACAGCAGAAACGACAGCAAGAGCCTCTTTATCGATTTGACTATAGTTACGTTCAGCTTTTGATAGGGTTTTTGAAAAGTAGGCAATAGGGGCTTCACTACCGTTTGGTAACACATGGCTCAAAATGGCACCCACTCCGAATGGTGATGCATCACATGTAATCGTTAAAGGCAAAGTCTCATTATACTGCATCAAAACAGCGTTGAAGTCAATAAGTTTTTTACTTGTCGGAACGCGTGTTCCTCTCGGTGTCCCCAGACCCAGGTTGCCTTTTTGTCCAACAGACAATGTAGGGGCTCGGCTACGGTCACTTTATGGGGCAGGAACACGTTGTAGAAATTGATAAGGCCCAGGAAAGCTTGGAGATCAGTCTTATTTCGGGGCCTTGGAGCATTTTTGATTGCCCTAAGCTTGCTATCGGTGGGGTGAATGCCTTGTTTATCGATTAAGTACCCCAAAAATTCTACCTTATCCGTACATAGTTGACACTTATTTTTTTTTACTTTAAGGCCAGAGTCTTTAAATTTCTGGAGAACTAACCTCAGGCGCTCCCTTAGTATTTCTCTAGTTGGAGCAGCAATTAGTACGTCATCAAAATAAGGTACAACCCCTTTTATACCCTCTAGTAGTCTCTCCATCAAGCTCTGAAAAATTCCTGGGGCCACGCTAACTCTGAATTGGAGTCGGTTGCACTTAAATGCACCTTGGTGTGTAACGATCGTTTGTGCCTCTGCTGTTTTTTTGTCTACAGGCAGTTGTTGGTATGCCTGTGCTAAATCCAATTTAGCGAAGACTTTTCCGCCCCCCAGGGAATGGAGAAGGTGTTGCACCACCGGTACCGGGTAAGCGTTCTGCTGAAGGGCGTGATTCAGAGTAGCTCGGTAGTCCCCACAAATTCTTAACGATCCATCTGGCTTGATGGGTGTTACGATTGGGGTTTCCCAGGGAGCGTGGTTGGTTGGTTCTAACACACCCTGGGCTATCAATTTATCAAGCTGCTCGTCAATCTTTGGTTTAAGGGCAAATGGAACTCGACGAGGCTTAAGGTGGGTGGGAGCTACCTTGGGGTTAAGGTTAAATGATATCGGGGTCCTCGCCTAATTTATCTGTAAAGACGTCCTGGAACTCCCGGATGATGGCCTCTTCCCAGTCGTCGCTGTTGGTTCGGTGAATGCCAGCTACTTCAATTCCAAGTGGGGCGAACCATTGGAGGCCAAACAAACTAGGCCGATGCCGGTCGACTACAGTCAGTGGTAGGGATGCAGTACAATTTTTAAATGAGACACAAACTTTGTTGGATCCGACGACTGGAATTTGATTTCCCTGATAGTCCTTAAGTATGATTCTTTGGAATCTGAGGTCTTGCCGCCGGACGGTGGGGATTAATTGTTTAAGGGTCTTCCAGGAAACCATCGAGAGGGACAATCCTGAATCGACTTCCATCAGGCAGGGCTGGTTTTCGATGGTGATCTTCACCCGGATCTTCTTGGTGTCTAATGATGAGGCGTGACCGATCATAATGGTTTGGTGTGCTTCTTCCCACTTCGTTGACTGGGCTAGTGGTTTGTTTCTGTAGGAGTGGTTGTTCCATTGGTGGGTTAAGTTTTCTCGATTCACAAGATGACTTCCTGTGGGCTGGCGGTAGTTGGTGCCCCTCTGAGGTGGGTTGGATGCTTGCTTGCTTCTACAAACTCTTCCAATGTGACCTCTTTTCCCGCACACATGGCAGAGCTCGTCGAGGAATTTGCAGTCTGATCGTGGGTGGTTTGCCCCACAACCAGCGCATTGGTACTGTACTCTCTGGTTTCATTGATGGCGTTGGTCTCATTCAGACCGGAGCCGGTTGACCTCTTCTTCATCGTTTTCTGATGACGATTCGAGGTCCTCGTGGTGGGTTGTCGTTGCCTGTCCCTCCAGGTGAGGCAAGATTTCGCCGGCGAGTTGGCGGAGCGGGGTGTGGTTGTGGCGCATTCTTGCAGCCGACTTCCTGGTTGCTTCTGCTGCAGTAGCGTCAGCGATGGCATCTGCAAGGCTAATGTCGCCTTTCACCATCAGCTTACTCTGCACGTGGGGTGCATCTAATCCCAGAATTATTCGGTCTCTCAGGGCCTCTTCGAGGTCGGTGAACCCGCAGAGGCCTCCCAAATTCCGGAGATCCGCTATGAAATCCGCAATGCTTTCTCCCTTCCGCTGGTCTCTTTGATAAAATTCAGGCCTTCGAACAAGCGTTGGTACAGTTGGTGCATAGTGGGCCCGTAGAAGAAGCTCGAGGACACCCCAGTCCATGGACTTCACCTCAGCTGGTTTGGCTAGTGCCTTGGCCATCTTAAACACGGTCGGCCCGCAGTGAGTTAGGAATACCGCTCGCTTCTTTCCAGTAGTGGCATCCTTCAAGTTGTTGGTCTCCAGAAACATCTGGAATCCGTCCATATATGAGTCCCAGTCTTCTTGTGCCGGGTCGAACGGAGCGGGTGGTATGACGCTGCTAGACATGGTTCAGCCGTTGGTGCGTCTTCAGCCACGTGCTCTGTTTGGCGCTCTGTAGTGCTCAGTCAGCTCTGACGTCTCCAAATCCCATCCTTGTCGCCAGTGTTACGTTCTGTGCATGGGCGCAAGGATTGGAGATGAGACGATGAACAGTGAACTTCAACTCTTTATTTAACATTGTGGAACAGAGCAAAAACTACAGCAGCAACAGCCCTTTTTATAGGCAAGCTGCTGATCAAATAACCAATAAAAATGGGAAGCATTAGTTCCCTTAACCAATGAGAGAGGCCCGCTAATAGCCAATCAGATTCTCCTGAACGGACCAATCAGATGTCGCTATTATCGGCCAATCAGAAGTGCAGGGTCAGAACCCTGCACTTTTCTAAAGGTTTTAATAATTTTATTAAGCACTTTTATTAGTTCACTTTTATTAATTCACAACACCCCTTCCCCCCGGGTTCCGTTTAAGGGGTGTGGTGACATAATCTTTGAGGTAGGCCGGTTGTTTAGATTGTCTGTTAGATTTTCGCTGTTCCCCTGGTACTTGTTTATAATCTTGTTTGGGCGGGACGTTTTCTGGCGAGTAGGTTACCTCCGGTCCTTCATTTAAAAATTCGGTACCGCTAATGTCTTTGTTGTCCTCTTGCCTTTGTGGGCTTGCTTCTGACAAGGTGTCTCTTTGAGGCAAGTCCACCACCCTCTCTGATTCTTCCGAATGTTCACTTCTTCCACTCGTGCTTTCTGTCGTTTCGAACTCGGTCTCCTCGGCATCTCCCCCCTCTCAGTTTGGAAGTTACCGGAGTCGCAGAAACGGGTTTGCAGCCTTGAACGCAGCTGATCAATATGGCACTTCCATATTCAGAACCCTGCACTTTTCTAAAGGTTTTAATAATCTTTATTAAGCACTTTTATTAGTTCACTTTTATTAATTCACAACAAGATCAGCTGGGATTATGGAAACAATGCCACACACTTTTGGGCCAGCTTGGAGAAGAAAAGGAATCTTCATTAACATAGCCAAGAAGAAAAAGCCCTTTTAATTTATCTTAGAACTGAAATGTTGCTATAAAATAGAAGGCCTGCTTAATTAACTTCATTATTAAAGAGAGTTAGGTACCATATAAAAATCTAAACTTGGCTCTCTTACCTGAAGAACAACGTCTGAGTGCTCTAACAGGGTGAAATGGAAAGGATCAATTCACCAGTAACAAAATCCCAGAAACAAGGTGATGATGCCCCTTTGAAAGATCATTTGAGATCCTTTGTATTTTAAAAGAATAGCCAAACCCTTCCAGATCACCATCTTCATCTCTCTATGGTAGATCTATCTCAAACAGAGCTTGCCGTTAGAAAGGAAGCCTCCTTCTGACTATAATTGACAGAAATTGGGCAGGCAGATGTTGCAGATGGCAGTGTCCAGTTTCTTAGGATTACATGTGTTTTTTAGGATTACATCTGAATCCTCTAGTTGACACTGGCAGGAGCACAAGCTTGACACTTTATCTCCATCAAACTGCCCCCCCCCCCCTTGCAGCTCTCCATTTCAGAGGCCACATCACTGAAAAATTATATCTGATCTTTCTAGATTACAAGGAAGCCTTTGGGCTCTTTGATCGGGTCGGCGATGGTAAAATCCAATTGAGCCAGTGTGGAGATCTGATGAGGGCACTGGGCCAGAATCCTACTAATGCTGAAATCCGGAAAGTCCTGGGACATCCAAAGCTTGATGGTAAGTCATCTCTGCTTTACCATGTGCAGGGAAAATTATAATACAGTATGACCACAGGATGGCAGCAGATTCCATGTTTTAGGGATCATATTGGAACATTCAGCCTTCATTTAAGAACATAACCTTTGTAGTTGGGAATATAAAGCTGGAAAATGTGGGTTATGTAGTTCCTTTGATGAAGAAAAAACTCTGTCTTCTTGTGACTTAACTATAATCTGATCTACAGAAATCAACAAGCCATGATTTCTGATGTATAGGAATACCTATAAGCTCTGTTACAATTATTAGGAGCATGCAGCCATTCTTCTTGAACATGCTAGGAACCTGCACCACATTCATGAATAAATAAATCAGCGTAATTATAGTGTAATTTATATTTGCAAGAATATGTTTAAAAAACTGGATCAACAGTTAGTTGAATGAAACGTAATGGCCTACAGTTCATTATACAACTCATCAGTCTATTAACACAATTGAAAAAAGTCCAGAAATATTTCACAAGAAGAGTTATCCGCTCCACTACTCATTGCAGAATACCTTATGCCACCAGACTTGAAACTCTAGACCTAGAAAATTTAGAACTACACCGCCTCCGGTCCGATCTAAATATAGCATATAAAATCATACATTGCAATGTCCTACCTGCAAATGAATATTTCAGCTTTAATCATAACAATACAAGAGCACACAATAGATACAAACTCAAGGTTAACTGAACCAAACTTGACTGCAGAAAATATGACTTCAGCCACAGAGAGGTCAATGTCTAGAATACTCTACCTGACTCTGGTTTCTTCCCCAAACCCCCAAAACTTTAACCTTAGACTGTCTACTATTGACCTCACCCCCTTCCTAAGAGGCCTGTAGGGGGCGTGCATAAGTGCACCAATCATGCCTACCGTCCCTGCCCTATTGTTTCTTTTTATTTTTCTTATAAGTATCTATCTCATGTATTCAAAACTATGTTTATTCTTATACCTGTATCTTGTAAGCGATCGACAAATCAAATACATACTAAAAAAAAAAACCTAATTAATGCTAAATAGAAGTAGTAGTCTATGTATCACAGTAGTTGAGGTCAGGAATTATGCTAAACTGAAATTAAATTCAGCAAAATGCGTGAACTCAGGCAATGTGATTAAGAGGTATTTAAAAATGTAATTGTATATACTCTTCCCTATACTCAACACATACTCTAAATTAAATGCATAATATAATCTAAAAAATATAGTGTATCAAAGATAGAGTATGTTTTCCTAATTTAATTTGCATTTAAAATTTACATTTTTCAAACTATTTGGATTTCAAGAGTTCAGACTGAAAAATTACAGCAGTAAAAAAAGTGGTAGGCCAGTTCGGCATAGAACTTAAACTGGGATGCTGTGAGTTTTCGTGTATCTCAGGCACAAAGCCCGTTTAGGTGATCTTAGGCCATCCCTCTCTTTTAGCTCTGGGAAGCAAGCAAGGGCAAACCATTTCCAAAATCTTGCCAAGAAAACTACAGAGACTCCTCCAGGCAGATGCCTGGAATCAACACTAACTCAAAGGCAGATACACACAAAATTGCAAGACTGGCAGTTGTGCAGGACATGAACACACCCTGAAAACTGGAAGAGCATTAGTTGCTTCTTATTGTATTGGTTTCAGCATATTTTTAATTGTTCTCTGCTAGTCAAGCCAGCAGTGCCAGACCAGCACAATCCAAGAAAAAGAATACAGAAGAACGGAAGGGACTTGAGGTCTTGTAGTCTAACCCACTGCTCAAGCAGGAGACCCTGTACTATATATGACATACATGCATGCATACATACATACATACATACACATGTCTATACCATAAACCTATACACCATATACCCTATAAAAAGAGGTATCTGTAGGACAGAAATAAATCCCTTCTCCCAACAGCTCAGTATATGTCAGTTTCTATATTCATTTATTAATATAAATAAAATAATTTTATATTCAGTTCATAAATTAAAAGGTACAGTGCAATGTTGGCTTGTCTCTTAGGATAGTGAATGATCCCAACCACAGCTCTGCAATTCACCAATTTCAAAGAGGAAAGTTAGCTGTATCTGCTGGGTCTTCTTCAAGCCGATGAGCCTTTTCTGGAGATGGTTGGCCTTTAAGGAGATGCCATGTGACATGACTGGAGCGTCCCGGCGCATTATCCCCTTTCCTCCTTTGAATCTGGGTTATGTGTGTAGCTCTACAATACAGGGATTAACAGGGTGGGAAAATGAATGCTTCTTCTCTGTAGTGGTGCAGTGGTTAGAGTGTAGTACTGCAGGCTGCTTCTGCTGACTGCTAGCTGCCTGCAATTTGGCAGTTCGAATCTCACCAGGCTCAAGGTTGACTCAGCCTTCCATCCTTCCGAGGTGGGGGAAATGAAGACCCAGACTGTTGGGGGCAATAGGCTGACTCTGTAAACCACTTAGAGAGGCTGCAAAGCATTATAAAGTGGTGTACAAGTCTAAGTGCTATTCCTATTGTGCATCTTCTCTTCCTCCACCAGAGCTGAATTCTAAACGGGTGGAGTTTGAGGAGTTCCTGCCAATGCTGCAGACAGTTGCCAAGAACAAAGATCAAGGCACCTATGAAGATTATGTGGAGGGCCTCAGAGTGTTTGATAAGGAGGGGAACGGAACCATAATGGGGGCGGAATTGCGCCATGTCCTTGCCACACTGGGTAAGTACTGTATACAATCCCTGCCACCACCACCATCACGAAAAGGCATTGAAAAGCATTACATGGGGAATTTGCCACAGCCTGGAGCCCAAAAGAACTTCCAAATAAGGGAAAAAAATCAACTTAAGCTACAGCTACATCAATTTGCTTCCTTTAGAAAGACACTAATCAATAAACATCAGTGTTCTCCTGATCTCTTTTAACATTGGTTGTAATGCACAAGTAATTTGGATGCTTTATCCCTTTAAAGTTAATATTAGCTCTGTTGTAATGTCCAGTGAATTATCCTTTCTCCACTGATAAGAGCTCTTCTCATTTGATTTACTTTAAAAAAAATCAGAAGGAATTTGTGTTTTACTTGTAAAGTGGCATTAGCTTATAAAGGCCTTTTTTTAAAAAAAAAAAAGTGATATGTTTGCTTGTCTACAAAACAGTAAAGCCCTTTGTGTTGTGTGTTTTTGATGTTACCTGATTTTGCCAACATTTTGCTTTTTTCTTGTGTTTTTCTTGTATTTTTTCTAATTTTTTTTAATCTAATTCTTTTTTACTTTTACTTTTTTTACATTTACTTCTTCCAGTTGCTAGGATTTGGGTGGGGGGGAAGGGTGTACAAATGTAATGACTATATTGATGACAGATAAACCATCTTCTTTTTTATTATTTTTTTTCAGGTGAGAAAATGACAGAAGAAGAAGTGGATACTCTATTAGCAGGGCATGAAGATGCTAATGGTTGCATTAATTATGAAGGTAAGATGTTATTACGTGTGTTGTTAGTTGAGAGGTTGTGCAAAATATTTGGTTCAGTTTGATCCTACAAAAATGTCAGAACATCCACATCTGACAGGCAAATAAGCCCGAAAAATAGTGAATGTTGGAAGATTCTTGTTTTCATATAACATTGTATAAATAGAAAACCCCTTATGGATTTTTTTGTACAAAGTATAAAAAAATGAACATGATCTATGTTTTGACAATTGGATTAGCTAGTTTTTAGAAAAAAGAGAATCACAGATTTTATAGATTAACAGAATTGGAAGGGATCTTGTAGATCATCTAGTCCAACCCCCCCACCCAAGCAGGAGATCCTACACCATCTCTGACAAATGGCAGTCCAATCTCTTCTTGAAAGCAGCATGATGCAACTTTGGAGAAAAAGGACTATTTATAATTGTATTTATAACTATTGTGAAGAAAACTATAAGCCATTTTATAGCCTTTTTCATTCTATTATATTTTTCTTTTGTAATACTTCTACTTTTGTCTTTCTTGGGCTTTTGTTTTTCTCTTTGATTTTTCTTTTTTCCTCATTACTTTTCATCAGTTTGTACTAGTTTTTAACTTCAATAAAATTATACTGCATATAAAACATTGCATAAACATGGAATACTGTGCTGATATGGGATCTGTGTATCCACCAGTGCTGATGTAGATGTCAGAATTACCTAAAGGTTAGCAATAGGATTTGTTATTCCTGTTATTTATTAAAAATTGGGCCAGGTGTATTTTTTAAAAAAGCAGTCTAAAAGAAAATTATCAGATGTAATGTCTGCTATTCCAGTGAGGTTTGCATTTTATCACAATGTATATAAGCTAGTTGTTGTATGAAAATAAATTAAAATGGTATGTGGTAATAGTTTAAAACCAACTTCTATCTGTCATCGGCCTGAAACAACTACAGTACAATAGCAGGGATCGTTACTGCCTCAAGTTAAAACATTTTATGTGAAAATAAGTCCTGGGACAAAAATTAACCACAGTGGGTGATTTTAATCTCTTAAATTCTCTCCTTTCTTTCTCACAGCATTTGTCAAACATATCATGGCAAACTGAGCTGGGATCTATGAGTAAGTGCAGTATTTCCAAGCATCATTTATATTCTGGTTTGATAGGAGCTCCCCCTTTTCCCTCCTTCCTCAATAAGATAGAATCTCCACAGCTTTTTCACAGGCAATCCTTCATCTGTTCTTTACATATCCCAGAATATTTTATTGCCACTGCAAGCCATGTTATTCAAACTGTACACACACAGTTAGGCAAAACTTGCCGGGACACAGTTTTCTACCATATTCCTGAACATTGTAACATAATATGAGTTATTGGATCCAACAATTCTTACCAAATGTGTGACGTTCATTAATAAAAGTAGTTATTAGAATGCTTGGTGATTAAAAACCAAAGATTTCCATATTGATCCGTGACAGAGTAAAATATTGGCACAGTAAAAGTAATCCTTGACTTCCAACCACAACTGAGCCCAAACTTTCTATTGTTAAGTGAGATATTTGTGAAGTGAGTTTTGCCCACTTTATGACATTTCTTGCCACAATTGTTAAATGTATCACTGCAGTTGTGTTAGTAATGAGGTTAAGTGACCCTCCATTGATTTTGTTTGTCAGAAGTCGCAAAAGATGATCACATGACCTTGAGACACTGCAACCATCATAAATATGAGCCAGTTGGCCAAGCATCTGAATCTTGATCATGTGACCATGGGGGATGCTTCAATAGTTGTGTGAAAAACAGTTATAAATCACTTTTTTCAGTGCTGCTGTAACTTTGAATGGTCACTAAACAAAATACTGTAAGTCGAGGACTGTCTACCGCATATAACATATTCTATAATAGAAAAAATGCAGTAAAATAGAAATATGATTATATGGTTGATCAAAAATAAATATTGAGGAATTTCACCATTGTCATTTTTTTTCTGAAGGGACACCTGTGCCTTCTTTTAGTAAGTATTGTCAAACTTTGATACTTAGGTTCACAAGAGACAAATATTCTCTTTCTTCACAGACAGGGCTGCTCAAGATGCTTTTCTTCAGGTACAACTCCTCAGCCTACTGTTCTCAAGGGGTCACTTTCCCCTATTTTCTACATTTGTATACATACACACAATCTGCAACATTTTTCCCGGCATAGACTGTAAAGGTATCTTTATAAATACTGAATTGGTGAAACGTCAGTACATCAGTCAGTGATCATCTATGGAACCAAAAGGGAGCAGCAGCAGCAAATTTCACAATTTTTGTCTGAAGAAACCTACTTGCTTACATCATCTGACTCTACAAACTACTCATTTTTCTAAAGAATAAAGTTTTTGATTTTCAGATGTTCTGATTTCTTGATTTGTCATTAACTTCCAAGCACTGAGGTAAGGCAAGGAGAGCCTGCTTAATGTCCAAGATGTACACAATCATTTTGAAAAGGGTGGGACAGAAAAGGGTGGGGCAGAAAAGGGTGGGGCAGAGGATCTAAGAATTTTCTTGCATATCTGAGTCAGTGTTTTAGAACAAAATACAGAACCACAGATTATTTAAATACCGTAGCTAGGTTATGTTAAAACCCAAACCCATTGGGACAAAATTCTTAATCATATTTTGCATTTTCTATTAGCTTAGGGGAATTTAGGTTTCTTCTCAAACCCAAAAAAGTTGGAAGTTC
The DNA here is from genome assembly GCA_033807585.1 of Hydrophis major. Taxonomy (NCBI): domain Eukaryota; kingdom Metazoa; phylum Chordata; class Lepidosauria; order Squamata; family Elapidae; genus Hydrophis; species Hydrophis major. The sequence continues at coordinate 208,491,730 of CM066329.1, read as the reverse complement.
AAGTTCAATTTTGACCTCCAGATCTCCAGGCACAGAAAGGGGGGATTAGAGTGGCCCTAAAATCTATACCATCCATACACCTTTCCCCCCTATTGTAAACAAGGGTAGAAAATTAACAAGAGACATCTGTATATGTCTAAAGGGAGCAAGCTTTTCTTCTCTCTCTCCCTACCTCCTTTTCCTAAATTGCTTTTATCTGGAAAAAGCAGCCAATGATTTTCTGATTTTTGCTTGGCATTCAGAACTCCAGGGGATAAAGGTTATCATTTACACAATACCTATATTTAATTGCCTATTCTATGGCTAGAAGGTTATAAAAGTAACTAGATGATGTCACCATTAGATGTCAGTAATTAAACTTTCTTATGGCTGCCTGCATTTTTTGCAATGCAGATGTCATAGTCCTAACCTCAATAACCCAGCTTCGAAATCTGCATGTATAAAGATGGCTTTCTATATTCAACATATGAAGTGTGTAACAACAGTTCACTAAAGATTAAAGAGTGAGAAAGAAGGCCTTGAAGCAAGTATTCAGAAACCATTGTGTAAACAAAGAGGAAAGAAGCATTCCTTAAGTCCTGGGAAAGGAGGTACAGGTAGTATTACTTAGCAACTGTTCAAAGGTAGAATGTATCACCCCAATGATACTTACAACCCAGTTCTGAAATTCTGATGACCATCCCAACATCAACGGCCACATGACCATATATCAGGGGTTTGGCACCCAGCCTGCATCTTTTAAATTTGTACATTTTTTATTTTATGATTGTAAGCTGCCCAGAGTTACCTTGAAATAAGATGGGAAGCCAATAAATTTTACAAATAAATGAGTAGCCATTTGCAGTGTCCCACAGTCATTTACACATTTTATTACATTTTTGCCACAAACCAGCATTTACTTACCAGCAGTTTTCAACAAAACCATTCCATAATGAACAAATGGACTGTGGTGTTCACTCAGTCATACATCCTTTTACGAACATCACAAAAAAGGTCATATAATTGGGTCAGTCACATGGATAGTGTATATATATATACTATATATATATAGTATAACCATAATGGGCATGTTCAATTACAGTTGTATGTTGAAGACTATCTGTACTTAGAGTGGGCTGGCTCTTGTCTGACTTCCTGAGGTGTAAGAGGCAGGACAGGACAAACACAATCAGATTTACAAGCTTCTGTTATAGCCAAATTCAAAAAGCATAGTTTTGATTTCCTGTGGAGTGTGTTTTCTGATCTGGTCTACTTCAAAGGGCTGATATAAATATTCCATCATCAAAATTGGCTAGAGCTGAGTGGTCTATTGCATGTCAGGTAAAGGTGTATGAAAGTAGGAGATGGCATCAAAACTGAATTATATATATATTTTTATGTAGAGCAAGGAGGGGGATCTTTGAACTTATTTGAACTTGTCCACTTTGTTTACATAATGGTTTCTGAATACTTACATATAGTACTGTTGAATCTTTATGGACTCATGCTGTTCACAAGTAATCATAGAAAAAAGTCTGTAGTAGATATAAAGAAATTAAAACAATCTGCTAATCATGTTTATAACAGTACAAGGATAAGTTATAGTGCTAACAATAAATAAAACATCAAATCAGTGTAAATATTCAAAATAAAGCAAAGAGGGTGATAATAGTTCAGTCAAATGCTCTTTATAAAAAAATCATATTTACAGTAGCTTTTGGAACATTAGAAGTGGTGAAGCAGTAAACATCGATGTACTATGAGAGCTGAAACTGCTTGTTTGAATGGTTAGACCAAAGATGGGCTACATAACATCTTAAAAGAAGATAAGCTATAATTGTAGTGATAATTATATATTCCCATTAAGGATTACTTGTAAATATGGCATAAAATAAGGATAGAAATAATGACCCAAAAACTGCTGAGGATGAAATTTCCTTTTTGATTTTTCTTTTTCTTTTACTTCTTTTTTCTTTTTCTCTCTTCTCTCTTTTACTTCTCTGTTTCTTTTCTTATTTTCTACATATGTGTATGTGTTGTTTGTTTATTTTAATTGTAAAATTAATAAAATTTGTTTTTTAAAAAAACAAAGTGGTGAAGCAAATTTTAATTCTAAAAGGAGTTCTTCTACACAGTAGAAGCAAGAACTGTGAAACAGCATCTTCAATCTAGACTTCAGTCCATTTCCAATATAGCAATACTCAATGCAAAAACTAATAATCCAATAAGGGCCACAAAGTGAAAATTATAACCACCAAATAACAAAAAGTCCTCCATAATTTCAATTAGCCAGTGGTACCTACAACCCCAGAGAATGGGATTGACTAAATCACCTTGCTGATGTGCAAAAACAGCTGATTTGAGTAAATCCAGCAATTTTGAGGCGCCCCCCTTGTTTTAAAGCAGGGGTGGGGAATTACGGCTCTTTCATGACCTGCGGACTTCGACTCCCAGAAGTCCACAAGTTACAAAGGTACCATAGTCCCACCCCTCACCCCTGTTGTAAAGAGAGAAAAACTACAATCCCCAATGTGCAACGCAACAACCTCATTCAGCGGCCTCTACGACGACACGCGAGAGTCTAACTCCCCCGTGGGCCCAAGTCGCCCCTACCGTATTTCTCTTTCCTCCTTCACGTCAGAAAGGAGGGTGGAAAAGCCCCGCCTCCCCGTTTCGGCTACGAGACGCAACTTTTTCGAATTTAGCAATAACGTTTGAACCGCCTCCTCGCCTCCATTTTTGGCATCAGCCAATCGGAGGCGAAGACCCGGGCGGTGACTTGAAGAGCCACTCCCGGGCCGAGCTCGCACACATTCAGGGCGGAAGGAGGGAAAAGGTTGGAGCGACGCTTAGCTGCTTGCAACAATGGTGAGTGCTTTGCAAAAAAAAAAAAAAAAAAAGGGCTGAGTGGCCAAGTTGGAGGCCGGCTGAGATTGTAGGACCGCCGTTTGAGGAGCCGTTGCAGAGTTTGTATGTTGTATATGTAGGGTTTCCTACTTGAGCGGGGGGTGGGGGTGGGGTGGACGAGAAGATCTCCAAGGTCTCTTCCAGCTCTATTCTGATTGAGTCCCAGAATCCCGGCTGGCCTTGAAGAATAAAAGCCCCGGTAGCAAGGCGGGAAATGCAGTGGAAAGGGCAAAGTTTTGGGCAAAGAAATCGGCTGGCTTCCTTTTCCTCTTTCCCCCTCAAATAATACGCCTTTTCTTTTTTCCTGGATTCGATTTACAGTGTGATTTTTCGGAAGATCAGACCGCCGGTAAGTTCCTTTTTGTCTTCCCCCGCATTGGGCTAATCACTGCAAGGTGGAAGGTGGGGATAAAGTGGAGAGGGAGATAGATACCATTTCTCTTTCCCTTCCCCGCCACCCCCTAGTCTTAAGGGTGAAAAAAAAAGGCTTTGGGGGGAGGGCAGTTTGCGCTTACAATTCTTTTTTTTTCCCCTTTGATTCTTCTAGCCTTTTTCCTTTTCCTTTCTCCCCCACCACTCCCCCGGGTCCCTTGATCATTGCTTCTCGATGGTGAGTTTAAGGAAAAAGAGCATCTCCACCACCACCCCGCGTTCCTTAACGCCGTTTCCTGCTCGTATGCTAACGCGCTCGGGCTTTGCATCTATCAATGCGGTCTTCTGTGTGTGTGTAACTTGTGCATTGTAGGCCGGGTTTCTCAGCTCTTTTTGAACCGGCGAGTCTGCTCTTCCCCCGACTTCCCATTCCCTTGACTTCAAGGTTTAAGCCCGGACCCGGCTCTGCCTTGCTACCTGGAATCGCGTTTTTTTTTTTTTTTTTTGGTTTAAAAATTATACCTCCCTTGCATGGCTCATGCATGATGTATTTCCTGGTTAAGGACGCGCCCAGTGGCCTCCATTTTCTGTTTCTTTAGCCAAGTGGTACGTTAGAGGATGGATTTCTGCATGGAAAGCTGGGCCGGGAGAACCAGAGTGTGGAAGCTAGCTTGTCTGAAGCGTTCCCTATTACTCGGGAGGGTCGATCTTGGCTTAATTCTCTGCTATGCAGATGGACAAGGCGGGATGCAGACAACTCTTTGCCTCGCCTCCCTTCCCCCCTCTTTTTGGCCGGCCATAGAAGCTGCTGAGTTTTTTGGGGATTTTTTTGCAAGGCGCGTTTGGCTACTACTGGGGGGGGGGGGGGAAGGTCCCTAACCCTGCAGGTTTTGAACAACTAGTTTTTCTCCCTTTGGAGAGGAGAAGGTGCTTTCAAAGAAGAGGGAAAGATGGGCTCCGGGATATCTGCCTCTGTTGGTTTCCTTATATGGACAAGAAACTCATTTTGGAGCAGGAAGGGTTGGCAGCTCTCACATTAATACATTCCAATCTGGAAGCAGATTCCTTTGCAAGGCTGGCTGAAAACTCTTTTAAGGGCAGCAGCCACAGCTGACCAGCCTTGCAGTTGGTGATTCACATTCCCATTGAAATAAATCTGATTCTCTTAGTAGGAATAGCTGCCCAACCCCACCCCAGTGCTTGGAGTGAGGTCCTGCCAGTCCAGAAAAGTCTGATCCTTCTGAAGTTTTTGTTTGATGCCCGGCATGCTTTATGCACCGGCCTGTTGAGAGCAAAGGTTTCTTGAGCTTGGATTAAATTTGATTTCACCTAAATATGGGAGATGTTTTTTTCATGTGCTTAATTTATTGTTATCTAACCAAGACCAGTCAACACAAAAAATATTTTGTGGGGGGAGGGATTTGTTACTTTCCTTAAAAGCAATATCACCATTTTAATTAAAAAGCACCACTAAGGAACAGTAATTTTTTCAGAGTATCCTGTTGATTGGGCACTTGATATTGAGGAAATTAGCTTCAAATGGAAGATCCTGCATTAAAAAAAATGCACGGTATTAGCAAGCTCACTTCAGTTGTACACTGTAGGACTTGCCCTTCTTCCAGACTAGCCTTCCTATTAACTAAAGGCATCCTTAGGGGATGGGAGAAGATGACAAAAACATGTACTGTTTTAATGAATGCATCAGATCCTTCAGAATCCTTTGGTATTAATTGTGACAAATTTTTTTTACAAAAAGATGGTGAGTGCATTTTACAATCAACTTAAGAGCCATTTTGATAGTTTGCTTTACAAAAGCAAGGATAACCTTTAATGGTATTTAACAATATAAAGGTTTTGTAGGAACAGAATATAGTTTAGTGAGATATGTCTGCAACTGGCATCTTCAATTAATGAGTCCAGTTCTGTGTTTCTCAACTGTGGCAACTTTCAAGCAGTATGGTCTTCAACTTCCTGAATTCCCCAGCCAGCACTACTAGTTGGGGAATTCTGGAGGTTGAAGTTGTCTAGAAAATCTTACCTGGAAAATATCCTCAGCCTGATTCCTGAAAATAAGCTTGGATATCTGATGCATGAATAGTCTCTAGCATTGCCACACAAGTGAGGAGAGCTGCTTTAGCTTGTATGACTAATAATTGTGAGCCTGGATCCATGTCTTAGGTCAGGGGTCTTCAAACTTGACAGCTTTAAGACTTGTGGACTTCCAGCTCCCAGAATTTTTCCTCCGGTCATGTTAGCTCAGGAATTCTGGGAGTTGAAGTCCACAAGTCTTAAAGTCTCTTGAAGATTTCAAGCTACCATTTCATTGTTATAGCTTTTCTTTAAGGCTTCTGTTTCTTCATCTCAATTGCCTGGAGAAACAAGATCCTGCTTGAAGAAGAAGCAGACAGTGGCAGGTAGTGACATTTTAGCCTTATTGTAAGGGTACTAAATGAAGGTCAAGTTTTTAGGTGTTGAGAAAGGTTTTTGGCTACAACTCATCTCCCATCGCTATCCCCCACCCCCCCAAAAAAACTAGTTGCAGGAAAGAAAATGGCAAAGTGTTTAATTTGATTTCCCCCACCTCCATAGCTAATTATTTAAATTATTTTCTTGAGTGAAAATAATTTAAGAGATGGGGAAGTAGTCTGTTAAGTGTCACCTTGCATAGGAAGGAAGCTCTTGGGTTTTTGTTATGTGGTCTTGTGTTGTGTCCTGCTTGTTTTGATGTGCCTCAACTACTACTCTGCTTTTTCTGGATCTTTGACTCCTAACAAATGGCAGTGTCCCAGAGTGGTTAGAATCGTGGACTGGATCTAAGGTTGAACAGTGAAGGATACCACTTCTGTGAAGGATACCCTTAGAGAAGGGTTTTATAGGCTACCCAGAATTCTTCCAGCATTTAAAAAAGCATCACAGTTGTGTTACACATTTGCCCACATTTTAAAGAAAGATTCAGATGTGTGGAATTTAGCACTATGAAAAATTAATTGGAAAGCAAGACTTTTCTGTGTAATTTTTAAAAATCAGCCCTGTGACAATGCATAGTCCTTGATTTATGACCACAATATTGCCAACCTTAATGTATGTTGTTTAGCAAGACATTTAAGTGAATTTTGCCCCATTTTACGACCTTTCTTGCCACAGATGTTAAGTGAATCGTTGCAGTTGATAACTTAGTAGCCTGGTTGTTAAAGTGAGTCTGGCTTCCCCCATTGATTTTGGTTGCCAGAAGGTTGCAAAAGGTGATCACAGGTTCTTGGGACACAGCAACGGTCATAAGTACGAACCAAAGCGTCTGAATGTTCATCTCTTGATCAGGGGCATGCTGCAAAGGTCACAATTCTGAAAAGTCACTTTTTCAGTGCTGTTGTAACTTTGAACAGTCACTAAATGAACTGTTGTAAGTCAAGGACTACCAGTATATTGATTTGGATCCTACAACATCATTTTTGCATTTTTAAAATGAAAACAGTAGTGAGGGACTGCGCTGCTACCATTTCTTCCATCTTGGACGTATCTGATAGAGGTAAAGGTTGGCAATATAATTATACTTACAAGCAATAGTCAGTAGGGAAGATTGCACTCCTATAAATGCCAGTAAGAATGATCAGAAAACATTTTGAAACATAATAAGATCAGACTGAGAGATACAGGCAGAAGCAGCATCGATGTTTCCCCCAATTGTCCATATACTAGTCTGTCTAGGTGCCTAAGGTGTCAGGATGAAAAACGAGGAGATAAATCCTCTGATTTACATGGCATGTAAATGATGCCACTTGCTTTGCATGGTTCTAAAACCACGTGCTGGGAGAGACTGAAGAAAGCTTTCTCCAAGTTGGATCAGTCCAGATGTTTTGGAATACAATCAATCAATCTTTATTGCAAAGTTCAGCATTATTTTAGACTACAGTGCCCTTCAGGCCCAATCAGCGTAACCAATGGACTAGTAATAATGTGGCCAAAATCTCAAACACATTGATGATAAGTAACTGCTGAGTTATAGCAAATAAATAGAACTGAGGTTCCCCATGTTCAGATCTGGGGCTTTGATCAAACTTATGAAATTGCCACTCTTTTGACCATTTGCAATGGGAATGCACAACAACAAATTCACTGTCCTTTACCTTCATACAGGTGAACGTGTACATTCCAGATTTACTGTGGCCAGCACATGATTTTAGAACCATGCAACGCAAGTGGCATAAAATGCCATGTAAATCAGTTGATCTATTTCTCCGTTTCTCATTCCAACCCTAGAATAGAAATGACTAGTCAATTTTCCTTTGGACATCATTGATTCTTGCAGAAAATATTGGACTAGGTAGAAATGGATCTAATTTAGCAAAGCGCTTGTATTCTTCAGGGAGTGCTCACTGCAGTTAGCAAAGAGCACGTAGGCATTGACCATCTGCTCCATTTTTATCCTGGTCTTGCTCCAAGGAATAAACTATGGGATATAGAGCTGTTTCATTTTCCTCCGTCTCCTTAAAATAATTTTGTATGGGAAGTGAAGCAAAGAATGAGCAGCTCAGAGATTAAGAGTGGGTTTCATGTTTAAAGGGAATTGAGCAATATCCAATCTTAGTTTAACATTCCATCTACTACACAAGTAGATTTTCAAGCTCTAGTATAGGGTATGTTGGGAGCATAAGCCAGGGTGTGTTGATTTGAAGCTCTCATTGTGTTCACTGCAAAAAGCATACAATTTTAAAGGTGTTAAGTGAGTTATGTCAAGTTCTAGCATGGTTTGGGGGGGAGGGGATTAAAAAAAGAAAGCAAAATATCGCTCCTGACCGTAAGCTTTTGCTTTCTGTGGATCGAAAGGGATACCTGAGGCGCTGCTTTCTTTCCCTTCCCTTTGCTTAGATGTTCATTTTGCCTTAGCTCTTTCCTTGTGACCTTCTGCAGAGTTCAAGGAAGCTTTCCAGCTCTTTGACCGAACTGGCGATGGCAAGATCTTGTATAGCCAGTGTGGAGATGTGATGAGGGCCCTGGGCCAGAATCCCACCAATGCTGAAGTCATGAAAGTTTTGGGAAACCCCAAGAGCGATGGTGAGCGCATGTTGTACTATATCAGTTGGAGTGAGAAATGGAAGAAAGTGCTGCCATTCTTGCCTTAAAGACTGCCTTTTATCTAGAACAGGGGTCTCCAACCTTGGCTCCTGGAAGCCTGGCGGACTTCAACTCCCAGAATTCCACAGCCAGCTTTGCTGGCTGTGGAACTCTGGGAGTTGAAGTCCGCCAGGCTTCCAGGAGCCAAGGTTGGAGACCCCTGATCTAGAAGATGGTGTAGATCAGTGGTAGACAACCTGGTCCCTACCGCCCACTAGAGGACGTTCCAGCTTTCATGGTGGGCGGTAGGGGTTTTGCCCCCTACTTTATAAATCACCATTACTGTGGAACCAGTGGGTTGTTAGAGAAAATTTTACTACTAACAGATATAAAAGGGGGCGGTAGGTATAAAAAGGTTGACTACCCCTGGAGTCGATCTTAGAGCCAGGTTGGAGGTGCCAACTTGATACAGTCTAGTTTGGATCTTAAAATACGTTTCTAAGCATTGTTTTTGAAAGTGTATTAATAGAAGTTTACCATGACTTGGCCCAGATGTTCAGAAAAACTTAGTAGTATAAAGCAGGGGAAGGAATCCTTTTTGGGGTGCAGGGGTAAGGCACCTCAAGTTTTGGAAACCTTACTATCATCATAGGATTGGATGCAGATATTATGGCCCACTGGCCTTATTTTTTGCCATTCTTCCTGCTTTAGTGTGCTCTCTACTGCCTTTGCCCTACCTTGACCATCTCCCAAAGTTGGTCATCTGAAAGCTTCCAAATATAGCCACAGTTGCAGCCATCCAGCATTATTATCTTTAGGAACACCTGTGACGAACAAGAAGCTTTCTTGAAATCAGACTGATTGCAATGCAGCCTAAGGTGGTCCTGTGTTTGATTTCAGGCATAAAACTGCCATTGTGAACAATTTTTGATCCAAGGAAGATAAATTCTCAAACTAATTAAATTTCCTTGTTGATTTTAAACAGCTGTTATCATTACCTTCGTTTCTCTGGTGTTAAAAACCTCAATCTTACTTTTTAGAGGGTGTTATTAACTCTGTTGTTTTGGGGTCTATTGCTATAGCAATATGAGCAAAATCTCCAGCCTAGTTTAAACTATTATTTTTCATGCAGGGTTTAAATTAAATTGAGGAAGAAAGACATCCAGATCCTACTTAAAAATGGTGTAATATTGAGATTTGAAGGTGTAATTTGGATTCCATCATAAAGGAGAGATGCATCTTATTCACAGTCTCTCTAACATGTCTCCCCATTTCTGTCCCCTGCCCTCAGAAATGAACATGAAAACGCTGAGTTTTGAACAGTTCTTGCCCATGATGCAAACCATCGCCAAGAATAAGGATCAGGGCTGCTTCGAGGATTACGTGGAAGGATTGAGGGTTTTCGACAAGGAGGGAAATGGCACAGTTATGGGAGCAGAGATCCGTCATGTTCTTGTCACCCTAGGTAAGATGACACTGTATTCCATCTAGCTCAGGGGTGGGTGTCCAACCTTGGCAACTTTAAGACTTGTGGACTTCAACTCCCAGAATTCCTCAGCCAGTCTTAAAGTTGCCAAGGTTGGACACCCCTGAGCTAGCTGTTCTTGCTGGGAATTCTGAGGGAAGTCAGTTCAACACACATCTTGAGGCGATGGAGAAAAGGAACTTGAAGATATCGAGGGTGTTGGTTGTTGTTCTTTACTGAGTTTAAAATTACTGCTTCCGCTGTGCATTTGCTAAATGACCAGATCTATATCAAACCATTTCTAAACCCATCTTTTTTTTTTTTTTTTTTTTTCTGCAGGGGAGAAGATGACAGAAGAAGAGGTAGAGATGCTTGTGGCTGGCCATGAAGACAGTAATGGCTGCATCAACTATGAAGGTGAGGCCCAGGAATCTTAACATGCTTTTGGCCTTGAAATTGCCTTTCTTGATTCAGAGGACCTGATATCTCTTTATTCTGGGGAGCTGGACGGAAAACTCTGGGATTGGGAATGCTTTGCAAGGTTTTCAGTAGCGTGTGTATTTTCTCACATAGTGTAAAAAATACTCTTTTTCTTTCCTATTGATGTAGAAGGAAGTTCAGGTAAAGTCAAGGGAGAAGGTGGGCAATCTGGTATTTTTGAATGCCTCTTCCCCCATTTCTTGCTTTTTGGTTGGAGCTAGTGGGAATTGGTCCAAAAGATGTAGAGGGCAGTTGGTTGTCTCTTCCTTCTATGGTAAATCACTATATTTAACAATATGGAGAAGTTGGTGGTCTTTGGTCACCGAGTGAAGGAGCTGCCAATCATGCCGACGCTGCTAACTGTCTCATTGTTAAAACAACAACAACACCTGTCTAGATGTGGGGACCAACACCCATTCTGTTGAATATAAGCCACAGTGGTTAAGAGTGCAGTACTGCAGGCTAATTGCTGCTGCCTGCAATTTGGCAGATTGAATCTCACGAGGCTCAAGGTTGATTCAGCCTTCCATCCTTCCGAGGTGGGTAAAATGAGGAGCCAGATTGTTGGGGGCAGTGTGCTGACTCTATAAACAGCTTAGAGAGGGCTGTAAAGCGGTATAAAAGTCGTAAGTGCTATTGCTATTCTGGATGAGGAATTCTGGGAGATGAAGTCCACATGTCTTAGAGGTGCCAAGGTTCAGAAGCAGTAGTCTCAAACAATATATATTTACATATCATATTAGCAAGGGGCCAGTGCTATGCCAGCCTTCCATTGCTTTGTGTTGTGGGAGTTTACATATCCTGTGTGGAACTCAAGTGATCTGGGACTGTTAGCTTGTTAAGAAGGGGCAACTTGGGGGAAGTAGGTGATGTGCGAGTCAAGCTAGTTTGCCTATGGTACAAATAACTCCCTTGCCTGAAAAACTCCCTGTAACCTTGTGCTGTGTCTGCTGCATTTGACTGTGAACATAAGTACAGCAGAGATTGCAGTGGCCCCTTGTGTTGTGTGTTGTGTTCCATGTGTCTGTTTTTATTAATTTGCTTGATCAATTTTGATGTTTTTCCTTTCTACAGCATTTGTGAGACACATCTTATCAGGGTGAATTCAAATGGGGTACGCTCCTCCAAACCTATTCTATTTTTTTTTAACAGCCTCCCCTTTTTTTTTGTTGCCCAAAAAAAAAAAAGGAAGATGTTTGCGCTCTACTTTTTTTTCCCCCCTTCCCAATTTCTCTTGTTCAGCATCTTCCTCCATTTCTCCCCAACTTCTAGCATGTCTCTGCATGTAGCTGACTATGTGTAATCTAAGCAAAGGTGGCTAGGAAAATGAGGCAGCTCTGACTGGGTTAAAGCAAGACTGTGCCTGTGTAACCTCAGACTGTCCGTGGCAGCTTTAAGGGGAAACATTTGTTTAATCTTTGGAAGGGTAAAAGGGCTCAAGGCCTGGATCTGGGGGTAATCAATATGCCTTGAGCTGCCATTGTAGATGATAAAGGATCCTGTACCATCCTCTTCCACGTCTAATACTTATGAGCTGGGTTTCCTCTGTGTGATGGCTCCCAGGATGCCCTCAGCCAATAGGTTTCCAGTTAACCAAAGTTGGCTTGGCTCCTAAGGAACTTATCTCCCAAACTGCATTTCATTGTAATTGAAAGTCATATCAAACAGAGGTTGGGGGAAAAGCCAGCTGTTTGTGTGGGCTGTGCCTATGTTGTTGGAGTGTGCCCCTGCATCATGCCCTTCAAAGGCCAAATGATACCTGGGGAAAAATGGCATGCCCCTTCTCTGTGTAATTGATGCCACTGTTGATTCAGCATACTGTTAAAAAGGTTCTTCTTGTGTTCTTTTGAATTTGATCCTCCTATAAATTTAAACTCAGGAGGTTCGGCCTTGTCCTCCGAGTCAGCAGAATAAGACTTAGTTCTCCTATGCAGTGGCCTTACACAATCTGAAAAAACACGGTCTTGTTTCCCCTTCCTTCCCTTTGCATCACCACTTCCTTCTGGTTTTCTGCAGACTAACCATAATCATGGCTTTAAATCACCTGCCACAATCTTGGTACCTCCCAGGTATGTTAGCGTTCAACTCCCAACATTTCTCAATGTTGGCCTGAAAAATCTGGACTGTGAAAAACAACACACTGAAAGGGCCCCAAATTGGGGTAGCCGCCTTCCCTTTTTCCCCTCTTTTCCATCTTGCCAAAGAGTGAATTTAGCAAGCAAAGCTTGGCTTTTCTGTAATTCTTTGGCTCAGGGCCTGGGAAAGTATGTGTGTGTGCACATGCCACACAATTAAGACCCAGAGCTCATCTCAAGGGAATCTTTGCTGGGTTAGGGTCTTGGCAGTATTTCAGTCTGCTTCTGATTTCAAATCGGGCACATGGACAGATACCACCGAGTTTTCCCACATACGAAAATCCCTGCCAGTTTTTCTCAATCGGCATCAGAAACTCCAAAATGCTAACCTTCATAGCTTTAGTTTTTGTTTTCCTGACAGTCAGACTATACCTCTCCCAAATCTTACGCTCTCCTTGAATAACTTTCGCTCTGACCTAACTGTAATGTCAAACTATGAAGACAAAACATTGATGTATGAAGCACCCCGAAGTTAAGTGGAATGCATTGTGTGAGCCAAGGCGATCATGCTGGCAGAGCACCCTGCACTCTCATTGGCGTGAGAGCCAGACTATATCTTCCATGACTCTAAGTCGGTACTCCCCAACTTTCTGGCTTTGTGGACAAGTAGAACTGTGCTCCCCTACCACTTCCGTGGCCTGGGTCCAAACGGACTGCGGCCCAGTGCTGCTCTAAGGGATGGATCTATATAAACCAGGAGTGCATTGGAGGTGGAGGGGCGGAAATGAGTTCTTTATTGGGGAATTCACTGTATAACTCGCGAAACATTCAGATTTATCTGATAATGTAGATCAGGGGCGTCAAGCTTACGGCACCACATGATATACCGGGACTTTTTTCCTCCTTCACTAAACCGGGGTGTGGGCATGGCCAGTGAGTGACACATCAGGCCCGTGGGCCGGGAGTTTGACAGCCCTGATGTAGATATTTCTCCTCATGAGGCAGATGAGACTGGATGTTCCACGGGCTGTAAAAAGGAATAAGAATGAAGGTTGGGTTTTTGGCACAGGGGGTATGTATAAATGAGTATGTATAAATGGGAGGGACTCTGCATCTTTCCTCCTAGGAAACAAAGCATTTACGTGTATGTGTGGACATGCAGACATGCTCATACTGATTTAAAATTGCCCTGAACTTGGATTGGCCGTGAGACTCAAAATAGCTATGACGCTTCCTTCCGTTAATTCAGAAGCAGGGAGAAAGTAGGAATCAGCCCACGATTGGCTGTTTGATTACAGTATATAGTAAAATTGGATTGGCAGCCCTCCAGCTCTTTCAGCCTTCATCCGGCCACCTCAGCTGAAGGTCGAGTGAACAGTCTTTCTTTATAGCCCTGTGCTGTAGCTGCCGCCTGCCTGCCTTTATTTTTTCCCTCCCCTCACCCGCTTTCTTCCTAGGTAGGCTCAGCCAGAAAGCTGAGTCCTCCTCTGCTGTAGCTGAGTGCCTCTCCAACTACTCTTCCTCTCTGCCAGAAGCAGATGACTTTCCTAGGATGAGCTCCAGAACTCTTAATGCCTGGCCTGTAGTGATAGAAGCAGCTGTAATCTCATCTCTTCTCTGCCCATGTTGCCTTCTTTCTTTGTTGCTTTAGTTTCAGATCTGGGGGGGTGGGGTGGGCGGGTGGATTGGTGGTGGTGGTAGTAGTTCTGTGGTTGAATGGATGGGAATGGGGGTTGGAAAACCTGCATAGGTTGTAGGCAGAGCCCCTAGCACAGGCAGTCCTCGACTTAACAATAGTTTGTTCAGTGATTGTTCGAAGTTACAACACAACTGGGAAAAAGGGAACTTCAAGACCCTTGCAGCATCCCCACGGTCACAAGTTTTACATTCAGATGCTTGAAGGCTGGTTCATATTTAGGATGGTTGCAGTGTCCCGCTGGGGTCATGCAATCACCTTTTGGCAACCTTTCTGAAAAGCAAAGTCAAATTGGGGAGCTGGGTTTACTTCAAAACCGTGCTAGTAATTAAACAGCTTCCGTGATTCACTTCACAACATGAACTTGGGCCTCCAGTTGTGGTCCATAAGTTGAGGACTACCTGTATCTCAGTGCAGGGAAGGTGATAGGTTGCCCTCCTAATCTGAGTTACTGGCAGGATACAGATTTCAAACTGGACTCTTGGGGAGAAAAAAAAAACATGTCTTTTTGTCGGTGAGTCTTTTGGGAGGATCAAAAGGCAACCTCTTTTCAAAGAAGCTTAACATCATTAGAATATTGTCACCTCTCCTACAAGCCCATTTTGCCCTCCCCCGGTGGGATTAATTTGGCCCCATTGTTGACTAACCAGTGGAGTCTCACACTTGTCTGTTTTCTTCTCTCTTTCTCCAGAGTTGGTGCGGATGGTCCTCAGCGGCTGAAGGTGACCTCCAGCTTCTTCTCTGAAACCTTTCCTCCAGTTTATCCATCACATGATTGTGCCTTTTTATCCTTATGTATAAAACTGCTTTTTGGTTCCCTCCTCTCCAGCCTCTCGGTTTAGTTCTTGGACAGTAACGGGAGAAAAGAGTGACCCATAAGAAGGGGCACTCCAGAGTAACAGCAGACCCCAGGCTGCCTGGCTTGTATTGCGTCACTTGAGTACTTGAGAAGTGTGTGGCTGATTCTCCCTCCCAGTTGCTTTAATAAACTGTTCTGGAACTACCATGTGTCAGTTTTGTCCTTTTGGGTGGGTGGGAAAGCATCAAAGTTAACGGGGGTTCATTTGGTTGGAAAGAGGAGTACAGATAAGTCCTCGACTTAACAACAGTTCATTTAGTGACTGTTCAAAATTACAATGCTGCTGAAACAAAGTGACTTATGACTGTTTTTCGCACTTATTATTGCAGCATCTTTATTTATGGTCATGTGAATAAAATTCAGGCGCCTGGCAACTAACTCATGACGAGTGCAGTTTGCCATGGGCGATATGATCTCCTTTTGCGACTTTCTGAGAATCAAAGTCAATGGGCAAGCCAGGTTCAGTCAACAACCAGGTTACTAACTTAACAAGTGCAGTCATTCACTTAACTATGGCAAGAAAGGTTGCAAAATGGGGCAAAACTCACTTCACAAACATGTCACTTAGCAACAGAAATGGGTTCGCGTGTGGTTGTCAGTTGAGGACTACCTGTGTTCTTGCATCTGCAGTGAATCATTCATTTGAAATAATCTTGCCAAGAGTAGAAACAAGCAATAAAAGGAACATGCAAGTAACAAAAGCTCTAGACCTAGTTCCTGGATCATCTTGCCCATCATTCATTATTCAGTTCGCAAACAGCCCATGAAACTGACTTGAAATTTTGCCTCCCTTATGAGGATTCGTAAACAGTTCAGCTTTTGGTTGACTTTGAAATGTTTTAATCATTGCTAGTTGCGAAGACATGTCCGACCCATCGTGACCCCATGGACAATGTTCCTCCAGGCCTTCCTGTCCTCTACCGTCTTCTGGAGTCCATTTAAGTTCACGCCTACTGCTTCAGTGAGTCCATCCAGCCACCTCATTCTCTGTCATCCCCTTCTATTACCCTCAATCTTTCCCAGCATTAGGCTTTTCTCCAGTGTGTCCTTCCTTCTCATTAGGTGGTCAAAGTATTTGAGTTTCATCTTCAGGATCTGGCCTTCTAAAAAGCAGGGTTGATCTCTAGGACTGACCAGTTTGATTAGTTTATTTAATAAAACAGGACAAATAGGAAAAAAATAATGAAATGCAATGGAACAATAACTACGCTGAACATATTCAGTGCTGTGGTCATTAAAAATGGGCCCCTGTTTTATTTAAAAAAGTCTTCTTAGAAGCACATGTAGATGTCGAGATATTATTCCAGCACAGCCTTGTGCTAATTCCTTCTGCTTTCTGGTTTTCATTTGCACAAGCTGCTTTAACATAGGAATTACGTTAGCATAAGGAAAATCTGGCATGTAATCAATGCCCCTTTCAGGCACTGAACTCGGTTGTGTAAGCGAGATGGCTTTGTCTTTCTTAAAAGGAAAAGAAGATATTTGTGGCTGAATGAGACAGCTAGTAGCACCTCTTAACTGCAAAGGTTACAGGACCAAATAAAGGCAAGAGCGCTGGAGCATGTTGAGCAGGAAGCTGAGGAAGGAGTTCAATGAGAAAGGAGACTGTAGCAGCTTCGTCTACCCATTCGTCATCACCACTACCTCTTAGGAAAGGTTGCCAATTCAATTCTGCAATGCCTTCCTTAGAGCAAAGCAGAAACAACTTATTTTCAACATGGATTCTCGCTCTGAGTCAGCAGGGAGATCCAACTAGCACCACAGAAGCAAGCCTATGTTAAGTGGGAGACTGAGACATCACCTACCTCACCAGTAAGAAGCTGCCTAGAAGATTCATTTTTTAAAAAATTGCCTGCACTTTGATCCTCATCCTGCAACCCTCCACAGAATATTGACATAGCTAGACTATTTGGCTACATGTTCTATTTCTACCTGGCCAGTGTCAAAAGAAAAGGGGGGAGCGGGGGAATTTACTCCTGTCAGCTCAGTTACGAAAAAAGTATTTGGCCTTCAGTACAATTTGCCTATGTGTATATGCTGCACTTCCATTAACACTCTTTACAGTGAGAATCATTAAGGTGGTTGGTTACGTGTGGATATTCAAACAGCTGCTTAATGGCAAGTGTTCAAAAGGACATTAAAGCCTATCTGTGTTGAGGTCAGTTTTATGTAATTGGCGCAGTAGCTCATCCATATTAAGATGGATACAGACCATAATTTTCAGAATCCTAATTTGAGGCAACAAATCATCTTGAGTAACAAAATCTATTCAGGTATAGAACAGGAGTGCCCACTAGGGCATCTGGAATCTGCAGAAAACTGCAAAAAAAAAAATTGCTTTCTATTCACACAACCTTGTCTTCCAGGTTTATCTTCCCATATTCCCATCACCCATTCAACTTTCCCTTTCTAAATGAGTAATGTAAAATAAAATTTGTTCATTTATCTGTTATTAATAAAGTGTAACTATATGCATCCCAAACTGCTTCAAGATTTGTCATAATCGTAGGTAAGTTAAATAATAAAAAGGAATCTTTGAAGGCTCAAATCACATTGTCTAACTCTAACAAAAGAAAGCAGTTTTCACTGGGCTCACTCCTACTTCTAAAGCCTCCATTAATCATGTTGTCAGATAAACAGGTTCACCATAAGATTTGTTTGCAATCCTAAAAATCTAGCTGTGGCAAAGACAAATATTTTTCAGTAGATTAGAAAAGTATATCCTAAGGGTAAAAAAGTTTGAACCAAGTGGAACCAATGGCCCAGATAAATAGTTGGCCTCATTCAACATATTCAAGCAAAGACTGGACGCTTATCTCCTGGGAATACTTTAATTTCAATTTCTGCATTAGACAAGGAATTTACCTCAAATGCCCCTTTTAACTCATCAGATTCATCACAGGTTTCTTATTGAAACCTTATCCAAGTAATAGATAACCCTGTCAGCATATTGACATTAGTAATGTAGGAATATTTTCCCAAGGTTCAATTAAAGTTTGTATTCTCTGGGAAAAATAAGACAATCTCACCTTTGACAGTTGAGATGGGAGGCATATAAATTTGATAAGTAAATAAATAGCAAATTAAATATCCTTCTTAGTGCTAAGAAAAGGTACATTTTAAAGTATTTGAATTCTCCCTAAAATAATAGTCACCCAGTGGTTTTCTCAAGCAACAGTAACTACATTGGTAACCTACCATTACTCATTTTAGAGGAAATGTTATAAAAAAAAGTGATTCCCCATAAGTAGGAAAGATGGCTTTCACTTAAATTTCCCATCCTTGTCAACTGTATAACACAACTGATGAACTAGAAATATATCCCAAATCTGTTTATATAAAAATGCATTTGTCCATGCTTGTTTTTCCAAGCCTAAAATTCCAGCCTATCAAAATAAGGTGTTAATATTTACTGCATAGAACAGAGACCTTGGAGGTTTTCTAGTCCAGGGGTCTCCAACCTTGGCAACTTTAAGCCTGGCAGACTTCAACTCCCAGAATTCTCCAGCCATTCCAATTCCAAGTTGCCAGGGTTGGAGACTCCTGTTCTAGTCCAACGGCCCAAGGCAGGAGTCTTTATATCATCCCGGGAAAATAATTGTCCAATCTTTTCTTGAAAACCTCTAGTGATGAAGAACCCACAACTCTGGGATGCAAGTTATTCTTCTGAAAAACCATTCTACTGTAAAGAAATTCCTCATTCCCATGTTGAATCTCTCTGAGGAACTTTCACCCATTTATTTCTTGTGCTGCCTTCATGTAATATGGACAATAAATCAATGTTCTCTTCCCTGTGACAGCCCTTCCAAGTATTGGCCTTCTCTTTGTTAAACATATCTAGAACCCTAGCTGTTTATCCAATGATTTAACCTCCAGACCCGTTATCATCTTTCTTGCTCTTCTCTGAACCCTTTCTAGGGCCTCAGCAACTCCTTAAAACATGATCCACAATTACCCATGTGAACCTCCCATCTCATACAAATGCAACTAAAATACTTTCATTCTTGTAAATGTTTGTCAAGACTGATCACACTGAAAACTGGAATTCGAGGGGGAAAGGGGGAAATGGCCAAATGAATATAATAAAAATGTAGCACACCAACTACATTTCCCTAGCTCCAAAATATGACAGACTTGTACTCTGTATTTGTTCACTTTCTTCCTTTGCTGACTTTTATTTTAAAATCTGCTTTTAATCTTCTTTTTCTTTCAGCGTTCACCACTGTTTTTGTTACCTCAGACCGGTAGTATACTCTTAATTTTACTCCAGATTAATTTGGATATTAAGTGGTGAAGTCAAGATAAAGACTCTTCTTTAGAGAACATTCTTGGCAAATGTTCAAGTACTCTAGTTTTTAAAACAGCTGTTTCTAAATTTGATTCCCTTGTTGTGAAATCTTCCAATATGAAAACCAGTCTAATTTTCAATGAAAATTCGTGTGGTACATTCTAAAGCAAAAGGTGTTCTGTCACTGTACAAGCAGCAAAATTGTTCCAGTTTTGTTAGCCGAAGCCAAAAGAAAATAAAGGGGATGCAGCAAAGTTAGAGATTGCACATGAATATTCTCATATGATAGGAAAACACTTGTCCAGCTGGTCCTGATAATCCAAGAACAGACAGTCCTTGTTTAGCACGCACACACACCCAATCTATTGTGGCAAAACAGTTGCTAAATGAACGATAGGACAGAAAGAGAGCACAAGGCTACAAATATTGGTAGTTGCTGCCCTTGCATTTAGATACAGTTCTCTCATACAGCAATGCCAGTGTTACTTGGTTTGGTATGTGTTGTGTATGTGAGGTACAGAAATTTGATTGTAAGTATGCACTTTAGTCAAAAAATGATTTTACTGTTTATTATGTTTGTGAACGGTGGCTAACTGAGGCAATTATTTAATGAAGACTAGCTCAAAGGTGGTATTCAGCAGGTTCTGACCACTTCTGGAGGACCGGTAGCAGAAATTTTGAGTAGTTTGGAGAACCGACAAATACCACCTCTGACTGGAGATTTTATAGTATCCTTCCCCTGCCATACTCACCAAGCCACACCCACAGAACCGATAGTAAAAAAATTTGAATTCCACCACTGGACTATCTGTATTTACACATTCTGAGTAACTTCTTCGCATAAGAGACTGAACAGAAGCCAACGAATCCTAATCCCTGGGGATGTCATGTGGCCTCATGGATTTTGCTTCAGAAGCAGGCTATGAAGAACCCTAGAGAAGCATGTGCTAAACTCACGTCTCCAAGTCGGCTGGGTTCTGCTGGAATGCTAAACTGCAGTTCATTTTTTTCAAGCTACAATGGTTGACTTCATATGCCGCACTAAGCTGTAAGCAAACCTATCTTAATATGACATGTGGCCCTGCAGAATGCCACTCTATCTCCCAACTCAAAAGAGATTTCATATTTCCTGCTAAGAGATGGAAGGTATTTATTATATTTTTCTTTATTGTTTATTTTTTTAAAAAGAGCGAGACACATACAAGGAGTTACACTCCCCTTTCAACAGGTTTAAAATCAAAGCCTTCTATAAATAGTAGTGGCTGTCTGTTCTGGAGATAAGATTCTTTCCCCCACCCCACTCCCACCAATTAGAAACTCCTTAAATAAAAAGTCTTGGTATGACTAGATACAAAAAAAAAAAATGGAAATGGGAGACGGAGCTGAGACACACAGGGGAATGGAAATCAGTGGAGCCGAATTGTCTTCCTCCTTGGATCATTGTTCTGAAAACCATTTAAAAACCCACCCAAACAGAATCCATGTTTAACACGATTTGGGGTTTCCTGTCCTTCTGGAAAGGTGAGGGGCTTATCCAAGAGGCATCCACAAGAATAGCTCATAGCTTCTCATTGTGAGGGTGGGACTGGCGTAGCTGTGCTGGGGCTGGGAGTGATAGAATCCGGTGGCAGTGAAGGTCCTTGATCTGGGGCAAAAGGAAAAATATAGGATAAATTACAGGCGGCTTTACAAAGACATGGAGCAGAAAAAGTACCGTAAATACAATTTGTCCCTTGCTGTCAAAATTGGTCTTTGTGCATCAAACATAGGCTTTTAATTGCCGGAAAGACTGAACAGCAATAGCAACCAACCACCTTATTCCTTGTACTATCCAGCAGCTGTTTTTAAGTTGCTCTAATTTAACTTGCAGGGCTGGGCACTCTACCGGTAGCATGCAGCCATGCCAGTATCCTAACCACATTATCTGCACCTGGAGAGATTGGAAAGAATTAGGTTTATGGATGCTTAAGGCCTGACTCCCCCCCCCCCCAAAAAAAAACCCTCTTAAAACCAATATGATTGGGTTATTTTTTCCCTTTTTAGGTAGTTTATGAGACTCATTGCTTTTTCCATTCCTTAACCAAGTAGCCGAACCTCCTTTAAAAAAAAAAAAAACTAGCCCAATTTTTTTTTAGTTCTATCAAGTCAGCTGATTTACCCAACTCTACCCTTAGTGGGCCCCCAGATACAAAAAGGTTGCTCAGCCTTTCTCTCAGATGTGAACTCTTTTAAAAATTCTTTTTTTTTTTTTCAGGTCAAACCCAAATTAGTTCTAGTAC
Source organism: Hydrophis major (assembly GCA_033807585.1). Lineage (NCBI taxonomy): Eukaryota > Metazoa > Chordata > Lepidosauria > Squamata > Elapidae > Hydrophis > Hydrophis major. Next base: position 208,470,278 of record CM066329.1, on the reverse strand, counting down.
ACATTTATGTAGTAAGAATCCCTTTATATCAGATATTCTCCCAGAGTGGACATCATCTCTATTTGGGGGTGAGGAATGGGAAAGGAATACCCATACACCATACAATTACAATATGCAACCATTCCCTTTGCTATAAGAATCTAGGTTGGGACTCTTCCACAATGAAGGCACCTCAAGGCCACCAACTCATCATAGCACTTTAGAGTATTCAATGTCAAATTATGGCCACAATCAATTTAATCAGAGTTTCCTAATAAATTGCAATGGATGTCCCAAGTCACGCAATATTGTTTGCAAAACGCCACGACTGGATTCACCTCACTTACTAAGCCCCAGTCAAAAGATCCCATTATGACCCAAGCACAGAGTATAACCTCTCTCCCTCTCCCATCCCATCAATATCTCTGGGTCTGTTCTCACCTGATCCAAGACCAGCATTTGGAAGAAGGTTGCCCTGCATTGCTGCCACAATAGCTGGGCTCTGGGCAGCCGCAGAACCATGAGGCAGAGGGGTGGCAGAAGGATGCAGGGCGCTAGAGACGTTGATGATGGGCGGATTAGCCATGCTGCACGCAAGGTTACCATGCACTGGATGGATGGGCGTGTTAGCAGGGAAGTTAATGCCGATGGAGTCTGTTACGTTACTAGCCATGCTAAATGGGATGGAGGCAGGCATTCCAAAAGGCAGAGCTGAGGGGATATTACCAGCCATGGCGGGGTGAACGCTTGCTGGGACCGTCCCCGGGAGAATCTGGGATGATTGTTGTTGGCTGGGGTACGGAGGCTGGGCTTCAGAAGAGACAAAGAGAAAGAATGTATTGAGTCTGCTAACTAAATGCAAGCAAGAAAAGATTTGACATAACAGATTATCATCCATCTGGGATTTCAATACTGCACTGCTTTGGGGACCTAAGAAGACAATCAGATATCTTAGACGCACAGACTAATAAACCCCAAGTACATCCTAATTTGGGAACTCTACCAGATGCTTCAGGGTCAAATGTATGATCCTCAAGAAACTGGATACCTGATGGACAGGAAAGCATCCTAACCTTCACCGAGATTATTCTCCTCAGAATAGGAGTACTGTTATTTAGAAAAAAGAAATAAAACTCACTGGTTTTACAAAGAGCCACGCAATATAAATGGTTACTTTCTAATTTTAAAGATACTCTTTAATGTGCAACTCGGGCCCAATTTGTATATTATCGAAGAAATGAAAATCTGATCTGGTCAAATGTTGCTTCACATTAGTATCTTACAAATAATTGTTTTGTTCAAAATAGTTATTCGCCTTTATCTTGGGAACAGGCAAATTGGAGGTGACTCCAAAAAGCCATTTCAATGAGCTATGAATTAATCCTTCATCATTCATATGAATTTCAAGATGGCTAATGTGGTGGTCAGGATCCCCACCTAACCCAAACTAGTGTCTGTATTGTTAGTAGAAACCTAGACAGAAAACCACAATTTGTTTTGTAGTACCTTTCAAGTTGATCCCAAGTTCTGGAACCTGTTCTAATAAATATATCTTAGCGATTAATTCAAAATTACAATGTCATATTCCACTTGCTATCCTCTTTTCCTATAAACATTTGAAGCTGCTTTCATCCGTCTACTCCATTAAATTAATGTATCCACCCCAGAACAATCCCTTTGGACTGGAGAACTTCTCCAAGGCTTAGCAAATGGGTCTTAGTTTCCAATCTGGAAAACAGAGGAATGAATCTGGAACTGCAAGTACACAATACTGAGGGTTTAATTGCTGTGCTAGAGCCTCTGGGACCACTGTACTTTGCCCACAGAGAGTGGAGCCCTTTTGCTTACCATGGGAAACTGCAGAAGGCTGTCCCGCCTGACTTGGAGCAGTCTGAGAAGTGCCAGTTGCTGGCTGCTGTGGCTGAACTGACACAGACTGCCCCATCTGTTCAGCTTGGGCCATACTGCTTGGCGGTCCTACTGTGCTGGCAGCTGGAACGGGTGTTTGGGAGATGGGCATGGAGTGAGCTGTAGGTGCCAGAGGAGCTCCTGAAGAAGGAAGGGGCTGTGATCCCACAGACAGCGCTGGTGGTGGCGGTGGCTGCTGTTGCTGCTGCTGCTGCTGGTGCATTTGCTGAAAATGCTGCTGGCGAGCACGCATTTCGGCATACTTCAACTGCTCCATATGGAAAGCCTGACGATCAGCCAGAAGCTGCTGCCTCTGGTACTCCAACTAGAAGGAAATCAGCAAAGGGTCATGCATCTGTTTTTTCCTGTCACTATCTGAAACCGTATTCTTATCCCATTAACTAACCTTAAATAATTGCAAAATTTCATCGTCGGACCCCAAACTGTCTCACTTGATGGAATGGTGAAGGCCACAATGATGAACGTATGTTTGCGTGTGTATAGATATCCATGTCTATGTGTGTGTATGGACATGTGAATACCTAAGGGACTTCTACGGGGAGGAAGAGGGGGCTGAGGTGGGCTCTGACTAATTCTCTCTCTGTGTTTTGTCTCGCAGGAAGTCCTCTTCAACTGAGGGGAGCAGCCTGTCAACCCTGAAGCTGACCTGACCAGAGCCATATTGGAGCTTCAGTGTTGCCACACTGGAGCTGAGCTTATACAGCAGTCACTGAAGATTGAAAGTGCTACAGTTAATTGCCGAATAGAATCATATCTTTTTTTGTTTAAAAGTGATATCATGGTCAGTCCAACCATTTAAAAATAGATCCAGAAAATCAGATTTCAGATTCAATGCAACACTGAGTAGTGTTAATAACTCTCCTGATAAGAGTCTAAATATATCCCATTGATGTTTCTGAACTTCTTAACAACTTTCAATACCATGCTATCCTGTCTGAAATACATGGAGATGCAGAGCTGATAAAATACACCATAGGAAACCTAAAAAAACAGGTCCCAGATAGTGATACTGGAGAAAGCTTGTACTATAAAATCCCTCAGTGATCTACTTTGTCCTTCATATTATTTAATGACTAAATGAAACCACTGGGAGAGATCACCAGAGTTTAATTGTCAGTGATATGCAGACACTTCGCCAGACCTAGTCAAAGGGCACTCTTGGAGAAGATGAAGTGAAGGTTTAGAAACTGAAATCAAATCTAGAAAAATGGACATTCTCCTGGTTTAGGGGGGGATAAAGCACGTCTGGACTCGAACAGGTATCCAATTCCCACCCCAAATCCCTGGATCTAGCCTCCCTCTGAAGCAGCAAATCCATAACTTTGGGGTATTCTTTCATCCAGCATTATGATATGTAGAACAATTGAGTAATGTGGACAAGACATATTCCTTGGATTTAGGTTGATTTAACAGCTGCTACTATTTCTGGACTACGCACACTTGCCAAAGCAATTACTAATGCCATCTATATGGGACTATGCTTGAAGACCTTTTGGAAGCTTTATTGGGTTGAAAAGACAGCTGGTTGAGCTTTAAGAGGGCTTAAGAGTATATAACATTTCAGATGCATTAATGTTTCTCGGTGCAATTCAAGTTTAGGGTTTGAGTTTTAGTGCCCCTCTAAATAGTTTAGGATACGTGAACCATTTGCACATCACCCGGTTGCTCTATGAGGGAGATGGGCAGTTCCTAAATATGAAATATAAGCAAACAAACAAACAAACCTGTCCGTCCCACAAAAGAGCTCAAGAAGCTTCTTCTCATCATATCCTCTCCTTTCAAAGCTAGCCCACTATCCAGTCTTTTCAATATTTGCAACATACCCAGTTGGCTATTTTCAAGATCCAATAAAATGGATCGCTCCAGGTAAGAACCAGAACTGTCAGCAAAAATAAATGGTCACTACACTACCAACTAGTTATTCCAGCTTCAAGTAGGAAATTAACAGCAACAGCTGTAATATAGTAGTATTACTATATGAGCCACAGTGGTGCAGTGGTTAGAGTGCAGTACTGCAGGCTACTCCTGCCGACTGCCAACTGCCTGGAATTTGGCAGTTCAAATCCCACCAGGCTCAAGGTTGATTTAGCCTTCCATCCTTCTGAGGTGGGTAAAATGAGGATCCAGATTGTTGCAGGCAATATGCTGACTCTGTAAAATGGCTTAAAGAGGGCTCTAAAGCACTGTGAAGTGGTATAGAAGTCTAAGTGCTATTGCAATTAATATAATACATTAACATAGTAATAGTAGTACTATAAGAAGTAGTAACAGTAGTAATTTTTTTACCCATGAACATATATGCACAGAAGCAATGTTCAATCGGAAGAAGCAAAACAAACAGTAAGCAGATGCAGCTGTACTCACTGCCTCGCGCTCCCGATCCATGATGGTCTCCAGCTCTTCAAAGTGCCTCAATTTGATCTCAAGCTTCTTCATCTGGGTTTCCACCAGCAAAGCAACGAGCGACTTGATTTTACGTTCCTCTACTGCTGCCAAATGCTGCCAAAATAAAGAGGGCATCTTTGAGCTCTGACAGCATCATATGCCACAGAATCCCCCCCCCCCAATAAGCCAGAGAAAAAAGTCTAGTACATGCAATTAAGATTCACAGAATATCCAGCCACTGTTTTATTAATCAGCCAGCAATTATTGGAAATACTATTTATTTACACAGACCTGTATGCTACACCATCCATTCTGGAGTTCAACATACTAATAAAAATATTAGGAAGTAGAATACTGAGTATTTCAAGTCTTTGCAATAATGGGGAATATCTGTAGCTCAGGTGTAAGATGAGGGTGAAGGTTTGTTCTCCCAGCTTGTGGGGTGGTTTCCAAACATTTCATCCCCAGGCTAGGTAACATCTTCAGCAGAGTTTAGGGGATCTCAGTGTCAGTGTTCTGCTTATAAGGGCTTCAGGTGTGGGTGTGTCAAGTGAGAGTCTTGTAACAGGTCTTGTGATGGGTCAGCTGTGAGTCATCAGTGTTTCAAGTATGTTATTTTGATGTAGCCAGTGAAAACCTGAGGCTGGGAGGGGCAAGTTTGTTTTTTTTTAATTGGCTTAGATCTCCAATTGCTATAAGGTGCTCTGGCCTGGCCTACCCAGAGAGCAGAACCCAGCCTTCCCCAGTAACTCACCTTCGCCTTTACTGCTGCGGCAGCCAAAGCAGCAGCTGCTGCAGTAGAGAGGTTACCTTCACCGATGTCCCTCTCCACCTTGGTCTTCCGCTCACCCTCGGCTTCTGCAAGGTCCTTGGGTCCCTCTTCCTGGCCATCCTTTGGCTCTTTTTCCTTTTCTCCATCAGCTGTGCAGGAGAGAAACGTTTTATGGGAAAGGACAATGATCCAATGGGCAAGGGAGATGATCTTCCAGGGCCTAGAGGTCAGCCTTGCATATCTGGACACAGTGACACGGCAACAGAGAGGAAGGTGGCAGATGCTTGCAAATTAAAAAGGTGCAAGAAGCAAAACATTGCCCTGCTAGCCTATTCTCTATCCTTGGATGCTCCACAATCATCAACGCCACCGTTTACACGATCTTGAAATTTATTGACAAGAGCTCTTATGTGTTCCAAATTTAGGTTTCTATGACCAGCTCTATTGCAATGAAAAGAAATTATTTCTGGATGAGTCTTCATTACTCCGGGCCACTTCCTGCCAACTCAACTTGGACTCCTATGAAGCTAGAGCCTTTTCATTTCCTGGAAAATGACACTTACCCAAAGTGTCCCCATCACTCTTCTCCATTTCTTTTTCACCGTCAGCCTCCTTGCTTTTATCGTCCTCTTTCCTAGGCACCTCTCCAAGTTTCTCCTTAGCTTCTTCCTCGAGAACTCCTTCCCTTTGTTCCTGCATTAACAGAAAGGCTCAATTCAGAAAATTACCACTTCCACTAAAAGATTCTTACTCCTTTCTAGAACAGGCCTGCTGCCACAGTAAGGGGGTTATTTGCCTCATACAATGGAATTAGAAATGTCTGTAAAACAGAGAAGAAAATCTGTAATAATTACTTCAGTGGCTTGGAAAGCACAACTTGGGAATTTTGCAATAAAAGGTCAATCAAATGAACATTTTATAAATAAAATAAAAATTGGTCCCCAAATGACATAATAATCTGATCCACAAATGGCCCTCCCAAGAGGATTCTTTTAGTTTTCCTCTTTCTTGGTATATTTTATGGCTCATAAAACTTGCTTCAGGGATTGAATTGGCCGTGTAATTCTTTTCGGTTTTTCTCATGCCTTCTTGTACCTTCAACTCTTTCTTCTCTTCAGATGGCTGAGATTCTGACCGGTTTTCATCTGGGCAGTTCTCTTCTGAACAAAAGATGGAAAAACAGGACAACAGAAAAGAAACCACTGTTAGGATCTCTGTATATGCCTTCTACCCACACCCAACAAAAATTCAAAGTTTCAATGATGAAGGGATCAGGGAAGGTAAATTCTAAGAGCTATAAGAAAACTAGACATATTTTAACTTTCTCCCCCAAAAACAAAGAGGCTCCTTAGAATATGGCCTGACTTAGTTCTTTTAGTAATTGCTGGCCCTTAAGGCCAAGGTAGGATTACAGTTACGCTCCTTGAAGAGGAAAACATTTAAATGCTGGCTTCTGTCTGCCCTTTCCTCTGTCAAAAAACCAATGCCTGCCATGAAGGAATGCCTCAGAATCTATACTTTCACACCCTGAATTGCCTACAAAAGCCTTCTCCCTCCATTTCTGCCCTTGGTATGCTCAGTTTGACAGGGTGAGGGGTTAGATGAATGACGAGGGGAATCCCTTACCCTGTGCCAGGCGATTGAGTGTGAGCTCCAGGCCGGAAGCCAGGCCAGCTCTGTTCTCTTGCGTCTCGGCCCCCTTCTTAGTCCCCACCGCATACTGGGCGAGGTCCAACGAGGGTGCTTCACGGGTTGAAGCGCGGAAGGCGCCCCGCTCGCCCCCCTCACCTATTCTCTCCAGCTCATCGGACGTGGTCCCCGCAATTCCGCTGCTCTCCAGACCAAATGCCGGGTCTGCCTTGCCTGTCATCTTAGCAGCCTCCTCCACTTTGCGAACATGAGCTTCTACCAGGGCTGTAGGCACCTCCTCCTTCATCTTAGAGAATTCCTCTGCAAAAGACAGCTTTGAATTCATCCCAATGGCAAAATACAGCATTGCAGAATATAGGAGGGGGAAAAGAGGCTTGGAAGTATACAACAAGTAGGGGATTTTTTTTTGAACCACTCCCATTTAGTAGGATATGCCCAAGGCAGGAATTGTAGATTTGCAAGGAACTCTGGAGTAAGCAGAAATCCATGGAGACCAGGAGTTCAAATGTAGCAGTAAATCACATATTTTTAAAGTACTCAGCACACCAGGCCCTGGGTGCCAATGGGCACACCTTCTAGATCTCAGAACTTTTACACATTTAGGACTAGAGCACACACGCTATGCTCTTTCATATATTTGGCTTTGAGAACACACCTATAAAACATGTACACTGAAAACATTAGCATGTCATATTTATGAACAATTTTCAATTTAATTACATGCTGCAAAAAAGCCAAACTATAAAAAAAGAAACTTCTGAAGCATATGGTTGTACTGGATTTGAGCCACAACAGGTAAAAATAAGATAAAATATGATAAAGTAAAATGTAATAATTAAAATAACAAAATGAAACAAAACAAAATAAAATAACATTTTAAAAATGGAGTATAGTACCTTGGGTTCAGAGAAGGCTTTTAATCAAACAAGAGGCTTAAAAAACGTACTACTGGAATTCAAGGTAAGGAATGATATTACATTATAAAACAAGGAAACTCCTGATCTAATCATGATTTACACTGATGATTTAGTTGATTTAGATCAACTCAACTCTACTACACTAAAACTAAACTAAATCAACGAGTATGATTTGCACTGAAATTCCCAATATATAAATACCATAATCTGACACTTAACACCTGTTCACCCTTTTCTTCTTAATAGGTCCCAGGAAGCTGACTGAGAACACAATATCCTAAAAACCACAGTGTTCCTTCTTAAAATTCCAGCCTTCTAGTTCTAATCCTCAAGAACAAAAATTATCTAAGAGTTGACATTTATTTGATTGCACATAATCAATTTAAAAAACCACTTCAAGTCCCCTTGCATTGTCAAGTATTAGAAAATACAGGCTGGGCAGAATTTCACAGAATTCTGTTGGATAGCAACATGGCATTTTATCCTTTAGGGTGTTTTTATAGGCACCCTACAACCCCCACAATCCGGCCCCATCCCGAGTTTAATATCCTTTCCTTCTCCAAGCACAGCCTGCTTTTGGATGCCCTCATTCATTACCTAAGGCTGACTTGGCTGCTGCAGATGCCACGCGGGGATCCACTACTGAAGCCAGGAAGGCCACTGTACTCATAACAGGGTTGCCTGACTGGCTGAAGGGGATTGGTTGGTAGGCCAGGGGTCCAAGAGAGGCTTCAGAATCCTCCAAGTAAGGATCTTCAATGGGAAGACGTAGGAAGTGCAGAATGCATTCATCCTGAGTACGGCTGCCAACATGCTCGGACACTTTGTTCCAGTCATCCTTGTACATCTCCAGGGCCTAAAATGCAATTCATAGAAATGGCGACACTTGGGATACAAACAAAGAACAGGAGCAATGAGCAGGAACACCAGAGTACAGATTACAGGTGAGAAGTTATTCAGGGACCCTTCCAGAATCTGAGCGCCTGATTCCTACATTTTTTCATGTGTTGGAGATACAAAAACGTCGCCTGTGCACAATTACACAATATCCCAAATTACAGGGTGGCTATTTATTTAAGCACAAATCCTTCCTACGTTTAAACTCTTGCAGGAAAAAAGAGTCAATGAAAATGAAAATGTCCACCATCCCTCCAAACTGAACATGTTCAACGTGATGGCTGTACTTGGACCATTCGTGAGATTGTGATTAAGACAAAGAACTTCCATTACAATCTGAAATGGTGGCTTGTGTTTAATTAACTTATCTCATTATGTTCTGCATAGTGTCCTGGAACTCTAACTGAAAGTTAAGAAATGGTTAGCTTCTCTTTACAGTTGTCATAGAACCAGCTGGCAGAAATGGCTATGCCTCTCTAACTATATAACAAAGAGTGTATTTTTCAAAGTCATTTCAAATAATGGATTCTGATCCTGGTGTGGGTAATTGCAGGAATAAAGGAGACAATTGGTATTGGCCCACCTAACTTAATACTGTCTACAAAGATTACTACAGGTGTTCTTCGACTTACAACAGTTCATTTAGTTATTGTTCAAAGTGACAGCAGCACTGGAAAAAAGTGTACTTATGTTTTTCACAGTTACCACCTTTGCAACATCCCCAGGGTCACATGATCAAAATTCAGATGCTTGGCAACTGGCTCGTGTTTATGACCATTGCAGAGTCCTGGGGTCATGTGATCCCCTTTTGCGACTTTCTGACAAGCAAAGTCAATGAGGGGAGCCGGATTCGCTTAACAACCAGGTTACTAACTTACAAACAGCAGTGATTCACTTAACAACTGTGGCAAGAAATATCGTAAAAGGGAGAAAAACTCAATAAATGTCTCACTTAATAGAAATTTTGGGCTCAATTGCGGTCAAAAGTCGAGGACTACCTGTAGTGACTTTCCAGGGTTTGGTGAAAATGCAGTCTTGGCACTATACTTTTTCCATGTTTAACATTTTCTCCAACTACTGAACCAGGCCCCTTCCTTAATTTGCAGCTGTGGTTTGAATCAGAAGTGTATCACACTACGTTCCAGGGAAGAATCTATTCCCAGAAATTTCCAAAGTTGTTATCATATTGTTACCGTTCAATGTGAGGGGAACATTATTAAATCCACAACTGGAAAATAATTTCATTAACTATTTTTAAGCCACCGATTATTAGGATTTATTTTTCTGGGGGTATGTATGACTCCTAACATGGCACTGAAAGAAAAAGTAGTTCCATATTCTTGGTTTCAATATGTTCGAATAATTTTATGTGACTTGCTTCTGTTTAAGTGCACTGTCTACACCTCATCCCAATTTCTGTGTAACAGTAAAAGGATCCTCAGACATTTTATTCGTATGTTATTTTTCAACAACTGAGGCTTTCTCCTTGATGTGCAATGGCTCCTTAATGTCTTTACAATCTTCTGAAAGACATGGAATAAACCCATAAAACAAATAGAGACTTAAAATATCATCGTTGCAAGGTAAGTGCAATGGCCTGGAGAAAACAAAAACTTACCAATGTACTCATCGAATTTTAAAATTAACATTTCCACACAAGAAAATAAGAAGCCGATGCCCAATATACTTGAGCTGCTGGGAATGAAAACAAGCTGAAGATTTGGGAATAAAATCAAGAGAAGAAGGAATACTTAAAGAAAGCGAAGGAGCAATTGTCAGAAGCATTTTTAATGGGCAATTTGAATTGCTCACCTCCAGCAGCAACAGGGTCTCCTGTTCTGTCCATTCACGAGTAGCACTGGCAGCAGCTTTGCTCTGTGGGAAAAGACTTGTGTGTCAGAACTGACTAGTCAGTGGACAGACGCCTGAAAAACATCCACTGTCTTTCCTCTTTTACCTTAGAAGGAACATTCTTTTTCGTGTACATGTCAGTGCGGAGTCCAAAGTTTTGCATATCCGGTGGCTTCTCCTTGCTCTTGTCTGGGAAGTTTAACATCTGCTGGGAAGCTGTGGTTTGCTTTGAAGAGAGATGAACAAGCTTCATGTGATGTAAAGAAAGCCCGACTCTCAAGACCTCTGAAGTGCTATTTGAAAGACCACTACCACCTATAAGGAGAACAAGCAGGCATCCACCTCTAGATCTTATTTGGTGGGGCCAAGCTACAGCACAGCATATGTCAATCTTAGGCCCACCCAGACATGTTGGAATTTCTAGCAATTCATCCGGGACAGCATCTCTCTTATTTGGGTCTTCGGTGACCCATTACAAATCCTCCTGGGCCTGCAACAATGAACATATAGCGGTGCAGCCTATAAGGGAATTACAGGCAACAAACTACATAGGGAGAAATGGAACAATTCCATTCCTGCTCATCCTTAAAAACTCAGCAGATTGACCTGATTCAGTTTCTGGCTGCATGGAGTTCCACAGTTTTCCAGAGGAAAGTAGCCAGGTGTCATTCCTCTCTGGACTCCCACAAACACCAGCCTCCACTGGGAATTCTCTTACCAGCTCCGGTTTCCCTTTCACTGTCTCTGTGACAAGGTCTTCAATCTCTTTGCCCTTTCGTCCAGTCTTGGTATCGCTATCACTCTGACGACCCTGAAGCGTAAGCAAAATTCTGTCCTGTTGCCCTCTCCCATTTACATTAATATTTTAATCTGGGAAAGCAAAGTTATTAAAATGTCCAGCATGCACAAACACGTGATTTCCTTTAGGATGAAATTTCCTTCAGATACTTCCTTAGCAACTTTCTGACATTTATTTTCTGAAGAATTTTTTTCCCCTTTGATTTTTCTCATTTAATATAGTTTCTGGTTTATTTTTAGCAGATGTTTTAAATGTCGATATATTCTCAGCCAAGGTCTATATATTTCTTTTAACATGCTTTGCGAGCCATTCATTCTTAATTATAGCTACCGAAATTCTAACAATGCAGATAAATTTTAAAAAATGATGTGTGTTCAAATTTCTTCTCCAGGTGGCTGGATATTACCTGGGGTGTTTTGGGCTGCAATGGCACCAGTCCCGAAGGGGTGTCAGCCAGAACATGGAAATGAGAAGTGGGCGGTGGTCCCATCGGTGTTGGTCGACTCTCAGCATCTACTTGGTAATTGATGAGTCCCCATTGTTCCAGGAAGGCATGGACTCTGCAACCAAGGAGAATGAAAAAAGGAATCTTTAGCTCTAGATCAAATCTGTGGCAAAAGAGCTATGGATTAAGACATCAGCCATCTAAGAACTTTTTTTTAAAAAAATAGTTTTATTAAAAGTCTTACAAAGAACAAAAAACTAAAACAAATTAACACAATTATAACAGCAGAAGAAAAAAACGACTGCAGAAAGAAAAATTGAATATTTTTTTTTAAATTTCCTTTACAGCAAATATAAGTACAATTACAAAATTATCTCTTATTCTATGATTACAAAAAAAGCTCACTCTTTTCTGTTGTTTTTTTCATATCAAAACCACAAATGGCAAGTGCATTTTTTCCATTTTATGCAGGAACATCAAGAAGGGGTTTCCAGGCATCCATAAATATATTGTTCTCTCTCTAAGCAAAGAAATTAATTTAGCTGTCTCTGCAAGTTCATCTTCTCCAATAATTATTCCAATTCCCCACAATGCCCTTGTGGGCATGACTGAACTTTTCTACCTTTAAACATATAGTAATCTTGCTGCAGTAATCTTATATAAAAACAAAGTTCCATGGTTTTTTTTTCTTGTTGCTTATCCCTTAGTCCCAGATCTCTGGTTTCATATTTTAATTTTAAAAATCTTCTGAATTATTATATGAGTTTTTATCCAAAACTTTTAGGTCACATACGTAAGAATGAGGACTGTGTTAAGCTCAAAAAGATGCACCAACCACGATTTCTTTCTCAGTAGATCAGAAAATCGTATTTAGCCCATATCTTATGGTAAAGTGATTGTTAAGACATAAGATCAAAAATCCAGCTGCATGTACCAAATGATAAAATTAAAGTGGACTGCTGCAAACTGTTACTAGGCTTCTGTATGCTCAGCTAACATACCTCATGATGGCACAGACATCACCAGCCAGATTTCGACGACATGCAGTGGAAGTCAGGTATTCCTGCGGATTGAGCCGGTATGTGTCAATCATGAAATTGCGGTAAGCCAAGTAGCTAGAGCATGCAACAAACAGAAAAGAAAACAGAACTGCTTTCAACTCAAGTCATTGCACTTTGTAAAAGTCTTCCCACCTGATTAGCTCCATTAGTCCTCTTACTAAATGCCTCTAAAGGCCAATGAAGAACCTTTCCTGTCTGAATCGACTCCTACAACACTGAAGGAACAACATGTCCCCAGACTCTCACCCTTGCAGAAGAAAGACGCTGCAACATTTGCTATCCTGGTAGAGATACCAGAGTGCATTAAGACCATTCTTACATTTCTGGTGTCTTGGACTTGTTCTTGCCATTGAAAAACTCAGGAAGGGCTCTCCTCTCAATGGCATGGACACTGTGGAAGAAACACGATAAAATATGAAGAACAGGTGGGGAGGCTGAAGGAACTCGGGGACAAAAAGCTCATACTCCAGCACCTGTTGTAGTCGAACCAGGCTGCATAACTGGGGATGATAATGTGATGGGTCTGCTCGGTCACATTGTCTTCATGCAGGTCAGGGTTCTTGGTCTGCTCTCCTTTGTTCCCAGCATTATTCTCCTCTTCATCCTGAAACCAGAATTCTCTTCAGTAGGCAGTGGGCATGCTTGTCATGTTCTTATCACTGTGGCTCCTAATCTTCCTTTTTTAAGAAAAAAAATCAGAGGACCCGGGATCTTGGAACAATTCCATCCACACAGCAATCCAAACCCGAAACTCTCAGTGTTAAGTCTTAATTCCAATACATTACAGACACAGTTCAAGAAATGATGGGAGGCTGGCACACAGAAAAAAATAATAATGGCTAAGCAATGAGATAGAAATCAAGGGAGACTTGCCATAGGAGAGCACGAAGACACAAAGGTTACTATGGGTGGTGTTACAGGTCTCCAAGGAAATGATTGTCAATATGATGATGAGGCCTGGGTAAAACTGAATTGGGGGTCACTTCTACTGGGATCACACTAAGAAAAGCAGAAAGGAGATGAGTATGGGGGAGGGGAGGGAGAAGAGTAGAAGCAGACCCAGCAAAAGCTGAATATTCTTTTACTGATTACAGAAAGTCCTTATTAATTAATGATCATTTGTTTAGCAACCCTTTAAATTTACAGCTGTACTGAATAAATGGTACTTACACCTGGTTCTCAAAGTTATAGCTATAGCAGTGGTCCTGCAGTCAGGTGTACAAATTCCAAGCACCTGGCAGCTCGCCTACACTTACAAGCTGAGAGGTGCTTCAAATCCTCTCACCCTATTGCTCGCCATCTCTGCCAGGCACCCCAGTGCTACAGCGCAAAAGCCCAGCCAGCCCAACTGACCATCACTGTCTTCTTCCTTCGTACCATTCTCCAAATAACGTGCCCCATTCTCAGGAGGCTTTGGAAAGTCCTCTGAAAAGTTTCTGAGGCCGTCTGAAAGCTAATGAGAAAGCCACACTCACTGTCCCCTCCAGATCACGTGTGCTGCCCTTACAATGCTTTGGAAGGCCTCAGAAACCTTCTGAAATATCACGAGAACAGCGTGCGCTCCTTAAGAGAACAGTGGGGGTTACTTGGAGAATGGCACAGGCAGCCTGGAGAAGCAGGCCTGGTGCAGCCAGCAGTTGCCAGGAGCTTTGCACTATGGTGCTAAGATGGCTGTTGAGGGAACAGAGTTGAGGTGGTACTCCTTGGCAGTGGCAGCACGAGGGCTGAAGTAGAGGCCTGGGGATGGTGATAGGCATCGGAGACTGCTGAAGGTCCCAGGGCTCCGTTTCAACCCCAGTGCTGCTGCTGCTGCTGCTGCTGCTAAGGAGTGCTGCTGTACAGGGTGGCCAAAAGGACAAAGATAAAGGAAGAGACAAGTTGGGGTGGGGAGTTGAAAAGGAGGCAGAAGAGGCAGCCTCTTACCTTTCTGAGGCTCAAGGCTGGGAGGGACCAAGCCAGGAATGGCTTGGATTGGGGTGGGTCCTTTCCTAATGACCAATGAAATTGGATTGCCATCACTAAGAAATGCGATCATGTGGCATTGTACTTTCTGACTGTTAGGGATAACATTGTTTACCCTAACTGGTTTAGGTAAAATAATAAATATGTTATCATGGTTTATTAGTTAAAGTGTCTGCAACTTTAACTGTAGGAATGTAATTAAGGGAGTGGTTGTAAAAGCACCATAAAAGAAGCAAGGAACGTCAGTTTGCTCTCTCTGGCTTTATGATCCCTAATTACTTGATGAATTGAAGACTGCGTTTTCCCTTACTGGAACAGGAGAGAGAAAGGACTGTTGATTTATCAACTATGAGAAAAGACTGATTTATTGTAAGTGAACTGACATTGGATAATCTACACGGACTTTGCTAAATGAATATCCTTGAATGGACTGACTAAAACGATACATGACTAATGGACTGTTATTTTGACTATGATATAAACTCTAAATGGAATAAACTATATTTTGATAGCACATGTGTATTTGTTATTTTTACTGTATGTTAACAAACACACAAACTTATCTCACTCATTTATCTGTGTGCCTATCTGACTAACGCTGCACATTCTGTTTAGCTTGTCTCTTTAACCCTGGTTGGGGAACACAGGCTTAACACTGGTTATGGGCCCAGAGGCTGCAAAGTCAGTTTAACTCGGATAAAACAGATTTATGTAAAAAGTGAGAGTTTGTGTTGTTAAACATTATAGTAAACAGACAGCTGTGTTTTATTAATTATAGTTTGATATCCATATAAGAAAACATGGCACAAGTCAATCTACAAAGTTTGTCCCTTATATCCAAGCTGGATGGAACAAACTATGTATCATGGTCTATGAAATGTAGTCTACTTCTACGAAGAGAAGGTTTGTGGAACATAATTGAAAATCCACCAAATGTAGAGGAATGGGATCCAGAGATTGAGGAAGATAGACAAAAAATAGAAGACTTTAAACTGAAGAATGAATAAGCTTTTTGCATAATAGGACTAACACTGTCTGACCAGCAACTTGTTCATATCCGCAGAGAGCAAACGGCTGTTGGGTGTTGGCAGAAGTTGAAGAGGATTTATGTCCGAGATAACGTTGGTGCTCACATAAATCTAACACGGAAGCTTTTCAGGACGCATCTCCAAACGAATGGTGATATGCTTAGTCATTTGAATACTATAAAAAGCATTTTTCAAGAACTGCACGAGAAAGACCTTATTTTCTCTGAACTACACCAAGTCTACATAATTCTATCTTCACTAGACGTAAGTTATGATAACTACGTCACTTCCCTTGAAATTTTGCCCAAGGAAAGTCTAACTTTAACTGATATAACTGGCAGATTGATTGAAGAGGCAAGAAGAAGACTTGAAAGAGATCAGTTAAGGAGGGAGCAACCTCAAAAAGAAGATAATGAATCTCCTACTGCATACGCAATTAAAAAGTGTTTTAATTGTGGAGGAAGAGGACATTTGGCAAGATTTTGTAAAAAAGCAAAGCGCCAGAACGCTGGCCAGAATACTAAAAGTAACCAAAAGAAAAAGAAAAATTTAGAGTTAGCCATGTATATTAACGGAGCTGTAAAAAATAATTTATGGGTGGTTGACAGTGGAGCATCCCACTGTATAACAAATGATAAGAAAAATTTTATTAAAATGTCCCAGAGTACACAGCAGATATCGTTAGCCAATGGCTGGAAACTGAAAGCTAAAGGTCAAGGTATAGCATATTGTTCTTTCATAAAAGAGAATGTAAAAATGTTTTATGAACCACAACTTAAGTTTAATTTAATTTCAGTTAGAATTTTGGTTAAACTAGGATATGTAGTTACCTTTAGGGGAGATAACTGCATAACTGAAAAAGAAGATAAGAAAATTACTGCATCTTTAAGAAGTGAATTATATGTGTTAAATGATAATGGTTTAGAGGTGGCTAACATGGTTTATGATAATAAGAAACCTCATGATGAATATATTCACTTGTTACACCGACGGCTAGGGCATTTAAATTTTAAAATGCTTAAGAAAACTGTTCAACTATCTAAAGGAATAAGTTTGAAACCTTGTAATAAGTATTTGCAATGTTATGCTTGCAATCAAAGCAAAATCAGGGTCATACCGGCTAATAGAGTTGATGGATTTACTACCAAAGAGCCTTTAGAAGTAGTATTTGCAGATTTAATAGGTCCGAAAAAACCAAGTGTAGGAGGAGCTCGATACATATTAAGTATAATGGACCACTATTCTAGATATGGGTTCTGCTATTTAATGAAGAGCAAAACTGAAACGTATCTAAATCTCTTTAATTGGTTAAAATTTGTAGAAAGGAAAACTAAAAAGAAATTAGTAACTCTTATAACAGATAATGGTGCGGAATTTACAAATAATAAATTCCAGAGTAGACTTAAGATGTTAGGTATTCAACATAAAAAGTCTGCACCATATAGGCCACAACATAATGCCTTTATAGAGAGACGAGGCCAAACACTACAGTCAATGGCACGTACTATGTTGTCTGATTGAGGATTACCTGACAATTTGTGGGGAGAAGCAATAATGTGTGGTAATCATATATTAAATAATGTTAATTCAACAACAGGTGAATTACCATTCACACTGTGGCATGGTACAAAACCTGATTTAAGTTACATGCACACATTTGGAGCACCAGCATGGGCGCATATCCCTTCACAACTCAGACAAAAAGGACAGCATAGAGCTAAAAGATTATTTTTTGTAGGATATGAATCTAATCACAGATCTTATAGATTCTGGGAACCAGGTACATCTAGAGTTTACACCAGTGCTAGTGCAAAATTCCTAGAACATGTAGGATGGAATAGATTAGAGCAAGATTTAAATAATGAAGTAATTATTGAACCCTACAAAAGGCAGAAAGAACAGACTAGTTATAAGAAGAGTCCAATTAAAGAAGAAGTCCACGAAGAACAAATAGAATCAGAACAAGAGGAAACAGTTGATCAGGAAGAGTTAGATAATCAAGAACAGGTAGTTAATGAAACTCCACCTGTAAGTCCTGTAATACCTAGACGAACTATACGTGTAACTAGACCACCTGATAGGTATCAAGCAAGTATAGTTTGCCAAGTAACTAAAGTTCCAACTAGTATAGATGAACTTCAGGAGAATTGGCAAAAGGCAATGGAAAAAGAACTAAATTCATTAAAGGTAATGAAAATATATGAAGATGCCAAATTACCTCCAGGAGAAAAATCCATTGGGTGCAAATGGATATTTAAAGTAAAAACTGGAAATGATGGGACTGTTACCCATAAAGCTAGGTTGGTAGCTCAAGGATTTAATCAAAATGCATCTGATTACGATGAAGTTTTTGCACCAAGTCTTAAAGCAACATCTTTGAGAGCAGCATTAGTGTGGGCAGCTAAGAAAAACTATATCATTAACCATTTAGATGTAGAAACTGCTTATTTGCATGCACCATTGCAGCACACTATATATTTACAAAACCCAGTTGTTATAAAAGATAATAAATTAAATAATAATGATTGTTGGAAATTAAAAAGAAGTCTTTATGGATTGAAACAATCTGGCTATGAATGGAAACAATATATTGTGAAAGAATTAAACAATATAGGTTTTAAATCTGGTTTAGCAGATCCATGTGTGTTTAAAAGAGAAAATAATGGAACGGTGTCATTATTGTTATTATTTACAGATGATATTGCTTTGATAACTAAGACTAATAATGAAGCTAATGAGATTATATCATTATTAGACAAAAAGATAAAATTAAAGCATTTAGGTGAAATTAAAAGTATCCAGGATTGACAATTAACAAAACAAAAAATGGATTTAAGATATCTCAAGAAGATAAAATTTGCCAATTAATTAAAACGTATAAAATGGAACTTTGTAAACCGGCAAAGACTCCAATGAGTCAGGAAGTTTGCCAAACTGATGCTCAAAGTCCCAAATTTGATAAATCCATATATCAATCTTTGATTGGTAGCTTATCATATATAAGCAATTGGTCAAGGCCAGATATAGCTTATAGTGTTAATCAGCTGGCACATTTTAATTCAGATCCACATCAATGTCATTGGCAATCATTAAAGAGAATTTTAAGATATCTTAAAGGAACAATGAACCATGCATTGTATATAGAACCAAAGGGTGATTTGAGTCTTAGTGCCTATGCAGATGCAAGTTTTGCAACTGACATAAACACTAGAAAATCAACATCTGGGATGGCTATATTATTTGGTAAGACACTGATAGGGTGGAGGTCAATCAGCCAACAGCATATCAGCTTGTCCACGATGGAAGCAGAATTTTCATGTTTGTCATTATTATGATCTGACTTAATTCTGTACAAACAGTTATTATTAGACATGGGTGTAACTGTTAAAGATTCCATTATTGTATACGAGGACAACCAGGCAGCCATAAAGTTAGCTACTAATATAGCTGTAAAAACTAGATCAAAGCATACTGATTTAAGATACTTAAATGTTAGAGAATCTGTAAAGAATGGGCTAATTAAATTGGAATACTGCATGACAGAAGAAAACATTGCTGACCAATTTACAAAAGCTCAAGGAGTAGTCAAGTTTAAAGAAAGTTGTAACTACTATAATTAAAAAGTATAAATAGTTATATTATTATTATTAACCTAAAAGGGGAGAATGTTAGGGATAACATTGTTTACCCTAACTGGTTTAGGTAAATTAATAAATATTTTATCATGGTTTATTAGTTAAAGTGTCTGCAGCTTTAACTGTAGGAATGTAATTAAGGGAGTGGTTGTAAAAGCACCATAAAAAAAGCAAGGTACCGCAGCTTGTTCTCTCTGGCTTGATGATCCCTTAATTACTTGATGAATTGAAGACTGCGTTTTTCCCTTACTGGAATGGGAGAGAGAAAGGACTGTTGATTTATCAACTGTGAGAGGACTAATTTATTGTAAGTGAACTGACATTGGATAGTCTACACGGACTTTGCTAATTGAATATCCTTGAATGGACTGACTAAAACGATACATGACTAATGGACTGTTATTTTGACTATGCTATAAACTCTAAATGGAATAAACTATATTTTGATAGCACAAACGTATCTGTTATTTTTACTGTATGTTAACAAACACACAAACTTATCTCACTCATTTATCTGTGTGCCTATCTGACTAACGCTGCACATTCTGTTTAGCTTGTCTCCTTAACCCTGGTTGGGGAACACAGGCTTAACACTGACCACTTCACTGAGAAAGAAATTCCTGTCCCAATTCGCGTTGCAATTCAAGGACTACCTGTAAATGGTCATTTTTGTTCCCTTAGCACCGGTTTATCTTTCCCAACCTGCCCCTGTGTGAAGAGTAGGGCTGTTTTTTTAAGGTATAACAAGAGTCAATAGTCAGAATGAAGCATCTGATTCACCTTGCCTGCCGCCTCCATGTTCTCATCCTCTGGTTCATCTAGAAAACAAGAAGAGCAAGCACCCCAAATCAGAAATAGAAAACTCTACATTATCCACTTGCTTTCCACAGCTATCTGGAGAATTGGCAAGAACAAAGCCGAATTTAGCAAAGGTAAAAGAATAAAAACATCTCAATGAGCACACAACAGCATTCCCCAATGACATTTATGTACTAACGATTGAAGAAGCTTGCCCAGAAACACAAATGGGAGCTACCTATCTTCCTTAAAATCTATTTCTACATCCTTCTTGCAGATCTTTTTGAATTTATTGTGTCACTTGGGAGACTGATATTGAGAAAAACAAGACTCAAGCTCCTTTAGCCATAAGCTATTACCAAGTGATTGTCTAGATTCTGCCCCCAAAGCCTATTGCTTGCTTATATACGCCGATGGTTTACTGAAATTAAACAGATTTATCATTTCAACTTTTTTATTTGCAGCCCACTCTGCTGGTATGATTCCAGACACACATTCCCCCTCAGCGTGGTTGAGAGGAGTAGAGTGACTGACCCCTTAAAGAGTTTGTTTTGCTTGGCTTAAAAACTGCAGAAGATAGTCTGTCCCAAATAAATATCCCAACATCTCTTATTTTGCCCATATAATAGCAAATCTGAAATGAATGTACATCCCAGCAAGAAACACACACGGCACAAGAAACAGCCATTAGTACAGCATCTCAACACTTCCCGTTCATTCGAACCAACACTCAAGAAATACTTAATGATTAATACTGGATGCTCTATAAGTGTATGGGGGGGGGGGAGAGCACGCAGGTGTGTGTGTGTGTGTGTGTGTGTGTGCAGCCCATGCAATTATTCTTACCAACATTTTGGGAAGTTGTTTAACCTTGCCTTCTTCCTATGCTAGTACTATACTTAAGGCAGGAGTAGCCTGTCACCTATAACACTATGCCAAAATGGCTCTCGTTTACTATATCTATTTGATCTGATTTTGATTTTGTCTTGCTTTTAACTGCCTTGCTTTATTATTGTTTTGTCCTTTGTTATTTTTAACTGCTCTAAGCTGCTTTGAACTATAAACTGTAAGTAGAAAAGCGGGGCAGAAATGTTTAGAAAAGTTATAGACAAAAAGGCCTGTGCTACCTACCCAGCTTTTTCACATTATCAACCAAGAGTTGCAAATTCCCCCTGAAACCAAACCCAGAAATATCATATCATGTAACATCCGTGTTTTTTTGCTCTGACAGCTTAAAGGAAGCTGGACTGATTTTATCATCTTATAGATAGTTCTTATCAGAAGATATAAGATGACACCTGTCCACAACTGATTGTTTGGAGGGGGAGAAGGAATCTAATCTTCCTATTGCATAAATATTAGTCTATCAAAGACTAAGAGCATGTTCTTGCTCTTGTAGTAAAAGAAAGATTACAAAATAAAGTATCCCTTACCCAAATCAGTCATGGTACCGCCTTTCACAGGAGCAGATTCAGAATCTTTCTTTGTATTGACTATGGAAGACAGAGCAAGGAAGGAATATTTTATTCAAAGAATCTCCCCAGGAATCAATCTGAAGGGCCAAGGAGTTATACTTCCCTTTTGTGCTTGGCCTTAAGGCAAAGTGTTAACATCAGTATGGTGATCTTCTTCAATGTGAGGCATAAAATTTGAAAGTGTCTGACATATCCGAGGGGTGCTTTGGTTGTCTTAAATCTCTACAAGGTGTAATGCCTCTATTTTTCTGTTGTTAAGTTAGTCATATGGTTATTAAGGGAAACTAGCTTCCCCACTGACTTTGCTTGTCAGAAGATTTCAAAAGGTGACCCACATGACCCTAGGACACTGCAACCATCGTAGATATGAATCAGTTGCCAAGAATAAAATTTTTGATCATATGACCATGGAGATGCTGCAAGTGTGAAAAACGGTCATGGGTCATTTTTTTTCAATGCCGTTGTAACTTCAAATGGCCACTAAGCGGACTGTTGTAAATTAAGTGTACGGTATGTGCACTACAAGCTGTCCACTTTTCACTGTCTGCTCTAAGGACCAGAGGTGTATTGATTAAAAGAAAATATTCTACTCATCACATTGATGCAACAATGGTAATTTTTAAAGGAGCTATAATTGATAGAAGCTACCCCAAACAACTCCAACAAAATATATGAAATGTGACAAAGAGCCATCATAGTTATGGAATTCATAAACAGCTTTAAATCTGACCTGTTTTGGGCAGCGTCACCTCTTCAACATTAGGGACAGGAGAAGGTTCATCCATGTCTTTTGTAAGATCTTCTTGTTCTTCCTCACGGTGACCACGTTTGGACTTGGTGTACGGTGTGGAAGGCCTGCAGATGGAAAGCAATAGCATAGCAATAGCACTTATATACCGCTTCACAGTGCTTTACAACCCTCACTAAGCGGTTTACAGAGTCAGCATACTGTCCCCAACAATCTGGGTTCTTATTTTACCAACCTCAGAAGGAAGGCCGAGTCAATCTCAAGCAAAAAGCAGAGATACAATAAACAACATTATTCAATCCTGGATATCACATCAAACCATTAAATCACTATTTCTGATCAATAGAATAGATTCTGTTATAGCTTTCAAGCAAAGAAAGCTGGGTTGAAAATGCCCTATGAATGATTTCATGAAGTGAATCCACAGTGTAGAATCGGCAACATTGTTGAAAACTGTTCCTGAAGTTGGTGTGTTCAAGGAAAGGATTTCAAATAGAGAGGATACTCCAATCTTGGTTAATCCAAACTAGCCTCTTGTAAGAAACTATGTTTGCCCTCAGGAATAAGACAGTAGAACAGGCTCATTTTTCTTAAGAAGTGAGGCACTTTAAGAAATATATGGTAGGAACTGGATAGAGTTGTTTCAAACCCTGATATTCAAGAAAAAGCATTTCTTTCTCCTCACCCTTTCTTGGCATTTTTCTTCTTTGCTTCTGGAGTAGGGGAAGGAGAAGGGGAGCGCTTCCGTTTTTTATAGTTTCCACCTTTCTTATCCCTTCTGTCTGAATCAGGACTGTTAACCTGGAAAGAGAGAAGTCAACACAATTTGCCAGCAGCCTTGAATTGCCTCCTTAAACCACATTAAGAATCTCTTGTGGTCATGACTGAACATTTTTAAATATCCAAAAGAAAATTAATAGAATCACTTAAGAGCTAGAGCCTAACTAATCCTGTGATAAATGCTGGACATATACTAATTTAGAAATACAAGTGCCCTGCTGGGTTTGACCAATCTAACCTAATTCCTCACGTACTGTAAAAATTCCAACAGCCAGTTGGAACAGATAGAGCATTCTTGGCAATCTCCTAGAATTGGCCTGTATTCCAGCTGAAGGTATACCTTGATCATGGTAATCCCTGCCCCTTGCCCATTCCAGAGATGGGAGAACTAATATTTTGGTTGACTTTGTTCCTTCCTTTTGAAAAACATTCAGCCCAAATCCTGTTAAGAAAAAGGACTAAAAGCTTTAGTAAAAAATAAAAAAAAAATCCCACCTCATCAGTGAGAGTCTTGGCAGAGATTTTCTTTCTCCTGGAGACAGGGCTCTTCTCATCGTTGACCTCATAGTCTTCTTCATTCATCCATTCATTGAAAGTGTCTGTGTCTAGGATCCACTTTGCATGAACCTGGGAGTGAGGAGAAGAGAAGAGCATCACCGGATGACTTGAGCTGAAAAAGGTAAGAAGTTACTTTCCCACTTCTGATTTAAAAAGTAGGAACTTGTTATTTTGCAAGCATCATTAAGTTCTTCAGTTGCCCAAACTCCACCCCGTAAGGGATTATGGGGTCATTAAAAGATGATGATGATTAAGTTCTTCTGTGACAATGCCACAATGGTCCAACCTCAAAGTCTGTCCTATCACATTACCTTACGGGGTTTCTCTGGTGTGGGAGCATCCTCCACAGGGGCTTCAATTTCACTGGCTGGAATCCAAGTATCATAGCTGTAAAAAAAAAAGCACATAGTGAATACTCAATTCTAAAGCCTCACTGCACATCATAATCACATCAGTTAAGTCATATATTTACATATCGTGCCTCACTATAGCAGTAAGGGAAAAATTAAGACTCGGCTACAATCGGTCTTTAATTATTTATTTTACATTTATAAGTAGTGGCTAAGAATAAAGGAAAGGATATAATCTAAAAACTACCCATATGCATTTCTCTCCATAAACCAAGGTAGTTATAGAGGACTGAGGCAAACCTGTCAGGATAGTAGCCCCAGTGAAGAAGAACTTGTTTGTCTCTCTTCATGATTGGACGAACCCATTCTTCTAAAAAAAAAAAAAAGAAAAAAAAAGAAAAAGAAAAGTGGAGTGATTATAAATGATTAGTATAAATGACACTTTATTTCACATGTATCAAATGCATCATTGTTGCTCTCAAGTTCTCATAAGAGTAATAGGGCAAATTCTTCAAAATGGGAATGAAGGATACGTACCGGATCATGCACAGAAGTAATCTTCAGATTCCGTGTGTTTGTAAGTATATCTAATATTCTAACGCATATTAAATATTAAAATAAGTTAAAAAAACAGCAAAGAATTACCATTTGGTAAAACAATGCTCCCCGAATTAACTGGAAAAATCATTTTTCTACAGATGCCCACTTAATAGACACAGGGCAAGAGGTCAATTCAACTCTATTCATTGCCAGCTTTCTATGAGAACATATTTAGATAACACAAGACAACCTATTTTCACAAAATATTAAGGAATTATTCTTAAGCATCAAGAACCATATTTCACAATCTTCCCTCCATACAGAAAACTGATCTTTATAATGATGCTGTTGCTTGCTCTCTATGCACTCTCTATATGAAATGCTATTATTATTTGGTGGTTTAGATTTACTGTATTAGCTCTTTACAAGATAAAATCACAGACAAATTCCATCTACTACTGTGATGACCCATTGGGGCATGGCACAAAAGCAACAGAAGCACAGAAGCACAAAATTAGGTAAAGTCCCTTTAATACCTCCAACTTGGCCCCCAATGTCCAGTTATCATCAGCTGGAGAAAAAACTCTCCCAAGAACAGTTTTTAAAGGGAAGAAATTCCATCCGAACCCAAAGTACATATAAATTATAAATAAAAACCAACACAAACCACAGCTGCAGCAATTAACGAGACAGGGCAGGATAAGGAATTGAAGACTTCTAAAGACAACGAAACCCAAACAGTTGGGAGGACGCCACAATTCAGATAAGACTTGACAAACCAAAATAATTCACGCTTTGCTTCCAGCAAGGAGCTGTGCACAAACACCCTTTATCCTGTTTTCCCAGCTGCAGCTAATTAAGGAAATCAGGGCCTTTTTCTCCCCCATAACCCACATGGTTCCCTTATCTGTTCCTCCCTGAGTGCCCTAGGATGAAGAGGGGGTGGGCCTGGGTCTTCCTCTGAATGCCCAGCCGGACTGTGCCCTTCCCCAGTTTCCTCCACAGCCACCTGAGCCACACTCCCACTCCCTGTCAGCTGTTCCACCTCTCCCTCGGAATCAGATTCCAACAGGGGCATGACAACTACCATAGTGTTTATATGAAACAGTTATGGACAGGAGACGACGTGAACAATAACTGAACAAAAGAAAATATATAAATAAAAGCTAGAAGTAAATTCAAGATATAAGCCAGCAGGAAAAAAATACAGTGTCCTTAAATCAGACATGGCTAACAATTATTAGAAGACAAAGTTAAACAACAACAATAAAAACAAAATGTACATTGTGGGATATGGAAAGAAAAAAAATTGTTATGCATCTTAGACACTAAAGATATTGTAACACTCAAAAGTAAGAGCTTAAATTTTAATTTTAAAAGAATGGAAGTTTTTCACTTTCCTTTTCTATAACTTAAGCTCCCTATCTTTATGGACAAGTGTTTCGGGGTCACTGTCATTTTAAAATGGAATTTCTTTCACTGCAATTGTACTTATTCCATTTACCCACAAAGCCAGTGGAAATAAAATCCTTGAAAACGTTTTAAAAAGTACAATAAAACCTCAATTTAACAGATTATTTATGGTCAGGGTTGTTCATTAAATCCAAAAGTACATAATCTATCTCAATGTATGTCATTTGCATAATTACATAACTCTTATAAATGGCATGATTTGCTGTAAAACCTCAATTTAAATCTTGATGCATCAAATAGAGGTGAAGTCTGAATAAATTGTCCGTTGTATTTAACTTCTGTTAAATTGAAGGTTTACTACAGTATATTATTACATTCTGTGCTACTTGTTTAAAGAGATGCATAGTTGTATGTAAACAACCAGTGTTTGGACAACCAATAACCACTGAGAAATATATTTTAAACTCAAAACTTCGTAATTGCTCTGGCCAAAATCAAGCTACCTTCTTCTAAGCTACCAGGAACAGGGAAGGCAATATGGGAGGCATTGCTCTTATCTTCGGTTATGGTTCCCTAAAAGAAAAAAAAGAAAGAAACAAAGTCATGGAAACATCAAAATTTAAACCATACAGGGGCCACCTGCTACTGATTTATCAGTGCCTTCAATGCTACTTTTGATTGTGGTGTTGAAGTATGGTTCATACAACCCAAACTTGACAACCCTGCTTTCCACCACTTTAGAAAAGACATTAAATAAAACAGATATAATCTTTGAAAAGATTTAAAATCTTTACCCTTTGTCATTTACCAGAATGACAGAATTCATGCTCTTCATCCCTTCAGGAGCCCTTTTATGCATTCCCTAGCTCATGGAACACTGCCCAGCTCTGATTTAGCCTATGAATCATGTATAGCATCAACACTGCTGTAAGCTAACCAAGCACAATTCCACAGGGCTAATCCTTACTGTTAAATACCTTTCCCAATCTTGAATGTTCAGTGTTTGTGCCATTGACTCTTCTGAGGAACCACGCTGATGCAATACAGTACACAATGCATACTCCAGTACCTTTCTGAGGTTGTTCAGCTACAGTTTTGAACTGTTATTGAACTGCAAACTTATGTACAGGATCAAAATGCCAGGTAAGAACAGACTGCAAGTTTATAAAAGAACCTGACATATAGCAATACCTCATTTCTAAGGTATCATCCTATTTTGCTGCTAATTATATACTGTTTTCCAATACAATAATGTTGAGCAATTGCAACTAGACAATAAATTGTTGCTTCAGTCGCAAAAGGAAAAAAATAATTAAGGCCTCTCTTCAAAGGGTCAGCAGCAAACAGTTGTACCTCACTCTATGAGTCAGCATTATTTCATATCTTGAAGTACAACTGGAAACATCATGTTCTTCCATGTTTGTAAATAACAGGAAACTGCTGGTGGTTTGGGGCTTGAAATCCCATTGTGTATGCAAGATGCTCAGTCAGGAAAAGGTTGCAATATATATCAAGAGAAATGGAAAGCGGTGAGGCCCAAGGTCTGCCATTCCCTCACTAAGTTGTTCTGATGTCTTGCCCACCTGATGTCGTTTGACAATGTCTTTCAGCTTGGCTTGCAATTTGGGGTCAATATCTGGATGCAGATAAATGTTAGGACGGGACAGACAATTGTTCTGAGAAAGGAGAGAGAGAAAATTAGTGTTTTGTGCTCAGTAAAGTTTACTACCTGAATTTTTTTTTTTTTTTAAAGAGGCCACTTTACCTGTACCAGAGATTTTTCAATAGTCATAAACATCTCCACATTTCGGTCCATCCGTGAGGGATTCTGGAAATCAAAACGTCGCCTTTTTTGGGGGGAAAAACAGCTTTCAATGAAAAGCACAATTCACATTTTGTAAATAACCTGTTTTACAAGTAGGCAGGATAGACGCATTTCGCAAAGTCTAATGTCTGAGACTGGACATCCCAGTAAGGTCACAGAGCAAGCTTGCTATTAGAGTCTGGATAACAGACTGACTTCTACATGAAGACTGTTCTTTCTAATCCTGAAGCAAATAAAAGTGTGCATCCCGTATCATAAAATACTCTCCTAAACAAAGCAGCCATAGAACTCTAACTCTACCAATTACTACCTGTGTCACAAGAATAACCCTGTTCAAATAAGATACATTTGCCAGGTTAGAGATAGCCTTGTACTGAGGAGTTCGAAGTTCAAGTCCAACAACTTGAATGAAAAACTGTTGGTGA
Source organism: Hydrophis major (assembly GCA_033807585.1). Classification (NCBI taxonomy): domain Eukaryota; kingdom Metazoa; phylum Chordata; class Lepidosauria; order Squamata; family Elapidae; genus Hydrophis; species Hydrophis major. Next base: position 208,442,056 of record CM066329.1, on the reverse strand, counting down.
CCTTCTACTGCCTTCTACTACCATAGAAAGTATCTTAACTTACTGCACCTCTGTATGGTTTGCCAGTTGCAAAGTGGCAGATAGGAAAGCACTCCAGAGGGTTAACGTCATTGCCCAGAAGATCATTGGTTGCCCTCTCTCCTCTTTGGAAGAGCTTTATAGCTCCTGCTGCCTTAAGAAAGTTCAAAACATTCTCAAAGATCCATCTCATCCTGAGAACCCTTTTTTTGAACTATTACCATCTGGCAGACGGTACAGAATAATAAAAACAAGGACAAATAGGCTGAAAAACAGCTTCTATCCCAGGGCAGTAGCTCTTTTGAATTCTGCTGTATAGTGCAGTGTTAGTGTGGTATCGGGAGTTTCTGGTTCAATGTGTGAAGGGTGAAGGATGTGTACTAAACATTTCAATGGATGATTTTGAACAAATCACTTTTTCTCAGCTCAACCTATCTCTCACGTTAGATTTAATTTTTTTAATGAATGTATTTCACTAGGCTCAATCATCAAAAGGTTTCCTATTCCTGATATAAAGAATAAGATTCCTCCTATCATGATATGGTGTTGCCCAAACATATATACTTGGTATCTATTACTGGCTGGATTTTAGGCTTTATAGGAGCTATGATGCTAAAGCTGGGGACGAAGGAAGGTTGCTGTAATTTTTGAGACTCTTGTGATGACGGGAAGCACTGCATCACAGGCTAAGTTGCTGTTGCTGTCTAATTGTGGCCCTCTACAACCTTCTGAACCTCATGTTGCGTTTGGGACTGAAGGAGTTCTCAAAGGGATTAAAGCCTCCATGCCCTAAAAGATGGTTTCAAGCTAACCCATGAATTCCACAGGATTGTCACAGGGAATTGTCTCTCTAACATGGAGGAAGCATACACCTAATATGATCTTTACTTTGGAACAGGAAATGGACTAATGGGATCACTTCAGAGATAAGATTTGAAAATCTGATGTACAATTTTTCTTTTCTAGATGGGGAGAATGTACCACACTTGATCCTCCTATTAGACCTCCTGTTCACCTTCAATGCCCCTGACCTTGATACTTTTCTGGATCACTTGCAAGGTTGGAGAGTTGGGGACACTTTATGCTGGTCCCACTCCTACCCTCAGTGGGAGTTCAGTTCTAATGGGTGGTCATGGTTGGGAGGATCAGAACTGCCATCCCTGGGGATTCCAGCATGGAGTACCACAAAGCTTAGTGCTTCCATCCATGTTATTTAATATCTACATGAAACTACTGGTAGAGGTCATTCAGTAGTCCTGGGTGTCATCAATATGCAAATAATATATAGTTATGCATACAGTAATACTTGGGCCAAGCCATAGATGGTTCATAAGCACTAAATCAGTGCCCAGAGGATCTAAATGGGGCAAAAGAAGCTCAGATTAATCCAGCCAATTTTGTCAACAGATATCTGAGCAACTTAATAATACTGGCTACTCTAGTCATTCTTAATGGAGTCAATTCCTCTTGCAGGGGTTAATTTATGACTTGGATATTCTCCTGCAGCCTGCTTTCACTGCAATTAGTGACTCCAGTTAATGCACCAATTGCAACCTCACTTGGACCAAAATGCTGTTGTAACATTCCCTGGTCATCACTCAACTGGACTATTGTAATATGCTCTATGTGGGGCTGATCCCAAAGGTGACCTTGAAGTTACAGATTGTACAAAATTAAGCACCTAGACTCCTGACAGAACAACCCTGCCAGGATAGGATAAATCTTATCCTGAAGTCACTGCACTGATTGACAATTGGTTTCCAATTCAGAATGATGGTCATTACTTTTTATGCCCCTTTCAGTGCAGCACTGGCATACATTAGGCATCACTTTGTAAAAATTGGATTTGCCTGTCTGATACAATCATTAAGACAGGGCCTACTTCAGGTTCCCTTCCTCAAGAAATTCATGGGGTGTAAACCACACACAGACAGTGAAGATGGCCTTGGCAGAGAAAAGGAAGATCCACTACTAAGGTAAAAGGAGATAATTGCTTAACAAGCAGGGAAGATTATGAAGATATCTCAGATAGCCTATCCCAGCCTCCAAATTTACCTAAATGCAAAAGAAGAAGGATGGGAAGCTCATTCAGATTTGTAAGGTTCTGCTACTACGGTATAGTCAATTTCAAGGAAAATAGTTTTAAGCCTACATGGTATCTATTTCTTGGTCTGTAGGGCTGTGGCACAGAAAGTTGACGACTTTTTTTTTTTTTAAAGTTATTTTAATTTTGCATGCTGGGCTTTTAGTAACTTTGACCTTGCCCTACCAATTAAAGGAAGTGGACTAGAAATACTATAAAATAAACAATAAAGACATTTAAAAGAGGTCATCAGGAAGACAAAATATATGATTTCAATTACAACCCGACATGCCAATAACCTCAACTTAGGAAAGGGAATGTAAAGCAATCATGCAACACTCTTAACACAAGTACAGTGAATCTCTTCTTCTTAAAGGTTAAAATTTTCCAACTGCATCATTAATTTCTACTTGAAACAGGATCTTCTATAAAAATACAGATTGCTATTATCTCATAACATATGAGAATAATAAATAGAAGACTTACCATCCTTGGTCACTCTTGAATTTATAAGCTGCTGCAAGAATGTGACATAAGGCACCACCACCTTTGAAATCTAAGAAGCATTTAATCTATAACAGGCAGAGGAAGCAAAACAAGGAGTTAATTCAACTTCATCTGTTCCAAAAAGTTCCCTTTCATTCTCCTTTCCCTTTCTCTCTTCAACATTTTCATTCCTTTTCCTCCCTTCTGTCCCTTTCTATTGCCTTTTGCTCTTCAAACAAATGGAGCATTTATTTCCCAAAGCTTAATTAACACAACTGAAAGAAAAATGTTCAGGGAGACCACATTAACCAAGGAGTCTAGAATTAATTTTATTTTTTTAATTGCCAGGCCTTGATTCTTCTCTGATTCTGCCTAAAAAAATAAAGCAATTCTACTTTGCACAAACTTGCACTTTGCAAGTTGAATTTGCACAATGTTTTCCTTTCTTTCTTTTTTGCTATGCCTAATCACTATGTGTTAGGAAGAAAAGAAGGTTCAGCTCAGATTCAAAGTGACATCTGGTTGCTTCTTGAAAAGTTAGTTTCCTATAGTATTTTCACAACAATCTAAACATTAAACTGCAAAAAAGTAAAGGGAACTATGAAAGTATAGCAAAAATAATTTTAGCATTAAAAATATGTCAACCTTGATCAAAATATAAAACAGTTCTGTTCTGAGTGTGAACACAAGAATAGACAGTGTATGTTTCTCTAAAGAGCAACATTACATGATTGCAATTAACATGACTGCATTATAAGATATGTATTATGCCTGCCTTAGCAGCTATGCACTATGCTATTCCACAAAGAACTCCCATTAAAATACACGGTTTGCATCTGCAATCCCCATTATGCTATGTAGAAGATCTCAGAGCTGTTCCATAAATTATACAGAATGTAACTCTAGAATTTTTCAAATTCTATTTCAAATTCTATTTTTTGCCTATAACTTCAAATTAGAAGTAAAAGTTTGTCTGGTGATGTCTCCTTACATAAACACCTCTATAGCATCAGTTTAAAAGGTTTGGTATGTGCCCTCCCCCTATTTACAGGAATATTTTTATATAAAGGTCTTACATTCTGAAGATTCTAATGGATCACTCAATTCTTACATTATTAGACTACTCAAAAAACTACTGCTCTGCTGAATATTATCTTCCAAATTACTGAATATTGTTTTCTTAAAAGTTAAGACAACTTTGGCACTTACTGGTAACTTTGTGAGTGGTGCATTGCTGACATGTTTCCCAAATACCTCCTCTTGGAACTGCAGCAGCTGTACCACTAGGTTGGATAATGATTTATTGGTAGGGGGTTCTGCTTGAATGTACTGTGGGGGGGGAAACAAAAGAATTGAGGCTAGGTAAATCCAAGCCAAGTCTTCCTAGTAGCTTCTAAGTCACAACCAAGCAATACCAAAAAAGCATCCACCACCTTCAATTTTGGCTTGAAACTACTAATAGTGAGTTAAGTCTTAATCTAAAATGAGATTAGAACTTTTTTCTTTATTTTAAAAGAGAAAGGAAATAGAGAAAAGGGAACTCGGGATAATATAGAAAAACATTAAAACCAAGTCCCATTTCACCTGCTAGGATTAAAAATTGGGAAGAAACAGTATTCCTTGAGAGATCTAATTCTACATACAAAGCACCAGAATTTTCCTTTTTAAAATCATAGTACACATATACTTTCTAAGAAATCTTAGTGGGACCATTACATTTAAAGTTCTCAATAGAACTGTGGATATTGGTTATCAACATAAATATCTTTAATAAAAAATTAAAAACGAAACCCCCCCTACTACCTTATTGATTACATTTTTATTTAATTTAAACTGGTCATAATTTTACAATATGGATAGTATATCCCCCAGTTTACTAGAAACTAATTTTATATCAGATTATGTGGGATACAGCATTATTTTTTTAAAGGACATTATTTTGGCCTCAGGTGATGCTACTGACATTGATGCTCATGTTACTCAATGCTCATTTCATCTCTCAATAGTTGAAAGAGGATTTCTTTCACATATGAATTCTTAGAAATCTTTCCTGACATGAAAAAAATAAAATCCAGTGTCATATAAAACTATATACACATTTTCCTTTTGCAATCCTTCATATATCCTCAATTCCATATTAATTGTATAAATATACCCTCCAAGGACTGGGGGACCCTGATGCAAAATCTGGGAGTCATAGGAAAGGAAGTTTTTTTCTTCTGGTTTGTTAGTGGGAACAGCTTCTGATATTAGAATACCAATGGATTAGGACTGATTAGCACGGTGTGGAGACATTGCAAATGACAAATTGCCTATTATATTCCTCCTGCTTAAAATTCTACTTCTTAGTGCCCTTGTCTATTATCCTACTGGTTTTTAAGGAAGTATGTCAGTTAGGGAAAATGATACATGAGGAATTTTCTTTTCTTCTTTGAAGAAAAATGACATAATTTTAATTTGGGAGATGGGAAAGAAAACAGGTACTGAATATAACTAGACCAAAAACTAATTCTGTATACATTTATGTAGAATTTCATCCACATTCAAAGAAATTTATTCTTTCAAATGTATACTGGAGTATGTTAAAAAGAAATGTATTTTACCATATATTTTTAAAATAACATTACTTATAGCAATTATATAGCACTGTTATATAACAGTACACTATTGCATTATCCTTAAGATCTGCAACTTTCCTTCATAAGTAGAATATGGATTTCCTGAAAGTCATTTGGCTAGAAAATAGGAATGTATGTATATTGATAGGAAAAATGCCTAAATGGAATTTACTTAATGAAAATATTAGCTTCCAATTGTTGGACTGCCTGTTACTAATTTTACTAATAACAATTTAGGATACAAATGGGAAAGGAAATGGGCAAAAGATACGATTTTCCAGGAAAATGGTAAACTGTTAGGATACAAGCTGTCACTCTAAAAAAACTGTTGCCTGATGATTCAGCCACTCTCCTTCACTTTGAAGGTAAAAAAGCCTGGGAACCAAGATTCTGTGCTGCTTGCAAAAAGGCTGCAGTCACCAAAACAGAAGAGATCTGAGGATAATATAGAACTAAGAGTATTTTCACCTGCCTCTTATCAAACTTAACATGACTCAGAGTCCTTCTTGTCCACACTGTTTATGGGCAGAAATGGATATATGTATGCACATGTCTACAACATAAATTCCATGGATTCTAAAACTAGTGTTTTGGCTTTCAGCTCCTTTCACCTGACTAGAGATTGAAAACAAGACATGAAAGGAGTAACTAACTGAACATAGCACGAAAGAACAAAAGCAATAATTCCCAATTGTCTTCCTGACAATTCTCTTGCAAGAATGAGGCCCAGATCTAAAATTGTGACTACCTTTTGCAAACAAGAATCCACTTAAAAGAAATACACAAAAGCAAAGGCTGACTATGTGAAGGAGATTAAAGGGAGGATTAAAAGAATTTCTCCTGGAAAAATAGGAACAAGCACAGTCTCCCATCTCCAAAAGAAAGCCACTTCATGACCTGTAATCTTTTGAAGGCCAAAGGCCACACTTATAATTAGGAAATAAATCACTGAAGTCAATTATTGGGATTGCTTCTAAGAAGCCGAAGTGGAAGGAAAGTTTCAATGGAAAAGGGTTAACATCCAGAGGACAATAGGGCAGCAGGTGGAAGCAAGCCGGTGCTAAAAGATCAGCCTGTAATGCAACCAGTCTGGCATTGCAAACCACCAGACGCCGTTGCAAAAAGGAAAAAAAAAAAAAAAGGAGGATCGACTATTCTATCAGGACAGAGTCGATTCCAAAGATCGATGCTTTATTTTTGGCAGAGGAAAGCGGGACGGAGCAGTCAGAGGGAGCGAAAAGGGGACTTTGGAAGAAGAGGGGCCGCGGCTTCAAATGACCCTCCGGGAATTGGGGTGGGGTCAAGAGAAATCCCATCATCTACGGGCAGGGGAGGGGGATCTCGCCTCTCCGGGTCCGCGGTCCTCCTTCCCAATTTGGCAATGCCATCATCGCCACCCACCCCCCGCCTCTTTCCTCCCCCCCTCTCCCCCCGAAGGTGCCCATCTTGCTGGGGCGGGTGGGGGGAAAGACAGGAAAAGGCGGTGGGTTATCTGCGGGGCATCTCGGGCCGGGAGGCGGAGGAGGATGGCGAGCAGTTTGGCTTCTGCGCCGGGAGGGGAATGGGAAGGAAGAGAAGCACCCTTTCCCTCCCCCGGGAGCTTCCAGAAGGTGTCGCCTAAACGGCGGGGAGGAGCACCGGCAGGCCCGGGCCTGGCCCAAGCCGGTACCTTCTTGTAGTTCTTGCCCAGCCAGACCCGCGTGCTGTCGAACTGACTAACGGTGTCCGAGGCCTCGTAGTACTTGACGTTGGGGCCGCCGTCCTTCTTCCGCACCGCCATTTTCCCAGCGCCGCCGGCCTGGGCCGCGCCGCTCTCTTCCCTAAACCCGCCGCCACCGCGGTCGCCAGCGCTTCGCTGCGCCCTCTGCCGGCCGGCCGCGCCAAGCGCTCTACACTCCCAAAGTCCCGGAAGCAGCGACCTCTGCCGGCGAAAAAAAGGAGGAAAAAGCCTGGCCGCCTGGCTCGCCTCCTACTGGGCCGAAGACGCGGAGTAGAAGGCGGGAAATGCTCTTGCTGTGAAGGAGCAGCCTTCTTTCCAGCCCGTTGCTAATTTAATAAAAGGAACTTGTTTGTTCTGTGTGTGCTTTTAATTCTTTTAATTCTAGGGCGGGTGTGTGTGTGTGTGCGTGCGCGCGCGCGCAGGCGGGGGGGCTAAATCATGACGGTTTCCTTACATTTAGGCTTTAATCGGCGCCACCCTGCATTTTCTACTATTCTTGCTTTCTACTGATACACTCCGCTTTGGAGCGGAAGGCAGGACAGCCAACTACTGTATTTAGCTGTGGCGATCGCGTCTGGAAAGGATCGTCGGCGAATTTCTGTTCCCACCTCAAGAAAGAAATACGGAATTGATTTTGAAAAATGACCGTGTGACAACTGACGAGAAGGAAAAGGATCATCCCAAACGTTTTTAGGGTATCATAAAGATGATGAGTTGGAAATCGCTTGGGGGGAAGCGACAATCCCAAGAAAACCTCCCCCCCCCCCCCCAAGTCTTGGGTGCGATTCCAAAAAGGTCTCCTTCGGCGCGACGCAATCGAGTTCTGTATAAAACGCTAGCGTCAAGTCATCTTCGTAAGACTTGGCACCCAAATCCGTTTGTTTTCACGAGCCTTCCCTGCCTTTTCACCTTGGAAGCCTCCGGGCAGGATCAGTCTGGTTTTGTGAAGAAAATGTCACACACACACACATACCCCAAAAAGTGTTTTAGCACCAAACGAACACGTCCTCCTTCATTGCTTTTCCGCATCTCTTCAAGGCTCAGCTGCAACAAACCACGGTTTCCCTTGATCTGGTAGAAGGAACCGGGCAATCTTTCTAAAGATAAGACAACCACAGCTGTCAGGTCATTTCCTTGATAAACCGTACCACGATTAGAAAGGCACTCTGTACACGCGCAGGAGCTCTCCTTGAGTACTAACGCACGCTTCCTTAGACATGGATCAATGGGGGGTGGGGGCAATCTGAAGACATGTGCAAAAAGGAGACCAGAACAAGGTTAGCTTGAGGAAGGGGAGAATAAGACGGCGGGGAAAAAGTTAAAAGGACGAATTGGGAACAGGCGAGTGAAGTTCAAAAATGGAGTCCGTATTGCGACTACGCCAGGCAGGCAGGCAGAGAAGCCATGCAGGCGAGAAGGAGTTGAGCGGAAAGGCGCCGAGGAAAAAAAAAACCAACGGTGCTTTCTTTTGGCTGGGGCTGGCGGGAAAGCTTTTCGCCTTCCCACCTCTCCTATCCCGAAAAGAAGGTTTTAATCGCGGCGTCCTCTTCTTTCTTCCCCACTTTCTGAAAAGGAGAGAAGAAAAAAAATCCAATCCAGCTTCTCGATGGATCTGTCTAACTGAAGCTCTATGCAACCCTGGCCCGAGAGTCACGGTGGCCGAGTGGTTAAGGCGTTGGACTCGAAATCCAATGGGGTTTCCCCGCACAGGTTCGAATCCTGTTCGTGACGACGATCTCGTTTTGATGGCCCGCGATTCCACCAGCTTTTGACGATCGCCGACTGGAAAAAAAAAAAAAAAAGGATCAGCCTGGTTGGAAAGCAATGGGAGGCAAAAAAAAAAAAAATGCCTGGTGGGACAAGAGAGAGCGAGTCGCTCCGACTTTCGAGGTAGTCCATTTGGGGTGGGGTGGGGGGGGTGAGAGGGTTCCGGTTGAAGAAACAAAGAACATGCGCTGGCGGAGCTCGCTTAGCTGGTAGATGACGCGCTTCGTAGACCAGGAATCCAGGATCCTGTCAGTTCAGGCAGGGCGTGGACGGAAAACGACCCCTGCGCCTCTCATTTTCTTCTTTAACTCGGGAAGCAAACTCGTTTGTCGTTCATATACGGCTAAGCTTGATTTTTGTGATAGCTACAATTGCAGAAGGAAAAAAGAGCAGGGAAGAGACAACTTCGCCATGCTAAGAGTAAGGGCATGACGTGCCCATCTAAATATCAAAGGCTTCCCTTTGTAGAAAATTGTCACCCTCCGTATTTTGTAAATAAATTCGTTGAAGCATTGACATCTAATACACAGCATAGTTTTTTAAGGAATCGGCAACAGGATTTCAATGATAGACTTCAAGAAGTAGACTACTGCAAGATCCTTTTTGGATGGTCCTCCAAAGCTATTTTCACAGATCTGGCCAACTCTGGGTGGCTTACAAAGGATTAATAATATCAAAATACCAGGGGGGAGATGTAACAAATTTAAAGAAGGAAAATGTGACAGACTTCCTCTCTAGACAATGTTTGCTTACAGCTCAAACTGTAAACTCAGTATCAAAATACAGTATACAGCACCCATGCACACACATGCTGGGGGCTAATGAACTCCCCTTATACACCCAGTTTGATAAGTTCACACAATTTAGTCTGTAACATCCTGAGAGAATAGCCACGCTTAATGCCCTCAAGGTTGTAGAGGGAGTGAGGTGCTGTTTCCAGGCAAGTGACAACAGTTAACCTGTGGTAAGGGTAACCCCATAGTAAGATGGGTGGCCAATAAATGTAATAATTAAATTTATAATCAGAGGAGGCATGCCTCATGGAGGGGGGGATGTTTTATTGAGGGGAGAGAAGCAAGCTGGCCCGTGTGATCCTGTGGGGCAGGCAAAGACAGGTTGCCCAGCAAATCTCTGGCCACTTGCCACTAAATTATACCTTCCAATGTGACACAAGAAGGGAAGTTATTACTATTTTATTTGAATTAGCTGCCCAATGCCAAATCCAGAATACTGAAGGTATTTCTGGATGAACATCGGGTCAGGTATAGCGCATTCATTTCGCATCAGTTGAACCTTGCCTGGTTCCTCCTGAATCCCATCGCCAGAAGATCCCTGCTGACTTTTGAGAACCATCTTGGAACAGCACCTCACAATGGACAGAACAGCTTGAGCTGTATGCTACACTGATAATATAAAGGAATTTCTTGTTTGCCCTCTGCTTGGGAGAGAAGCCATTCATGGTTAATTACACTATTGGGAACTATAATTCAGCAACACCTGAATACCCCAACCCTGTTCAAATATTTTGATGCTAAACACAGGAAAATAGCACAGCTACTATCTATAGCCGTTCATGGACCAAGGGACACCATCATTTCCAGCAGTGGGATATGACAGGGTTAATTACTGGTTCGGGATTTACGAGGTTCGGTGATTTATGATATGCTTCCCTGCACACTGTGACCCGCGTGCCTGTAAATCATCATCAGCACGCTGCGTGCATAGAAACAGCCTTTGAAACAGCCCTCTTTTCCTTCTTTTTTAACTGCAGCTGTGGCTCGTTCAGCAGCTGAAGTTGAAAAATCAAGAAATAAAGGTCAGGTAAGAGCCCAGGTAGGTGGGTGGGCAAAAACATCAGCAGACATAGAACCAGTGTCTGCTGCTCTTCAGAGCTACCGGTTCTACAGAGGTGGACAGAACCGGTAGAAACCCACCCCTGATCATTTCCTCCTTTTGAGAATTGAAAATAATTATTTTCATTATTTTCTTTAGGCTCCATGTGGCTCCAGGGATGTTTAAAGTAAAGGCAGCTGTAACCTAGCAGTGATGAAGCAGCAGAAGTCATACTGGCAGAAAGGAAAGAGACAATCTGAGGAAGAAGCAGAGGAAGGCTGTGGAAAGTAATGAAAGAAATCGGGGAGCTTTGCAGGTTGACCCAACTTGGCTGGGATGAAGGAAACAGAGTGTCAGTTTGGGAGATCTGGGGAAAGTTAGGTGAGGATTGGTGACAAATTTGTGGGTAATTGAACAAGAGTTTAAAAAGAATGCTTGTGCTTGGGAGTTTGTATTCAGAATTTTGGACAAGTGACTTACCATTTAGTTTTACCTATTTAATCTGCTGTGGAGTGTTTAATTACTAGCTACATACATTACTGAAGTCTTTTTTTTCCCTTAGGAAAAAAAAACCTAGGAATTTTAACATTTCAAATGTCCCTGCTTGCTCAGAAAGTTTGGAAATCTGCACAGTAATCTGCATTTGAGATTACAGCATAAAACAAATAGAGCTACATCAAAGATTAAATACAAGGAACATTATACCCAACAGAGGACAATAATACATTACAATATAAATATGAGCTGACATGCCTGTGACCAGTTATCTACTTTCTGACTGTTTTTCTTGTGCAGGCAAATGAAATATATGGGAAGACTATGGATACATGTATAAGAATATTTACACATATGAGGAGAAGTCAAGTCCTATTGAAGATGTTAGCATGGTCAAAGATGAATTCCATTTATATTGTTTTAGTTTGAATAATATAAATTGGAATTGTATCTTTAACCATTCCAGTGAGCAGTAGGGTGAACAGCAGTATCTGAGTACTCTAAATTTATAACACTAAGTTTTCAGTATCGCCTTGAGGCCATCTAATGGCTATCTGAATTTCTGCAACTCTGATACAAAAATCCTAATGAAAGACAATGCATTGTCATTTTATCATCTCTCTCCAAAACAGAAGACATTCTTGCAATTGAGGGTAATCTAATTAATAATTTAATTATCCTACTCCAGATGACTTGGACTATATAAAGTTCAAATGAATATGGCCAATAAGCAATGACTGAAGTTACTAGTTAAAGGTATGATTTTTCAAAAGTGTGCATCCAGAGTGCATCACTCCTAATTTGAAAATTGCTTCCCTAATTATAGTACTAGGTATGCTCTGGTTTGCCCAGTGAGCACATAACCATCCTAACTGGGCAACATTATACCTGAAAATATTACTGTAACAAACTGAAACTATAAGAATGCGATTACTATGCATCTGCCAAAAAAATAAGTATTGTACTGAATATCTTGGATTTATAAATATACATATGCTGTGGAAGCATAGTTCCTTGAAACCCATTTACACATTTCAGCAATATCAACAAAAAAACTGGAATGGGGAAGAGGATTTAGAAAATAATATTAAAATGTAATTGGGGCAGTGTATTTTTCTCCTCAGTAAGTTTGAGTGCCTCGCTTAGATTCTGAAAGTAAAATTAGGAGGAAAGCAGCCTGACATGTTTCTCCCCATGTTTACTGTTCAGTTTATAGATTTCAAGGACCTGGCATTTCAATTTCAGCAGTGATGATCTGGAATACACTTTTATTCAGTTTTTATTGCATAACAGAGTAGAAAGTCCTATTTCCAGAACAAGTCACTTCAGCAAGAATAGCCTAAAGACATTATTTTATATTTTATATTTAACTTCTGTGTAAAAATTGTGATGTTAGATTGGGACAGGCTAAACAAAGAATTCAGATGATTGTATCAAATGTAAAGAACTGAGGAAAAAAAAAACAGCAGATAAATAGACAGAACTTGTAAAAAAAAAATGGCCTCCCATAATAAGTCCTAATGATTAAATTTAGGGCTGATTCCATCTACAGCTTATCAGTAATGTAACAGAAAATAGATCAAGCTCTATGGGACTACTCAGTTTAGTTTATTTTTTTTCATTGAATAAATTTAAATCAGTTGACTTGGTGATAGGCACAAAATATTTGATAGGATTTTAATCTGGCTCATATCTAAATGGACATTTTAAAAAAGAAGCTTCTAGAAATAAATGTAGCACGGAAGAGGCCTTATGCTTATGGCATCCCTAGCACACCACTTTTAATATATGCTAACCTTTTTTCCTCCTGCCTATAACATCACCATGTCAAGACACCTTGAATACTTTTATAAGTAGACAAGCCTGATATAAATCTAATAAACAAATATATTAGGAAATCTCAACATGCTGTATTCAATAGCCAAGCTTGAACTAGAAGCCTCTTCAGTTCTGTCAGACTTAGGGCACAAACCTCTGATTGCCCCTTTCTCCTAGTTGTAGATTGGAAATGCAAAGGAAAAGTATTCCCAATAAAAAACCGCCATCTACTGAAGTGCAGATAGTCTGTTTCTTGCCAGCAAGTTTCATTATTGCAATTGCTTAGGTTAAATCAAGTGATACTTTGGCTCTTTTTGCTTGTTTTTAGTTTAGCCATTCAGAAAAATCGGTGACTGAGTATCTCTGACAATCCAAATAACATATTTCTCTAAGAGTTAAGAACCAATTTGTACTACAAGCTTAGATAGAGGACAAGAAAATGGGGCAAGCTAAACCTGAATCAGTAATTATGAAAGGAAGCCATTGATCTGTCCAGATCTCACTCTAAATAAAAATCATTTGTGGGTCACCTAGAAAGCCTTTGCTGTAGGAATTAGGGAGGAAAAGTGGTGGCAAAGAGGGAGGGGCACCACTACTAACAAGGAACCAAGCAGCTTTGCAGGAGGAGGTTAATCCAAAAGAAATCAAGCAGTTTTGCAGATGTGTCATGCAATATGCAACACCCTATATAATCTGAACAAAATACAATATTTATATAAAGGAGTCAAGGAAAAAAAGCAATTTATTAGTGCAGTCAGCACAACTGAACAATAAAACACAAAATGCAACCATGATTTGGATACTGGCAGAAGACATGACAATTTCTATTAGATGTTTTAAAGCACAAGGAAGAGCAACAGCAGGACACTGAGGAGAAAGACAAGGTGTGTTAGGAGAACAACATTAAGAGATGCAGTTAGCTCAAGATGCAGTTATTAGGTTGGATTTAGCAGCTTTTTTCAAATTCCTGAGCAACAGGGACTCTTGGTTAGAAGTAATCTTCAACAAATAAATCCCCTTTCAAAACATGTCATATTACAGACATGAACACAACCCATTCCACCCCTAAAACTGACCTGATTTTTGATGCACATTCCAAGTATTTTAACATGACTTACAAAGAGTGGTACTATTCAAGGAACTTTTAAGATACTTATAAGTAATAATTCACAACACTAGAAACAGTTATCAGGGATAGACTTGGTTTCTAAAACAAAACTCTACCATCAAAGAGGTGTGGACGAGGAAGAAGAGAGAGGAAGAACATAAAGCAGTATGTCAGCAAAGATTAAAATGAAAGATTGCGGGAAATGAGGACCCAGCAGAGCTGAAAAATGATGCAAAACCCATCCATCAGATTTGCAAAGAAGGCCACCAAACTGAGTCTTCAAAGCACAGGCATAAAAGAAAATCTGAAACAGCATCTGTCTGGCAAATGTTGAGAATTATTCACAATCTTTTATTTGTACAAATGATGGAAGGAAAAGAGTTGCTTTTGTTAGGTGACTTTAATTGAACTATTGTATCTTCCTCCAGGGTCCCCTCTCTCTTCTCTTTCATAGAAGACGTTGCCAGTAACCAACAGGAATGAGAACCGTATTGCTATAACATGGATTCTCCACCATGGGCTCATCATGTAATATTAGGCCGCTTACTATTGCACATAATGAGAAAATTTCCCATGCTGCTTCTGGTGAGAGCACAAGGTCTTCTCAAGCCATTGTTCCCACTGAGGATTTCTGGAGCAATTTTCTTTATCCCAGACATCTGAAGAAGCAACTATTTGTCTGACGTGATCCAAATTCTCACCATTGCAAACCTCTGATACCAGAGCGTTAAGAAAATCTGTATTAAACATTAGGAGAAGAAAGTCAAGCCTGGTTTAAATATTCCTAGTCACAGAAGAATATTTAGCCTATGTAATAAATGAAAGCCGCTCAGAATGGACTGTATAGCAAAACACTTCAATCACAGCAACTTTAACTGCTCCTTTATCAATGCATTTATTCCTTGTCCTCAAGAACTCCAGCAGAAATGTTTTAAGCAATTAACAAATATTTAAAGCATTGGAAGGAAGTTGATATATATATAAAAACAGAAACCAAAGATGGCAAATAAATTAAATTTGACAGGTAAACTAAATTTGAAGCCATTCCTAGCTATTATATTTAAAAAAGAAAAAAACACACAAGCACAAAAATACAAGACTAAACACAATCAAAATGTGAAAAAAGAAAATAAATACAGATAATGATTTTTCAAAATAGGCAACGTAATGAGACTACATAAATCTGAGTCCATTCTTCTTTTTGTGTTTTCTTCAAAAGGTTATGAAAGTTGATACAACTTTAAATGGCACATGCAATTTAGAAGGACCATTTCTGATCAGGTGGAGTGATGTTTACGATTGAAGGCTTGCTTCTTATCAGAAAGGAGAAGTCCACCAAGCATCCAAGATGCTTCAGCCACCTTTCAAGAGCATGGAGAAAACTTAGCTCGAGACATTAGGAGAATCACATTTTATCCTGCAGTGGTGGTAACAATGCTACAAAGCTAAAGAATGTGACTACCTTTGAAAACCAAGCCACAATAGGAAAGGACCACTTCTTAATGTAAACACATCCAAAATGAGTTGCAGATTGTTCTCCAAATGATGCAGCTTTTTGGCTCCACAAAACAGTTTACTTTGAAGGATCTATTGATGCATACATTTGGCATTACTTACAACTCCGACTTGGCATCTGTATTCTCATGTTTTACTTTTCCCTTCCCTCAAAATCCCTCTCCACATAAAAGCTTAAAACTTATCTTAAAAGTACTGTGTAAATCCCATTACTTCACAGAGATGCCTTAGAGGAAAGAAGCCAAATAGACCTGGAAGTGATGGGCTAAAATTCTTCAGGATAACTTTCAGCTTCTCAAAATCTTAAGTCATGGTTTACAGATCCAAAACAGGAACCAGGCTAATAGGCCAATGCAGTTATATCAGGAGTTCAAAGACTTTATATGACTGAAGACCACAGCTCTTTCTGGAACAGGGAGGAACTTGTGCTCCTTTGTAGACATTTGGAAATCCTTGTCAATATCAGACCAGGGTTAATGACCATAAGGAGAAGGGAGTGCAGCATGGCATTTTGCATAAATTCCTGGGCTCATGCCCAGTATAATTAAGGAGTAGCATTTTATTCAACAAAGAGAGGAATGATGCCCTGATATAGCACAACAAAACAGAATCTGTGGGCTTAAGAGTTGGAACTTCTCTCTCTCTTTTATATATATTATATGTATGTATGCATGTATGTATACAAGCACGCTGTTTTATCATCTCTGTTGAGTCTTTAAATTTCCTCCACTCCATGTGCAAATATCATCACCAGGCCTGGTTCTAGCACCATCTCCTCTCCCATGTGCTGATTCTCACAGGCCATCACAACCACAGCTTGTTTGCCTGGGATGCGTTTGGCCACATAGTTTTCATAATAGCGTCGGTTCATCTGGCGAGTTTCTAGGGTGGCCAAGCCCTGGGGCCAGTTCCGTTCATGGGCATTTTCAATCAGTTCATTGATGATGGATGTGGGGCATCCACTTTCCACCAAGGAACGCTTGATTACAGCTTGGAGTACAGCATCTGGTGTAGAGATCATACCACCCCACCGGGTTACCCGGGCTGGCTGCAAGGAATTCACCCACCTAGGAGTCAAGTGAAAAGAGTCACACAATGAGGAAAGAAAAACAGATGAAACCAATAGCATTACAATGAAAGCCTGGAGAACAACATTTCTTCTTTTTTGGGGGGAGGGGGTATTTCTGATCAAGTGGATGATAGTTGCCTGCCAAACAATCATGATGAGTAATGTTCAGGTCTATTTGGACTACACCCTGTCATTAAGCACAAAGTATTATATTTCTATCATAAAATTAACTTCATCTAGGGAAACAGAAAGCCACTGGGCAAATATTTCAAACTTTTCACTTAAAAAAAAAAGTGTCTTTCAAACTTTATACAGTGATCTTGGAGATATTTTGAAGGCTTATTTTCTGTATGGCAGCCATGAAGAACCAGGGTTCATCCAAGCACTCTTGATCCCTTCATAAATCTAGCCTGCATAGCCACAGATGAAGAAATTGACCTACTGGACTTCCTGTTGACCCTCATAAGCTGTGATCTCTCTAGAACAGGGGTGTCATACTCGTATCGTCATGGCAGTGTCACGTGACGTATCGGGACTTTTTTTCCCTTCGCTAAACCAGGCAGGGACAGGGCCACCACACGATGCATCTGGCCTACGGGCCACAAGTTTGGCACCCCTGGTCTAGAACAATCCTGTGGCTCTACATTGTGTAGGAAGATGCACCAGGACTTATCCTGAAATCACTGCTTCTGAGGTTTATTCTTAAGGCGATGACATTATGAATCCTTCTAGCATTGCTCCCAATTCTATTTGTCCTAATTTGTTTGGGAATAAATTATCTACATAATCACTCGCATACCACCCACTTCCCAGGGTGGTTTACACAATCAGGCTCTTTTGAAATGAGAACTATGAAGTCTCAAAGCCTTAATAATTCTAACAATGGGACACCAAAGTGGTGTTGGTAATCCAGACATGTTCTTTGGCACTAGATAACATCTTCAGTGGAATTTAGGGTAGGTCTGTGTCCGTGTTCTGCTCATAAGGGCTTCATGTGGTCAGTAGGTCTTGTGATGGTGAGGTCATATCAGGTGTGGGCTATGTCAAGTGAGGGTTGTGATGGGTCTTGTGATGGGAATCATGTGAGGGTCATTTGGAGGTGAAGAGCTGGTGGGGGGGGGTTGCATGGGTTGGTTGATGGTTGGTGCCATCTCTGGTTAGCTGTGTGGTTGATTTGAATTCTGAGGGGTTCATAGATTGGTTGTAGGTTGATGTGTCTGTTGATGGAATTGCTTGTGGAGTGCCAGGCTTCAATAAACTCGTGAGCGTAGCGGGCGGTAGTATGACCGATGATGCTTGTATCATTCCAATTGAATTGGTGCTGTTCACTGTCAGTGTGGGTAGAGATTAGGGATTGGGAATCGTGGTTTTTGGGAAGTATTATGGGCTCCTGAGTGCTTTCTGAGCTTGTTTGCTTGCAGATGTTTCATCTTCACTCAGCATAATGTCAAGTATTACCTTGAGTGCTAGGTTTGGACAACCATACTTGATAGCATAACATATAAATGTACCCCATAATTTTTCCTACAGAAGTTTGCTCTAATTCTCAATTATTTCCCACCACTATTCACTATTGCCTTTTCCAACCCACACCACAACTCTTCCAGTAGTGAGATATTAGTACTTACTCAAGGATTTCATTATATTCAATAGTCTCCTCCAAATTCTGCAGGTTGGGATTGACACTACGTATCGCTCGCATGTATGCTTTTAACAACTGTATGTCCCGTTTCTGCAAAAATAGATATTACATTAACTTAACTAATAGGACCCAGAGGCTACCCTGCATCAATAAAAAATGTCCATGATACATTGCACACAGCTTAATTTACTATAGTAATCACTAACATTTATTAATGCTCAACTCTTTACAAATTAACAGTGTGCAGCAATGCAGATTCAAAGCAGAAATGGAGATTTGAACTGCACTGGGTGTCCTGTGACCTATCAGCAACTCCTTGAACAAAGCTGCCTCTTTTCCCAGGCTTGGATTTTGGGTCTGGGAGAAGGAATATTTGATTCAAAAAGATGCAGACAGGATCCATGTGACTTCCTCCCCACATATTAAATCACGTTTAGAGTCTAAAAGGTTGCACGATGCTAATATACATGTCCAGGGAATACAGGTAGTCCTTGACTTGCAACTTGTTCACTTAGTGATTGTTTCAAGTTACAAGACAAAAAAGATGACTTACAACTGGTCCTCGGACTTACAACCATTGCAAAAATCCCCATGGTCACGTGATCAAAATTTAGCAGCTGCCATGCATTTATGACAGTTGCAATGCCTTGGAGTTACACAATTGCCATTTGTGATCTTCCCAGCCACCTTTCAAGCAAGCAAAGTCAATGGAGTAACATTGATTCACTTAACAACTGCAGGGATTTCCTTAACTGCGGCAAAAAAGTTCATAAAACTGGGTGCAACTCATTTAATAACTGCCTTGCTTAACCATGGAAATTCTAAACAATGGATCAATCATTGGACATTAAGTCAAGGATTATCTGCATACGTAACTCTCAACTTACAACCATTCGTTTGGTGTCCATTCAAGGTTACAACAGCACTGAAGAAAGTGACTGATAACTGGGTTTTACACTTATGACCGTTGCAGCATCCCTGTGGTTAAGTGATCAAAATTCAGATGCTTGGCAACTGGCCTGCATTTATGATGCTTGTAGCGTCCTGGGGTCACATGATAGTCTTTTGCGACCTTCTGACAATGGGGAAGTCAGAATCATCTAACAACCATTCTACAAACTTAACAACTGCAGTGATTGACTTAATAATTGCAGCAAGAACAGTCATAAAATGGGGCAAAAGTTACTTAACAACTGTCTTGCTTAGCAATGGAAATTTTGGGCCCAACTGTGGTCATAAGTCGAGGACTCTCTGTGTTCACAATTAGGCACATTTTCACTTCAGTAAAAGATGTACAAAGAAACTTTCTAAAAATACAGCCCCGTTCTCATTCCTCTTGTTTAGAAAAGGTCAGTGGATCCTTTAAACCACCTGGCCATTTGACAAAGGAAAGAAAATGCAATACCTGCTCTGCTAATTGATGCTTATGTTCTGCAGACGTCTTTTCCAATTCAGCTATTCTTGTCTGTTGCTGCTGCACTACCGACCGTAAATGTTTTATACAGTTATGATTCGGCAATTCATCTTTGGGCATTTCCAAGCTGCACAGAGAAGTAACTACAATTGAGCGCCTAGAAAAAAACTGTTTAGGTGGATAAGCAACCAAGAACAGAGGTAAAAGACTCTTGCTACTCTAAGAAAACTGAGCTTGAAAATAACAACTCTTAGGCTAACACTGTGCAATTTGGTTATACCTGATGCATCACAAAAGCCATTTCACATTGACAAAACAGATGGCACAGTTATTGCTGCCCTCACTAATGTTCCAGATCATGCTGTCATGTGTGATCTTTATCATCAGACAAGCAGGGAATGATGACACTGCTGGGTCATGCTCAGACATACATACACAAATTTGGCAAATACTCACCCGCATCCCTGTTCACAGGTCACAGGCCGCTTTGGATTGTGTTCGCAGTCATTGAGGTGAGACATCAGGTTGTCAAGCCGCACTATAGAAGTGCAACCAAAAACAGCGTTGTCACACGTGATTTGCAGCTTAGATAGCATATTACGCATGATCCGGGGTACAGGGCGCAGGTGAGCCACAGTCACAACGCTTCGGTCGACAGGACACGTCTGCTGTTGAGAGAACCACTGGGTGATACAGGCATTGCAAAAAGCGTGCTCACAATGAGGCGCCTGTGTAGAGAACAGAACCAAGCATGCCAAGTTAGATTACATCAGGTTTGCTGGTCAAGTTGATGTGGACTCCTAGCTTTCCATGCAGCTTCTTCACTGAATGCTTTTCACTAACAGAATGGGGAATACTGCAGGACAGAACATCCATCGATCAATTAATGTAACCAAGCTATCAAGGGCATATAAGAACATCAGTTCATTCTAGTTGTTGTAGTGAGAACCTATCAGGGAAAAGATGTAAAAATCACCCAGCATAATTATTCATTGTCAGGTGTTAATTTCTGTCCTTCACATCAACCCTATTACAGATTACTCTGTATTTGCCAATTCTGGATTAGTATAAATAAGTGTGAGATATATAGTTACTTCCTTGTATCGTATTCCAATATATCCTCGAAGTAGAAAAAAATGATATGATATGAACATCCCAAATGTACGTCCCAAAACAGAAAGCACAAAGTCAAGCCTCTAAGTACGGCACAGTTGCCATTCCAGCTTTTCCAAGTATAATTTATTTACATGTTAATATACTTTATAAACTTAGTTCTTTGTCTCTACTTCCAAGTACTGTTGCTTGGAGGAAATGAAGATGATTAATTTCTAAAAGAGCTAAATCAGGCAAAGGTCCGGGACCAGGTGGCCTACCAAGCAGATTCTATAAATTTTTTTGAAAATCAATTACTTCTTCCAATGAAGCACTATTCTATTTTACAGGGGAATCTTATACCAGACTATTGGAAGGATGCATATATTTCTTTAATACCCAAAGATGGACTGGGTTTAATTTTTGTGAAGAATCATAGGCCAATCTCTTTCCTTTATAACGATTACAAATTCTTTACATCTATTTTAGATGAAGTTTTACAGGATTATATACATGAAGACCAGTGTGGCTTCTTACCTAAAAAACAACTGAAAGATAATGTAAGAGTAATTTTGAATATAATTGAATATTTATAGCAATGTAGCGACAAACAGGTTGCATTAATCTTTCTGGATGCAGAAACAGCTTTTGACAATTTGAACTGGGCCTTTATGTTTAAAGTACTGGAAAAGATGGGTTTTGGATTGGGCTTTATACAGGGTCTGAAGTCCATCTATGCGCTCCAGAAAGCTCAAATCATGATGAATGAAGACTTTACAAAATCGGTTCAAATACAAAAGGGAACAAGGCAGTGGTGTCCTTTATTCTACTTTATTATTTATTTTAGTGTTGGAACTGTTAAATAGAGATGTTAGACAGGATAACAGAGCAAAAGGACTAAAAATTAAAGCATAATTTGCATGTTTTTCCTGAAAATAAGACTCAACCAGAAAATAAGACCTAGCATTTTTCAGGATGTTTGTAATATAAGCCCTACCCCCCCCCAGCTCCAATTAAGATTGTCAGCCCTCCGGGGATGGGGGAGAGAGTATGACCAGCACAGGAGGCAGTGAACGTGCGGGGGCCGACGGTGTCCAGCAGCAGCAGCGTACAGTCCCCTTGGCTGGCACTCTGGGGTTACGTAGCCTGCGCAGCACAGGTGCGTCTGAGCACTGTGACCACTGGTCCGGCCTGCCAAGCAACAGGTGGAGCAAAGGCACAGAGGGAGGCACATGATCTGACTTGCTGGATATACCACACAGCCGGCTGCCCACTCTGTCCCACTGTCTGTCTTTGCTTGCCTGCAGCCACGATGGGGCAGGTGGCTGCGTGGCATGTCTGGCAAGCTGGATCGCCTGCCTCCGCTTGGAGGGCGAGTCCTGCGGTAGCAGTACTCTAACTCACCTGCGCTGCTCAGGCTCCGTAGCTTCAGAGTGTGCTGGCCAAGGGGTCGGCAGGCTGCAGCTGCTGCTGAACACCATCAGCCCACACACACACACCGCCTTTTATGCATCATGTGATGATCTGCTTTATGACCATCACAACTTATCACAGTAAGTGGCAGGCTCTATTACAGATATAATTCAAGAACCTCTCATATTACTTTCAGTTCTACAATAAGGTTCCTACATGTTTTTCTTGGGTTGTCTTAGATTTTCCCTACATATATTGCACTAAACACTCCTTTGCCTGCCAAGCTTATATCTTATGCTCCCATGTATGCCTAAAAGGAAGCTGCAGAAAATCAACCAGCTGAAAATCAGAAGATTACAAATTTAATAAAGTATCTCTGAAATAACAAAGTCCAAATGTCTGTTTCCCTTTAAAGGCAGAATGTAGCCACATAGCAAGACACTCATAAAACGTTAAGAATTACATTGGGGTAAGGACACAGTCTTATCATAACTAAACTACAACTATTGCAGAGCAATATTAACTCATACAAAGCAATATTCTCATGATTTTAGTCTCCGTGATTTGCAATTCTGTTTTTAGCAGAGAAATTATGACTGGAACAGAACGGAAGAACTGGCAATGTCCCCTTTGAGTCCCAACTTCAATCTTCTCTCAAGCATGTAAGCTTTCCTTTTTGATAACCGTTATGTGAGGCTGCATTGCCCATCACCCTCACCTGGCTGAAGCTGCTTGTAACAATAGCCTGACATATTAAGAAGGGTTGATTGAGGAATCTGATATAAACAATCCTGAGACAGACAAGACCAGTGGGCGAAATCAGTGGAACAAAAGAAATCTGATGTGATAGTTAAGACATAGTTCTGGGATCAGGGAAAAAACCAGGTCCAAGTTCAGAAGCTCGTTGGTAACGCTGAGCTAATCACGTTTTCAATCCAACCTGACTCTCAAGGTGGTTGCTATGAGGAAGGGCTTCAAGAGAAAAGACACGACATCAGGTATCATAATATGATGAAGAAGAGAAAGCAGCATCCTGTGTTTCTGTGAATGGGAGAAAATTTTACCAAAGTATTCTGTGCCATTCATACCATGAAGAACAAATGTTAAAAATATCCTAAGCAAAGCCAGGTTAAATACTAGAATATTTTTTCAGAATATATATATTATTAACTGAAATTCTGCATCCTCCCCACTAACATGCTTAATACCTGCTAAATGGAGTACCAGGATGCTGTCATCTACTAATTATTATCAAATTACATTCTTATACCTGCACTATGTAGGTCTTAATTATGGCTTCATAGTTCGTTTTATAGCACTGTTGTAAAAACTATTCCTAAACAGCAGCAAAAAAAAAGAGTAAATAATGAAACAGACTCTATATAAGATAGTAAAAAGAGTCAGATCAAGTTTCCAGTATAAAAGAACATTCTTTTATATAGTTTTTATCTTTTTAAAATTGTAAGTTGCCCAGGGTTACCTTATGGTAAGATGGGTGGCTAATAAATTTTACAAATAAATAAATATTTACATGTAAGACCTCTTTGCATGGAGAATTTTTTAATAATTCAGCTTTTCTTATGAATCCTCATAAGGATAAACTTTCCTTTTACAAACACTCCTTATAATAGCTAGCGATTGGACCTCAGCCATTTAATTTTTTTAATTTACCATACAAGATATTTTGTTTACTTCAGCAAAGCAAAATTAATGTCATTAAAAAACTATTTACCTTTATGACTTCATTATTTGACAACCAATTATTTATCTTGCATTATTACGGGAAAAAATGGTTTATATGGCATTAAGCTGATGATAGCCAGAAGCAAAGATGAATATATACTTACAACTCCCAGACAGTAATTCCACATTGCTCATAAATTATGCTGATATATTAAATTCTATGCTTACGGCAATGGAAACGTTTGCTGTGTCACACTTGATCTTAGCCAAAAGGCCAAGAAGCCAAAGCTGTCTCACACTACTCACTATATTATTTCCATTAACCTTACAGCACAAGACTTTCTAACGCGTACCGAATGAACATATTTTGAAATATAGGTTAGACTTTCTAACGCGTACTGAATGAACAGATTTTGAAATATAGGTTAGATTGCATAATGCTGCAATAACCAAAGAATGTATCTAAGAAAAAAATATTTGACTCATTCATGCGAAATGATCCTAAAGATACAGTTGAATTCTTAGCTGCCTCAAATAGAGTGAAGCACCTCACCTTTCAATGCAAATCACTATGATTTCTACTTTACTTTTTATAAAAATAAGAATTAAAGTTCTAAAACTTCAGTAGGCAGGTTGTCCCTTAATGACAATCTGAAAATAGGCCTTATACAGTTCAAGCCTGATATGTCTGGTTTTCATAATACTGTATATTGAAATACTGAAAAATTACTTTTTAAAACTGATACTAGCTTAAAACCACAAATCTTCAGAATAGTTATCAGATAATGTAATAGTTTTATTTCTATAATATTTATTAAGCTCCTACACTGAATTTCATCCTGTATTTTGAACTATGTGTTAAAAGCTACTTTAATCAGTTACACGGGTGTAACATGTAGAAATCAGCTTGATTGTGGGAAAAAATCTCCACAAAAAATACTCAAACACAATCTAGATCTTTATGCACTGAGCATTCTTGATACTATACAAAATATTTACAACAGTAATATCCTCACGGTCTGAAAGACATTAACATAATATATGAGTTTAACATATCCATCCATGGAAGAGATTGTCTGCCTGTGGGCTTTCTTCCCGAGCACCATTTTGGCTCTTACCTCTTTGTAGCCAACTTCTAGTGGAAATAGAACTGCCCATGTCTGCAGATGCCACCAGAGCATTCAAGCACATTCAGTGCAAAAACACAAATAGATCTGTTCTGCAGGGACGGCTACTTGTTGCGGCCTTGTTTTAGCTTGCCTTCTACTGAAGAGATCCACAAAATAAGTAATTTTATATAGATATGCAATGTAGATAATTGCTATATATAGCTTCATTCTAGAACCAGGATAGGTAACCTCATTGGCTCATTGGTGATATGTAGCCTCCAGATCATTGTTATGGTGCTATAGTCTTCTCCCACTTTCAATATTTGGCCGCAACCTTTACAAAATTTAGCAATGTAATTGTCCAGGTGTTAAAAAAAATACCTCAAGCAAAATAAGCTTAATGCTTTTATTTTAAGGCACAACACAAACAAGAAGCCAATGTTTTCAGCACTACCTCTTCCAAAAACCATGTTAGATCATACTTCTTGGCCAATTTTTTCTCATGCAGGTTATGGATATAAGGAGAACAAGCGGGATAAAGAATAGTCCCTGCCAGTTCCCTGATGGAGAGAGAAATATTAATAATGCAAGCACAGGTTTACATCAGTTTACAACGGTTCGTTTAATGACCATTCAAAGTTACAATGGACTGAAAAAAGTAACTTATGACTGTTTTTCACACTTATGACCATTGCAGCATCCCCATGGTCATGTGATCAAAATTCAGATGCTTGGCAACTGACTCACATTTATGACATTTGTAATGTCCTGGGATCACATGATCCCCTTTTGCGACCTTCTGACAAGTAAAGTCAATGGGGAAGCCAGATTCACTTAACAACCATGTTACCTAACTATGGCCATAAAATGGGCCAAAATTCATTTTACAGCTGTCTTGCTTAGCAACAAAAATATTGGGCTCCATTATGGCTGTAAGTCCAGGACTACCTGTATAGTATCTATAAGATCACCATATTTTGATTGAATGAATGTTAAGGTTGAATATTATTGCAGCCACACAATGGTCATATTGACATGGTATAGCAATCCACAAAGCTTAGTTAGCACAAGTATGCCCACAAATATTTTTTTCTAGGGCACCCCAGCTATCAAACCAGATGTTTGTGGTTTCCTTGCTGTTAAATTATTGTGCTAACAAGACAGATGCAGCTATGGCTAGAAGTACTGTACTTCCTGTTTTTAAAGAAGTTGCTTAATTATAAACAAACAAGATATGGGTGTTTCTATAACTGTATATGTGGCAAGGTAGGGGAGGAGTCGGCAAGTTTATTCACATTCACTAAGCCTTACAAATTACTCTATATGTGGTCAGAGTTCTGCCAACGAATGCCATTTTTAAATCTGCAAAGCAAGCAAGCTATCTAAAACCATGTAGCTAAATCCATCTTTTCAAGGAAACCTTGCCCTCCCTGTCCCCTCCCCTCAAAAAAATAAAGGAAGAGATCAATCTCTACACTATTGATTAAAAAAAAAAACAGTAGTAAGCTATATTGTAAAAAAAAAAGGTAAAGTTTCCCCTGTCCAATTATGTCTCAAACCTGGGCTGTCACTTTTTCAGCTGACAAACTCAGCACCTTTAACTGCAGTACTTAAGGTTAATTCATTTATGATTGTTGCATGTTGCAAATACCTATATTTTTCCATCTATTCTAGAAATAATGTTCCTTCTGAAGAGATGCGCAGAGTGGGAAAACTAGTCAAATCACAAAGAAAATGGCTTGCCCTTTAATCCTTTTAGATCAGTTTCTATATACCAATTCAGGCTTGCAAAATCATGCGACTTTAGATTCCATGGGACTGAAGTGGTTTAGAAATTGCTTTGAATAATTATTTTATTTCTGAACTTCTAAATATAATACAATGCACTTGACATGAAGGAAAGTTGCCTCTTGCAGAGACAAAGAACAAATGGATACACAGAAAGACAGTTTTATTCAAATTTGCCCAAAAGGAAAGCGATACAGAATTTAAGACACACGCCTTAAGCACAACTCATACACCCCCATTGTTTGCATCCTTTCCTCTCTTCTCAGTGAACTAAATGAAACTTTCTCATTGTAAAGGCAAATTAATTAGAGGAAAACAGTTAAGGCAACCTGTATGGAACAGAAAATACTGTACTGCTTTTCTGCATGAATAGTTGTACCTCAATTTAGAATGTATATTTTTATAAAGGCAGCGATAAACAGAAACACACCTATAAGATAACTGTGACTTTGCAGTATCGTTATAGATTCCTAACATCTTCCTCACCCAGAAAGTTTTGTTAGCTTTTTTTTTTGCGTGTATGCTTTTGAATCACTATTGGATGAGCTCTCATATTTCTTCACTATAGGTATGAAAACATTGTATGAATCAACTAATGCTTATTCAGAGGATTACATAATTATGACTTATTTTTTGTATAATATCCACAACTTTTAATTTGTTATATACTTAATTGTTATATAGACACGCAAAGCTTTTCAAGAATAGACAAATATTCTCTCTCTCTCTCTCTCTCTCATATTAACTAACTTAGTTTTATATTTTGCTTTGGAAAACTAGTGCTGTTAATTTAAATAAACTTCACAATGATTAGCATATTGTGCTGAAATTTTCAAATAATAATTCTTCCCCCTAAACAAAAAAAATTAAACCTGGACATTTTTAGCTGAAGCAGTCGAACTGAAATAGAAGATAATAGTATAAGAGTGCTTAAATTAACTTTTAACTACAATATATTTATTACATTTATATTCTACCTTTAATCCAGAAGCCTAATCCCATCCCCCACAAAACCAACAGTTTGTGGGAGTAGATTAGGGCAAAACTAGCTCAAGGTTCCACACCATGTTTCAATGGCTAAGAGTACACTACAACTTAGGCCTTCCCATGACTGCTGCAACACCTTAATCTCTACACCGTGCTATGTTTCTCTATATAAGGACTTAATACATAATTGCTTTATAAAACCTATATGCAAAATACATATTAGTTAAGTTGTTCTTTACCACCTACCTGCACTGGCTCCTCCAAAACCCCACTGCAGATGGGGCAAATAAGATCTTCATCAACATCCCCTTGAAAACGTGCTACATCATACCCCATTTCTCATCACCGATGCCAAAACGCTGGGGTGGGGAAAAAAAGCAGGAGGAAGAAAAATTATGTATTTGAATTTTCATGACAAGAAGCTCTACGCATGCATTTCAAAAATATTATTTGGGTGGAATCAGTTAGAAATCCTTCATCTAACTAGGCTGCCTGCCTACTAACCAGATATGGCTGCCTGCTAAGTCACAGATTCACAGAGAAAACTACAAGCCTCTAAGGAACAGGATGTCACACAACAGAGAAAAAAACCTGACTCAGTCCCGTTTTCTCTAAGATTAATTTTCCACAGTTTTACTAGGCTATTACTACCAGATTAGATACTTCACTCCACACTATGTTATTATTCACTTCTTTGTATGCAGTTTGATATGCAATAGACCTCAACTTACAACCATTCATTTAGTGACCATTTGAAGTTACAATAGTGCTGAAAAAACTGACTTACAACCATTTTTCACACTTATGACCGTTGTAACATTCCCCAGGGTCACATGATCAAAATTCAGGTGCTTGGCAAATGCCATGTATTTATGACGGCCTCAGGTCATGCGATTACCTTTTGAGACCTTTTGGCAAGCAAAGACAATAGGGAAGCCAGATTCACCTAACAACAGTGTTACCAACTTCACAACTGCAGTAATTCACTTAACTGGGGCAAGAAAGGTAATAAAATGGGGCAAAATTGACTTAACAGCTGTCTTGCTTAGTAATGGAAATTTTAGATTCAATTGTGATTGGAAGCTGATGACTACCTATATTTTACACCCTTCTTTTCCATTTTTGCTGGAACCAGAATATATAGGCATCTGACTGTATATACTGAAGGGGGAGGCATTCTGGAAATCTGAAACTAAACATTTAATGGTGAATCAAGGTATTTCTAGCTATCATCTTGCTAAAAAAACAAATAAATCAAGTTACTCCTAATGTCAGAGAGTAAAATATATATCTTTGCTCAGGAGAGACTACTTCTCAAGTGTATACAAAGCATAAATCTTTCCCCAGAATGTTACAGTAGTCAGAAGCGTTTGCAAGGGTACATCAGAAGTAAACTTTCCTTGTTCTCTTAGGACTAACTTGGCACAATTATCTGCAGACATTTTTTACTAGAAGTTGGGACATTTTTGAAAAGCTTGGGATGATTCATTTAAACCTTTTCTTTCTTACATCTCAACAGGACATATTCATTTTCTGTTCTGTCACCTCTTCCCTTCAACTTTGCTGTCCTCTCCTTTCTCTTTCCTTCCTTTCCCAGTCTTCTTTCCCCTTCTTTTTTTTTTTCTATGTCTGCTAGAAGATTGTGCATTTATTTGCATGTGCATGATTAGTGCATGTAACAAAATGGTTAATTTCTGCAGATACTGGATCAATTCAGTTTATAAAAGGAGTATTTTAATCTTCTCTTTAACAATGCTTGCAATCCTGCAGAAATGAGAGCCAAAAGGTCACAGGGAAGCAAAACTCAATAGCAGAACAATATATATTGATTTATAGGTAGCTAATTTTAATCTGCTATTATTCTGGCCCTGTCTTTTGCAGAAATGTGACTTCTGGTGTGTGTGTGTGTGTGGTCAATGCACATGTTTGCAGGGAAGAGAAATTTTCAGGTTTCCTCTCGGGTGACATAGGCACACATTGTCAAGGCTGGGAAGATGGACATTGCCTAGTATGCTTTTAATTTAATCTTCTTTTTTGTTTGTATGAAGGTTATCTTAAATCCTGCTTACCTTCCTCTTGGATAAAAAACCGTTACTCATCAATATTTGGGACACTTTTCACTAATTATTTTACACAGCAAAAAAGTTAATGCTGAAAAAAGATCAGCCTGGCTGGTCACTTTGAATGGACAATAGAAAAAAAGATATGTACAACCAGCAACACCACTAAGCTCTACTATAGAGTATACAAATCATAGTCAGTCTATTCTGTCCAGAACGATCCTGTTTGAACAGAGGACAGCAGCCATTCAAATTGCCCAATACTCACCAGTTTTGCAAAGAAGATCAAGATGAATCATATTTGAAAGGAAAAGGACACCTATGGATTTTTTTTACTGAACTGCAAACAAGCCTATATCAAGACGAAATCTCAATTTAAAAATGTTCCAATATTAACCGTTGGAACTTTATAAAGGCACAATCAGGCCTTGCCAGGCTGTGCTTGTTCCCTGCCACCCATCAGCAGGCTCCCCTACATCTGGCAGCAGCTACCTCTGCCTGGCCATGCTTGTGCTGTAGCAGCCACTTATCAACCTACTGATCTTTTCAGGATTTTCAACTTACTGCCCATTGACTTTGCTTATTGGAAGCCAGAAGGAAATTATAACAGATCCTTCTTAATGATGGTAACCAGGGCCTGCTGGAATTGCTGTCATTAAATGATGTCATCATAATATCGCGCTTTACAACTGCATTGCTTAACAATGGAAATTCCAGTCCAAATTACCATTGTTAAGAAAGGAATACCTGCCACCTTGCAGAAAATGCAACTGCCCTAATGGTTCAAAGAGAGGACTTTCTTTCATACTAGTACAAATTCTTTTTTTTTTTTAAATCTTTTTATTATAATTTTATTAGAATTTTTAAATGGATAAAATTTAAGCATGAAACAATACAGAAATCAAATTAAAAAGGAAATAAGAGAGGAAAATGCAGGAAAAGGAAAATATATTTAAAGTAACTTCCAACAGTTACAAACAAGCTTGGTATCAACTGTATCTGAAAATCACATTACTTAGTTCACTTCTTACCATATTTCAATCCTTTTTAATTGACAAATCAAGAAATCATCAATTTATTCCTGTCCATTTTCAACAAAAAGTCCACAAAGTGTTCCAGTGTTTTATAAAAGTACTTATCCCTAAATCAAGCAAGGCAATTTTGTATTATTTTCTTTTGCACAATACTTTTCAATAGTTATTTAAACTTTAGCTTAGTGTTGTCTTGTATTCTTCCTGACAAGGTGCATAAGTACATTACTTAATACATTTAACTTTTCATTTCTTGTGTTAATTCTATACAGCTTGTCCAATTCAACATCCATTGATGCCTACTTCCTCCCATTCTAAAAATATTTTTAGAATTTTAACAATCATCTCCTTACTATCTTCACGAAATTGTCTTATAGCTGTTCGCAGTCTCAAGCAGCCTTCATTCTTTTAAATTCAGTAGTACTCACATTTTCTAAATCTTTTTCTGTTTCACTCATTTTTACTGCAGATTTTTCAAATTTTTTATTTTTATCTTTTCTTCTGTATTTAGTATACCCAAGGACCAAAATTATTCAAAATTTAGTAATAAGCATAAACTGTCAACATATTCTGTAGGCAAAACAGAAAGAAACTTGCCAAAACTCTTATAAGGTGATTTGGTAAGAGTTCTGGAAACTTTTCAGTGTAATTACCCAGATACTGGTTTAGTGGAAACAAACATGATTTGAGGTTCAAATAAGTTAAAAAATATGAAAGACCTTTAACCATAAAAGCCATATTGGTTGTAAATTAAACTTAAGGGAAACATTAGAAGCCTAACACGTTAAAGCAATGTTTGCAAATTTTTAGTTCAATGTGTAGGGAAATCAAAATTACTCAGCAGACCCCTCCATACTTAAATAATTAGATAACTTAATTTTATTATAGTACTCCAGGAAAACAAAATATACAATATGCCACAAGTATTGCAAATGTAAAGTAATTTAAATAACCACAAATAGAATCAGCAACAAAACATGTGACATGTCAATTTAGAGACTGCCCAATTGAGTTGGATGGCCAATACACTTAAATAAACAAATAAAATTGAGAATTAAGCTGGTGGATTTCAAAATACTTTATATTTCAAGATATTGATGGATTTTATGTTGAAATGCATTCCTAAGAGATATTTTAGTAAGATAAATCTGCAAAACAATTCTAGACCTCCTCTAGACCTCAATATCCAAGCTGACTTTCCAGTTGCAATTTATAACCAGTTGCAATTCTTTTCATATGCCAAACTAAAAATTACATACTATAGAATTACTTTTACATAAAATCAGTTTCTTGACCTCAAAATGAAAAAAAAAAAGTTCTCTCCTTTCCACAAATGTTAAGCTATTTGGGCTAATTTATGAGTAAGACAAATCCTCTACCTACTATAAATTGTGTTAGATCTCTTTTCAGATATCTAATTATATCATGTGGCTGTAATTGGCTGCTAACAGAAAGTACCACAGCTGTATAAAGCTTTTTAACCTGGTCAGCAACAAGATGGAAATGAATTAAAACTGCATGCTACTCCTCTTACTACAATGCAGAGATCTAGCCACCTTTTAATTATCTTCTATTTGAAATATTCTGTACTTCACAGAACATTAATTTCAAATGCTTAGCTTACCTACTGTGTAGATGCATAATGCAATATTATAATTGCATGTATGTTATTACTACAAGTAGCTATTTGCAAGCTACAAATATGATTAATCACATAAAAATTACAACATATATAAATAAAATATTACTTTGAAAAGAACATCCATATTTTAATCTATATCAATATTTATATTCAACCTGCTGTAATCCACCAAAACTGCCCTTCAGAATTACTACAAAATGAGGATGGTATACCGCTGGACAATCCAACAACTTCTAATTCACTCTAACACCTGGCAATAAAAAATTTAGCAACTGTAATTAATCACAGTTAGCATTTATATTTCTCAATGTGGGGTTCTTAGATCTAAGAGCTGAACAGCAGAAAAATATAGTTTATCAACACATAGAAATAAATCACATTTATACATCATTCAGAAGAAATAATAAAAAGCTAAGAAGGAAACAAAAACAAAAAACCCCCAGAAGATATGCTCTACAGCCCAGATGTCAAACTCACTGGGTCACGTTACTATCACATGACATTTTGTAACATATTCCCCCTTTGAAGAGCTGGGGAGGGCATGGCCTGCACATGATGCCCGTAGGCTGTCAATTTGACACCCCTGCTCTACAGCAACCAACACCCAGATAAGCAGGGATTAACACCAGACAATCAAGCAGAAAACAATACCTTAATCAAAGAACAGTCAAGGAGAAAACCACACCCTCATCAACGCTGGCAGGGCCAGCTGCTGTTTATAAAGAGAGCAAACCCCACACTCATCAGTACAGATGATGTTACCTAATTGGGTAATAAGACATCTGCAAGCAAACAATCAAGCTCAGACCACACCAAGAACTCCCCAGTTCAACCTTAAGCTACAATCGACCCTCTTCTATTGCAAGTTCAGTTCCCAGCAACTTCACAGAAAAATCTATGTAATTTTCTTGCCAGCAAAAAGACAATAGCTTGTCATTTGCTTTCTTCTGGAATTTTTAAAATTCAATATTAGGCTACAGAGATAATATTCTTTGGCAATTTATGTAACTAGAATCAAGTTTGAATAACATCTGAGCGCAGGTAAGAGTAGCTAAGCACAGACATCTGCTGAGACTTACCAGCAGCACCCACTTTTCCAGATTAGATCACATAATGAGTCTATTCAGTTAAACACCCGACTTCACCAGAAAATGAGATATACCTATAAAAGTAAACAGTGTATTGACTTCTAGAAGAAACAATTGTTTTACCTTCTGCAGCAGAATTTCTTCCTGAATAGCAACAAGACAATGC
This sequence comes from Hydrophis major, assembly GCA_033807585.1. Taxonomy (NCBI): domain Eukaryota; kingdom Metazoa; phylum Chordata; class Lepidosauria; order Squamata; family Elapidae; genus Hydrophis; species Hydrophis major. Next base: position 208,408,411 of record CM066329.1, on the reverse strand, counting down.
TGATGTTGCGTTCCTCTTCTGAATTGAACTCTCACCATGGCCCATTTTTCTCTCTCTTCTTATTCAGATTAAGTCATCGTTTATCTTAACTGCCAGAATCTGTGGTTCATAAGAGGATAAATAATTTAAGACAAAATTAAAAAAAAAAACAAATTTATACCAGTATGGCATGTCGTGTTAATGCCCTACTATTTTTAGTAACAGCAGAGTAGTACAGTACACAAAATTATGTACATTTTCTTCATCATTTGTCTATACACAGAATGCAAGAATTAATATTCAGCTCATTTCCACACCCTTAGGCAAAGCAACATATCTTTCAAATAAGTCAGAATAATATTTGCAACATATTATGTCTGACTTATTTGAAACATTTCACAACAACATATATTTTCAGCCTTCTCTGACACTTAATTCTCCCAATTCTAAGTAGTTTACAGTGAGAAGATGCTTCATGCTTAGCTTTGCTCAGGATGTACCCTAAAAATAATACTTGGTGCTTTTTTAGTGACAATAGCAAATAGCAACAAGATTAAAGATCAAAAAAAGCATTCACTGTTCACATGAGTTTTCATTTCATAATGTTCTCCTTCAAATACTAATGATGCCTCATTTCATATCAACAGATATTTTACCCATTTGATTTAAATAGTCTTCTACCATTTTTACCAAAAAATTGAAATCACACATAAGAGCTTTTATTTTTAGGTGAAACCCACAATCCCATTATTGGATCCAGCTACACAGAAGGTTCAGATCAGAAAACCAAGTACAGACACTGGCATTTTATATATTTTCCCTAGAAATCTATTATCCCACTGTGCTGGGAACAGCTAAGACCGGATGCATCATACAACATAAGAAGGAACCTATAGATTCTATTATGAGCAAATGTATAAATACAAATGTACACAATACTGTACAAAGAAACAGAAAAGAAACAAGAAAGGGCTTTAAGAGATGAGAGTTAAACAACTGTTCTTCACCTGTTTTATGTAAGACAAGCTGAGATTTGCATCACAACAGTCACAGGCAGGAATTAGATCAGTCAGCTTATCATTTTGAAGATATTACCAAAAATAGTTTAATTTTTAGAAGAACATATTCAGCATGTATATTTTCTTACTTCCAAACAGATTTAAACAAAGTTGCATCACAATCCCTGTTTATTATATGTGATCATAATAGCTCTGATCAAGCCAAGAGAATAATATGCAATCGGAACCTTATTATATGAAATATGATCTTGTTTCTTTGGTTTGAAAAATAGCCTGGGCCTAAAACACATTCCCTTGGTTGTAAACTGCACAACTGAACAAAAGTAGCAACAACCTGCTTTACTCTCAGAAACAAGATTTGTTCTCTACTAAATATGCTCCTAAACTGAAGTATGAATATGCCTTGAAATTTTAGAGGAAATGCTCTCGATTATCTGCTACTTACCCACCTTAAGCAAAGACCTTGTTCTTATAAGATTCTTCCTCAGATGTTGCTCAGATGCTCTTAAATACTTTTTTGCCACTACACTATTTCAGTTCACCATACATGTCCAAGCATTATTCCTTCAGCTGCTCCTCAATTTTCCAAACCACCCCCACAGCACTCTGTTATTCAACAGAAATTTAACCTCCAGAACCTTAGAATGGAAGGGAAACGGAAACACCTGCCAAGAATAGTCAATCCCCACAACATAATTTATTTGGATTCTTCAAACTGGCTATTGAATTAATCCTCACGAAAGATAGGCTTCAATTTCTCTCTTGATTTTCAACCTTCAATCAAACTTGCTCTTCTTTACTTGACTATAATTCCCTCAATATCATCAAAGCTCATTTCAAAACCATCTTAACAACTGGACATCCATACCGTAATATTTTTTCTCTCATAAATTTGTTACTATACCTCCTCCAAGCCTACACCATCCGAAGATCAAATCATTATAATATTGTTTTTTTTATAATTAGTGTGTTCATTCAAATCCAGATCTTCAATTGACATATTTATAAAAAAAGCTAAAAGTTTTTTTGTTGGTGGTTCATCTTGGTTCTAATTTCCTAGGTCATCTGGATCTCGAAGGCAATATTAATTGAAGGATGATCCTCTCTGTCAGCCTTTGGACATAGATGGGAGCTTGTTTCCCTTTCTCCCAAATCTATTCCATTTTTCCAACCTAATCAGTTTCTTTCCTAAAAACCTGCAACCATAAAACATCAGCAAGAAACCACCATGATGATTAACAACACAAATATGATTATTAAGCTGGAACTGGCTTTAATATGTTGGGTTGTTTGCAAACACATTTCAATTTGCAATCTATCTCCTCCTCCAAAACACTGCTAATCTCTCTCATTAGTTATGATTTTGGTCTGTGTAGGTTGCTTTGTCCTTTTATTAAATACTCTAATCTCTTTGGAGGTCATTCTGTTAAAACATAAAAAGCAGCATAATTGTACAGTCACATTACACACATTATTATTATATCACATTATTCCTTTTCTGGGTAAGCAATGCTATACAAGGCACAGAGAAATAATAAGAAAACCTAACTCAAAGAAATTAAGGCATGACATAACAAAGAGAAGAAAAGATTAAAACTAATTACACCAGCATCGTTTACTATATCTCTTGATCTTTCTTTCCTCAAATCACTCTTTTCTACAATATTCATATGCTGTCATATTCTTTTTTTTAAAGTATTCTCTTTTTTGAGCATCTTATAGTCTGTGCAACATCTGATCCACATACCTCTTGCTTACCAGTCACACTGCACTTTCCAAATTTTGTTCATTATCAAATTCAAACACCTTCCCAGGGTTACTTGGTAAAGTAATTCTCTTGTAGTTTTTGCAGTTCCTCTTCTTATCCTATCCCTGCCAATAGTCTTTGACATATGATCAGTTGCTTAACAACTGTTTGAAGTTATGACTCTCCCCAAAAAGGTACTTATGACCCCAAATTCAAAATTCTAATGGCTCCTGCATTTTGAGCTCTTAGCAACAAGCTAACATTTATAGCAGTTTGCAATGTGACTTAGGTTTACAATGGTTTTGCTGGAAACCAGCATTTGCTTTCAATTTCTGGCAAAAAAAAAAAAAACCAACAAAACCTCCCACTGTGGAAGAGTTCACTTAATGAACACCACAAAAAAATAAATAAACAAATCACAGAATCAGGTGGGTCGGCACTTAATGAATGACACGAGTTACAACTGTAATTCCAGGCTCAATTTCTGTCATAAGTCAAGAACTACCTGTATCTTGAGAAACAGCAGCAGCAAGCATTCAACAGTCAAAAGTATATTTCTCACACACGTAAAAATTGTACAACCATTCCATAAGCAAATCATATCCACACTTTTCCTAGTTTGTACAATCTAATCCTGCAGCACTACCATTTTTAAATATTCTGATAGCACTTACTACTACTCTTTCATCCATTTTTGGACACTTAATATTTAAACTTCATTTTATTTTTATTCTTAATACTTTCAATATCATTTCCATACAAATATCTAAAATACTCCTTCCATCATTTCCAATGTGTTTTTAAAATCCCCATCCAATCTGCTGGAAGCTCATTTATTTTTTCCAAAGCACTGTTTGATATTTAATTTCCATCAAAATTTCCATTTTGCATTTCCTCTGCCTCTTTGAATTGTAACTATGACTTTTTCTTTGTATTTACATTCTTTGTAAATATCTCTTTTAATATATACAGTTACATTGCACCTTTCCTTCATCCTTATTTTTTGCAGCAATCATCCTCTTAGATGTATCACGTTCAACCCTCCCAAGCATCTTTTTTCATACTTCCTAGTGCAGGGGTGTCAAACTCATGGGCCAGATGCGGCACGTACTGGCCACGCCCACCCCCATTTTAGCAAAGGGGGGGAAAGGCACGATACCTCACGATGCAAGTTTGACACCCCTGTTCTAATGTAACACCATATACTCCTGTAACACATGTAACTATTTCCCTTCTGTTCCAAAAATTTTACCCATTCTCTTTTCTATGCTCAGTTTCCATTTATTCTGTTGGAAGATGAATTCTCTAATACTTTTTCATATAGGACTCATACTTTCATTCCTGTTTTTTATATGTCAATTTTTCCTGAGATCCAGTCTTTTTTTATATATATATATATATATATATATATATATATATATATATATATATATATATATATATATATATATATATATATATATAATACAAATATAATACATATAAATTTAAAAAAGGAAAAAAAAATACAAATATTACAGACTGAGATCCAGTCTTGACTCAAATACTGGATGTCCTACATTCAAGACTTCTAATCACTGCAGCCTTCATTAATCTTCTCAATCTTTCATCCAAAACAATCAAAATCAATCATGCTTTTTTATTTCTATTCAATACAGATTTTCTAAACTTTCTAAACAACCACCATTCTCATCCATAGGTCTCTAAATGCCCCACCAACCTTTTCTGTATTCTTTCATTTCATTTCCATCCATTTTATTTGCTTAATACAGAGTAGATTAGGCTGTAAGCCTTAGTCATTCTTCTGCCATGCACAACAATTCTTAGGACAGTATTGGCACATTTTGGCTAAGCAACCTAAACGTAACCAAAGCCTATTTCGCTTCAAGTATGCTAACTTTATTCTATGCAAACTGCAATCTCTAATCTAAAGACTACCTTTCAAGCCAACATGCTCTTAACTACAATTTATTAACCAAAATGCAGTATATTTATTCCCTTTGGAAAAGAGCTCAAAATGGTAGACTCTGATCTTCTACTCTGATAGAGGTCCGGTTCACCTTTTTTTAATCTTCACATAAGTACCCTTTTTAATATTTGGCAAGTAAATTTTACAAAAATCTGGCCAGATAAAATATGCTCCTGCTGTTTTTTCATGTTAGCTCCTGAGCCCCACACTTTCTTCACCAGCTCAACCACACGTCTTGGAAATAACCCACCGGCTACTCCCAAATCTCATTCAATTGTACCATTAAGCTGAAAAACAAAATGGTTTAGTTTATTAAGGCTCAAATGCAGGCAGTAGTTGTGGCTAGGAGAGCCTTTGCTCAACTTCGTATTTACACCAGTTGCGCCTGGAATTGAGGCCCTCCTGCCCATAGTCACTCCTGCCTTGATAGCCTCTGTTAAATTGCTGCAATGTGCTCTACATGAGGCTATCCTTGAAGATTATTCAGAAGCTGCAGCTGGTGTAGAATGCAGCAGTACACAGAGTTCTGGGCCCCCTTAGAGTGGCACATGTAAGACTGCTGTTACATTAAATGTATTTGTACCAGTTTGCTTCTGGGTCCAATTACCTTTATGACCTTACAATGGCATGCATCCAGGATACCTGTGGAATTATCTCAAGGCAATGTCCCACTAGCTCCAGTGGAAGGGCCTGCTTGTCCCACTAGCTCCAGTGGAAGGGCCTGCTGCAGATGCCATCTGCTAAGGAATTCTGATGGGTGGGATCAAGAAAAGCCTTTTTCACAGTGAATCAGAGGTGTAAATTACTCCCACCCTTCTGGCTGAAGGTGATGGATCCCTGCACTCTCTGTCTCATTGGATCTAGTTTTTATATAGATTTTTTAAAAAAACATTGTAATTGTTTCTATATTTATCTTTCTACTGTTTGTTAAGTTGCCCAGAGTTGACTTACCAGTGAGTTGGCATATCAAGTTAATAAATGACCAGTTAGACCAGTGGTAGTCAACCTGGTCCCTACCGCCCACTAGAGGGCATTTCAGCTTTCATGGTGGGCAGTAGGGGTTTTGTCCCCTACTTTATAAAACACCATTACTGTGGAACCCAGTGGGCAGTTAGAGCAAATTTTACTACTAACAGAGATAACAAAAGGGGGCGGTAGGTTGACTACCCCTGAGTTAAGACTGTAACAGGAAGCAGGGCAACATTTATCCTGGTAAGTCAGGATTTTCTGGTTATAGTTAAAAAAATAACCACGTATCATTAAAAAAACGAAATGAGGGTGGGGAGGGGGACGACAAAACGAAGCTGGAGTTGTAAGTTCTGGAGGGTTTGATTTTATTTACTTTTTATTTGAAACGTGCCTTCTCTTTTCTGGAGCAAAACGGAGCTTAAGTGTTTTGGGTTTAGGTTCAGAGGGGATGAAAAGAACGGCATTTTTTTTTTTTGCTTCCGAAAAGCAATCCCACGCATAGCTCTCAATGTGGCTTGAGCGTTCGCGAATGGTCTCCAAATGGCACAGTTCTATCACATGGAGACATCCTTACTTTTGCTCCGGGAGCTCGAAAACGGGAGAGAGGCTGTCTTTTGCCTAGTCTAGCCCCGTAACAACAACCCTCCGAGGTAGGCCGGGCTACAAAAAAAAAAAAAAAAAGACGGGGGAAAAAAAAGCAAATTCTATCGGGGAATTCTGGTTGGGAATTCCCACCACCACCACCACCTCTGGCTTGTCAGGAAGCCCTGCCCCCCTTCCTCTCGCCGAACAACCTTCTGCCGTCCGTTCTCGGAACAAAACGCCTCCCCGCCACCGCCGTCCTTCCACCAAAACGGAGCCAGGGACTGCACGGTCTACCGCACGGCGCCCATCCGCCGCCCTTTCCCAGCACAAGCGTCTCGGCACCGACCCACCGACTTGCCCCCTGCCCATCGTGTCCGCCTCTTGAGCCCCTCCGCGCAGTCAACCCCCTTCCCCGGCGCGCTCCCACCCGCAAAGCAAACCCCCAGCGCTCCCGCTCCCCATTCCCTTGGGAGCCGAGCCCAGGCCTGCAGCGCCTTTTCTCCCTGTTCGCTTCCAAGCCACAGTCACGGACCTCTTTCGGCTCCCCTCTAGGCACCGGCCGCCGCACCGCCGTTCTCCTCTCCATCATTCCCCCTCCTCCCAGACCGCCACCGGAAACACGCCAAACCTCAATACGGATGCAGGGAATCCACCCTCCTCGGGCAGCGGGAAACGCTGGGGCAGGGCTGAATCCGGGCCGCTCTAGCCACCGGGCCAAAGGGTTGGTTTTTAATGGTTGGTTTTGCTGGCATGTGGGTGGGGTACGCTCCGCTCCTCGCGCGAAGCCAAACAAAGGGATCACAGAATGGATCTTCTAACCTGGAAGAATCTGATCGCGAAGCGGGGAGGCTTTCCTGCTTGCCTGTTGTGTTGCTGCCTCCTTTACGAGGAAGTGTTTGTAATGTGGTGTGATTTCCCAGGCACTCCAAACACGCGGGCATTCACACAGTCGATCATCGCACTTCATGAGCCCTCTTCCCAAAGCATCATATTACCTGATCTTCAAGTAATGCTGGTGTTTTTACAAATGGGAACCGGGTTAAAGGCCAGAGCGAATCAACATTCCTGCACAAAGGCAGAAAAAAAACCCAGACATGTATATTTGCAAAACTTAACTGGAACTTTTGTCTTTACTAAAGTAGCCCTTGAGCTCTAGGTAAAACGGGGGTTTTCAACATTATTTGTTCTGACAAGGAAGACGGGCATTTCCAGTTCTTCCATGATTCTTATTTCAAGTTTCCCTAAAGTTCCACTGAATTTTTTTTTAAATGCAGCCTTTGTCCAGGCTTCTATACCCCTTTAAATGATATGTACAGTCTGTTAAAATGTACAGTCTATTAAAAAAACACCATCTCATTTTGTTATGTTCTCTCTCTTATCACTGGATTTACCTATTGCACCAAAGCACATAGCTTGTTTAACTATTGATGATGACTGATTAAATCACAGCCGGGTTCACACAGGACAAAAAAGCAGAAAGCCTCTGGTTTCATAGGACTAAAACAAAACTAAGCAACTATTTCAATGGGGACCAGGTGCAGGGAATGGAGATAACCGTGTTTCCCTGAAAATAAGACTGGGTCTTATATTAATTCTTGCTCACAGGCTTATTTTCAGGTGATGTTTTATTTTTTTCATGTACAACAGACATGTCAAACACAAGGCCCACAGGCCAGATGGGCCCATATCTGGCCCAGGGGGCCACCCTGGAGATGGTGAAGAACCAGCCCCTGCCCCCCCCCTTGGCCAGTCACCTCCTCCCCAGCATGCACACAGGTGATGGTGGTGACAGTGTCCGGCAGAAGCCACAGCCCACCAACCCCTTGGCCAGCATATTCTGGGGTTGCATAGCCCACGCAGTGCAGGTGAGTTTGAGTGCTGCAACCATGGGGCAACAAGCAGTAGATGGAAGCAGAGGCATGGGGGGAGGCTGCCCGCCCATTCCCTCCCACCATCTGTCTTTGCTTGCCCATGGCTGTGACAGGGCGGGTGGGCTGTGGCTGCTGCCAGACACCATCATCCCCTGCACATCATCCCCTCCACACAAAAATGATGAAAAATTGGCAGTACCAAAATTCAGAAAACCTTTATTTCACACGAGTGCATTAAGTATGTCTGTTACAACATACAATATATTCAATTATGAAACATGTCTGTTATCAAATGCGCACATTATTCATACCGTACATAGAGTCTGTACTCCAATTGGTACTTTGGCAAAAAGTCTCGAGTTCATCTGTTTACATAGCATTTACCTCTTGTCCAAAGGCACCCACTTAGGTATTTACAAATAGTTAATTATAATTTATATTATTTATTTTAAGTATTAGTGTTAATAATATTATTTAATTATATATTATATTATTTTATAATTCAATACATTCATCACGTGTTGCAACGGACATACTAAATGCATCCATCTGGCTGATTATCTTAATTGGGGCATATTTTTGGGGTAGGGCTTATGAGCATTCTGAAAAACCATGCTAGGTCTTATTTTCCAGTTGGGTCTTATTTTTGGAGAAACATGATACCATCTTTGGTTTGCAACAATTCAGATGACCATAAGATGGCAGTATAGATAGAAAAAAACCATGCTATCATAAAGTGGTCACCTGGACTTTTATATCCCAGTGTATGGTAGTGTAGGAAGTCAGCACCCACCCCCCTCAGAAAAGAGGCTTTCCTCGGATCAAATCATTCACTTCTCTCCACTACCAGGAAAACACTCCAAGTAGTCCCTACAACAATTAAGTTTTATAAATGATATACTTTTGTATTTATTTAGAAAACTGGAGCTTTCCATTCAGGATCCATTTACAGAAAGCCAGACAACTCCATTCATAAACAAAACACCTTCAGCTACAGCTCCCACACAAGGCTGAACTGATGGGATTAAAAGCAGAAAAACAAAGACTTCTAAAATCTACATTCCCCCACCCCCAGCTCTAAGGATAGGGCATGACCTCCCAGCCACAATGGGGGGGTCAGATAACAATAATTAGAATACCAAAAAGGGCACACTCAAGCACAAGTCAGAGTACATTTCACAAGGATCAGGCATCTCAATCACAAAGCAAGGAAAATGACAAAGATATAATTTCAAGCTGTGTGGTAGTAGGCAATACTAAATCATTTCTGTATTTTACCAAGAAAAACCACATGGATAGACAAGACAAAGATTGACAAAATAAGGCCAGATGATGAGCTCTCTAGAGGAATGATACCTAACTGCTGTTGTGGAAGAGCTGAGGATCTTTTATAGTAGTGTACTTATGCTGTTTATGATGTAGCCAGATTTAAAAAAATCTCTAATGTCTAGTTGCTGATGTCATGCAGGAAAGGAAAATCCAAAACTACAAAGGCAGGATTATAGTGGGCAGCAGGATATAAGAAACATGAACATGCGAAAGCTGAATATGTTAAATACTAAATCAATCAACTGCACATTGACATCTTGGGCATTAGAAAATTGAAATGGATTGGTATTCTGACATGTGGTCAGAAGTTCATACAGTACTATGTGCTACATTGCACACCCACAAAAAAAGAGTAACACTGTTGTTTTTAACCACTGATGTTTGAGGAAAAGAGATTGAGGAATTTTCTGATTAAATTGCAATCAATTTATAAGCAAGAAGTGCTTCTTGTGGTTGGAGTTAGAATGCCAAAATTAGGAACAATAAAGAGGAAAACATACTTGGATTATATGGTCTATGAAACTGAAATGAAGCATGAGAATGACTTACTGATTTCCAGCAATCCAGTTACAAAAACTCTGTTTTCAAGGACATTATCAGGAATCACTTTGAAGTCCATGACTTAATTAGTAGGGAGAAAGAGGAATTGTGAAAAGAAATGAAAGGATCCCTGTACAAAGAGACTGCTAAAGATTAAGAAAAAAAAAGCAAACTAGATCAGAATAGATGGTGAAAAATGGTAGCCAAAAAGAGATGAGAGAAGAAGCCGAAGCCAAGAGAGAAAGATCTCAGGAAGAAATGTAATGAAAAATTTCAGACAACAATTAGCAGAGACAAGAAGCAGTATTACATCAATATCTGTAAAGACCATAAAGATGAAAATAAACACAGAAAAGCAAGGTGTTTTTTTCAAAAGATCTCTGAATTCCAGGAGATGCCAATCTTCATTTGGAATGGTAAATGAATCCATTTGAAAGATAGTGATTGAAGATAAAAAAAGATGGAAAAATGTGCTGAAATTTGTACAATAAACATCTCAGCATCCAAGATATCTTAGAAGATAATCCTTTTTAGAAGAACTTCTAGGACTAGAAGATTAAATTAAAGCAGTAGTTGGTCATTAATGAGAGGCCCACAAGAACTGAGGGTATACTGTATTTACAAAAATATGACAAGCGACAGACAAATCAGTAAAGGATGGAACTGAATGTGATTGTGGCTGATGCTTCTGGGATGCTATTTTTTCTTCATCTGAGCTTTAAAATATTATAAATTAGTCATCAAACCTTTAGAACTGGGAACAAAAGTTGCTGAAAAATGCTTCCATGTTGTAATTCCTCTACATAATATATATCTTCTATGGAGGAAGGACCTATGTATTGGATATTCAATAAAATCTCAATTTAACGAACCATTTGAGTGAAGCACATGTCCATTAAATCCAAATGTCTATTAAATTCACATTCACATCATTTGTATAATAATTAATTGTAGTAAACCTTGATTTAAAGGTCCTATCCTCAAACAAAATATTTGTCCAAAGTCAATTAATATGAAACTTGCCTAAAGATCAAGAAGTGTAAATTGCTGAATATGCCTTTGGGATAGAACCTGGACACTTATGTCAGGTAGCCTATCACTTCTTGTTTTCCACAAGTGTCATTCCAGGCTCTGTCTTGACCAGTTTCAAAAAGCAATAAGGCTCTTTGCCCAGGCCTTTGGCAAGCATGATTAAAGCCCTCTTTTCTTCTTTCTCATTGTCCCAATCTGAACTTGTTATTTCTCCCATTTTTGCTCTTGTTGTTTTCTAGTCTTAAGTTTTTTTAACAATTTGTAAACTGTCCACAGTTGCTGGGAGTCCAGTGCCATACAAGTTTAGTAAATAATAAGGAAGTGAGCTGCCTGTGACAATGGATTGTTGGAAAAGTTCCCAAGAACTGAATAATTGACATATTAATACACAGTGAATGTTTGGTTATGAATTCCCAAGCTATCTCAGATCCCAATGAAAGGAGGTTGAAATCATCACCCCATAGTAACAGGCTGAGGAAACCACAATTACCCCTTCAAGGAAATTAGGCAGTTTGGTAAAGGAGAGCAATACAATACCAACACCCCAGCTCATTCCTTTAGCCCAGCATGAAATGTAACAACTCACATCTGACCACCTGCAGAATAACAACAGCTAGGGTGTCCTGGCAACCAGTTGCCATACTATGCCAATCCTATTTTGGGATTGCAAATGATACAGAATAAAAACATCTAGCTGGACAGATCTCCATGAAGAAGATTATTCCCCTTCAGCCAGACAAATTTTGGTAATTAATCCAGGTCCTTTGAATAATCATGTCACATCAACACACAGATAATCTTATTTAAGTGAAAATTGGCCAATGTATGCATATTTTTATTAAATGCAAAAGCTGTAACTATGAACAAGAGAAAATACATATCAATCCAAATCTAACTTTTAACCGAAAATGCATTCAATAAATTAGGGACATTTTGTGGGATGTTACAAAGGTGCCCATTAATTGTACTGTTTGTTTTTAATTTTTTGCAATCCAGCTTGTGCCCATATTTAAATGAAACCCAAAAGGAAGGCATTAAGTGATGTACTAACTTCAAAATTGATTGAAATACTGCATGCCTTGAGTCTACTAGTTAAGCTCTTGAACATCAAGATTTGAATAAATTGCAAATTGTTTTTGGGAGTAGAAAACACTCTGCTTGTAATCAGTTGTTGGCAGTTAAAAATTGAGATAGTCATACTTACATCAATAAGTTTCAGGCTATTTCAGAAGATCTTAACAAACACAGTAATTTTTTTAAAAGACTAATTGATAAACAATTTGTAATTTGTTCCCATGCAACCTTCATCTGTGCATCCAAAGTCTTCCCCTCTCCCTCCTTTATCTCTATGTATGGTACCTATTTAAATCGTTCAACAGTTGAGCTAATCCACGCATCTGATAAAGCGACCTGCAGTTTATGAAACCCCATGCCTTGCAATAAAGCCTGTTAAAAAGATGCTCCAGGCTCTTATTTTTGGGCTACCAAAGCCAATCGCGGATTTCCCCCCTACAATGTCTACAGTTGTTGGTACTGTCACTTTAATGCTTTATCAGCTTGCAATTGGCTGGAAGATTGGAACATTCCTGCATGTCGAAGGATTGTCTTGTGCTGTGATTGGCTGGGCTGGACGCTGCAGGATACTTCCTGGAATGTCTGCAAGTGGACGTTCATATCTGGCTGTTTCACTGGAAAAGTGGTGATGGGGACTTTCTTTTATGCAAGATGTAATTAATAGTCATGAGATTGTAGGTGAGAAGAATGTGCGATTTCGGAAGACTGTTGCTTTGGACATAGCACAAAAATATATGGGCATGTTACAGGGCCAGCAGAATCCATGTTCAGTTGGAACGAGTCTGCTCACTAGCATATTGACTAAGTTGTTCTATTGAACTTTTTAATTATGTTTAATGTAATTGTATTATTACAATGCAAGCATATTATTTAGGAGCAATAGTATATCTGCTTCATACGGAGAGGAATCCCATAGCAAAGAACTGCTAGAAGATGTAATTTGATCAGGATAAGGATAAATGATTCCCTAAGAAACAATGGAAAGTACTTTATTTGTTTTTCTTTTCACAGTGGAATGAAACCTCTGACCAGATCAAGGATGCCACACAACCTCCCTTGAAACTGGCTTTCTACATGTGCTGAAAAATTATTAAGTTTTGTTCGAAGTAGGTATTGTAACAGTGATCAGGGGGAGCTAAAAGCCGATAAAACTGCATTACAAGCTTTTATAAAATACCAGAATGAGCTCATAATTTGAAAAGAAAAAAAAAAAAAGAAATTTGGCAACAGCAGTTTAAACATGGATGGAATTTGGGAGTGGATATGGGGGAAGGGAGGGTATATTTTATAGTCATCCTTTTAGATACTTGGATTGATTACACTCAAGAATGTACTGGAGAGACTAATTTTCTTTATAATTTCCCAAGAAGTGTCAGAAAGCTTCTGCCCTCTTAGCAATAGGGAAACAAGGAATCTATAAAAGAATGTGATTTTATGTACACATTCTAAAGTTATAATCACTAAAAGCTTTTACATTGGCGGGGGATGACAGTGTTATATGTCTTTTGTGGCAAGTTGATTAAAACTATAGTTATTTTCTGTGTATCTTACAGGAATTGTGTGTAAAACATTTGCAATTGAAATCCCATAAATTTATAGATGTGTGTTTTATGATCAGGGAAATTAAGATGTGCTTGGGAAAGAAGGTGTCTGAGCCTGGGAATGGTGTACAGAATTTCTAGTAATATTCTGCTTCTTTCTTGATAGACAAATATTGTAGAAATTGATTTCTTGCATATGTACTTTAACTTCACGTTGCTGTTGTTTTTTATTTTGGATTTTTTTAAATTAGGTTGCCGGTTTGGATAATATTGGTTGGGTTTATATGTTGAGCCATAATTTGCTTACCAAACCACAGTTGATTGGATTCACACAACATACTAAGAAAAAAAAAATCAAATTATGTCTTAATGTGCTATTTCAATCCAACCCTTATATGTTAAAATGTAGGATTTGTTTTAAACCCTACATTCTTCCTTCTACAATTACTTGCAAGAAGTTGATACTATTTGCCCAACTTCATGTGATTCTGACAAACTGGAAAAGCTTCCGCGAACAAAAGCTATAGGGAATCACAAGGCACTTGCAGAACAATATTTTATATTTGTTTTAAACATCATAGGCTAATATGTCAGCTATTCAAGAGAGAAAGTGAACAACTTTTAAAAAGAAAGATGCTTCTAAAAGTATAGGTGTGAGGATGTCTGCACATTACTATACTTTAGAAGTATCTTTTTGTTTAAAAGTGAGTCTTATTCACTTTCTCTCTTGGTGAGAGGCACAAAATATATTAACTTCTTGCAAGTAATCATAGCAGAAGGAAGAATGTGATAATGGGAGGAATAAATTTAACTTATACATCTTGTATATCTATGTCTTTATAATCTTACATATTTAGACATGGGCTGTGTTTTATATCAGTAGAAGAGTACATAAGTAATATCTTCAAGATTAAAACAGAACAGTTGTCTACTACAATCAGCATTTTTTTATTTGTTCTATCTATGAATATAAGACTACTTAAAATTATTTGCCAGGTACTGGAAATCAGAAGCCATTTAACATGACAACAGAAACGTTGGTGAAGGATATTAAACCAGGCATGAAAAATCTAAATCTTATATTCATTGTGCTGGAAACAGGTAAATCACATGGAAGAGAAGACAGGTTTATTTTTCTAAAATCACTATATAAGCAGTTGGGAGACCAAGCTACATGCTTATTTCACTAGAATGCTTAAATTCTGGATAAAGTATTTTACTAAAGTATTTTTTGTAATTGCTTTATAATGATTTCCTTTCCCTCATTGATTAACTAATTGCTGCCTTATTCCAAAAAATGTTGGTTATTGACCAGAATTTTTAAAAAATCATTTAAAACAAAATTAATTTTTTTTATCAAAGATACTTTATATAAATGGACAGAATTACTAATGTTTTAATGTTCAAAATAGCATTAGTGAAAGTAAAACATACCAAAGTACCGTACATTGAACTATTTTCATGATACAAAAAAAGTATATATTTTTGAGCAATGCCAAAATCTCCACTAAAGTATTATTTATAATGTTAAAAAAGAAGAAAAAACAACATCCTTAAGAATAATATACATAAGTATTTAATTTCTGACTTCCCCCTTTGTATTCCAAACAATTTATAATACTTCTTGGCTTCTAAGTTTAAAAAGTTTATTGCAGGAGTTTTCAAACTTGACAGCTTTAAGACTTGTGGACTTCAACTCCCAAAATTCCTCATCCAGTCATGGTAGCTCAGGAATTCTGGCAGTTGAAGTCCACAAGTCTTAAACTTGCCAATTTTGAAGACCCTTGGTTTACTATATATTACCTTCTAGGGAACTCAATGGTATCTACTTACAGTACACCTAAGTGGTTTTAAAACTGCAGTCTTATATGAGGGGGAAGTAATACAGGTCTTGTTTAATGATCATTCATTCAGTGACTGTTCAAATTTATGACAGAACTTGCTTAAGGATAGCTACAAGGAATGCCACTATATGATCGCATCACTTAGTGATGGAAATTCTGGTCCCAATTATCCTTGTTAAGAAAGGACTACCCGTATGGCATGATTACCACTGCTGATCATGAAAACGTTCCTATGATGTGGAGAAGTAGACTGAACTCTCAGCAAAAACAGTAATGTTGAGATAAACTAAATGATTTACTTCCAATTTTACACACGCACATATACACACACACTCCGTATTTAAACTTCTGGGCTTAAAGGAATCTGCAGGTGAAGGTGGGATGTATTTGGAGTGAAGCAGTGACTGATAAAAACCTCTCCTTCACTCATGGAAACAGATCCTTGCAATTGTCTTGAATTGTGGTTCTTGTTCTATCACTAGGCCGGGTGACCAAGACCAAGGATGGTCATGAAGTACGGACCTGTAAAGTAGCTGACAAAACAGGCAGCATAAACATCTCTGTATGGGATGATGTTGGAAATCTAATCCAGCCGGGCGATATCATCCGACTCACCAAAGGGTATGGGGGATTTTTCCAAGAGAGAACAGCTTGGGAGAAGCTGAGGGAGGAAGTGTTATTTTTGAGGCTGTGGCTAAACCCTACGTCAAGGGTGCAGCAAGAATGACTTGGCTGTTCTGTGGAAAGTGCTCAAATCACTTCATACAAATTAGTTATTTAACGTGTTTCACCACTTTTCTAAATTTTGTTAGGAAAGTTTAAGGCAGTGGAGGGGGGGAATCTGAAACTTCTAGATGTTGCTGAATTAATACCTTTCAACAATCCTCATCATTGGCCATGCAGTCTTGGGCTACCAGATGTTTTAGACCCAGCAGAATAAGCTTTCATCAACCCTAATTTAAAAACTGTCTATAATTCTTGAGATCAGTCTAATCTGCAATATTTAACCTAATTCTTAGATTTGTACATATTTTATTCTGCAAATGTACATATTTTTAAGGTTCATTTTCGTCTTATTTACACAAAGGCAGACTGAAGCTTTATGCATTGCCCTTGGTCATAATTTAGTTAGCTTAATTTTGGCTTAGCATGTGGAGTTGAACCCAACTATTGTGGTTTATAAACTATGATTTATGGCTCAGTATGTAATTTGAATCCATCCAAATTTGCTTACTGAGTAGATGATAGTAAACCAAACATAGACATTATGAATCTGCTTATTAAAAGTGGTGTACAGGTAGTCTACATGACTACAATTGGGTCTGGCAACTCAGTTGTTAAGAGAAGCAGTTGCTAAATGAAACTAATGCTGTGATCTTATGATCTTACTTCAGCTTTCCTCTGGTTTAGAGACCTACAAGGGTTGCAAATGTGAGAGTTGGTTGTAAAGTTTTTCATCACTGTTATAACACTGAACAATTGCTAAATGAGACAGTCACTAAACAAGAACTACCTGTATACAAGCAGAGCATCTTGTAAGATTGCTCTGACCATTTTTGATGTTCTGTACAAATATGAATGAACATGCTAGCAGACACCCAACACACTAATATATTTGCCATACTCTGCAGTCAGCCCAACTAACTAAACACTTTTTGTTCGATTCCAATAATTGGAGCAAATCTAGAAAACTTAAAAGCATGATCCCATACATAGCTCCTTGAAAGTAAGTTTTTTTTAATTCAAGGTACTCTATTGAAGTAAGTCTGTTGAATTCAAGGTATTACTGGTTTCAATGAGATTTAAGAACATGTAATCTCTTTTGCACCTATTAGCATTTTTGAGTAGAAGATTGGTTTATTTCAGTGAAGGACAAACAAGCATTGCACAGATAGTATATTGGTAGAGCTTCATGCGATGCAACAGAAAGACAGATTTATTTTTGAGCAACACTAGGAATTGTGTGCTGCTTTTTAATCATGAGTTTTTCTTTATCAGGTACTCATCGATTTTCAAAGGCTGCTTGACACTGTACACTGGACGTGGCGGAGATCTGCAGAAAGTTGGAGAGTAAGTTTATTTCAGTGGATCTTCTTAGGATTAGGGGATGGTTATTAGGTGGATATTTTTCCAATTTTGTGCAAAGACAGATTTTTGCTAAAGAATAGTTCTGCCCTAGAAGATGTAAAGTATCTGAAACCATGGAAGACATATTATTTTGCTTTGTTATCATATTTCTGGTTACATTTAATAGTCCATCTGTCATGAAGAAATCACTGCATGATTCACAGCTCAAATGTTATGCCACCACTTCTTAATTCACTAGGATAAATGTTCCCACCTAATGTTGAAATTAATTTACATTTCATTTTGAATCGAGATATGTTTTATGTTTCTTCTTACAGTGAACCTCTAGTTTTCCCAGTAATATTTCACTGAGAAATTACATACTGAATTATTACAGTTATTTGTGCTGATAAAGAATTGTCATGATGATTTTTATTAAACTGCTTATGTATTGCCATGTATTACCACTGTTTTATGTATTTATGTATTTTTACCATCTGTTGCTACTATTAGATCACTTTATAGAGCTATAGGAGTTCACTATCCTTAGGCTAATAAGACATGCCTTGGGAAAAAAATGTAGTGAACAAGGACAAGGAATAATATTAAGTAAGTGCAGGTCGAAGAGGAGAAGGTAATTCAGAATGCATGGGGTGATCATGTAATTCCTCTTGAAAATTTATTTTATTTTAATCCTGCCTTTATTATCTTTTTAAATAATTAAGGCAGTGAACATATCTAATATACCTTCCTCATATTTTCCCCACAACAGCAATCCTACAAGGTGGTTTGGACTGAGAGAGAGTGACTGGCTCAATGTCACTCAGCCAGCTTTTTATGCCTAAAGCAGGATTAGAACTCATAGTCTCCCAGTTTCTAGCTTGGTGCCTTAACCAGTAGACCAAACTGGCTCTTTCATTTCCTAAAAATTCAATTCCACGAATCTTTTCTGGTATTGTACAGATATTGCCTCACATTCCTTGAAAAGATGTGTCTGATTTAAGGAACTGCTAGCAGGTGCTATGTGCATCCTCTAATTCACTCCTTTCCCCCTTTAAAGCTGGATCTTTGAACATCTCAAAGACTGTTACATAGCGCTCAATTTTAAATGTTAGAATGATCTCGATGTATTTATTCCACTAATCATGGGTTGATCTTAAATGTCCAGATAAAACAAGTTTTCCCAAGTACTAGAAGGTCAAATAAAGCTGATGGTTGATGCATTTCCTGGTTTATGTCTGAGATAGAGCTACCCTCCCCCTTCTCCTTTGATCTGCAACAGGAGCTCACTGTATCTATCTCTGGATTTCTTTCATTTACAAACAATATGAACATTAACACCAGATTCATAGTGTTGCCATTGTTGGCTGGTCAAGTTTTAATTTCAATAGCTTGAATTAATATTTTCCCGCCTTTATTCTTTCTACCCACCTCCCTTTAAAGCCTATTGTTTGGAAAAGCAGAGCTTTTAAAAGTTTATATTTGCCAGAGAAAAGTTAAAGGTAGTTTGATTGTTTTGCATGGCTATTCCATCTTGCTGCACTAGAGGGGAGAAAAGGGACATTCTAGCATCTGTTTGTGAGGCAGGGGACAGCAGTCTTCAGTTTATCTTCAAAGGAAGCTTAGTTATAACCCTTAGAGTACCAGATGGATTTCCATTCCACTTATAATTTCTCATTTTGTTTCCATTCTTCTGTCTAACTGTTTTTTTTCTTTTGTTCTCAAGTCACTTTGATTGTAAGACTCGGGGTTTCTTTTTCAAATGAGCTATAAGCCACTATAGGACATATTGCAGTTTCATTACAACAGGGCAGTATGTATTATTGGAGAGAGGGAATTAAAAAAAATAAAGAAAAAAAAATCATCAGTTGAATGACAATTGCATCTTCTGCTCTCTAGGTTTTGTATGGTTTATTCAGAAGTGCCAAATTTCAGTGAGCCAAATCCTGACTACGTTGCCCAGCAGTCACAAAACAAAAATGTAAGTATAAGAATTGCCTTAGTTTGGTTGTTCTTAGTGACTTACATGACTCAGAAATAGCATAGGTTGGACATAAGCTTGGTCAATGAAAATTTAAACCTTTAAAATGTAACTATGAATGATACATAGAGTAATAGATTGCTTCTGAACATATACACACATGCACACACATGCACACACACACAAACACGTGTGTGTATATATGTTCAGAAGCAATCTATTACTCTGTATCATTCATAGTTACATTTTAAAGGTTTAAATTTTCATTGACCAAGCTTATGTCCAACCGACGCTATACGTGTATACATACGTGTGTGTGTGTGTATTAAGGAAATTAAGAAAATCCAAGGACCTTTGTCTGAACTGATGTTGAGGTGTGAAATAAATGCTTAATGGTGGATTTTATAAGTCTAAGAACCATTCCTTGCCCAATCACATCATGACTGGTACTTTTCTTGCCATTTCTTTTTGCTGAAGCAGAATCCTTTAAAAATACGTCTCTTGTGATAACCATCTCCTGTTGCATTTCTTCTCTTTAAAATCCCGGGCTTGTTTTAGATTTTGTAGAAGCCAGGTTTTATGTGTGCCTGTCAAGAGAAAGTTTCAGCAGGTGGCAGCATTGACCCAACTTGGACTCAGAAGCTAAACTAAAGGAGACTGGCTTATTACATGGATAGGACTCCAACAACCAATATTGGAAATATTGATTGAGCCAGGAAGTTGGAAAAAAAAAAAATTAAAAAAGGAATGAGAAAGATCTCTTTAGTTCTGTTGACAGTGACATATACAGTATATGGTTGCCTCCATAAAGTGCTCAGAAGTCAATCTCAACTGAGGGAGCTTACACAACTTAATTACACAATCTAATGCAGGACAAGTGAGCTTGATGTTTTTGGCTTCACCCTCTGCTAGTCCCAACCAAGGTGATTACTGGTCAGGGATTATGTAGATTCAGATCATCTACAGCAGGGGTGTCAAACTGGCAGCCTGCGGGCCGGATGCGTCACGCATAGGCCACACCCACCCCAGCTCCGCGAATGGGGGAAATGTTGCAAAATGTCACATGACTGCAATGTGACGTGGTGAGTTTGACACCTGTGATCTAGAGAAATGATTGCAGAAGATGTTATGGATCTCAAGTGTCAGGCAAGACCAGGGATGCAAGCACCACTCCTTTTATGTACAAGCAATGGATGTGGTAGCCATTAAAAAGAATCACGGCTTCGGTTATCTAATTACACCAGCCACATTGAAGAAATTGACTCTTCTCATGGACACCCCAAGCTGGGAAGCCTATCCTGGCTTTCCTTTCAGAAAAAAAAAGGGATAATTTTTATTACTTTTCAGGTCTGTAAAGTGAGAGAATTCTTGCAGGTTTAAGAGCCACTTCGATGAAATGTGAAGGGATAAGCAGAAGCTGAGAGGTTCTACGTGGTTTTTAAAAGAGTGGTGTTGTGGTTAATGCACTGGATTGCACAGAGAGAACCTGAATTGAAATCCGTCCTCAGTCATGCAGACTCACCAGGTGGATTTATATTCAGTCTCAGCCAAACATGCCTCACTGAGTCATGGGAACAAAATCCCCATATTTCCAGCCTTGAGTTTCCTGAGAAAATATGAGAATCAAATCTAATAAATAATGATACAAAAATCTCAGGATACTGATTTGGCAAATTTATTGGATGCCTGAATGCCTCTAACTCAACAGTAGTAGGACTATTAATGGGAGCAAATTTACTGGCTAGTTGGCTGGATTTATCTCACAGAAATATTTTCCAGATAACATCTTAACAGATAATATCATGCTAGCCAGATCTTGTTGCTTTGTTGTGGAAGAGGTTTTTGTTTTGTATTTTAGAATAGTTTATGCCTCCTATTTTTCCCCACATTTAGAAATTCTGGGCGGATGGTTGGAGGCTTTTAAATCTAGAATTTCTGCATGGGTTAAAATAGTTGTTTTGGTTCTGTCTTATAGACACCGAATGACAACGCAGCCCCTATAGCCTCCCAAACTACACCAGGACCTTCTACATCAACAGGTAATATACCTGGATCCAAGCTAGTAAGAGGAAGGTTTGCTCTTGTCTTGATGACATTCTGACCATCTGATTTATAGGTTTATAAATATAGAGCAGGCTAATTTATTGGCTGGCTAGTACATAAACATGTATCTGGGCTTGCATATAATATTGCATCATAAGGATCTTTTGATGCTTCTGCGCATTCATTTTGATCGGTTTGCACACATTTAATTATGATTTATTTGATTTTAGCTTAATGTTACATGGAGGTAGTCCTTGACTTACAATCATAATTGAGTCCAAGATTTTGGTTGCTAAACTGAATTGTGAGTTATGCCCCATTTTATAACTCTTTTTGTGACTGTTGTTAAGCAAATCACTGCACTTGTTAAGTGAATCATGCAGCCTTTAAGCAAATCTAGCTTCCCCCATTGTCTTTGCTTGTCAGAAGCCAGCTGGGAAGATTATAAATGGTGATTACATTATCCTGGGACAATGCAACTGTCATAAATCCATGCCAGTTGCCAAGCCCCTGAATCTTGATTGCATGACCATGGGGATGCTGTTACAGTTGTAAATGTGTAAATGTTCACAAATCACCTTTTTTAGTGCTGTTGTAACCTCAAACAGTCACTAAATGAATGACTGTAAATTGAGGACTACCTCTATTAATTTAGATACTGTGGTTTATAAACCATGATTTGTGACAATGTTATATGGGAATAAAATTAGTGCTTTGTATGGTCAACAAGCTGTACGTCAATGCACTAGTCAAGAGGCCACATGAGTTCTCCTAGCATCTCAGGATTTAGTAGCCGAGAAGCCAATCTACATTGAAACAATATTTATGTGGGGATTTGAAAGTAAGGGTGGAGAAGGGAGGCCTCCAACCTTCAACTGAGATTTCTCCCAAACCCCCCAAAAGTGAATTGAAACGGGGACGTTAAAAGATGGGTATGATTCTTGGCTGTGGGGACTTTTTTCAGTGGTAGAAATGGAGCACTTTACCTTCATGAAACTTCCTGTGTCCATCCCCCCTTCCATTATTCTCTCTCCTTGGAAGACTCAGAAAAATGAGTGCAAGGGCACTGTGATAATCCCTGGGAGCTTTCAGCTGCTCAGGGGAATAAGTTGCTGCCCCTGAGAAGGTTCCCTATCCCTGCTTAGTGTGATGTCAATCTCAACTTCTGGGTCAGTCTCTGTTTGACTGGCAGGAGACGTACAGAGCAGTGGCCCAGAGGCCATGGTCTCATTGCCTGGTGACTTTCTGCAAACTTGTAAAAGTTCCTCCTTGGAGAATCATATGCCAGAGGATCTAGCATTTGTACTCTAACCAAAGAAATGAAATCCAGCTCCAAAATCAAGTTGCCACAATCCAGAAACCAACAACCAAATATGTCTCCCATTGGCTTCTCTACCTTTTCACCTATTTTGGGGGGGAGGGGGAATCATTTTTCTTGCTCATATTCCTCTGCGGGTCCTTGTCTGAGAACTCAGTACAGGATTTTATATGGAGGGACAAATCTTTCACACTAACTCTGGTTTTCAAGATTACACTGAATTTTGAAGCTTTGTTGATCTTGTTTCACTTGAATCTTTATATGTTCCTTCATGTGATTTGGCTTCAGCTGCAGAGAACCAGAATGGCAATGGGTTGATCCCCTCTGGTGGTGCTGTGCACCAACCCAGCATCTCCACCCATCCTACCACCAGTCGCATCACTAGGAGTCAACCCAACCATCAGGGTGGAAGCTCATCAACCATAGGGTCCTCCTCAAACCCAGTCAGCAACGGCAAAGAGACAAGGAGAAGTAGCAAAAGATAGCAGGAGCTGTAGGTTCAGGAAAGTTTTGCCTCTACTGCCTGCAATACTACTCTGTGCCTCCTTCTGAGGCAAAACAGCTGCTGCTGAGGAGAAGTCATGGATACACTAGCCTGAAGTAGAGACTATGGGAACAACGTAACATTTAACCACTGAAATGTATTTTTAACATGGGGTGTTGTGATTGGGTGAGAGATAACAGTCTTCAGTGTTTCTACTGAAAGGCTCAACTTGCCTTTTAGGAATCCTCAAATATTGTAAATTGCACTCGTTTTTTGCTGGAAATCAATAACAATTAACCTGCCATCTGTTTACCTGATAGTATTTTGTTCCTGTCCATTATCTTCCCAGAGAATAAGCTCCTGTAAGTTGGGCATGAGTTTTGTACTTACTTTTTTAAATCTATGAATTGGAATGAATATGATTCATAACTTCTCAAGGAAGTGCAGAGTTGGGCAACGAGAACCGATGCCATGTTTTCCCAAACAACCTTAGGACTGGCCAATAACAGAGCCTTGTCATGTCCAAGAGCCCTGGCAGCACAATGGTTAGAATGCAGTATTGCAGGCTAACTCTGCTCACAGTCTGGAGTTCGATCCTGATGGGCTCAAAGTTGATTCAGCCTTCCATGCTTTCAAGGTCAGTAAAATGAGGACCCAGATTGTTGGAGACAATATACTGATGTTGTAAACCTCTCAGAGAGTGCTGTGAAGTCCAAGCACTATTGCTATTGCTACAGCTATTTCTCCAAAAGTGAAACTATCATTTACAGCAAGCTTTAGAGAGGTTTCTGAAAACATGGTAAAAGTACAGCAAAACTAACAAGGAATTAATCTTTGTTTAAAAATCCTAGCTTTTAATTGTTATGAAAATTAATGGTTTTTAAACATTATTCAGATACAGATATTCGCTACTATTGAAAACATTGATTATTGTGCAGAGATATTGAGTTTTTTTACATTCTAGTAGAAGATAAAATAATAGGGTTGGAAGAGACCTTGGAGGTCTTCTAGTCCCCTCAAGCAGGAAACCGCATATCAGAAGCAGTTTAGATTGATTGAGCTTCATGACTACAGTCATTGCTCTTATTTTGGGTCTTCATGCATACACAGTCAAGTGAAAAATCATGTCTGTTTATCTTTGAACTAGAAGACCTATGCAAACTAAAAAAAAAAGCCAGTCAGAATCTTCTGACATTGTAAAAGTGTTATGGGGCATTTGTCATGTATATTTTAATTTAATATCTCTTTCCCATATGCATAATTAGAAAACATAAGGGACTATCCTAAGCCAAAGTTCTGTAAAGCTTGCAGGAAGCTATGTATATGTTGTCTGATTCTCACTTATTTGAAGAAGTATGAACATCAGCCTTCATCACAAACAGATCTAAACATTTTAAAAGGAAGAGGGAGGTCTTTACCCTGAATCAGTTGCCAAAGTTACAACCATTTTAATGCCAATAAAACATCAAAAGAAATGTCTTACTTTTTGCTTGTAATTATGAATGAATGCAGCTGCTTAAACATTTAAATATGTTTTGAAATGCTTTGTTATATAGTTGTTTGGCTCCTGCCCCACCTTTCTGCTCTTTTCCATTGTTGCCCTTTCCAAAATAATTGCTTGAATTAATTCTTAAAAGAACTTTATTGTTTACAGTGGTGTGGTTATTGAATGTACTAAATGAACAATAACATCTATGAATATTTGGGGAATAAATTTTAATCTTATCCTTTAAACATCTCCATGAAGTTAGATAACTCAAGATAAATAACATGAGTCAGATGTAGTCTGTGTTTTTGTTTGTAGGCAGCTCCCTTGGTATCATGGGAAGAATGGAGACATTGGGAATTAAATAATATTATCTATCAGATAATAATGATGCCGTTTTACCAGAATTGTTTTCCTCTCCTCTCACGGTTTGAAATACCAGGTTGGAGTTTCATTTTCAGATGAAAATATATTGTGCAGGTGGTCTGAAGAAAAGCCATGATTTGGTTATTGGAAAAGTAATTAAAATATAAATGTAAGATTATTACTGGTAAATGAAAAGCTTCAACTTGAGAATTTTGCATGGCCATTGAACAACTGGAAGGTCAAGCATAGATTTATGAATTATTTATTTGTGGTAAGAGATTGTTTAACTATTACTGAACTTTGAAATTGGGAGAGCAGCAGTGTAATTTTTGGTAAGTTAATACTTAAAAGTACTTCCCCAATTTTCTTTGAGCTGGAAGAAACAGCAAGCTGTAGAAATATGGAATATTTTAGGGTTTCAGCATAGTTATCTATACTAGGATATTGTCCTGTCCGCCCATTCTTGTAAAAAGAAAATAAGTAATTGCCTTATCTGCAGGAAAGTGCTATAAATTTAACACCTAC
The DNA here is from genome assembly GCA_033807585.1 of Hydrophis major. Lineage (NCBI taxonomy): Eukaryota > Metazoa > Chordata > Lepidosauria > Squamata > Elapidae > Hydrophis > Hydrophis major. The sequence continues at coordinate 208,382,642 of CM066329.1, read as the reverse complement.
AGATGTATATGAGGAAAATCTTTATGGTTTATATGTAAAACAACCACCCCCTCCATCCACTGGAATAACCAGTTGAATGAACTTCCTGTTAGAACTAAGTTTCTAAAGTAGTTTTAAAATACACAAATCAAGGCAAGGATAGGGTTTTTTTTAGCCTTGGCTCAAATTGGTACTATGGAAACTATAGGCAAAAGCACTGTTCTTAATACAACAATTCGCTCAAATACAGACGTTGAGTCATCTACGTATTGCTACACTGCCTAATGTCCCCCATCAATGTGTCTGGCACTCATAAACCCAATTATCTGAAACGCTGGTTTTTTTCTCTGATCAAGAGATTGCAATTTTACTAAATTTCTTTACTTGGAAATTTGAATAAAGTTGGCCAAGTTTCTAGTAATTACCCTGGTCTGCTGCAGAAGTTTCTGAGGTCCTTTTCTAATTATTGTTTCAGATTTGGGGGTGTTTCTATTCCAAATTTTGCAGACGTTATTGATTTGAATTGCTATTACAGCCACGCAGATGGCTACGAGTGCAGGTAAGGGTTAAGATACAGTCGCACCAGCTTTCTCCATCAGCTGGCAAACAGTAGTCTCATTCATGCAATTACAGACCGGTGGATATGGAGAGAAGTTAACAGTTAAAGAGGCTGAGCTTCCGTAAGTCCATGCTTTGGGGAGATCTGGCCACGCCCCCAGCCGTCCTTCAACACCCCCCCTTCTTCCAAGCTAACCCCGCCTATCACCGCCACCTTGCTTTACTCGCCACGTGGGCTGGGGGGCTTAAGGGTCCTTTTGAAGAAAAAAAAAAAGAGTCGGCTTAGCAGCGCCTGCGCTAAAAAGAACTTGCTCTCGAGGAGGGGGTCTTGTCTGACAAATGGGTGTTGAAAGAGGAAGAACGGAGTAGATATTAGGAATTTTCGTTTTCAAGCGCGACCGAGGAAATGAAATTTAGCTCGTGGAAAAAAAAACAGGCAGGATGTTAACCAGCCCGGGGAAGAAGACTGGGAAAAGGCGCCTCTAACCGGCACTGAGTGGGGGAATCCGAGGGAGCGCGAGGGTCCGCTGTGGGGGATGCTGGTGAGAGCGATGAGCTTGGAAACGGGACACCTAGTTTAGGGAGAAGTAATAGAGTGGTAGCACTTACAAGTTGGCGTAACGGAGCGAGTAAGAGCTAGGAAGTTGCTGGTTCCGAATTCGGCTCTGCCACGCAGGGCACCGAATGCCTTTGGCAATGGGGCTCTGAAGTTTGGCTGCTGGTTTGCACAGCGAGGGCGAATAACAGCGGCCTGCCTTTAAGAGCTGTTGTGCTTTCGATCATTGAGATAATAAAGGCAAAGTAGTCAGAATACAAATACAAACGGCGCTTCTGTTACAAACATAGGAGGACTGAATCCTCAACTCGCATTTCGAGAGAGAGATGAGCTTGCAACTTTCATCCTGACTCTTGGACGTGCTGGTTGAAATTAATAACGGGTTGACTGTAATCCAAAATCTGGAGAAAATCTCTGAAAAAAAAAACCCGCCGATACTGGGTAGCTCTCCTAGAATAAAGAGTAGAAGTAATATTTTTAGCGTTGGGGAGGGGAGGGAATTAAAGCTGGAATTACTGTGGAAAAAAAGAACAAAAATGGCAGATTAACAATGTTTTGATAGCCTAATCTGCCCCTGAATGTCATAATTACCTAGTTGCCTGCAATCCCTGTTCAATATCTTTCCTCATCTTACTAATAAAATATATATTAGAATCGCCAAGCTTGGTGGTCAGAATTTCATTTGCCCTTTAGTGTGTGTCAAGTTACCTGTATGATTTAACTCTGCCTTTAACATTTATCAAAATAAATAGTAGAAGCCAAAAACTGCAAGTAATGCTTTGAGGTTTAGGACTCATCAGTTATACTTCAGACTGCATTTTTCAGCATTCCCAATTAAAAAATAATTTCTATGTGTAAAAATAAAACGTATCTATGAAATCTTACTGTCTTTGTGATGTGCTTTCCTCCACATTATAAAAATGTATGTGCATCTGAACTGATGTAGTTCTATGGTAAAACTTGTTTTCTGGAGTGTAGGTTATTATAAGGAAATTTGGTGGTTGAGAGTCTACAAAGTGGATCATGGCAACTGAAAAATGGGAAGATCATAGAAATAGTGAATAAATCAGGAAAGGATAAAATAATTGAAGATTTTATTTGAAGATCCGGTAATGTAGCTGAGATGTATTCTGGATCATTCTTTGCTAGGTTTAAATCTGTTTGATAAGCATGAATATAACCCACAAGGTCTGTTATGTTTGGAAACAATTTAACAACTGTTAAAATATGAAAAATGTTTACTATATTTGCCAAATACATTTTGTCCTTCATTTTTTTTATATGTTAGGCATATATTAAAAAGAGAGATTACTTTTAATTTGATTCTCTATAGAAAGCATAGCATGCTAGCAAACATTTTACAGTTCTGATTACTGTACTTAAAAAGAAGCAAATAACTGGGAACCTGCAGTTCTAATTGCTGCCTTTTGGCCTGTTGCACAAAAGGTACTTTGTATTCTATACTTGCTCAATGATTAACTGCTACCTTTCACAATATAGCTTTGTATAAAGATGCTACAGTCCTGCAGAGTATGGGCATTGATGTGCTGGTGTTTTAAATCATGCATATACTTGCATTTTGTAAGATGAGGATGAGATTCTGAAGCTTTGCAGAAGCTTGCTTTTGGGTTTAAGGGTGCCCCCCCCCCAAAAGAAGAACATTCATGTTCATCTTGAACTTAACATCTGACTTTGCAGGTTGCTTGTCCACACCTAAGAAGATGAATGGCTGGATTTCAAGCACCATCTGCTTCTTATTACTATTGAATAGTGTTTGTACCCAGAAGAGCCAAGATCTCCGCTGTGGAGGTAAACTAAGCTATTTTTAAAATTAATGAGTTGGTAAAGTACTTAAACATTTTCGTCTAGTCCCTGCAGTTCTCTTTTATCCTAAAAAACTGTTATTTGATATGCATATTACTTTCTTTGTAGCAGAATATATCCCTCTGCATGTACAAACATGCACATGGATTAGCAACTAAGATAGCTGAACAAATGCATTATTAAAAATAGTTTGCCCAGATTTATGACTGAATAGTTAGCATACTACATTATACCACAACCTTGTTACAATTTACTGACAGAATAGGATTAAAATGCCTTGTGCCTTATTTCTTCACTTATTCTAGAATGAATTTACTTGGTAGTATTTACCCTTCAGTCCTTGTCTTACTTCAAACTCAAATTCAAACCTTTATTGTCAGTGTACAACATATGTACAATGAGATTGGCTGAGCCTCCCTTAGTGCACCCCCCAACACAATGCAACTCAATGAAACACAGAAAATCCCTTACCAGTGCATACTACTAACAAATACTTCTCTTAGATACTTCTCTCATTCCCCAAAACCTAACGCTTCTTTCAGACAATGGTCTCTCCCATCTAATTGCACAAGTATTTCACACTTTTTCATTGTGGATTAAGCAATTGGCTTTCATTCAAATTCTTCATGGCATATGTAAAATAGTGCCAATGATGGGACTTAACAACAGAATTTCTTGTCATTTCTTGTAGTTGATTGCACACTGGACATTTTATGCCATTTGAAACGTATTTTCTTCTTAACTAGGCAAGCCATGACTGGGAACTAATGTTCTGCAATATTTGGAGAGCTGTAAGTTGCTTAGTTCTATTTAAGTGCATGAGTATTTTTTTGAACGTGAGAAGCAAGATTATTGGACCTATCACAGAAAATATCTTCAGGAAGGGATCATATTAACACCATCTTTTTTCCTGCAATTCCTTTTGTCTTGCATCCTAGCTCCTGTTGTAATTCTGCTTGCTTATTAGTAAAGTAAAAAAAAGAGTACGAAAAGGAACATGCTTCATCTAGTGGTTAAGATGCTGACCAGGAGTTTCTAGAAAATATAGACCCTCCCCTCTTAGTGATGAAAACCAGTTGGGTGACTGGGCCAAGCAAAGTCTCTCAGTCCAGCCCACCTCACAAAATTATTGTTGTTTTGAGGAAAATAGGAGGTAGGACTTAGTTAACTAGAATATATGTATGTTGATAAAAAAAAATAACAGTAACAATAACATTGCAATTGCTACTGAAGGCAAAGAAGAATTTGGCTATCTAATCCCTTTCTTGCTGTTTATATCTCCTTTTCTGACATTGACTGTAAATTCTCTGCAGGGCTTACTACGGTACTAAATACATTTGTTATTAGGCATAGACACAGTCCCTTGGCATGATTCCATCTGCAGCATGCTGTGCTATAAATAATGCATTTGTTCAGCTGCTAAATGCTGAAGACTGTTCTTAGCATGAGAAGGAAATCATGGAGTTAATGCCTGAGTGATGGCTAGCTAGAAAGAAGAAAAAGAAAGAAAAGTTAAAATGGGACAGACGGCCACTTGACTGACAATTAGTGAGAAGAAAAAGCTGCTCTGAAATTTAGTTTAATCTTAGTTTAATGAGTTTGCTAACACTAATTTACAGTCCTTTGTTCATTTGCTGAGATCTTCAGCTGTGATTATAGGTTTGTATAAAATCTGGTGACTCAATCCAGCACCACAAAAATGGAAATAAGTTGTGAAAGTGTGGAAAATCCTTATTAAAACTGTCCCTTAACAGTTCTATGTATTACTGTATTGTTCTTGATAAATAATCATCTCACTAGTATTGATTCCTAAGTGATGTTTGCTTTTAGTATGCCGGGCTCTAGTGGATGAGCTGGAATGGGAAATATCTCGAATAGATCCGAAAAAAACTATCCAAGTAGGCTCCTTCCGCATTAATCCTGATGGAAGCCAGTCCATAGTAGAGGTAATATATTCTGTACTTGACATAGATTAGTTGAATCTTTGAAAATTTCCATTACAATTGCTGAAATGGGCAAACTGTGAAAGGTTAGAAAATTCACGTGAGGGAAGGTTTTAAATTTCTGATGAGAGAGATTTATTTAGAGGTTTCTTTTTGTCCTGTTTCTCCCTACCAATTCCATACTCAATATATTGTGAGCAATATAATTAAGAGCTTTTCTTTTTATTTCAATATTGCTGAAAAAGTTAAAGCACCATCCAATAATTGTAGTCAGAACATTATATCATACTGTAAATATATAGTCACCTACAGTCGAAATATGGTGGGTTAAACTTTAGTGGCCCCTTGTCTACTGGAAACAATTACAGCTGCAAAAATAGTAATAAGTTAAGAAATGATTTTACTGACTAAGTACATGATGATTCGTTCTTCTATAGCATAAGTGAGAGTTTTCTAATATTTACTGATCATACTTTGTATCTCCTGTGCCAGACTGAAGAAGGATTTGCAGTTGTCTCTGATAAACAGGGAGAGCTTCTGTCATCTGTTTAACAAAGTATTCATTGGCTCTTAGGTGCCCTATGCCAGATCTGAGGCTCACCTGACGGAGCTGTTGGAGAACATCTGTGAAAACATGAATAACTATGGTGAAAAGATCGATCCTTCAACTCACAGGAAGAATTATGTCAGAGTGGTCTCCTTTGATGGGACCAAGATGGATCTTTCTGAAACCAAATTTGATGGTGATGTGACATCAAGCTTGAAGTTTGCAGTAAGTGATCCAGAAGGATGTCCTTTCTTTTAGATGCTCCTAATTATGATATATTGCTTTTCTGTAGAATATAAGAACCACAGACTAGATTGGGAGAAGCATTTAGCTCATTATTCTATTCTAAGAGTGGACAACCAAAACCTATAGAAGCTTATAAGGAAGACATAAATGCAAACATTCTCTTGTAGTAGTTATTCAGTACAATCCAGTAGGTGTTCTCTTTAATTTTAGCAACAACTGCTATTGAAAGATAACCTTCATAGCTTAGCGAGAAATTATTGAACTTGCATACATAACATTTCAGAAGATCTCAAGGGACACAATAGATTTTTAACCCTTTGCCTTTCTTTATTTGATTACTTGTAATCTGTCTCATATATAATCTGCATAACCATTCCCCACTTCATCCCAGTTTATATTTTACAACAGTCTAGCTATTTATGCATATGGTGAAAATGCAATTTATGAAAGCTTACACCTTTTAATAAAGTTTGTTAGTTGGAAAATCAGGCTCTTTCTGATTTTCTGCCACAATAGACGTAACAGTTTTCCTCTTACGAGACCTTAGTAATGAAGAGTTATGGTGACAAACAGCCGACATGCTACTTATATCTTTATGGTTACAGCCAAATTCTGGTTGCATGCTGTGAAAGATAGATTGAGGAAGCAAAACTTTCTACGCCAATGATCGTGCCTTACAAGTATTATACAATAGAAGAGGTACACAAAGGATAAAAGACAACATTGATTTCTGAAACTTTGATGAACCCCATGGTAGTGGTTCTCATGCCCTACGAAAATACAAGTATATCTTAAGGGGAGCTTTAGAAAAATGACAGGGGCTTCTCCTTTCCCTTCTGTCTCTAAAATCTTCAGAATTTTTTCCTTGCATAAATCAAGAGCTACATGATTGTCTTTTTCTCAGCATTGCTGTTTCTCAAGTATAGGGCCAGCAAAAGAGAAACTCTATCTGCTTCAAGAAAGTTGGTTCAGAAAATGTAAGAGCATAATACTGCTTTAATATAGTCATTTTTTAGGGGCTCTAGTGCAAGGTTGAAAATTATGCAGCTGCTTTAATGAGCCAATTCATTAAGGTGGCTGTGTCTTTGATGCAACTTCTGTGTGGAATCTTTAAAAAAACACAGCTGCTTTAAGGAAGCACTGTACTTGTGTTCTTGTGTGCTGGAGCACCTTTTCCAAATCATTTCCTAAGCATATACAATCTTATTACCTGTGTATTCTGTTATTACTCTGTTGAGGGAAATTGGAGAAATGTGAAGTCATACATATTTGACTTCCACATATAATTAATGGAATTGCATCGAGAAAGAAGTCAGAATATCCTGTTCATGGCTTCTGAAAAGAAGAGGCTGTATTATGCTAATTAACTGCCTCCCCTTCCTCCCAATGAACTGTGTTTTCTCTCTAGTGCATTTTGACTAAAGGAGAGTCATGGCAATTGCCCTGAGTTAAGTTGGTCTAGGCTTGCTGTGCTTTAAAATTGGCTTAGCCAATAGACCTGGGAGAATAAGATAAGAAACAGTTATAAAAAAGCTGCTCAGCTGAATTCCTGGTTTTCCTCACAGTGTGAGAAAATAGCTGAAGAGTACGAAGATGAGCTCATAGAATTCTTTTCCCATGAGGTAGAAAATGTCAAGGACCGGCTATGCAGCAAACGAACAGGTAAGCACAGAATCAGTAGCACTGTTGAGTTTAAAAAGATACGGTATGTCATGGCTTTACCATCTATGGGGCATATAGGGCAGAAACCAGTCTGTAGTCTTTTGCTGATTGGCAAATTAAAAGCATGCTAATAATTGGTATAAAAAGGGTGCAGTCCATACTGAAGCCTGAAAGCTCCCTGGGTGACTTTTGCCTTCATTTCCTCAGCTTATTCCACCTCAGAGGGTGGTCGTTGTAGGGGAAATAGAAAGAGGGACTCCTCTGTATCCATGCCTTGAGTTCTTGGATGAAAAATGCTGTGTTCATCAAATGGAATGTTCATCATTGGTTTGAACTTGCAATTTTAAAATATTATAAAAATACTTGGATAATATTTTAGCTGATAGCTGCTTCTCTCTTTTTCAGAAGAGTTCTGATATTTTTAAAATTTATTTAATCACACATCTCACCAAAATGACTGTGCAGCGTACAACAAATTACTGTTTGTACTGTTCTTAGGTATTTAAATATATATATAAAATGAAAACACCTCTTCTGTTATTACCACCACATACATATAATGCTTCATGTGTTGCGTGTTTGTTATTTAAACTTCTCTTTTTCATGATACCGTCAATTCCGTGAGTTTCCTTTCTTTCCCTTCCACTCAATCCAATATTTCATTTTTTTTCTAACTGAATCCTCTTTCATTTTCTCTGTGTGACCAAATCATCTCAATGTACTTCTTTAGTAGTGAGCACTTATGCTGTTTTGTTGGTTGCTGAATGCAAAAATAATTCAAGCTTGTTCACAGTGTATGTTCTCTCTAAATCAACAAATATGTAATAAATAAAGAGGTAAAATAATGAAGGCAGAAGGAAAGAAAAAATGTTGGCTTTGCTTAATTTTGAATCTGGCTTTTAACCTAGTTGTGGCACTCCTGATAGAAGACATCCCTTAGTAAAGAAAGAAGGTCCCTCTTCCTGATATTGTAGTTGTACCCCTGCATTTCATTTCAAATATCAAACAAAAGTAATAATTTCACAAGGAAGGTGAATATTCTAGCTTTCAACAGACTGAGGACCAGCTGTTTGTTGGGGTGAAGTAATAATTAAAATCCTTTTTGGCCTGGGAATATCTCTTGTAGCTTTGAGCTGGTTATTTTCTTTTCAGCCAGATTTACTTCTTGCGTAAAATAGTTGAGGAGAAAGAATTCATCTATTCCACAGGTGTCAAACTCATGGCTTGCGGGCTGGATGCATCACGTGCTGATCATGCCCACCCCCAGTTTAGCAAAGAGGAAAAAAGTCCTGATAATGTCAGTGATAATAACGTGACAACTTGTGTTTGACATCCCTGATCTATACCATCCCAGCACACAAATGAATATGATAAGGCAAGACACTATTAACATTAACTTCTGGGTCCATTGTTCAAAAATATCTTTCAATATGTCCAATATTAAAATATTTTGCTTCATTCTCTACTTGTAAATTAAGATTGAGTGTAATATTTAATTGTAATAATTTAATTATAATAATTTAATTGTAATATTTAATTGTAATATTTAGGTCCTTTTAATTCCCTCTAGTATCCTGTGTTTAAGGTCTTATTTTTTAAAAAAGCATACAGTAGAACCTCTGGTCACGAATGCTTCGGACCACGACCAAATTGGGTTTTGACCAAAAAATTCACTAAATTTTTGAATGTCACAAACACATACTTGGGTGGCGATCAAACATGACCCCTGATCCAGAAATTCCTGAAGACAAAATATTAGAAGACAAAGAAACCACCAAAGTTATGGAATAAATTATGGTCATGACCAGAGTTTCTACTGTATTCCCACAAGGATTCTTTTTAATTAATTCCAAAATCTTATTTCAGATTTATCTGGATCCTTAGCCTGTTTGTAACTTTCTAAAACCAAGGTTCAATCACCCTGCTGCTGCTTATTCCATTTTGTTATGTTTATAAACCTGTAATTAAAGCTGCTTTCATTAAGTTTTGAAGGAAACTCAGTGCTGTAAAACCTGTCAATTCCTGATATCTGAAAAGCAGTTAATAAACAATTTCTAACAGTGATTAGAAAATGAAATATGTGAACTTAGTATATCCTTTCAGAGGTACCAACATGGCTACTAAACTAAGGTTTATTACCTCTTCAACTATAGTTCTAAACCTTCTGGAGACCTGCTGTCTGAACTACTTGTGGGAAATCTCAAGTCCTCTCCTTGTCTAGAGAGGAATTATTGAAGAGCTGTCTACTGACTCAGACAAGATAAAGACTTAGTTGAAACAGGATTTTTTAAATGCCAGGCTATAAGAATGACACAGTAAAAGATGTTACTCTGGGCATACAAAATAGAATAGAATACATTCTATAGTATTCTATTCTATACAAAAGAAATCAGCTGATGTCTTGATAATTAAAAGAGATACACAAATAACAAACCAAGATAATATATTGAATAATTTTGCTATATCGAATTTATAAAAAAATAGCATGTTAAAGTTTTGTAGAACTTTGTGAAAATTAACAAACAAAAAATAAAAAAATCAATTTCTATGATATTTGAAGGAATAAAATATCAAAATTATTACAAAGAATGTAAAATTGGTTTATTTGATTGAGGTTAAAATAGACATGTTATCTCTGGTAGACTCAATGGACATTTGCTGACAACAGGACTGAAATGATTTTTATGGATTTATGGAATGAAATTTATGGATTTGTTTATATAAATAAGAGATACGGGGAGAAGAAATCATTTGCTGTATTTTAGTGATAAGTTACCACAATTGTTTACATTTGTGATTAAGTTGGGAAGTCAGTTCTTTATATATTTTATTTTTCTTTAATTCTTATCCTTTCTTTTTCCCTTTTTTCTTTTCTGCACTTTCTACTTTTTTTCCAGTTTCTATTATTTTTACTGTTGTAATTATTATCTTTAATAAAATTATGATCAGAAAAAAAGCAAGAAAGGAATATACTTTTAAAACCTTTTTCTGTTTTCTCTTTAGCATTGCTACTTTTAATTGGCTGATTCCAAATTCTAGCCTGACCAGCCAAGCTATTATATTTTATGAGGAATCTGGAACCTGTGTTTTTGCATGTTGTGATTAAATTAACTTTATTGCTGAAAACATGCTACTGTATTAGATAGAAAGGAAAATATTTTTCCCATAGGATCGCTGCTTCTGGAATAGGGCTAAGGGGGGGAAAAACGATGAATTATGTACAATAAGGGGAGCCATACCAGCAACTCCAGCCTGCATGACTTGCATGAATACACCAGATTTGGTCCTCCATCACATATTTTACAAAATGGAGATTTACCCAGTGCCCTAGAAACTCAAATGATCTTTCTCTAGATTGGGAGGATATCGAAAACCACTTGCTATCTTTTATAACTCAATGCTATATAACTTAAACAGTTAGAATAAATTATCTTCTTTCCTTCTGTGTGTTTTCCGTGGCTAGGAAAGAGATGACAAACATCCAGTTGCCAAGACGCCATTTAGAAAACTGACTTTTTCTATAACTTTGACTTATTTTTGGACTGCATGTCTGGCTGTGCTTGTTTCCACCTGACCTTTGCCCTCTTGTATTTGAGAAGCGGAAACTTGTCATGGTGCTACAACCAAAGAACAGCAACTTTTTTTCTGAGCATTAAAGCATGGTGTAGTAATCCTTCTTGGCAGTGTTTTCAGTTTCATAAGTCTTTTGTAGCAGCTGGCTAAGAAGTTAAAATACAAATCCTTATTTCTATGTTAAAACCTGCCAAAGAAAAAAGTCTGTGGAAAATTATATTCTTAAGAGTCATATAATGCTTTTAACTGCAGCTAGATTGGCTTGAAGGAATGTCCTTAATGACTGACGTGGAGTGAAATCAATTGCATAAGTCACTTGATGATCTGTCCATACAGTTAGTTTGCCAGAACCCTTGGAATTGTGTGGCATGACTAGATTCATGACAATTCATACTGATAAAAAGTACAGTAAACTCTGATCCTCTGCCAGTCTTTGAATCATCAGTGATCTCTAGCTTTCAATATGAAAGAGGAAATGAAGATTGCACTCCAGATAAAAATTGTAAGTAGGTCTCTTAAGCTAGACCAAACTTTCAGGAAAAAATAATAGGGCTGGCAGACAAGATTCCTGGGTCATAAATTTTGCAGGCTTAGGGAACCAATTATTAATTAGAATGAGAATATTACATCTTTTTGATTAGTTTTTCCTCTTGTCCAAAAATAATAATTTGAGTCGCTATTAGAATTTGGAGATAAGCCTTAAAACAGGTTGATTTACAATTAGCAGAATCTTAAGGTGCAGGGAAGGCAGGCAGGCATAAATATGATTAGATCTAAGAAAAGGCACAAATTGAATCATTTCATCTTAAGTGCTTTCTTTTTGGAGTGTCCTTGCATGTTTAATCAAAGTAAAATCAAAATATGCATACATAATTATTCAAAAATAATTAGGATTCCAAAAATAATTGATTGCAAGATGTGGTTTTTAAAACTGATTGAATAAATCCCATATGGCTTTGTTTGAAAAGATAAATAATACATATTTTACCAATCAATCATTTTGTTTGTAAACAGGCTTAGCAAAGTGAAACAAGCTACATTAGATTTAGAACAGTGTTTCTCAGTCTTGATAACTTACAGATGGCTAGCCTTCAACTCCCAGAATTCCCTGGCATTAGCTCAGCTAGGGAAGTAATTCAAATTCAGAAATGCTGATTATAGAGGTATGTTTACTGTCATTATGCTCTCGGGAACTGTTACTGATATTGGATAAGTGTAAACTAGTCATGCTGGCTAGCTGGAAATTCTAGTTCATGTAATAATGAGAACTGATTTTTTTTTATAGATCTCTGTGACCATGCCTTACATCTCCCGCATGATGAACTGTGAAGTGTAAAGGCTGACTGACCTGGTAGAAGACTTTGCCTAATTCTTTGTAGACTACATCCCTTTTTACAAGCACCTATAATTATTGTCCCAGGAGTTGTCTTTCAATTTGGGAGAAAGTGCAGAACACCCTAGAAACTTAAGACTGTGTATCAGAGGAGAGGGGAAAAAAATTCCAAGGCAAGCTTCTTGATATAATTTTATGAAGCAAACACAAGATGACAGATCCAACATTTGACTTTTAAGCACACACACTAAGTAAATTGTTTTATAAAAGGAAAGAGATTTCTATCATTATCAAAGTAGCATTGACATTGTTAGTGTGTTCTAATTTTTAAAGAAAAAGATGCTTTGTGGTTGTATGCAAACTGAGTTGCAGATTGTCTCAAGCAACCAGCAATACAACTTCCACATTCACTTCCAAAATAGAATTTGAGCAGAAGAATCCTACAAATGTTATTCTCACTTTTGAACTCAACTTATTTAAAGATTTGGGGCAGGACAATCATTTGTAAAACCTTTCTCTGAATTGGAAAGATAAATAGAACCTATAGAGATGCCCTCATTATAAAGGCAGAGGGGACCATTGTATAGCACCTTCCCAGTCTTCAACACAACTGTGAACTATGGTTGCGATGGCCATATGGAGGCCACGACATTGTTATTGTGCAGGGATTGTTCCATATTGTAGATGGAGTATTTGTAGAACATACATACCCAGTTGGTTATTACGTGGTTCAATGTTTTTGTGTGAAGAGCCAACTGACCTCAGAAAATGGTCTCTAGGAATGATTGGTCATATTACAGAGATTCTGCATAAAACATTCAGATCAGATAGCAAGCCAGTCTGTATTGCCTGTATGTGGAGTGATAGCCATACAACAGTCTTTTTATTGTCTCTTAAATTATTACATAAAATGGCTGCTCCCTTGCTGTGAGATGTGAGCGATATTCAGGAATGTGCTGATTTGGGGCATCAAACACTTGAAGAATGGGGAAGATGTGTTTCTTTTAACCTATGTTTTCATAAGAGGATAAAATACATTCCTTGGTAGCTAGATAATAAATTGGAATTGGGTCCTACTCGAATTGGCTAATGGATTTCCCATTTTTAATTGAAAAGAATATGTATTAGAGCATTATAGAGCATATTGACTTTACTGCTATAATAACAATCTTAGATTTTTTTTTCCATCTTCCAACTGGGAGTTCAGTCGCTTGCATCATCAAACATGTAGCCTACCAGATTTATTCAAATAACGTCCAGAACCATGCTGGATTCATACGTCATGTTAAGCCAAAATCACACAATTCATTACAAGCCTTTGATTTGCTTCCATTATATCCTTCAACTTTTACTACTTACTGTATGTAATATGAAATACTACTGGCCTGTCTTCTGGAATGGTGAAAAAGATTACAAAACTAAGACAAAGAATGCCATACTTTACCCTTTTACATGAGAGTTAATTAGGTATAATGCGAATTTTTAAAAATTCACAAAATACAGTTGCTATAAAATGATTTTGTAGAGCTCACACACAGTGCTTAGTCATAAAATGATTTGTTTGGTTTTGACTTATATTGTGCAAGCATGGCCAGCTGAAGTTTATTTAGTAAATATTTGTCAAACTATGGTTCAGTACAATGAGTTAGATTTCCATGGAGTTTCCACTGGAAAGCAGTTAAACTTCTCAAAAGCAGCAATTGTTTGCATTTTCTGCCTTTACTGAAACATTTTTTTCATTAGACAGAAAATAATCAGGTAATTTGCATTTTAAATTATTTACCAAAGGCAAGAAAAGCAGTGAGAATTCAGGACTTGATCAGCACATTGATATTTGAATTGCGCTCAGAAGTAGACTAGCAACTAGGTGTGGAAAAAATAGCACTGGGATTCTAAAAGCAGAATGCATATTGCTGGACTGTAGTATTGGTTGCTGCATTCTAAACAAAAATTTCCAAGCATTTTTCAAAGGCTATTTAGTCACCTGAAAGAGAAATTACCACTGACTTATCTCTACGTCCATTGTTGTCATGACTTTTGTGGACCTTTCTAAAACAGGTATGCAGCTATATTAATTTGTGACAAGCTGAAAAAAATCACATGATCTTGGAAATACCAAAATTAAGTTTCTACAAGGAACAACCTTCACTCTCAGGGTCAAATTTGTGTGTGTTGCATCAGCAATGGAAAATTTTTTAATTAAACAGTTATATTCAAAAATGGTTGTCTTGCTAAGATGATGTACTGTTGTCCCTCTTCCACTTGCACTGCATAGAAATTTATGTAAATGGCAATTCTCTATATAGAAAGGGGATGTCTATAGCTTGAATTACCCATAGACAAAAAGAATCCCTTGCAGTTTCAAAAAGGAATGCTAAATGACATTTTGGTTCAGTCTGAGGCAGTGTTGCCAGATGTACGATAATTATCGTATTTGTACGATAATTTGTCCCTCTGTACGATGTACGATCAATAATTCCCAAAAAGGTCAAATGTACGATAATTTTACAGTTTGGCAATTTAAGAAGATAGTTGGCCTACTTTGACCCTTTTTTGTGCCTTAACTTCATGAGTCTAGATCACGTGTGTGTGCGTACGCGCGTGTAGTTTGTACATACGTGATACACGCTCGCTCACGAGCTACGTACAAGTATGAGTACGAGTCGAGTCAGCTAGTCGTCGCGCGCGTCAGGCCCATTGAGGTAGTTTATTGCTGATCGTAAGTTTTGCGGGATCGTATGTTGTGGCTTCATGCCTTCAGTTCGGACATTTTCCACATGGATATATGCCTACAGTTGGTACTTCCTGTGAGATATAGAGTTTGCTATATGTACGATAATTTTCTCAAAAAAACGATAATTTTGAGTCTCGGGTACGATAATTTTACATTTTGAATCTGGCAACGCTGGTCTGAGGACTCTGCACTGTCATCTTATCTGCTGTGAGAACACAGGCTAAAGGCAGAATGTGTATTTGGAACTTTGCTGGTTTCAGGAGGGTATGCAATAGGTAAGGCACTTAGCCAAATGGAGCAAGTGGCATAGACTAACCCACCAGCTAAGGAAAGGCCTTTGTCCTGCAATATCTCTTGCCTTATCGTTCTTCCCACACTCTTCTGATCTGCAATATGTCAATACTAGCTGGGTGATGTTGCACTACAGTACTGCATTGAAAGGCATACTGCTGACCTTTTCTCAGAAGCTGAAGGCAGGGCTTTCGTAAAATGCTTCAAGACTTGGATTTTTCCTATTCTTTTGCTTGAAACAAAGGACAAGATGATATCGTCTGTTGCTAACTGGACTGATTTAATTGTACTTTAAACACTGGAAAATTTAGTATGTTTCCTGGCAAAACAGGACCCTGTGGCACATGGTTCCTCCGCCTTGCAATTGCTTTCCATTTGCTTTATAAAGTTAGGTATATCCTTAAAAACTATCCCATTACATTATGCTATATGTCAGGTTGGCTGGATTCCAAACTGTACAAAACCAGCAATGAGCAAATTTCAATTTTTTTAAAGTTACGTTAACTTCTGAGGAGCACAAAGTGTGCGCAATGTCATCAGATGTGCTGCTTTGAGCATGGGACTAGAGACACAATATTATTCCTGTTTTAATCGCGGGGAAAATGGCCATTTTGCTGAAGAATTTTAGCATTTTTGGCGATTGGCTGCATACCTTTCTACCCTTGGCTAAACAAAGCTGCTATATAAAATTAGGATGCAAACATCACACTAAGTCACCCCGATGGTGTTACCTAGTCGGGTAAAACGAAACGTCTGCAAGCAAACCAGCAACCTCAGAAACCACAAGTTTAATCCTGAGATACATATATTAACGTCTATTGGGGACAGATCCGTTCCACCACCACCCCCTCGCAAAACGGGAAGCCGAGGGCTCGCTAAAAACCAACCCCGCCGAACTTCGAGACAAGCGGGGACGCGCCCGGTTAAAAGCACCTTCCCTCAGACGCCTCGTTCAACGTTCCACCCCACCCTTGCCGGCCCCTCCGCGCGCACCGAGGCCTTGTCCATCCACCGCCTCGCAGCCAATCGCAGCGCGCCGCCGCCGCCGCCGGAAAAGAGGCGAGGCTCTTCGGAGGCAAGAGCGACCGACTCTGTTAATGCCGCTTTGGGCCTTCTTCCCAGTCTTGCTCCGCCCAGACGCTGCCAGAACCCCAGCCCGCTCGTCTTCCCCCGTACGCCGCCCTCCCTCCCCTCTTCCCGGTCTTCGTCGCCTGCTTTTCTGCCCGCCTCCAAGACCTGTTTCCCCCCCCCCTTTTTTTTTCTCGAGGGCGGCTTCTGCTTTCCCTTTTTCCGCCACACCACTTTTGGTCGGTGCTCGCCATGACCTTGTTGACTGCCGGTAGCAGGGCGGCCGCGCGCCTCTTGGGAGCCAAGGTGAAGGTTTTGGTGTTTTCTCCCCCCTCCGTTCTGCTGCTTCCTTTTTTTTTTTTCCGGGGGGTGGGTGGATGGGGTGGATGATGGGTGGGGTGGCTGTTCTTGCCAGCGCCATGACCGGGCGCGGGGGAGGAGAGAAAAGGGCTGCAAGCTGTCACCCCGCAGGGCGGTCTCTCCGCGTGGAAGTTCTCGGTGCTTCCTTTCCCACGTCAGGCTTGCACAGCAGCCCAAGTGCAACTTGGGCAAGGGTGTCTTGTGTCCCCCACTTGGGGGTGCCAAGCCTGCGGACACGCTCGGCATGCAGTGCCCTTGGGTTGAGGCGGGCAATAGTTCCCCCTGACCCTCCGCGCTGTCTCTCCAGCAGCTGCGATGAGGAGAGAGTAACGCTCAAATGCTCATTTTCACTCTCTATTCTCCTTTCTTGTCCCCACAGTCGCAAAGAGATTATGATTTTAAAAGCTTCTGTCGCCTGGGGGTGCTTCCAGAAACGGGAGGGAGGTTGGTAGTTGGAGATTTGGCTCCTAAAGAAAATAAACAAACAAAAATACAAACTAACATAGTAAGATATGCCCTTTCTGTCGCCCACCTACCTACCCCCCCTCCCCAATATTGTGAAGTTTGGCCATCTTGGCCCTTATGGTATTTTTCAGGCCTTGGCGGGACGGCTCACTTTTTTTTCCCTTCCCCGTTCACGTGACCTCTGAAGGGGAAGCTTTTCTCCCTCTGCCATGTTCAGTTTATATACCATATACTCGAACACAATTTTAAGTTGGTATTTTAGGGGAAAGGTGCATGCGTGTTCCTTTGTGAGGCGAAACATATGGCCAGACTGACTGAGCTGGTGGAAAGATTGCTTGGAAAATGTGTCTCTATTTCCCCTTCCCCTTTCTGATTTTCCTTCTATATTAATCAAGATAATCTGATTATTTGCAGAAACTGTCCTTTGGTAGATTGCTTGAAGGCGGTGAAGTCCACTGTTAAAGTGAGCTTTTTCTTCGTCAGTTTCTAGGGAGGCCCACAAAAAATGGAATACATGACTTTTATTTAAAATATGAAACAAAGGAGTTCATCCTCCAAATTATTTTGTCTTCTTTTAAAAAAACAGTGCAGTTTGGTAGAAATAAAAGCTGAAATATTGTTACTGTTCTTTGTTTCAATAGAATAAACCCCTGAAACTTCCTGATGTTCTGTCTATGGAAAGCAGTAGGATTTGGATTGAGCATTTGGGACTGTCAAAATCTGGATGACCATTAGATAGGAGCAAAGAAAACCACCCAATTTATAGGAACTGAAAATATACCATCTGAACAACTTTCAACCCATGCCCACAATAAAACAGCTGTTTAGAGCTGTATCTGGGGAAAAAAATGAAACATGAATATTTCCACTTGAAATTAGCTGTTCGTTGTACAAAAATAGTGTTACATCTGAAGAGAGGGTTAGGCTTGTGCTTTTTCCTGTATAGTTTGGAGTAGTAGTTTTCTAAAATTAACAACGGGATTATTGTTGCTGATTTCTTAATGTGACTGATAATCAAATATATTGAAGGGGCTGAGTAATTCTCGTTTTTTTGGTGCAAACTTCCAATTTTTAAAGCTAATGAATATATTAGAACACTCAATTATATCATAATATAGTATAATAGGTAGTAGTAATTTATGGGAACATGTTCTTGAAGATAGTAATTTCCCTCTTGGAATATTTTTTGGTAATGTTCTCTTTTGGCATACAGTTCCATTATATGACTTTTGCAGGAAGTTCAATAGCCTGTTTGATTTTGCCTTGTCAGGGAGTCTGCCCACGATCTGTTTGTAGGGTAAATAGATTCTCTTTTTTTAACCTAGCCTCCAGACCTCTAAGTTCCCCAGCAAATAGATTCAAATGCTGATTCCAGAGCACTTATTTTTAGATTTATTTACCATTCCTGGTTCCCCCTCCCCCCCTGCTGTATTCAGCATTTCCTCCCCAAAAGTTTAATCTGAGCCAATACTGGGTGGACCAGTGATGTGATGCTTTCATGTACAAGAAACATGGATAGTGAAGATTAGGATGAAAGCTAGATAAACTGCAATTGTAATGACCTGCATAAACTGCTGGTTTTTATGTTCTTAATCCCTTTTTACTTTTGACTGATGTTTTTTTCTGTTTGGTTTATTTGTCTTTATATATTTTATTATCTTCTGAGTATTTGCATTTCTACCACTTTTCAGTTGATTAGATGGAAGCTGGAAGTACTATTTTCTAGGAATAGGATATGTAACATGTTCTTGGGCTTTATTGTAGAATTAAGAATTTCTATGAACATCTGATTCTCTCTCCCATATTAGTTTTTATAAGTGGCAGCAGGTATTCCAGGTGCAGGAGCAAGAAACATTGTTAATAGCCTGAATTTTAGATACCTAACAGGATTTATCATACATGTTTTTCCAGAACTTTTGATACTTTAGTAAATCCTTTCTTTGGAAACGGTTTTCCAACCTGCAACCTGTATCCTATGGTGTCAATACACTTAAGGGAATGTATTCCCTTTCTTCTACAGGTTCCCTCATTTTCTGTGCATATGTTGGAATTTGGAATATGCTCAAGAGCAAATGTATGGGAGGTTGACAAGAAAAGGAACGATAAACTTGTACTTCTAGAAGAACATTATTTTTAGTGTGACTTAATGGCTCCAATATATGATCACAGGCATTATCTTGATAAGTTATTTAGAAGTGCTTGTAAAGGATATTTAAATATCTTTGTGTGTGGAATGTATTGTAATTGGCATGACAAGAGTTTTTAATGCATTAGTTTCATGTTAGGGAAACACATGTATTGGGAATAAGTTATATGTTGGGGGCAAATGATGAAACCAGTGATTGGTTTCATGATTTTAAGCCTGGTATATTCTATGTACAGTGTGAAACTTCAAAGGTGGAAGTATGAATCCCTGGTACTTGATAATTTTGGGAAAAGCTGTAATTATGATTGGACTATTGTTGTGAAATTAGATGCAAATGTGATTTACTTGCCTATCCTACTATAATCAGTGGAACAGGTATCTGCCCACTTTCTATGCACAAAGAGGATATGTTGATTAGAAACCCAGTTTTGCCCTAAATTTCTGTTAAAAGCATGTTGGATATATTTTACCATCAGCCAAGTCTTTATTTCTTACGTGTTCTGAAAATAAAGGTGTGAGATTATATTCTGTTTCTGCAGTTATAGATTTAATTGTGTACTAAATGAGGAAAAGAAGGGTAGCTACTAAAAGTAAAATGAGGAAGTCCTAAATGTCAGTGAAGTAAAAACTATTAATCAGGCTTAGACTATTTTGATATCTTTGTCAAGAGCATTATATAAAATAAGGATTGATGATAGATAGATAGATAGATAGATAGATAGATAGATAGATAGATAGATAGATAAATATGCTTGTTATACAATAAGTAGACCAAATCCAGAAACATTTATTTGGTTGGAATGATTTAACATTAAAAAGCATTATAGAAGCATTAAAATGTATAGCTTGTTCAGTATTACCTAAACTTTGAAAAAGACATGGAATCTCACATATATGCTTATGTTGACAAAACATCTACTTGTTGGAATGGATTCAGCTTTACTTCCTTTATAACCTTTATTTGACATTAGGAACATATATTGTTGGTCCTAAGAAGTAAATTTTAATACTTGCTGATTTTTGAATTAGCCAAGCTCTAACCTCTGGAGTTTCCCAAGTTTAGATTTTGTTGTATTTAAAGTGAAACAATGCCCCTCGCCCAAAAAACTGAAAGCAAATAACACTACACTGGTATGTTTTTTAAAAAATAAATAAATGCAATAAACATATTTGGCGACCCTATTTTGTGTCAGATAAGGAAAGGTGATTGATTATATCTTGTAAGAGACTTTCCAAGCTTTTTAGATAATAACTCTTTTCTCATGGGGGATTGCTTCAACAGTTTCGCTTTGTATTGTCATATTAGTCTTGAGCCATAATGTTATTGGGGCCACTTTTACTCTTCTTCTTGGATACAGTTGAAAGCTGTGAAGAGAAAAGAAAGACTAATTGACACTGCTGAATCTTACTTTGAATTGGCATATTCTTAGTGAAAATAACAAGAAGAGCCAGAGGTTCTTGCTTAACCAGTTGGGCGGGTTTCTTCTCTTAGTGAATTAACAGCTGTGCTCAAATACATTAATAAGATTGCATCATTCAGGTGCTGATATCCAGGTTAAAATGACACAGAAGCACTTGCCTGGCCTTGTCTCACCTTAATTGTACTCATGATTGAATGGTGCATAGGGTGTCAGCTCATGGTGCCAAATATTGAGGGTTGTATGTTATTGGCATTTATTGTGGCAGTGTCCTCTAAATAATGAAAGGATCTGAAAATGAAAATAGTATTCTGTTTTTCTGTAAATGTAAGTACCGTACTTTTAGTGTCAATATTAGGAAGCCAAGCAGATCAAGCCTGATAATTTTTAATTATCCCTGGTAGATTTGGGAAAAATAAAACTGCAGGTGCAAGTCTCTGAGGGTCTCAGCATATCCTCTCTTCTGCTTTCTGAGAAGATTTATGTAAGTATTCCATAAACACTTGACAAATAAAAGTTGTCTTCTGTAGAAAGAAAATATTGGCCTGGATGGGGCTCTTTATCTATTATTCCTGACTCTATTTAGAAGGACAGAGTATGTGCAGATTTGATTTTCAATCTTTTTATTATATGTGTAGTGTAATATATGCACCTAGCATTTTGTGGAACAAGATTGGAGAGAATGAAAGCCAGATTTCTTCTGATAAGTGTAGCAAGCTGTATTATTGAGAATAACTCAACTAATCTGTGCTTTCTGGAAAGTAGGGCAGTTTTTGTGTGGGATATAGTAATTTACCTATATTTTTTAGTCCTTGGTTAGAGATTGCCTTGCATAGTGACCATTTGCAGTTACAACAGCGATGAAAAAGTAACTTTGGATCGGACCTTGCATTTACGACCTTTGCAGCAAGTCTGAAAAGCGAGGATTGTAGTACAGTACAGTAAACATGGTCATTGTTTATTTATTAGGGGATCTCTGAACCTGTTAATGGTTGTCCAATAAAGACCATTTCTATGCTAGGTACAAAGAAAGAGAGTTCCAAATTTTGACAACCTGCTTAGTTTCTAGCACGGTCATAGAACATGTTTTCTCCTTCTATTTTCTGATAAGCTTTTTCCTTGGTTCTGTTTGACTTAAAATATATATATAAAATAGAAATATTGAATCAGGCTTGACTACATGGGCACAAGCTTGCAGGTTTGTTTGTTGGTTGCCAACAAGACAAAAATGATTTCAGGATGCTTGTTTTAAACTTTCCACTATAGCTTGCAGGCCTAAAATTTCCTGGTGGTCTCTCACCCTAATAATAAACAAGCTTGGATATACTGAGCTAAATGTACATAAGGCCTACTAGGTGCAACCATTGACTGGCAGTGCTTAAATACTAGTCTGCTCTGTTGTGTTCAAATGCAGGGCTAATAAGTGTTGTTAATGAAATAAGCCAGTTGAGGCCTAGCTAGTCTGACAACAGAATTCATCCATTAAATGGATTTAGGATGATATAATGAATGTTATAATATAAATTAATTTAAAATTTTGAATAAAATGATGGAATAATAGTTATAGTCAAATAAATGATTAACAATGATGTATACATATATACTGGATTGATTATATGATAATTTATACAAACTGTAAGGGAGAACTATGGAGAGGATTCACAAAAGATTTGTAATCAACCGACATACTATATGTATGTAACTGGAAAATAGTTTTATGTTTTGTTTGTGTATGTTTGTCTAAAATAAAAAATTTCTTTAAAAAAAAAATCCATTAAACTTGCCTTCTCAAAGAAGTAAAAGAATACCCTAAAGCTGTATTGATATAGGTGTCCAAAAATTAAATACACACACACATACACGCTTAGTGACCTGGGCTCACCATTGAATGATGTCTTTAGACATTTTTTGGTTTTCTTCTTGTGCATTCTGTATACATGAAGGCCTGAACCTAACAGAGCATGAAAAAAGGCATTGGATTTTAAAAGGAAATCCTATTGTAATATAGGACATATTATAATGATATTTACTGAAACCATATTATTTCTGTACTTCTTGCCCATGAAATAAAAAACGGTTTGACATTAAACATCTAATCTGGTGAACACAGAAATAGAGATCACTTAAACTAGTCTACTTATCCTCAACCTTGATAAGTTCATGATATGATGGGGCTGCAGCTCTTAAAATTCTCAGCTAGCATGCGATTGCTGGTTTGCAGGAAAGCTAATACAATCAGTTGAAATTCCTGACTTCCTTATTAGATACCCCTATCACTAAGGATTACACAGAATCCTATAATAATTATTGTGGTGAATATTTACATCATGTGGAAGCTTGATCTCATAGATGTTCCTCAGTAAAAGGAAAGTTTAATTGAAATGAAAACAAGTCATTCTAGAATTCTCATCAACGGCTTTGGAGTAGGGTGATTCTGAACTGTGTGAAAAGCACTAAATGTGAGACAGTTAAATAGCAGCGCCCCTTTAAGTAGGGGGATGGGCCTACTGTCTGAAGCAGGTTTTGTTTTTTTTTTAAATCATTGACTGGGTCCTAGAAATTTCTTCCTACTTCAAATGCTTGATACTTTCTGTAGTGGTTTTCAGAATGTAACAGTGTGTGTGCTGTTTTGAGAGGCATATGAAATTGAGAGAGTAAAGCAGGTGGAAGGAAGGTTGAATCCTGGAAAGCAGGTTTAGAATCTTTTAATTCTATATGAAAACAAAGCATTTTGTGTTGCTAATGATTGGTTCATGAAGGACATTTGAAAAAAAAAAAAAGCCTGTGGAAGTGCATATAAACTTTCTAGAGTCTAAAGTGCATATAAAATTTCTAGAGCAGGGGTCTCCAACCTTGGCTCCTGGAAGCCTGGCGGACTTCAACTCCCAGAATTCCACAGCCAGCTGGCTGTGGAATTCTGGGAGTTGAAGTCCGCCAGGCTTCCAGGAGCCAAGGTTGGAGACCCCTGTTCTAGAGTTTCTGGCAAGAAAAGCTTGCCAGAAACCACTAACCCTCCACAGTTCCATTGCTTTTGTTTCTATTAGCAAATTATATCATTTAGATTCCCTGTTAAGTCTATTAAGGCAAATTTCAATGTAACATACGTAGGCTTAGAGTTGAAATGTGGAGTCCTGGTGCTCTCTGAGCATGGTTATTTGCTTGCAGATGTTTCATTACCCAACTGGATAATATCAGTGCTAGTGAGCGTGGGATTTTTATACAGTAGCTTGTCTTGCCAGTGTTGGTGGGGGTGTGGTTTTCTCCATGGTAGTGCCTTGATTAAAATACCTTCTGCTTAATTGTTTGTGTTAACCTGCTTTTTGGCTGCTGAAGGGGATATATTCTCTTTTTGTTTCCTCCTTAACTTAGTTTTTTTATTGTCTCTTTTGAGTCCCCCCTTTTTAAACTCTGTTGTCTCTTGTGCTCTTTGAGTTTGGTCATTTTCTCATAGATGTTTTATTATTCAACTTGGTTATGTCATCAGTGCCTAGTAGGGTAATGAAATGGCTCCAAGCAAACTGCCAAACTCACAGAGCACCAATAACCACACAGTTCAAGCATAAGCTATATATACTCCCTTTTATTGGAAACACCCAATATATGTGTCAACATAGTTAGGGATTATCGTTCCCAGAATCTTGGAAGCTTATTTATATTGCTAAATGCTTTTCTGACTTTCTTCTCTTCTGCCCTGGGCTCAGATAAAGTATGAGAGGTATTGTAGATCTGAGAAACTTAGACATTCCACAGAGCATGCTAAGCTAAAATCAAACAGAATCAAACAAAATACAAATAGTTTTCAAGTTACAACCACAATGGAGCCCAGCATTTCAGTCATAAATTGTTGCAGTTGTAAGTGGGGGAATCAGATGATGGGATTCAATGTTACGGTGACTTTTATGATCATTGTAAATGAGTGTCTGTGGTCATTAAACAATTCACATGGTTACTAAGCAAATCCATTCTCCTGAACCAATATTTATTTATTTTGCTGGAAACTGGCAAAAATGTCACAAATTGCAATCACATGACCATGAATGTTGCAGTTTGTTGTAAATGAAAGATTGTTGGCAAGCATCCAGAACAAACTCATATAAATGAGGAGGGGTGACAGTCATAACTTCAAGGATTGATTGTAAGAAGATTTTTTTTGAAGTTCATCGTAACTTTGAAAGATCAAGGACTACATAGAACATTGTGTGGTCCAAACCATTGAGTCTTTTAAGTCATCATTTTTGTTAACCCTCGTGAAATATATGAATCCAGCCATTGTGACTTCATTGACAAGTTAAAGTGAAGCAAACCTGATAGCTTGCTAGTGACGTTATTAAGTTGAAGTTCAACCTTGCTAGTGACATTATTAAGTATGTGGTAATTCATAGATTTTAGCAATGCATTTAACATGGGTGTATATATGATGAGTTTAGGCTTGTATTAAACTTGAGAATAATGGTTAATAATTGACTTACCCAAAATTGTACTGTGTAGTACTTCATTCATATTTAGTTTGCTTTCTGTATTTGTGAATCTCTTTTTTCCACAACAGAATGTATAGACATTTTTTAAATTTTTGATTTGTTTTTTAACAACTGCAACTAGCTGCAGAAATTGTATTTTACTATTACAAAATATGAGTGGGCAATGAATGGACAGAAGAAAAGGTGATGTTATGAAAGAAAAGCAGTGTAAATGTTGATGTGGTTAGAAGCCACTTTTAATGTTTGGGGGCGCATGCAGCTGGTGCATGTTAAGTTAACATATTGTTTCCATGATAGGTCCTGCTAGTTTTTAGTTCTCTGCTTTGTGGCCAGTTGCACAGGCTATTAAGTTATCCAAATGGACACTGCAAATTATTTAGACTAGTAACAGGAACACATAACCACCATTTTCATTCCCGAAATGTAAATAACTCAGAAGGCTGTTTTTGAATTATAAAGTTGGCTTAGATTCAATTCAGTAATACAAAATGACAATTTCATTATGTTGGTAGTCCTAGGCTTATGACCATAATTGAGCCTGAAAATACAGTTCTAAATTATGGCAATTTTGGGCAGGTCGCCATGTGACCACATCTGATTTTACAACTTTGTTGACAGCTGTTGTTAGGCAAACAGTGTGGTCATTAGGTGACCTCTAGAGCTGTTAAATGACTCCGGTTTCCCCAATGAGTAATTTTTGCTGGAAGCCAAAAGAAAATGCTGGAAAGTGGCAGAAATTCCAGAAATCATGCCCATGTGACCATGATACCCTGCAAATAGCTATAAGCTGGTGGCTAAGCACCCAAAATGCAATTATATGACCACGGGGAAAGGGGAGGAAATTGGAATTTTGAAAATGTATTCATAGGAAGCTCTGGAGTAGTGTTTCAAAACTTTGAATAGTTACTAAATGAGCAGTCATTAAACAAGGACTACTTGTGCTTATATTATGGTTGGTTGCACAGCCAGTTGTTTTAAACTGGATTTGGCAATTTTGAATCCTAATGATGTTAAAGATATTGGTGCAGGATATGAGCTGTTCCAAGCAGAGCTGCTTTTTGCAATTTTGTCAATGCTGATGGTATTCAATGGTGCTCCTCCAAATGTTTTGGAATTGTGCCCAATATTACTATTGGTAGTATCTTTGCTTAACTGCTTCATAGCTTTCTTTTGTCTTGAGCATCTGTAGGTTACATTCAAGTAATATCTGTCTGATAACAATCCAAAGAATTAAAGATTTGCAGAGTAATTGCAAATCTAGATTTTTGGTAAACAAGGTTTTTGATTCTTCAAGGACATGGTGATATGCTCAGGTTGTGATTTCCCTGTTGCCTCTTAAAACCTTTATTGAGTCTTGCAAAAACAGAAGAAGCATCTAAATTGCTAACCCACCTAGCCCACCTGTCCAAATACCTGCAGTAATAACTCACAGCTCAAGATAATGAAAACAAATAGAAATTTTCTTAAATCTGACTAAATTCCAAAGCCGTTAGGATTTTGTAAATATTAATTTGAAACACTGAATATGTAAACATCTACAAAATGCTAGTGTATAGTTTATAATAGCAAAATATAGCCTGGAGGTATATACAAATTATTTTTATGTTCCATACTAAACAGTTACATTCTATGATGGAATAATTGCAGTGGTACTGTTCCTGATCTTCCAAATAGTGTCTTTAGAACAACCAGTGCTAGTTGGGAACACAGGTAGTCTTCAAATGACAACTATTTAGTGACCATTAGAAATTATGGCAACACTGAATGAAAAAACTCTGAAGTTATGGCTCTAAAACATCCTCAGGGACATGAGATCAAAATTTGGGCACTTGGTAACCTGCATGTACTTAAAACCACAGGGACATTTCAACTCCTCCTATCCCCCCTTCCCCCCCCATTTATGCATTTTTGACCCCTTGCCATACAGGACGCTCACCCACCCCCTGCTGCCTTAGTTAACTGTTGTCTTCGTGCTCTACTACTGACTAAGCATGCCTGACCTGGCCTTTCTCAAGGCAGTGCTGGATGCATGAGGCTTCTCTTTCCTAGGTTGTGCAAGATGGGTTTCTTGCGAGATCTGGGGAAGATGACTTCACATATTATGGCTTCCTGACAAGCAGCCACCAGAGTCACAGCATGGCAAGCAGCCCTAGAACTGCATGGTTCTGGAGCTCCTTCCTGTCCCAGAAGGCAGGATGCAGGGTGGCCAAAAGGGCAGAGGTGGGTGGGTGATGGGTGGGATACAGGCAGTCTCTTTGTCTTGGGACTAGGAAGGACCTAGTTGGGAATGGCTTGGATTGAGAAGAATCCTTGGCTATTGACTGGTGGAATTTGGTTAACAATAGCAACAGGATTGGGATTTTTTTATTTAGTAATTAAATTCATTTGCTGCCTATGCTAGAATGGGAAAGCCTGAGAAAAAAATGGAAAAATTGGGGGAAAAGCAGATTTTTTTCCAAACGGCTTTGGAAAAAAAATCCCTGTTTTTTCCCCCAATTTTTCTGTTTTTTTTCCGAGGCATTCCCATCTCTACACCCTTCTAGATGGCTTACAGCATAAAAATATTAAAATTTGACAAATATTCCTAACCGAATAAAATGACAATACTATCGAAGTAAAATTGTGGCCATAAGATAGGGAAAGAGGGAACCAACTACACAGGGGGTGGGGTTGTTTCTCTGAATCCATCAACCATCTCCAAGTATGATGCTTCCCAGTTGGGGTCCAAAGCCATCTGGCAGAACCAGGTCCTAAGACTCTTGTGAAAGACCAGAAATGAAGGAGCTGATCTCACCTCACAGGGTAAGAGGTTCTGAAAGGCAGGAACCATGGCAGAGAAGGCTCTCCTCCTGGACCCTGCCAGCCCAAATTCCTTGAAGGATGGGATCTGCAGTATGCCCCCTCTTATTGGCATGGATGGGGTGGGCCAGTCTCAGTGGGATAAGATCAAGTAACAAGGACCCATACCATGCAGAGCTTTAAAAGTGATAACCGGCAGCTTGAATTGTACCCAAAAGCAAACTGGTGCAAATCAGTGCAGCTCAAAGAGTGTCAGGATTGCCAAGTTTTGTGATTAGGTGAAATTGCACTTTATGACCTCAACACTTAATCAAATTATGTCCCAATTGTGGTCATAAGACAAGGACTATCTGCATGAAGATAATTTAAATATCAGGAAATTCAATCACTTGCCCATAAAAATGATCTGAAATGACCTGTATCATCTGTATCATCCAATTAATATTGTTTTTTTACAACCTTCCTTTGGGGTTGTCCCAGGATATTTATTTCTCTTAAGTCCAGAGTAAAGAAGAAATAAAAGTTGCTAAGATACAGTTCTAGGAACCACTCCACTTGTCCTGAAGCCTCCTCCATTTGCTTTGAGCAGTGACTGAGGCTTTTTCTCTCTCTTTCTTTCTGATCATCTCTAGGAGTAAAACAGCTTTCTGGGGCAAACTAAAGCTAAGCTACGCTACTGCCTTTTTAATATGGAACTTTCAGTTTTGGCAGTATAATTGATTATTTAATAAAATTGAAAGTCACTCATTCTGGTTACAGCTGGCTTTCTCTGCTTTTTATTTAGTGGAATGACTTTGTGGAAACAGCAATAACATTTTCTGAGAGAGTTTGATGATGCCCCAATAATTTTAATGGGCCTAGCTGTTAGCAGTGTCTGTAGTGGGGCATTTTTTGCCAATCAGAGAGGTGTACGTGTCAAGCCAGATTGCTCACTTGCTACATGGGCTACCCAAGAACAAAAGCCTCCATGTATGTGTTCCTCAGAAGGCATTAGAAAAAAGGCTGTTGAAGAGGTAAGCAGATAAAAAGAGACATGAACAAACACAAATTCAAGGATGCTGAGAAGTCTCTGCAAGGAAGCTGGAAATCAGATAGAAGAAAGCAAGAAATTGTCAGCAATGTTTGTGAAATTACTAAGGAACTAGCATTTTATAATTCGGCTGAGTTCTAGAAAGCACTGTTTACTATTTCTACTAAATGGGGGAAAGTAGCTGATCTTGTCAAAGATTTTGCAGAGGTTTGACTCAATGTAGTGGGATGTAACTCACATAGTCTATTGGTGGCTCAGGTCTATTGAGTATCAATTTGGAAGAATTATATGCAAAATACTCTTCTTGTTAAGGGTCGCAGATCAATTCTAGAGCTCATATTTTTCCACGCAGAAGGCTCTGTGTTCAATGCCTGACACCTGTAGGAAAGACTGGCAAATGCTGAAGTCTTGAAACCTTGAGAATTGCTGGCAGGCAAGGCAGACTGGAAAATATTGTTTTGGTTGGGTTATTTGTGCAGGGCAGCAGTTTCATATGTTCAAAGTCTTTCATTAAATCATCAACAGACCCCACTTGGAAAAGAGTTTCACTGTCACTGTGGCTTATTTCTGCGCTATGTTTAAACAAAATCAGATCTTCTTAAGAAGCAATCAGTTTTAATGTCTCCAACTTGATGGCATAAGCTTAGTTGGTAGGACAGATGGTCCTACCAATCTATATTTTCCGGCAGGCAAACTCTATAGGTGGTTTGAGTCTGTATTTTTAAACAGGTTTTAATTGCATTAAAGCAGGGGTGTCAAACTTGCATCATCACGACAATGTCATGTGATATATTGTGACTTTTCCCTACTGGGTGTGGTCATGGCCAGTGTGCAATACATCTGGCCCACTGGTCGCGAGTTTGACAGCCTTGCATTAAAGCATTATGTGGATTGTTTGGTTTGATTCAAGGTATAGTGTGAACCAGGCACTCCGATTTGTAGTGCGCTGTTGATTTCATCAAACATATTGCTACCTACCCCCTAAAAGCTCCAGACAGTTTGCCAAAATACTATAAAAACAATTGTCCAAATAGTTTTTAGATATTTAGATTTAATATTTATAGATATTTGGATTACAATTCATAGGAAGTCTGACCATTGGCCATACTAGATGAGATGTGAAACCTTGGGTCTCTCCGAGTTTGATTGTTTGCTCGCAGACATTTCACTACCTAACAAAGTAATACCTTCAGTGCTAGAAAGGAATGGAAAATACTCAGTACAATCCTGAGCTAATACATTCTCTTCTATTTATACTAGATGTGATTTGTAGTATTCCAAAACATATTAAACGTTCCATATGATAGAGAAATATATGAGTAGGCTGGTGCCACATATGGTAGAGAAAACGGGCTAACGATGAGGAGATAATACCAGTATTTAACAGGTAACCTTTTTCCAGCATTAGTTCTCTTAGTTTCAGCTTGTTTTGTCATTAAGATTATAGGAAACTTGTTCATGCCCCAGGTGTGGCTGAATATGAAGGTGGGGTTGGATTACAGCTGCTAAGCAGAGATGCACTGTTGTGTGTTATTTTTAGAAACAAATTTGGAGAGGGGAAAAAAAAATCCAAGTGTTACTCTCCCTAAGATGATTGGACTGTGAAAGTAGCAGTGATCAAAACTGACAAGAGACTGTTAATGAATATTGAGCCTCCCCTAGATATCCCTAATTTTATTGACTTTCTGGAAGTAAGTCAGGTATTTGCTGGGTGAGGCCAGGGTGAGAAAACTGTTATAATACAGTACAATTGTTAACTTCCCTAATACTGAGGTTGTGTTAATGTTGCTGCTGCTGCTTACTGGGGAGGCCAGCTGCTGATCTCATTCTTTCCTCAAGTGTCGTCCTTTTGGATTTCTAGATCCAGATTCAACATTTTAGCAGAATCCAATAGTAAACCAAATCCATATTTGGGGTGAACAACTAATGGGAAGGCTAATAGGGTGTATTAAAAACGGAAGACTTGAATGATAAGAAATTAAATCATGAAAGATGCTCAAGAAGTTCCAAACTGAGCTGAATTTGGGGGTGCTTGAGTGTGGTTGCCACTGGCCCATCTTAAATTACTGAGTCAGTGCTGTACATTACTTCATGTAACAGTAAAGAGTTTACTGGTTTTAATTTTTTGTGACTGTATTATATCATGGGTACTTCATGCTTATATATTTCAAGATCATTATTGTACGCTGCTAAAAGTTCCTTGATTGTGATGGTTCAGAAATCCAGTACTGTATTTTCAAATCTTTTTCAGGGAGGGGGGAAACTATGATGAAGTTAGGGGGAACAAAATTTGCTAAAGGTGCATTATAGAGCATGGAGGATTATTAGTGTAAAACTAATGTTTTTTTAAGAAACTACTTCTTTCTCTTTACAGAATTCATCATGTATTGTTTTTGCTGCCAGACATGCAAGTGCTTCTAGTGTAAGTTGTTTTTTTTCTTCATTTTTTTTTAGGATGTGCAAAATTTGTTGGTTAACTATTTGAATCTAAATTGCACCCAGGATTACTATAAAATAGACATAAAACAAATAGAAGCAATATTTTATTTCATATGTCTACTTTTTCTCTCGTATCACTCTTCTAGGTTGGTTTTCTATCATTGACTTGTAGTTGATTTGTAATATATAACAGTAGACATTATTTTATTTTCAGAATCTGAAAGATGTTCTTGCAAATATGATACCCAAAGAACAAGCAAGACTTAAAAGCTTCAGACAACAACATGGCAATACTGTCATTGGACAAATCACTGTAGATATGGTAAGTTTCATTGCTATACAAGCACGAGTGGAGAATACATCAATGTGCAATCAGCCTGTAGTCTGCAGAAAATGAAAATTGTTATGATGGTACATTGCTAGATACCTACTCTGTGTTCCAGATATTAGTATCAAGCATGGATTAAAAAGAAAAATAAAATGTTTGAGTACGTGGGGAAAAAAGGAATAAGATTCAGATCCAGCTGTAGATTATGTAAGAGCTCCAGAATCAGCTTGAGTGACTCAAGTGAAAAGCTGGCAAGAATCAGGACTAGAATTAACCTCTCTCCGGGATCATGGAGAACTGCTTAGGATTTGTTTCGCATTGGTCTGCATTACATAGAAACAATTTTCTTTATATTTGAATGACAACAACTCTTGTTCTTGTCTCCTAGAATAGAGTGAGGCTCTTGACTTGGAACCTGCTGGTGGTGGTGGATTGATTTAATCAAGGATGTGTCCACCTCTTTCTTCAGAGATAAGAAAAATATTTGATTCTGAACAGAAAATTATATCAGGCAGTTCAGAATCTTCAACCTGCATACATTTGATAAATTAAAGCCATTGCTTAATATATCTTCCCTGATTTATTCTGAAATGTGCATTATTTTCGTAATATGCATCTGCTTATGAAGGGGGTACCATAACTACCGTGTTTCTCACATAATAAGGCCGGGCCTTATTTTTTTTTGACCCCTGAAAAAACAACTAGGCCGTCTTTTCAGGGGTGACTTAATTTCCTCCCCTACCTAGAGCGGCCCATGTGCCACGAGGCCACTTCTATCTGCCCATCGAAAGCTCCCTTGAGGACACAGTCCCCAGCTGCTTCGGGCGAGGCATGGCTGCCCCTATCTCCTCGCCTTTAGGGCAGACTCTTTTCCGCGAGGGGAGCTGCCCAAGCGTGTTTAACAGCCACTTCGATCGGCTGGTAGAAGCGGCTTGGGGCGAGCGCGCACACACACTCCCCTCGCCGCCAAGCCGCTTCTATCTACCCATCGGAAGCTCCCTAAAGGACACAGTCCCCAGCTGCTTCGGGCGAGGCGTGGCTGCCCCTGTCCCCTCGCCTTTAAGGCAGACTCTTTTCCGCGAGGGGAGCTCCCCAAGCACGTTCAACAGCCACTTTGATCGGCCAGTAGAAGCGGCTTGGGGCGAGCGCACACACACACTCCCCTCGCCACGAGGCCGCTTCTATCTGCCCATCAAAAGCTCCCTTGAGGACACAGTCCCCAGCTGCTTCGGGCGAGGCGTGGCTGTCCCTGTCCCCTCGCCTTTAAGGCAGACTCTTTTCCGCAAAGGGAGTCTGCCTTAAAGGCGAAGGGACAGGGGCAGCCACGCCTCACCTGAAGCATCTGGGGACTGTGTCCTTTAGGGAGCTTTCGATGGGCAGATAGAAGCGGCCTAGCGGCGAGAGGAGTGTGTGTGTGCGCTTGGCCCCAGGCCGCTTTTACCAGCCGATCGAAGTGGCTGGTGATTCTACCTTCAAGGGAGCTTTTATCAGCTATCAGGGTATTCTAGCCTAGGCTACCTGCAGGGCACTCCTAAAGGCACGTTTTCTGCCCCCCCACCCCTGCCCTTCCCCCCACCCCCTTTCCCCCCATTTCTCTTCACCTCGTGTAGTTCTTTTTTTTTTTGAAACAAATTTTTATTAATTTTAAAGATAAAACAACACATCATTAACCATTAAATACATAAAGACATAAAACCTCTTAACATTGTAAATCCTTACAAGTCAAACAAAACATTATTTTTATACAGCATAATTCCAATTTATCCCATCTCCATATGGACACACAAATATCTTTCAGCAAATTTCTCATTATTTCTCTTTACTCCTATTCAATTTCATTTCTCTTCCATATTTATCCATTTTATAGTCATATTCTTTTCTTTCTGTCTTGTTTAAATTATTCTCGTCTAACATTCCTCCAAGGTTTTATTGATTCTTTTTTCCTTTTTTTTTTTATAAAAAACAAATTTTGTTAGTTTTACCATAAACACAATACACAAACATACAAACACAAAACATAAACAAAACTAAAAGATCTTTTCTGAAGGTTGTCTGTTCCCGGGTTAAAACTCTTTACACAAACACAAATTCAAACATCATATTCAACCCATATCTCCTTCCATATCTTATTATCATTTTCTTTTTTATATATATATATAAAAACCATTTTTATCAGTTTTATAAGAACAATGCATAAAGAATCAAGGCATAACAGCTTATAAATTCTTTTCTAAGAAAAAATAATAATAAAAGACCAATAAGGCATAACATTTCCAGATTATAGTATCAATATTTCATATAATATTAACTTCATATCTTGTCCCTACTTCTCTTTTCCATCCAAATTATTTATTAATTAAAATTTTATTGCCTTTTATCAATATACAAAATCCAAAAAAAAAAAAGCATATATATCCTTCCATATCTTATTACCATTTTCAACAACATTCTTTGTCTGTTTTATTTCCAATTATCCATTCATCTTTTTTTTTTCTTTTACTATACTTCTCCTGTACACCAATTGGAGTAACATCTATAACTCATTACCCTAACTTAGAAATACTACATATTGCAATCTTTCTTGGGATTCTGTTTAAAAGATTCTAAAATTACATAATAAATTTTATATTCTAAATACACATATAAAAACACAATCTTATATACCCTCCAGAATCCCTCTTTTAATCTAAATTAAATTCACCCATTGTCTCTAAATAAACTTTTTTTTTTTAGGTCTTGCTTCCCCCCATTAAGGCTTCTCCTCCCCCCCTTTCTCTCTTGCTTATTCTTCTCCTTGCCCTTTCTACCCCTTTGCTTTTTCCCTTCGCTTTTCTTACTCCTTTTCCTTTGCTTTCTAACCTTGCCTCCACCTTTTCGCTCATTTTTCTCTCTTTTGGTTGTTTTTATAATTCTTAAAATCCCCTTTTTCTTATCCTTTTTTTCCTCCTCTCCGGAAGGGACCCATTGTTCATCAAAGATGGCTTCTTCTTCCTCTTCTTCCTTGTCCCAGTCCTTCTGCTGCGTAATCAACTTTTCAACAGAACATAACGCCATTTCTAAGAATTGAAACAAAGCGCCCAAAGTATCTTCTTTTTTATATTTTTGATATTCAATCTCTAGTTCATCCACAAACAATGCCATTATAAAAAGGGAAACTTTTTCCAAAACAACCACAAGTATTTTTAATCAAAGATAATCAAAAGCAATTAAAAAAAAAAATTCCAAAAGTTAATACTTTTCTTCCTTCTTCTCTTTCTCTTTCTGGATTAATTTTTAATCAAAGAGGTCCAATTACCATATATCTTCTTTTGGGATCCACAAAGACGTTCTAGACAATCTCCTCCTTTTTCAGCTTCTGCTCCAATTTTTTTTTCTCCCTTCCCACTTGCAATGACAATTTTAAATAATCAAAAATCCATACCTCCAGCAGAGATTTTCCAATTTCTTAAATTTTTCAATGTCCAAAAATCCCTTTGTCTCTTAGCTTCAGCTTTCAAAGCAATCCACTTTCAATGTCTAATATATCCAAATATTTCTGCTTTTTCCGTGGGGTGGGAGAGTAAAAAAAAAAAAAAAAAAGTTCCCTTTAACAGCTTCTCCGCCGCTTTTCGCTCTTCTTAGGGATACAATGTATCCTCCAGCAATTCAAGCAGCTCAATTCCAGGCAATTTAAAAGGTGTTACTTGACCCGGCTCAGACAGAACTTTCACTCTTCACACTTCCTCCAGCACAGTTCTTACCCGGTTGCTGGCTTCTTCATGGCGGCCATTGCTGACCGCCGCTCCACCGCCTTGGGAAAAAGGGGTTTTCCCGGAGAAGGGGGGGGTCTGCGACACCCCCACCTCCCTATCCGACTCCCCTCTCTCTTCAGCTGTCCCTACAGGGCAGCCATATCCCCCTGACCCATCTGGATCGGGGGTACCTCGACGGCTAGCACAGCAGGAATCGCGAGCTGTCGCAAATTCCTGCTGCCCCGAAGCCACGCAAACCGGAAGTTCTTCACCTCGTGTAGTTCTAACGAACGAATGATGTGAAAAATGGCGGGGAAACGCTTGCTTTTAATAGGCCTTAATTCGGGGGCAGGGCTTAATTTCACCTCCTGCCAATAAAACATGGTGGGGCTTCCTATTGGTGGAGGCCTTATTGTTGGAGAAACACGGTACTGTGTTTGTCATAAAATAAGGCCGGGTCTTTTTTTTTTTTTTTTTTTGAGCCCTGAAAAAACGGATAGTTTTTTTCAGGGGTGACTTAATTTCTTCCCCCACGCGCACTCACCTCTCCACGAGGTTGCCTCTGGAAGCTCCCCAAAGGTAGAGTCACCAGCCACTTCTATTGGCCGGTAGAAGCGGCCTCAGGGCGAGTACCCACACGCACTCACCTTGCCATGAAGCTGTTTCTATCAGCCAATGGAAGCTCCCCAAAGACAGAGTCACCAGCCACTTTGGGGTGAGGCGTGGCTGCCCGCAGGGCTCTCCTGAGAGGAGCGCCCTATGCGCACTCTCCTTGAGGCCGTTTCTGTCGGCCAATGGAAGTTCCCAAAAGGCAGAGTCACCAGCGGCTTCCATCGGCTGATAGAAACGGCTTCGTGGCGAGGGGAGTGCGTGTGGGAGAGTGGCTGCAAACTTTTTTTAGCAGAAGGGAAGCAAGCTGAGTTTCTCTCTCTCTCTCTTTCTCTCTCTCTCTCTCTCACACACACACACACATCACCTCTGCTAGCCCTCATCCCTGCACCGGATCAGCCAAGCCCTTCTGGTGAGGGAAGGTCTCAGCATCTGCGGGGTTCCCACCGCCTCCCTCCCCTCCCCACCCCAGGCCAGACTTTTTCTGGGCATCCTGCCAAAGTCCCAGGGCAGCCGACTTCCCTTTACCTGCTGCCACCACTGGTTTGGGGAGTGGGAGTGGGCCGCTGGAGAGGGAAGAAGAGGCAGCAGAGCTTGGCTACCCTTAGAAGGGAGATCAGGCGGGCTCCCGAAAGGAGACATGGGAGCAGTCCTCATGGGAATGCGGCGGGGAAGTGGGGTGAGTGTGAAAGGGTTGCCGTGGCGGCACAGGAGGGCAGGAGGGAACTGGAGCGAAGGAGGGCCAGGGAGAAGCTAAACCGTCCTTTCTATTGCTCTGGTGAGGGCCGAATATTTGCAGGGGCTGGTTGGAAAGGCCTAATTTTAGTATGAACCTTGAGTCGTGGGAGGCGGAGTTGAATGGCGAAGGCACTCTGCACATGATCCAAGGCAGTCCTGCCACAGCTCATGGGTGGCACTGCTAACAGTTGGGGGGAGTCTGAGAACTTCAGCGACACCTCCTTCTCTCTCTCTCTCTCTCTCTCTCTCTCTCTCACTCTCTCTCTCAGCACCTGAAAGAGCGCCCGGCATTAATCAATTAACCAACACCAGGCTCGGAATCCCTTATTTCAGCATAATTCGGGATGAGAGAGGCACCATAAAACCAGGGACTTGGTGACGAGGTGCAGGTTCTTTTCTTTTTTTTGAGTTCAATCACGAGACATTTCTGGATTTCATTGGACGTCCGAGGTGTTCAGAAGAACTTTTAAAAAACTTGTGGGTCTAACTTTGAGAAGCAATGAATTCAGTCCTCTCAAATGGCGGTGGTTAGGGATGGTCTTTGGAGACATCCCCTCTCCTTTAGCTGAAGGAGACCTGGGCGATTTTTGGCCAAAGCTGCCCCGGAGAGATTGATCAGAGAATGGGCAGGAAAGCAAAACAAGAACACATTTGGGCTAAGGCCTTTTC
This sequence comes from Hydrophis major, assembly GCA_033807585.1. Taxonomy (NCBI): domain Eukaryota; kingdom Metazoa; phylum Chordata; class Lepidosauria; order Squamata; family Elapidae; genus Hydrophis; species Hydrophis major. The sequence goes on along the minus strand of CM066329.1, from coordinate 208,345,118 downwards.
TTCCATTCCCTCTGTCACAATCTCACAAATTTTATCCAGACACAGATACGTGTGTGTTTTCTCTCCTGCCCCGCTGGTAGATTCAAAGACAACTAATGCAGGCTCCCCTCACCATGAGGCCGTTTCTATCAGCCGATGGAAGTCCCCAAAGGCAGACTCACCAGCCGCCTCTACCGGCCGATAGAAGTGGCTGGTAACTCTGCCTTTGGGGAACTTCCATTGGCCAATAGAAATGGTCTCATGGCAAGGGGAATGCGCACAAGCGCTCGCCCCGAGGCAGCTTCTATCAGCCAATAGAAGCAGCTAGTGACTCTGCCTTTGGGGAGCTTCCATTGGCCGATAGAAACGGCCTCGTGGCGCATGGGCACTCGCCCCAAGATTGCTTCTACTGGCTGATCGAAGCGGCTGGTGACTCTGCCTTCGGGGAGCTTCTATCGGCTGATGTTCTATCGGTAGTATATTCTCCTGAGAGCCGGTCGGATCATCCAGAGAGTGGGAGGTGCTTCAGTCTGCGTTGTTGAAGGCTGAGCTTAATTACTGAGGAATGCTCCGCCCTCCGTCACGTGGCTCCCTTGCATTCCCCAGCCTTCGTGAGAGTAGGCTGTGTATTTTACCACTCCTTGACCGATTCAAGAACTCTTTATTCCTCAGGTTTGATGATCATTGCCTCCGGTTCTCCTTAGCCTCTAAGTGCATTGGGATAGTGATTAAACAGGGGAGCGCGTTCTCTTCGCCCCCGGAGGGGCTGTACAGTGGGTGGTTTCCACGCTCCGGCGCCAATCCCCCCAGAAGCAAGAAAAAATTTCTTCCCGCCCTTTTCTGTAGGTCAGAGTCAAGAGCACAGCCCTTTCGGAGAGGTTCCTCACGACCTTTCTACCAGTTTCTTTTTCCGCCCAGGTACCCGAGACCCCCCTCCTTCCGGCCTTTCCAGCCCCAGGATCGAGCCGATCCGGGTGACAGGAGCAGGAGGGGCGGCAGCTACAGGCGCCCCTTCAGAGGTTCAGGAGGGAAGCCCTTCCAGCGCAACAGATAGACCCCGTCCACCCCTTCCCATCGGTGGACGCCTCAAGCATTTCGTCGACCGGTGGGACTCTTCCACCTCGGATGCCTGGGTCCGGGAGACCATCAGACTGGGCCTCGCGCTTGAATTTCAGCGCCCCCCCCAAGGATCTCACCAAACGCAACCTTATGGATTCAGCTATCCGCCATCTCCTCACCATATAGGCCATACAACCTGTACCACCATCCCAGCGGAGGCAGGGGTTTTATTCTCACCTCTTCGTGGTCTCCAAATCCTCAGGTGGATGGAGGGCTATCCTAGACCTGAAACGCCTTAACCGTTACCTGACCTACTGCAGGTTTAAGATGCATACCCTACAATCCATTCTACTAGGCATCAGGCAGGGGGACTGACTATACTCTATAGACCTTTCAGAGGCGTACCTTCACATCCCAATCCGGCCCTCCCATTCCAAATTCCTCAGGTTCTGCTACAACCATCGCCACTTCCAATATGTGGCACTTCCCTTTGGATTGGCCTCTGCCCCGAGAACCTTCACTAAGGTCCTCGCGGCCCTAGCGGCCCACCACAGGGACCCCCCGGTTCGTCTCTACTGTTACCTGGATGACATCCTCATCCTGTCTCACTCCAGACCCCAAGCAGAAAAGGATATCAGAGCTACTCTTTCTGCCCTCCAAGATCATGGGTTCCTAGTAAACTGGCAGAAGAGCCATCTGTTACCATCTACACAGATCACCCACTTGGGGTCCGTCATTGACTTGGTTCAGGGAAAGGTTTTCCTTTCCTCCAAGAGATTCCATAGCATCCAGGAAACTGTCAAACATATCAGACGATCAAGAAAGGTAACACTTTTAGAATTGTCTAAATTACTCGGTAAAATGGTCTCATGTATTTCCATTGTTCCCTGGGCCCGTTTACACACTAGATCCCTACAATGGTTCCTGCTCCCGTTCCAAAGGACTGGCAGAAGCAATTCAAAGGCCGCGGTCAAGGTGCCTTCAAGAATCCTCACGTCTCTCCTCTGGTGGACCAGTCCCGCCATCAACAAGGGGACACTGCTTCAAGGAATCCCAACGCCTCATCCTCACCACAGACGCCAGCCTGTCCGGATGGGGCGCTCACATCCACTCGCTCTCGACACAGGGCAAATGGTCACAGGTAGAACGCACATGCAGTATAAACTGGTTGGAACTTCGCGCCATCCACCTGGCCCTGCACAACTTCCTTCCCCACGTACGCGGGCGGCATGTCCTGATACTCACGGACAACGTCACTGCCAAGGCTCACATCAACCGACAAGGGGGCACCCAGTCCATAAGTTTGATGAGAGAGGCCGAGCGCCTCTGCCGTTGGGCGGAGCGCAATCTCCTCTCCCTCAAAGCCGAGCACATCTCAGGGGTCTCAAACACCCAAGCAGATTGGCTGAGCAGGACCACGGTGGACCAGTCCGAGTAGCGCATTCACCCGTCACTGTTCAGGGAAGTGACCGTGATGTTCGGTCTCCCGTCAGTAGACCTCTTCGCATCCCCGCTCAACACCCAACTCCCCAGGTTTTTCTCGAGGTACCCCTCCCACGGGGCCAAGAATCACAACGCCCTCCGTTGCCCCTGGCCCACAGGGCTTCTATATGCATTCCCTCCATTGGCCCTTGTCCCCAGAGTCATCCAGAAGCTCATCTCCGAGAAAGGAGAGCTGATTTTAGTGGCACCCTACTGGCCCAGGCGTCCATGGTTTGCGGACCTCCACAATCTATCGGTGGCCCCCCCTTGAAAATTCCCCCGCACAGGATATCCCTTTCCCAGGGGCCCCTCCAACACCCGGACCCTCAGTGGCTCCAGTTAGCCGTTTGGAGGTTGAGTGGGAACGTCTAAGGAAGGAGCAGTTCTCTGACCAGGTTATTGATACCATTTTAGCCGCAAGGTGGCCCTCAACAACCCGAAAATACAATGCCACTTGGAATAGTTTCTGCAAGTGGTGCCATAATTTCCAGATCAACCCTCTTTCACCCTCCATTGCTCAAGTTTTGGAATTCCTCCAAGAAGGTCTGAGGAAGGGACTTTCTCCGAACACCCTGAGGCGTCAGGTAGCAGCCCTCTCAACTGTGATTATTTGCGGCAATCTGGGTACCCTCTCCCTCCACCCTCGCATTAGGGCATTCCTTAGGGGAGCAACTAACTTGTGTCCCCCGACTGTACACAGATACCCTACCTGGGACCTCAACAAGGTCCCGGCGTCCCTTACTAAACATCCCTTTGAGCCTCTCAGGGAATCCTCACTCCAGTTCCTAACTTTCAAAGTCGTATTCCTGGTGGCCATTACTTCGGCTCGCCGAATATCGGAGATAGCCGCCTTGTCGGTGAGGAAGGACCTTTGCATCTTCCATGCCGACCGGGTGGTTCTACGGCTGGACCCTACCTTCTTGCCTAAGGTCAACTCAGCCTTCCACAGGGCACAGGAATTCACACTTCCGAACTTCTGCCCCAATCCCTCGCGGGAAAGGGAGAAGCTTTGGCACACCCTGGATGTAAGATGGGCCCTCCACATTTACATTAAACGTACCCAGCCCTTTAGGAAGTCAGAATCCTTATTCCTTTCCTTTCAACCTAAATCCTTAGGACACAAAGTGTCCCCGGCAACCATCGGCCACTGGATTAGAGCTACTATTTCCAAAGCTTACTTGTCCCAGGCTCTGCCGGTGCCCAGCGGAATAACGGCACACTCCACCAGAAGTGCAGCCACCTCGGCAGCTTGGGCCACCCAGGTTCCAATTGCTGATATTTGTCGGGCGGCCACCTGGGCCTCCCCATCTCCCTTCATTAGGCATTATAAGATCGACATATTTGCCTCAGCGGAGGCTTCGTTTGGTAGACGAGTTCTCCAGCGAGTCCTCAAGGAACCGCAGGGACTTCAGAACCAGACAGAGTCCCTCCCGTAGGACAGCCAAGCTTTGGTATGTCCCACTCTCTGGATGATCCAACCGGCTCTCAGGAGAATGGGCGTTGGTCCTTACCTGACACGCCATTTCTCTGGAGCCGGGAGGATCATCCAGCCCCACCCTTTTAGTTCACCGTCTGGTGGGGTCTTGTTTCGGCCAAGGAACCACTTAGCATAGTAAGATGAGAGCACGATCTTCTCTTCACTTTCGTCTTCGCGTAAACTGGGGAATGCAAGGGAGCCACATGACGAAGGGCGGAGCATTCCTCAGTAATTAAGCTCAGCCTTCAACAACGCAGACTGAAGCACCTCCCACTCTCTGGATGATCCTCCCGGCTCCAGAGAAATGGCGTGTCAGGTAAGGACCAATGCCCATTCTAGCCTAGGCTACCTGCAGGGCACTCCTAAAGGCAAGTTTTCTTCCCACACCACCTGCCCTTCCCCCCCCATTTCTCTTCACCTTGTGTAGTTCTAACGAATAATGTGAGAAATGGCGGGGAAACGCATGGTTTAAATAGGCCTAAATTTTGGGGGCAGGGTTTAATTTCACCTCATGCCTAGAAATCATGCTGGGCCTTCCTGTTGGTGGAGGCCGTATTGTTGCAGAAACATGGTACCATTACTTAGACTTCAATCCTTGGAAATCTTAGTCACCTTCTGTTTTATAAAACTTCTATTCATATATGTACTGATACTTTCCATCATATATCTACAGTTCTAAATGTCTACATGCTCACATCTACGGTAGGTCATATCGACAATAAATTAGAAGCTGAGTACCGCCTTAAATCACAGGTATTGGTTGTGGTGACTGTTTCAGCTTTGGTTTAATTTCCTGCTTTAGCTTAAGATTTAACCAGTAACAGCTGATACTTCTTCACATCTAAATATCAAATCAAATGTTGCTTCCCTAACCCATGAGTTCCAATTTCCTGTAATAAATTGCATTTTCTCCTTGTTGGATACACTCATGTGCATTCATTTTGGTTGCATATTTTAGGCTTGTTTATCCACTAGGTCTGGGCCTTCAGATAAAGTTCCAATCCTTAGGGGATTTACATATTGTTCTATGCACAAAGTAGCTAGTTTTAATGATTTCTGTCTGGACCAAAACACATGTATTTGTTCCAGGAAGAGGCAGCTCAGAAGATGAGGAAAAAACTTAGGACGTCAGCATTAGTGATTAAGTGAATAAGGAAAGGAAGGCACTGAGAAGATTAGCAAGCAGGCTAGTACACAGGCCACGTATAGGAGAACGTGAGACATGAGCCCCAAAAGCCTTGCCCTAATCATGTGGTAAGTCACCTCCAGATTTTGTTTTGACCAAAGCCTGAAGCAACCAAAATGTTCCCGGTTTTGGTCCTGTCAAACTAGAGCCCGAACTCTTTGCAGAACTGTGAAACTCCTTGCAGTCAAGGGAGGACATGTTTTCTGCATGATGCACTTTGCTAGCAGGCACCTAGTTTACTATTCCTTATCTCTAGACAGGCTTTTTCCTCATTACAAAAATCACTTTAGGTTGAGAAGAGGCAACAGCCTTCAGTGTAAATGTCTGGGTTAGTTTCTGTGTTCGCATGGGCACAAGATAAAACGGATGAGTTCCTCACATAAAAAATAAAAAGATAAATTGGTTTGGTAGGATTATACTGGTAGATAGGAGGAGTCATCTGGAGACAGGAAACCATGATAAAAAACAGGGTAGTGTTTTATAGTTTTGCATTTTGTCTCTATTCTGTTTCTGTTTCTTTAAAATTGTATGTGACTGATTATTGATTCACCTGTGTATGTCTTTTCTGAGTGTTTTCTTTTTCTGAAGTAGGTGCTTTGTTGTGCTTTAGGGAGAAAAGGTGAGATTTGACATTGGGCTCAGGTCCCAGTTCTGTCTTGACCAGCTTGTTTTTCTCTGACTCAGTAAATGAATCAGTAAATTAAGTCCTGAAGTTAAAAAAATATGTTTAAGAAAATGACTTTAGAGTCTTCTTTTCTACATTTGTTTGGCTTTTAGAATTTTTTTTCCTGAATTAGCATGCTTATCCTCCCCTGCAGTTATTTTATGGGAGCCTTGGTGGCATGCTGTCAAACTTCCAAAACCTTATAATCTCAGGCCAAGGAGGAATAACAACTTATTCTTGTAGCATTCCACTTCCTCTCCCAAAAAATGCCATGGGAAGGAGAGGTACAAAAAAAGTGAGAATGTGGAGAACTAGCTAGAGAGGGCTCTAGAGGAAACATACTACAGTATCAGGATTCTTTTCAGTTAGGATTCAGGCCCAGTCAGAGGACAGAAATTGTATTGTTCTTTCTAGTACATGACCTTCGCTATGACTTTGAATGGTGGAGTGCCTCTTACCTAATCCTATTAGATCTTTTCACAGCATTCAGTATCACCATCAAACACATCTTGTTTGGATCATATATAAGAGTTGAAGACTCAATTTTGACGATTCTCCTTTCTGAATAGACAATTCTAGTCAGTGGTGCTGGGGGGGGGGGAGAAAATGATCAAGCCCTTGGGTCCTCTGGTATGATACCCCACAAGGCTCAAGCCTTTCCTCTATGCTATTTAACATCTTTATAACATTGCTGGAAGAGGACAGCTGGTGCTGTGATGCCATGAGTATGCCGAAGACATTTAGCCCTTACATCATCATCTCAGATTGTGCCAGAGATGGTATAGAAGTCCTGACTCGATGACTGAAATCTGAGGAACTGAATGGGAGCTTCAGTTATGCCCCTCCAAGATGGAGCTGCTGTTTGCCCATAAACATTAGAGCACAGTGCTAAGATTGAGCCTAGGATTACTCTGGAGGGAGGTCATGCTTGTGAAGGAGGTGATCTTTGACTAGGGGAGCCAACTGGATTTCTGGTTTCTGATTAAGCAACAGGTGGAAGCAGTGGCTAGGGCAGCTTTCACCCAATTTATGCACCGCTTAATCCTACTTAGATCAGGGTGCCCTGGTGAGGGTAACTCATACTTTGATTGCTACTCAGTTGGAACATTCTTAATATGCTCTATGTGCAGCTGCCTTTGGAAATGACCCAGGAAGTGCAATGGATACAAAACACAGTGACAAGGTTTCCGGTTCCGCGTGGCTTCGGTGGCATCAGGAATTCGCGACTGTTCGCAATTCCTACTGCGCTTGCCACTGAGGTACCCCCGATCCAAATGGGTTAGGGAGATATGGCTGCCCTGCAGGGACAGCCGAAGAGAGAGGGGAGCCGGACAGGGGGTTGGGGGTGTCGCAGACCCCCTCCTCGTCTGGAAAAAACCCTTTTTCCCGAGGTGGTGGAGCGGCGGTCAGCAATGGCCGCCACGAAGAAGCCTGCAACCGGGTAAGATCGTGCTGGAGGAAGCAAGTAAAGTGAAAGTGCTGGCTGAGCCGGGTCAATCAACATCTTTTAAATTCGCTGGAACTGAGCTGTTTGAATTGCTGGAGGATACATTGTATCCCTAAGAAGATCGAAAGCGGCGGAGAAACTTTTAAAGGGAACTTTATTTTTCTTCACTCTCCCACCCCAAAGAAACAGCAGATGAAGATTTGAAATTTATTTGGGCACTGAAGATGAATTATTTTGAAAGTTGAAGTCAAGGGAAAAAAGATTTCTTGGACACTGGACTTAAAAATTTAAGAAATTGGAAAACCCTTATTAGAGGTATGGATTTCTGATCATTTAAAAATTGATGTTGCAAGTGGGAAGGGAGAGGAAAAAAATTGGAGCAGAAGTGGAAAAAGGAGGAGATTGCCTAGAATCCCAAAGAAAGACATATGGTAATTGGACCTCTTTGATTAAACTGTAACCCCAGAAAGAGAAATAGAAGAAGGAAGAAAAGTATTAATCTTTGGAACTTCTTTTGAACTATTTTTGATTAAAAATACTTGAGTAGTTGTTTTGGGAAAAGTTTCTCTTTTTATGATGGCATCGCTTGTGGATGAATTAAAAACTGAATATAAAAAATATAAAAAGGAAGAACAAGATGGAAAAGATACTTTGGGCACTTTATTTCAATTTTTAGAAATGGCGTTATGTACTTATGAAAAGTTGACTACGCAGCAGAATGACTGGGACAAAGAAGAAGAGGAAGAAGAAGCCATCTTTGATGAACAATCGGTTTTTTCCGGGGAGGAGGAGAAAGAGGATAAGAAAAAGGGGATTTTAAGGTTTGAAAAAACAACCAAAAAAGAGAAAAATGAGACGAAAAGTGGATGCAAGGTTAGAAAGCAACAGAAAGGGAGTAAGAAAAGGGAGGAGGAGAGACAAAGGGGTAAAAAGGGCAAGGAGAAGAATAAGCAAGAGAGAAAGGGGGGGAGGAGAAGCCTCAATGGTGGGAAGCAAGATCTAAAGAAAAAAAGTTTATTTAGAGACAATGGGTGAATCTAATTAAGGATAAAAAAGGGGGGGGATTCTGGAAGGTACATAAGACTGTGTTTTTATATGTGTATTTAGAGTAGAACCTTTCTTATAAAATTTATTGTGTAATTTTAGAATGTACTAAACAGAATCCCAAGATAAATTAAGTGTTATATGAAGTACTTTTAAGTTAGGGTAATGAGTTAAAGGCGTCACTCCAATTAGTATATAGGAGAAGTATAGTAAAAGAAAAAAGATGAATGGATAGTTGGAAATAGAACAGACAAAGAATGTTATTGAAAATGGTCATAAGATAGGGAAGGATATATAAAGTGAATATGATGTGTAAATTTCGTCTGTGTGAAGAGTTTTAACTCGGGATCAAGTAGCTTTCAGAAAAGATGTTTTAAGTTTTGTTATGTTTTTTGTGTTTTGTATGTTGATAAAAGGCAAAAAAAATTTAATTAGCAAGAAATAATTTGGATAAAAATGAGAAGTTGGGATAAGATATGAAGTTAAATAGATAAAGTAAATATTGATGTTATAATTTGGAATCATTATGTTCTATTGGTTTTCTTCTTTAATTACTACTATTTTTTTTTTTTTTGGAAAAGAATTTATAAGCTGTTATGCCTTGATTGTCTGTGCACTGTTTTTGTAAAATTAATAAAATTTGTTTAAAAAACAAAAACAAAAACACAGTGACAAGAATGCCAATGGGAGAATCCCATAAATCTACAGTAACATCTCAATAAAGTTGACATACTGGTTACCAGTAGGCTCCCAGGTTCAATTACATCAGGCAGCAGGTTGCTAGAACAAAATTTATCCATGTGAAGATTCAGGTAAAGAAGGCCTTCTAAAAGTCCCCCTCTCCTACAAGGTTCATTGGGTATAAACAAGATAGGAGGCCATTTCCATAGTAGCCGTTTTGTGTATTGCAAGGTTTTATATTCCCTACCTCCATAAATACATGTAGCCCCTACACTCTTTGCTGTTCAAAAGCAAATGGCAAGTATCCTCTGGCTTAAGCTGAATGGGGGAGGTCAAGATATCTTCATGTTTTTCTGATGTTCGTTGTTTTAATTTGAATCTATTTGCTCATTGCACAGAGTCCTTGGTGATTAAGAAAGCTCAGAAATACTGACAGATAAAAGAAATAAATGCTGACATTGCTGTCCCAAGGTCTAGTTTTTCTTGTTCAGCTTTTTTCAAGCCATTCCATGCTAATGAGGATAGTTATGTCTCTTATTATTCACTCCAAGTATATCCGTGACAGTTTGGCTTAAAGAAAGTTGTAGTTGAAACATCCAGAGAGTACCAGCTTGAGAAAGTTATTTATAGAAGCCTTTGGAAAAAGTTTAGGAAATTTCATTTTCTGGCATTGTGCACAATAGTTGATGTTAAAGTTTAACTTGTGAGGAAAAGCCTAGTCATGATTAAGCATGCAGCAATGTCGCTGATTTTATTTGTAACCCAGTTCTTTCTCAAGTGTGGAGCTGCAAAATAATTTTCTTGATTTCTACTAACTTCCTAGGCTGTACTGAACTGTGTTTTTAATTAATCTCATTAGTTGCTTTTAAACTGATGTCCTGTGTAATCTAGTACAAACTGGATGTGAAATATTTTAGTAGGTTTTCTGAGTGCCAGTTGGAAAGGTAGCCTTGATTGTTTGTTAAAGTGCTGTTCTATTTGATCTGATTGAAGCTGCAGTCAAAAAGAGGAAAGAAAGGGGGAAAATTAAGACAAATAGGAAGCAAGAGACACCATTAAAACTTATCACTGTTGTGTTTCAGAGTGCCAAAACTAATGAAAAATATCTAATAAAACTTGGGAACAATTCTCTACCAATTTTTCTATGATGCATAAAAAGTGAAATATATGCAAAAGTATGTCAACAAGCCAACTACAAATATGACTTAAATCACCTCAGATTGAATGGAAAAGGGGAATTTGGAGAAACTAAGAAGCCTGAAGACTTCTGTCAAATACTGTCCAGTCAGATATTTTGGGGGACAGACACAATCCAAGAAGGCAGTAATTTTTCTGCCTTCAGCATTTGTGTCAGCTGGAGAATTAAGTTGAAGGCAATTATTTTTCTTTGTTTTAAGTAACTCTCCTTGTTCTCCAGGTCTACGGTGGCATGAGAGGTATGAAAGGACTAATATACGAGACCTCTGTCTTGGATCCTGATGAGGTAAGAAGGGCAGAACTGGTGATATTACTTTTGTAATTAGCTCTTAGCCTCTCCGTTGAAATGTGGTTTCTTATCCTGCTTCTGGGATTGGTTTTTAGGGCATTCGTTTCCGTGGCTACAGCATTCCTGAGTGTCAGAAGCTGCTTCCCAAAGCCCCTGGCGGTGCAGAGCCTCTTCCTGAAGGGCTGTTTTGGTTACTGGTGACAGGAGAAATTCCTACCCAAGAACAGGTAATAAGACATGGCAAAGATTGCTGTCATCTCAATGTAATCTGCTTCAAACTTGATTGCAGAAAGTACGACTTCAGCAACAGAGCGGTCAATGCCTGGAATGCACTACCTGACTCTGTTGTTACATCCTCTAACCCCCCACTCCTTTAACCTCAAACTAACCACTGTTGACCTCACCCATTCCTAAAAGGTCTGTAAGGGTCATGCATAAGTTCACCATCGTGCCTCCCATCCCTGTCCTATTGTCCCCCTTTATTAGTACCTATTTCCTGTATTCTTACTCATGTTTATACTTATATCTATTATCTTGTAAGCCATTGACAAATCAAATAAATAGATAAATAAAATAAGTGTTCATCCCATTTAAGTGATCTGCACAGTGATTGTGCAACCTTTTTTGTGTCTGGAGAACTGCTGGGGAAAACAATAAGAACTCTTATTGTATAAGAGCCAAGATCATGGAAGACTGGTGTCAGTTAGCACTTTTCCCCCTAGCTATAGATGTGCAACGTTGTTGTTTTCTTTACTCAGGTGACTTGGGTGTCTCGAGAGTGGGCTAAGAGAGCAGCCCTGCCTTCCCATGTAGTGACTATGCTTGACAACTTCCCCACCAACCTTCATCCCATGTCACAACTCAGTGCTGCTGTCACAGCTCTCAACAGCGAGAGCACTTTTGCCCGCGCCTACTCTGAGGGAATTAGCCGGACCAAGTACTGGGAGGTAAGCTACAAACAGCAAGCTTTCCACAAGTGTTGGTAGAAGAGGTTATAGAAATGACTTCAAGCTTGGCGCTGTTATGAATGTGTGTACCTCTACCATGGCAGGATTTTCAGAATTAAAAACGAGAGTTATATGTTGGAAATTGTTTGTATAAACAGAAAATGCAAAAATGAATGGTCTTGGCTGTGCCATAGAACAATTATAGTTCAGAGTGCACTCGTTGTCTTGTACTTGTTTTTCTCTGCACTTCTTTTTAAGGCTGAAAATATAAGACTATGCCTGTTAAAATGTAGAAACTGGAGTAACTACCTTTTGATAGCTTTTGTTGGTCAAAGCTTTATTGTGCTCTTAAAACTAACTAAGGTACAACTAAAGTCACAGCAAAATCTGAAGATTGTTTCTTCAGAGTCTTTTTATTGCACCTGCTAATTGAGAACTTTGTATATGATATATGTAAACGTTGCTAAATACAAATTTGATTCTAGGATTTGCTAACGTTAATTACTATGCTGCTCAAATTATCAAGGTTTTGATAGGGATGTAAGCTTACCTCTCAGCAATTACAAAGGAAAGAAATCTAGCCAGTTAACTTTCCTAAATTCTGAATGAGTACTGCTGTATTCTAACCATTCAGTTAGCCCAGTCATCAGCTTTTCTTTCCTGATGATTCTGTTACTGTTCGGTCATTTCATGGTCTTTGTGACCAAGTAGACATAATTTTCCTAAGATTGTCCAGTTAGCACATGGTAAATGACAAGAGTCAGCATAGCCTGTGACCTTGGTTCTCAATCTCTGGGCTCCGACCCTGGCTGTCCTGGTAATATGAGACCTTGAGCATAATGACATGTGCTCTGACCTGACTTATAATGTGTGTGCTCACACGCCCTCTGAACTGAAGCAAGGAGACTTTGGTCTGGCTGTATAGATCTTTTATCTGCCATGAGTTGTTGCTGTCTGATTTGCAAATGGCAGGGGGTGGGGAGACAGTGCTAAATTTGCTTTGGCTGCCCATTAACTGTAATCTTTCCAGCATACTGAGGTTTGAAACTGAGGAGTCTGTCAGAAGAGAATAATTTCTTTCCAAATAAACTATTTTGGTTCTGTCCTTGCCATTGATGACATCTTGTCTTGAAGTGAGGTGAAGAATGAGATCCTGTGGACTTTCAGGATGCACTCCGTTTCCCTTCTCTGCCTTGTCAGTCTTCCATGGAGCAGGGCTGACAAACTCCCATCTTGTGGGCCAGATGCGTCACGTGTTGGCCACACCCATGCCTGGTTTACTGAAGGGGAAAAAAGTCCTGATATGTCACGTGATGATGACGTAACGACATGAGTTTGACACTCCTGCCAGAAAGAGAGAGAGGAGGAGGGGAGGGGGAGAAAAAGAAAGAAAGAAAGAAAGAAAGAAGGAAGGAAAAGAAAGAAGGAAAGAAAGATTCCTGCACCTCCTTCTCATAGAAAACAGCTGCATGCAGGACACAGCAACCAGATTTAGCAGCTGCTTGGTCAGTGAATAACTTCCTTCCCAGAGCATTCACTCTGCAAAAACAAAAGCAGTTGCCATAGAATGTAAAATTGGTACAGGTAGTCCTCGACATACAACAGTTCATTCAGTGATTGTTTGAAGTTACAATTGCAAAAAGTGCAAAAAGTGACCGAGCACTGTTTTTCAAACATACGACCATTGCAGCAGCCCCATGTGATCAAAATTCAAACGCTTGGCAACTGACTCATATTTATGATGATTGCAGTGCCCCTGGGGTCATGTGATCTCCTTGTGCGACCTTCTGACAAGTGAAGTCAATGGGGGAAGCCAGACTTATTTAAAAGCCGTGTTACTAATTTAATACCTGTAACGATTCACTTAACAACCCTGGCAAGAAAGCTCATAAAACAGAGCAAAAATCACTTAACAAATGTCTCATTTAGCAAAAAAAAAAAGTTGGGCTCAATTATGATAATAAGTCAAGGACTACCTGTACTCCTAACTTCATCCTATGAGGGACAACTGATAACACCACCATCCTCGCAGGAATGCCAACTGGAAGCCGAGCTCCCTCAAGTCTTCCCCATCAGTGATAGACTAACCAAGAGAGAACATGTAGGTTCATCTTTCAGCTATTTCTCATTGTGGCTCCAAATTACTTGACTAGTTCACATCTTCTGCAATTGTGGAGAAAATAATGATGTGGAGAAAGATATCAGAGATGTGGGCAGACTTGAGTAGGGCTGTTTCTAAAATGCTCACTGGATGAACGGGCCAATCAGGTTTGCTGGATTAGGTCCATTGATCGGAGTTTCCCCAACTCTTATGTTGAATCAAACATGCTCTGAAATGACTTCCTGTTCCTGCAGCTAGAATGGAAATGGATCGTTCTTCCAATTTGAAGGCAAAAAGATGCTCGAAATAGATGTGATTATTCCTATAGCAGCTTTCTGCAACTGTCTCCCTGGAATTGCCCAGGTGCCTTCTGCAGTTGAAGCATGATCCTCAGAAAGATAGAATTGTCTTAAGAGATGGTAACAGGTACCATGTGTACACTCTCACAGCATCTTTTTGCGTTTTAAGTTTGTCTATATACAGAATTCTCATATTTTTGACAGAGCCTTTTTTAGGTAATCAGTACTGGCAATTTGATTGCTAGTATAAACGCTTCCGTTGGCATTCCGTTTTGTCATTTTTTTCAACTCCTGTCAATATTGAGTCCTGCAAAATATTTAAACCACATATTCATTGCCAGCTGCATTAGGTTAGAAGTGGTGATGAGTTACTGTTTCAAAAGTGCTCTTTATCTAAATCTCTGTCAGAGCAACAAAAATGAAAATAGCTGGAATCTGATCCTAGATTCTGTTTTTTTTTTTAATTCCTTAAATAATGCCCTCCTGTCCACTTGTTCTCTGATTTCCATCCAACTTATGAATTGCCTTGATTATTCTTCTGCTTCCTTGTCAGTCCCCATGTTTGATAGAGCTTTCTCTGAGCTGTTCACACTCTGTTATGTGTCTGCTCTTTTCTCTTCCCTTACCTTGAACTATTTTTTTAAATTTAATATCCTCCTGCCAGGCCCTTTAGTTATCCTTCCTTTTCAAATGTTATAATAACAGATTAACAGATAATCAGAGTTGGAAGGGACCTTATAGGTCATCTAGTCCAACCCCCCCACCCAAGCAGGAAACCCTGCACCATTTCTGACAGATGGCAGTCCAATCTCTTCTTGAAAGTCTCAAGTGATGGCGCTCCCACAACTTCCGAGGGCAAGCGGTTCCATTGGTTGGTTGTTCTCACTGTCAGAAAGTTTCTCCTTATTTCCAGGTTGAATCTCTCCTTGTTCAGTTTCCATCCATTATTCCTTGTCTGGCCTACAGGTGCTTTAGAAAATAGATGCCAGGAGTACAGGAATGGCAACATTCATTTTGCTTAGTTATGCTTTGGCTTCATGGTTGCTATAATGTCCTCCCCATGTGTCCTTCCCATATGATCAGATTTTGAACAGATTTGATCAGATTTAGCATTGTGACCTCTTTATCGGGGCAACTGCTGTAAGAAGTAACCCGGCACTTGTGTGATGCCACAGTTGCAAAACATACAGCTGGGATGTGAAATCCTGCTTTGGAAAGAGAGAGAGAGAGATGTGTTCAGATAATATTGCAAGTGATTTTTCAGTTGTGGGTGTGTCCTCCAATTTGCAGTGGGCAGATGGAATGTGCCAACCAGCAGAAGATCAGGAGGATTGGCACGTTTATCCCACCAGACTACTCAATAATGCTGAGTAGGAATAAGGACCAAAAGTCCAAATGGGGAATGTAAAACAAATCCAGGAGATGACGAGTAGCAGTGGTACTCACCTTTACCATGGGTATTTCTTCTTTAGTCTTTACAAACGCTCTTGGTCGTAGTATTTATTAGCAAACTCAGGCACTTAAGCAAGTAAGAGACAAGAGCTTTCCAGCCCCTTGACGATAATCTTAGAATGGTCTTAACAATTCCAGCAGGGAAGACCTGCTTATTTATTTATTTGTTTAAAACATTTATATAGCTATATTTAGCCAACTCTGGGCAGCTCCCAATCAAAGATTAAAAAACATATAAAAACATGATAAAAACTAAAGAACACAGCCAGTTAAAATGTAATACATGAAAAACAATAAAAACCCAGAGCCAAACTCTGCTAATGTGCCATCATCTAACCTTTTTCCAAAGCTTGTGGGGGGGGGGGGGGGGGGGGGGCAGGTCATCTAATCTTTTTCCAAAGCTCCAGGAGGAAAATCAATCTTTAAAGCCTTACAAGAGGCATATATTCTTATACGAAGAATATCTTTAAAACTGCATATGAGCTTGCCTTAACTGAAACTTCCGCAGTGGGGGTCTGCTTCGCAGATCACGTGCTGCTGGGAGAATAGTCTTGTGAGCAAGACTTCCCAATCCTCCTCTTCTCTTGTTTTGCCTTGTAGTTCATCTATGAAGACTCAATGGACTTGATTGCCAAGTTGCCTTGTATTGCTGCAAAGATCTATCGCAATCTCTACCGTGAGGGTAGCAGCATTGGCGCCATTGATCCTGCCTTAGACTGGTCATACAACTTCACCAACATGCTGGGCTACACTGACCCCCAATTTATTGAACTTATGCGGCTCTACCTCACGATTCACAGGTAAGCCATGCCTATAGGAAAGTCCTGGATCCTCTGGGTACATCTACAGCTACAGGCTGAATTGAGCAGTGGAGAAAGATAGAGCTCTTTTTTTCTTTTTCTTTTTTTTGGGGGGTGGTGGTGGTGGTGCAGCTGGTTGATAATTGTTTAAAAAAAAAAAAAAGCTCCAGGAAAGTGGGTGAAATCACTACCCAAAATTGCAGAGAGAGGCTGCAGTTGCAGTTCTGGGTATTGTATGAGCTGTTACAGGAGTAATCCACATTTTTCCAGTGGCTACTTCCAGTGTGGTTAAATTTGGAGGTATAGAAGTATCCGCAGATTTAAGTCGTGGATGAAAATACAGATAATCCTCACTTACTGACTGCCTTGTTCAGCAACCAAAGTTATGATGACACTGAAAAGGTAGGTTTACAACTGGTTCTTAGATTTGTGGCTCTTGCAGTGTCCCAGTGGTCACAATTGAGGTGCTTTGCAACCAGCGTACATTTACAACAGTCACAGCATCTCACAATCATGATTACTATTTGTGATCTTCACAAATTGGTTTCCTTCAAGTAAAGTCAGTGAGCAAGTCAGCAGGAAGTCACAAATTACAGTCATGGGATGCTGGACTTAATGACAAGCTGTGATATTCTTAATAACTACAGTGGAACTGTCATAGATCACATGATATTTCATTTATCAACTGCATCACTTAGAGATCGAGTTGCCAGCCCCAATTGTCAGTGAGGAGTAACATGGTTGGGTTCATATATTCTTGTTATGGTTACTTAATTATGGTTTGTCAAGTAAGCCATACATTTTGATTTATAAACCACAAAAGGAAGCCAAAATCGAATAATCCACATTATAATTTTGCATGATGTTTGAAGGTGTTTCAGTGTCTTTGAGGACATTGTTAGCCAAAGACATAATATTTAACTGTCAGATTTCAATGGTAGCATAAGCTCCTGACTTCAGTTCACTGCATAGTTTCACTCTTTAAGAGCTCTTGAGTTAGTCAGGAGCTCTGGAAGTTGCAGTTGGTTAGACTGTCAACAATATTAATCTAAATAAACTTGCTGAAGCTGCTGATGTTAATGAATAACTCCACCTAGTGGCAAAGAACATTTTTTTCAACAGAAAATTGCCTAATATAAATGTTTGAATATTCTTATACATTCGGATATATCTGGTACAAACGACCATGATGAAAAAAGCTTGAAGTGTGCCATGGCACAAATCCTAGCTTTGCATTCTAGTCCTGACATCAGATGTGTGTATAGGTCGTCTGATTTTGCATTGTGATACATCTAATTTTTAAGCAGCTTTTATGGGACTTTTCTGTATACGTGGGTCTTGTCACTATATTTTTTCCTATAATTCCTAGTTAATTTTGTCAGACAGTCAGTAAAGGAATGCTGTGTCATGCTTGCTTTTAAAAACTAAAGTCTGAAGTATTGTAGGATTGCAAAGAAGGATTGCAGTAACATTGTAAAGGCATTCATATAATTTAGAATAAAGGTAGACAGTTTAGAGTCTTTATGTCAAAATTTGAATGCAAATTCAAAATTCCTCCAAAAGTTATCACAAATAATAATTGTTGGTGCAATTTAAAATAAAAAGCCCTAAGATGAACTCAGATCCTCCTGACTACATGGCACATGAGGGAAACATTCTAAAAAGTTTACAGTGGGGGGGAGGGGGACGACGACAGCCTCCCATTCCCTTTTTTGAGGAGAAGGAGGGAACAAAAATATGCATTTTTTATTTTTATACCATCTTTTACTGAACTAAATCTACTTTGGTAATCTACTTTATTATTTTAAGAACATAACATAATATGTATACTTTGGTTTATTAATATATTTAACCATATGGGGTACGTGTAGTACCTGTAAAATTCTAATTTAGTCTGATAGTTTGATTGAATTTACTTTAAAGTGTGTTAAACATTTTCTTTTGGCATTTCTTTGGGCTTCTTCTGTTCTTGAAAGCCTCATCAAAAGCAGATCCACTGACATCCAGATCAAAATTTAGCACTGAATAAGCCCTCAAGCAAATCAAACACTAATTTTTTTTAAGGGCTGAAAATGGAAATGCCTACCTCCAGGACACAGGATAGTATTTGGCTATTGCCTTGGAAAATTCTCCTGCAGTGCTAGTTCTCTAAGTACTGTCAAGTTCTGATATTCTTAATAAAAGACTTCCTATAATGAAATACAGATAGTCTTTGTGGGTATAATGGCAATTAGGGCTGGAATTTCTGTCACAAAGCAATGTAGTGGTAAAGCATGGCATCCCTTAGCAACAGCAATTCCATTCATCTTCGTTGGCGTTTTAACCCAGAGGCTGGGTGCACCATTAAGAGAGGACCTCATATGACTGGAGTCCTGGGCAAGCCGGTCAGTGGGTGAGAGCTGTGGGCAGGTGAGTTAATGCTGAAGATGTGTGCTAAGGAGCATGGGTTGAAGGCAGGTGGGTTGACAGAAACTACAGAGGGTGGCCTAATAGGGACCACTAGGACTAGCTGTAATAGAAAAAAATGAATAAAGAATAGCAGTATATAGATGTCTTGCCTTTCTGCATTCACTATTCTAAAGGAAAATATTTTATTACACTTTTCTTTTCATTATTAAAAATCAATTTTAAGAAAAGCAAAACCTTGTGGGGAATATTTCCCCCCTAATTTTTCCTATTTTACAGCATGTCCATGTAGTGTTCGTCATTTAAATTTAATTAAATTGAGTGGTTGTTTTTTTATGTTGGCCTCACTTACGTTTTTTGAAGTGCAACCCAGGCTTAACAGAGTCTGTCTGGAGTTGGGTGCTGCCAAAACTGAATTAATTAAAAGCAATTTTGCCCCAAGAGTTGACCAATGACTAAAAGCCGGCTTCAGTTCTCCACTTCAAGTATTCTTCAGGGGGAAGATGTTGGTGAATATTTATTTTTTTATACTTGGCCAAATTCTTTCCACCTCTATAGATACAGCTGTAAGCTGGCTAGCCCAATGCTGATAACTCTCTCTCTCCTCCCCCCTCTCCTTTCCTTTTGCAGTGACCATGAGGGTGGCAATGTCAGCGCTCACACTAGTCATCTTGTGGGCAGCGCTCTCTCTGACCCTTACCTAGCTTTTGCTGCAGCTATGAATGGCCTGGCTGGGCCTCTCCACGGTCTCGCAAATCAGGTAAGAGACATGTGATCCAAAAGCCTTAGTTAACTTTGCACTGTGGGCAGAGCTTTTGAGGAGCTGCTGCTGCTTTTTTTTTTTCTTACAATGTCATCAAATCTCACTATTTTGATATAGGAAGTGCTGGTGTGGTTGACAAACCTACAGAAGGAACTGGGTGAGGATGTATCTGATGAAAAACTGAGGGACTTCATTTGGAACACTTTGAACTCTGGCAGGGTAAGTGCAGTGGTTAACTAGGGAAAAATGCTTCTCTGCTTCAGATGTTGGAGAATTGCTACCAGTCAGAGTATACAAATTTGGGCAGAGCTGAGCACTTCTAAACTAGTGCCCCTAACTGTCCAGATGTGGTGGGTCCTAATTTGCAGCATTCCTAGGCAGCCGATAAATACAGACAAATAATATGAGCTTCTGCTGTACAAGATGGAGCAGAATTGCTTTATCTGGCTGAATTGTCCAGACAAATTCAACAGGGATACCACAAAAAGGTAGTGGTTGAGCCAGCAAATTAGTAAACCATAACTGAAAAACTTTAATTTCCCAAGGCAGAATAGTAGGACATGGGTTATACATTAGAAACATTTAAATTTTGCATAATTCACCTTTGTAATTTAAGGGAGTATACTCCCCATATATTGTGTTTCCCATCTAGACAGATAAAAAGACTTGGGATGGTGGTGGGAAAGAAATAACTGGTACAATCATCAACTTACCTCTATGAGATCTTTCTCCCAGACGCCAATTAGAAAATGAGAGCTAAAATAGATAGATATGATGGCTTGATTATGATATACATATGTCCTAACAAACTGTGTTTTATGGTATGTTTTAAAATATGCTGTTAGGACAAGAAATCAAAATTGCGGAGGTATGAGTGCCCCTAGTTTAAGGAATAGCTGGATTCAGACTTTGCACAAAAAATCATGGCTTGTTTTAAAATGGTTTGTAGAAAACTCCATAATGACTATGTTTACACCAAGCAAGCTGTTTTGATTTAATCAGTCTGTATTCATTCCAATAGATATTTCAATGAATCACCTCTGTGATTCACCGCAGGCAGGCAATGGATGGACAGACAGACTAGCATTCTGCAAATGCCAAGTCTGGCATTCTCAATTTAAAAATACCCCCAGGCCCCACAGCCATTCTTTAAAATATATGGATGGCAGCATTTTGTTATTTCATTTAGAAATATGTTCCCCTGCTGTTTCTTCCCGCTGTTGATTGGAGCAGTATAATCAGTACTCAGTCATAGGAACCATTGTAAGGTGAAGCTGAGGTATGATTCCACAGAAAGATAGGTTTATCCTTTCTAAAACAAATAAAGAATTGTGCTAGTAGTACTCAGGTCTTCTGTAGAGCTGTGATCGTTGGTGATCAGCCATTGGAAAAGAAGCACAAGAACCTGTTGTTCACGGCCTCCCCGCATTGTTCTGTACTCCGCAAGAAAATTTTGGTGCTCCACAGATAAATTATTTGCATTTTTTATATTGCACTAAATACTATTTATCTTTTGAAAAAATTCGTATTAGTGGTCCACGGGATTTAAAATTATGAATGTAGTGGTCCCTGAGGTCTAAAAGGTTGGTGATCCCTGCTCTAAGCAACATTCATATTGTAGGTGGTTCCTGGCTACGGACATGCTGTACTGCGGAAGACCGATCCCCGCTACACCTGTCAGAGAGAATTTGCTCTCAAGCATCTTCCCAAAGATCCTCTCTTCAAGCTAGTAGCTCAGTTATACAAGATTGTCCCTAATGTGCTTCTGGAGCAGGGAAAGGCCAAGAATCCTTGGCCCAACGTGGATGCACATAGTGGAGTCCTGCTACAGGTGAGTTGCTAATTCTAATATCTTTCCTTCTTGAAGGATAGGGTGGAAGACCTTTACTCATGCATTCAGGTGCAAGCTAAAATGAATGGTTGTGCTGGATGAAATTGTGGTCACAAAGGATGATATTGAGAGAAGGTATTGTAGAAGGTGCTATGGTATTCTTCTATGCTAATGGTTTGGAGAGGCCTCTTGGCCACTGATTAATCAAAGACAATTTGATCAAGAAACCTCAGCCAGTGTGAACACCCACAGTTGAGAGAAATTTGTGTATGTTAGTCAGACTGTCTCAGCATTTAGCTTACTCTACCTATTTTATTGCTTTTTTCCTTCTTAATGGCTAATTTCCAACATTTAAAGAGTTTGAAGCACCATAGCCTCCTGATTTCTTGCCTGGTGCCTTAACCACTGTACCAAATGCTGCCACAGAAATAATTCATGGATGGTTTTTTTGCAACATGAAAATGTGCAAGTCATTTTCTCCTTAGTACATTTAGATTGATGTGCTAACTTATCCAATAAAATCAGGCTATAATGAAATAAAAATGACCAAAATCCTTTTCTGCCCAATTGTCAAAATCCACTCTGTAGGGGGATGCATTTGCATCTTTCATATTATATAGTTTAGAAGGACAGGCTCACTTGAATTAGACACTTGGCTAGTGGGAACTAATGTTGTTTTGAGCAGGGATTAGGCATGAAAAGAAATGAGGAGACTCTGAAAGAGGTGCAGCAGAACCAACATCCCAGCCAGATTTAAGTTAATTAGGAGGAAAAGCTTTTGAAATCTGCCTTTCCTCTTGTTTGGTTGTATGTGGAAATATTGCTGGGTTTGCCTTCTAACCATTATTTTTTTTCCCCACCTTCTCTGCAGTACTATGGCATGAAGGAGATGAACTACTACACTGTGCTGTTTGGTGTGTCTCGGGCCCTCGGTGTTCTGTCACAACTCATCTGGAGTCGGGCCCTGAGCTTCCCACTGGAGAGACCAAAATCCATGAGCACAGATGGGCTGATGGTGCTTGTGGGTGCAAAGTCTGGTTAAAAGCAAGGGAAGTGGCAGGGGTTTTAGAACTATTGAGGGAATGATAGAGACAATGCAAAATTTTTTGTTTGTTCAAAGGGCCTTGAAAAGATCCTTCCTTTGAGGCACACGGCCATCACTTTTTTCCAGGTTATTTATGAAATAAATGCAGATAAAGCTAGATTTTTATTACCCCTCCCCTCCACACATTACCTTGTCACCAAAAGTTAGATTCAGAAGGGCAAAGCCTCCCTCCCATGTCCCTTTCTCCATAGGCAGCTCTTCCCAACCTGAGCTGATGCCCAAAGCTAAAGAAAGTGCTCCTTTCCAGTTCAAATTCATTTTTGTTGCCCCAGATTGTACCACCAGGAGTGGAGGACACACTGCCCCTTTCTAAAATCATGTCATTACCACACGCTGTGTTGAACCATCTTTCATCTCTGTATGGATGGGGTGTTCTGCATTTGAACAATGTGCTCCTTTTTAAGCCACCTTGGGAATGTTGCTTTTTTATCAGTGGGTGAGAAGGAGGGATGGTCCTCTCCTTCAAGATGTCCAGCCTTCTTCCCATTTTGTGCTATTTTTATTCTGTTATAGTGTGAAACAATGGATTTATGTTCTTAAAAAGATAGCAAAGATGATGCTGGCACAGCTGAAGCTTGAGCCACCATAATAGCGTGTTGAACAAATATTGCTTACCTCTTTGTCTAACAAAGAGGGACAGTTTGCTTTTTTTCTCCTCAAACTACCACAAAGTCTGGATTCCCTTCGGGCCTACCCTCTTCTCCCAAATGAATATTTCCTCCTCAAAAATCCTGATTTTGTGTGGGATGGTGCTTTGTTTCCCAAATCAGGGCTATAGTGATAGCTATAGCCAGGAACAAAGCAGCACCTTATCTCGTATTTTCTTTCCCCCTCACCATTAACTTCTGTGTCAGAGTGGTGAAATTGAAAAAGTGGAGTGGAGGTTGCCTAAAATACTGGTAATGCTTCTATAATCGCAGTTGTGAACATGCTATAAAGTGGCATTAAACCAGTTGCCACCATTTTGAGACAAAATCCGCCTCCAGGCCTCCTTTCCTCTCTTGAAAGGACTTCATACACTCCTACCAATGTTTGTTTTTCTGTGTTTGTGGGAAATCCTTTGTCCTATAACCTCAAAAGATTTAAAAAAAAACCTCCACTTAAGCTGAAGATGCAGGTTAAGTGCCTGTGTAAGCATCAGCTTCCGTTGCAAATTTTGGATGGTTCTGTATAAACTGAAAAATAAATGTTTTTATTAACAAGTTACAGTGATGTCGTCCTTTCCCCCTCCCCCTGCAGAACATGTAGCTTTTATCTCTGGAGCTTTTTATCATTACTCTCACACCCCTCCCATTTTGACCAGAATATTTGATTTCTTTACAATACTGCAGTGAGGCAGTAGATGGAATAACAAAAGCTGCTGCTACACATGGAAAGGTGGGGCAGCTCTGAAAATAACTGGTTAAGGAGAAGAGCTGGTCTGTGTAGTAGTTTTTCCTTTCATTGTTTCATGCCTACCTGCTTTGAATGCAGCAGTGTTTGGGATCCTGAAAATGTGCAATACAATGCAATCTGATTCTGCTTCCTTGTTGATTTCCTCAGTACTGCCATCCTGAAAGCTGACTTTTTTGCACTCTGAAGAAGCCTGGATCAGAAAGCAGTAGGGAATCCTACTGTCCAGTTCTGATTTGTTTGCTAATCAGGGATCTTACATATCACATAATGCTAAATCAAAAATGGTCCCCCCCATTCCCCTCCCCCTTCATTTGGCTCCTTCAGCCAATCAGAAGTATACATGTATGTGCTTGCTTGACCCTCATGAAATTATATCTGGGTTGACGCTCTTGCTATATTTCCCTGTATTGAATATATGCAGTTGCTTGTCACCAAAGTAGAAAAATAATGCAAATTGTTAGATTTGGTTTTATCTTAATTCTTTTGAGTTGTTAGTATTGACTTGGCATTCTGTGCTGGTTGGAGACAGTTAAAAATGTGAATGGGAACACGGATTTCCCACATCTAAATTATATGTGGTCCTATCTGTTTTTGAAAGATTGCGTTGCCAAAATTTCGTCATTTGACATAATATTTGAGGGGAACACAGATAAATGTTCTATGTTCCAGAAGCAAATCTTCCCATGTTGATATTAAGAAAATACATCAAAGTAGTTTTGGGTATAAGATCATTGTTTTATGTGACAAATTGTACATACAATAATTTTTTATGCTGTACAGCACTCCTTTGTTTTATTCAATATTCTTCGTTCACATGTGGTATTCAAACACACTAAAATGTTGATGCACAAACCTACAGTAAATTGATTCATTGTTTCTTGCAAACTCAGAAAAAAACAGTGGTTGTAGACTTTTGGCTGCAGGCTTGTAGATGTAGTACAAAAGTTGAAATTAGATCCTCCAATCAAAACCTCAGTTGAACTTGAGAACAAACTTTTTTTTTGTCCTTGAAGTGCATAGTGCACACTGGCAGGAAATCAACGTCTGCTGTAGATTGGTTGGATGTGTGCCATAGTGGGGAATGAAATTCAGCTGGAATGAACTTCCCAGAAACATTCTATAAATAACCCAGGTCTCTTGTGGATACACCAGAAAGCAGAGGCTATGTTTGACAATTCAAATCATTCTAGTTTTCTGTTTGATCCAGCAGCATCATGGAGTCTTAAGTAAACACATTAATGAAAAAAAAGCATTTGATAACAGGTTTCCTCTGAATAGCACCATTTTGCATTATTGTACAGGCTATCTTATTTTGAATGGTTTTGCTTTAAAGAAATCTATTGCTGAATTTGAAACCTCCATTGTGAGATTTGGTTTAATAAGCTCAAAGATAAAAATGTGTATTTCATTCTGAAATTAGGTTGACTAACCAGACATGGCTCAAGATGGGAAGTGCTTTAAAATGCACATTTAATTATCTATTCAGCTTCTGTTTTAAAACAGTTTTCTTTGGGAAATATTGAGACACTTAACAATAATTGAAAGCTCCTTTTTATGACACTCATCTGTAGGGGTAAAATGTACAGCAGTACGTTTTCTATGTGTCCAGAAAGGGAGCTCACTAAAATAGTATTTCAATTAGCAAATGTGTATATATGTGACTGAAAATTATATAGACTGGGTCACATACCCCACATAAAGCCATAGGTAATGGCTCTCAAGACACTGAAAGAGTTAAGGGGGGGAGGCTGAGCTGTTAATCCCACATGAATGGGTCCATACAAATTAAAATTCCAAGGATCCAAACAGGAGTGGAAGGATTCTCTCTGGTGGGATTTCACTTTATTATTTATTAAATTTACATGCTGCCCTTCTCACTATCAAATGACTATGTCATTTATCCTGTTGGAGTGTTCTCTACTGAAAGCCAGGTAAGAAAAGATCCAACTCTGATTTTGACTGGAAATTTTGCAGCATGCTAGGGACCACTGGAGCTAAATGTTGCATGGGTTTTTATAAGCTACAATTTTAGCTATTGATGTCTCTGTACGGGCATGTTGCTGAAAGTCAGTCAAAATGTAATCTTCGAGTGGCTGAAATATTTCATTCAGCTCAAGTAATATTTTGTTTTTCAATAGATTTCTAGTTCTTTGATCTGAATATGCATAACAAAAGATTTGAATTCTTAATGAATCAGCAAGACATCTTCTGGGGAAACGGGAGTTCACCTTCAGTATACGATCCCCAGATCCATTCAGCTACTGAAGAAAAGGTAGCAGGATTGCTACTTGTCTTCCCCTGAATAAATCAAAGCAGTGGAAACATGAACAAATAATTTCTCCAGAAGTTTTGAGCATGGCTTTGGATTCAGAAACCTTTATGGGTGCCAGAAATCTCAATCTGAGACATCCCATGCTTCTGGGGATGCATAGGCTGTATTACATGTCTATATCACGTTGCCACAGTTCCATGGTGTTTGATGTGTCTCTTCTATGCAAAATCAGTGTTTAATGTTCACTTTTTGTAAGGCCAGTGGTAATTAGCCTCATCTGCACTGCAGTGGGTGGCTATCAATTTTGTTACAGTTCAGTGCTCATCGTTTCTCATAGAATGGAGGACATGAGGGGGTACAAGTACCCAGGCAGGTGTCCCGTACTTCCAGAGCATAGCAGTGGTTGAAGTAGGCAGATAACTTGCCTACACTAAAAGGGGAATTTTGCTGTCCTCATTTAGCAATTGCATTCTAATGTCCCATGACCCATAAGATGTTTTGCTGACTTTTCAACACATCCCTGCCCTCATCAGGTAAGCCACAATATCTGACGGGAAATCGCTGCATCTTTTCGCAAATGTATTTTATTAGTTTATAAAAATGTTCAGTTTTTCAATAATCAAATAAGGAAAAAGGATAAGGGAAAATGATTTCATTTACTGTGCATGATTCTATCTACTCTTTTTGTCTACAAACATCCTTTCTTACAATGTGAGGTAGCACATACCAGGCTAAGGAACATAAGACAGCTAATTCAATAAAAATATGTGCAGAGGGAGAAACAGAAGGCACAAATTTAAGACATCTGTTTTGACAAAGGACAGCAGCAAAATTAGGCATTTAATACAGATGGACTTGAGAAAACCTATATGCAGGTTCATCAGATGGCAGCAAATAAAACACTACAGCTATGCTACAACCGGTAGGAAACTTCAGGAACAAAATGTGTTAACAAAACACCCGGGAAGGACAGCCTGCTTATCTCACTTTATAAAAAACTATGCCACAACACCCGATTTTGGTTGTGTGCCTAATTTAACATCCAATTGATTCCAATGGGACTCTTGTTCAAGTGTCTGGATCTGTATAAAAGCTATTTCAGTGGACATGGTCACAAATACAATTACTGCAATGATTCAAGGATTTCATTTAGAATAATAAGTAAACAGCTGCATCTCTACATCCTGCTTCTTGAAAACAAAAGTTCTAATATGTTTCAAGGTTAAGTTGCCTCTCAGTGATTAAAAATAGCCACCACGCCTTCGTTAACAGCCAGATTTGGTCCCCTCTTGGCAAATCAATGGGTGCAAAATTGCCCCTTAGTTTTAGGGACATCCACCTGTGCTAAAAGGGGCACTTTGTGAAGTCAGCATTCTTCCTAGTGATTATTATTACAAACCTATTGTATGAGGTGTACCTTATACTAAGAAACAAACCAGCTTTGTTGAGCAACAGCTGATCTCAGCAGGAAAAACAAAGGCAGACAATCCTGGCACTGGTGGGTAGATGCTTCCCTATGCATCAGAAATCAAATTGATGCCAAGGCAAGTGTTCTAAACTAACATTCTAGGATTTCTATAAGTGAACAATATGGATATTGCATAATTCTGCATTTTATAATCTTGAAACTACAGGAGGCAGCAACAAGATCCCTAAGTATCTTGCTTGCTTTCTGAGATTCTTAAACTTTGTTGTTCCTAGCAATTAGAAACTTTTTAAAAAGAGAATACTAGGTTTCTTTGGACACTGATTTCCACATACATCAAGCTCTTGTTTGGTTTGGTTTTTACTCTTGGAGAACAGCAATAAGTGGCACATAATCAAAACAGTAAGCCTGCTGCTGTCAAAACTGCCCTTAATCTTTTCTCTTGGACTGTTGCACTGCTATCCAGTTGTTCTAAATATGGGCAGTCCTTAATATGATTACACAAAAGTCTAACCATCTTCAGCAGGATTGGATTTCAAGGAAGCATGAATAGGGTTTGCAGCTTTGGTCAATTAAGATGATCGAGAATATTTATTTCAGAATCCTTGGAGAAGCGTTTAGTTCTTTAAGTTGCATTATTATTAATACCAGTATATCAACTGTTTTAAAATGCTTATTCCTCATAATATAGTTACGCAGCTGAAAAAAGTTACTACAGCAGAGCTGGGATTTGAACATGCTCCCTTCTTCTAGACAATAATTGAGCTTTGTTAAAATATGTGCTATGTTCAGGTCTTACGGTGTGTGTGTTTTGCTTATAGTTAATACATACAGCGTGAAAGTCTGCCATGCATTATTGGATTTAAATTCAAAGGCTCTGTTCTGTGTCACTGAAACTTACTATTTTTTATTGGCCCAACTGCTCATCCAACTTGTATAACAAGGATAGCTTAGTCAGGAAGATCTCCATAAATTTGCTGGGTTTTTTTCTTTTTTAAATCACAACTCAAGATGTGATCTCCTGAGGAAGGCACAATGCTATCATAACCTAGATTTTGTCAAACTGTTAGATATTTGAAGTTTCCTAGAAGTGACTTCACCACTCTTTAAAAGAAGAGGGGGTGGGGGGAAGAAATGATACTTGTTCAGGCCAGCCTAATTTAAAAGCACAAACACAATCTTGCCTTGTCTGAGGCTTAAGAAAAGACTACTGCAGGCTGTGCCCTCTGCTTGGAAGCTTGTCATGCAGAGTACACAACGACAAACTAAGATAAAGAGCAAGTCAACGATCTCAAAGCATTTTACAGGAATTAAGCAGTTGATGAGTTTGGGAGAGCAGAAGGAAAGAGGAGCATATTTAAATATGAATGATGATAGCTGGGACTTTGCTGAGAAAAAGGTAGCCATTATAGGGCCAGATCCACAGAACTCTGCCCTGACAGTGGAGCCACAACACTCAAAACCCAGGAAAAGAAGTGGCAGCTGACTTGATTCATGGGAATTGCCTCAAAGCCAAGCTGCTTTGTAGCAAGCAATTCCTTCCAGAATTTGGCAACAGAGGGAAGTAGCCCAGGCCGATTTTACACTCATACATCAAAGGAAATCTGCTTCATGAGAAGCACCCCAAGTAATGTTCTATCTCCCTTTGGATGTATGCATTACTCACTCCTCATGACTCAGATCTGATAGGCTTTTATTTATGACAAAGTTAAGTATGGAGATTCTGATCCCAAGGAGAAAGTTCTGAGAAAAATCACTGTAGTCACATATCTCTGCTGAGCCGTTCCTTCAACAGAATATTTGCTTCATCCCACCCTGTAAACACTCCCCAGGCAGACTTCTCAAAATGCACAACCAAGGGGGAGATTGCTAACCTGTGGCACATTGAAGCAGGGCCCAACTTTTAGGCATATTAGTTTAGACCCCCACCCCCAAAACATTTATTCATTTTATGAGTCTACATGGATACCCAGCCCTTTCCATAAAAATACACATATTGATCCACTAGTATTTCTCTCATGCTTCCCCAAAGTTGCATCTTCACTAAACTGCACATTCACACACACCCCAGCATTTTTAGCATCACACTTAGGATGAGCCCAAGCCTATGGGGTTGTAAAGGAGACACTAGCAGGAGCTTGTTCAGTCCCTCCACAGAAACCTAGCCAGAAAGTGGCCTTGGCAATCCTGCACCCACGTGGTTTGTGCAAATAGTGCTTTTAACAAAAATAAAATTTCCTTGGGTAACTAGAAAGGAGACGGGAGGGTTTACACCAAGCTAGGCAATGCAAAATTAGTGTTGATGAAGTGGGAAAAGGGAGGGTTTGGGATATACCCATATTGGGGATATAGGCAAGTACAGCAGCCAGGAATTGAGTTGTTTCATGCTTGGAGCTGGTTCACTGAAGATTCCAGCTAAATTTCTTCCCACAAACTGTCCGGAGACGTGATGCTTAATTTGCTCCTCTCTCACATTCACCCTGGAAGCTTCATCTTCACTGACCCTCAACGGATACAGCCACTCATGGAACAGAAATATATGATGGAAGACAAACCGTAGTTTTGAAGAGACGGGAACTGTTTCTCCAAAGCAGAAGCTCTCGGCCTGCTAATGCCGTTTTCCAGACTCTTCTTGCAGAGCAGCATACAGAGGTAGAACTGAGTAAACTGAAACAGCTAATTAGGTCACCGAGTGGCTTTGCTGATTTAATTACTCCCAAAGTATCCTGGCTGCTGAATTTCTGAAGTGCTTGCAAATCAAAACATCCGCTGGTAGGGTAACATTTGAATTTTGAAACTGGTATAAAATCGTCTTGGAAGGCTGGACATTACAAGCTGGACATTAAAGAAAGCTTCAGTGGACCTGCAATAGGAAGGACCACTCTCTTTCCCCCTCACTTTCTTTCCTATCTCAAAATACTTTCATTAAGAGCAACATCTGTTTTCTAAAATAATCCCAACCCCAAAAGAAAGCCTTTCCTTGGCCCCCATCATTCCCTCAAAAAGGCACTCACTGAACAGCTAAGTGGCTGCCATTTCTTTCTGACCTAACCCAATGATGAAAAGGAAAGGTAGAAGAACCCAATGTATCAATGACTGCAAAAGCCACCCAGAGGGCAACAACTGTAGGCCACTCTCTTTTATCAAGAAGCGGGTTGTTAAGTTATTTTCCTTTAAAATATGTTTTAAGAGGCACAATTTTTGAACTGGTCTTCCTTAGGCCCACTGAGAGAACTGAATGAGTTTTTGCTACCTCTTTCTCAAGAAGTCAAGGAACAGCACAAACTACAACCTAAGGCAGCCACAGTGGTAATGGTTCATAGAAAGAAGCTTCAAATAAAGTATGCTAAAAAGAAAAGACAGAGCATAAAAGCCCGGTCGAGTAAAACAAAAGTGAAGAGTGAGACGTTGCTCCAGAGGTAGCATGGCACTCTGACCTTTTCCTTAGGAATAAGTCTTGGTCATCACACCAGGCCCAGTGGATAAATTAAACAGGATATCAGGAGAAACCAAATAAATAAGATAAAAACAAACAGCTGGGGATGCTGCAAGCAAACACCCAGCTTCAAGTGTCCGCATGGTGACCAAAGCAGCAGGCACTCTTCACGTCTGGTGCACTTTGTGGAACATGAGTTCTTGAGGAATGTGGGTCTCAGGGCCATAAGTCTTCGCTGCCCGGCGCTCAAAGGCTGCCACCATCTGCTTTACTACCTCATCGAAAAAAACTGTAGCCAACTGCGAATGCAGCAGAGAACGAAATTCAAAAGAGATCTGAGGAGAGAGAACAGCACATTGGACTACTGTGAAGATTCATTTTTCCACAGTGGAGCTAGGGCATTTTACAATGAGAAACCCCCTTCCCTTCATTCCAGAGGAAGGACTAGCAAAGATTTGCTGCGGAAGAATAATTTTGAAATTACAAATCAGGAGAGACTGCAGAAAGCATTCTTGGGAACAGCAGGAATAACAAATGCACTTATAAAACCTATGTACCACTATTTGCTAAACACTGATGAGGCTCCAATACTTTTTTTTTTCCCTACAGAAATTGCCCAGGGGTGTATTATTGTGAAAATAAATTGGGATGCCCCATCCGACAACTACTCTGTGCTGATCCATCTCTCGTTGGGTCTTGGGGCAGAGGCAAAAATAATGGACAACCTAGTCTCAGCTGGACATCAAGAATGGCCCTAAGCACAGAGTGATAGTGTCCACCTGGATGACACAGAACCCGAGTTCCTATTTATGACATGCATGTAACTAAAGGTTGACTATTAGAAATACCGCTTTTCTCTAAGTCAGAACTGCCAGAGAACTAAATCAGCAACTGCCATAAATGCAGCACTTGGCTGACTTGTTCATACTTCATCTATACTTAACACTCAGCCTTATATACTGCTTCACAGTACTTTGCCCCCAGCAATCTGGGTTCTCATTTTACCCATCTCAGAAGGATGGAAGGCGGAGTCAACCTTGAGCAGGTTAGGATTGAACTGCTGGCAGTTGGCAGAATTAGCCTGTAATACTGCATTCTAAGCACTGCGCCATCACGACTCTGGTGGCTCCTTACGTTTTGTCTATAAAACCAAGATTTATAGTGGAAATGGGTTTGGCAAGGGAGATCTTTGTAGCTAAGGTTGTAGCCTAATGAGATGTGTGGTATAGGAGTTCCATACTCATCCAGGTATTGGGATGGTTTCTTGCTTTTACACATTATAGCTCCACTACTAGAGGAGCCACAGGGGCATCTACTAGGACAGGGGTATCAAAATTTCATTGAGGGACCCATCAGGGTTGTATATGACCTGCGGGAGCCAGGGTGGGCACGGCCAGCTAAACGTCACTTGTGTTGGGGGTGCCTGTAGCGGCCCAAGCGCTCGCCCAGCAAAAATGGGCTTCCGAGCTTGGTTTCCGGCTGTGACAGCCTGCAGCCCTCAGTCAGCGAAAGCTCCATTTTCACTGGCAAGAGGTACTACTGATTGGTTCCTTGCTGTTTGTAGGGTGGCCCCACGGGCCAGATCTAAGCACCCAAGGGCCCTGAGTTTGACAACCTTGTACTAGGACTAGGTGGACTGCCTTTGGGAAGTATAGAGCTTGAAGGCCAGAGAAGTAACATACCTCAATGACCTTGGAGTTCCCTACTCTGCTTCAAGGAACTCATTCAACAGCTCTAGGAAAAAGAGGTTTGTGATCGGCATGCTCAATACCAGAAACATCTCTGCCATCAGAATATGATTCTGGTTCCTTCACAACTAGGATCTTACAGAGTCTCCTC
Source organism: Hydrophis major (assembly GCA_033807585.1). Taxonomy (NCBI): domain Eukaryota; kingdom Metazoa; phylum Chordata; class Lepidosauria; order Squamata; family Elapidae; genus Hydrophis; species Hydrophis major. The sequence goes on along the minus strand of CM066329.1, from coordinate 208,312,541 downwards.
AGTAATAATGGAAGGTCCACCTTTTTTCAAAAGCCTGCTGGATGCAGGAACCCCATCATCCTCAGTCCTCATTTATGCAAGAACTAATGAGATGATGAGGAATCCCATTAGCCTTTGTGTGCTTACTGCGAAGTCCAGGGTACACGTGCGAGGATAACCTGGAATGCCAGGACTGAAACGCCAGCTTGTCTCCAAATGATTGAAAAGCTTCCCATCAGTGCAGACTGCCTGGGGGAAATAACAGCAAAGATTCAGGTTGACAGCAAAGTTCACACAGCATGAATTAGCCAAACGGATGCCTTCCAGATATGTTAGACTACAATTCCCAGAATTCTCCTCAACATGGAGGACAGCAAAATAGAGGGCCAATCAAACACAAGAGTTCCCACTCTAATAACAGCAGCTCTGGATAACAATTTACCCACCAACCTGCATATGAAACAGGTATCTCAGGTCTGGCTCATGAGTATGTTGCTTCACATATCACATTTATGGCAAAGGACTTCCCGTTGAGCACTTTTGATATTTTAAATTTCTATTAAGTGTTTCTTTCAATGCCAGTGTCACCACGTTCATCAAACCTCCCTCCAAATTATCTGAGACACCAGGAAAAATTATTAATTGTGCAATGCTTGTTATTATTTTGCCATTGCAACGCTGAAATATCATCAGCCTGGTTAGCCCATAGATATACAACTCACCTTTACCAAGTGGGGTTGCACCAGTGTCAGAATAGAAGTGTAACGTTCCACAACAGGAGGGAATCCAACTTCCAGCTGGGCCTTCACATGACCTGCTCGCTTAGAGACCACAGTTGATTTTTTACACCATGGAACAAATTCCTTATATTCATTCACATTGGCCACAACACCATACATTTCCTGCATGGAATAGCTGCAAATAAAGAGAGTGACTCATTAAATTATATCCACAATAATGTACAAGTCCACAATGACACAGGCACATGCGCATCAAAGGATGTTGGAATATTATGCTGTGGAACATAATAAAATGAAACTTCCACAATTGCAGTTCTCCTTTTCTCAAATGAAGGCTCTTGTGTTTTAAGAGAACAAAAGAAAATAGAATGGATGTTTCATTTATTTATTCTCTTAGATTCCCATTGTATCTAAGAGAACTAATGTATAAGAAATAGAGCCTGGCTCCTATGGTTGATATATTCTGCTGTTTGAATATTTTATGCATTCTGTTATTCAAGACAGGCAGTAAAGTATTTAATATAATATCTGCCTCTTTCCAAGTCTTGCAAAACTCTGAATCTTACTCATTTTTTACTTATAAGCATCTATATTAAAAAAGAACTTTGAATTAATTTATTACAGTATATAAGACAAAATTGGTTAAAAATGTGGAGTCTTCTAAAAACAAAAATAAGTCTGCCAATCTCACCATTAGCTTTATTGTCAAATGCCTATTTCAAGGACAACTGATCAGTAAGAAAAGTTTAATTACTTATGCGCATATGGTACAGTACATATTAAAGACATAGAGAAAACTGTTCAGCATAGCTACAATTTACTATGATTGGCATATTTACAAATTGCTTGGAAGGATAAAAAGTGATTTCAAGAAAGGAAGAACAACTTTGAGAAAAATACAGAAGTTGGAGGCCTTATACAAACCCAAGATCATCTACTGGGACTATTATAACTATAAATGGTTATTGAAATATGATGGAACAAATAAAAAAAATTGTATGATAAAATCAATGCAAAGCTTCAAAAAGAAGTAATCATAACACAACAATGAGAAAAGTAGAAATATTTAGGTTAGCTGTTGGGAAACAAATGGAAAGGAAGGGGAGAAAGTGTGACTAAATATATTTCCAGTATCTTTTTACTCTTTTTTTTTTCTTTATACTCAGTATTCTTAACTTTCTAAAAATCTGGTTAAAAACTAAATTAAATTAAATTAAAAAATATAAACGCAATAAGATTTTTGATACAGAACTGGCAGAGAGAAGGAAGCGGAAAAAATGGAGCAGGAGGAAGGTAATAGGAGGGAAAGTCATTGGGATTCTTTTTTGATCAGCAAATTCTGCCAAACACTTTCCCTGTTTATGAAATTGCAGAAGAGCTCTAACAAAAGATCTCACAATCTTGGATATAATTGCAGCAGTACAGAAGCCTGCCACAAATAAAGTAAATCTTTCCAAATCACTTATCAATTGCAAGCAAAGTTCAGCTTTCTTTTTGATAACACATTCCTTATTGCTGCAGAGGAAGCTAGGCAGAATAAATATACAGTAAATGGAAAATATTCATAGAAGATAAGGCTAGAAAGGGCTACTGGTCACACAGTCACTGTGTGTTATCTATAGATTCCAAGTATTAAGACAGCTGGGAAGAATAACAAAACAGCCACCCAAGTTAATTCTTCCCTTACCATGAGCTGGGCAGAAAAATTTAAGCTAATGGATCCCTGATTGCATAATCTAAACCAGGGGTCTCCAACCTTGGCTCCTGGAAGCCTGGCGGACTTCAACTCCCAGAGTTCCACAGCCAGCTGGCTGTGGAATTCTGGGAGTTGAAGTCCGCCAGGCTTCCAGGGGCCAAGGTTGGAGACCCCTGATCTAAACGAATAACAGCCTCGGTAAATCTGCAGATAACAGTTCCTTTTCTGGCTCTTGATTATACACCTCCAACTTTGCATATGCATGAGAAGATAATACCTCCTGGAGAATGCAATGGGATTGGTGGTACTGTTACGCTGAAGTAGGCAGGCTGCAGTTTCCTCGAGGTGTTGCTGATTATGTACAGTACAGGTAGTTCTCAACCTACGACCACAATGGAGCCCCAAATTTCCATTTTTAAGTGAGACATTTGTTAAGTGAGTTTTGCCCCATTTTACAACCTTTCTTGCCACAGCTGATAAGGGAATCATTGTAGTTGTCAAGTTAGTTAAGCAAATCTGTCTTCCCCATCGACTTTGCTTGTCAGAAGGGGATCAGATGACCCAGGGACACTGCAAACCGTCATAAATAGGAGCCCGTTGTCAAGCATCCGAATGTAAATCACATGACCCTGGGGATGCTGAAATGGTCATAAGTGTGAAAAATGGTCATAAGTCATGTTTTCAAGGGCTGTTGTAACTTCAAAAAGTCACTAAACCAACTGTTGTAAGTCAAGGATTACCTGTATTGCTTTAGCTTCCTGTAAGATTTGGTTGGTCACTGTGGGAAAGAGGACACTGAATTAAGGCAGACCGTAGCTTGGATACCCACAGATATCACCTTGTGTTTTTATCCCTTTCATTAGAAATAGGTCCTCTTTGGTTGCTTTGGGCGATGAACTTTCTAGCCTTAAAAACCCAGAGTTCTATATATATATTTAATTACCAAAGGAAATGATGCTTTTGTAGGTCATACAAAACGATATTCGAGATGTGTACATTTTCCCTCCATCACAAAACCACCCTCCTGCAAGCCAAGTCAGCTCACCCAATGATCCTCCTCTCTGAATATTCCTTCCGCTTGTTGATGAAAGGTCCTGTAAAGCTGATAAATGTCCGGCTGTGCTGACCACTGAGATCCCAATCAAGACTGCTGATAGTATGAGGGTCTCGGATCACCAGATTTCCACAGCATGGCATATACCTGGAACTGAAAGATCCTCAGGATTAGCTGGCCTGAATAGAAGTCTACCAAACTTTCCCAGAGGCTACATTCAACATCCGTTGATCTTGAATAACCTAACCAGAGGTGTCACCCACCGATTCAAAAAGCTGCAAGTAAAGTTAAGTTACAAGCATGACCTAGCACGGCCTCCTGGACTGAAATCCTACATGTGCATTGTGGGTAAAATCCTCATAGATAATATAACGTGGGGAGGGAAATTCTGATTTATCTTCAGTTGATTTTAACAACCATACGAAATAAACACAACGCATACTACCATTGTGGAGTAATTATCTTCGAAGGGCAAATGTTCTTGTTCCTCTTGAAAAAGTGGGGGAGGGGAGGGGCTAGAGGAAAGGGACTCTAAAAGTTTAGTCTATGAATTTCAGAGGGCCTCTGATGATCTATTTCTGGTTCTGAATCTCTTGTAATCTCTAACTGCAATTCCTCAGATTATCAGCTCTGTGCGTGTGAAAATTAAACTTAATAGCATTGGGCAAACATTGCCCTTCTCCCCAAAGTACAAGTTATTCAACAGAGTTACTACAATCTGAATTTCATCATAAATGTCAGGATAAATTGCACATATCCATACCATCCTTCACTCCTGCAGAAATTGGAAAAGTGAATTTGACCACATATGCATTTCTCTAAATCCTTGGCTGCTCTCTCCCACCCCGCTTACTTTACAACTTGTTGTCAGGGAGCAATTTTAGATACAAGTTCATTGCTGTTAAAGAAGACTGGCTAAATGTGTTTTCACAGACAGCAAGTCACTAATTAATAGTCACTTCTCTTCTCCTTTCACCTTGCAGCCCCACCTGTTGCTATTGCTGATCACCTGCTGTTCAGGCTGACCCCAGAAGATCAGACTCAGCAACCTGAGAGGTACAGGGAGAAATCCCAAATAGTACCATGGAGGTACAATTCCAAAAAATTGGAATCTGGACTATTCTGCATTGGGGAGCAGACAATTCCAAAAAATTGGAATTGTCTGCTCCCCAATGCAGAATAGTCCAGAAGATGGTGTAGAAGAATCATGTCAGCTCAATCTGAAGTGGCCAATGATGATCCCATCTCCAAAGATCCTCTCTTTACACCCCAGAAAGAATAGTGCATCTGATTGAATCCATGGCAAAAGTTGTATCAAAATAAAAGGGGGAGAATACTACTTTAAGGATGCCTCTATGAGGCCAAAATTTGAGGACACAATACAAAAAAAAAACAAAGAAAAGTAAAGACATTGCTGAGATATAGTTGTGTTGCAGTTAGATGCAACTGAGGATAGGATCTGAGATGTTGGCCTCTTTGCCTCTTTTACTTTTTGGATGGCAAGGTCTTTCTGTCCGAAAAACCCTACATTTAGCTGCTGACTCCCAACTGGATCTATTAATCAAATTAAAACTTTAATTAAAGAAGGGGTAGCAATTTTCCTCCTCGATTTTCTATGATGCTTCCTCAAATTCAGCTGGGAGGAATGAGCAGCCAGGCTAATGCAAAGCCTTTGCGTTTCCTTCCATGTTGGCCTGTTCCTATCTTGTTTGCAGGCCAGCTTAGCTTAACTTACATAATCATTGCCAGGGTACCTTCCTCCAGCAGCAGCTAAGCTGTTCTTTCAACAAGTTAAATATTCAGGATGCCAAGTGAAAAAAAGCCTATCAATGAAAAGAGGGACAGATTTCCTGTCAGATTTGATGTCACCAGAGGTTTAAAAAAAAAAAGTATTTTGCTTGGCTAGACAAGCTTGCAGGCTACTTAAAAACAATGAATTGAAGAAAAGTCCTTGACCTTCTTTGGCCTAAATGTCTTCATGCGCAAGATGGGTCTGCGATAATTTTTGTGTCGGAAAGCAGCAAATTTTCTTTATTACAATCTTTTAGTACCCTTGAGGTGCATTGGACTCCAATTTCTATCATCCACATGCTGGCTGAGCATAATAATACTTGCAGCCTAACACATCTGGAGAGCTCAAAGTGAGAAGCTGCCTTACATGCCTTTTTCAGTGGGGAGGTGCGGGGAAGAGAGGGGAAACAATAAAATGTAGCAATAGACCACAGTACGATGGATGCCACTAGAGAGCCAAGACAAAAAGAGGAGCGGAATTCTACCTTTGAAGACGTGCAAAGAGTATATTGCAGCATATTCAAGGACAAAAAAGAATGCAGAAAGAATGGCAATTACAGAATAGCTGCCCGGCAGGTTAGCTAAGACATTTACTTGGGAACATTGCCAAGCAAGGCAATGTGAATAGGAACGTTACATAAAACAAGTTAAAGCAATAGTAATGTCTTCATCTGGCATAATCACTTGAAGGAAGGAAGTTTTAAATGCCGTCAGTTTGTTCCCCACAAAGTTAACTGTGACGCTACACTGCATCTACCAGCAACAGCGAATTGTGGGCATCTGGAGAATCCTTATCTCAGTCTATGCTTTGCCTGGAGATGCTTCGCCAGCCCCTAAGCGTGAAGGTGAAGTCTCTCCCTGGTGCAACAGGATAGTCAACAGTCTATCTATAGCAAACAGTCAGAGGGAAAGACATGAAAACTGCAGGGTAGTAAACATTCAGGAATTGTTAAGCCCGTAAGCCTTTTGGTGCCATTGCCGGAGGATAACTCAAATATTTCTAAAAATAATGTGGAGGAAGCTACTACATCTAAGTAAGGTTTCTAATTTAAGAAATCGGATTCACATATCATGCTAAGGCATACAGGTGGTCCCCGTCTTATAGCTACAACTGAGTCCCCAATTTCTGCTGCTAAGTGAGATGGTTGTTAAGAGTGAGTATTGTCCCATTTTACGACTTTTCTTACCGCAGTTGTTAAGTGAATCAGGACAGTTGTTAAAAGTTAGTAACATGGTTGTGAAGTGACTCTGGCTTCCCCCACTGACTTTGCTTGTCAGAAAGTCGCAAAAAGGGGGAATCCCATGGCCCCCGGGACACTGCAACCGTCATAAATGCGAGTCAGTCGCCAAGTGTCTGAATTTTGATCATGTGACCCTAGGGATGCTGCAACGGTTGTGTGAAAAACAGTCATAAGCCACATTTCTCAGGGCCATTGTAACTTTGAACGGTCACTAAACAAACGGTTGCAAGTCAAGGACTACCTGTACTTTTGTCTGAGTTTCTTGCATAGGCCATTATTACCCTAGCTCATCCGTATTGCTAAGGTGTAACCTATGATTCATATATAAATGGTAACTGTGGTTGGAGTCAATCGTCCTGCTAAGCCAAAAGTAAACAAACCACATTGTGAATTAAAACAACATTTGCACCTAAGGCAGCATCATGGAATTCTTAAACAGTAATGTATTTCTCTCTAGTCCATCTCAAAAGATCATTTTAAATTTATTTCTTTATAATATTACCTGTTAATTGCCGCTTCCTTTTTTTTAACCTAGGTAAAAATAATTTCCCCAAATAAAGCATTTTACAACTTGTTAAAAATTCCAAGTTTAAATACCTACTTATTAATTAACATCATTCCAATAAAAATCTCAAATCTCTTCAAACACATCCGGTTAGACACACATAATGTGCTTCCAAACTAACCCCCCACAATTGCCTGCAATATTCAGAGAAAAAAAGAAGCTAATAAACATTAGAAGAGCCGTGTATATCGTTTCTCACTCCCGTGGACTACATTATATATTATTTAGGAAGGCTTCTCAAGAACAACTTTAAACTTGTAACTTTAAAACTAAGTTCCAAGACTCATATGGAAAAATAGTACTTTGGAATATGTTCTCATTGGGAAACCAAATCCAAAACCAAATCCTGTTTGGAAGTCTTTTGCAAACATTATTGCAACAGTACAATCAAAAGGTTATGTATTCAAAGTGTTACTGGACACTTTATTCTCAGTTTATTTTTTAAATGTTTGAGAAGATATTTCTGGGGAAAATGAGTCTTGGTAAGGATCATTCATTTCCAGATCTGAGATAACACAGCAAATAAATTTTAAAATATCCATCAAGAGTATAAAAAAAAATCTGTAGAAGACATGAATCCATTCAATTTATTTGCTCTTACTGTATAAAAGGCCTATGAAATTTACAAAAATAATTTCATTCCACATGAGAGGAAAACTCAAACATATCAAGCTGAATATATGGGTGAGTGCTGATGTGAACTAAGGATAGCTCATAGGTCATGCACCTGAAAATCCTGTTAACTCATCACATGAACCTAGAATAACAACAATGTCCCATTGCCTTTAAAATTGGTTTAAACCAGGAGCCTTCAAATTTGACAGCTGTAAGACTTGTGGACTTCAACTCCCAGAATTCCTCCTCCAGTCATGTTAGCTCAGGAATTCTGGGAGCTGAAGTCCACAAGTCTTAAACTTGCCAAGTTTGAAGACCCTTGGTTTAAACAAATAGGGAACTGAAACCTGTAGTTCAGGGGTGTCAAAAATCACATTGTCAAAGCGGCATCATGTGACGTATCAGGACTTTTTTCCCCTTCGCTAAACCAGATATGGCCAGCCCGTGACACATCTGGCCAGCGGGCTGGGAGTTTGACAGTCCTATAGTTCAACATCTGGAAAGGCATATACTGTACTTCAAATCTTGTCCTTATGGTGACTAAAGGCCATTGTACCTAAAACAAAATGGCCCTTCTCACCAGATTATACCATCACATTTTAATTCATAGAAGGCTAAAAGGGGCTACTGGGATCTTCATAATTTAATTCATACATGTGTATGGATTAAATATGATATGAGTTTGTAACTGTTGATTCTGTAAACTCTCTGCATGATAAAAACAAAACAAAACCCTTGCTCTGGGATATTACTGGTCATTAACACAACTACAGAAAAGCATGATCAATCACAAATATATTGCATACAGCTTGCTTTCTCTTTGGAAATTCATTTAGCGCAGAAATAAAGAATACCAATTATTAGGAAGAAGTTCAAAAGGTACAAGCATTTGGGCACAGAGGGTGTCAGTGTCTGTAATGGAAGTGACTCTGTTGGTACCTGCTTTTCCTCAACTCTATAACATTTCATCTTGAGGTGTTTGCTAAGAAACCTTTGCCAAATTAAAAAAAGCAAAAAGCAAAATGCAGCACTGTCTAGTTAGCTCCCTTTTCTAAGCTTAGAAACTTTTTCAAGTTGCTGCTGGAACTAAGGCAGGGCTTTAAAGCTTTACCAAGCCAGCAGGAATCAATCAGTCTAAAAGCCCCAAGTAATTTTCTTAACAAAAATTATAGATCAGCACAGAAACAAATATGCACATTCTGAGTTCTCTTTGTTACTATTTCAAATAAACCAGAGTTACATGAATAAAAAACAATTTCAATATGTTTCATAGAGTACTTCAGCTGAAAATGTTCTCAAATGGAGCTTGATGCTTACGGTCTATGTGTGGTGTAATGGTTAAGATGTTGGATTAGGACTGAGGAATCACAGCTTCAAGTCCACCCTCAGCCAGTGAAGCTGATTGACTGATTTTGGTTCAGTTAGTGTTTTTCAGCCAAACCTACCTCATAAGATTATTACTGTGAGGGAAAATAAAGGGTGGAGTGTTATATATGCTACCTTGGACTCATAAAAACACACATATAACAGATAAACTTATATGTCACTCTGAACTTGCAGAAGGCAGGATATAAATCTAACAAATTAAAAGGTGCTGCTTTGACCATAGTACAGAAATGATTTGTCACCATTTTCTACTACAAAATTTTATACTTTCCAGTGTAGCTTACAGCTCTGTGATTCTGATGGTTTCCCACCCAAGTAGACCAAACAGATTCAGCCTTACTTCTAAGTCAGTTGATGCCATCTGTCAAAACATACAAGTCACACAAAGGCAATAAAAACTGATACAAAGACCCAATAATGCAACCAATACTATTCACCAATATAAAATATTTTATACCCACACAAGAAGAGATGAATGAATAAAGCATGAATTCATTATGGAAAAAAATTAACAGCTACCAGGTTTGCTCCCTTTCCACAAACTTATTTAATCCTCTATCGAGAGATGTAACAAGACCTCAGGGATTTATTTAAATAAATTGTTCCATGAAAATCACATGCTCTTAGGCTTACCATTTAGCATAATTTTAAAAAAAAATCAAAGGAGAACAAACTGAAACAGCTGCCAAAAAAGCATTACTAAAGTAGCCACAGTTGTCAGAAGTGTAAAAACAAGCAGAGAATGACAAATAAATAATAATAATCTAGAATCGCAATGGCACAATAGGTTTCTGTCATGTTAGAAGACAGCATCATACTACACTCTTTACTTATAAAAATCCCAACCCTTATCTTACTGGAGGCGTAATCTTTTCCATTTGCTTCCTTCATACATGTACACACATTAATAGAAACCTCTTACAACATCCAGGGAAAGACAATCAGTAGATCAACAGATACTTATTATCTCATACTGTAATAGTCCTACTTTTATTGCCCCTGGGCTCTGATCACCGTTTCACCAGGAACATCCCCATAAAGTCCCCGCAGGATCCTTCTAACTCGGGAGCCACCCTTTCCCATTTTAACCTCCACTTCGCTTTTTTCCATTTACTCCTGCGATGACCTTCCACCAATGATGCCTGATATTCCCCCTTGAAGGAAGAGCAAGGAGCGCAAGTGCTCTTGGTCCGGGTTGTCCTTGCCTAAAAAAACACTCAGCCTCCTTACACAAGATGTCCCAGAGCCTTGTTCAATTTCACCCATTTTTCCGAGGGGGGAGGGTGTCACATGCTATTACACCCCCCCCCGCCAATCTCAAAAACAGCCAGGGTACTTCCCACCCCACCCCCCCTATTGAGAAACGAGTCAAATCTTTTCCTGTACACGCAACGCTTTTAAGGAACGGGAGATCCACCCGCTGGAATCTGCTCGCCAAGCCACCTGGAAAAAGCGCCCTAGAAGGAAGCCCGGCCAATAAGAAAAGGGGCAACTCGACCTCTGCTCCCCTCTTTTGAATGGGGGAGGGGGCTCGCTTTCTCCCGAGGGTCCTTCACCCCGATTCCTAAACCACAATGTCGGGTTCCTCCTGTGCCTCCGCGCCCCGGCTTGATCCCCGCTCCGCTCACCAGCCAGCCGCGGTCGCCCTCGGTCTCAGCCCTCCCCGAACTCCCAGTTGCCAAATTTCCCGGAGCCAGCGAGTCGCCATGGAGGGCGGGGCGGGGGGGGAAGACCAGGTGGAAATGCCCCCCTCTCTCTCTCTCTCGACTGTATCAATTCCGCCAGCAAATAAGACAGGCACCGGCGTGAACTTTCACCTCCCCTCCCTCCCCCCCCGTTTGCGTCACAATGTCATTGCGTCGCCCTGTCTATGTCACAGCGCGGGAGGGAGAAGAAGAAAAAAAAGGACTGGCGAGGAAGCGAGCGCAAGGCCTTGTGGGGGATGTGGTTCTCAAGGTTACGCCCGAGTGAATGATGGGAATTGCGGCTTCTCTTTCTTTTGAGGGCAGCCGTCTTCCCAATCATGAGATGTTTGTGATGGTCGTTGGCTTCTTTTAAAGGGGCCTTTAACTCCAAAAGATTGGATGTGGTTACTGTTTGGAATGGGAAGCCATCTGAGAGCTGTGGAGATTGGGAAGTGAGAGGGAAAAAATAAGGGGGGGGGGGAGAACTAACTTTAAGCGGAAGGAAAAAATGGGAAAAGAAATTAGCAACCTATTTCCGAACTATTGTTAACTTAAAATTATATATGCATACATGCTCTTTCCTCCCAGGCTAAGCCACATTTGCATAGAGTTGAAAACTACCTGTAGGCAAAAGAAATTAAAGACAGGAAGGGAAGAAAATACGGCTAAACTAAACCAACCTGGAATCGAGTCAATTTACTATACTACTACATTCCTTTCAATCCTTCAAAGCATTCTTAATTCAATTACTTCCATCAGCTAATTTGTATATTGCCGTTTGTTCCTTAAGGATAATTAGCAAGAGCCCCAAGCACAATTTGTTGTAGGTTTTATTAAATGCATTAATACAGTCCGTAGTCAAACAGTGAGCCAATTATTTTGTGCAAAATCAGTGAGACAACATTACAAATGTTGTCTCAGCACTGAGAAATCACTTGAGAACCATCACTGAAGGTTCATTTGGACATAAACTGCCTAATTATATTTTATTATTCTTCATTGATATGTAAGTCAACATTGTACAAGTGTCAGGAAGACAGCCCAGGACAGACCCTATCATCAGGAAAAGTGGTTTTTAATTTCTGTCCTACTACTTACTAGATTGGTTTAAAATAGGAACAGCCATCTCCCAGACATTCCCATCTACTGGATGGCAGAGGTGTGTGTTTCAGCTAATCTGCCATACCCAAGAGCTCATCTTGCTGCAAAAGAAGGACCTCTCTTTTTTGAGGACATGAATGCACAATATCATCCCCAACCCCAGCACACTGCTAAGAAAGCCTCTGCTTATATTTTCTTGATATGCATTCTCAAAAAAAAACAAAACCCCAAAACAAAAATATGGGTCATTTGAGTTGTATAGTACCAAGATAAAGTAAGGAGTGGGAACTATGCTCTGTTCCTATAGACATCTGAGACTGCTGACAGTGCACCCTCCAGAGGTGGTTTTCAGCAGTTTCTGACCAGTTCTGGAGGACAGGTAGTGGACATTTTGAGTAGTTCAGGGAACCAGCAAATACCACCTCTGACTGGCCCAACCCCCATCTATTATCTGCCTCCAGAGTCCCAGCTGATTGGCTGGGTCTTCTTTTTTTTTTTTTTTAACAAATTTTATTAATTTTACAAGAACAATGCACAAACAATCAAGGCATAACAGCTTACAAATTCTTTTCTAAAAAAAAAAATAATTAAAGAAGAAAACCAATAGAACATACAAAATGATTCCAGATTATAATCAATATTTACATTGTCTATTTAACTTCATATCTTATCCCAACTTCTCCTTTTCCTTCTAATTATCCAAGTTATTTCTTGCGAATTAAAATTTTATTGCATTTTATAAACATACAAAACACAGAACATAAAAAACGAAACAAAACCTAAAACATCTTTTTTAAAGGCTGCTTGGTCCCGAGTTAAAACTCTTCACACAGACGAAATTTACACATCATATTCACTTTATATATTCTTCCATATTTTATTACCATTTTCAATATCATTCTTTGTCTGTTCTATTTCCAGCTATCCATTCATCTTTTTTCTTTTACTATACTTCTCCTATACACTAATTGGAGTGACGCCTTTAACTCATTGCCCTAACTTAAAAGTACTTCATATAACACTTAATTTATCTTGGGATTCTGTTTAGTACATTCTAAAATTACCCAATAAATTTTATAAGAGAGGTTAATAACTAAAGAAAAAACCTATATAACCACTATCCATATCATTTAAAAAGAAGAAGAAAAAACTAATCATATATATTAATACTCATTTATATCTTAAACATTCTACTCTAGATACACATATAAAAACACAATCTTATGTACCTTCCAGAATCCCCCCCCCTTTTTTATCCTTAATTAGATTCACCCATTGTCTCTAAATAAACTTTTTTTCTTTAGATCTTGCTTCCCACCATTGAGGCTTCTCCTCCCCCCCCTTTCTCTCTTGCTTATTCTTCTCCTTGCCCTTTTTACCCCTTTGTCTCTCCTCCTCCCTTTTCTTACTCCCTTTCTGTTGCTTTCTAACCTTGCATCCACCTTTCGTCTCATTTTTCTCTTTTTTGGTTGTTTTTTCAAACCTTAAAATCCCCTTTTTCTTATCCTCTTTCTCCTCCTCTCCGGAAAAAAACCATTGTTCATCAAAGATGGCTTCTTCTTCCTCTTCTTCTTTGTCCCAGTCATTCTGCTGCGTAGTCAACTTTTCATAAGTACATAACGCCATTTCTAAAAATTGAAATAGAGTGCCCAAAGTATCTTTTCCATCTTGTTCTTCCTTTTTATATTTTTGATATTCAGTCTTTAGTTCATCCACAAGCGATGCCATCATGAAAAGATATACTTTTCTCAAAACAACCACCCAAGTATTTTTAATCAAAAGTAATTCAAAAAAAGTTCCAAAAATTAATACTTTTCTTCCTTCTTCTATTTCTCTTTTTGGGGTTACTGTTTAGTCAAAGAGGTCCAATTACCATATACCTTTCTTTGGGATTCTAGGCAATCTCCTCCTTTTTCAGATTCTGCTCCAATTTTTTTTTTCTCTCCCTTCCCCCTTACAACAACAATCTTTTTTTAAATTATCAGAAATCCATACCTCCAATAAGGGTTTTCCAATTTCTTAAATTATTAAGTCCAATGTCCAAAGACTCTTTTGTCCCTTGGCTTCAACTTTCAAAATAATTCACCTTCAGTGCCCAAATAAATTTCTAATCTTCATCTGCTGTTTCTATGGGGTGGGAGAGTGAAGAAAAAAAAAGTTCCCTTTCACAGCTTTCTCCGCCGCTTTCTGTCTTCTTAGGGATACAATGTATCCTCCAGCAATTCAGACAGTTCAGTTCCAGAGATTTTAAAAGATGTTGATTGACCCGGCTCAGCCAGCACTTTCACTTTTCTTGCTTCCTCCAGCACAATCTTACCCGGTTGCAGGCTTCTTCTTGGCGGCCATTACTGACCGCTGTTCCACCACCTCAGGAAAAGAGGGTTTTTCCGGACGAGGAGGGGGTCTGTGACACCCCCAACCCCTTGTCCGGCTCCCCTCTCTCTTCGGCTGCCTCTACGGGGCAGCCATATCCCCCTGACCCATTTGGATCCGGGGCACCTCGGCGGCAAGCGCAGTAGGAATCGCGAACAGTCGCGAATTCCTGCTGCCACCGAAGCCATGCAAAACCGGAAACCCTGGCTGGGTCTTCTTTTGTTGCCCTGCACAGGAGAATGGAGCTGGAAAGCAGGTTAGTGGGTTGGAGAGGGAATGGAGATTTTACAGTATCCTTCCCCTGCCACACCCACTAAGCCACGCCTACCAAGCCATGCCACACCCACCAAGCCACGCCCACAGAACTGGTATTAAAAAAAATTGAATCCCACCATTGGCACACTCATACAAGAGGGGAAAAAGAGAATCAAAGTGAACACAAATAAGCATAAATAGCAATCCATCTTCAATCCTACTACAGATTTCTTGCCAAAGCCTTGATGATAAATAACGCTTTGTAGTAAATTGTATAAAAGAGCTGATCAGCAAGCAGAAAATCAATATAGAAACTGTCTGATTGTCCAGGGTTTTGTGGTTCACCGGCAGCCAGTGCAGACAGCAGAGATATCAGACAGTGAGGAAGAAAGGCAACCAGTCAGAGAGTCTGGAGAGGACTTGGATGAGGGTCCTGCGTCCGATGCAGGGATGGGGCCAGGACCATCTGGGAGTGGAGTGCTGTCTTTGGAGCCTTCAGTGTCTGGGAGCAGCGAAGCACAGGACCCAGGGGAGCCTGTTCCCAGTGTGTGTGTGCACAGAGCTGCTAGAAGGCAAGAGCAGCTGAAGCAGAAGGGGCGACTTGGGAGTAAGGCTGGGAGGTGATTGCCCCTCCTAAGGGATAAAAGTCAGACCTCAATGATGAACGCTTTGCAGGAAGCAAAGCAGTTCAATCAGATTCTGAATCCTTCTTGAAGCTCTGTGTACTCTGGTTGGTTTTTTGTGATACTTGGGGGGGGGGGTGTTCCTGTTATAATTACTTTGGAGACTTCTGTTTTTGGCAGCATTCCACAGCACTGACAAGCATGGGCTTATCTTGGGGAACTGTAATTGGTTCTGGCTGGAAAATGAAAGTAATTCACAGTGTTGCATTAAAATAGGTTTTGCTTTTCAAGCAAGCTTGTGTTTCAGTATGTTTGACGAAGCCTGGGTCAGAACAGGGTTTGCTGCTAAAACAGGAAAAATTTAAAAAAACTGCATAATGCAATAATGTGTGTTGGTGACTTGTGGGGCACAGATGATGGGCCTTGGGCTTTTGGGAGATTTGCTCTGATACTGTACAGAAACAAGGATGTTAGAAAAGCCCAGCAGTAGTTTGAGTAAGTTAGGAAGTAAATAGAGAGCCATGCCTCTTGGAGAGGTTTAAGCCTCTTGGCTTTCATAAGAGAAACGTTGGGCAGTCAGTTCAAATTATATTGCTGCTCAGTTCTGTGTAATGGTTGGGCAGATCAAGTTTTTAGCCTGAGACCACCCAGATGATCACACAGGGCTGTGAAACTCATCTCCCTGGTCTCAGGGCTGCAGGTGCAGGATGTGGGGATCGGAAGGCCACCTTACAGGGCTGTGAACCTCACGGATCTCCTTTCCTCCTGTAGCGTTCCTGAGGTAATGAAACTGACAAACCTCAGTTTATGGCGGTTAAAACTGGTTCTCTGCTGCAAAGATCTTGCGGCAGCAGTGACATCACGCCTCCACGCAACAAGCAGGGAGCAGGGATTGGAGCAGAGCACAGGCAGCCTCTAAATGTGCAGGTTTTCCCCATACCAACAGACGTGTCAGTCAAAGTGCATAGGTTAGCCATCACTGTGCTAGGTTGTCAATTTTTTTAAATCTGATTTGTCAATCTCTTACAAGATAATAGGTATAAGTAAAAACATGGTTATGAATACATGAAATGGATACATATAAGAAAAATAAAAGAAACAATAGGACAGGGACGGTAGGCACGTTGGTGCGCTTATGCACGCCCCCTACAGACCTCTTAGGAAAGGGGTGAGGTCAATAGTAGAAAGTCTAATGTTAAAGTTTTTGGGGTTTGGGGAAGAAACCATAGAGTCAGGTAGAGTATTCCAGTCATTGACCACTATGTTGCTGAAGTCGTATTTCCTGCAATCAAGTTTGTTGTAGTTAACCTTGGGTTTGTATCTATTGTGTGCTCTTGTATTGTTATGGTTGAAGCTGAAGTATTCATTGACAGGTAGGACAAATGATCTGAGAAAGGCCATATAAATGGAGCTTCTGCCATGTGGGCTGGAAAATATCCTTAAAACAGAATAGAGCAGCCAGCTGGGATGATCATCCCATTCCCACTGGCATCATGATTTGTGCCAGGCCCAGACCCCTCATTCACATAACTAGCAGCCTAGCCTGCTTAGCATCTGAACCAAAGGTTCTTTAGGGTGCAGTAAAAAAAATACCAAGATGTTGGCCATGAAGGTGCAATGCATACATGTAACAGCGTTGCAAATACTTGACTTTTTTGACAACCTCCTGCAGCCATTTCTAATCTGAGAGATTGTCACCTGCTTGTACAAAAGGTGAATCAATAAGGGAAACCACTGAAAACCCCCAAAACTGTAAACTACATTGGAAAGTAAGTAATTAACCAAGAGAAAATCTTCAGAAAGTCAGTGAAAATAATTTTTACCAGTAGACTGCACAAAAATAACAGATAACAGATAATCAGAGTTGGAAGGGACCTCGTAGGTCATCTAGTCCAACCCCCCGCCCAAGTTGGAGACCCTACACCAAATATTAAGAAGATTCTTGGGAATCAAATTCAGTCTAAGGTACACATTATTTTTCTCAGAGCGAGGAACAGTTTGATTCAAATATTCTCAACTGGAGGGTTTTCTGGGGGGAGAAGTGTGAAATTAGCACATCTGCTAATGACACATAAATCCTGGAATGTGCATATTTTATCACGATTTATGTACAAGTGCCTAATTAGGTACAGTATTTTTATTTTAATCAAATAGCATGTTTGAGGGTGCAAAGTATATGTAACTATCTTCAATATTTATATATTTTTATTCTTTATTATTATTTTAAAAACCTCCTGTTTTCCCCACAATAACCCTGAGATGAGTTGGGCTGAGAGAGAGTGTAATTACATATTTACATATACACTTATATGGATATAGATATGGATATGGATATGGATATGGATATATATATTTGTTCGGGTATTTTCCCACGTCATTGTAGTTGTGCTTTTAAAGTTGTAGCAATGTTTTGGCAGAATCTCATCTGCCATCATCAGACTTCTGTATTGAGTTCGTCTGTGAGTCAGACTGTAAACAGCTGTAAAAGTCTATATATATATGAAAACAAATACAAATATATATATTTTCATATACACTTGTTTGGAATGGTGTAGGAGCTCCTGACTGAGTGGGGGGTTGGACTAGAAGACCTCCAAGATCCCTTCCAACTTTGTTATCCTGTTACTCTGTTACATAAATTAACAATAACTATATCATGTTTTCAAAATGAAATTACATTATATACTTAGACATTTTAATATGCCTTAACAAAAATAAGGACAAATCATTAAGATATTAATTATATATAATAGAGGTTTGTCTACAGAAAAGTCTATCTTGCATAAGAGTGAACAGTTATGATCTGTATAACTGAGATCAATAACTGCTAATTATAAGAAAGAGTGGTGGTGCAGTTATGATTTACATTTAAACTTAGGCTCACTTCCTGGTTTCTTCAGGGAAGGTTGGAAAAGATTCTCCTCTGAAACGAAATAGATACAAGAATGTGGTCACACAGGTAACGCTTAATCAGTCAATTGAGATACAAACTTTTGTGAGCAGCACTCCTGTCTGAACTGCCACAGTCGGGCTCAGGTGGTAGCACACATAAGTGGGGCACAGAGAAGATAATTACAATTTCATTATATATTTAAATGTAGGGCAATGTAGGACAAATGTCGGAGAACAGACAGTCTGTAAAATATAAATAGCCTTCACAGAGAAAAAAAATCTTCTGGTTTTGATTGTGGCAGTACCCAAGTCCTTTGACAGAGTGATTGGTAAGACTTAAATGATGAAATTACGAGTATTATTGGTGTAAATAAGACATAAGACATAAGAGTTTATTTGTCATTACACTCGCAAGCGGGTGCAACGAAATGAGGTGCTCTTCCACAAGTAAAACTGGACAAACACCACTAAATTAAATTAAAACTAAACACAACCGACCATACAATAATCTCTATGCAATTTAAAAATGTAAAACCCCATTACTCTCAGCCATTCACTTCCACATAAATCTTATGACCCTGCAAACTCAAAACTGCACTTGGATAGAAACTGTTCTTAAATCTGGTCGTCCTTGTTCTTAATACCCTAAATCTCCTTCTCGATGGTAATAGTTCAAAGAGCTGATGTCCCGGATGAGAGGAGTCATTCAATATATTAAGTATCTTCCTCCTACATTTATTCCTATACAGTTCTTCCAAAGAGGGAAGTGAGCAGCCAATGATGTTTTGGGCCGTCTTAATCACCCTCTGAATTGCCTTTTTCTCTGCCACCGTGCAGCTCAAGAACCATACACAGAGACAGTAGGATAATATACTCTCAATTGAACTCCGATAGAAAGTAGTCAATAGACTCTCAGCCAGTTGTTGTTTCCTAAGAATCCTTAGTAAATACAACCGTTGTTGTGCCTTCTTAATTAAAGCAGCGGTGTTTGCACTCCAGGTCAGGTTATTTGTAATGATGGTCCCGAGAAACTTACATTCAACTACCTGTTCCACACGAACTCCCTCTATATACAGTGGCTGAATGTCTGCTCTTTTTTTCCTATAGTCCACTATAACCTCCTTGGTCTTCTTAATATTAAATAGAAGATTATTATTTTTGCACCAACGGGATAGCTGTAATACCTCATCCTGATATGCAGACTCATCATCCCCAGAAATAAGTCCTACAAGCGTAGGTTCATCTGCAAATTTCATTATCTTATTATTGGGATGTTTATTTGTGCAATCAGATGAGTAGATGGAGAACAAAAGTGGACTAAGGACACAACCTTGTGGAGTGCCAATGCTAAGTGTCTTGACAGTAGAAATATAGTCATTCAATTTAACTCTTTGTGGACGATTTGTTAAAAAATCCAATATCCATAAACAAATAGAATCTGGAAAATCTAGATCTTTAAGCTTAGCTATTAATCTGTGCGGCATGATGGTATTAAAAGCAGAACTAAAATCTGCGAACAACATTCTTACATAATTCCCCGGTGTTTCCAAATGGAATAAGGCCATGTGAAGCACAGTGATAATTGCATCCTCAATTGATCTATTTTCTTTGTAAGCAAACTGAAGCCCATCAAAGAAATCAGGAAGGCAGGAGATAATATAATTTCGAACTAGTTTCTCAAAGCACTTCATTAAGATAGAAGTTAGTGCCACCTGCCTATAGTCACTCGGACCATTTGTGGGCTTTTTAGGCAGTGGAACGATGGTGGAAGCCTTGAGACAAACAGGAACCACACATTGTGTCAAGGATCGATTAAAAATTCCGGTCCATACCCCAGCTAACTGTTCAGCACAATCTTTTACCACCCGACCAGGAATTAAGTTGGGCCCAGCTGACTTTCTGAATGTAATTAACCGCCTTCATTGTCTGCCTCACATCCTGCTCATTCACAATGAAAGGGAGGCTCTACTGGGTAAATGATGGCAAAGGGACAGTTTTGGTTTGATGGATTTCAAATCGAGCAAAAAAGTTGTTCAACTCCTCAACCACCGCCGCGCTACCATCCGCAGAGACCTTTTTTGCGTTATAGTTCGTTAGTTGTTGAACCCCCTGCCAAACCTGCCTCATGTCATTACTGAGAAAGCAATCTTCAATTCTCCTCTTGTATTCGGCCTTAGCCTGCTTAATGCCTCTCCTCAAGTTCGTTCTTGCAGCACTATAATCCAGATCATTCCCAGACTTAAAAGCCTTGTTTCTTGCATACAACAAGCGTCTAACCTTCCCGGTCATCCAAGGTTTTTGATTAGGATAAACCCGGATTCGTTTATCCACCGTGACAGTATCAATACAGTGTGCCATATACCCTAACACCGCAGCCGTGTGATCGTCGAGATCAGGATGATCAAAAACTTCCCAGTTTGTCTGTTCGAAGCAGTCCTTTAGCTGCTCCATTGCTCCCTCTGGCCAGCTTTTCACCATCTTGACTACCGACCCTGCCTGTTTTCTCAGAGGAATATACTCCAGGACTAAAAGCAGGGACAAGTGATCCGACTGGCCCAGATGCGGTAATTGTAATACCCTGTATCCATTTACAATATTCATGTAGACCTTATCCAGGGTGTTCGACCCCCTAGTAGCACACCTTATATGTTGATAGACAGCAGGTATTACCAATCTCAGATTGTTTTGTAATAGTACTAGGGATTCTGGACTCATAATGCTTCTCTTCCATCCTATATTATATTTTTGAAATAAAGTTGGCTTGGAGAACTAGATGAACAATTATATGTGGAAAATTTGGACAAACTAGAAATCCAATTCAGCTCAGACTTTAAGCTCAGATTCCAGCCCCCTATATTTTGCATGAGTTTTTTTTTTCCTTTATCAGTCAAACTAAACCAAGATTGGTTTCCAAACTAAATCAAGTTTTAAAACTAACACCATCTGTAATGCAGATCTATATTTACAAGATGAATTTTAAAAAACTGTTCATTTTATTTGTGGCAGTTCAGTCTCATTTCCCAGTTGTACATAATTCTGACTGTTTGAAGGTGAAATGTGCGATTCCTTTTCAGAGCAGCTCTTTTGTCAATGTGTTTTGTCTATTGCAATGTGTCATAGCAAGCAAATCCTAATTAGCATTTGCTCTGCATTGGGAGATTTCCAGAAGGAGTGCTCAGTGATGAACTGAAACATGGAGAGTTTTATAGGTCCAATAACAGGATTTTAAAAAAGGTTCTTAGCCCCACAACTTCCAACCCCTCCTCCATGAACTCTTCTGAATCACTAATTCCTGATGAAATCCAACAAGTGCCATCTCATGCCATGTCACGTGGCAAGATAACCATAACATACATTCCTTCTTCGGCCTCCATTCTATCAACATAATCATGGATTTTATCATATCAGAGAGAAACAACTATTTCTTTCCATTCCTCTAATTCTAAATGAGTGCATCACAGCAGAGAATGTGTCTGGAATAAGACAATAAAGAGCCATATCGCTACCATTGCCAAAAATCTACATGGCCATCATGAAATCATAGGAATTGAGCCTACTCGAAGAAATCTATGGTATGCATGAATATTTACCCTTGTCAATTACTTGAAAGTCTGAAAAAGGAAAAATCAAGAATAGTTTTATGTTCATTGTGATATTGATCACAAATACCTGTGCTAAATATCCATTTAGAGGTAGGATGTTCCTTAATTCTCAGATCTGACCTATGAATTTGTATTATAACCTAACTTTTGGTCATCTCTAGGCTATAGTGCAATTGATCAGATGCATCGATCTTACCTCAGGTGCATAAATAATTGGGTAAAGGATAAAATAGGATTGTGGAGACACCCATACAGAAGTGAAGTGGCAAAAGCACAGAGAGTATAGATTACATTGATCTTGTGCACAATATGTTCAAATTGAACATAGTAACCTTTTCCAAGTGTATTGTAGGATTGTCTTTGTTTATTTGTGTTTGTGTACTTTTGTATCAGTGTTGACTCCTGTCCACCATCGGGAAAAGCCCTTGCAGTTTTCTTGGCAAGATTTCTGAAGAGGTTTCCCACTGCCTGCTTCCTACGGCTGAGGGAGAACGACTAGCCCAAGGTCACCTAATGGCTTTGTGCTTAAAGCAGGACTAACATTCAGTCTCCTGGTTTCTAGCCTGATACTGTCAGCCCTAGTGTGCCTGCCGGAATGGCCGGGGCTGCCATTCTGGTGGGGAACAGAGAAGCTGGGATTGCCTTTTCCATGGGGACCCAAGAACAACATGGCCACTGTGAAGCTAAACCCACCGGGCCACCGAGCCCAAACTAGAACTGTTACCATTGCTGACATCAACACAGAACAGATGTTAGGCAGCCACGGCTGAAACAAAAGTGGACCCTTGCGCACATGTGCACTGAGTTTGGCTGGTGATGGAACTCTGCTGGCCTCCCTGCTTAATGTCTACTGACTCAGCTTAGGGAAGAATGGAGGGTGGGATGAGCACGTGGGTGGATGGCTGGGGCTAGGGAACAATTTTAAACGGTGGGACAGTTACTGAGCGATTGGTCCTGACTTGGAATTTCCAATTGATGGATATCAATTTGTGTTGGTGTTTGTGAAGGAAAAAAATATTACAATTCAGAAGTGATGTTTTTGGCTGCCGCCCCCCCCCCCCATTACATTAGAACCTGACAGATACCTTAACAACTACACCAAACTAGCTCCAGAGTTAGTCCCTGGTAAATCCACCTCAGGAGTCAGGAATCTATAGTGCTTTTTCAGACTAACATGTTATATTGTTTTATTTAAAAGCATAAATTTTAATGGTACAAGATGAACTATCGTGAGTGAAAGCTTACGGCTTTAAATAAAATTAGTGAATCGAAAACAGGTGCCACCAGGCTTTTCAACAACCTCACCTGCCAGCCTCCAAAATTGTCTGATATGCATATTGTTACACGAATGATGCAGTGTTGTTATCACATACACCATCTGATTTAGAACAAGCCTTTGCCCTTTGACTATCATAAAGAAAGCTCTGAAAATAAATTATTCTAAAACTAAAATTCTCATACTTGCCCAATGCCATAGAATCTCTGCTTGGTGGGTGAATGAACATCCAAACAATGTTTCAAATCTTAAATATTTGGGGGTAATATTTTACTCTTCTGATAAGTATAGGGCACATTGAGTGCATCTTCAAATGTCCTCCAAATTATCAATACCCTGCAATTTTTCTATTATACTACATGGGCATTATTTATGCTGGCCATTCTTCACGTATTTGAAGCAAAAATTAATATATAGCTTATTTTGCTGTCCTTTTTAGGTCTATAAGGTTCTTTTGCCTCCTTAGCAAAGCACAATCTAAATGTTCTGACCCAGGCTTCATCAAACATATTTAAACACAAACTTATTTTAAAAGCAAACCTATTTTATTGCAATGCTGGGAATTACTTGCATTCCCAGCCAGAACCAATTACAGTTCCCCAAGATAAGCCCATGCTTGTCAGTGCTGTGGAATGCTGCCAAAAACAGAAGTCTCCAAAGTAATTATAACAGGAACACCCCCCCCCCCCAAGTATCACAAAAAACCAACCAGAGTACACAGAGCTTCAAGAAGGATTCAGAATCTGATTGAACTGCTTTGCTTCCTGCAAAGCGTTCATCATTGAGGTCTGACTTTTATCCCTTATGGGAGGGGCAATCACCTCCCAGCCTTACTCCCAAGTCGCCCCTTCTGCTTCAGCTGCTCTTGCCTTCTAGCAGCTCTGCGCACACACACATTGGGAACAGGCTCCCCTGGGTCCTGTGCTTCACTGCTCCCAGACATCGAAGGCTCCAAAGACAGCACTCCACTCCCAGATGGTCCTGGCCCCATCCCTGCATCGGACGCAGGACCCTCGTCCAAGTCCTCTCCAGACTCCCTGCCTGGTTCCCTTTCTTCTTCACTGTCCGATTCTGCTGCCGGCTGCACCGGGTACCGGTGAACCACAACATTAAATTTCTAAGGGTTATTTTCCAAATGGCAGGAAATGTGCCTAATATGATCTTTTGTCATGATTCTGAGTATGATTAGAGTGAAAACCAGCATAAAGTTATGCATATTTTAGTTGAAAGTACTGTTTTTTTCCTGTGAAGCATCTGAATCCTC
This sequence comes from Hydrophis major, assembly GCA_033807585.1. NCBI lineage: Eukaryota > Metazoa > Chordata > Lepidosauria > Squamata > Elapidae > Hydrophis > Hydrophis major. The sequence goes on along the minus strand of CM066329.1, from coordinate 208,288,403 downwards.
TTCAATTGTGGTTCTGGCCTAGTCATGGTCAGAAAAAGCACTAGTCACTTTAAAACATTGTTTCTGAACCTTAGCTGCTTAAAGATATGTGGACTTCAACTCCCAGAATTCTCCAGTCAGCTATGCTGGCTGGGGAATTCTGGGAGTTAAAATTTACACATCTTTAAGCAGCTAAGGTTCAAAAACATGGTTTCAAAGGATAGCCATAACTAGGGCCTGAAATTGGAGGAATATCTGCCCCTCCGGATCATACTGGATTTCTTGGTTGTATTCAGGTACCTTTCTGGACTGTCTGCAAGGGTTGGGAAATGGAGACACTGATTTGGCCATATTCCAAAATCTCAGAGCTCTTTTACCAAGGAATGGTAAACAACAGCATTCCTCCCTCCCTCCCTCTATTTTTCACCAACGATCAAATTATGGAAGGAGAACAAAGGAGGAAAAAGGTAGAGATGGCCAAGAGCAACAATGCTTGACTTGAGCTAGGACTCAGGCTTTTGTATACTCTCCAGATTTAATTAAGGATACAATTCACATGAGCCTCTAATATGGCTGCTTTGCTGTTTGAACAAATCAAGAGTCTTTCCTCTACTGCTGTAGAAGCATAAATTGTCTCATCCATGAAACCTACAGCAGTTGAATATTCCACCCATAAGTTTTAAAAGCGGAAGGATAAAACAATATGCTTTTAACAGCGATTGCTGAAAGCCATCATTTGGAGAGGGCTACTGCTCTCTAATCCAAGCTTATTAGGTTCCTAAAAGCATCCAGCTGGCTTTGGAGTGACACAGATTGTTAAACTAGATGGGGTTGTGATTTGAGTCAATATAGGCTCTGTTCTCAAAGAAAAGCTATCCCTATATGACTGGCATATATAGTCCCTGTTATTTTAGGCAGATACTGTGTTTAAAATAAACATAAACACTTGATTTTTAAATAACTACTGTTTTTAAAACAGGTGGAGACAGACTCTCCAAAACATCTCCCAGGGATATAATATGACCATGAGAACTGACTATATACAGTATTAAATAGTAGTAATTGCTACTGTGTGCTAATCTAATATAACAATAGCTTTATTAGCAAAAATTAATGGGTGAAACTTTTGGAGTATGAAGATAAAGCATCATTACCTGGACATGTTTGCTTATTCAACAAGCATGAAAGGTAAAATGATAGGAGTGGATTTAAGAAAGATAATTAAATTACATAGGACAATTTTGATCCATGATGCTGGAAGTAAATTAAGAACGGATAGTGCCCTCTACTGCACACTGCACAACATTTCACAACCTGGAAAAAACAGCTTCAGTTCCCATAATCCTTATCAAAATAGTGGTGTCTATGCTAAATGGGAATTATGAAAACTAATCTAATATTGTAAAAAGCATTAATGGCAATTTTTACCATTTATTGCACTGATCCATTGTACATTTAGAACAGTAATTGCTCTCCTTTCATGTACCACTTGAAGTTTAGATATTAACCATCAGTTACACGCACCCACAAGTTACAAGGTTTTAGAATGAGGTGTATAACGAAGATCAAGTCTTACCTGCATTGTAGCACTTCAAAGGAATAATGCATTCTCCAACCTTTCTAAAACATTGTTGGGTATCAATAGCCAATAATGAAAGGCACACCAAATTTTCTCCAAAATTCCAACAAATCAAAATGAAATATTCTACATTGCTTGTAATAATACAATATGAAACAACTCCTAATATAATTAAAGTTTAATAAAGACAGCAACTCATTATTTTTTAAACTTGAATCTCAGCAAGTATGGAATGCAGTGACAAATGGACAGAAGATCAAAGACTCTTAAATCATGTTGAGCAGAGGCCTATCCTTAAGAAATACAAGGGAAGTCTATAATTTTATATTTGGGCAACATTTGTCTGTCATTGGCTGGCCTGGTTATAATTATATGTTTATACAGAGTTAAACAGAAATTACAAAGGGAAGTTCTTAATTTCTTGAATAATTATGAGACTGTTTTATGAGTAGTGGGTAGCATTTGAGTCAGTAGAGACCTTTCATCTGTATCATGTTCAATTAACTGCAAAATCCTATATGGGTACATGGAAGAAGTAGAACTTTTCAACTGAATGCAGGCCCTACTGAATGCAATTCCAGTAAAATGCAAAGGATTAATATACATCTGGCATTTTCCCATCTGCATTTGTGCAACACCTTCCAAGCAATTTTGTTTTCAATCTTGAAGATTTATGGTATTTTTGTCATATATATTTTAAAGATGTATGGACAGAGAGCAGAAAAAAATATAATCTTTAACACAAATGTCCTGTCCACAGTTTCCAAATCCTAATCTGTCCAACTATACCACAGATTAGAGGGGGGGGGGAGTCATTTTTATAGTTTCTGGTGGTTTTAGGAAGCACCTAATGAGTCTTGTGTCTTAATGTAAGGAAGATAGTATCTCACAGATCAAGTAGCAAACTTACCAGAACACATGATTTTAATAGCCATACTCCAGTTCAGAGAAAAGAGCTACAAATATCCTAAAACATCTAATGATCTAAAAAAGCAGTGCATACCACACAATTTTATGAAGGAATCAATATTGTGGGAAGGGGTACAAGCAATGAATCTGCTTACTCAAATTATACATGGAAAATACAGTATATATATTTTTACTCAAATGTGTTTTATAAATAACCTTAAACACTCTGAAAGGAGTAAGCCTCAGATGAAGTTAATCCCATAAATGTTAAAATTTGGAGCTCAGAATATTTTAAACACCCATCCATCCACACTCTTTAGTCTAAATCAATAGAGCATGGAGATACCACATTCTCATTTTTCTCAGGGGAAACTACTAAAGCCACTTTAACTAGTGATTCATATTTCTACAACTCATGACTACAATTTGGATTTGTATACTATGCTTGAAGGCAAACTCTTGAAAGAGAAATGAGGTAAAGTGACACTTAAATAGGGGAGCTTGTCCCTGGTGTAGAAGTGTGTATGTGTTGATTCTACGGTGACACTTGAGGTGTGTGTGTGTGTGTGTATTCTTATGAACATGCAGTTTCACTAGGAGACCTAATTTAATTAACTCTAATTTGTGTTTTTGCTGTCCTTGGAAATGTGGATTAGGTCTGGATAACTTAATTGGGAATTTGAAGAATTTTGGGTAAAGGATTTTCCGTTGTCTATTTTTACTTGATTAATTTCTTTTCATCTTGACTGTCAATTATTTAGCAGAAACACTGATTCTCAGACTATTCTGGATTCTGTTAATGTTTTAAGGGAAGACGGTGCAAAACACAAGTGTCAAACTCAACTGTGTCATGTGAGATATCATAATGTATCATGTTTTTGGCTTTTGTGGAGCTGGGGTAAACGTGGTCTGCCTGTGATACATCCAGCTCGCAAGCCACCAGTTTGACACCACTGATGTAGGAAGAAAGAAAAGATCCACCTGATTCACTTCCAAATTGGGAGAAAGGTGCTAGAAATAAAATGGAGGCTGAATGGAAAGGATTGTGTTTAATGATGAGCAGAACCACAGCATTCAGTTCTGGGGCAGCTAACAAATTAGCTTGACGAGTGCAAGGATTTTTATAGTGTTTCTGAAATGCTGCAGGGATTGCGCATTGTAATGAGCCTGGTGTCTTTTGTTATTCTAATGGTGGTGGGTTAATTGTATTATGTCCTAAAAGGTCATTATGTCCTAAAAGGTCATTATGTCTTAAAAGGTCCTGTGTTTATAATCTGGATAGGGGAAGGATGTAAATTTTAATCCCATCTCAGGAGGTAAAGGTGTTTTTTTTGTGAATAGGCTGGCCCAAATTTCTTGATGGACATCTGCTGTAGGCTATTAAGAAAGACTGGGGGGCTGCTTTCTGCTTCTAAGAACGTTTCTCCATTTCTCCTTTGGGGAAATATAATATTCTACCTCTTTTAATATTCCACAAAATATTTCATTCTCTAGGAGGGGCTTCCCATAATGGAAACAAGTATAAAACTTATCACAAGGTAAACTCCAGGAACTTCACAGAAAACTACTATAGTTGTAGTTTTCTGGGAATATCCTGATATGGGAATTTTTGCTACTGGCTTTGCTTCGGATTGTTTTTAAACTTTTAAAAACTTCCCCCACTCTACCCTGGTCTCCCATCGAAGTATTATCCACAACCCACCCAACTTAACTTTTGGAGGCCAAGATCAACCCAATGTAGGAGGGGCAGCGCCAGCCTCCGACACGGTGTTTTTTTATTTGCCCTGGTTTGGACCCGCAGATGTTTGTACGACACACGTGCGCGGCCATGCTTCCCGGAACTAGGGTTGGCTCAACCCCGTCTCTTGGGTTTCACTCCCGAAGCGCCGCTGCTTAACCACGCAGGCCCGGCGGGCGAAAGAGCGAGCCGGGGCGCGGGTGGACACGGGGCTGCAGTTGCAAGGGAGAGCCGGTTTCAGGGTCTCCCCGGCCTGGTCCCCGGGGGCTGGGAGGAGCGGCTGGGCGGGCTTCCCCGGCAGGGGTCGCTACGTAGGCACGGCCGGCCTGCTTTCCTCCCTTCGGTGGGCGGGCTGAGTTCCTCCCCGCCCGCCGCCCCACAAGCAGCCGGAGGGCGCCGCGGCAGCCGAAGCGCGATCGATGCCGGGAGCGCGGAGGAGAAGGCGGCGGCGCTGCTGAGAGGGGGGGCGGCCCCACCCGGAGATGGGGATTCTCAGCATCACGGACCAGGTATGGCGAGCGTGGGGAGAAGCCGCCTCCGTCTGACCCTTTTCCCGGCGCCCAGCTCTGGCCTCGTCCCTCCCTCTCTCTCTCTCTGTCTCACTCGCTGGCCTGCCGCGTCCGCTACGCCAGCTGGGGGATGCACGGCCTAGTGCAGAGCCGCCCACTTGGTTTCAGCGGGAAGCAAGCTGGCTTCTCCCTCCGGCGTGCAGCGGGGGCCTCGAGATGGAGCCGGAGCTGGGGGCCAAGCGAGAGTGCTACCGACCTCCGAAGAAGGCCGGCGGCGGTGCCCGGGTTGAGAGCCCTGCTGTTTCCCGCCTAAGAAGAAAGAGTTCTTGCCGCCCTTTTCCCTGGCGCGTCTCGGCTGCGCTTGCTTTTTCCGGTCCCCCCAGGCAGCCCTTTCCCACCGCCTACCTCTGTTTTGGGCCCTCGTTTGTGCCTGCGAACTCCTCCACTCCGTCCATCTTTTCCTCCTTTGCTCTCCTTCCTCCGGTTTCTGGAGCGCAAGGACTTCTTCCCAACCTAGGCAGGTCCTCGTCTTAGCAGCGGCCCCCGAAAGGGAGATATTTTTTGCAAGCCCTGTAATTTCTCCTAGCAGCATCACACGCAAGGGGGGGGGGGGAAGGGAGGGAGGATTTGGGCCTAGTGGGGCTTAAATTCTGCATGAGTTCTTAAAGATACAGAATCCTTCCCAGATCATTTATTTGATGTCTTGGCTTTACTTCAGGAGGTAGAGATGGCATATAGAGGACTGGTGATGGCATAATAGGAGACTTGCTCCTCCAGTTTTTCCCTTTGGCAATAACCTTCTTGTGTGTTTGTGCATGTGGGGCGGGTGTGCATCTGCGTGTATCTGGCATATCCAGCAAATTTGCTTTTTATCCTTATTCTCCATCCCTGCATCCCATTCCACTTCATCCTTGGACTGCAAAATTTCGTTTTTTGGTGCTCTTAGTGCTTTGTTCTCATGGGGCAAGGTACAAGTACAGCATTCAAGCTTTTTACTTGTCCCAAAATGCATGTTTAAATCAGCTGGATGAGGTCAAATAATTTGTTTCTCGGTAAGTACTTAGTCACACTTTGGGTGAAGCTGTATTATGATACAGTCAGCAGGTTAGAGAAGTATGTTTTGGTGGCCCTTTCTGTTTTTGAACACTTTGGAAGATAGAACTCTTTATTGGGGGCAATATGCTGACTCTGTAAACCGCTTAGAGAGGGCTGTATAGCACTGTGAAGTGGTATATAAGTCTAAGTGCTATTGCTATTTTCCCCTCATTAGACCACTGCCATGTTTGTGATTTTCTTGGTGCATTTCTGGTATGGTTTCCTGTACTTTATTTCTCTCATAATCTGCATTTTTCATTTGCATTTTTCATGGGAGTTTATTCACATTGTTTCTTTTGCAATATCCATATATCAATGTGCTGTGGTAGTATCTGAATGTTAACAATTTGCTTTCATGGTACCTAAATGGAACGCTTTGACTTTTTTATGTGTGTTCCTTTGAACGTTGTAACATGTCTAGTTTTTATTTTCTTAGTCTTGTTTGTATGTAACAGTGTTCAGTTGCTCATCTTACAGGGTTTAAATGAAACTTCCAAGTAGTATGATTGCATATTCAGATCATGTACTGCTTCTCTTTCTTAATGCGGAAGACATAACTAACCACAGTCACATATCATACTAGAATATGATTTGATTTTAGCTTAACATGTTATGTGAAGGCAGCCATTTATCCACTAAGCTATAGTTAAACAAGTCGTGTTCTCCAGTGTTCTTCTACTTTGTGCATAATAGAAACATTTTAATACCAGCTGGATTTCAGGGTCTTTTTCTTGGATGGACATTTTTGCTACACTGCGGTTTTATTACAGTGTACTGAGTTTTAAGATATGCTTCATATAAACATGTTTTTATTAGGGTTGTGATGAAGGGATTTGTTCTGGTTACCAGTGGGTACAAGGTTCTTCCAGAGGCAGCTCTGACTTGTTTTCCTACATTATAATGGAAAATATTGAAATGGGATTTTAACAGCAACATATAGATCCCTTCATCTAGATAAAAGAAGTTTGATGTTCAAAAAATATAGTGGAAGATGCTTGTTTTGGAGTGGTAGTTGAATATATAATAATATATGACAAATGTGAGTCAGCAGTGTGGTACAAAAAGGCAGACATAATTTTCAGCTGCATCAGTAGAAATATAATTTCCAAAATACAGGAAATAATTTAATGTGTTCTATACTTGTCAGACCCAATACTGTGCTTTTGGGAATTACACTAAGAAGGATCAGAGAAGAGTAAACAACATAATGAAGGATGAAACTTGAATCTGACAAGGAGAATTTGAAGGAAATAAGTTTGAGTTGAATTATTGCACCAGAAGGGTCTTGCTTTGTGTTTGTCATCCCAAAGTGCATGATACAAAGTAATTGTAATAAAGGTATAACAGATTCAAGTTGAATATAATAAAACAATAGTAAAAAAAATGTTCAGGCAGTGTTGAGCTCTGTTTGGTGAATGTGTCTAAATAGAGGCTGCATGATCATCTGTTGAGATCCCTTTATATCTGCTAGACTCCTGCACAGAGAAGGTTGGATTCAATGGTATAAATTGTCCCTTTGAACTTTCTGATTTTAATTCTTTGGATCCCATGGCCCCCAGCAGATGGAAGCAGTGTCTCAGTTTATATCTACTTTGTATGAGTATTTATATTATTTTGTGTCCTGCCTTTCCTGCCCCCAAATATTTGGAAGGCAGCAGGTTATCTGCCCTATATTTAGAGAGTAGGCACTTCCCTTACATCAGTAGGTATAGATTGCCCTTGATGTATGGCCACAATTGAGACTAACATTTTTGTTGCTAACAACTGTGTGATACAGCAGTTGTTAAGAGAGCTTTGCCTCATTTTATGATCTTTTTGCCACAGTTGTTAAATGAATCACTGCAGTTGTTAAGTGAATCTGGCTTCCTCCATTGGCTTTGCTTGTCGGAAGCTGGATGGGAAAGATTACAAATGGTGATCATGTATCACACACACGCACACCCCAGTGCAATTGTCATAAATACATGCCAGTTGCCAAGCACTGGAATTTTGATCATGTGACCATGGGAATGCTGCAACAGTCGTAAGTATGAAATATGGTCATGTGACTTCAGTACTGTTGTAACTGGTCACTAAATGATTGCTTGTAGGAATACTTATGTACAGTGTAGCATTCATAAGGGGCAATAAGAAATATTGTTTCATCCATTTCTTTGAGCTGAAAGTCAGAAAGTGGTTTTTTAAAAATACAGACTGCATTGACGAATAATCTCCACAGTATAATTAGAAAGTGTGTTACAATAATTCTAGTTTAGCTACATGCGAGTAATTTTTAATTCTCAGTCCTGGAAAAATCCTAGGTTTCTAAATTATGTCATTAGATTCCCCACCCCCAGCCACATGCCCTTTCTGGCTGTCTGGTTTAAAACATCAGTCTAGAATTTAAAATATTTTATTCCATTAACATGATTTATAGTAGATGGAGAGTTAATGTGAAGTTTTCCAGGTTCAGCATATCTGATAAAACGTATGCATTTAATTTAGATTTTGTTGTGGCCAGCATTTACCTTAAGGACAGTGGGCAGTATATTATACCAGTTGCTCCAGGAACTACATGGGCCAAGATTGTAGGTCATGATGGGTGTTATAGGAACGAATATATATATATATAAAATATATATATATATATAAAAAGACGAATACTGTGTCCACTGCATTTCATATGGATGACTCATCTTTCCCCCTTTATCCTCCCTCCTTTTTGATGTTGTGTCCAAGGACTTGGAGCGAAGTAAACCTAAGGTTAGCCGGAGTGAAAGACTTTTCTGAAAAGAGATGCAGAGGCTGAAGGTTTTCCTCCTCTGGAAGATGAGATGAACAGATGGGATTAGGTCTGCTTTGTACTAGCCTGTGCTGAGCGTGTAGGAGGACCAGGAGGGTATTCAGTACAGTTCTCTGCTGTGTGTGTGTGTGTGTGTGTGTGTGTGTGTGTGTGTATATATTTCTTTTTGTGTGTGGAGGATTGCAGTTAGAGTGATGCCAGAAAGATAAGGGAGTTGTCTTGTTTGTGTTCTTTGATTACATTTCTCTTTGGTGTAGGACTTGCATACAATAAAATATGTCTTTTGTTGTTATTGTGGCTTTCTAAACCACCACAGTAACATAACTCTTACCAATAGTAGTGTATAGCAATTATCCATATATATATGTATAACAACATAACGTAACAATTACAAAAATAAAATATATATATCCCCTCCCCCTCCCCCCCCCACCTGCCATTCTCAATAAATTGCATTTTAAAGTCCCCTAGAAGAACTTTTCTTACACTTTCTTTTAGAAGGAAAACAACATCTTGCTTTCTTGGAGGAGACTGTTCCATTAGTAAAAAACAGCTCTTCCTGGCAACTATAACCCCGCTCCCTCCGATCAATTGTAGCTGAGTGCCAAGCCATATAGGATGTTACAATTTAGAAGCAGCTCTTTAAACTGCACCCAGAAATCCATTGTATTGCTTGTAGCATAGGTGTAATGTACTCAGGGTATCAAGGTGGTTCCATTTTGTACCACTTGCATTTTGAATGATCTTGAGAGACCTCTTCATACAATAGTGCACCTTGCAGTAATCTTAGCAGATCATAATTGGGAGCGTTGCATCACTGATACAGGGCTCTCTTATTCCATATAGGGCTACAGTTGGTTCATTAACCAAAGCTAGGCGCAAATGCCCTCCTGGTCAGTACACCCACCTCCGTTTCCATATTATTTTGCAATAAAATATCCAAGCTGATGGAGATCTGTATGATCCAGCCTCCTCCTGTCTTTTTCATAAGCAAAGAGGGGCATGGATCTATTCTATAAGTAACAAGAGTGAACATCTTATCTACATTGTTGAACATAGGTAGGTAGGTATGTGCCTGCATTCAGGCCTCTACAAGCCATCTTCACTTCTCCTTTCTTACTGCATTGGCTGATTATCATCCAGCAGATTTGCTCAGGGTGATTAATGGAGAAGAGTTAGCATTGGAATCTCTGCCTGACTGCTGTGACCAAATCGATCAGCACTTTGCTGATAAAATTATTTAGTTTCACTAAGATATTGAATCCTCCTGGATAGTCTGTGATGCTGATTAGATCGATGGTTCTTAATCTTTTCTTCACTACCGACCCCCTTTGAATACCTTTTGTGGCCACGCACCGCCAAGACTTAAGATTTAAATCATAACTTTTCTTCAAGCCTTCTGTGACAACATTGCAGCCCTTTGGGTCCACGCACCATAGGCTGAGAACCACTGGAGTAGATAATTACTTTAGATAATCCCAGTTTTTAACAAACCCCAGTTTTTAACATGCTCCTGTAAAGAATTGAGGAGAGGGTCAGCCTGATCTCTGTTGGGAGGCTGTTCCAAAGCAGCATCTCTACCTTTGCTCCCCTTGCTTCTTGGAAATACGGAGCTGTGGCAATTTTCTTCCTAGATGATTTAACAAGTTGGGACAATTCAAAGTAGAGAAGGCCTACTTAGAAGAAGCTTTAAAGGTCCAAAATAGCACGTTACCCTTGTGATGCATTTTGTCTTATATTTATTTTAAACTTACTCTGGTGGTTTTCATGTTTTTCATACAGTGTTAGCCACTAAGACTTACCAGATTATGGTGGAATTTAAATTAATTAAATCAATATAATAGAACTATTATATTAATAGTTTTAGTAGTGAACACATCATGTGTTTCTTTGATATGCAAATATACCCACTGTGGGATAGCATTATGTGCAATTGTTTGCTCTTTGTGTATGAACATAGCCATTCATTTTGTCTGTCCAACATTTCCCTAGGAGCAAGAATGCAGAATGAGGTGTCAAATGACATGTCCCCAAAGTTTTGGATGAGACTTCCACTATTTATAAAAGTTGTTGAATTGTAGAATGATGATGATACACATGAAAATTGTAGGCTGATGATACACATGAAAAGTAATCATATTAACTACAGTGCAATGAGTGTATGTGATTTATTGATAATTATGTATTATTCTGTATTTGTTTAATATTTCCTCCATCACATAATTACATTGAGACTTGTCCAGATCTCTTCCACTTGGTGTGTAACTTGTTTGCAAGTGCAATCTATCAGACAAAAGGTTGGGCATCATTAGGTCAGTTTGTATCTAGGAAGAAAGAAAGGCTGCTGCATGTCTTACACCTTTCATCATGGAGAAAAGCCAACAATTACATGGAAGATATAGTTGTGGACATAAACCTCTAATTATTCTACTGCATTTGTTCAAGTTAGATAGCCTATAGTCTGCATAAGTGTTGTGTGTGGGCTGTTGTATAGGATGGAAGACCTTGGGTTCACTGCCCACATAAATATTCATATTCCTGGAAGGAGACTACAACAGTGAAGTAAGCAGGTGCAAGGGAATAGAAGTTGAAACCAATGAATCTTTACTATGTTTTGCATCAGAGATATTAAAAAGAGCTTGAGGCAAATTATGTTACGCCATAATATTTAATTTATATATATATATATATATAATTTTTTATTTACAGAGTTGCATAAACTTCACTATGATGATTTACAAACTAATATAACTTTATGTAATTATTTAAAATATTTCATGAAAGGTTATAATCCGTAAAAAAATATAATACCTTAAATTACAGCTTACTTAAGAAACAAGCTGATTTGCAGGTTCATGCCTCATGGAATAGATAGCAAGATGTAAGAAAGAAAGTCTCCATTTTAACTGAAAGGTTTTACTGACAATATGATTCTTTTGGTTTTCTGCTTCATAAACTCGTGGGGTAAGAGGCCAAGTAAGGTTGATTTGAGCCCAAAATTTCTGTTGCTAAATGAGATAGCTGTGGGCTTTGCCACAGTTGTTAAGTGAATCACTGCAGTTGTTAAATAACACGTTTGTCAAGTGCACCTGGCTTTCCTATTGACTTTGCTTGTTAGAAGGTCGCAAAATGTGATCACACGACCCCAGGACACTGCAGCTGTCCTAACTATGAGTAATTTCCCCTGGATTTTGATCATGTGACCGTGGGGTTGCTGCAGTGTGAAAAGCGGTCATAAGTCACTTTTTTTCAGTGCCACTTTTTAACCATTCGCTAAATAAATGGTTGTCAGTCAAGGAGTACCTGACAGGAAGCTCAACCAGGAGTATTAGTTCTATTTTTATGTAAGGTTACATTAACAGAATCTTGCATGACTGAAAGTATTTCTCCTTTCCCTTTCTAGGGAGGGTTTCTTTTGAAGCATTTCCCATGCTATTCCCTCTTCTATGGCTGAGACATCTTTTACATGTTGTCTAGTCTGTGGCTCTCCTTCCTGTCTCCCAGTGTCATTCGTGCATACCAGGGGTCTCCAACCTTGGCTCCTGGAAGCCTGGCGGACTTCAACTCCCAGAGTTCCACAGCCAGCTTTGCTGGCTGTGGAACTCTGGGATTTGAAGTCCGCCAGGCTTCCAGGAGCCAAGGTTGGAGACCCCTGGTGCATACCATTACAGATCTTGATGATGCAGATCAACAGATGTAAAACCCTACCTTAACATCCCTTGGCAAGTTGCACAGGAAAGTCTACGCAGAAAGGTCTCTCTGCTTCAAAGAATCAGCATGACATACAACTTCCGTTTCCTCTTTCTTTTTTCTTTTGGCTTGAAGAAAGGGTTGAAGCCATTTATTGCAGTAAAATCAGTGTTGGGTTGTTTTTGCATTCTCCAACACATTTATTCCTTCTTTGCAGGCAGGCTATTAGAAAAGATACATAGTTGCCACAAAAAATGGGATTGCCAAAATGATTGTGAACTCTAACCTCTATGGTGGAAAAAAGCCCCAAAAGGTCTACAATAGTTTTCTCTTCTGCCATCATCTTAAAGGAACTTGCACCTATGATACTCTTCTCATTTCGTTTATCGTACCCCCTTCATCAAATGGTGATGTAGGTTATTATTGTGACTAAAGGATTACAAGACAAGATGATCTGAAAAAAACTAGTTTTTCTGTATTCTGCACAGTAGTGGATTTGTAAGCTGTGCAGATGCAAATAGATAAACTCTATAAGATGTCCATAACAAAGTACATTTATTGGTTCATCAAGTATCCTCACAACTCACATTTGTGATGAAGTTCTTCTTTAATGACCAATCCTTTGCATATCTGCCTTGTAGGTAAAAGATGGTTATCTCCTAACCCATCATGTAGTGATAGAAAGCAGTTGCTATGAGTTAGGGAGTTCAGGCAAAAGTGAGGAAAACTCCCCCAACCCATGGAGGGTTAAATTAGTGACCAATCAGGATTACAGATGTGGCCACGTGACATGAACTACATTTCCCAGAATACCTTTAACTACATTTACCATGATGTGTTCCCTGAAGGGGACAGCTCATAATTCCTAAGTAACTATCCAATTCCCATAGACTGCCTGGGACAGCACACTAGTAGACTTGCTTTCTGGTGCAGTTTGCCCTCAACTTACCAGTGCATTTGGAAGTGGAATTTTGGTTGTAAGTCATTATAGACATAAGCCGAGGCATCCATGTGATTGGACCCAATTGTACCATTGTTTCTATGGCGGTTTGCAAATCACACAGTTGTAAGTGGTAAGCCATTCTCCCAAACTGGTATCTTTTGCCAAAACCAGTCATGTGTACACAGGACACTGCAGTCAGTGATAAATGTGAGCCAGTGGCCAAGTGCCTGAAGTATGGTCATGTGACTGGAGAGGCCCTGACATTTTAGGATGGCCAGAAGTGTTTTACAGATTGTAGAGCACCCTTTCTGAGGCTATCCTAACTCCAAATGGTCTTTAAACAATCAGTGATAAGGAGTGTATCCAGAATTCCAGTTATTATATGTGAACAGCAGTGACATGGTCTTAAAAGTCAATATCAGGATTCAATCACATCACCTCTTCTGCCTAAGGATCTAGGATACAGGGGCTTTTTAAAAACTCGTTGCTCAGATTTGTGGGTTTCTGCTATTAATGGTTTTTTTTTCCTCTTCACCATTCTTAACTTAATCTTACTGTTTTCTATCTTTTGCAGCCTCCTCTGGTCCAAGCCATTTTTAACCGTGATATAGAGGAGGTGCGGTCATTACTGAGTCAAAAGGAGAATATCAATGTGTTGGTAAGTCTTGGAATGATTCTTTCTCCTAGTGTTTCTGCTTCTCTTGGCTGTGCAAAACACATAGTATATTTTCCCAAAATTGGCCTTTCCTTCCAGCTGGCTGTTTTGTGTCATCGTTATTCCCTAAACATCACATGCTAGTCATTAAATATGACATTCCCACATCTTAGAGAGTCTGGGTTTGGTTGGGTTTTCAGTGAGCCTTTTTCAAACAGCTTTTCATATCTTGGCATTGGTTCAAGATTTGTAAAACGATTACAATGATTAAATAATTCTAAGGTTGTTCTAGTTCTAAATAGATAAGGATAGTAACGTACTTTGTATATTCAGAATTAGTTGCATAGCAGAGGGGATTGTTCATTATTGGTAAATAGCCACTTTGTTGGGAATTGGCTGCACAGTACCAGATGTATTGGTCTAGTTGTACTGAGCAGTGGGTGGTACCGGAATTAGCAGTTGTGTTTGGCATGAAGCGTGTTCTGGATTAGTCTTGTGGTCTTTGAGTGAGAACAGCTTGTGTTATAGGTTTTTAAATTTTATTCTTGTACATCCCATGAAGCTGTATTTGGCTTTTCATTTCATTCTGGCTCACTTAGTAGAGGCCCATATACAATACATGCCTGTTTAATACATAAATCTTGCTACAAATTGTGCTACTTATGAGCTGCTTTGACCTCTCAACCAGGGAGTGGGGTGGAGAGTGATATTTGGACTGTCAAAATCCATCCCCGAATAAGATTATTCTTTTAATTGATGTTGAGTTTTCAAAACTTTGTTGCATTTACTTCTAGGGGCACAGGTAATCCTTGACAGTTGGGACCAGAATATTGGTTGCTGAGCGAAGCAGTAGTTAAGCAAGCTGCCATGTGATTGCTTTATTCAACAACTGCAATCCCAGCAATTTCCTAGGTTGTTAAGTGGACAGTGAAAGAGCTGCATACCAAAGAATTTCAGCTCAAAAGCCTGCAGGGGGAATTTCAATTCTTTCAATTGTTTGCCTGCAAAAGGATTTCCCCTCCCCTCCGTGCACAAAGCAGAAATCCTTTCTGGGGCTAAAGGAAGAGAGATTTCTGCAACCCACAGAAGGACTTCAGTCACCCTTCAGCCCCTTCCTTTGCAATCTTTCTTGTCTGCTTCCTAACTGACTTTCCGGGGAAGTCTGCAGAGAAGATTGCAAATGGTCAGATTGCAAGTGGTTGTGGGACATTTGGCAGCCAGTCACTCTGGTTGGCAGCCTGGTTGCCAAGCAGTAAATCTAGTTGGCAGTCTGGTTGCCAAGCACCTGTAATGCGGTCATGTAATTATTGAGGGGGCGGGGGGAATGCAGTGAGGTTTTAAGATGGCCAGGAGTACTTTGCGGTCCATAAAGCAACCTTCCCAGCTGTTGTGATTTTGAGTAGTCTTTAAATGATCTGTGGCAAATTGAGGACTAAAGTTTCTGAAGTAACTGCCAATTCCAGTTTATAACCTCTATTTACAATCACGATTGAGCCCAACATTTCTGCTGCTAAGCAAGACAGCTGTTAAGTGAGTCATGGTCCATTTTATGACCCTTTGTCCTGGTTATTAAGCAAATCATTGCAGCTATTAAGTGAATCATGCAGTGATTAGGCAAATCTGGCTTGCCTCATTGTCTTTCCTTGTTAGACGCTCCCTAAGAAGATTGCAAATGACAGCCCCAGCACATTGCAACCATTGTAAATACATGCCAGTTGTCAAGCACCTGAAGTTTGATTATGTGACTGGGAATGCTGCAACAGTCAAAACTGTGAGAACTTCTTATAAGTCATTTTTCAGTGCCATTGTTACTTAACAGTCATTAAGTGAATAGTCGTAAGTCAAGGACTACCTTTGGAGGATCTGTCACAAGTTCAGGCAGTTAATTAGCAGCCGACTGTTAATTCAAGGCCGACCGTATACACTTGTAATATTGTGTGTCAGTACAGTTGCATTCTTATTTAATGCATTGGGATTGATTATGATTTTCACTACTCGGTTGGCTAATTAGATGTTGATTTATACCTCAGAGAGGAAAGCAGAGAGATGTGAGTGGAAGTGTTTTCTGCAGGAGATTTTCCATAGCTAAAGTTTCCCACTGAAAGCATTCTAATTCAGGTCTTGAGAGTTGTATGACATTTTGTTGTTTTCTTGTGCATTGCTCAATATTCTTTCCAATGTTGCAATAAAGGTATTTTTTTCTGTTAGTCACAATTTTTAGAGCTTTTCAAAGTTATGATTGCACTGTTAGTTGCCTTACATTTAATTGCATTTGCCATTCTGTAGTGAGCAAACTGAGATGAACTATCTTGCTACCAGTACACTTGCATACATGTTTTATCCTACATACTATTCTGCTTTCTGGTAAATTTGTGTGCACAATCCAGGCACATTGACAGAATGTCACTGTGTTGCTAAGGATTTAAAAGAATATGCTCGACTAATGACAGGGATTGAACACTCGTTAGGCTTACTCTTTATTTTCTTTGAATAACACACAATTAAGATTAAATCATGATTGTGCAAAAATGTCAGTAGTTGTAGACTAATCGCTTTTACAAAAAACATGTTCACAGTTACTTAGTTTTATTCACTGATGAGCCATGGGTAAGTATTAAGAAATCCTAGAATTTGCAGGAACAATTTGAAAAGACCTTGAGATGGTTATTCAATTCTTTATAGCTAATTTTTCCTTAAAATTCATCAGGAAGAAAGCATCCAAATAAAAGGTAAGATTACATATTCATGACAAAACATCTTCCTTCTAATTAAGCTCATTGTACTTGGCTAAGGTAAAATGAATAACTGGATTCAAAAGCGGCCCAAAAGAGCCAACTTGACATGTGGGTTGAAAGAAAAGATCATGATGACTAGACAGTGAGGACAGTCAGATTATTTTGTACTTTCTGTCATCAAGGAGAAAAGCAAGAATAGTTGGGTATACAAGTTACTCTGAGTTTAAAAAAGTAACATGACCATTTTTCACACTTAGGACCTTCCTAGCATCCCCAAGGTCATATGTGGTCAAAAATTTAGGTGCTTGGTAACAGACATGTATTTTATGATCGTTATGTGGTCATACGATCACCTTTTGCAACCTTCTGACAAGCGAAGTCAATGGGGAAGCCAGGTTCACTTAACAACCATGTTACTAATTAAACAACTGATTCACTTAACAACTGTGACAAGAAAGGTCATAAAATGGGGCAAAATTCACTTCACAATTGTCTTGCTTAGCAACCAAAATTTTGGGGTCAATTATAGAAGTAAGTCAAGGACTACCTCTAAGATTTACTGGTACTGAAGTTGTATAATTCAGTTTATGTTCTGTCTACTCAAAGGACCCTCAATTATTCCTGGCTTGAGGCAAATTATTTAATCAAACATTACTGGCTTTTGGCAGATACAAGGAGTGTATTTATGGAAGATATGCTTACTGTGTAGGCAGACAAGCTTAATACTTTTTCTACCTAATATCTGGCATGTTGGATAAAAATAAGTTTAAAAAAAACCTCATATAAATTGTGGAAATATACAGTTAGTCCTTGACTTAAGACTGCAATTGGAACTGGAATTTCCATGGCTGAGTGATGCAGTTAAGTGAGTAGCAGACGATTTGACAGCCTTTTTTTTGCCATAGTCATTAAGCGAATTGCCATGCTTGTTAAGCGAATCTGGCTTTCCCCATTGACTTGGCTTGTTGGAAGCCATCTGGGAAGGTCACAAATGGTGATCATGTGACCTTGGGATGCAACCACTGCCATAAAATACATGCCAGTTGCTAAGTGCTCAATTTTTGATCATGTGACCATGGGGAATGCTGCGATGCCAAATTGTGAGAACCAGTTATAGCAACTTTTTTCAGTGCTGTCATTAAATAAATGATTTTAGGGCAGGGACTACCTGCATTGCAGATCTAAGCACAAGATGATTCTAACCACCCAAAGTCACTCTCGATACCAAGAGTGGAATATATATTTAGTCAATAAATAAATATCCTTAGATTATGCAGAATATAGAATGTACAATTTTTATTGATTATTTTGTTTCCCCCAAATCAGGACCAAGAGAGACGAACCCCCTTGCATGCAGCTGCATACTTAGGGGACACCTCTATTGTTGAACTCCTAATATTATCAGGTAAGGATGGGGAAATGATCCCTTCCCCCCTTTTTAAAAAAAAATTGTTTGGACATGCTTATTTTATCATTGGCCACATTGTCAGGGAGTTAGTATTGCAGTGGTAATCAAGTTTCTATAGTCCTGTTGTTGGTTTTGAGTATGGGAGATCCAGATGCAGACTTCGGCAAAGCCTCTGGCAATCTTTAAAAGAGGAAATATAACGATCTGTGGCTCGGATGGTCACAAAGAATAAATGAGAGCTCATAAAGCATTATAGTGCTTTCCACCTTAAAAGTGCTGTAGCTAGCAGATTGCTGTTAGTAATATTCTTATTGCTAGTCATGATTCTTAAGCAGCCGAGATTTATGGAAATGTTCTCATTCTGTTCAGTGAAGCTATTTTAAAACTGACAGCCCTGTATACTGTAACTCTTCCTGTGTAGGTTGCAGGGCTGAATTAGCCTTCTGGACAGCAGAGCCAACACAGATGGTTTTTGATCCATGTGCTAAATCTTTCCAAATTAACTGCCATAAAAAACACTGGTTCACGATAACCCAAAGCAAGTGATAGTCTTTGAAGAGTGCCAGCAACATTCCCCCACATCGTTTTTCTCTTTTAAAAAAAAAAAAAAAAATCTGCATGAAGATTGGAATGAGCTTTGATCCTTTCAGTCCCTTTATTAGTCTGGTTTTCTTTTTACTGATGCTTACTAATGTCGAGACTCTGGAAAGAGTGCAAAAAAGAGCAACAAAGATAATTACGGGGCTGGAGGCTAAAACATTTGAAGAACAGTTGCAGTTTAGTGAGGAGGATTAGGAGGTGATATTGTTTATTATTTATTTATTGAATTTAAAATATAAATATAAAAACCTCATTTAAAGCAATAAAACTAATAAGAATCAAATAAATTAATATTAATAGAATAAAATCACCCTGCCACCCTGATGACAACAGATCATACGAGCCATTTAATGGGCTCCATCCCACTTTCGGTTCCATAGGCCCACTGGCAGAACCAGCGCCTTCCAGAAGAGTGTTAGAGCGGGGGCCGTTCTAATCTCTGGGGGAATGATGTTCCAGAGAGAGGGAGCCACCAAGGAGAAGGCCGTTCCTCTAGGTCCCACCAGGTGTTTCTCCCTAGGGAATGGGACGTGCAGCATTTGCTGCCTCTCCACTCTGATGGGTTGGGTAGATGTGACCGGCAAGAGATGGTCCCTCAGATAACCTGGTCCCAAGCATGAAGGGCTTTAAATGTGACAACTAGCATCTTGAATTGCACCTGAAAGCAAATTGGCAGCCAATGCAGCTCCTGCAATAGAGGTGATACATGTGCACACAGGGTCTACATAAAACCATGCAGGCTGCTGGATTTTACACCAACTGGAGCTTCCGGATGCTCTTCAAGGGCAGCCCCATGTAGAGCACGGTGCAATAGTCAAGATGGGAAGTGATTAGGGCAGGGGTCTGCAACCTTAAACACTCAAAAGAATGTTTGGGCAGCAAGAGCAGCGAGCAGGGCATGGAGAAAGCGAGAGGAATATGGGGAGAAGCACGTCTTTCTCTCCACCCTGAAACACTGGCTAGGCCAGCTGCAGCTGACGCTACTTCTCTCGCTGCTTCCATGGCCTGCTCGTTGCAGGCGCCTTGTGCAGCACATTTAAATTTAGCATGCTTCATAATGGGGAAAACTGTGTCCCCACCTCCTCCTGGAGCCCATTATGACGGCACATCAGCTACAGCCGGCCCAGCTAGTGTCTCGGGGCAGAAAGTCAAACGTCCCCCCAAGTAGTTGAGATGCGCGCAGCACCAAGAAGGCTGGAAGAAGAGGCAAGTAGAGGGATGCTTCATTCCCGCTTGGAATACAGAACGAGTCTCCCATCTGCCACCATCACCCTTACCTCTTCAGGCGAGGAGTGACGGCGAGGGGCGGGAACAGCCACTGGTGGGAGCCATAGGAGAGGGCCCAAAAAGCCGCATGCGGCTCTGGAGCCATACGTTGCCAACCCACGGACTAGGGCATGTGTGACTGTGAGTTGATCCAGGAAAGGGTGTAACCGGTGCACAACCTGCAATTGTGCAAAGGCCCTCCTGGCAACGACTGCCACCAGGAGTCATGAGTCCAGGAGAACCCCTAGATTACACACAGGATCTGTTTGGGGTGGTACCACACCCCACCCAAGACCAAAGGTGGCAATTCTCCCTGAGCCAACAAATCCCAGCCCTGATAGCAGTGAATCTAATATTAGAGGGGCTGCCACAAAGAAGAGGGGGTCAGTTTATTTTCCAAAGCACTAGAAGGCAAGTCAAGAAACAATGGATGGAAACTAATCAAGGAGAAAAGCAATCTGGAACTAAGAGAAATTTCCTGTCAGTGAGAACAGTTGCTTCTGAAGTTTTAGATGTCTCCATCCCTGGAGACTTTTAAGAAGAGGCTGCACAGCCACTTGTCTGGAATGGAATAGGGTCTCCTGTTTGAGCAAGGGGGTCAGTCTAGAACAGGGGTGGGCAAACTACGGCCCGTGAGCCACATTCGGCCCGTTGGTCTGTCTAATCCGGCCCGCCTCTGAAAAAAATAGCTGGGCGTGGCGTACTGCCCTGCACCGCATGGCCCCCAAAGCCGCAAAACAGCGCGGAGCGCTCTCGGGGTAGGAAAGAAAAGAAGAGAGGCACACAATGCCAGTGCCCACCTGGCCAATGCCTCCGCCGAAGGCAGCGGAAGCAGCAGACAGGAGAGCCAGCGGCGAAGTTTCCTAAAACTCGCCTCTCCATCCCTGGCCGGCATGCGTCTCCCGCGCAAGGCACTTTCCCGGGCACCAGGAGGAACACGCTGCAACTTATTTACGGGTCCTCTCCCCGCGCTTCCTTTCCCCTCCCCTCCCCTCCCGCCCAATATGGCAAAGGTTCAGGTGAACAACGTCGTGGTGCTGGACAACCCTTCGCCTTTCTACAACCCCCTCCAGTTCAAAATCACCTTCGAGTGCACAGAGCAGGGGTCTCCAACCACCGGGCCCCGGACCGGTACCAGTCTGTGGATCACTTTGTACCGGGCCACAAAGAAATAAAAATAAAAAATAAAATAAAAATGGCGGCTTTCTTCGCCTTCGGTGAATGCTGTTGGGATCAGGGATCAAGAACATAAAGGAGAGAAGGGGAAGGAGGAAGCAACCGAAGCCTGTCCTGCTCTCTGGCTCAGCGGCTTCGGTTTTCTCCCGCCTCGTTCCTCTCTCAGTCGCTCTCTCGCTCCTCCACCAGCCCAGGAAGAAACTGCTTCAAAGAAGCCAGCAGGGTGGCTTCCTGTCTGCGCGGCTCCTCCGAAGCGCCCGTTCACCCCCACCCAGCCACCCGCGGTTTAATCCAATGCTCCGTTCTGCCTGCCTGCCTGTCTGCCTGCCTTCGCTTCTGGTTGTTTCGGAGCAGCTTTGGCTGAGAATAATAACTATCTGCCTCTTTTTCTCAGCCAAAGCTGCTCCAAAACAACCAGAAACGAACAGGCAGAACGGAGCACTGGATTGAACCGCGGAGAGCTGTGTGGTGTGAACGGGCGCTTCGGAGGAGCTGCGCTGACAGGAAGCCAACCTGCCGGCTTCTTTGAAGCAGTTTCTTCCTGGGCTGGTGGAGGAGCGAGAGAGCGACTGAGAGAGGAATGAGGCAGACACCCGAGGGATGAGCGGGAAGGGTTCAGCCTGGCGGGCGGACGGGCTGCTTGGAGGAGGCAACCTGCCGGCGCTCCAGATTTCCCCTCTGCCGCGCGGCTTGGGGCCAGGCATGAGTGCCCGAGAAGAAAAAGCAAGCTGCAAGTTGCTGGGAAGTTGCTCGGGTACTGGGAGCCGCCATCGTGGTGAGCGGCTCGTCGGGTGCTTACGCAAGGAGGAGGGCTTTTAAAGTGCACCCAAGCAGGACTGCCAAGCCGGGAAACGGGGCACCAAGGCAGGGCAAGGCTTCAGCAGCAGTGGCCTAGCTTTAGATGGGCTTGGATGCCCCTGAGCGCTGTTTGCTGTTTGTTCTCTCCTGGGACTCGCGTGTGGAAAGTAGTAGCAGGAGCAGCCGGCCCTCGAACGCACATCTGATTTTCCATGTGGCCCCCGACAGAAATTAATTGTCCACCCCTGGTCTAGAAGACCTCCAAGGTCCTTTTCAACTCTATTATTCTGTGATACTTCTGTAAGTAATGTAAGAATTGTGTGCAAATCTATGGAAGTTAATTCTGGGGATTACATCTTTTTCAGATGCGATTCACAACCCCCACCCGACCCCAAATATTTGAACTAAATAATGCTGATTTAGCATATAGAATGTTTGGCAGGTAACGGGACAGTTGTTTTAATTTTCAGCCACATTTTTAATAGAAAGGGATGCCTCCTAAATGCAATACTAATGTTCTTTCTGTATTAATCAGTTGGCAGTTTCCTTGGGAAACAGCTGTTTGCTAAATAAACACTGGGATTAAAACTTAAAAATGGTCTTATTGTTATGATAAAAGTCTAAGGAATGCCTTGCTATTCAACTAGTTTAATATAATGTTTGTTTTCTTCTCTTAATGGATGCATGCTTGAGAGAATTTGCTTCATCCCCTTTCTTTTCTTCTGTAGGTGCTAACGTCAATGCAAAGGACACTCTTTGGCTAACCCCGTTACACCGTGCTGCAGCTTCTCGTAATGAGGTAAATGTCAGGCGTTTCACAGGGTGCTATAGTCATGCTGCCAGTAAAGTGACAAAAGTAAATTCCAGACACTGAACATCATAATAAACTGCCATGTTTAGGGCCAAGTTCATTTCTCCTCTTGTCTTTTTATTGTACTAAATATTTTGAGAATCTTGTAGAACAGACTTTATCTCCTTGGACACATTGGGTAGCAACACCTTTTGGATGATAAAGTTGAAAGAACTACAAAAAGGCTTGCAGGCTGTTACTAGCAGTACATTTTCCCATGGGACGAAGGAGTGAGGCAGGAGTATAATGGTAATTGCTTTGTAGTGGCTCATTTCTGAACCTTCTTGTTTACTGAGGAAGCCTTGTGCCTACATTGTCAATATATGAAATGTAAAAGAAGATCTACTCGTTTTTTGTATGGATTTATATACTGCCCAATCACAAACTCTATGTGGCTTATACAGTTAAAAAAAAAAACACCTTCCTTTAAATATTAGCAACACTGTGATTAAAAAAATCAGACCTTTCAAATACCCTAACAGATTTTGTGTGTGTGTATGTGTGTGTGTCTGCAGACAGCTTTCTGGTGGCCTTGTTTCAGGCAACACACAATTTTGGGTAAAGGGATTTTGGAGAGCCTCCTAAAAAGCCATGCAGGAAAAAAAAAGTGCTGAACATCTGTCAAAGTATCTCAAATTCATTCTCAATTGGACATGGGTCTTGTTGTAAACCCTGAAGGGATGCCTGGGGTAGGCTTACCTTGCTATCTGGGAATGGTTTGAACCAGTTGGGCCTGAGGAAGTGTACAGGATCCTGATGACTGTGAGCTCTGCCACCTATTCGTATGATCCATACCCATCCTGGCTAACAGAAGCTGCCTTTGGGATGTTGTGTGAGTGAATTCTACAGGTGGTCAGTTCTTCGTTGAGTGAGGTGATTGTTCCTCTGGTTCTTAAGGAGGGGCTGGTCTTCCCTTCTTCAAGGAACCCTTGCTGGATCTCATCATACTGGACAATTTTCTAAGAAGGGAAGGTGATTAAGAAGGTGGTTGCACTGCAGCTACAGAGGCCTGTGGATGGAGAGAAATATATGGACCCCTTTCAGTCAGGATTCAGGCCTGGGTACAGGATGAAAATATCATTGGTCACATGTTTAGGGGATCTCTGGCAAGAGTGGGACGAGTGTTGTGTATCTGTCCTTGCTGTCTTTGGCTTCTCAATGGCTTTCAGTATCATGAAACATGGTATCCTTCTGGATTGAATTTGTTAATTGGGGGTGGGTGGCACTGAACTGTGCTAGTTCTGCTCCGTTCACTGAGGTCAGTAGCAGTCAGCATTGATGGGGGTTGAGAGATTTGGTGCTTGGCCTGCTATAAGGAGTGCTTCTGGGTTTGGTGCTCTCTCTTTCTTTCCACTTCTATTTAACCTCTGCATGAAACCACTGAATGAGATCATCCATTACTATGGGGTAAATTATCAGTACATTTACGATCCCTAATTATATGTTTTCTCTTGTGGAGAATTAGGCCATGCTGTTGATATCCTATCCCAGTCCTAGGGCCTGTGGGGACCTGGATGGAAAACAACAGGCTGTAGTTGAACTGTGGCAGGACTGACTGGCTTTGGGTTTGGGACCTTCCATTTCTGGGATTTTCCCAGAAAATGTTTGAGACTGGATGAGGTTGCACTTCCCCTAACAGAACCAGTGTGCAATCTGTGGGTCCTCCCGGAGTCACAATTCCTATTCAAGTATTGTGTGACATTTGCACCCGTTCCTGAAGTGGAGGTTCTTCTCACAGTCACTGTTGCCCTGATTACCTCCCTGGTGGACTATTGTAATAAGCTTTTTATGAGGCTGTCTTGAAGAGTATTTGGAAGCTTCAGTTGATACAAAGTGTGGCGGTGCAGGCAATTATGTATGCTCCCCCCCCCCCCCAGATTGGCTCACATGACACCTCTGCTTGACAAGCTGCGTTGATTGCCAGTTTGCTTCTGGATTCAGTTTACAGTGCAGGTTTTTACCTTTAATTGAGACTGTCCTCTTTCCCGTTACATGTCCCTATCCCATCCATCCTGCAAAAGGAGTACCTTGCAGATCCCATCTATTAAGAAGTTATATCTTGTTGGGGTGGGGGGGACTCTGGATGCCTTCTCTGTGGAAGATCATTCCTCTAAAGGTGAGATTGACCCCATCTCTGCCAACTTTCCAAAGGTCTCTCAAAACAAAGTTATGTCAGCAGGCTTGGGGATCTCAGGTAAATGGAGAACTGGTGAGATGGCTACACAGTATTTAACATTGAAGATGCTGCCTTCTAGTCTTTCAAAATAATATTTTTTTTACTATGAAATTATTTTTCTGTTTGTATATTTGATGGTCTGTTTTTATTGTACTCTGCCCGGAGTCATGTTTATGAAACAAGCAACTGTATAGATGATGAGAGGAATGAGCTAATAAATCAGATAGAAGCCAGTGAGATTTAACTAACTTAGTGTGAACCTAGCTGTCTGTAACTTAAATCGGAAGGTTTTATAAATTGGAGTTTCACCATACTAATAACCCATGCGTCCAAATACGGGACTGCAGCATCAATTATTCTTTGTGAACCTGCCCAAATTTCTGGGAATGTAGGGAGAGGAGCTCTTAATATAATTGAGTCTGTTTAAGGCTACTCTATTGCCCTATATGAGGTTGCTCACTGTCCTTTCTTGGAATTGCTAGATCACTCTAAACTGTAGCATTTTTATCTCTTCTCAGCATCTTCCATATCAGGTTTCCTATTCTTTCAGGTTTTGCAGACTTTCTTTATATTAAAACTCCCCCTGTTCATAACACAGTGCTGTCCCTTCACTTGTTAGCGCTTACTTCTTTTGTAATAGTACCTCATCCAGGCTTTAAAGCTGTCTTATGTTCCTGCCTTGGCAGAAAGCACTTAACCTCCTCCTAAAGCACTCGGCAGACATCAACGCTCGTGACAAGTATTGGCAAACACCACTGCATGTTGCTGCTGCCAACAGAGCTACCAAGTGTGCTGAGACCATCATCCCGCTGCTTAGTAATGTTAATGTGGCAGACCGCACTGGCCGCACAGCACTGCACCATGCTGTACACAGTGGGCATCTTGAGGTAAGAGGACGTCCTCGTCCTTCCAGAGACGTTTATGCATGATTTCTCCATGGGGTAGAGACGAGGTATAATGATGGACATTTGTTTCATTGTAAAGAATATCTCCCCACACAAAAGCCACTCAGAGTCCTTTTGTTAGCCGAACAAACGAACATAATAGAGTATATACTCAAACTCACATAATAGAGTCTCCAGCTTCTATGGTTAATGAAGAGGGGTCCTTGGCACTCTCTGAGCTTAGTTGTTTTCTTGCAGATGTTTCACTACCCAACTAGGTAACAGCATCAGTGCTAGGAGTAGCACTGATGATGTTTCCTAGTTTGGGTAAAGAAATGTCTGCAGGAAAACAACTAAGCTCAGAGAACATCAAGGACCCCTCATTCCAGCACTGAGCTACCAATATTCCCCTATATTGGTGCTATGATTAAGGCAAGGCCCTATGGAGCAGTCCTTCATGGGAGTAGATTTGAAGCAAAGAAGATGAGGAAAAGATAGGTATCTTTTTTTTTCCTAGATTTCAACTTTTTTGCAATATTTTATTCTATTTTACTTAATTTTATTTTAAAACTGCCCATCTCCCTCACAGAGTAACTCTGGACAGTGTTCAAATAGTTCTTCCTGCCACCTTTCTGGTGCTTTTCCATGTTAGAAACATGGACATATAGTATATGATGTGAATGAAGCTTTGGCTTTTAAGATATTGCAACAGTTGGACAGAAGTCTTGGCTCTTCTAGCAGTAAAATAATTTCTCTGTCCTCGACTTTTAAGCTATAGGTATGAGACTATTGGAGAATTAGGGCTGGGATGGATTGAGTTTCTTCTTGTGCAAAGAATACATAGTGTGAAAGAAACCATTGGATGCACATGAGCTTGGTTTTTTAGAATGCACATTAAAATACAAAAAATAATACTGATTAATTCATTAATTAATATGAGTAATAACATATTCCAACAGCCATGGGCTATTTTGTCTTCCATAGCAAAGTTTAATACACAAATAGGTAATATCCGATTTGCAGGCGAAGATATGGTTTTGTTATATAATAAGAGCGGGCTTTCAGATTATCCTTATCTGGATGTCATTGTGCCATTTCCCTGTGAAGCACAGATCCCAAATTTACATATATAAACAGAGCTATAGCATCCACAGGGGGAGGTGGCAGAAAACATCAAGTCATTTGCCTTGTGTTTTTATCTTACATTATTTAATTTTTACCAAAAATGTCTATCTTCTTCCCAGATGGTAAACTTGCTCTTAAATAGAGGGGCCAATCTGAGCACATGTGACAAGAAAGAGAGACAGCCAATACATTGGGCAGCCTTTCTGGGTAAGTCCCCCTCCCACCTTTTAAGCACATCCCTTCTATTGTGCTTGATGCATTTGATATGCAGGTCTTTCAGAGAAACTATATGTAAAAACATACACCCAGGATATTTGCCTAGTAAGAACAAAGGATGCCCAATCTATAAAAGTGAAATACCGCTCATGCATCATCACAAAATCTCCACAACCATAAAGCCTACAAACTTGAAATTTGGCACATATGTTCCTCTTGGCTTCTAGGTGCTCACTAAGAATGGATTTTTTGAAATGACCATTGGAGCATTAGTATTTCCTATATTATTATGATGCTAAGGAGTTCTACTCCCCCTCCCCACATGAAAAGAAATCTGTTCCAAATGCAAAACACAAGCTGAGGAGAGAGAATTTCAGTTTTGCTTTCACAGCACCAAGCAGCTTTAATACAGAACAGTTGAGCTAAGCCACACCCAGGCTTCTTGCTGTCTCCTTGCTCACACAGCAAATACAATCAGTTTCCAAACAGCCCTCACCTCTCTCACACCCTGACAGGATGCTAGCCAGGTGAATACCGATGGATGCTGGTAGGCAGAGGCAGAATTTGTTCCCCCTTATTTTCCTCCCCAAAAACTAAGCCCCACCACGTAGTTTCTTAGCGAAGCACGGGTATCGAGCTAGTAGTAAATAAAATAGTGAGCCACAGGTACGGTAGTAAGTTGCTGTTGGCATACAGCTATTTCCCCTCCCCTGTTTGCTGTACCTCAAACAGTTAATTAACAACATTATTAAAATCCAGAAACCACTCAGGAATCTGTAAATAAGGGTAACAAGTCAAAATCTCTATGACAGGGGTCCCCAAACTTGGCAACTTTAAGACTTGTGGACATCAACTCCCGTTGAAGTCCACAAGTCTTAAAGTTGCCAAGTTTGGAGACCTCTGCTCTATGAAATGTTTCAAAGGAGCTTGGCACCGGTAAAAAAAACACCACCTTCTAACTTGCCTATCCTCATACGGAAGACCACAAGTGACACACCAGCTAAAGCTGGGCACAGGCTTCTGAACTTGTGAGTCCAGAAGAACCCTTGCTCTGTTCCTTTGGGGGCAGTGCAACTCCATCTAGAGTTAGAACTGGACCTGGCAGAGAACAAGTGTTTTGGGCCAACAAGATCTCCTTCGGTCAAGACTTACCCTACATCTCTGGTTTGGCTAATGAGGAGGCATATTTCTAATGCATACTAATGATACCTCACTCAAACTAACAGATGACCTCACCCAGGGATTTCACATAGACGCCATAAACACTAGTGCAGGGGTCCTTAATCCTTGGGCTGAAACCTAATACCGGGTCGCGGCCCATTGGGAATCAGGCCACGCAAGTGGCAGGTGAACAGGTGAGCGCATAACTGCCTGCCACTTTGTATCTGGCACTAGATACAGAATTATCTTGCTCAGAGGAATTTGTTTCATCTTCAGCAAAGTGTAGAATGTCACACTAAGATGCAAGGGGCAGCTGTTATTAGATCTGCTGCTTACCTTACCTTATCTTTTAATTCCTATCACCTGTTGATTTCATTACTCTTGCCACATTCAGTCTGCAATCAGTAATGAATTGCATAATCCCCTCCAGTTCGATGGAATGTAATTATACACAAAGGCATTAAGATAACATTAGCAGCTGTTAAAATGCTATTTGGATCCATTAACTCTCCAGTAATCTCTTTTTATATTTCAGCAGAGAAGCAAAACATTGGGACAGGAAAAGTTGCCTATTTTTAATGCCAGGGAACAAAGTTGTCTGTCTTCCTGTAATTTCTTATTGTCAAACTCCACATCTCATGGAGTTTCATATAAATTGCAAGTGGGGCACCAAAGTAAAGTACCTTTCCCTCATGAGCATGTCTCCCTGTTGGGATCACTGCTTCATGTGCACATAGTGTGTAATACCTGTCCATCTCCTATGACAGGTTTTCTATGCTTATTCAATGAAATTATTTCAATCTGCAGTAATAGGTGGCATGCATTAAGCTTGTTCTGTTTAGCAAGATATTTATTAGGTTTGTATGCTGCCCATCTCATCTAGGTGACTGCCATAGCAAATGCTATATGCTCTAGAGACGCTATACTACCATAAACCTCAGCCTTTTTCCCCAAAGGCAGTTTACACAAATGTGCAGAAATTTGTGTTACTTAATGTTTTCACACTTTATATCCCATGTAATTCTTCTAGAATTTTGCTTTATTTACTTCTACATTGTTTTCTAGTTGGGACTATAGAGACATCCCTAATAGAAAATATGTGATGGTTCTCCATATCTGACATATATATGCTATATATATCCCATACCTTTTAAGAAAACATTCACCTTTTATGGTCTAGTTACCGTACACACAGCTTTGGTTACTAAAAATGCATTAATGCAATTTGGAGGTCAATAGAAAAATGTTTAAACCCAGCGGATGAATAAGCTGGGTACACAATGAAGTATATCATTTAAAAATATTCTTTAAACAAGAACATTCTGTTTTCAGCTGGCCATTTATTGCATATATAAGGTTGTCAATAGCTTCTGAGTTTTGAGCAGAAAACTAGGTTTTTCAGGTCACAATCTAAGACAAAGTAAGCCAACATACCGTATATACTCGAGTATAAGTCGAGTTTTTCAGCCCATTTTTTGTGCTGAAAAAACCGCCCTCGACTTATACTCGAGTCAGATTCCCCTCTGAAAAAAAAATGGTGTGGAGCTCCGAAGCTGGGCAGCCGCTTCCCTGCTTCTGTGTTTCCTTTGCAACTTTTAAGCATGGGAGGGGGAGGCTTTTCTGAGCTCTAGGCTGAAAAAGCAACGCGAGCCGAGGTCGCTCCACTCAGTTTCATTTCCTCAGCTCCAGCTGCTTTCAGTCCACTCGGGAGGAGGGGGAGGGGGAGGAGGAGGGGGAGGCTTTTCTGAGCTTTAGGCTGAAAAAGCAATGCGAGCTGAGGTCGCTCCACTCAGTTTCATTTCCTCAGCTCCAGCTGCTTTCAGTCCACTCGGGAGGAGGGGGAGGGGGAGGAGGAGGGGGAGGCTTTTCTGAGCTTTAGGCTGAGAAAGCAACGCAAGTGGAGGTCGCTCCACTCAGTTTCATTTCCTCAGCTCCAGCTGCTTTCAGTCCACTCGGGAGGAGGGGGAGGGGGAGGCTTTTCTGAGCTTTAGGCTGAAAAAGCAACGCCAGCCGAGGTCGCTCCACTCAGTTTCATTTCCTCAGCTCCAGCTGCTTTCAGTCCACTCGGGAGGAGGGGGAGGGGGAGCAGGAGGGGGAGGCTTTTCTGAGCTTTAGGCTGAGAAAGCAACACAAGTGGAGGTCGCTCCACTCAGTTTCATTTCCTCAGCTCCAGCTGCTTTCAGTCCACTCGGGAGGAGGGGGAGGAGGGGGGGGGAGAGAGAGAGAGATATCATAAGAACGGCTCTTGGTTTTTTCTTGCAAGGGAGAGAGTGACTCCTGCCTACCACTGTCATCATCATCATCTTTTGCGTTAGTGAATCAATCAAACCTTTCATGATAGTGAGATCGTTTCCCAAATTTCCCTTAAATCAGGGAAGAAATCAGAAACAAACCTTTGGGCTGAGAATAAGCTTGTTCCTATGATGCCATTTTTGTTCACTTCAGTGTGAAAAGTGTGAAAAAACACACTTCTTTTTCTTCATCTTCTTGTTCCCTATTTACTGGTCTCTTTCAAAGAGGAAATTGTGAACATCAAACTTATTCTCAACTGTCCTAGTGAAAGTTTTTATTGGCATCTATTTTTATTTTTGAAATTTACCAGTAGCTGCTGCATTTCCCACCCTCGACTTATACTCGAGTCAATAAGTTTTCCCAGTTTTTTGTGGTAAAATTGGGTGCCTCGACTTATATTCGGGTCGACTTATACTCGAGTATATACGGTACTTACTTTTTAAATATTACATTTACAAACCTTTGATCATGACACCTTTTTGAACTCTCAACTACCAGTATTTGCTTGGATGGAATTGATGGTCAAAAAGCAAGAAAATAGTAATGAAGACTGTAACAGATGCGTGTACTTTGTGTAGCAGACAAAATATAATTTGCATGATGAATGCAGCCGACTGGAGCTAAATTAATCCACTTGGCCTTTGGGAAAACTACATTTTCTAGTTACTCAGTCTGAGTGGGAGTAGCTCTACTGACTTTGTGCAAAGTAACATTAAACTCTTTTTTTGTTTTTAACAAATTTTATTCAGTTTTTCACATTAAAAACAAACATCTCTTTTTAGTGGACAACATATTTCCGGGTCATCACCTTTACATACAAATATGACAGCAATTATATATTCATATATATACATTTAATTCTATTATTACCTTTTCCATTCCAAATTTTCAGTAAGGAGAGAAACAAACACATTAATTCTAGCCTCTTTCATTAATCTCAATTGAAACATTTGTTTCATTTCAATTATTTCAAATATAATCCTTTAGTATTTATTTTAAAAATAAAGATAAACAATATGTGTTTGCCTAATAATAATAATAATAAGGTTTCCAATGTCTCCTTGCTTTTAATAGTCTATATTAACTTATTAATTTAGTTGGTTCTTTAGTCTGTCATATTCCTTTTCCATTACACATTCTTTTTATAAATTCTAGATTAATTCAAATTTTAACACTAAAGAAAAAAACAAGTATAGGGTTCCCCCCTTTTACTGCTTTGAGTGTGACACCTCAATGATTAAAATATACCTTTATTCCCTCATGTTGATTCCCAATAAACCATTATTTTTAAGAAGTTACAGGAATAATCATTACATCTTTTCATTTGGATTCCGCAGCATATTTTCCCCCCTTAATTTTTTAATAAGTTATCAGTATCTATATTACCCTATTTTCTAAATATTTTTAATTGCAGAAATATTCTTATTACCCCTTGTCACCCTGCAGAATCCCCTTTTTAATTCATCAACCATTATCTCTGAAAAAAACAATTTTTTTTCAACTTTCTACTATTTCCATATTTCTTTATTTCATGCACCTGTTTCTTACTGCTTCTCCTCCCCCTCTTTTTCCCATATCTTTTCTCATTCCAGTTTGTATCTCTCTCTTTCTTAATATCTTCCTTTCCCCTTTTCTGCTGAGTCTTTCTGCCTTTCCTGACTTCACAGGTATTCCCCCCTTTTGATTGCCTTCTTAAATCTCAACTTTTTAACCTTCCTTCTTTCCCCACTTCTTTGTAGTGTTCTTTGTGTTAATTGTCTATTTAAAATGTCTTCTTCTTGAGTCGACTCCTCCTCCTCTGAAGCTCTTTCTTGTTCTTCTATTGTCATTTCCATTTTTTCTAACACAGAGCAAAGTGATTTGTCTCCTTTCTGTAGTAATTCTCTCATATTTTTAAGTTCCATTTTTAATTCCCGAAGAGATATAATCATTACCCACTCTTGTATTTTATGATCGTTAAAGTCCACAAAAAAAACCACTTTTACTTTCCTTCTTTCTTCTTTCAATTTTCTAAAGTTCTCAATTATTCCAGCCCAAGGTCTATACCAAAAACATCAATCAATCCCACAGTCAGTCTTTCCTTGCCTTTTTCTTTATTCTGGTTCTGCTTTCACTTTCTAAGATTCTTACTTTGTTTCAATATTTCTTTAGTGTTATATCCACACAAGTTCATTCAGAAACAGGATGCTTTCTCTTTTGTTTGAGCTCAAGTTTTTGTCAAAAGGTGGCACTCTCCATTATACAAAGTCTTCACTTTTTCCCCCTATTTTTTTATTTAGGGTTTTTTGAGCCTCAATATTTCAGCACAGTCCAGTCTCCAATTTGTAAACTTTATTATTATTATTTTTTGACAATCTTAAGTCCAGCTTTGTTTTATGCCTGTTTATTGCTAAAATATTTTAGTCCAATTTAGTTAAATCTTTAGTTCTGGCTTCTTCCTTTCCCGGTTCGAAGCCCCGCTTAGCCCCGCTATTTTCTTATTTTTTTTCCTGTCCCTTTGTAATTTCACCACTCACTTTTCTTTTCTTAAAATTCCATGTTACCTGAATCCCGGGGTATTTTTGTTTAGTTGTATCGCCCAGTTGTCCCGGTTCAGATGTTATCCACCTCTTTCTTCCTCCTGCACAAATCTTAATCCAGCTGAGTCCTCCTCTTCAGGGTGGCCATTTTGAACCACCGCTGCAGTCGTCTTCAGGGGGAAAAAGACCAAGCCCAGAGGGGGAGATACGGCTCCCCTCAACCTGGTTTGTGGCCTCCCCTTATTCCACCGCCCCTCCAAGGCAGCTTGAGCCACTAATCGTAATGATTGGGGCTCTCCAACGAAAGAGCACAGACCATAGCCGCAGAGAGTCCCCAATTAAATAATTTGAATATCGTTGCCATTAAAATTAATTAGGTTTTAACCCCAAGTATTATTGATCCTCATTTAATGTTGCACTGTGATTAATAGGATAGCAGGAATTCATGCTAAAGCAGAATCTTAATTGGAGGGTGGGGTAGAGAATTTACAAGCCTGCATGTTACTCATGATCTCCTATTCTGTATGTTAAGCCTGGGCCCATAACCAGTGTTAAGCCTGTGTTCCCCAACCAGGGTTAAGGAGACAAGCTAAACAGAATGTGCAGCGTTAGTCAGATAGGCACACAGATAAATGAGTGAGATAAGTTTGTGTGTTTGTTAACATACAGTAAAAATAACAGACACGCTTGTGCTATCAAAATATAGTTTATTCCATTTAGAGTTTATAGCATAGTCAAAATAATAGTCCATTAGTCATGTATCGTTTTAGTCAGTCCATTCAAGGATATTCAATTAGCAAAGTCCATGTAGAATATCCAATGTCAGTTTACTTACAATAAATTAGTCCTCTCACAGTTGATAAATCAACAGTCCTTTCTCTCTCCCATTCCAGTAGGGGAAAAACGCAGTCTTCAGTCTATCCAGTAATTAGGGATCATAAAGCCAGAGAGAGCAAGCTGCCTGCCTTGCTTCTTTTATGGTGCTTTTACAACCACTCCCTTAATTACATTGTTACAGTTAAAGTTACAGACACTTTAACTAACAAACCATGATAACATATTTATTATTTTACCTAAACCAGTTAGGGTAAACAATGTTATCCCTAACACTGTAGTGCTTGAATAATTTTATAATAATGTACTTGACATTCAAAATTTGAACCTTGCATCTGTTGCATCCGGTATCATGCTTCACCTACTAAGATGAATGGGGAAAAAAATCCTTCTTAACTAGAATCTTTCATGATAAAATAAACTCCCGAATCTTGCAAAAACATTATATGATAGTTTATTCATAAGATTTGAGTAATCCTTTCAGATTCTTTTCTTATCTAGAATACTGTAAGCCCATTTGCTATAGCGTGGAAGCATTTGAATAGTTTCAGTCTTTTGCATTGTCTTTTCTTAGGGCATTTGGAAGTCCTGAAGCTACTGGTAGCCCGTGGAGCTGACATCATGTGCAAAGACAAAAAGGGTTACACACTGCTGCACACTGCAGCAGCCAGCGGCCAGATTGAAGTTGTGAAACATCTGCTAAGGCTTGGAGTTGAGGCAAGTGTGATGATAGTACCAATTTGTCGTGCATGTTGGGTTGCTCTGTACTGGGCCTATCCTCTTTTCGAGCTTGTTCCCTTCAGATGTGCACGCATATCATTTCTGGCAAATTAGGCTTACTGTAATGTTAGACATGTGTGTTTATATTAAGCTCCTGAATCAATTTTGTATGCTGCTTGTTTTAAGTAACAGGTAGTCTGAATGAGCTGTAGTAACTACAGCTCATTTGGTGACTTTGCAGTCATGCTGAATCAGGGGAACTTGTAATGTGTCTCGGGAATTCTGGTTATCACGCTGTCCCTGTAATCATGTGAGCATAATTTCTGGCATTCCCTGCTAGCCTTCCATGAACAAAGTCAATAAGAAAGGTGGCAGGATGTTGGAAACTGTAGTCACATGAGCTCCTTGCTGAACTATTGCAACCTAGACTCTCTCACTAGGTGACACGGCCATGTGATGCGCTTTACAACTGCATCTCTTAGCAGTAGTAATTTCCAATCCCAAATGCCGCTTTTACCCCAGAGCTACTTATATTGTTTAAAAATGGAGAGTAGCTGCCATGAGCAAATTAATCGAAGTTAAGATGCAATATACAGATTTTATAAGTATTATAGCTTTCCAGATACAGTAATGCAAATCAAAGGAGTTTTATAATATAATCCTATATGTAACTTTGAAGCAAGACCTCATGAATTCAGTGGAATTTCCTTAGAACTGGATTTCACTTGATTCTAAGCAAAGTGCACCAAACGTTAACTGAAGCTTGAAGATTAAGACAGTTTTTTAATGCCATTGTGGAGAATGTACTGCATTCTCCCCCCCCACTCCCGAAAATAAGGCCTACTCCGAAAGTAAGGATTTTTAAGCATGAGCCTAAATAATACATATAAATAAAAAAATAAGCCCTAGTAAAGGGGCTGGGGGTGGCGAGCACAGGAGGCGGCAAGCGCATGTGGCACCACCAGCAGCAGATGGGACAGGGGTGAGGCAGGTGATCCAGATGCACTGCGGGAAAGCTGAGACTTGGTAGGCCAGAGCGGGTGGCTGCACAGAGGCTTGTCTTTTTGTCTCTCGTCTTGCCTGTGCCCCATATGTCTTGTCGAGATTGCCTGCCTTTCCCCCCACGCCTCTGCCTCCATATATTGCTGGTGCCACCGCGCGAAGACGAGCCTCCTGCAGCCAGCCACCTGCTCCAGCCCACGAACTCTTGGTTTTCCTGTGGCCTGTGCAGCGTGTCCGGATCATCTCCCTCTCCCCCGCGACTCTGCCTCTGTCTGCTGGTTGGATAGAGAATCAACTCACCTACACTGTGCGGGTTGCGTGGCCCCAGAGTACACCAACTGAGGGACTGGCGGGCTGCAGCTGTTGCCTGATACCATCAATTCCCGCTTGCCACTCCTTGTGTGCGCTCTGGGGAGGCGGGGCATCCAGTCAGGTTGATCACCCTGAAATCATGTTTCTCCCCAAAATAAGCCCTAGTGTTGATTTTGGAGTCCTAAAAATATACGTCTGGGTCTTATTTTGGGGGAAACATGGTAGGTTGTGGGATTAGCCATTAGTCATTAATGGTTCTTGATTATATAGAGAGTCTCTTTATCCAATTCCTCCTTCTGATGGAGATAAAAAAAAAACTTGATTCTTTTAAAATGAAGGGGGAAACTGGGCAATAACTGAAAACGAGTTAAATCCATCAAAGATCTGGCTGATGACATGACCATCTTACATAAGATGGGAGCACCAAAATCTGAAATGGCAGAATATCTTTTTGACAAGCACACTCTGGGAGAAAGTGACAATGAGAACTAATAGCAGCCTCTGAATTATTATTTTTGAATCCCACAAAAACTGGAGAATTCCAGGAAGTTAAGGGCCTTGCTATTTCCATAGAAATAGATAATATGTCTATCCAGGAAATTGTGCTAAGTCTTGATCTCTGTATTACTTTATGTAAGTTACATAATTAAGGGTAACAGCATCTATTCATTCTTCAGACTATGTTCAAGAAGATTTTTTTTCTTTAGGATCCCCTTATAATAAGAATAAAATAAAAAAAGGAATGCTATGAAACATCTCTTGCCTTTGCTTGAATAATGAGCTCTCATTTTGCAGTTGAATAGAGTCCTCTTGTGCTCTGTCTGGACCATTGTATTTTCTTGTAAATCACGATCTGAATAGTTCTGTAATTTAATCTTAGGCATAACTTTAACATTTTATTTCTTTAAATAATAGTTGGCTTATTGCCAAGATAAGATAGCCTAGCTCAAGGGTAGAGAAATTTGGCTCTTTTATCACTTATGGACTTCAACTCCCAGAATTCCTGAGTGAGCCATAAAAGGTTCCCCATCCCTGGCCTACTGGTTTTTCAGTTGTGGGGGAAATCAATTTTTGTCTTGAATGGGACTGTTTAATATACAAATGTAGGACCACACTTCATATATATGTATATGTATATGTAGGTCTAGGTATACTGTACCCGTGAAAATCTATGAAAACATATATATATATATTCATACACACACACACACACACACACACACACACACACATTCACATATGTAAAGCTACAAAGCAGACAGAAGATATTAGAAACACCAATCAAGCAGAACACAGCAAACTCCAAGACCAATGAACATAGACCAAGACTCCCAACCAGTCAGGATGAAGAAAAAACCATTCTGACACAGCAGTAGGCTACCACCAAATTTAAAACTGAAACGGCTGTGAAAGTCTGACTCACAGACGAACACTATACAGAAGCCTGATGATGGCAGATGAGATTCTGCCGAAATGTTGCTACAACTTTAAAACCACAACTATAATGACACGGGAAAATACCCGAACAAAGCTGAATACCATGGGTACAGGTATGTGGGTCTAGGTGTGTTCAGGTCTTTTCCCGTGTAATATTAAGAGTATCTTGGCGATGTTTTGGCGAGGTCCCACTCGAGGTCCCATCCTCAGGCTGGTGCTTTCGGCTATCTCCATGGCTTCCCTGATTATTCTTGTTGTTTTGGGTCTGGTGTTAGTTTTCGTGGCTGGGACTCGTTTGTTGGTGAGGGCTAGCTTCCAGATGTCTGGTGGGCAGGAGGTATTGTCCCGTCTATTCATGTTATGGGGGTGTTTGTCTATCTCGATGGCTTCCCTGTTTATTCTATAATTATTCTAGCCATCGAGATAGAGAAACACCCCCATAACATGAATAGACGGGACAATACCTCCGCCTACCAGACATCTGGAAGCTAGCCCTCACCAACAAACGAGTCCCAGCCACGAAAACTAACACCAGACCCAAAACAACATGGGACCCACTGCCAATCCCCCTCATCAGACCCATGCCCAAGCCCATCCTATAAACGAAGGATAACCACCATCCAGAAAATAGACCATGGCTGCTTCACTAGCTGTCGCAACCCCCCCCCAACCCCAAAACCAAACAAGCTGACATACACAAAGAACCCAGACCCAGACTCCAAACTTGAAGCCAGACTAAAACCCAGAATGCTCCATCACAGCCACCCACTCAGGATATCACATCAGAAAACCCAGGAAATTACACCACAAGAACTCAAGAAGTTGCAACACAGCAAATGACCCAGGATATCACAGCACAAGACTAAGGAAACCACAGCAATAAATCTCACAAGGTCATCACACAACCCATTACCCAAGCCATTACTACACAGGAGGCTAATGGAAAAGAGATCAAAACACAAACGATCCAGGAGATTACAAGGCAGGACCCAGGATACCACAACAAAAGAACTCGCAAGCCCATCACACAACCCATTACCCAAGCTGTTAAAACATGAGAGGCTAATGGAAAAAAGATCACCACAAAACAAACAACCCAGGAGATTACAACACAAGATCCAGAATATCTCCACAACAGAACTCATAAGGCCATCACACAGCCCATTATACCAACATCAACTCCATCAACCAATCAAGAGGCAGCAGCGCAGCCAATCAGCCCAGCACACCAGCCCACACTCAGAATACTGCATCCAGTTTTGGTCACCACACTATAAAAAAGATGTTGAGACTCTAGAAAGAGTGCAGAGAAGAGCAACAAAGATAATAAGGGGACTGGAGACTAAAACATATTAAGAACAGTTATAGGAACTGGGCATGGCTAGTCTAGTGAAGAAAAGGATCAGGGGAGACATGATAGCAGTGTTCCGATATTTGAGGGGCTGCCACAGGGAGGAAGGGGTCAAGCTATTTTCCAAAGCACCCGAAGGCCAGACAAGGAATAATGGATAGAAACTGAACAAGGAGAGATTTAACCTGGAAATAAGGAGAAACTTTCTGACAGTGAGAACAACCAACCAATGGAACAGCTTGCCCTCGGAAGTTGAGCTTCATCACTGGAAGCTTTCAAGAAGGGACTAGACTGCCATCTGTCAGAAATGGTGTAGGGTTTCCTGCTTGGGTGGGGGGTTGGACTAGATGACCTACAAAGTCCCTTCCAACAGATGAACAGTCTGGTAAGATTTCTTGGAGAGAAGACAAGCTTGAGTACAACTAGTTGGGCTGTCAGACAGCAACAGCATATGAACTTTTCCCGCTTTTTGGCCAGATCCTGTGCCCAACACAAATGCTACCTTTGGCCAAACCCTGTGCCCTATTCAAATGCTACCTTCCCATGTTATTCTTACAGATTGATGAACCAAATTCCTTTGGCAACACTGCACTTCACATTGCCTGTTACATGGGCCAGGATGCCGTGGCGAATGAACTGGTTAACTATGGCGCCAATGTCAATCAGCCCAATGAAAAGGGCTTTACCCCCCTGCACTTTGCTGCCGTCTCCACCAACGGAGCCCTGTGCCTGGAACTTCTTGTTAATAATGGAGCTGATGTGAACTTTCAGGTATGGCCAGATGTGCTGCATTGAATAAATAGGGCTATGAGGAAAATGAAAATGCCTTAAGCCTCTTGGGGACAGCGGTGTAGGATTGAAAGGAGATAGACCTTCTTGTTGGCTGACTAGCTTTGATATTTGCAGAGTAAAGAAGGGAAGAGTCCTTTGCACATGGCTGCCATTCATGGACGGTTTACACGCTCTCAGATTCTCATTCAAAATGGTAAGTTGTCAGCTATTTCCTGTTAAGGAAACCACCCTAATATTTTACAGTAATTGTTTTCTCAGGCTGAGATCTTACAAGACTGCCAGATCATGTTAAGTTTTGGAGATCCTATCCAAGATTTCAGTTTATTTCTTGACACACATTGCCTTAAAAAAAGTTACCATTCCTGGCAGGTATTCAAATGTATCTGTTACTTTCAGTATTTTTTTTGTCATTTTGAATTACAGCAACTTTGATTTCCTCCAAATTAATTTGTCTTTATTGTTCTGAAAGTTAGGCACAAAGGGATATGCATCTAAAGTTATTAAATGTTCAACCTTAGTGGATGCTGCACTGAACAGGGGGCTGGATTAGGGTGACTACTGTGATCATTTCCAACTCTTATGATTCAGTCAGTAGTTTTGTATCAGACCTGGGCATATTATGGCCTGTGAAGCACATCCGGAACGTGGGTGGTCCAATCCAGTTCAGCCCATGGTAATGGGGGTGTGTGTGTGTGGCATTGGTAGCATGGCAGTGGGGCAAGGGCAGCAACGGGACGGTAGCCCCCCACAACGGATCCAGTTTTTCAAGTAGCCCCATGTAAAAACTAATTGCCTATCCCTGTTCTATGTGGTACATTCTGATCTGCTGATGGCTGAAGCGGAGACACCTGTTGCCTCTGAGTGAATTGAAGAAAAAAAGATTGATTTAATCTGTTTGTTTCTCAGGCAGTGAGATTGACTGCGCTGACAAATATGGCAATACCCCCCTCCACGTTGCTGCTAGATATGGCCACGAGCTGCTAATTAGTACTTTGATGACGAATGGTGCTGACACTGCAAGGTGAGGGCATATTTCTTATCTGAATTAATGTTAAGGTCATAGATCTAGAATTCTGACTTGTTTCCCTCCTAACCAATTAGAATGGTCAGGGCAGAATAAACCACACTTACATTGGCCTAAAGTAACACTCAGCCAAATGTGTACTCTGCTAGTTAGCCACAACCAGGATGAAATGTGTCATTATTGGACTCTATAGTAGAGCAGTGACCAACTGAAAATAGAATATACTACCACATAGTTCAGGATGATGGTAGTTTGGAATTTATGGTTTGCAAGGTATAAATAGCAATAGCATTTACTTAGTGCTCTCTAAGCAGTTTATATTTGCCCTCAATCTGGGTCCTCATTTTACCAACATTGGAAAGATGGAGAGCTGAGTTAACCTTGAGCCAGTCAGGGTCAAACTGCTGACAGCTAGCAGAATTAGCCTATAATACTGCACTCTTAACCACTATCCCACCATGGTGTAGTCAGTGGTGCCCATGTGGGGGTGGAGATCACTTTGTTCCTGCTCTGTTTGCAGCCTTGGCCTTGTTTCTTTCAGGCGTGGGATCCATGACATGTTCCCTCTGCACTTAGCTGTTCTCTTTGGATTCTCAGACTGTTGTCGTAAGCTACTTTCCTCAGGTAAGTTTTCTATTGGACTGGGGGAGGGGAATTTTGGTTCATAAGGAGATGGTTATTTTTGTAACGTGGCTGAATTCAGAGCAAGGCAACTGTGTGAATGCTTAAAAAAACAGAGGAATTGTCTTGAACATATTGGACATTGAACATACATACCTAGTAGTTGGCAAATGTGAAGCATTTTTAGCAAGAATCTAAATTCAAGGTGAAAGCCTGTGTTTTCCAGGCTGCCACAGGGACCCTGGCAAATGACTAGCAAAACCCCTAGTCAAAATTGCATCCAAATTTATAGCGTTTAGTATTATGGAAGGGATAAATCAGTAAATCCATAGTTAACTGCATTTATTAAAATTAATAATTAAAATTGAGAATAAATAGGCATTAAATAACATTCACTTTTTTATCCTAGCCTGATACTTTTTACAGTCCAGCATCTGATTTATCATTTAAAGGCCAAATGTAATCCTTGGGGTAAAAAACAAGTAGCCTTAAAGAAAGGTTGTGTTGATTTTAATCAGTGCTAAAAGAAATAGGTTAAAGTGATTTGGTTATGTGGAGAAAATAAATGAGGATTGAATTTTTAAAAAAAAACCAGAAATAGATTGAGAGGACAAGGAAGAGGGAAAAAATTCTGGTTGGATGGAGTTGATGAGCATCATAAAAAGAGAGGTGGAAAGTTTAAAGAACACAAAGCAATATATGAAGTAGCCTACAAGGGGAAAGTGAGAATGGTTTACAAGGATAGGCAGTTATGGAGAAAGATCGGAAAAAGGGTTGGCAGAAATTAGATTGTTTACACGTATTTCCTTTTCCTATCTCCTACATTTTATTTTAATTTTTATCTGACTATGCCTTTCTATGTTTTCCATAACATTTTTTTATCCCCAAAGGGACTAGCATAATGTGTACGTATGAAGTGTGATTTTATATAAAACAGTTTGGTTGATAATTTCAGTTAATTCCAGAATCATAATTTCTATGGTATCTGCAGCAGAGTCATGGTAAATTAATCCCATTTCCCAGTCTCCCCTCACTTTCTTCCGATTCTCAGGTCAGTTGTACAGCATTGTCTCCTCACTCAGCAACGAGCATGTGCTGTCTGCAGGCTTTGATATCAATACGCCAGATAACCTCGGGAGGACCTGCCTCCATGCTGCTGCTTCCGGAGGGTGAGCAATTAATTTACTCTTTTTTTTTTTGAAAAAAGTTTTATTGATTTTAACAACGAACAAAAACACATAAAACATAAGACAAAAAACATAAAAACATCATCCTCCTTCATAAATTTACAGACAGTGTATCGGTTGGTTTGCCACTCCTTTTTGTGCATCCATTTCATAGTCTCCATTGTAATTGTATTACATAATAGCTCATATTATCAAACAACAATTATATAACCTGATATCATTATTAAACAATCATTTGACTAAAATTTTATTAATTCATGCTTTAACAAGATAACTATAGTTTACTTGATTTATTTTATAACCAATCATAAAGTCATACCAAGTCTATCTTAATAACATTTCATAAAGATACTATCAAAGGAAAAAAAAGATTTAAATTGATTATTTCCTTAGTTTCTAAATATTCTATTATTATGTTTTATTATCTAGCCATTGATAAAAAAGGTCCCCAACTTCATAGAATTGTTTATCTTCTTGTTCTCTAATTTCAAATGTCAATCTACTCATTTCAGCACATTCCAATATTTTCTTAATAATTTCTTCCTCTGATGGTATTTTCTCACTCTTCCAATTTTTAGCAAATACAATCCTAGCCACTGTTAATACATTTACAATCAAATACTTCAAATTTTTATTATATGTATCAGGTAAGATTCCCAATAAAAAAAATCTATATGTTTCTTTGTCATTTTTTCCAACCATATGCGAATTCTAGTCCAATATTTTCTAGCGTCCTCACAAGTCCACCACATATGATAATATGAGTCAGGTATCTGATGACATTTCCAGCACTTTTCAGATTTATTCTTGAATATTCTTGCGGGGGAAAGTGCCACCTGTAAAACATCTTATACAAATTTTCTTTATATGCTGTTGACATTGTCATTTTATAATTTTGAGACCACAATTTTTGCCATTTCTCTAAATCAATCCCATATCCAAAATTCTTCCCCCAAGCAATCATTGTTTCTTTAACTTGTTCTTCCTCTAATTTAATTTCCAGCAAATAACTATATACTTTTTTAATCACTTTTTCATCAGTACCTGTCAAAATCCTATCTAGGTCAGTCAATTTATCATAAAATCCCTCTGTTTTAGAATTTGTAAAATACCTTGATTGTATTTGTGCATATGAAAATCAATTCATCTTTATACCTTGTTCTTCTAGATTTTGCATCGTTTTAAGTTCACCCTTTTCATCCAATATTTCCTCATATCTAACTGTTTGTTCCTTCTTATATGTTATAGGATAAGAAAAAGCTTCAATAATTGATAACCAAACTGGGATTTTCAAATAGCATTGTCTCTTAATTTTCTCCCAGTTCAACCATAAAGACTCCCGTATATAATGTCTTCTAAAATAGCCCTGCGATTTAGTTCCCTTATACCACAGAAAAGCATGCCAGCCTAATAATAAATCAAGTCCTTTTAATGTCAACAATCTAGACTTTCTTAATGTTATCCATTCTTTGACCCACATTAAATTTGCAGCTTGGTAATATAACTCCCAATTAGGAAGGCCAAATCCTCCTCTAGTTCTAGCGTCTTGTAAAAATTTTAATTTTATTCTCGCTTTCTTACCTTGCCATATATACTTCAACACAGTTTTATTTAATTCTTCAAAATAATCTTTGCCAAGCCTAACTAGTATTGTTTGGAACAAATATAAAATTCTAGGTAAAATATTCATCTTGATTGTTGAAATTCTACCTATCAATGACAATTGTAGATTTTCCCATTTCTTCAAATCAGATGCTATCTGCTGTTAAGCTTAAT
Source organism: Hydrophis major (assembly GCA_033807585.1). Taxonomy (NCBI): domain Eukaryota; kingdom Metazoa; phylum Chordata; class Lepidosauria; order Squamata; family Elapidae; genus Hydrophis; species Hydrophis major. The sequence goes on along the minus strand of CM066329.1, from coordinate 208,244,262 downwards.
ATAGTTATTCTCTTTCAATGTAGTACATCTTGATGTCAAATGTATCCCCAAATATTTAACCTTGTTCGTAACTTGGATTTTCAATAAGTCTGCCAGTTCTTCTCTTTGCCTTAATAACCTGTTCTTTGTCAGAATCTTTGTTTTATCTTTATTTATTTTCAGACCAGCCATCTCACCATACGTCGCTATCTTTTCCAATAGTTTTAAAGCTGTCTCTAGAGGGTCTTCCAGAATGAAAACTAAATCATCCGCAAAGGCTTGCAATTTAAATTCCTCCTTTTTAATTTTCATGCCTTTTATATTTTGGAACACTCTAATATTTCTATTCAACACTTCCAAAATCAGTACAAATAGCAAAGGTGATAATGGGCATCCTTGTCTTGTGCCTTTTCTTATATTAATAGAGTCTGTAAATTCTCCCTCTATCATTACTTTTGCCGATCGCATATAGTATATGGCTTCTATTGCTTGAATAAATTTTCTGGCAAAGCCCATCTGTTCCAGTAATAATAACATAAATCTCCAATTCACGTTATCAAATGCCTTTTGGGCATCTAGGAATATCAAAGCCATTTGTTTTTCAGGATGCGCCTCATAATATTCCAAAGTGTCCAGAATTACCCTCATATTGTCTCTTTGGTAAAAATCCATTCTGATCAGGATGAATAAAATTAATTAAGTATTTTTTAAGTCTTTCTGCCAGAATTGAGGCAAAGATTTTATAGTCTGCATTCAATAAGGAAATAGGCCTGTAGTTCTTAATTTGTAATGGATCGGCCCCTTCTTTTGGAATAAGTGTAATATAAGCTTCTGACAATGTTCAAACCATGGTCAGAAGCAATTAATTTACTCTTAATGTGGCAAGACATTCCTTGGGATAACTTTTGAAAGAAAGATTCCCAATCTTACTTCTTTTAGATTAAGAGAAAGAAAGGTTAAATGACAGGTAGTCTTTGACTTAATGACAGGTCACTTAGCCACCATTCAAAGTTATGATGAAACTCCCTGGGGGTATTTACGACCCAGTTTCAAAGTTCTGGCCACTGCGCCCTCCTCCTCCCATCACATAACCTCATTTCAGCCAATCGCTCACTGGTTCACATTTGTGGCTGTTTGCAGCATCTCACAGAAACATTATCAATTTCACAACATTTTCTGCAAAACCAATCCACAGCAAACATTTTGTTCGCTTTATGATTGCTGTAAAAAAAAGTTTGTAAAATTGGGTCAGTCACGGGTGACCCATTTTATGATCATGAGATAATATAATAGAAAATAGTCATATAATAATAATAAAAATAATATAACAGAAGAGCACCTGTAGCGATTGACTATTTTTGTCCAATTAGAGAAAAATAGTCTTGGAAAATAACCAATTCTTAGAATACTACTGTAGTCAGGTGGAGACAATTCTCTGTGATCAAAGCAAATATTAGACTAATCTTCATTAGCATAGAGTCATATTAATTAATACAACATGCCTTTTGCAGAGGTAGATTGATTTCCCCATGCCACACCATCTGCTGCTGTTACTGCATCATGCAGTAAAAGACTAAGAAATGAGGCTGGCATCTTGCTCCATCCCCACCTTTCCCTTGTAGACTGGACATGACTGGTGCATGGAGGGCATCTGTTGGGTTAATTCTCTACGTTTGGGACTGAGACAAATTCTCAGCCTGTTATTTCATCTGGAAAAAAAAAAACCCACAACAGTTATTGAGAGATATTTTCTTTACCCTTTGACTCCTCTGCAGGAATGTTGAATGTCTTAACTTGCTGTTGAGCAGCGGAGCTGACTTGAGGAGGAGAGATAAGTTTGGAAGGTAAATATAGAACACGGTGTCTTTTGAGATCCTGGGTGGGAAAGAAACGTCCAAGATAGCCATGTGCTGGTCCTCCTTGGTAATGGATTTTGGAAGTACAAATAGTTCTGTTAAAATACTACTGAGATCGAGGTGCTTGCATGTGTTTTTCTACCTGGCCGACCCTCAGTGCTGTGCTTTTGGGAGTTGAATAGTTGAATTTGGGGTAATACTTCATTGTGTGTTGCTTTTTAGTTTGCTGATGTAACTCAGTGATAGCAGTTCTGGGATGCAACATTTGCTTTAAAGGTGGCCGGACTGGAATTTAAGTCCCCCTCCGACTCATAGACTGAATTCTGAACCTGTTTAAAATGACATTCATAGAACAATCTTTAAAGATTGCTTTGAGAGGAAAACTATACAATTGTGCAAGTGCTTTTTTGTATCAGAGCAGTTTTAAAAACAACGAAGAAGATTCAGACTTCTCATTCCTTCAGTATGTTACTTAACTAGACTCGGTTGAGTAGCTGCTTCAATCTGGCCCTGTTGTCTTCTAATCTACATGCTACATGAACTTGCCACTGAGTTGATGAACTGGTGTAACCTTCTTATATGTCTGAAACCCCCTTTCCTGTTTTTTCTTTTTTAATCCAGGACTCCTTTGCACTATGCAGCCGCGAATGGCAGCTATCAGTGTACGGTGACACTAGTCACTGCCGGAGCCAGTATTAATGAAGCTGACTGTAAAGGCTGCACCCCCTTACATTATGCTGCTGCTTCAGACACTTACAGGAGGTAGGGAGAAAATAAAATAAAATAAAAGGGTATGCCTTAACTTGGGTATACTTAGTTTCAATTTTCTCCTCAGAGAATCCTTCCATGGAATTATCTTATTTGGTTTCCTGGCACCTGGAAATAAGATTGGGGGAACAATTCAGCACAAAAGCCTTTCATAAGAAATACTGTGAATTAAGGAATTGTTCATATGTTTAGAACTAAGGTCTAAATAACAAGCTCTAAATTACTACTGCTTGAAAATATAAGTTTGAGGCTGTTGTGACAAGGGTTCCTGCTTTTAAGATACACTTATTCAAAGAAAGATCAGCTTTGATTCTCACAGTGTTTCTTGGAGCGTAATCATTACTTTAATGTCTATAAGCCTTTTCCCTGTATTGTAAGGAAGGTAGAAGCCGATGATAAGCTTCTGCCTCATTGCCTGGGATTTAGTTTAATCTCATTTGGGTGACTGTTAATTTTTGGTGAGATTCATCTATGTGAAGTGTGCAATTTAGTAATCTATTAAGCTGTTCCCGTGATTTTGTACATACTACTTTTTTTTAACAAATTCTCATATGTAATTATTATAAAATAATTTTTGATAGATTCTAAAATGCAGAGTTTTACAGGACTTGAGTATTTTATGATCCATGAACCAATCCAGCCTGCTATGGCAGGGGCGGGGCATTGGTGCGGTGGAAGGGTTGTCAGGGCGGGGCAGTGGCAGAGGCAGGGTGGTGGCCCTCCACATAAGTCCCAGTTTCTCATGTGGCCTCTTGGGACAATCAGTTGTCCACCAGTGGGTTACTATGTACAGCATTCTGTGTCTGCTGTATGTTGGCAAAACTAATCCAGGTTTCTGCTCTTGCAGAGCTGAGACTCATTCAGGAAACAGCCATGACACTGATGATGAGCCACTGAAAGAGTCACGACTGAAGGAGGCCATCTTGTGAGTAGCTCATCTTAACTCTCTTTGTTGTCCATTGAATAAACTTGGCTATCTCTTTTCTTCACACTACTTTTAATGCAGCACAGTTGATGTTTTAGAGAACATTCATCTTCTTGAGATTCTCTTAAAGTAACTCATATTATTCAGCCTTCAGCTTGTGTTAAACAGGGATAGAAAATGAATTCTTCAAATGTTCTTTTGCTTTTCCTGCCTCAGTTTACAAAACAATCCTAAACAGATATATTTATATATATATATACAGTAAATGCTCAATGTGTGCATGCACACACCTGAAATTTTTCTTGAATGGATTTTTGTTAAATGCCAAATATTAATTTGCTATAAAATAGGAAATCATCTGTGTTTTATATGTGGTTTGGTAGTGATACAAGAGAAAATACAGAAGTTTCTTTCCTGGGACCTTCCTATGGAGTACAGCTACTTTGTTATTGTTGTTAAGCTATATGTTTTCTTATTACATGGAAAGAGCTACTATAGCTTCTTTACTGTGGTTTATGTGAACTGGGTTTTCTGAATTAGTGACCATAACCAAATCTGGATTTCTACAGAACTTTAGAGCTTTTATATGCATCTGATGCTTGGGTTCATTGAATTATATTTTTTCCAGTTGTTTAGAGTTCTTACTGGATAATGGTGCTGACCCCTCTCTCCGAGACAAACAGGGATACACCGCTGTCCATTACGCAGCTGCCTATGGCAACCGACAGAACCTTGAGTTGGTAAGTCTGAACTAAAGCTTGAACAATTGGACTTTAAAAGTGAGAAAACGTCTGTGGACATTTGACATAGTTTTCCAGTTGAGGATTATTATTATATGTTTGATTTCTTGTAGGGCATTGGAAAGTGGCCAGATTGGAGACAAGTGTAGTCATGTAGAGATACAGAAATCGGGTGGCTAAATAAACTTTCATGAGCTAAATAGTAATCCCAAAAAAAGCAGGCAGATGTCAAACCTTGCAGCCCTGGGATTTGCCATACTGGGGGATGGAAGGAGCTGGAGGCTGCAGCAGTGTGCCAATGAACACCGAGGACCAGCTGATCGGCGGAGAGCAATCTGCAGATCAGTTGTGCAGCAGGGAAGGGGGAGCAGCGCGAGGCAAGCGGCCTGCTGGGCTTCAGCTCTCCAGCAACAGGCCAATGATCAGCTGGTTGATGCAGCAGCAACGAAGGGTTGATGAGCTGCTGTTCTGGGCCACGGAACAGCTGGACGGCATCCAATCAGCTGTTCAGATGCACAGCTGGCAATGGGGCAAGGACAGCATTGGTGGAAGGGCATGGCTCACCTAGATAAAACATGCTGACTTTACATCCTTACTGCATTTGCTTATGGCGTTTTGCTTTTGGAATTCATTGCATGCCAGAGTCCGTCTGAATAAATTCAGTTAGCCTCCAAATGAGCAGCATCTTAATGCTGGTTTAGGTCTGCAACTTGGACCTCTGGAGAATAGACTCCTTTTTTCCCAATTTCCAGGTAAAGTATATCTATGGTTTAAATAGAAAGATGTGTACATTGCTTTATATTTAATTTGCTCTTCTTCGTCTTCATGTTTAAATGTGCTGCATACATTTCTGTTCCATCATTATTATACTGTTAATATTACTGTTCGTATGTGTGCGCACATACTCTCTCTTTTGGCTTGCTCCCAGCATTATAAAACTCGTAACATTATTAGTACTTCATAAGATGCTTGTTAAGCCACTTTTTAAAATATGTCCATTAAAACTGATAAAAGTTCCCTTTGGATTGATTACATTTGCAACATACTATATATTTGACACGCCATTATACCAGGTTTAAATTTTTAAAACCATTCTTTTCCCTTTTTGGTTCAGAAAGAATGTTGACTCCACAAGTTTAATTCTGCTATCTTGTTACTCAGAAAATCTTTAGATATAAATTAATTACATCCATAAGTGCTTAAGAAAGCTTGTGCAAATGTGTCTGCAGAGCTGTGAGCTAGATTGGAGTTGACCACACAAACCTTAGTTCCTGCAACATTCTGGAGTGCAAGTGGGCAATCTCATGTCTCTCCTTTATCTGGAAAGAGCAGCGTAGGCCTGAATTTGTCCTCTGGCTGCTGATCGTTACCACAATGCTATTTCTACCCCATCAGGGACATCTGGTTCACCTTCCTTTGCAAGCCCCAGTGTGGATACTTGCAATGGAAAAACACTTCCTGCAGTTTGTGTATTAAGGCATTTGAAAAATATAAAGTAGCCCTTGACTTATGCCCTCAATTGAACCTAAAACTCTTGTTGCTAATCAAGACATTTGCTAAGTGCCTTGGTGACGCAGTGGTTAGAGTGCAATACTGTAGGCTACTTCTGCTTATTACCGGCTTCCTGCAATTTGGCAGTTCAAATACACGCTAGGCTCAAAGTTGACTCAGCCTTCCATCCTTCCGAGGTCGGTAAAATGAGGACCCAAATTGTTGGGGGCATTAAGTTGCCTCTGTAAACCACTTAGAGAGAGCTGTAAGTCACTATAAAAGTGGTATATGAGTCTAAGTGTTATTGCTATTGTTCCATTTTACAACCTTTATTGCTACATTTGTTAATCGTTGCAGTTGTTAAGTTAGTAACACAAGTGAGTTCGGCTTCCCCATCATCTTTGCTTGTCAGAATGTTGCAAAAGGTGATTACATGACTCCAGGATATTGCAACCGTCATAAATATATGTCAGTTGCCAAGCACCTGAATTTTGATCACATAATCGTGGGGAATCTGCAACAGTTGTAAGTGCAATAAGTCACTTTTTTCAATGCCATTGTAACTTTGGTTACTAAATGAACTGTTGCAAGTTGTAGACTACTTGAATTTATTTTTTCTTAGATAACAATTATTTTTTACAGAGTAATGTTTTATATGTTAAAATGCCTTCAGAAATATAGCAAAATAATATATCATGTGCTACTGAAGAACCTTGGGAAAATGCTTTCATTATCAGGAATTAAATTTTAGGTACTTAGAAACAAGTTTGTTGTTGTCAGAAGCTTTATACCTCACTCCTAAATTAAAACCTATCTCATCATTGTCTTAATACATATTATTTTAATATAATTACATTTTGGAGAACACATACTGTATAATTCCTGGACTAGGTGAAATGATATACGTTCTCTAGTCACTATTCCCAGAGGTTCTTCCCATACGCTAAGTAAATAAATCTCAAGGGTTCCAAGAGCTAGATTGTTGAAGCATTTGTACGATTGGAATTAGATTCCAATTTTTTTCATTTCAGCTCCTGGAAATGTCGTTTAACTGCCTGGACGATGTGGAAAGCACCATTCCAGTCAGCCCTTTGCACTTAGCTGTGAGTCTTATTATTATAAAGCCTTATAGGGTACACTTGGGATAAATTTAATTAATGCCAATGTTACATTTGTTTCGTTGAGGAAAGTGGACCTGAACTATAGGCCTTCATCATTATATTAAATCCCTCTTGATCTGTAGCCTCCCTAAATTGAGTTGTCCGTTAATGTGCTTTCAGGCCTATAATGGTCACTGTGAAGCCCTGAAGACGCTTGCTGAAACCCTGGTGAACCTGGATGTGCGGGACCACAAAGGGCGGACGGCTTTGTATCTTGCCACGGAGAGGGGCTCTACGGAATGCGTGGAGGTGCTCACCAGCCATGGTGCTTCTGCTCTTGTGAAGGAGAAAAAGAAGAAGTGGACACCCCTCCATGCAGCTGGTATGAGCATGTCATATTTCCTGTTGAGATGCTGGGATTGTCAGTGTTCCAACTAAACTCTCCATCCCAATTCAGCATTCAGAGACAGTCTATTCAAGTAAGAATTTATTGGAGAAGTCATATTGACGCATCTGGGAAACCCCAAATCTGAAATCCCGCATCTTCCCCTTCGTATCCAGTCCCCTTGCTGATGACTCCCAAGTTACACTCTTCAATTCACCTCTATTCTGAACTCCGCCAAGTCCAGTCACTCCCCTCCAAACTCCCAACGACTTGACCTTGAGCCCTGGTGAAATGTGGCTATCCTCCCTCCTCACTTTACTTTCATCCCCACAGTTACCTATCCTTCCTTGTGGCAGCCCCAAATCCGATTCAAGATGGATGGGGATTCTTTCTCTTGGTTGCTCCTGCAAAACAGACTTGGGACATCCACTAGACCTTTAAAGAAACGACAATTATTAAGAAGCAGGAAATCCTGTTCATTATATTCTCATTTTATTTCTTACAGCTGCCTATGGGAACACAGATTCCCTACATCTTCTCATTGACAGTGGGGAGAGAGTTGACATCACTGATGTCATGGACATCCATGGACAGTACGTCTCCAGTTATTATTATATGTGTGTGTGTGTGTGTATATATATATTTGGACTATAAGTCATTCCAGTGGCAAGCAGGAATAGGCTTGTTCCTTACAAATTCCAGTTTACTGTACAAATCCAAAGCAGGGCTACATATACTGCCAGCTAGTCTCTGAATGACTCTGGATAATAAAAGGCTGGAGAGCCAGCTTGAACCCCAATACAGAGAAGAGAGAGTTCTTACTCATTTGGGAGTGAGCTTCTATGCTGAGGAGAAACACCTAAAATACATTTCTCCTTTAAAGATCTGGTTTGCAGTTGGCAAGTCTTTCTAGATCCAGCATTGAAGTTGGTGAGTCGAGTAGCAGAAAAGGATAAGATTTTAAAAAATACTTCTGCCAGTAAATTTCCTTTCTTTAGAGGGGAGATAGATGGCTTTCGTGATTTATGTGCTTATGTCATCCCAAAAGTTTGTTATTATGATATGCTTTTTATGGAGCAAATCTTCAAGCTATTCAAGAAATTTCATCTGGCCCAGGATACAGAGCACAGGTACCAAGTGATGCCTCCATACGCAAACAATTTCCAGTAATTAATTCAAAGTTTCTGCAAGGGTGTGTTGTGGTCCACCAGGGGCCTGCAGAGCTGGCTGCAGAGTTGGACAGTGGGGAGGAACATGGACCAGTACTGAAGTCTGGGGAGGACTCGGACGAGGGATCTGCGTCCAACACGGAGGTGGGGCCAGGGCCATCTGGGAGTTATGTGCTGACTCTGGAGCCTCCAGAATCTTGACATCAGTGAGACAGAGGAACAGAGGGAGCCTGTTCCCAGTGCACACTTGTGCAGAGTTGTCAGAAGGCAAGAACAGTTAAGACAAAAGGGGAGTCAGGCTTGGAGATGATTGGCCCCTCCCATGAGACAAAAAGGAGGAGCAAAGGGACATGAGCCTTTGCAGGAAGCAACTTTGTTCGTTCTGGTCAATTTAAAATCTGAAGCTCTGTGTTGACTTTGTACTCCATTTGGCCTTGTACAGCTAATAGGTAATTTAGTCATTAGCAGCATTTCAAGGGAGATAAAGGTGGGTGCTTATCAGCCTTATCCCGAAGGACTGTGACAGACTTCTGTTGGACTATTCATAAACTGTTTGGGACTCATTACAGGCTGTAAATGCATGTAATTCACAGCTATTTAAATAAAAACAAGGTTTTGGGGAACAGTGTGTGATTGTTACTGTCTCAGGAAGCCCTGGTCAGAACAGGGTATATGTTTTATATGACAAAAAACCTGATATGGCAGCCTTATCTTATATAGCAGAGGTGCCAAACTTCCGGCCCGTGGGCCAGATGTGTCATACGCTATCCATGCCCGGTTTAGCGGAGTGGAAAAAAAGTTGTGATATGTCACATGGGCCGCCTTGAACACATGAGTTTGACACCCCTGTTATATAGCCTGCTCAATGCTCTGTGATCACCAACAGGCAACTTTTGTGCAACCTCCCATAGGACATCAGATCTCTAGAATACATATTTCTATCTCCATGAGGGGGCCTATATGCTATGGCAAAAACTTAGTAGAGTTTGAGATAGACTTCTCCATCTTACCATTTATTTATTATTAATTTATTATTGAACTTATTTGCTTAAATGACACTTAAATTTGTTTATCTAGATTTTTAATAATAGTTTTAGTGTGTTTTATTTTCTAATTATTTTAAAACGTCCTATTTTGTCATTTTAATCATTTCCACAAAATCTATTTTAAATTGCATTTTTCTTAAGGAGCAGTTGGCATACATTCTGAATAAATTAAAATATTTCTTTTTTACTTGCTTAGCAACCGTTATGATCAGATTTGATTCCTAGCCATTTAAAATATAGTTACAAATAGAACATCATTAAAACCCCAAAAGTAGCTTTGTACAAGCTACTTTGTTCTGCTAATCATCATTTTTAATGCAAAATCTTTCCCTTCTACTTGCTATCTATAATGAAAACAAAATCCTAGAACCGAGAACCCAATTTGTTTCCATAGACGAAGATGCACTGAAATAAGCTTTCTTTAGTGCAAAGCTACAGCTAGAAGCTTTCTCAGTATATTCCACCCAAATGGCTTTTCCATTCCTGCTTCTTTTTCTTCTTTTCTAAAATTGGCAATAGCAACTAGAAGCACTAACTCTTTCTGACCTTGATTTTCTATGTGACATCTTGAATAAGAATGCTCGATTTAAATTTGTAGAATTGTTACAATTTTAATCTGACTACTAAAAATAGGAGAGTAACCATAACAATAGTACTTTTACATTTTAAACAGAATTAAATATATGAATTCAAATTTAGCTTAGTCCTATTGCCACTCACTTTCTCAATTACAGCCTTTGGCATGATGTTTGCCAGTTTTCAGATTATTATTTTTTAAAAAAATAACCGTAACCTCATTTTTCAGCCCTCAGAAGTAATCATAACATATTAATGAAACTAATTACTTTGTAGAAACTTCTTGGAATTAAATACTTTTTATTTTTGAGTTTCCCTTTTATTTTAACAACTGGGTTACTCAGTCCATTCTGCCCTTCATAACAATAGAGCTTGTTTTCTAAATTAGTAAATCAATAGGTGCCTGACCTATTCTTACTTTTCTCACAGGACCCCATTGATGTTGGCAATCATGAATGGCCATGTAGATTGTGTCCATCTCTTACTAGAGAAGGGATCCACAGTGGATGCAGCAGACAGAAGAGGCAGGACTGCACTGCACCGGGGGGTAAGTGGAGGAATAGTTCTATGTTGAATTGATTGAACAAGATCCTGAAATAGTCTTGTAGTTTTGGATGTGGAAAATGAGACATTTAAGTGTTTCACACTTTAAGCCAATTGGAGCATAGTGAGTAGATCGTTGTCTGTTGTTCCTCATCTTTGAATTGTCACACTTTTTGATTCCAGAGAGCATGCTTGGAATTTGGTGTACTGTACAGACATTCCTCATTTCCCAACCATTTGCTCTGTGACCAAAGTTACAACATTGGTGAAAAAAATAACTTCAAAGATCATTTGTAACCTCTGCAGCATCCTTCAGTCATGCAATTGCCATTATAGTTAGTACAGGTTGTCCTGTGTTTGACCAGTGTACTTTTTTCCTTTATTGCCTTCTTGCAGAGCAGAGATTGGATAAAAATCTGTTCTTGAAACAGATTTCAAGAGAGTAAACTTATACCCATCAAAAGCAGTGCAATTGCACTGGCAACCAAACAAAGATCAGGCAAAGGAGATATGGTCTACCAAAATTACTTTTTTTTTTTGCCTCCCCTTTCTCTCGCAATGAAGTGAAGAGATTGGAGCAAAAGGGATTTCAAGAGCATGAGTGGGTTGCATACTGCATGCATGGCTCCCAGCCTCGGCTGTGGCACGATCACATTGCTTTTGATGTGTGCAAGACAGTAAGCAGACATTCCAAAGGGCGGAGTGGTGATGGTGGTGGTTAGAAGCAAACAAGAATCAAATATGTGAAACAAAAAGAGTAATGTTAACTCCTTCCTGAAAAGAAAGGGTTGCGTTCATGTGATTTTCTATTTAGCTGTTGCTTCACTTAGTGGTAGAGTTGGCAATTCCAGTTAAGGTCGTTAAGCAAGGACTACCTGTATGAATATTGTAAACATGCTTGTGCTGGAAAGGAATATTTAGGCAAAAGAAATGCTAGTTGAGCAACACCAGTTTTAATGCGAAACTAAAAGTTTCTATCATTTATAGTGCAAGATTTATTGTTATTATTACATGGTACTTGGATTACAAGACTGACTTTGACCATGTCATGAGTGCAAATTCATTGGAGAAGTTAATGGTGCTAGGAATGGTTCGTGGAACAAGGAAGAAGGAGCAAGCAAAGAGCTTTGCTGGCTTGATATCATCAAAACTGATACAAAGGTGAATTTCCAACAACTGAAAGAAGCTGTCCTTGACAGGGTAGCATGGAAAGCACTTACCTATAAAGTCGCCAAGAATTGGATAGGACTGGATGATTAATCCAACAACTCTTGACTTATTATTGAATAAAATATTTTGAGTGCCTACTTTGCAAGTCTTACTTCCACTTGTGATAGATACTTTTTTCCCCTCATTGCTTGCTGTCCCTTTTTTATAGGCTGTTACTGGCTGTGAAGACTGCCTTGCAACACTGCTGGACCATGATGCCTTTGTATTGTGTCGGGATTTCAAGGGCCGGACCCCGATCCATTTTGCCTCGGTGTGTGGGCATTCTGAAATCCTGAGGACCTTGCTGCAGGCAGCGCTCTCTACTGACCCTCTGGACTCTGTAGTGGACTATAGTGGCTATTCACCAATGCACTGGGCTTCATACAGTGGTAAGAATGTAGAGATTCATGCATACCTTCCTTCGTTATTTTCTTCCGCCAGAGAGAAGATCTATAAGATCTGTCCGATTAAATCACTGCTACAACACTGGGCAAAGTTAATTGCTGTAATACCACATGATGGTTGCAGCAGATAACTTGTGATGGATAAAACTATGGATGTTCAACAATTTTATGCAGCCTATTTACCTGAACGGTGATTACATCTGTAGCGGATTCAGCGGCTCATTAGATTGTAGGATAGATCATTCCATCTCCAAGTCATCTGTCAAGATCTTTTAGATTACTCGTGGAAAATATCTGGAGAGTGCAGTTTAATTTCATTGGATTCCCAGGTGCTGTGTGGGCTATATGACTATGGGAGATTACCAGCGTGAATGGTGTCCATATTTTCTGCCTATAAGGGGGATTTTGGTGTGCAAAATAGAGTTCCTAAGCCTTCCAAAAATCCTACTTAAAATCTGCTCTCGGGGCCAGAAGGAATCCTGTGGGTCACAAGTGGCTGATGGAACAGTTTGTCCACTCTTGTTCTAGATTGTATCTTGTTCATAGTGGCTTTAGTGGACCAAAATTGAAGATTGCTCCTCTTCAGTATCCAAATCTTTTCAGCTGTTCTACTGCAGAAGAATTCAGTGGTAGTGGGCAATTAAAATCTAACTTCTAATCCTACCTGGCTGTTTAGAAGCACTTCACTGTAATTCTGAATTGAATGGTGTTGAAATGTCAGATTTCTGATTATTGTAATGCTGACACGGAAGAAGGAATAATGCTTCAGGAAAAGTCTGTGTGTTTGGGTGCATGTTGAACTTGAATTCATTAAGCCATTTTTGTTATGATATATAAACAACTGCCTTTGTTGCAGACTGGCTCATTTAAATCAAGATTCAAAAAACTTCCAATTTCAGCTTGTGTTAAAGCTACGCAAACATCTGAAAGCTGATACATACAGGTGAAACTCGAAAAATTAGAATATCATGCAAAAGTTCATTTATTTCAGTAATGCAACTTAAAAGGTTAACCTAATATATGAGATAGACTCATTAAATGCAAAGCGAGATAGTTCAAGATCTGATTTGTCATAATTGTGAGGATTATGGCTTACATCTCATGAAAACCCCAAATCCACAATCTCAGAAAATTAGAATATTACATGCAATCAACAAAACAAGGATTGTACATAGAACAATATTGGACCTCTGAAAAGTATAAGCATGCATATGTACTCAGTACTTGGTTTGGGCCCCTTTTGCAGCAATTATTGCCTCAATGCGGCGTGGCATGGAAGCTATCAGCCTATGGCACTGCTGAGGTGTTATGGAAGAGCAGGATGCTTCAATAGTGGCCTTCAGCTCTTCTGCATTGTTCGGTCTCATGTCTCTCATCTTTCTCTTGGCAATGCCCCATAGATTCTCTGTGGGGTTCAGGTCAGGCAAGTTTGCTGGCCAATCAAGCACAGTAATCCCACGGTCATTGAACCAGGTTTTGGTGCTTTTGGCAGTGTAGCAGGTGCCAAGTCCTGCTGGAAAATGAAGTCAGCATCCCCATAAAGCTCGTCTACGGAAGGAAGCATGAAGTGCTCCAAAATCTCCTGATAGATGGCTGCGTTGACCCTGGACTTAATGAAGCACAGTGGACCAACACCAGCAGATGACATGGCTCCCCAAATCAACATAGACTGTGGAAACTTCACATTGGACTTCAAGCATCTTGCAGTGTGTGCCTCTCCATTCTTCCTCCAGATTCTGGGTCCTTGGTTTCCAAATGAGATGCAGAAGTTGCTCTCATCAGAAAAGAGGATGTTGGATCACTGAGCAACAGACCAGGTCTGTTTTTCTTTAACCCAGGTAAGACGCTTCTGACGTTGTTTGTTGTTCAGGAGCGGCTTGACAAGAGGAATACGACATTTGTAGCCCATGTCCAGGATCCGTTTGTGTGTGGTAACTCTTGATGCACTGACTCCAGCCTCACTCCACTCCTCGTGAAAGTCCCCAACACTTTTGAATGGCATTTTCATGACAATCCTCTCCAGGCTGTGGTCATCCCTGCTGCTTGTGCACTTTTTCTTCCACACTTTTTCCTTCCACATAATTTTCTATTAATGTGCTTTGATGCAGCACTTTGGGAACATCCAACTTCTTTTGCAATTACCTTTTGAGGCTTTCCCTCCTTATGGAGGGTGTCAATGATGGTTTTCTGCACAACTGTCAGGTCAGCAATCTTTTCCATGATTGTGCTTCCTACTGAACCTGACTGAGAGACCATTTAAAGGCTCAGGAACCCTTTGCAGGTGTTACGGCTTAATTAGCTGGTTAGAGTGGGACACTTTGAGCCTAGAATATTGAACCTTTTCACAATATTCTAATTTTCTGAGATTGTGGATCTGGGGTTTTCATGAACTGTAATCCATAATCATCTCAATTATGACACATCACGGCTTGAACTATCTTGCTTTGCATGTAATGAGTCTATCTCATATATTAGTTTCACCTTTTAAGTTGCATTACTGAAATAAATGAACATTTGCACGATATTCTAATTTTTTGAGTTTCACCTCTAGAAACCCTTGATTTTGCCTATAAAAAAGCCATGGAGTTATATGATCTAATAAATTCTCTTCTCTCTTTCCAGGGCATGAAGATTGTCTTGAATTGTTACTTGAACACAATCCATTTGCATACCTAGAAGGAAACCCCTTTACTCCATTGCACTGTGCAGTGTAAGTCTTGGTAGACCCTGGAGACGAAGGGTGTGTTTGTGCAAATGCATTAGGATAAGCCTTTCTAAGCCAAATGAGTTGTGGATTGTGCTTTTCAAGTGCAGTTTGAAAGCCTCACTGAAAACTGCATTCCTGCTTTGGATTACCCTTAGGCCAGTATACAGGGTTAGGCTGCTGGGGGTTCTCAGGGGTTTGGGAGAACCCCTAGCTAAGATTCTGTGCAGTTTGGAGAACCCCCAAATCCCGCTCCGGCCTGGCCTCGCCCCCCCTGCCCCTTCCAGGAGTCCTCACGTGGCCCGTTTTGGATGTAGGTAAGTGCAGGGCACACGCGGAGGCTCAGGGAGGGCGAAAACGGGCCTAGCGGAAGTTTGGGAAGGGCCTCCAGAGCCTGTGAAGGCCGTTTTCGTCCTCCCATAGGTTGAGGAAAACCACCGGAGCCCAGGGAGGGCAAACCCCCATCCTCCCCGCCATGGTGCAGGAGGCCAACTATGCCACACCCACCATGACCATGCCTACCCAGCAATCAGGCAAAGAACTCCTTGCTAAAATTTTTGAAGCCCACCCTTGCTAGTATATTGATAACCTCTCTTGATACCGTACTTGACTTTTAAATTTTAAAGATTTTATCAAATTACAGATAACAGAATGAATTCTGCAAAGCAAAATGCCAGGTTCGAATATTAGCTCTCTTTTCCATGAGTACTTCTGGGCCTCCAATGAACTACACTGGAAGCCTTAAAAAAAAAAAATGAAATTAGCTATTGCATGCAGCCCAGACCTATTGTAAGAAATACACTTGCCCCAGAAAGAAGACAAAAGGTTAGGGAACAATTTACCACTTTGCTTTCTAGGAAATAAGCGATTTCTTGCCTGTTAAATCAGTGGCCCCCAACCTTTTTTGTGCCGCGGCCTGGTACCGGCATCAGCAAGCATGACAAGGCAAGGCAAGCCGAGCGACCGGCCAGCCAGCCGTCCCCCACTTCTCCCCGCCACCTTCAACTCCTCCTTTGTACCTTTTTTGTGCTTTCTTAATCTCCGCCATCGGGATGGCTCTTCATTCGAAGCTGCCCCCCCCTTCGATGAAACTAAGGCGCGAGGATTCCTTAAGGACCCAAACGCCGCTTTCCAACCAGAAAAGCTCACCCGGAAGCAATTTCTCGTCGAAACAAGATGGCGGCACCCAGCAAACTGGCGGCCCGGTAGAAAATGATCCACGGACCAGTACTGGTCTGGGGCCCGGTGGTTGGGGACCCCTGTGTTAAATGATTTCTTGCCTGACTCCATATGCTGTTGGCTTGCAGTTCGCATCTACTCCAGTAGCTAGCAGAAGCTGAATATTTTAGTCCAATAACATCTGGGGACTCAGTGTCAGAAAAAAATACACACAGTATAGGGAGTCCTTGATTTACGATCACAACTGAGTCCAAAATGTTTGTTGCTAAATGAGACAGTTGTTAAGTGGATTTTGCCCCATTTCACTACCTTTCTTGCAACGGTTGTTAGGTGAACCACGGCAGTTGTTAAGTTAGTAGCATGGCTGTGAAGTGAATCTGGCTTCCCCTGTAGACTTTGCTCCTCAGAAAGTCGCAAAAGAAGGTCACATGACTCACGGCACACTGCAACCATCATAAATATGAAACCGTTGCCAAGAATCTGAATTTTGATCATGTGACCATGAGGATGTTGAAAGAGTTGTAAGTGGGGAAAAACCCATAAAATCACTTTTTTTCAGTGCTGTTGTAACTTCAATCACTCAATGAAATGTAAGTTGAGAACTACCTGTATCTGACTTGCAACCATTCATTTAGTGATTGTTTGAAGTTACAGCTGCTCTGAAAATAATGACTTATAGCCAGTCCTCACACTTACGACCATTGAAGCATGCTCACAGTCACATAATCAAAATTTGGGCACTTACTTGGCAGCTGGCATATTTTTACAATGGTTGCCTTATCCGAGGGTCAAGTGATTGCCATTTGCAACCTTCCCAGCTGGCTTCCCCATAATTGGGGGAAGCCAGGATCCCTTAACAATTGCATGATTCATTCACTTAGTAATTGCAGTGATAACAACTGTGGCAGAAAATAGATTGTAAAATTTGAATGTGACTCATATAACAGCTGCCTTCAATAGCAGTGGAAATTCTGATCCTAAATGAGGTCATAAGTTGAGGACTAGCTATATTTTGAAACCTACAACTTAGCCATGGAATGGTTATTTCACGTCACTAACAAAACAGTGGCATTCAAGGCCTACAAATTCAACAAGAAATTGGTAAGCAGGACCGAATAGCAGATTCCTCTGGTAGCTTACTCCTTAGCTTTTACTTTTTTTTTTTTTCACCCAAAAAGAAAGTAGATTAAGTTAATCTAAGTTAATAGGGAATTTTCTTGAATGATTTGTCCAAAATTTGGAGCATTTTGACTGATGGGAATTTTCCCTGTCTGTTTTGTACCTCTAAAACCCAGATTCAGTAGAGAGGTCTGGAAATGCTGTTGCACTTGCTCGTCACCCTGAAATAAATAAAATCAACCAATGCTTGCTTGCTTCTCACACTTACTTTCTTCTCCAGAATTAACAACCAGGATGGCACTGCTGAGATGCTTGTTGAAGCATTGGGTGCCAAGATTGTTAATAGCAGAGATGCCAAAGGAAGGTGAGTCATTGTGTCTTCCTCTTCTTGAGGTGGACGCACTAGTTAGATTACTCCATATCACTGATCGGATCATCATTTGAATGGGGGATATCCCTTCAAGATAACACTACAGAGACTAAAGAAATTCAGCAGCATGGATTTTGGTGTCTTAACTGTTATAGTTTCTGTCTTACATAGTTCAAAAAAACCCAGGCTCCATTCCATGAAGTCGTATGATATGAAATTCAAGAGAGTTTAAATCTGAATTACCATTGTGTGTATCAAATGCTAGACAAATGGATTTTGATCTGATATGCTCTAGCATCCTTATATGTGAGTGGCAAGGATCACTAACTTTTTCATGGCTTGGACCTGCTCACAAAATCCAGTGTGATTGCCTTTATACTTCCTTAATTTACTGACATCTCACAAGTTGGAAGTCAGGCAATTATTGGGAGTCCAGCAGGCATTTCATTTGCCAACCTGATCTTCTTGCACTTTCAAATAGTGCTAAAAACTATTGCTACTAATTATTGTACAAGGGACCTACATTCAAGTTTACCATCAGTTTCTTAAGATGTATGTCTCTGTGTGTGTTTATTACAGGAAATACGTGTTTGCTGTCAATAGCAATGTGGTAATCTCATCGTAAACAAATTTATGTCCTGCCATTCTTATTCTTGTTTTTCTACCTCTTTAATCATTATTCAATTAAGTTTCATTAGGATGTGACAATTGAAAGCAAGTTTTAATTTGGGTTTTGCTATGCACTTATGTATCAAAGCAGAATGTTTGCTTTCAGTGGATACTATGCGTCTTCTAAAAATAAAGTTGAGAGATCATCCAGTGAGAAACTAGAATATTAAAATAAATAAAGTATGTGGAATATTTTTTTAAATGAAAGCAATGCTGTATAATTTACCAATAGTGCATCTAAATAAGAGTTCTTTTTGAAAGCATGTCAAGTCCGTCTTTCCTCTTCTTCCAAGGACCCCCCTTCACGCTGCTGCCTTTGCAGACAACATCCATGGTTTACAATTGCTTTTGCAACACCAGGCTGAGGTAGATGGAACTGACCAATTGGGGAGGACCCCTCTTATGATGGCTGCTGAAAATGGCCAGACAGCAGCAGTTGGTTAGTGGTGCATCTTTTGTATTTATGCTTTTCTGTCTTTTTTCCCCCCCAACCATCCTATCATGCTTTTTCATCAGCTTAAGAGAGAATCCATAAAAAATCTAGGTATGTATCTGAAGTCTTCTGTTGGTTCACCATAGATCCAATACTGTCTGGTTCAGTTTCCTGCCAAGCTCATTTCTGATAATACATTTGACTAATTGTTCCAAAGATGCTTTTTCAAAAGGCATCTGGACTTTCTGGTTTTTCTTTGACGGTGTTTCGCTTCTCATCCAGCTCATACTGAGCTGAAGAAGCTTCTTGGATGAGAAGCAAAACTTCTTCAAAGAGAAACTAAAAAGTCCAGTTGCCTCTTGAAAAAGTACCTTTGGGACAACCATGGCCTGCATGACTGAGAATCTCCATAGACATTTGATAATTGTTTTGTAAAGATATTGACATTGTAGCTATTCTGTTGGTTTTGGGAATAGCTTTCTGTAGTTACTTTCAATTTACTTTTTCCTTCTTAGTCTATTGTAGTCATCTTTCTGTCTATCATCATCCTAGGGAGGAATTAGGAGCAGTACTTGAGCTCATGTGAGCACTTCCATGAGTTTTGCATGATATTTTTGTGCATTTCTTTTCTCACATCATCCAGAAATAGCAACAATATGCTGCTTTCCTCCAGCATCTGTGACATAATATGAATTGCTACACTTTGCCTCACTCTAGACCAGTACTCCCCAACCACCAGGCTGTGACCCATTCAAAACCAGGTTGGGCAAGCGGCATGCATAGCTCCACTTGCACGCCCATTACTTGTGCAAATGGGCCTGCATGCATGAGTGCATTCACCTGCTGCTTGCATGAAACCATCTTCTCTTCCCTCCCCGCTGCCATTGCCAGTCCACAAACGGAAAGATTGGGAACCACTGCTCTAGACTCAAGTCTGCCTTGGCTTGCAGGGGGAAACAAGATCACCTGAAAAATCTCTGATTATTTGAGTGCAGGATTCTTTCCAACCTAGAGGATGGTTGAGAGCAGAGGAGCTAACTGCTGCTTAAAGTCCGCTCCTAGTTATTCTTAAGAAATCTCCTAAACTATCTCTTTGCAATTTTGGAGTGGCAAATCATTCACAAACAGATTTCAAGCATAGAACCATAATGAAGGTCTGTGGAGATTCTTCCAGTCATGGTTGTCTCAGAGGCACTTTTCAAAAAGCAACTACACTATGTCTTCATCCAGAACTAATGAAGCCTCTTGGATGAGAAGCAAAACGTCGTCTTGTTCCTCAAGGAAAAATACATAATCCAGTTACCTTTTGAGGCAACCATTATGATGCTTTCCTCCATCACATTTTGTATCATGTAAAGGTTATAGCTGTGGAATGGTTTAATGCTATTTGAGGGCAAAGTATATTGTCCCATAAAAAGATAAGAGCAAAAAAGAAATGTCACAAACCAGTGCATTGACTCTCTGTATCTCGAGATACAGAGTTTAACTTCAGTTCCTTTCCTTTTTGGTTGACCTTTCTGCCTTGATGATAGAACTTTGAAATGTCTTCTCCAATATGATTCCCCTTCTGACAAAAGCCAAATTATCTCAGAAGAGGACAGTGACATCAATCTAGTGGTATAGAAATTATCTGTCTTGATTTTTGGATTAAGCTGCCCTGCTTTTTCATTTTTCCCATTTGCCATTTTAATGTTGGAAGTTGGCTTCTATGACTTTGGGGTTAGTGGCTTATAAGAATCTTTTAAATAAATAAAGGCACAATCTTTCATGTTTCATTTCCATACATTTTTAGAGTTCCTGCTGTACAGAGCAAAAGCTGATCTAACTGTGCTAGATGTCAACAAGAACACAGCTCTTCACCTGGCCTGCAGTAAGGTACACTGTCCAAAAGTGGGACTTATAAAATTGATTTTTGAGACTATCTTCTGTAGAGTTTAAGATGCAATGTTGGAAGATTATGATGCAAGTGATGCTAGATGTGATTAAATTACCTTATTTCCAAATAATGAGTTTATGTGATTTGATTTTTATTGGGAAGAAGAAAAGTGGCCCACTAGGTATGTATGGCAATGTTGCTGTTTTTTTAAAAAATGTTTATTAATAATTTACATACAGTAAAAGACAAGAAAAGAAGGAGGGAGGAAGGTAATTTACGAAATATAATGAGTTTTTTTCAATTAATTTTAATTGCAACAGAAAAAACTAATGCAAGTAAAAGAAAAGTATAAACAAAAGAAAAAATAAAACATGCAAGGGCGAAAAAGATATAAAGAAAAGAGGATAGTAAAGAAATAGAAAAGTGACTACTAACCTTCATCACAAGGGCAAACAATTTTAGTAACTTTTCACTTTCTTTTAAATCACAAATAATCTTTTTTTTTGCCATACTCATTTCTTTATAAATAAATCCATATAAAGCATTGTAATTTCAGTCCTGGTGTGAGCAAAAATCTACCAAAAGTTACCAAAAATAACAAGTTTAAATAAATTATTTAACTTTGATCAGATAAATCAACTTTATATTCATTTCTTTTACTCCAAACACTCTCAATCTTTAATCCATTCAGATAATGCTGTGGAACTTGATTTCATTTCTGTTTTGTCTCTTCTCATGAGTTTCTTTGAAACTTTAATAAGATTCTTTTGTAAGTCCAATGTAGAAAAATTATCCAGGTTACTCTCCATGTCACTCTGGTAACTTGTCATTGTAAATCCACATTCAGGTCATTCTGTTTTATGAGGTAAAATTTATTCCTCTTCCCTAATATCCTTTAGACACAGTATATCCCTAGAGGCAGATATTGCTGTTGACATTGTTACTATTAACTTCTAATTGCACTTTTCAAAAATGCCGTTCAATATTTCTAATGTTAGAATATTTTGCACCATTCTGTAGCTATTAAAGTTTATGTTATTTTTATCCTTTAATTGAAATATTTAGTTTTAAAAGCTTACCGTATGTTTTTAAAACAATTCAACTTTCCTACGGAAAGAATTCTTCATAAGTAATTCCAAAATTTTATTTCAAATATATCTGGAACCATTTATAACTTTCTAAAATCACTCTTAATTAACTTTCTGCTCTTTATTTTTTTAAAGTTGTTAAGTTTGTAGGTTTTTTTCAATTAAGGATTGAAGGCACACTCATCCAGTATTTTCAGACTTGTCCCTCCAAAGGTTTCTAATAGCTGAGAGATAGTTAATAAGCAATTTTTGAATGTGATTAAAAAAGAAACTTAATGTCCTTTTAAAGGTGCTATCCAAAGTTTCAGCAAGATCATTATACCCTTGTTTCCCAATGCTTAAAACCCACTGGATGCTGTAATCTCCTTGGAAGGAGCAACTGTTTGAAGTATTTTTGGGTGATCTCTCATCCTCTTTGTGCAGAGAAATTTAAAAAAAACAGGTCTACTCACTCGGTTTTCATTCATTGCTGTGATTATGAGCTCTGGTTTTTGCAAAGCCATCTGTAGTCTTACCATTTCTACAGAATGGAATGAATGAAAAAAAAAAATGAAACAACCTAAAATTATGATTTCTGATCTTTTCAGTATATAATTACAATCTTACAATCAATCCTCCTCTGTCTTATATCTTATACAAGTCTTATCACCCCCCTCATTTAATTCATATTTTTTAAAAAATCTTCAAACCCATAAATCATTTTGTTTTGTCTTTCAGCAAAAATTCCATATATGGTTTCCATTCTTTTGGAAAACTTATCTGGAAATGATTTTTATGGTTGTAAGAGAATGATAACTGAAGGCCAGAAGTCTGCCAATGAATCCTAAATCCTTGAGAAAAACCTTTTGGTGATACTGGTACATGGGCAGTATTGTTGTTTTCCTGTTTTATTGCTGAACTCACACTAATAGAGCAAATGTAATCTTCATTTTCTCCCACTAGGAGACAGTGCAGCATAATTTCAAATAGAAACAATCCATCAGCAGACAATATTTTCCAGCTCCTTTAACATCCTCCATTCAAACCATTGCTTAAAGTTTAGATTTTTCCTACTGGGGAAATTCTTGTTTCTGTTCCATGTTAATTCTATCCTTTATATCCAGGCTTACTTTATTGTAGCCCATTGTGGCAATGGGCACATATGTTTACTTGCATGAAAGGACCATCATAAGAAACCTGTGTCATATTGTTTATCAGAATTAAATTGCAGAGCTGAGTGCAATTTCCAACTTTTATCTTTTCTTTCCAGGGTCATGAAAAGTGTGCCTTGTTGATTCTGGGGGAAACCCAAGACCTTGGCCTTATCAATGCAACAAACAGTGCTCTACAGATGTAAGTGCTCACACAGCCTATGGAAATTAGTAGATTTCTTTCCTTCACTTTATTTCCTACCAAATATTACTAAAAATGAGTCAGGAAAAGCATCTTTAGCTGATTCTAATATGGAAAGAAAACCTTTTTTGCATTTGGGAAGACATTTTGATTATGTCTAGCATAAAGCTCTTATTAGAGGTTGATTTTACAGTCAAAGTCCCAAATAAATGTACATTTGAAAACCCCCATGTCCTATGAGATGTCATTGAATCCTACTGAAAATGAAACAAAAAAAGGAGAAAACTTCTACCTTAATTATGGGAAGATTAAATGTTTTCAATATTTCCTACCGAAACGTGGCTTTGCATAAGAAGTTGCCTCAGTTTAAGTTTGAATGAGTAACCCACTATTACTTACTCTGATGGGCAGATTTTTTTTCTTCCTTTTGAGTTGATAGCCAAGATTATATCTGGGGTGGTGGTGGCGGGGAGTTTTTAGGATTATAATTGCATATTATAATTGTGCTAGTTCCTCTTTCAAAGCTTTACATGTCTTGGCGGAGATATAGGATATTTTGGATTCTGAGATTTAACATTTTGGAAAAGTATCTCTGAGGTAACCAGTCACATTGAAAATAGAAAATTCTATTTAATGGACTTAATCCAGTGCAGAGTCTTGCTACTTAATGCAGGATGGTGAAGGGAAATACTTCTGGATTAAATTGTAGAGTTGGCTTATACCACAGAGGTATAAATGAGAATGGAGACACGGTAAATTATTTCCACTTTTGTCAACTTCGTGTCTCTGCATTAACAGACAGTATCTAGAAAAAGGACAAAATGTTGCTACTCCTATGATTAAATGCCAGTTGTACTATCTGTAGTAGGGATGTTGGACCCACAACTGCAGGATGCTCTAGCATACAAGTAATCCTTGACTTGCAACCTTCATTCAACAACTATTTGAAATTACCATGGTGCTGAAAAAGTGGACTTAGGACCTGTGCCCAAAGTCAGACATTGCAATGCAGAAATGCACACACATGCACACACACTCACATAATCAAAGTGTAGATATTTGGAAGCCCACCTATACTTAAAACTGCAGAGCATTTTTATCTCCCCCTCCCACACTATTTTATTTATTCAACAAATTCAGTCATTGCCTATCTCACTTTCCATATGAGTCTGGGCAGTTTACAGATACAAATCATAAAACCATATAAAAGAGACATTGTTAAAAGCAAAAGCAGAGTGAAGAACAAAATAAGAACAGAGTTTTTAAAAAAAAAAACACTCTAAAAGTTGGAGGGAATGCCCACAAAGCATCAAAAAGAGTACTGTTTGTCACAATGCTCTTTTGGTCACCATGCACAGTGGCACTCAGCACAGGAGGACTGGGGGTGAAGTGGAGGCCTGGGGCTTTTAGCAATCTCAGCCAGCTGCTCCCATCCCCTGACCTCTTCTTCAGTCCCAGCCCTGCTGCTGCCAGCTCAAGCCCCATCCCACTGGCCTTCGCTGTCTGATACCGTTCTCCAAAGTTATGCTTCCCATTCTTGCAATCCTTGAGAAACCTCCTTGCCTTCCCCATGTCTTCCAATAACAGGAAGTGTTCCCCAAGTCACGTGTCCCATTTGTTCACATTCTCACACCACCCTCATAAACAGCAGGATGGGAGTAGGTTAGAAACATATATACTTGTTTCTATTTATTTAAAAAGGTTTGTATGGCCACCCATCTAAAACAACTCTGGGTCACTCACACCTCGATCCTTAGGCTGACAGGAGTTGCAGTGAAGCTCCATACATGTAGAGCAGGCTAAAGGCAGCTGTACATTGACCCCAGAGTACACTTAGTTTTTCTGAGCCATTTTTTCACTTCACAAATCCTTCCAGTGCCAAATTTTATGTTGCTACATGGTATGGCTAAAATGATGTTGATGCTTATGATGATATGGTGTACGTATTTTGGGGGGCACACAAAAGTGAGTTGTGAAGAAGGTCCTGTTAGTGCAATGGCAGTGGAATGTACAAATCCAAGTAAATATTAAACATATCTCTTTGCAAGGAGGAGAGCAGTGAAGTGAGCTTGGGGTGCAAGAGTTCTCTTATTGAATTTGGCCAATAGCATAACCATCCTTTCTCTTCTCATTGCACACAGGCCACTCCATATTGCAGCTCGAAATGGATTGGCCTCTGTTGTCCAGGCTCTGCTGAGCAGAGGTGCCACTGTGCTTGCTGTGGATGAAGAAGGTATGAATCATTCACATCTGGAAGCTCAAGGCAGGGGTTCATTTAGTATGGGGGGGAAACAACAAAGTTCGATGTAGTAAAGATACCCGTCAAGGCAGAAAATCAAGAGTCCAGGCAGTTCAAATGAATTCATAGGTTTATTGTTAGCTAAAACTCTCTACAGGAATCTGAACTATTAACAATCAAAGCAAATTGGTCGCAGATAAGAGTCAATGGAATTCAAGGTGGGCTGGACTTGAGACTGATAACATGTTTGACTCCCCCACCCCACCCCGACTCAGCCTGATCAACACTTGCAATACCTATCTTAGTCTGTCTAAAGCAACTTTCCAATCTGGCACACTCTCCAGATGTGTTGTAACTATCCCAGAAATTCTAGCCTTCACAGCCAATGGAATTATGAGAGTTCCAGTTGTAAAGGTGGAAGTTTAGTGTCGTGATTCTTTATCTCTCAAGACAGAATACAACATTATGAATTATTGTGTACAGGGACTCACAATCCTCAGAAATAATATGTAGAGTTGGAAAATACAGCTTTTCCTCCAGCCCTTTGATTAAGGTGGAATGTTTGTGTAATAGAGTATTATTTTGCTCATGCTAGTACACTTGTTATTTTTTCCAGTGGTGGTTGTTCTTATCTATTTTTAGTATTGCCTCCCAGAGTTAATATGAAACCAGGTGGTTTCATAAAGCACCTGCATATTATAAAAATGAGGATATAGAGATATAGAACTATAGAGAGGGTTTTCTTACCTACCCCACGAAAATGAAACTCAGTGGCTGATTTTAAGGACAAGAAGATTTTTGAGAAGTTAAAAATGATTTACTTGGTTAAACTGTGGTATTTGTTGCCATGAGTTAGTTTGCAGATGCTTCACTTAGATTGTTTGAAAAGGGAATGAAGCAGATTCATGGCTGTCAGAGCAGGAAGTCTTCAACTTAGGGCCACAATTGGGACTAGAATCTTGGTTATTGTGCAAAGTGGTCATTAAGTGAGATGTCCAATGACTTCTTTGCTCAGTGACTGCAATCTGGCAGTCCAGTTGTAATTGTTGAGCAGTCTCATTCATTAAGAGGATGGAGTGCCAGGTAGGGAGTATGGAGTGCCTCGGTGGGGGACGGAGACACTGGGAGGTCCGGCATAGGCTGTGCATGAAGATCTGTCATCTTAGGAGCTGAAAATCCTACCTGCCGAAACCCAAGCAGGATTTTCAGCCCATAGGTTGGAAAGAGACTTGTGTATGATCTATGCTGGGCCCCTCACATCCCCCTGAAGCACCTCCACACTCCTTATATTACCATGCTGCCTCTACTCTTAAGAAGCTAAAAATCCTGCTTGGATTTTTAGCTGCCTCTCCTCCCTGGTGACTGGCTGAAAGAGCTCCCTCCTGAACAGTTTCAGCTCTGTGACTGCTTGGATTTCAGTAAGGAGCTCTTTCAGCCAGTCTCTTGTCGGCAAGTGACAGCGGCTTGGAACCTTCCTTGCTGACTTGCCCATTGACTTTCTGGGGAAGGCAGCAGAGAAGATTGCAAATTGTGATCACATGATTGCAGGGTGCTTGGCAACTGGTCATAAGTGAATAGGTTGCCAATCATCCAGATTGCAATCACATAACCTGTGTGTATGTGTGTGAGAGAGAGACAGAGAGAGACAGAGACAGAGACAGGCATTTTGCAATGGTCCGATGTACTTTATAAGCTGTGAAGTACCTTTTCTGAGGCCCCCGTTAATTCGAACCGTGATAAGTCGAGGACTACCATATCTCTTAGCCTTAATGGCTGTCTCCTGTTTCCTGAATTTTAAGTAGGAATGAAATTGAAACAGTATCATCTTAAAGCACCTCCTTGTGTTGAAAATACATAGTTGATATTTAATGCAAGGAATTCTGAACAAATAGTCCAAACCTTCCCTTTAATTTGTAATCTGTTGGCCCCTTTTCCCCCATGAATGGGCTTTGCTTTTGTTGCTGATGCTGTTGTGGAGCTGAATTTGTTTGTCTTTTCCAGGCCATACCCCAGCCTTGGCTTGTGCCCCCAACAAAGACGTTGCTGACTGCCTGGCACTTATCCTTTCCACCATGAAGCCTTTTCCACCTAAAGACGCCATCAGCCCTTTCAGCTTCAACCTCCTCAAGAACTGCGGCATTGCTGCCAAGACAGCCGCCTGCAGCTCCCTGCCCAACGGGAACAGCTGCCCCTACACCAAGGATAGGCACAATGCCATCGGCTTAGATGGCTGTTATTCGGAATAGCTTAAAAAAAACCATGATGGGTGATCTAGTATCTCTTCTATTTATTTAGGAATTCTATCAATATAGGACACTTTAAAGGAGAACAAGACTGGGAATGGGCCTTCCAAAAGGTCCTAGGAACCAAAAAAAAGGAAAGGAAAGAGAAAAAAACCCTAGAGAAAGTGATCTCAGCTTCTGCATCCTACCTAGATACTTGCTTTGACCACTAGCATTTCTTTTGCTATCAAAATTAACAAAGAGAAGTGTGGGTTTTCAGACACATCCTTTTAAAGATGTTTTTGTTTAAAATTACTCTGTGAAGCTTTAAATAAAAAATCTGCTTGTATTCTTTCCCTTGCTATTTGCCAAAGGGTATTGCCTGATTCTTCTGAGTTCAATGTTTTTAAGCAACCCACCTTTTTCAGTCTAATTCCTCAAGGCTTGATGCTTTGAGTGAAGAGCCAATTAAATTTATTTCATGCAGCGGGTTGTGGCAGCAGCCGAAGGACCTGAATTTGACCATCTTAACTGTGTCTCCCACACTTCCCTTCTGTTAGGCCACCTTATCATTTGGGATCCTTTTTTCTGTGCCCTCAGAATAAAAATAATTCCGAGGGACCCAGCAGGATAGGCAGGAAGCAGAAGCCTGAATTGCTGCTGCTTTTTTTGTTTTGCATTTTGGAATGAGGACAGGGAGGTTGGTCAGTGAGGGACCACCAAGAAGGGCAGCAGCCACTGGCAAAGTGCCACTGTCGTTGCTTCTTCCCGTATGGTAACTTCTGTTCGTTTGTTAGTTTGTTGTGCTCGCCCTTTTTGATTCCAGTGAAAAACACTTGAACTGAGAACTACTGTACCTGGATACTCAGATACTTTAGGCAGCTCGTAGTCCCTTGCATGCACCATGGATGCTGTTGCCCAGCCAAACGCGGTTCTTCTTTATGTAAAAACAAAACTTGTGTATGCGCTGCCAGAATTATCCCAACCACATCAGGCACTTTAGGGATCTTCTGTTTTTGAAGGCTGGGGTTTTTGTGGGGGAGGGGGGGGGTTTGGGGGGGCAGAGGGAAGGTTATCAGGATTGCAAACTGTTGCATCCCCAAAGAGAATTTATTTTGTGGTTTCCCCCGCCTCACTCCCATCTCTGTTGTGCAGTGTTTCCCATTAGTCAGTGTTGCCTAAAAAAGTTATTTATAAAGAAGCAAGCATTTTATCTTTTGAAAAACAGCAAAAAAAAAAGGGGGGGGGAGAAAAAAGCTTTTTGCAAGGAGAACAATGCACTTCAGAATCTTACAATCCTACATCCGTATTTATAATTTTTCCAACTAGAATAATATCCAGCAGGTTTCATTAAGGTGTGTGTATCTGTCTATCCGTCCATCCATGGGTGGGGCTAGTATGAGTGCATATTTTTTACTTTAAAATTCCTATTTATTATTACACATTTTGAGTGTGTGCACTGTTTTTCTTTTTGTACTGTAAACTGTTATCGTGTAGAAACTAAAAAAAAAAAAAAAAATTACCATATCACAAAGTATGTTCCAAGCCAAAGATTGGGATGTAGCAATCAGATGAAAACTGCTGGGGCAAAACTTTATGACCTAATAATTTTTTCCATCGCTTCCCCAGTCCTGCAATACTGTGGTAGGCTTGGGTCTGCATTTAGCAGAACATGTGAATTTTCAAGAATGAATTATTCCAAGGCATATAGTATATTTGGACCAGCAAGCTTTAAGGCTACTAACCCTGGGAAACAATCGGTTTTTATTCCTCCCCCCCCCCCCCCATCTTCTTATAGATTCTCTTTGATTGTTAAGGAGAATATATGAGCCAGCTGTAGACTTGAATTCTTTAGCATCATGGTGCATTTTACACTTTGACGATGTATAGGAATTTAAAATCCAGAATTTAAACGGGCAGGCAAACTATACCTCCTCTGCCCTGGCCTTTTCATTACCAGATTTATGATGCAGAGTGAACACCAATGCAATTGCTAGAACCCGTATTTATTTGCATTGACTGGTTTTCCAAAATAAAAATAATAATAGAAGAATCAGGAAACAGCCAATTTAGAGAGTATGGCTAATGGCTAGATATTTCAAAGGGGGAGAGTTGAATCTGGAAGTGAGAAAAGATGATGATGATGAAATAATGCGTAGACAAAACACAAAACCCTTCCTTTTGGCACTGTTTGAATTTACCAAAGCCAAATTCCTACAGCCAAATGACATAGCCACTATCTTGCCCTTTGCCAAGCAGTGCATTTTTAAAAGGATATGATCACTTTCTTTTCTTTTTATGGAGCCTTCCTCTGCCCTCCACCCAGCCTCCCCCCCCCCCCCCCATGGGTTTTGTAGACTAGGGCACTACTAGCTTAGCTGTTTCGTCTTTCTTGGGTTCCCAAGGACTCTTAAGAAATCTTTTCATTTTGCAGCTGCTGGGTAATGAGCATATTAAAAGTTTGAATGCACTTGCCAAAAAAGCACAGCAGACAGCCTGTTGCAGATTGGCCATTAATGTTTTCACTGCACTATGGTTGGGTTACTTTTCTCTGTTCTCGGTTGCTCCACATTCTCTACCTTGAAAGAAAGTGTTAAACCTTTCTACACCAAATACCTCATTGTTGGAATAGAAATGAACAAAACTTGAATTAAAGATTCCCCCTTTCCCCACTTTTTGATGAGAAAGGTCCTTTTCGGCATCCTGTAGAAGGAGAGCTGAAAACCAAACCAAACCACTTGTTTACATTTTATTAGGTACTAGCAATTTACTTCTTTCAAATTGCCTAATTTTATTTTAGCCTTCTAAGCGCAATCTTTTTGTGACACCCCCCCCCCCCCAAAAAAAAAAAAAGGGCATAAGTTGGGAGGGCCAAAGTAAGTCTGAAGCCACTTTTGGTCATTGATTTCTTTTCAAGGGCTAAATGAATAATCCTCTAAAGGCAGAAACTGGGCTGAGACTTTTGTAGGAAAATGGATGGGGGAGGTCCAGTGTTCCTTGCAGTGCTAAGAACTAGGAGGCCTTCCCAGAGGTGCAATGGTTTAAACCAGGGATGTCCAACCTTGGCAACTTTTAAGACTTGTGGACTTCAACTCCCAGAATTCCTCAGCCAATTCTGGGAGTTGAAGTCCACAGGTCTGTATCCATGTCTTTGTGGCCTGGAGGAATGTGGACTCATTGAGCAATCCTAGCACAGTTTGTTCTTACAGAAGAGAGAGAAACCCATTTTCCCCCTTTTACTTCTGTGTATTGAATTGTAGTTGCTTTTGTAGCAGGTTTTTTGGAATGAATATAGCTGGAATGGTTTATAATTTCTACAAGAGGTCTTGAACCAAGGTGAAGTTTCCATGGACCACAGTCCTTAGAGAGCAGAGATGCTACCTTCTCAGTGTTTATGTTTTGTTTTTTAAAAAAGCAGGAATGAAATTTGAAGGAAGGGACAGAAGCTGAGATACAATCAGCTTTCTGAGATAAGTTTTAGAATAAGGGAATTTCCTAACCCTACTGTCAGATGAATTGGGCTGGCATCAATTTTATTACGTTACCTCCTTATATTAGAACTGTCGTGGATTTGTGCAGGACTTCTTTTGCTGAACTGATGAAAAATAATCAGGCAGGATCTTCTTTTTAATTGCATTCTTGCCAAAAAAAAAGGGGTGGGGGCATTCCCTTTCTTACATTTCACCCTAAAAATTGAAGATATGACAATCAATGTGATCTTTTTAAGGGCTTCAGTGTACTTAGCTCTGTAGCATTGCACATTATTATATTTCTAGTATTCCATTTAACTTTTTCCTTTTCCTTAAAAATGATGGCAAAGAAAAAAAATGGAGTGGAAACAATTCCAGCAGCGCATATCTAAATTAATATATTTTGTCACTTTTTAAAAACAAATGGAGGCAGCATTTGGATTGGATGGGAAGAAATGTGGCCAGCTCTATTTTAGTTGCCAGTCTTGTTCTCCTTTAATGCTGTAACATGTACATTTTGACAGCACAGCTTGACAGTTTTAAGTAATAATTCAAATGTCTGGTGGTAATAACTTGCATTATTGTGCTAAGATGAGAGTTGGTTTTCTCTGGTGCATTGTAAAAGAAGGCTGGAGGCAAACTTCCTTTTTTATTTCCTGTCTTTTCTCCCACCACCCCTTCCCTCCAGTATTCTGCAAGCACATTTAACTTCCTGGTGTGCAGTATTTTTACACAAGGTTGGGAGAAAACGGGGAGTGGGGGCAGAAGAGGATTTTGCTTACAGCTTCTTCCTGTTGCCATCTTATTTAGGAATGGCATAAAATCTATTTTAACCGTGCATCCTTCTTTGCATCTTAGAAGACCCTGCTCCTAATATTTCTGGATGGTTTTTTTTCTTTTCACTTTGTCTCAGAAAGCAATCATGGGGCTTCCCTTCTTAACCAATCCAAATAAGGAAGTTTTTCTCCAACCACCTTTCTCCGAAGCACTTGCTTTACAAGTTTTTTTTTTAAAAAAGCACTTTTGTTTAAAAGCATGAGGGTCTGATTTCCCCCTTTTATAAACAACCTATAGGAGAAAGGCCAGCAAGGGAATACGGGATCAAGAAAAGCCTATTTTCTTTTTTGTCCCTCCCCCCACTTTAAACAAAAAAAAAATTGTCTGTTTGGTGGGAGGTGGGTGGAGAATTATTTTAATTTACTTCAGGGCTCTAGAGTCATGGTTCTAGGGTTCAGAGAATTAGAACAAAGGGAAGTTGTGTTTTAAAAAATAAACAGCACAAATACATTTCAGCTTGACAAGTGTATTTGCACTGCCATTGTTAGATAAATGGGCCTTCCGCTGGGAGCCCAGCTGAGCCATATAACTATTGACAAACACTGAATGTAAATGTCCTTGTAGAGGGCAAGTACTGAGAAGCGATAAATTGATCATATATTCCTAAGTGGGCACTTCAGCGAATTTAAAATAATTTAACCTGATAAAATGATGCTGTTCCTTTTTTCTAAAAATGACTTTATTTTGTTTACTTTTCCCCAGGGGTTACTGGAGCTTAAGAAAACCCATTTGTAGCATTGTTATTGTTCATTACTTTTACACTCTCTTTGTCCCCCACCCTTGCCCAAGGAATTCAAAATCATGGGATATAGACATCCCACTCTTAATATTTCTAAAGAGCTGTAATGTAAGAAGTGAATTATGAACTTACAGGGTTGGAATCTCTGTCCCCGAAAGTGATACGTAGATTAGCACCCACAACCCTTGTATATTATCTAGTCTGGTTCCTTGGTTTGGTACAGTGGATTACCAAAGGGGCCTCTCTCTGGTTAGCTTCTGTACAGGCTAAAGGCGCAAGAGACTTCTTCAAATCTCCTTTAGGGCTAATGCTCACTTCGTATTGAGAGCTAGATCCAAACATTTTGGCTTCCTTCTGATAGGAATGTGATAGTTGATCCAAGGACATGCCAGAATACCTTGCAGGTAGGCAAATTGGAGTGGAAAAATTCCTCTTAATGATAGGAATTTTTAAACTCCAGCCAGTATAAGGTATTCTGGCACAGCTATGAACCTTAATGTGAGCAATCTTTTTTTTTTAAAAAAATCAGTTATTAAAATAAATATCCAAGCACGTAATCTTCCCTTCTCTTCTTGTTGAGTCTTGGAAAGTATATTAATATATCTCATATTTAACTCTCCTCATTACTCATGTATTTTTCTCAGAAACATTTCCATGTCAAATTGTGGTGCAATTCCGTTCTGATTAGCTGTTCGCCCAATAGTGCCAAAGAGATGACAAGATTAGGAAAGGTGGTGGAGAGAGATTCTGTGATCTTTCATAGCATACTTGGCTTTTTAAAAACAAATTATTTTAAGCTCTAAACTCAGTTCAGCTTGGCCTTGAGCATATTTTTTATGTGCAGGAAAATGGTGGGAGAGGGAGAG
This sequence comes from Hydrophis major, assembly GCA_033807585.1. NCBI lineage: Eukaryota > Metazoa > Chordata > Lepidosauria > Squamata > Elapidae > Hydrophis > Hydrophis major. The sequence continues at coordinate 208,210,928 of CM066329.1, read as the reverse complement.
GAACCACCATCTGTATTGGAATTGTAAATGTGAAAACTTTGAATTGTTTCATTACTATAAAACCTTCTCTTGGTGGATTTTTTTTTTAAATGGGTGCTTCAGTATCAACCATGTAGCATTTGAGGGGGAAAAATGTGACTTCAGCATCGCTTAACTCCTACAAAGTCAATGTTAAAGAAGAGATGGCGATATATAGATTATTTTTTCCCCACTGAAAGCAAGGAGGAATGTTAATTGCAGGTGGGATTCTGTGAACTTTGAAGCAACTATTTCATTTGAATCATGAATTTGGGGGAACAAAGAAAAAGCTGTTAATGTTACAAATAGGTAGAAAATATTTTGGGTTGGGTTGGGAGGGGGATAGATCTCTAAGTCTCCCATAAGGCATCTGTAGCAAGTTCTTAGTGTCTTTCTTTCAGTGATCTATGTGTAAATGCTGCACCAATGTATATTATGCACATAAAAACATTTCTTTGAATAAGATAGGACAGACCTCATCTCCAGTCAGGTATAAATTATTCTTCCTCTTTTGTGTGTTGGTTTTTTCTCTGTGTTTGGATGTGTGTGTGTGTGTGTGTGTATACCTGTATGCGATGAGCATCTTTTCAGATTCACTTTTGGTGCAAAAACAAAAGGGATGAAAAAAGAAAAGAAAGAAAAATAGCCTTACTTTTAATTCCAATCCTATCTTAGTTTGTCAACTTGAATATAATAAAGCAGAATTGCATGGAAGTCTTTGAAACTAGCTGAGCCTCGTGTGCACAGTGAGTGGCAGTAAACTTTTTTTCTAAACAAAAAAATTAGTATGCAATTTCAGCCACACAGCTTTTAGAAAAATCCCTGCATATTTTTTTTTTTTAAAAGAATGGCGCGCGGGGGGGGGGGGGGGGGGTTGATTATACCAGCTTGTGCCTGCTTTGCCTTCTGAAAAACTTGGGAATTTGTTCCCACTTGCTCAACCTTCATGCTAACCAGAAGAGAGATTTCATAAAGAACCCTACCTTGTATTCCTCCCCCTCCCCCATGAAACCAGTGCTTTCCAGATGGTAGTAAGAATTTTGATAACCTCTTTGGACATCAGGTGTACTGACAGTATAGATTAACAGCATGTTTAGTTATTGGAGATAATATCATGGGGGGGTTTAGGGAGGAAAATAAAGACAGATACATCAACAGATGGTTCAGATTAATCTGCTTTCCAAGGTAATGCCCTAGTGTTGTATCCTGTTTGGCCTGCAGAAATTATTACTACATTTTATATACACCTGCATGTTGCACTACTATCAGCAGTAGGGAAAAGGCCAAACAAATGACTGGAAGTGGGGAAATTACTCTAGTTGGTTTTTTGACTCGCACCGTGGATATGTGAATCTATTGTGTAACCTTTGTCCCAGTCATTTGGTTGCAGCACTGTAAATCTGGGATCCCTTCTGTCAACTTGATTATGAAGATAAAGAGAAAAGTTAGTTTCAGGTCCTGCCTCTTTGTTGAGATATAACTAGGATTTGTCAATGTACAGCTATCCCCTCTAAATTGGTTATTCGTAGGTGCAATCCTCTATGGTTGTTCATCTTTAATTTAAGAAATGCAAGTAGCCTGGATATTTGGAGGAGGGGGGGAAATAAATGGTATGGCCTCACAGAAACGGATGTTTCAGACTTGACAACAAGCTTAGGTTCTTACGTTCTGATAATTTCTTTGTTATCTGAAATTTGCACTAATCAGTTGACGATCTCTTAGGCAAAATTGGAAATAGAGGCATGCACCAGTAGAGCAAAGATCAAAACCAAAGGGAAAATTGGTACGGCCTGTTCTTGGAATTGGATACAGAGAAGGCTTCCCTGTTGTGTTAGGCATCTTGTAGATAACGTTGAGCGGTTTGGGCTTACTTTTTAGAATCCCACAGCATACCAAAGTAAACTCTTTATACTGACAGAAACAGAGGCCAGTGAAGGAATTAGCTTTTAAAATGAGAGAACCAGAAAGGATAATTGTCAAAGGTGAGGTATGGAAACATAGCTTTATGGATTAAAAGTGACTAGGGCATTATTGGATTGTGTTAGTTGCCAGTTATTATATTTTGAAAGGCATTTTTGTTCGTTCACTTGAATATATTTATTGAAATGGCTGCTGATAGTTTTGTATGCATGTCCTTACTTGAATGTTTTGGGGGAAAAATAATGAAAGGAAGTTCCTGGAATGCAATTGCAGTTAACCTAGGTGTTATGTCAGCATCTCTGGCTTGCTGACATGGGAGTAGGGAAAATAAGTAAGAGTGAGGGAAATGCATTTAAAGGCAGCCTGCAGGCATTTCTCCAATTTCTTTCCCTGCTTCTCCTCTATCTTGAGATTACTCTTCTGTCACTATCCAACTGATTCTTTTAGAAAGGGAGAATGTTAATCCAGGCAGTTAGATTTCAAAGTAGATATTGAAACAGATATCGTATTGAAAAGAATACTCTTAAAACGTTACCCATTCCAGACGCCTTAGCTACCTGACGTGAATGTAGCTTGTTTACCTTATGAGAAGAAGCACCTTACAATGTTCTTCTATCTTCCTTGAAGTGAAAAGGCTAATTTAACATTGATAGGTTACGTAGGACGCCCATTTTGGTAGGAAGGATTTGCACTGAATAAGGGGAGTATCATGGTAGTTGGGTCAGGTCCTTCTCAAATATGAACTCTAAATTGGCTCCCCCGTCTTGCTTATTTTTTTGCCTGACTTCTTTTATCCTTCATCTCATAAAAAAAAAGCAGGCAGACGATTTAAAATTTCTTTTTATTTCCCCTTCTCTCAGTTTTCTCTTGTATACCAAGGTGACAGATCTCTTTGGGGTTCCTTTCCTAAAGTGAGCAATGCTTAGTCATAAAGCCTTATGAAGTATGCCAGCTTTAATCCATGTCAGAGTTGGAGGATATTGGATCTCAGGTGGAGTGGGTTGATGCAGGACATTTATCTAGCTTCTTCAAACCTAACATTGCCTTCTTTCTGTTTCTGCAATCCGTACATATTACTCTAGTACCTTAAAAATTAGTTGCGTGTATGGTGACTCCATTCTTTGTATGTTTGGTTTTGAGATTTATACTCCCACTTTTCTGGGGTGGTTTTGAGATGTATAATCCAACTTTTCTGGGGTGCAAACACCAGCTTTGGGAAAGCTGAACTAAAACAAAATGTGTGTTCATTCTTGCTAGGTTAGTTTTCTTTCTGTCCTGCTGTAATTTGATGCTATGTTGTATAGATTCAGAGCTTTTAAAAATTGCACTAAATATGTATGTAGCAATTTCTGATTTTTCATTTAATTTCCCCTGACCTACCCCCAACAGATCAAGCAGTTTCTTCTGTTAGTACGGAATGGCATAAGTTATTTGCCATTTTTTTGTTCTTTTTAGCTTTCTAATGGATCTTGCTTCATTTCCCACTAAAGCAGCACTATATCAAACCTAATGCCGAATTCTCCAGTTTCATTTTTTTTTTAATCCTTGTACTATTTTTTTTTACAAATTAATGTTTCTCTGCCCCCCTCCCCCATTAATACATTTTATCAATTCCTGCTTTAATCTGTTTTCTCATATTTGCAAGTGATTTCAAAATATTGGAACAGTGCCTCAGTGCATGACTTCAGTCCCAGAGCTTTGGGCCCTCCAAGCTTCTACCAAAACACAAGTGCAGGTTTATATTTACAAGTTTGTATTTACAAGCAGAAATTGATAACTAGACTTTCTCTCCACTACCCCCAGCCCTTCCCCATCTGCTAGCTTTTCACATGAGAAAAGGGTACAAGCTATAGCTGAGAATTTACCCTCTCCTTTTCTGGCACTAAGCTTAGGCCTTCCACAAATCCAAGAAGAATGTGTGTGTTTCAGAAGTGATGCCTAAGTAAAACCTAATTTTGTGCTGAAGAATTGTAGAAAAGTGGGAATTACTGGTCATATACCTCTGGCTAAAGGGCCTGGCCCTTCTCCCCCCAGCACTTGGGCCTTTGAGGCTGAACTAATTTGGGGTGAGAATAGGGCCTCCTTCTGCTTTTCTTAAATATCCATGTTCATAGAATAAAGCACAAACAGGGTTTTCTCTAGTAGATTAATTCAGAAGAGAAGTCTACAATAAAACTAGGCAAGTGCCCAAGTGGTTGCTTAATAAAGAAATGAGAATTATAAGCAGCTATGCAACTTTCTAGATATAAATTGTATAAACGATCACTATCCATACAGTAGCACTCTCAAAAGTGATGATAAGAGCTATTATCCTTGTAGTAGCAGTCCTTACCACTTGAGTCCTAGGTTGCAATGAGAGTAAGCATGGAAAAAGAACACCCACTCTGATGATTTGTTGAGAACGTGTTGAGGCAAATATGCCCAATTATAAGTGGAAGTGGCTTGAACTCTTAGCTTTTCGCAAGTTTCATTCTTAGTTCTTTTCACAAGAATCTGACAAAAGCTCTCAAGTTGTATTCATATGTGAGAAGTAATTGTGTTATACAATTACTTTAGACTGTTTACCTTCCAAATTAAGAAGAGACAGGAGAAATGTTATACTGATTGGCTAAGATGTGCTTAGGTATTTTTATGCTAAAATGCATATGCATATCTCTCCCTCCCTCCCTCTCTCTCTCTCTCTCTCTCTCTCTCTCTCTCTCTCTCTCTCAAAAAAAAAGCTTCCTAACACAATTTTTCCACCACTACTTTTCCAAATCCCATCTTAGCATCCCCCAGATTTTCTGAGTGCCAGCATTCATCATCCTTACCCAGTGTGGCCATTGGCCCACAGACCAGAAATTTGAGAGTTGGCGAAAGAAATTTAGAGGGCACCAACATAGAAGACAATCATCTTGTGTAAATTTCAGATCTAAGACCCTACTTCAATTGAGGTTACGATAAGGGATGTATTGAGTAGTTCATATTTCCCTCCTCCCCTCAAAAGATAGGGGACTCCACATTCACAACTTCCTTAAGTCTAATATGAATGTTAGAACTTTCAAACCCACTCAGGTGTGAGAAGACACTATGTGCTACATGTTGCTCAGAGGAAATAAGTTACATCAATGAGACCTGCAGTTTGCCCTTAATTCCCTCCCCCCCCCCCCCCCCGCAGTCTATTTTGAATCTAGGATTGGGAAACTATGTTGACAATCTAACTAGAGCGTGCCTGCCTTTGTTTTCTTGAAGTAGAACTGTGGACATAACTATTATTACTGTTAGCATTCCTGTTGCATGTTTGTTTTGAATTACTTGGTCATGCCTTCTGTGCAATTTGGAAGTCATGAACTGGGGTGAAATTGGAAGCTTGGGGTGGTTTTCCTTTGAAGACCTGGAGGTGTTGCTTTCTTTTCCTCCCGTTGGGTTCATGACACACACAACGCACACAATGCACGCCCCTGTAACAGCCAACCTGCTGGGTTTTTTTTACTAGTTGTGGGCTTGTCTTATAGCAATACTTGTTGGCTGTGAGCTTGCGGGCACTTAAAAAGGTTACCTGTGCTTGAAATAGATTTCTTCTTTGGGAGCAGCAATAAAGGGGATAGAGGAAGGGGAGGGAGAATAAAACTGATTGCTGTGTTGAGGGTTTGTAGTCCATTCTTATAGTTTGTACTATTGGGTGTTTCGTGTTCTGTTTTGTTTTGTTTTTAAAAAAAAAATGGGAGGGGGGGTGCATTATAATGATAAATAGAAGGATTTTTAAGTATTGTGATAATTCTTTATAAGCACTGATTTTCAGTCCCAATGGGAGCTTTCTGCTTGAAAGCTTCAGTGATCTTTCATCTCTCATGTACTGTACCTTTCCCATAGTTGTCTTTGTTGCTTTTACCTGTTCTTTCCTTCTCCCTTGGTTTCTTTACCCTGAGATGCACAAATGGTATGTACTTTTTAAGGGGGCACCCTAATTGCGTGTGGGTTTTTTTTGTCCGTGTAAGGTAGATGCAGCCAATATTTTGTGACCATGTTTGTTAGTCAGAGGTGACTTAGACAATATATTCTATCTGCATGAGCCGCAAACTCTGCTTTCCCCCCTGCTTACTCTGTCTTTTCTTCCCAGCCATAGCTGCAAGTATGCAGCAAGAGTTGGGGAGGAAAATGTGAGGGCATTGCACACATTTGTACACTTTCCTTGTTTTAGCTTGGGAGGACAGTCTAATTTACACATGTATATTTTCCAGCCTGTCTTTTAAGGATTGACAAAGATATCTTTAACTGTTGATACCAACAGATTGTGGAAATAATGGTGCAATTCTTTCAGGGTGGCTTTAATCAGCAGAAGATCAGGCCAGGTTTTTTTTTTTTTTTTTTAGTCCTTGTATAAATAATATAAAATCTTAAAGCATGAATTCATTCAAAAACCCCTTTGCCTCGCTCCTTTTTCTTGGCTGCTGAGCACTACTCAGTTTCTTGCATTTCAGTCTGGGACCAAAAACCTTACAAAGTAGCCCATAATAGCTAGGAGAACCACAATAAACCGTCCAAGGAAATCTATCCCATCCACTGAAAATGGAGACAAGAGCATTAAAGCAGCCTTTCCCAACAGCTGCTGGTTAGATGTGCTGGATTTTAACTTGCCCATCCCTTTGGCTGTGCTGGCTTGGGCACTGTGGAAATTGAAGTCTGCCCAGCTGTGGCCCAAAGGTGGGGAAAGGGTGCACTACAGTATTTTATTTTTCTTGCTTAACCTTGTAACTGCTGCTTATAAGTGGAAGGCTTTTCGTCTTCCATGTTGAATCGTTTGGTCCAAAGGCATTCAAAGAAGAGGGTGTATTCTGACACGATGTCAGTTGGAGCATTCTCTTAGCTTTAGCTGCACATTTGGGGCAAGGTTTCTAATCCTTGGTTAGCATTACCATAGTATTTTCTCTTAATTGCATGGAGGCCAGTGTGCATCTCATTTTGGCTTCGGCATCAGTTCTTAAAGAAACTGAAATTGTGCCAGTTTAGAAGTTGTTTTACTAGACTTTTTTTTTTCCTTTTTGTCTGTTACAGCCAGCTGAAGGAATGCGGGACACTTGAGGAGCCCTTGGCTCTACAATTAAAAAAAAATGGTTCTCCTCCTCCTTCGATTAAGTTCTCTGCATCTGAGGTCAGAGCCATAGACTCTGACTAGAGCAGGTCAAGGATTTCCACTTAATCTGTGTGTGTATGTGAGAAAAACAGATTTGGAGAAGAGGAATGGATCTTAGCATTTCCCTTTAAAGTTGCCTGCCCTTCGAGCAAGCACTTCACATTGTGTGCGTGGGTATTTGCATGCAGAGTCTTCATATGTATCCATAACAAGTGATGTTAAGATTGGCTAAAGTGGTTAAGTCAAATCTTGTTTTATTCCTTTCATATTTTTAGGATCCCTCTGATAAATATAACATCTAGTTCTGGAAAGAACTCTGGGAAGTGAGCTTGGGGTGGTTTTCTGACAAGAGTTTTCTGAAATAAAACCCATCCTTTTGTTACCGTTACCACTTTAGGTGCAATCTGAATTAATTCTAATCTGCATAAGTTTTATATTTGGGATATTTTATCTCCCATTCCTTCTCCTCCTGCCAGGATGGAAAAGCTCTCTAGGATTATAGAGATGCCTGTGCTATATTAAAAAGAGGTTGGGTGTCTTGATATGGAAGTCAGTCTATATTTCAGCAGTTTGGTTGGGGTATGGAGAAAGAACGGGTCTTCCTACCGAATTCTTAACAGTAAAAATCTGAGCAGATAATGGCACACAAAACCCCTTCTTGCTCCTAAGATGCTCCGCATCTTAAAGCACCAGGCAAGGAAGAAAAATCTATAGGGTGGGAAATCTGTGTTTCCCATGATTCCTTCAGTGAGCATTAACGTGGGAGGAGGAATGGAAGACAGTTCTTAAATCAGCACCTCATGTTTACTGTACCTGTTTTGTATTTGGTCTTTTGTATTTAATAAGGTAGAATGGGATTGGGAAATAATACTGTGTTTTCACCTTCAGAGCACTGAATCTACAACCTGCTGATCAAGACCAGCATGCAACCATGTTGACCTCCTTTGGGGCAGGGGCCTTAATTGGGATAGTTTAGTTAAGCAGATATTTTTAAATTAGGTGTGTGTGTGTGTGTGTGTGTGTGTGTGTGTTAGTGTTATAATGGGTGAGTGAAGATGGGAGTATTGTTCACATGGTAATATTTTGGGTTTAGGGGTGAATGATGGGTTATTGGAGCAAGAATGGAAGTGCTGCCTATAAAGCATCGCCCTTCTCCATTGCTTGTACCTTTGGAACCATAATGATTGTGGGGAAGTTTAACTTGGCCCCCTTATCTTGCTAGTTTTGGAAAGCTTGGACCAATGTTTAGAAGAGATTATTTTTTAAAAAAAGCATTCAAATCAGCTCACAGGCCTACCTTCTTACTTGCAGACACATGATCTTCCTTCAAACACTGGTTTAAAGCACAAATATATATATATATATACACACACATACACACACACACACACACACACATATGCCCAAATGCTCACTCTGGGTGTTTCACAAGGGGGTTGTTTGGTTACGGGGCAGGAGTTGCCAAGATCTGTTCACATTCCCCAAAGTCTGCTTTTAAGCCTAATGCAAAGGAAGTTCCTGATATGCAATCAGAGTGTTGCTCTTTTGAGACTGATTGGCAATCTCCCTTTCTTATGGATCTCCTTGCCCTCAGTTTTTTCACTAGAAGCAGTCTCTTCAGTTTTTTTAATACTACAAAGTAATTATGTTTCCCTCAAGAGTTTTATTCTTAGAAAGGCAGAACTATCAAACCAACTATCAACTATTCTTCCTTTTTCTTACCCCACCCCGAGCCCAGCCTGGTTGTTCCATGAAATGAAAACATTATGTTAAGAGATCTTATGTAAAAAAAAATCATATTGAAATAACAATGCAGTGAGGTATCACAAGCCATCCATCCCCCTTTCTACACATCTCAGTCTTGCGCACAGTGTGGAAGCCACTTTGTATAAGCCCTTTACATGAATTCAGTGAATGGTTAACCTTTTTTTTTTGTCTCAGATGATATATATGCATTTTCAAAATTTCTGCATTACCTTGGGGGGGGGGAGGTTGGGGAAAAGGGGTTAACAGGAACTTAAAACTAAAATTTAAAAAAAAAACAAAAACAAAGCATTCAGACTTGATCTATTTTTTACAATGTATGCTGCGACCAGGTCCTGTTATTCATATTGTGGCTTTGAATCAATTATGTTGATTAAAATGCTGTTGCTTCTATTTGCCTTGCTTTTTGTGTGTGCGTCTCTAGATACAACGATGTAGGTAAAAATACAAGAGATAATAGGGGAGAATTCTTGATGACATGACTGTAATTTCATAACCTGAGGCAAAAATACATTTTTAAGCCACAGGTAATTTTACAATCTGCAAACACTTCCCTTCTTCGACACCAGTATCCCTTTATACCAGTTGGCTTGTGGCTAGACTGGACATTTCTATTTAATCAACCTGGAGGTACAGAAATATTTTTTAAAAATCCATCCTATGTAGGAGCTTGGTTTTGACTGCATGAATTCAAGATATTTCTATAGAGGTACATGCCTATTCAGTGTGGTTTTACTTCTAGACAAAAATGTAACAGTACCTTTGGGCTAAGAGTTACCTTGAATAGGGGGGAAAGTGGAATATTTTTGAGAAATGAATTCAACTCAAGTGATACCATATCTCAGCAAATATACCAGCAAACTATTCTCTAACTTAAAACAGCTATAGAACAAACACATGAGAAAATTATGTGACGGTCTAATGTGGCTAATGCATGCCCTGTTAGAAACAACCTACTTGGAATTCAGATAACTGGTCAGTAAAGCTGGTTGATGGCAGCTCAGTTCCACCACCACCCCACCTCACCCAAAATAGATGGGTGAGTGAAGGCACCAGAAAATAGATGTGGGAAATTTGACCACATTGTGTTAAAACAGTTCCCTTTTTCCACACCAGTTGTGGATTCCCAGAATCAAAAGCAACCAGCACAGAAAATAATCCTGCGGAAATACTGAGGGATTGCCTGTTTCAGAATCCTGGGTATAACTCCAGAGCCTTTCCCTTTAGATTTACAGGGGTGGGGGACGTTGGCCCTTTTGTGACTTGTGGACTTCAACTCCCAGAATTCCTGAACCAGCCATGCAACTCCCAAAATTCTGGGAGTCGGAAGTCCACAAGTCATAAAAGGGCCAGCATTCCCCATCTCTGCTTTAGAATATGATGTCCTCCCAAATGGAAGACCATTGAGAATGTTCTGGCTGTGGCTATCAGAAACACGCCCCCCCCTCTTCTAAAATAGGCCACTTGGATAGTTCTTCCACTTCTTGTACCTCAGCTGCTTTTTCGCATGTATCATCTTTCCTGTTTTTCGCAGTTGTTTATTCCAACACTGCTGGCCCTTCCTTGGACAACTTGTTCTTTACAATTTGTGCTGGAGACTGAAAGTTTCCTGATTTAAGGGATTGAAATGCTACCCTGTTGCCTCCAGCAACCTTGTGCAGCATATTATGAAGTGTCCCCAGCAGAAACATTTTTCAGATATTCGTATCGGTAGTGTCAATGCTGCTGAAAAAATGAAATTTCAAGACAAGTTTCATCTGCCCTTTTACCAAGTGCTTTTATTACTTCTGCTGGGACTTTCTTAGATTCCTTCAGAGGAGACATTAATGCAGGGTTGGTGTCTGAACGTCTTCCTGTTTTTGTCTCTTGTAGCTGGAAAAAATTGACTCTTATCTAGCTTCTCTGTTCTGTATTTGTTACCTATGCACCTACAGGAGTCCTTTCTTCCCATCACAGAAAACAACTCTGAAGCTCCTCTTGAATGCTGCCTCAGGTTTAATCAGGTGTTCGTGTCTTTGAAGACCCAAATTTCTAACATGGCATAACTGCTGCTTTTGAAACCATTATTTAACCAAAATGCAATAGGAACTATGAGTACCTGGTACCGTAATAGAACCAACAGGTTTCTTAGAATAGGTACAGTTTCTTAAATAATTTCACTTTACGTTACAAAACAATACATTTAAATTAGGTTCACTCTCTCCTAAAGACAACTTGCCCCCTCTTCCATTTTAACAAAGTATAATGGGTTTTAAACAAGCTAATTTTAGTGGCAACCTACTTTCTTTTTATAATAATGTCAAGCAGGCTGAATCAGACATAAATTTTCATGGCACATAGTTTTACTGCCACCATACCTATTAACACAGGATCGGGGCAGTTGTCAAAAGAGTTTGTCCCTCTTCCAAACTTTCTTTTGTTCTCCTCTTCAACTTCCTTAGATTACCCAATTACAGAAAAGGATTTTACAGCTGCCTTTTCAGCTATAGGAAGAAGACAGTCATAACTGACAACAGAGCCAGGAGTGCATTTCGCCTTGCAGCTTTCCTTTCGAAATGTCCTACTCATTCATGGAGACATTCATGTGTTCTTCAAAGAGAGCAATGCAGAGCATAAGGCCGCCTCCACAGAGAAAGCCCACGTTCTGAAGAATGAAGTGTCTGAAGGATCTTTTTTTGCTGCTGGTAGAATGCCGCTGCAACATTTCAGGTAGCTAGAGAAAAACAACCAGCTGTTATCACCTTGACAGCATTCATAGTCTAGTTAGTGCAAACTGACTGATGGGATCTTTGCCCATAAGAAGTTAGCAACAGCAAACATTTGATTAGTTTTCTAAGGAAAGTGCCATGTAGGGAAGGAGGCATGTTTCTGAAATTTACTTGCAGTTTGGATTTTAGAGTCACAAGCTCTAATTCCTCATAAGTCTCCTACATGTCCTTTTAGATTTATTCTCATTTCCGATTCTATAAAGGGAGGAACAATAAGAAGCAAAGTGTCTGAAGTTACAGTTCTACCTTTCTTGTTCATTCTGTTTTCTACCCAAAAGGTTTGGTAATCCACTTCTATAGTATTGGGGAGATAGGAAGAAACGTTAATATTCCAAATAAATGGTTTAAAATCTGAATTCAGAGAGTTAAACTGGACCTCATATTTACACTTGAACCTCCATTGATCTTGAAAAGCTACAGCAGATGGGACGAGGCAGGAATCAGGGCCAGATGTACCAAGAATCCCAAAAAAATTCTCAAATTTTGCATGTGTCTACCTACACACAAGTCTTGCATGTTCCCTTCCCATTGCTTGGTTGAGGCTAAAGCTTTAGATCTTAAAAAAAAAAAAACCATTTTAACACCCCCTGAAATTTGGGCATCATTTTCTCTCTCCCAATTTAAGTACAGAATTGTTAGACTAAAACACTGATTTGTGCTTTTCATAAGGGTGAGGAAGGAAGGCAATAAGTTAGAAGGTACATTTAACATTCTGTGGTCTCCAAGCATCATTGTGGTGATTGGACTTGGAGTAGAGAGGCTTGGTTCAAGACTCCAGATGCCTACAAAGTTCAGTGGGTGAGTTTAGGCCCTCTGGTGTCAGCCACTCTTTCTTCATTGCTACCATAAAGATAAAATTAGGGAAGACTCCCGCATATACTGGTAGGAAGTATAGGTACAGGTAGAAATAAATAAATTAAGACTTGCATCATACAGAGAGAAATGAAACATCCTTACCATATCAACCAGAGCTACGTAAAGGAAAACACCAGCTGTGGTGGCAAAGATCCAGGGAGTGACTTGAGAAGTGTTCTGACTGACAATTGTCCCTAACATCATGCCCCAATAAGCCAGGAAAGCAGACAGCAGGTTAAACAACAGCACCCACCGCAAAGGCATGCCTGCCCGGAGTAGAACAGCACAGTCTCCTGCCAAAGACAGAGAAAATTAAGGCTACCTCAACCTCTCTTGAAACCAGCAATGTCTACTGTAGACAAGGAACCTGTCATGGCAGGGATGACCATTTTTGCTTCCATGGTGCTTTGGGCAACCTTGAAAACAAAACATGTAAAAAGATCAGATAGTCCTGAAGCAGGACTATCCCTTTATTCACTCACCCAGTTCATGGGGCAGTTCATGGCAGAGGACTGCCAATGTAGTACTTAAGCCACTGGAGAGTCCATTCGAGAAGGCAGCCCCTGGAGAAGAAGAATAGTATAGCAAAGCACCTAAGTCTAAAACAGCCTATGTGGCGTAGCAGTGTTGGGCTAGGAGGAAGAAGTCTTGGGTTCTAGTCTGCCATAAAAGTTCCCTGGCAACTGTGGGATTGTCACTTCCTCTTACACCAGCCTCCCTCATAAGGTTGTGGGGGAGAGGAAAAGCAGGAAGAGGAGATGCTATGTGTACCACCTTAAGCACCTTAAGAAAAGGTCCTGCGGGGAGACTATTCTTTTCTGTCACAAGATGGGAGCAAGGTGTGCTTAGAAATCACTGACCTATTGCCAATCCATCTGTGAAATTGTGGACCCCATCCCCAAGGATAATCATCCAAGCGATGTCAGCGATCCCAGCCTTGAGAGTCCCAACTGGGCTGTGGGAGTGACCGTGATGATGTATCTCTTCTGTTTGCTTCTCCAGACTTGTCCTGTGATCTTCTGAGTTGTGAATTTCAATGGAGTAGTCCTGGACTTCACCATATACATTTCCAGTGTCCTCTTTTGGCACTCTCAAACTCTGCAATTCAGCACCTGAAAGGTTTAGACCATTTTTTTTAAAAAAGAGCTGTTTAACTTGCTTCTCACACATCTTAAGATCTTAGAAGGTATGACTGAGAGCCTAGGAAACTGAGAACATGCCAAACAATGCACAAAGCAGGGTTGTCAAACCCAAGGCCCAGGGGGTGCTGAGATCTGGCCCACCTGGCCGCCCTAGAAAAAGCAAAGGACAGGCCTGCACTGCCTCTGTCAGTGAAAACAGGTTCCTGAGCTCCATTTTTGGCTGTGACAGCCTCCTGCAACCCTCTGCCAGTGAAAACAGAATCATGGCCCTCCCAAGCTGTTTTCACTGGTAGAGGGTTGCAGGAGGCCGTCACAGCCAAAAATGGAGCTCAGGAGGCCATTTTCACCAGCAGAACACTCAGGTCACCATAGGCACCCTCAACACAAGTGACGTTGAACTGGCCACGCTGACCCCAACCACACCCCCGAGGTCAAACACAACCCTGATGTAGACCTCAATGCAATCAAGTTTAACACCCCTGCTCTAGAGCTATCTCCAAAAATAAAGGAGCAAAGGTTTGGCTTGTTTCTTAATCTGATTCAATTTTAGGAATAAAGGCCCTGAGGTTTCAGGGAAACATGTTAGAAATTTGACCCACCTAGCAATCCATTAGGACCTAGAGAGATTGAGCAAAGACACGGGTCGAATTCATGCCATTTTGCTGGTGAAGAACAATATCCTCCCTTGATCGTACTTGATGGCAATTGATCCATTTTAGAGATTCTGGACTAGGCCCTACCACAGATGCTGGCTGTACTCTTTCATTAGCTCCACTCTCCAATCATCTTGTTTTATTTAAAACATTTATAAGGTCATTCATCTTTCAGCCAACTCTGTAGTGGTTCCCAATCAAAGATTTAAAAAACATATAAAATCATTTTAAAAACTATAAAACATAAAAGAGTTAAAACAGAAAATATTAAAGAAAAAAATCTGGCGACAATCTGTGTTAATGTGCTGTCAAACGTCCTCCAAAGCCTGGGGGAAAAGATTTTACAAAAGATTTTACAAAAGATTAAAAGGTAGAGGTCTGCCAAACTTCAGGTGACATGATGTTCCACAGAGCAAGGGTTGCCATGGAAAAATCATGCTTCCTTGATCCCATTAGATGACAATATTTGGGGGAAGGAACCAATGGAGTGTGCCCATACTATTTGACCTGGTAGATGGATAGATGTCTTTAGGGAAAGGCGATACAGTAGGTAGTCTAATCCTGTGCCATATTCAGTACATCTATCTACCGAATGAAAATGGCCTTTCAAAATTATGGGATGCATTCTAAAATAATCTTTGGATCACTCATGGAATATGGGAAACATATTACCTATTAGTGTTACAAATTCATTTTTGTTTCCTCTCTCAGTTCTAAATATATTTATTGTTGTTCCTTACAGTATGTCTTTGAATTAATAGATTAGCTTCAAAAAGCCTCCTCAAATCTAACTATTTATTTATTTGGGGTTTTGTTTATTAAATTTATTTACTGCCCATCTCACAATTCAGGCAACTTTTATCTAAAACTAACCGCTTCTTGTCAGGTACATCATGTCAGCTGGATACAGAACTGAATCACAATTCTGAAGGGACAGCTAGTAACAGTGCTGATGCTAGATACTGAACTCAGAGACAATTTTCAGCTATCTATCCAATACCTGGACACAAGAAGAAAGAAAGAGGCCTTAGAAAAGAGCTTCCACTCAAATACATATTTTTATGTATTTAAAAATGCATTTTTTTCAAGTGGGCTCAAGGCAGAGGTGGTATTCAGCAGGTTCTGACCAGTTCTGGAGAACCGGTAGCGGAAATTTTGAGTAGTTCAGAGAACTGGCAAATATCACCTCTGACTGGCCCCTCCCTCATCTATTCTCTGCCTCCTGAGTCCCAGCTGATTGGCTGGGTCTTCTTTTGTTGCCCTGCACAGGAGAACAGAGCTGGAAAGCAGGTTAGTGGGGTAAGGAAGGAATGGGGATTTTACAATATCCTTCCCCTGCTATGCCCACTAAGCCACCCCCACAGAACCGGTAGTAAAAAAAAATTGAATCCCACCACTGGCTCAAGGATGTATAATCTTTGAACCTTGGCACATAAATTCCTTTGAAACCAGATTTCAAGGAGACGCACAATTTCCCTGCTAAAATAGAACGTACCAAATACCAAAATGCTTATATGGATTTGAAGTATTAAGTAATTCACAACTCACTATGCAATGTCCTCTCCGTGTCATTCTCATCTGCCTTAGTGGAAGATTGCTCAGGTTGCTTTCCAGCAGCACGTTTCTGTCCAATAAAACCAAAACTTTTTTTAAAAAGCATGTTGAGTCTTGAACCCCACCCTAATGATGCCAGAGGATTAGTCTCCTTGTAGTACAGGGAAGTAGTATAACATGGCCATGGTTCAGATATGTCTTTTCTCGTTCTAGGGGAAACCTTAGCATATAATACATTTTTGCTTGTTTGACTCGGATTAGGCATATGTATCTGAATAACACATGGCTTTTCCCACTCTGGAGTGTTATAATCCAGGCTTTTTCTGCACTTCTTACCCTCTTTGCACGAATTTGGTTGAGGGACCCCATGAGATTCTCAGTGAGGAAGAGAAAGTAAATGCCTCCTAGCACACACAGACCCTTCAGGATGCCATCTTCTTCCGAGGACAACAAGCCATGGGAACTCACTTGTGCCTGAATAAAAACAATTGTTCTGAGCAGAGAAAGGAAGAATTCAGGACAGAGATTAATCCTTTTAAACCACATTAAGATAGGACTGGCAAAATCTAAGCAAAAAATCCCCACACTTGCTCTTCGTGGAAACATGACAGAAGTTCAGCTCTACTACTGTTTGGTTCTGGCATCAACTTTGACCCACTTCACCTGGAGCAAGCCCCACTGAGTTTAACAATAGCATTAATTATGAGAAATCCTGTTCTCAAGAAAACGACTAAAAGGGAGGCAAACCAGCAAGAAGTGAGGAGTGTTCACTCATAAAAAACAACAGGATCAAAGAGGGCAAAGTATTGATGAGAATGCTGTGAAGAGAGCAGAAGCCCAAGGCCTTAGATGGGCTTCCCTGTACGAGGTTGAGATAGGTTGGGTGGTACCCACTTACCTGTGGACAATTGTACCCTAAATGGAAGAAATAGGGGCGGTACATACATGTGGCCATAGGTGCAGCAAAGCATCCCCACACAATGTCCCCACAGCCAAGGCCACCAGAAAAGTCAGGAGGAACTGGAAGATTTCTCGACTGAGTAGGGGCACCAGGATGATGGTTAGTGCTGAGGGTACACTGGTCAGGGTGATAGCCAAAAATCCCCAGCCCAGGCCTGTGAAAAACATAGAGGGTGACAGGAATGAGAAACACAGCTCTAAAACTAGCAAGTTGCACATAGCAGGGGCCCTATTAGCTACACTTCCCTGGGATGGAAGGATTAGAACAGCGGTGTCCAACCTTGGCAACTTTAAGACTTGTGGACTTCAACTCCCAGAATTTCTCAGGCAGCTGGCTGAGGAATTCTGGGAGTTGAAGTCCACAAGTCTTAAAGTTGCCAAGGTTGGACACCCCTGGACTAGAATAACCTTCTCTCTACAGATTGCCACAGGTAATTATACATCTTCTTAAAACAACTCCTAGAAAATAGGTTGGAGGCAGAGGACGTTGAAAAAAAGTCAGCCAGTTTGGCGAAAGAAAAACTGAATAAGAAGCAATGAGTAAAAGACTTGGGGAAAATTGAGGCTTGAGCATGATTTTGGAAGCCATTTTCGCTCATATTCAGTAAGGATTTTCTGAGGCACAATCTGAGTGATTTTGAAGGGAATATTGTTTCGCATATTTTAAATAAGCATGCAGCAGTGTGGGTTTGCAGGAGAAACATGGAATTCTTTACAAGACTAGAGAGAAAGGCTTAAAAAGAAGAGGAAAAAAACGGGAAGCTGAAGGGAAGCCCTGCTGAGTGAGTGAGAGAGCTGTGGTCTGGGGAAAGGGAGGGAGGGAGAAGAAAGAAGAGCACAAAACTAACATTACTACTGCATTTATATCGCAGTAAATTGAACTTTCTGCAATTTCTACCCTAACAGTTTGTTCAAATTTATAACATGTTATTCATTTTGTTTCTTTTTTTTAACAAAAAATACTGTTTTGATGAGGTTGTGCGACCACCCCATGACATGACCACCACCCCCAGCACCCAATTTATAATTTGCCACATCTAGAATTTTCAGCTATTCCTTTTGATAAATTAAGGCAGAAGTGGAAGTAGGATGCCAACTGTTTCCTCTCACACTTCCCACACTACAAACAACAATAACAAACACCCTCCCTCAAAAATCACATCACCAAAATCCATTGATTGTGGCATCCAAAATGAATGCCCCAACTTGGGCGTCTTCAAGGCTGGGCCTGGAAACATTTTGCTTCCCCCACACCTCCTACTCCCCTTCCAAGCTGTACAGGTAGTCCTCGACTTATGACCACAACTGAGCCCAAAATTTGGGCACAACTGAGCCCAAAAAAGCGAGACATTTGCTGAATGAATTTCACCCCGTTTTACTGCTGTTCTTGTCACAGTTGTTAAGCAGATCACTGCATTTGTTAAGTTCGTGACCAGGTTGTTAAAGTGAATCTAGCTTCCCCACTGACTTTGCTTGACAGAAGGTTGAAATAGGTGATCACATGACCTTGGGACACAGCAATGGTCATAAATATGAGTCAATTGCCAAGCACCTGAATTTTGATCACATGATCATGGGGATGCAGAAAAGGTTCAAAGTGTGAAAAACGGCCATAAGTCACTTTTTTCAGTGCCGTTGTAATTTTGAATGGTCACTAAATGAACTGTTGTAAATTGAGGACTACCAGTAAAGTAGAGGATGAGAGCTTTGACCATGCCTGCTCTCATGACATCACTAACTCTGCCTCCTGCTGTTCACCCAGGCCAGCCTCACTAGAGACATGCACGTCGAAGTGACTTGAGACGGATGGAAGGGCTTACCAATCCAGAGGGAATTCCCGGCCATGTCAAAAGTCACATCGTCCAAGTGCTGGATGCAAACACGGCTATCGATCTGGTACAGCAGAGCTGGGCACAGCAGGGTGAACTGCTCTGGGGTGATTTTGGAGATAGTATTCATGCCAAAATTGACAAGCAACTGAGACACATTAAGGCACTGGAGAAAGAAAAACAACCCAGAAGTCTGTTGATCGTGTACTAAAATGGGCTTGTGGCCCTACAACCAGGATAGAATGCACTTCTGCTACAATTATCCATTATCCATTTTGGGACGGGGTACTCCTGAGCAGAGGAAAAAAAACCATTGCCCAATTTGGGAGGGGAATTACAGTAACAGAAATGGGCAGCGTGGGAAATCAGAAATACATTGTGCTTTATCCAGGAGCTACAGAAAAATTCAGTATTCCTGAAAGCCAGAGATATTATGCATTTTCTATGTGAGTGTGGTGGTGTCTGTATGTGACTATATGGATAGCCACATATTTTAATTTTAGCTGTTTTTATAGGATGGTTTTTGAAAACAGATGTCTTGTTGCATTAGTTTTAGTCAGTCCCTTCTAGCCATCTACTTTGAGGGGATCTCTGGTGATAACCAAGTTTCTGCCAATCATTAGCTTGAAGACCAGATGCAGCCTGAAGATCATCTATCGGTTACCATCTATAGGTGTTGAGCTCTGAGTGCCCCATTTCAAGCACATATACAAGTTCTTTCCAAATGAAACCCAATATAAACAAAGAATCTTGACTCATTTTCTATCTTTCAGTCCATAAAATACAACTTGTAATCTCCCCACTCCCGCCAACACATCCCCTTAAAGCATAATTGCTTCCCTGCCTACCCAATACATTTGTTCCAGACTCCAACACATCTCCAATTCTTACATCTTCATGCAGGTGATTGAAGACTGAGTGATCCAAGGTAATGACTCCCTCCAGAAGGTTCAGCTTAGAATGTCCGTGGGAAGGCATGAAAACATTTCCCTCTTTCTCCTTGTCAGATTTCTCTCGGCCTTGCCCAAAGCTGGGCTTGAGGACATGGCTGACCTCATGGAAGGTAGGAGAAACTGGGGTATGGAGTTCAGGGTCCAGCAGAGAGAATCCTGGCCTGAAGGACATGTAAAATCATCATCATCAACTCAACAGGGAAAGATTTAACTGAAATGTTAAGAAATCGTTCTGATACTGTAAGGTTAACGAAATATCCCTGAGAATAATCAGAAGAAAAAAAGAACTAAGAGAAATAGAGCTAAAATACACAAGGCTGCAGGTTTGAAGATAATTATTATTTTCAATGTATACCTGACTTCTATTCCTGGAGTTTATCATGGTATACATAGCTCTCCCTCCTTCTGTTTTTCCCCACAACAATCCTGTGGGGTAGTTTGGACTAAGAGTTAGCGAATCTCTATGGCTGAGGGTGGGATTTCCCAGTCGAAAGCAGAACCAATGCATTGCATTCCTTTCATGACTTTTCTTAATTATTATTATAAAATCTAACCAATTAATATATGTGTGTGTGTGTGTGTGGTCCTCATTTAGACTGCTGTACAGCGGCTTTGGTAGTTACAATAGTGATGAAGATATAACTTTGTGATCAATTCTCTCATTTATAGATTATAGAGATCTATAACGCAAAAGAACACTGAAGTAAGATCATAAGCACGGCAGCAGTTTTGTTTAGCAACTGCTTCGCTTAATGACTGAGTTGCCAATTCCAATTGTGGTTGCTAAATGAGGACTACCGCTATCTTTTCTGAATTTATCTATCTTCTCCCATTTAATGTCATCCCAAATTATTTGAATCGATGGCTGACAGAGAAGAGCTGTTGCTTTGCTTCCTGTTTCTCTTGTTGGGATTGAAGCAGGCCTATGATTGCTAGCTCTCGTCTTCTTGAAAGAAATATTTCAACCACCCGCCTTTCAGCAGGTTGTCTGGTTCAGCAAGATCAGAACACTGAGGCTAGCAATATGCTTATTTTGCTTGGGCTTAGATGCTGTGCAAGATGTTAACTGCCGATCAAGAACATAACAAACACCATGCCTTAATTCATTCATTCTTCAATGGAAATATGCACTGGCAATTTTCCATTGTGTACAGACGGAAGTATCTTTCCCTCCAACGGCAGAATCCGGGTGGCTAATTTGTCACAGACCTCACTTGGCACTCGCCAGGTGGGTCCCTGCCCCACCTGACTTTAACATGTTCTTCAGATTCTTTCCTTGAGAATAAATAAAGCAGCGGGAAACAAAGAACCAGCCCTTTAGCATCAGCTTGATTTATCTCTGGGCGCCACAGAGATATTCTTAGTAAACAAACAAGGTCCAGATGCTTTGTTTGGAAGTACATCCAGCCTGCCCAGAACAACAAGGCAAAGGCACCCTGAAATCCTCTAAACAGACTATGAGGGAGGGGGGAGGGGGAATGGATCCCTCCCATTTACCTTCCGACAAATGGGTCTTTCGGGATTGTCCATGCTCCCTTTGAAAGCTATTTTATGAATGGCCTTCCCAGTGTGGCCATTTTATACCCGCTGGATGTTTCCAGTCTTTAAAATGGGCCCACCTGGTGGGGGTGACGCTCTCCCCTTGAGCCTCGGCCC
Organism: Hydrophis major; assembly: GCA_033807585.1. Lineage (NCBI taxonomy): Eukaryota > Metazoa > Chordata > Lepidosauria > Squamata > Elapidae > Hydrophis > Hydrophis major. The sequence goes on along the minus strand of CM066329.1, from coordinate 208,189,743 downwards.
CGTCCTCTGTCCTGCTGAGGTGATCCAGTGCTGAGTGGGAGTGCAGGTGCTTGTTCTCCTGGACCTCAAGGATGTCCAAATGGGAGACATGGCCGTGTCCCAGTTCCTCGTGTTCAATCTCCACCACCTGCACCTTCCCCAGCCCCAGGTTTAGCAGGAGTCGGGTCAGGCCCTCGAAGGACAAAGTGCCATTCTCACCATACTGCTGAAACAACTGCTGCAGGTAGTAACCCTGCTCCTGGGTGGCGTTTTCCAGCGGAGGCCCAGAAGCTCCGCCAGCCGGCAAGTCATGCGGCTCACCCTGGGCAAAATGACAGACAGCCTGCAGGGAGAACCAAGCCATGCAGAATCTGGTCAGAGGGAATCTCAGAGTCCACTGGTCCATCAACAGAGGCCTGCACTGAAAGAAGAAGAAGAAGAAACTGCTGAGCCCTGAGGGAGAATCACAGTTTTAGAGCTGTGGCACTTATCAACAGATCCTGGAAGAGAAACAGATCCTTATTTGCTGACATCTGTTAGGACAGAGAAATCCTTGCTATGACTGGCTAAGGGGAGAACTTGCAAACCTGCATCCTGTCATCTTCTCAACCAGTGCAGTTAGGAGAGACCTTCTAAGCATCGGTTATTGAAAAGATTCCTTGAAGATTTCAAAGGTTTGGGGCTTGCACAACAAACATCTCAATTATTTCCTCATAGTTTAGATCCATGTTTGCATGCTCTCCAAGGCGCCATATGGAAAATACAGGTAGCCATCAACTTATGACCATAATCAAGCTTCTGTTGCTAAGTGAAACATTTGTTAAGTTTTGCCACATTTTACGACCTTTCTTGCCACAGTTGTTAAATGAATCTCTGCAGTTGTTATGTTAGTAGCACCATTGTTAAGTGAATCTGGTTTCCCCACTGACTTTGCTTGTCAGAAAGTCACAAAATGTAGACATAGGACCTGGAACACTGCAACCGTCAGTGCCAAGCATCCAAATTTTTATCACGTGGTCATAGAGATGCTACATTGGTCATAAGTGTGAAAAGCAGATGTAAGTCACTTTTTTCAGTGCTGTTGTAATGTTGAGTGGTCACTGAATGAACTATTGCAAGTCAAGGACTGCTTGCATAATGGTAAAGGTAAAGGTTTCCCCTGTCCAGTCATTTCTGATTTTAGAGGTGGTACTCATCTCTGTTTCCTAGCTGAGGGAGCCAGAGTTGTCCGAAGATATTTCTGTGGTCATGTAGACAGCATGACTATACACCGAGGTGCATGGAATGCTGTTACCTTCCCACTGAAGTGGTACCTATTTATCTACTTGCATTTGCATGCTTTTGAACTGCTAGATGGGCAGGAGCTGGAGCAAGTAACGGGAAGGTGATTTGAAAGTATCCTGGTGCTAAGCCATGAAAGAGTTCATAAGTTGAAACTAATGCCTTATATTGGATCTAGAATTATGAAGTAATGCAAGGTCTGGTATAAGGTGTTCCTAATCTTTGCGTATAATATTCCTAATGTAGCACTATGCTGAGAATTTTAGAAAGTTATATTCATGATTGTTCTATTATATTATATTATTATTATTATATAATAATAATAATAATAATAATAATTATATAATAATAATAATTATTATTATTATATTATATTATATTATATTATATTATATTATATTATATTATATTATATTATATTATATTATATTATATTATATTATATTATATTATATTATATTATATTATATTATATTATTATAATATAATATTGTTATATTATTATTTATTTATTAAATTTAATGCACCGCCTGTCTCACAGAGTGACTCTACATCACTACACCGACCTGATTTCTCTAACTTGAAATTAAAAGTCCAACTTCCTTTGATCTGATTTGGGGGGGGGGGTGTCACCAATTCAATCAGCTCAGACCTAAACCTTTCTGCCTCTTTTCGATTAGTTTAGAAAGTTAATGACTAGTTTATAGAATTCAACTTTTGAATTTTGAAAGGAGGATATTGCTAATAAAGTAACTTATCAAATCAGATAAGAGAGCAGGGCAAAATGTTTTACTTCTTTTATATTTTTTTCCAAAACCACATATATTTAAAGTGATTGTATGAGTTAATCTATATTTACACTTCTGTCTGATATTTAGTTAACCTGCAGCCGGTCAACCTGCAGCTGTTCCACAAGATCATGTTCCTGAAATGTGGTTTATGCATCTCAATGGGATCCCAGGTTAAGCCAAAATGAAACTACAATTGCATGGCTTTGTGCAGAATAAGAAGAAGCCATACATTAGATTGCAAAGTCAAAGCAGAGGTAAAGACTGATTTTTAAATGGAGACCTTTTCCTCATGCATCAATTTCTTAGCTACAATTTTAACCAAAATAGGTAATGAGACAGTACTTTGTACAAGCCTTTATCATCTCCACGACCTAGAGATTTAATGAGTCTTCTAGCAAACAGTTACAAAGTTGTACAAGCAAACATAAAAATGCTGACGCAAATAATTTAAAGAATGTAATCAAAGTACCTGACCCTTTCAAGATGCCCAAGCTAGGATAAAATTTAGAATTGCTGACCAGCCTTCGACCGGTTTGATTATCTGAGTAATGGAGATCCAGATGAGATGCTCGTAGATGATTTCACGTCTTGGTTGGTGCCTGCTTTTTCCGACTGCCTTCTCAAACAGCAACGCTAGAACAAATAATAATATCTGGTTTTAAGAGACAGCGGCAGGTTTCAGACCTTTTAAATGGAGCAGTTTTGCTTTCGTCTGGGCTTGGATCTGCCTGAAGGATGGGTGTATTATTTTGGAGCAGAGTAGGTGGGTCTGCCAAGCATTAGCCCCTCCTTCTGTAAAAACAACAGGTGGGAACTGAGGGCATTAGAGGATTTTTGGACTTTCCCCAGAAATGTAGAGAAATAAGTAGGAAAAAATACCTTATTTGGGGACCTGGTACTGACAAGGAGTGGGAAAAGAATTGAGCTATCAGTCAAAATGTAAACATGCTCCTCTTTCCATGGATACAGCTACCCCTTCAGTTTTTCCAACAGATACAGGACTCTCTGACCATTAGGAAGAGCTGCCTTCCTTCAGCCAATGGATCCCAGATGTGTTAATTCAGAGCTACTGCTCCAGTAGGGCTGTGTGTCTGTAGGGCCAACAGGATATTATGTGATAGATAGCAGTCTAGAAAAGTGAGGTAGCCCATCTTCATCTACTTCCAAAGGCAGTTCATATAAAATAAATGTAGCTGAAGCTGTTTCATATATTTATCCTTTTCAATCGCTCATAGAAGCTACTACTTATTTGATTAAGAGCCAAAGGATTAGGGTGGCTGAAATAAAGCATTTCTTTGTACAGGTAGATCTTGAGTTACAACCACATTCGAGCCTCCAAATTTATGTTGCTAAGTGAAACATGTGTTAAGTGGGTTTCCCCCCATTTTACAACTTCTTCTTAAGTGAATCAATGCGTTTGTTAAGTTAGTAACATGGTTGTCACATAAATCTGGATTCCCTACTGAGTTGCTTGTCAGAAGGTTGCAAAAACTGATCATGTGATCCCAGGACACTGCAACTGTCATAAATATGAGTCAGTTGACAGGCATCTGAATTTCGATCATGTAACCATGGTTACGTTGAAACAGTCGTGTGAAAAATGGTCATAAGTCACATTTTTAGTGCCATTGTAACTTTGAACAATCATTAAATGAATTTTTGTAATTCGAGGACTACCTGTATGATCCGGTCATGAAACCTACTGCTTAGAGGTGAATCTTTTAAAGGGATTAGATATGTTGATTATGGTGAAATATACTAACTTTTGCCAGTAACTTGAAGAAGTCTCTGTTAAGTTAGAGTTTCCAGCTTCACAGCAGCTCTACCTTTGAATATTGCTTGCTTTGAAAGCAAATGAGGCAATATAGACTGTTGTTTCCATGTTTTATTTGCAAGCTTTCTGGAATCATTTGACTGATCACGATTTATACTGGACCAGATAGAATAGAATAACTAGAATAGAATAACTTGATTGTCACTTTGAATGTACACTAATTGGCATACATTAAAAATGAAAATTCATTACATACAGCTCTTAAAGGGTCACCACTTCTAATTTTACACTTCATAAACATGACAAGATAAATAATATAAAATATACAAAATTATGTATATACCAACATATATTATATGACACAAATAAACAAGATTACAACAAACAACACAGTTTGGTTATATAAGTTTATGGCAAGAAAAACAAATCTTGGGAGTTTACCAGACAGTTGGCATAGGGAACAAAGCTGTTACAGAATCTAGTAGTCCTGCTATAAATATTCAAAACCTCCTCCCAGAGGGGAGCAACAGAAACAGACTGTGAAGTGGGTATGTGGGGTTTCTAACAATACTTTGAGCTCTAAGCGCATAGCGCTTATAAGCAGTATAAGACAGTAGGCTTCCTATAATCTTCTTGGCTGTCCTTACTACTCTCTGTATGGACTTTCTATTTGAGGCACTTCTACCACCAAACTAAACAGTAATGCAGTTTGTTAAAATACTCTCAATCATGCCTCTGTAAAAAGTGACCAGGACAGAAGGAGAAAGATGTGCTCTCTTCATCTGACACAGGAAATGTAGACACTGGTTTGCCCGCTTCACTAAAGATGATGTCTGGAGAGACCAGTTCAGGTTAATAGTTATCTGCACCCCCAGATACTTAATGCTGTCAATACTTAATGATAGAAATGTGCTCTGATCCAGACAAGCTTGCTGTTATATTCCTATCCCTTTAAGGCAATTTTTCGCAACCTCAGCAGTCTTAATGTGTATGGACTTCAACTCCCAGAATTTCCCAGCAAGCATCAGACATCTTAAAATTGCAGGGGGTTGAGAAACGCTACTTTAAGGGATGGAAATGGCTTCCCGCCAAACTATTGGTAATCTGCATTTCTCATCATACCTAGCCAACTTGATAGATGGATAAAGATGATGGGAGCTGTAGTCCAAAAACATTTGGAGGGCTGCAAGTTCCTTCTGTTCTAAGGTGTCTGTTCCATGGAATCAAACAATAACTTTCAAAAGGATTGGAATTATTGCTTGTTTCTACTCTTGCAAGCCACCAATTGGTTTATCTGGAGGAGTTAATGGTTCATCTGCAGCCCAGCAGGGCACCCAAAAATTCAGATAGCTCTGTTTGTGGCCAAACAGGATGTATTAAAGGTCAATTTTTAATTGCAGAAGTATGTTATTATAAAAGGCTTGGAAATTGGGAACAAGCAGATTTATTTCTTCTATTTGTTTGGCAACATTTGTCCTCCCTTTGTGATATTTCTAGCATTCTGGCAACAGTGAGAATAAAAATCTCCAATTGAAGTGATATCAAGATTTTGTTGCAGGATATTATTATGCTCATTTAAACATATAATGCTGCAATAAAAAAAAATACGAAACCTCAGTGCAGAAATCAGAAGCTGCCAGTGTACATGCACAGCAATAGAGTCATAATAATCATAATAATGCCAATAAGAAAGTAAGATGTAAGGGTTGCTGCAGGAAAGAATGAAAAATGAGAGTGGGATCCGACCCATGTAACTACTGGTTCAGTGATTTTACGTTTTGCGTACGCGTGTATAACATCATCAGCTTGCTGCCTGGACAGCTGAGCAGCGCTGCACGTGGTTGCGCAGCATTTGAAAAGCACTTTTTTCCTGCTTTTTCAACCACAGCTGTGCTGCGCAAAGCAGCTGAGGTTGAAAAAGCAGGAAATAAAGGTCAGGTAAGAACCCAGGCAGGCAGGTGGGCCAAAACAGCAGCAGACCAAGGGTGGAATTCTACCAGTTTGCACCTGTTCCTTAGAACCAGTTGTTAACATTCTAAGCAGTTGGAAGAACGGGTTGTTAGAAGAAATTCCTGGCCTAATCCTGTAAGGAAGACAGGAAGGAAACATTCTGGTGTTGCTTACAGAAACTGCCTCTCCGTTAACCCTTATTACATTATTGGCAGGACGAGACTTCCTGTCTCAGGAACTTCTCTGAATTTATTTTTCCTCCTTTATTGGTACTTTGCTTGTGTGCAGTGACCACTCAAAGGTACAATGGCACTGAAAAAAATGACTTATGGCCATTTTTCACACTTACGACTGTTGCAGCATCCCCACAGTCATGAGAGGCCAGGCAAGGAGATGCGTGCCTCGATGTGAGTGATATTGAGTTGGCCATGCCTAGCCAATAACATGACCACCAAGCCATGCCCACCAACTAAGCCACACCCACAGAACCGGTTGTTAAAAAATTTGAATCCCACCCCTGCAGAAGACTGGTAGCTTCAGAGCTACCGGTTCTACAGAGGTGGACAAAACCGGTACAATCCTACCCCTGGGTTGGGGGAAACAGAAGTATCTCCCAGGGCTAAGTCTTCTGATAAAAGCTTAATGGAAGTAAAGGACATGGGTCTTCCATGAGATCCTTTGAAGTTGTCAATCCTAATATGTCCAGGGTGGAACAAACCTTTTAGACATTCTATCCAATGTAGAACAGCTTGTACAAGGAAGGGAAAACCCAGGGCCCTTGATTAGATTCTTAGGGAGTGATCCCTCATCAAGGGGCCCAGAGAAATAACACTATCCAGAGTTGGCAGACAGGTCCATGAGAGTTACCTTAGAAGTTTCAGCCTCGGAGAATGGCAGAAGTTCTTGCTTCCAGGGCTTGAAGGTTTGCCTGTCTGACACCAGGAAGGGGTAAAGGGCGCTTTGGCTCTGCCCAAATGCTGCTCGATGACCTGGGAGTGGTATTGTGGAGGCAAGCAGCTGAGGAGAACTAGGGAGGAGCTTGGAAATCAAGTGGGTTCTTGATAACTACAGAGGAGATAAGGAAGATGTTGGGTTGCCACGTTTTAATCTCAATTTTTCTCCTTCTACATTAAAGCAACCAATCATGGCTTAAAATGTCCTGGGCACAAAACAGATACACCTTCTGTTTTGGCCACCTTCTTCCTACCCCAAAGGATATTGAAAGCAGGGCAACATGGTGAGGAACTAACACACCCTTAATATACATTCAGCATTTTCACTCCTCACTTTAAGCCAAAGCAGTTTAGTGGCAAACCTACCCACCCAGGTTTGTTAATGGCTTTGGTCTCAGGAACAGGTAACTTGTGCCTCTCCAAATGTTCCACAAAAGCTGTAGCCATGGATGTCTGCACACTAGTTGCAATTCTGGCAAAATGAGAAAACGTGCATTGGGATCTTCCCCCCAAAACAGTTCCAACTTTTTATGCTTGTATTGCAATGACACATGCAAGCACACAAGGAGCAGAGTTTGTGTTATGCCACTGCAAACATGTTATGTTAACTGCTTGCAGGACACAAGGAAAGCCGCTTAGTCCCTTCTGGAAGGCCACATACCATAGATAATAAAGACAGATTGTCCCAGCGTAGCAGCTCCACTGCATGGCTCTTTGCTTTTGTAAAGGCAGGAATTGTTTACTTATAATATCTGCTCACTTTTAAATATATGTACAAACCAGCTGTGCTGTTCCCTTTTGGGGTAAGCCACACCAGGCAAAGAGCAGGAAAAAGGAAGTGGCTGGCCAAAGAAACTGAAGATAAGAGATTAAAGAAAAGGAAATACTGTCAAGCTAAATACAGTATACCGGTCCTCGACTTACAACCACAATTGAGCCCAATGTTTTTGTTGTTAAGCGAGACATTTGTTAAGTAAGCTTGGCCCCAATTTACGACCTTTCTTGCCACAGTTGTTAAGTGAATCAATGCAGTTGTTAAATTAGTAACACGGTTGTTAAGTGAATCTGGCTTCCCCATTGACTTTGCTTGTCAGAAGGCCCCAAATACTGCAACTGTCATAAATATGAACCCATTGCCAAGTGTCCAAATATAAATCATGGGACCATGGGGAGGGGACAAGGGTCATAAGTGTACAAAATGGTCATGTTACTGTTTTCAGTGCTGTTGTAACTTTGAATGGTCACTAAATGAATTGTTGTAAATTGAGGACTACCTGTACGATACAACTAAATACAATATATATACAGTAAATACAGTATATTTATAGAAAAGTTACAGTATTTTATACAGTATAAGTACTGTAAAACTAAAGATATATGCAATAGATGTATATGTCTCTCTAAAGGAAACTAGAACCAAGAATAACAGGAAGAAGTTGCAGCTATCTTGATTTCACTTAAATATCAGGACATTTTTCCTGATCATCATAACACTGAAACAGTCCATCTATTGAGGTTGCTGATTTTTAAGAAGAGGTTAGGAGGTTAGAGGCTAGGTTTTCCTGAACGTAAATGATCCTTGTGGTTCCTTCACAATTCTATCATTCTATAATTTTTATATTGTTCCCGTGACACTGTAAATGTTTTTACCTACATTATCTTGGCCATTTTTCCTGCCAGGGCTAAAAGGAGAGTAAGATAATTTGTTTGGGGAATTGCAATTATAGGCTATGTAGGAGTTCGACAGCAAGTCAGCGGCAGAATTTTTTGCTTTTTGCTTTTGGCATGTGGTTTAAACCTGTCATTTCCTAATAAGGTAAGGATCAGAAGGCCTTTTTGTCCCAAAATCCCACTGATGGACTACTTGAGGTCCCAAAGTCCCACTGATGGACTACTTGTCAGGTCTGGAATAGAAGAACAAAGCATTCTCTCTCTGCTCCAAGGCAACTGCCAATCTTCCCAAGAGACTGAAAGAAGGCAACTCAATAAACACTTGTTCAGTCGGTGAGTTTGCAAAAGAGGTAAATTTAAAAAGTATAGGTATATTTAAATATCTCTTAAAAAGAGATATTTAAAGAGGCATTTCCTGGTTCATATCTCAGTTCTTACACCATCCCCCTGTTTCACCATCCTGCATTCCCCCCTACCGCCCGCCTTCCAATCCCCTTGCAATCTGTCGCAGGAATGTGCAAGGTCAGTGGAAAAATCAACAGCTACCTTTTGATCTTTGGAAACTTTTGTTCCATCCCTCCTTGGGGGATTTTTCTTAGCGAAGTCTGCTTGAGAGCTAGAAACTTACTTAATTCAATGCTGGCTCTTGGGGTATGACAAGTGCTGCTGAGAGGAGTTGGCACTGCAAAGGAAAGACCAAGAAAGATTGGTATCTGGTGATCTTTAGGTTGTCCCACTTACGAAAAGTCCTCATTTTCTCATTTAATTGATGGTTCTACCTTGAGTCCTTGAAAAAAAAAAAGGAAGAGAAGTTCTAGAAAGGCAGTCTGGCTTGGCATCCTTTTGGCCCAGCACAACACCTGTTAGGAGGTTCCTCACGATAAGAGGAGAGCCGTATTGTAGCTCAACATTTGAAAGATCTTTTTCACCTGGATCAGAGCTGAGCTACTGTTCACAAAGTATGTTCCACTTAATAAAGTTCATTATCTGAAAAGATGCAACCAAACTCCTCCAGAACAGTGTTAGGCACCATTCTCAAAAGAAGATTGCCTTCACCTTCTTCCAAAGGTTGAGAGAACATATAAACATCCAGATCATTTCCATGCCTACCACTAGCTAAAATTCATCTTACCCTGCTCCTTAGCCGGTCTTCAGCCACTAGTCCAAGTTGACTGTCCCTGACATTTTAAAATCCATTATATATTTAATACAACTTCAGCAAACTTGATTGCAGAAAATACAACTTGAGCAACAGAGTGATCAATGTCTGGAATGCTCTATCTGATTCTGTGGTTTCTTCCCCAAACCCCAAAAACTTTAACCTTAATCTGTCTACTTGTTGACCTCACCCTATTCCTAAGAGGTCTGTAGGGGGTGAGCATAAGCGCACCAAAGTGCCTACCATCCCTGCCCTAATGTCCCCTTTTATTCGTAACCCATTTCATGTAATCATAATCATGTTCTAATTATATCTGTTATCTAATACATGCTTGACAAATAGATAAATATTTATCTGGAAGGTGAAGCATAGCAAAACTGAATCTAGCTGACAAAGAAGACTGCATTCTAAATGTGTAAACTCCAAATTGCCTGATACCAAGGGTGAAATAGGAAGGTTGCAGCTTTAAATCTCTCTCTGTATTTTGATGCTCTAACCCCACCCCCCTTTAAAAAAAAAAAGAATGGATTTATTTTATTACAACCACCTTCAGGTTTCTGTTTGCCTCTTTTAGTTTTTCTCTATTGATTGTTATCATACTGCATATCAGATGGGTGGACTCTTTCCACCCAAAATATACATTCTGATCAACATGGCCCTTTCAGCATGAGGAATTCTGATCCTCTTCCCTGGGCCACCTGTAAAAATGAGTTGCAATTCCTACATGAGTGGGCAATCAAAAGGGTCAATCAGGGAGAACCTCACGAATGGTTTCCAGATGATTGCAGTCACACTGTTTGGTAAGCAGCCGGTGACCCTGACAGCCACAGGAAAAGATTACCATCTGTAACAGCCACAGCCACTTCAAATAAATGGGCAGGATTTACACAGGTAGCAAAATAGCCTTAACACCATGCTAACGAAAGTTCACTATGGAAGAAGAGGAAGCCCAGGTTCTAGTTAACCATTCTGCTCCAATGAAAGTTTCCAAATCAAGCAGATGTTCCTAGGCAGGGCAGACTATTCTGATTTTGCAAAGTTCAGGTTCCAGAAGGTTTCCAGCTAAGCTCCTCTCTCAGCTAAAGATCACTGAAGCAGACGCAAATGCTGCTTCTGCTCTGGAGGATCTAACTGAAACCTGTACAGGACCGTGTAGCTCAGTCTGGATGATTACTGCACCATATAGAACAGAGGTGTCAAACTCATGGCATGTGGGCTGGATACATCATGTGCTGGCCATGCCCAGCCCGGTTTAGCAAAAAGGGGGAAAGTTGCTATTGTGTAATCTTGTTGCTGTTGAAGCTGAAGTAGTCATTGACTGGAAGGATATTGTATAATTTTGTGTATTACGCTTAAGTCCAACCATAGGTCCATATGTTTTTACAGTGTAGGAGTTGCAGATTGCAGGACAATTTTTCCTGAAACCGAATTGTTTTTGGGAGAGTGGGTTGTTTGACTCTAAGTGGAGAGTAATGGATTGGTTAATGATTGATTCCACGACTTTGCACATGACACAATACAATGAGATTGGTCTGTAGTTTTCAGCCAGGCTGTGGGGTTTTTTTGAAGATAGGGATGACCTTTGCTAAAGACCATAGGTTCAGTAAGGAGCTGGTTCTGAATGATATCTTGTATATTATGCTTAGGGGTTCTGCTATGGCAGTGGAGATCTTTTTTAAGAAGTATGCACATAGTCCACTTGGACAATAGATAGGGGTGGTTTTAGGTTACCTTTAGGTAAAAGGTAGTGCCTTTTCTATGTTATCTTTTCTCAATATGTCAATATGTAGTAGATCATTGCAGTTAGTTGTGGCACAACTAAAAAATGTGGGGCATGGGCCATTGCTGTTTACAAAGAACGTGTTGAAGAAGTTGGCCTTAACGGCTTCATTCCTACAGTCTTTTCCATTTGGTCATTTTCCGTAAAAGGTCTAAAAGATGGGATGGTTCTTGAGTCTTTAAGTTTGGTGTTTACAAAACTGTAGAAGGTGCAGGTGGATTTTGTGCGTAGGAGGTTTTCCTCTTGCTTGCAGTGATAATTGGTGCATTCTGCTTTTATCGGCCGGCATAAGGTGTGTTGGTTTTTAAAGTTTGCTACGTAGCTAGTTTTGTTTTTTCACCATAGCATTTTTTTTTATTGAAGTTTCCTTATTTTTATAGGTAATTTGTTTTTTTGTTTGTTTTGAGGGGTTACTAATGGCACATATAGTTTAATACTAATGGCACATATAGTTTAATGAGTTCAAGCAAGAATGCGTTATAATGGTCTTCTGTAGTATGGCAGTCAGAGAACAGAATGTGCCAATCAAGAGATGATAGGTCGGTAGCTATGAGATCATAGTTGGCTTTTTTGAAGTTGTATTTTGGGGACCCATCATTATGATCTTACTGCCGTAATAGTTAATCTTTTATTTCTCCTCTCCAGCATAATACTATGTTTTAAGCAAAATTTGTGGCAATTTGGGGTTTGTGACAGATTTAAATTACAAATCCTGATTTGCAGGAACCTCAGCCTGTAGCCTTTTCAGTTCCATTTACAGCTCAAGGCTCAAACCTCAAAATAGGAAGTGACATGGCAGCAAATGAATGTTCATTAATGAGGTGTTTTCCCATCCTTTCCAGGAAATTGGAATTGGGACCTGCCTCAGCCGTGAATTAGTCAGATACATTTTGATGATAATTGGATTAAGCATTTCCATGGTTCACACTGTGTGATTCATCTATCTTTATACCTACTGTGAACATAGTATGGAGTTACTATAGGATAGAACAGGGGCAAATAAGAACTATAGTACAGATCTCTGTTATTATTTATTCCTAACTTAAATTATGAGCCACCCTTCTGAAAACTTCCAGGGCAAACTGCAGCAGACAAATTAAATACTTCAACATGGATATAGTTATTTTTTTTACATAGCACAGGTATGTAATAGACCAATGGTCACCAACCAGTGGGCCTGGGACCACTGGTGATCCGTGAGAAAAATTTGGTGGTCCGCAGAGAAATGTCACCCCCAAAACAATTAATCCAGGCTGCACGGAAACACAAGGCTTGTGTCGCTTGCATTGTGAACAACATGAGGTAGTGAGGGGAGGGGGAGAACTTGCCCCACTCACCCAATGTGCCTGGCCTGGCCACCGGGCTGCTTCTTTCTGCTTCTTTCTTCTTCTACTTTTGGCTGCACACAAGGAAAGTAGTAAAAGTCTTTCTTTCTCTTCCCCAAAATCCATCAGAAATGAGTCTCTGGGACCCTGCAAGACATCCTGCTCCAAGAGACTGCGCAGGCACGACAAGTCTCACAAAGATTCATTTCTGGTGGAGTTTGGGAGAGAGAAAGAAAGACTTCTGCTGCTTCTGGTGCTTTCCTTGCATGGAGCCAAAAGTCTCTCTCTCCCCCTGAGAACGGAGCTGGAGACAGTACCCTGAGATCCCAAATAAAGAATGATCAATTGGTAGGAAAATGGAATGAGGGATTTTCCTGCAGACTTTTTGGGGGCATTTTTTCAGGGTCTCTGGTCCACAGGATTTAAAATTATGAGTTTGGTGGTCCCTAAGGTCCAAAAGGTTGGCGACCCCTGTAATAGACAGTATATACCAGTGGTGGCTAACCTTTTTGGGCTCCTGTGTCAAAAAATTGTTGCATGTGCTTGTGCGCATGTGCTTGCATGCCAGCATCCAGAAGGCAATGCGCACACCCCTCTGCCCCTGTGCATGCACGTGCATTCCCCCTCCCCACCTTTTTACCTGCACTGCACCTCACAGCTGATTTTCAGCTGGTTTGAGGCCTTTTTCAGCCTTCCAGAGGCTTGAGAAAAGCCTTTAAAGGCTTTTCAGGACAAATAATAGGCCCATTCACCAGTTCCAGTATTTCCGGAAATACAGGAAGTAGCGAAATGGGCCTATTATTCATCCTGAAAAGCCTGCAGAGGTTTTCCTCAAGCCTCTGGAAGCCTGAAAAAGGCCTCAAACCAGCCAAATATCAGCTGTGAAGTGCATGCATGTGCAGTGAGGTAAGTTTGCCTGCGGCTCGCGTGCCAGCACAAATGCCTCTGCGTACCACCTGTGGCACACAGCCATAGGTTCGCCATCATGGGTATATACAGTGATATACAGTATTATCCTGCTACCCTGTGAACTTGAATAGCTACATAGACAAGAATAGCAATAGTACTTATAACTTATATACCACTTTGCAGTGCTTTACAGCCCTCTCTAAGTGGTTTGTGGAATCAGCATATTGCCCCCAACAATCTGGATCCTGATTGAATGAATGATGAATGAATGAATGAAGATGGTTGTGATTGCCGTGCAATTTGTGCATAGCCATTTCCTTAAAATAATTTTGAGGAGGACCAGGCAAATTTGTAGAACATTGAAATATTAGTCACAATGACTGTACATAATTGCCAGATTCAGTTCACATTTCTTGTACTGGTATAAGCAGACTTGGTTGGAGAGGCATAGAGTGCTCAAGTTCACCTTGAAGCCTTCCTATAAGGCTCTAATATAGAATGTTGAATTACACTGATCCCTGGCCTATCTCATTATTATATATAAGTGGCGAATCATACAGATCTTATCTTGAAGGTACTAGAGCTATTAAATATGGTTCTGCCTGTGTTATATTAATAGAAATGGCTGGATGAATAACATTGATACCATTCAATAAGTACAAAGAAAATAAGAGAATAATACCATCTATGGATTTTTGTGCTCTATATTTTTCTAAAGCAGGAACAAGTAAACTTAACCAATTTCAGCCCTACCTGTCCTTTCAAATTTTTATTGATTATATAAATTATGACCTGCTTGTATCTGATGTAAATGTGTATATTTCATTGGTGTATAGCTGTTAAGCCATACAAACCAAGGCATACAAACTAATCCCAGTATGAATTAAAAAAACAATAAGAACAAAAATGACATCAACAAATGAAATTAAATAGTCCCTGAATCAAATCATTCACCATTAACTTTTCAGAATAACTCTTTTCTTTTTAAATAATATTTTATCAAGATTTTAATTAGGAAGATAAAAAGCTAACACAAAGTAAGAAGATTATGAAAAAGAAAAAAGTACAGAGAGAAAAAAAGGAGGAGGAAAAATATAAAGAAAAATATATTTAAAGAAATGACTTCCCTTTTTATCAAGAAAACTATGAACAATATGGACAAAGACATGACACAGGACTTAAAACTGGAACTGGCTGATGTTTTAATGACTTAAAAGTAACATGCTGATAATGCATGCAGTGACTTGGATGTATGGCTTTCAACTTACAAGAGTGCCTTGGATAACTTTCTTACCTTGGACATACAAAACAGATGTGTTATACTGTACTTATGAAGGACTTCCTGAGAAAAGATAAAGAAAAAAATGAAAAATCAACTTTTAAGACACTACTTTATTCCTTTTAAGTATGTCCCAAAAACTGATTTTCCATTTATTTTTTGATTATTGAAAGCAAAAGTAGGAATGGAGTGTTGGCTTATTTGATCAAAGTTAAAACTATCTGGAATCTTTACTGCATATCAGACATTAATACAATTGAGCAAGTTCAGAAGTATTTACAAGAAAAATTCTTGCATTCTTCTGTCCAGAATAGAATACCTTATGCTACTAGGCTTGAAATTCTTGGTTTGGATAGTTTAGAACTGTGACACTTGTGGTCAGAGTCAAGTATTGCATACAAAATTGTACACAGTAACGCTTTACTTGTAAATGACTTTTATATCTTTAATCATAATGTAATATGTGCGAACAACCACTTTAAATTTAATGTACACCGCTCTAAACTCAATTTGTAAAAATAATAAATTTTTGTAACCAAATTGTCGAAGTCTGGAATATCTTACCTGATTCCCTTGACTCAGCCGTTAACTTTCACAGTTTTAATTCTAACTTCTGTGGACCTTGCTTCATATTTAACAGGTCCCTAAGAGGCATGTGTAAGGCATTAATGTGCCTATCATCCCAATCATATTTTGATTTTTCTATTTTCTTTGTTCAAATTTGTAATTTTTGTTTGACATTTTAATGGATTTTTCATGACCAGGATTTAATGATGAGACTTTAAGCATTTGCTTATAGGTAAGTTATGGGAAGAGGTGATTTTTTTTGGTTGTATGTTTAGAGACTGTTATGGTAAGTTATGGTGTTAAAATTGAAACAGTGTAAAACTTGTGAGCTTTTAAGAGAAGATGAAGAAAAGATAAATGAATTTATAAATCACTATTTGAAGGGATTAGAGATTAAGATTTTCAAACTATTTTCTGAGAAATTTTAATATTTTCTTGATTAATTCAATGACAAAGTTTTAAAGATTTGTATATAGACATGAGATATGGGAAGAAGATACCTTTTTGTTGTATCTTTACAGAAAATGATCAACAAATGAAACAAATATGAAACTGATTTGTTTAAGGCTAAAATGCATATGTTGTTATTTCTGGTAATGGACTTTTGCTGATTAAGATGAAACATTGAACCTTTATTTGTTAAAAGATGAGATATGGAATGAGTTGGAGTGGGGTGGATTGAAATGTTAGAGAAAGTGGTCAGTTACAAAATAGCTGTAAGTGACCACCTTTCCAAATGCCTCCAAAAACCTATTTCTAAGAATATCTAAAGTTACAGCTCTAAAAGCATTTAATAAATTTAAGCCTACCCAGTAGCTACATCTTAGCCTAGTATCTAACAACATTATTTTCTTTCCTTTTTTAACCGTAAGTAAAAATAGCTTGTTAACTTAATGGTAGTTTTTAAACTGGGTTTTTTTTCTTGTTCCAAAAAATGCCTCATTTTACTCAGAAGTAACTTTCTGTTATCCTCTTATTGGGAAACATGCAGAAATGCAAATGAAACTCCCTGTGGTCAGTAAGAAGAGTTTTGATTCCCACACCAGCTTTATTTCTATAAAAAAACCTTCTGAGCTCTAATGAGGTCAAGATTTTATTCTTAATCACATTCAGTAGGTTTGGAAGACTTCAGAATGTTAATAAACAATTATTATATCAGAAAACAAGCATCTTTTTGCCCAAAGGAATATTTCATTTTAGGGGAAGGAAACTTTTATTGCTCCTAACGAATAGATTTACTTTGAAATGAAAGGTGGGATCTTAGAAATCATAGCAGCTGTACAATGGAAGAAACACAACCTGCTGTAATTTGCAGACTATCTAATTTGGTCTTGAGATGAGGGACATGGGTTATCATTTATGCAGTTTTCCTCAACAGCTGCCATCCAAATTCTAATTTTCTCAATTAGCTCAGCCAGTGACTATAGTTAGCTGAGAAAAATGGTAACTGTAGATCAGGGATGTCAAACTTGTGGCGTCATGCTTTTGTCCCATGACATATTGTGACTTTCCCCCCTTTGCTAAAACAGGGGTGGGCTTAGCCAGCACATGACACATCTGGGCTGTTTGACACCTGTTATAGATCAACACATCTGGAGGATAGATTGTACATTCTCATTGATCCTTAAATGAACTAAAATTCACATACTAGATTTGTTTGTGTTGAATGAGTTGTGTGAAACGGGATCATCTTTGTATGGGATGATCTTCCCAGGTACCGATGTTAGGCTGATTGATCTCTAGTTTCCTGGGTGCTTTTATTTTTTTCTTCCTTTTTTGAAGATGGGAACCACATCAGCTCTTTTCCAATCCTCAGAGAATTCCCCAGTGTTCCAGGATTTTTGAAAGATGATACAATGGTTCTGAGATTAACATCTGCCAGCTCTTTCAGAACTCTGGGATGGAACCCATCAGTGATGTATATATGTCAATATCAGATAGGTGTTCTCTAACCATTTTCTTGTTTATTTTAATTTTTATTTCTTGTCTTTTACAGTTATGTTTTTGGTAGGTTGGGCTTTTTGTGTGAATCAAAGAATGAGTTAAGCAGTTATACTTTCTCTCTGCTGCCTGTTACTTCCTTGCCACTTTCTCTCTTGTGGACCTACTGTTTCCTTCACTTTTTTCTTGTTATTTATATGTTGAAAGAATTTTTTTAAAAATTATCTTTGACTTGTGTTGCAAGTCTTTGTTCATTCTGAGTGCTTTCCTGACTTCATCGTTGCAGATTTGGGCTATCTGCTGATACTCTTTCATAGTGACTGGTGAATTGGGCTTCCCCCACTGACTTTACTCACCAGAAGCCCCCTGGGAAGGTTGTAAATGGTGATCACATTATCCTGGGATGCTGAAACTATGGTAAATACATATCAGTTGCAAAGTGCCTGAATTTTGATCGCATAACTACTGGCATGCTGTGACAGTTGTAACTGTGAGGACTAGTTTTCAGTACTTCTTTTCAGTGCAATTGTAACTTTGAATGGTTCTCAGCTGAGGACTACCTGTGCCAATCTTTTGTCCCTATGGCTCTTGGCTTCTAATATAAAGAGTAATGAAGCATTTTATATATCTGCCAACTGGTTAAGGGGGAAACCCCTTCCTCAACACATGACTTAGAAAAGTGTCACTCTCAAGCTTTGAATGAGATGACTGTAATATCATGAGGACACAACCAAGGAAAAAAGTTGCTGGGCTTAGTTGTGTTACACTTGAGTGCAACTGGGAAGGCAGCTGTTTCTCCTGTGTAAAAACTGAAATAACAGATCTTCCCTGAAACTGCCTTACACAGAACTTTGGACACCCCCCACCCTCTAATTTTTCACGGTCTATCTTTGGCTGACCTTGTGTTGGATTACAGCTGTATCATCCCTGCCTGCTGGCAGTACTTTCTGGAGCTACTGGAGCTGCAATTCAACATCTTAAATGGCAACTATGCAGAAACCCACCCCCAAAGTTTTAGAGTAGACTTTCCCATCTATGCTTGGAGATGCAACAAGAGACTGAATGAACAATCTCAAGGGTCTAAAAGTTACTACTGAGTCACTTTAAGTCAGTGTTTCTAAGGTTTCTTGCATTCTAAATCCTCCATGAAAAAAGGCAATACGTACCAACATATTCTATGCTCCTCTGAACTCCGTGGGCATAAACTACTCCACTGTGAAAATTAAGCTTCCTGTATGCTATCAAATCCATGTCAGTCGAGCCACATCTTCATGAGAGGGAAATGCCCTTTATTATATGTATAGATGCCAGGTGCTAGAGAAATCCTGTGATTGCTTTAATTCAGGGGTCTCCAAACTTGACAGCTTTAAGACTTGTGGACTTCAACTCCCAGAATTCCTCCTCCAGTCATGTTAGCTCAGGAATTCTGGGAGTTGAAGTCCACAAGTCTTAAACTTGCCAAATTTGAAGATCCTTGCAATTGTGAGAGGGGGAGGAATGTGAATCATATTATGCACATCAGGATCTTCTTGGAATCTCTATTAATTTGGAATTGTTTAGTCCAGCCTTCAACAGAAATCCATAGTAGACCAGTACTCTCATTTGGTCTCTTTGGGGTATCATTGCTTTTAACCAAGCTGCTCTTGATCTACACTTGTTTTTCATTTCTAAATACTTGTATCTATGATGGCAGGAGCAGTTTCTTTAAATAAAGAAAATGTTTTGATTACCAATTGCAAGATTTACTTAAAAGATGAATGGAACAGGAAGGGCTGAAAGTTTTAGTCATACATCATGTGGCTCTAGCCACACGACCAAAAAATTGTAAGGTAGAAATGGTTTAATTATTCTCCACTTTACCTTTCAATCATCAGTAGAGCAACACGTGTGGTGAAAACCCTCCTTTACTAACTGGAGTTAGAGAAAATTGCTAGGTAAGGCAACTCGAAGACAGCCGGTGGAGGCAGTAACTCCATACAGCTGGCTGGAAACAGGAAGTGGACTTAGCTGTATAAAATCAGAGGGGTCCATCCTATCACCCTTTGGACTCAACTGTTCAACTATCATGACAATTCTGATATATCATAGGGTACAGGTGGCCTGAAGGAATACTTCCAAATGAAATGTAACATACCGTACTTGTGCTATGGCAGGATAAAGATCTATCGGCCTGAGAATATGTAAAGTATGTCTTCTGGGGAATAGATGACACTGAAGCAGCATTCTGAGGGTGCCCCTTTTTGAATTTTTATATTTTACAATTTGTGTCACATCTAGCAAACAAGCAAGTTTATGGTACAGTCTCAATGGTAAGCAGCGCAACAGTACTCTGGCCTGACCAACCGAATACCTATAAAGGAGGACAGAGGGTGCCTCTCTATCCCTTTCCAGTGGCTAAAAATACTAAAAATTGGGTTTCAGTCAACAGAAGAAATTTACTATTACAGAATTGTTACCAAGCCATTACTATGTTGCAGATAATATTCAAGAATGATTTTTTTTATGCATTGTGTTTGTGTCTTTCAATCTATTTACTGTCAAATTGTTACAACAATTTATAATAAAATACTGTCTTGTTTGATAATCCTAGAACATATCTTCTCTATTTTACATTTGCCTGAATTAGAGTCAATTCTCCAAGATATGGAAAATTGCTGGGCTAAATAAGCAGAGTCACATCTTCAGATATCTTTCATCTTCCATCAAAACTTCTTTCAGAAAGCGTCATCTCTTCCTCTGAGTCAGAAGTTTTTTTTTAAGGGGAACTTTTCTTTGGGTCTCTTAACCAATCAGCCTGGGGGGGTTGGTATTGCTGATTAAAATTATGCAATTGAGCAATAAGGAGGCCAAGTATGATGACACTGGCTCTCCCTTGTATGCTAATGATTTATGAAAATAAATTAGGCAGGAAAGAAATTACTGAAAGGACAAAAAGGAATCATTTATTGTTCTGGAAATGACTATTATGATGAAAGGAATTATGATGGCTGAATGGATTTCAACCAACTGGCCACTGCTGCTTCATGTATCAAAAAGCAGGATTGCAACATTGCATTAGAAGCACCAACATTTTTACAGAGTCTTTATGTAACTTTGATCACAATTTACATATAGAAAAGATTAAAAGATTAAAACTTCCATGACAGTAAGAGTCCAGCTCTGGGTTTTTTTAGGAGCAACTCCCAGCTAGAGAGAACAGGGGCCTCCTGCAAGCTCTACTAACAACACTGACAGGTGTAGAAAGGATCTTAAGTCACTTCATCAGTTGCTTCTCAACCATCTTTTTTTTAAAATCAAGAACCGCTTATCCCTAAGCACCTAATGGATGCTGCATCATGTAGTTGGTGAATGCGTGCAGGCCTTTGAAAGGAAGTGTGACCCTCTGTGGCCTGCACCTAAACTGTCTCGTGTACTCTCTTTGCCAAAGTTGTTTAATAAAATGGGACCTGAGATCCAAGAGGCTTTCCAAAAGAAATCCTCTGATCCCTCAAGTCCATGTCCACTATGCATTAATTACTGTGCCTTCTTGTCTTACACATCCACACTATCTTCCGGTCCATTGATATCCATATTCCAGGGAGCAGGCTTGGAATGGTCCTCTTTTCAAGGGACTCAAGGGAAATGATAGGATCAGAGAGACAACACACTTGAGAAGACTGCAGCACCTGCCAAAGAAAGACAGCACAATCCTGTGAATTATGGAGAAAGAATGAGCCTTACAATGACTTACAAGACTATATCTAAGAGAGGATCTAAAGTCACATCCTAGGACCAGAAAGAAGAATATGCGCCAAAGGAAACCAAGCCCAAAGCCAACAGTCTCTGCTGGAAGATTGTGATAAGCTTAAGATAACGATGTACAAGGTCCCTTGGTATACTCCCCAAAGCAGGCAGAATTTTTTTGAAGGAAAAGGGAGGAATTTTACAGGAGACCCCTACAAAGAGGAGGGGTCCTTAAAACCTCCCAAATTGCAAAGGAAGCAGACAACATGCAGGCCGTATTGTTTACACCCTTAAAAATTAAGGGCTTCACATCTGCATCTTCCACTTAGCCTAAGAAGCCTTTCAGGGAAACAATACACCTTTGTGGTTACAAGCATTTGTGAATCTTTATACAGAACCAATGAAATGAATCCCTGAATTGGAAGGATCCTTGGAGATGATCTATCTCAAGTCCATGCTTAGGGCAAGAATCTCCTAAAGCACAGGTGTCAAACTTGCTGCATCACTGTGCCATTACATGATGTATGGCAACATTTTTTTCCCCTTCGCAGAGCTGGGGTCTGAGCTGTGGCCTGAGCCTGATGCATCCGGCCTGAGGGCCGCCAGTTTGACACCCCTGTGACCTAAAGCAAGATTGTTCCAATCTTGCTATCCAGGTTTAGGTAGATGGTCCCATTGATTAACAACTCTCATCATAAGGTATTTCCTCCTAATATTCAGCCTAAATCTCCTTTCTTTTAATTTTAGTCTGTTGGTTCTCTTTCCAATCTCAATTTCAGCAAAGAAACAGGCTTATATCATTTTGCACATTGCGGCATTTAGCTGTCCACATGTCTGTCAGATCACTTGCAACATCTCTTCTTCTACCGTCAAAAGATAGCCAGCTCCTTCCATTCTTCTGTATGGGACTTGATTTGCAGGTCATTCTATTTTATTTTATTAATTTCTTGTTTATTTTATTTCTAAAATTTATCAGCTGTCCATCTTACCATGCATTAACTCTGAGCGGTTTATATTTTATTATTTTATTATTACCATTTACTATTCTGGTAGCTTTCCTCTGAAACTCACTACAGCTTTTCTCATGAAATATATCCCATGATCTGGACATGTTTCCATGAAGCCAAGCCAGGCCTGGCCTGGCCTTTTTAAGGGGCTGCATCCCACTGCTTGCCCATGTACATCCGACACTTTTTCCCAATGCACTTCTGCCAAGTCTGATCTCCCCAGTCCTTTATCAATGAGTCTGATTTTTTTTCTCCCGATACAGAATCTTCCATTTATCCCAGTCCAATATCAGATTGTCACAGAACGCGAATGCTCCACAGGCCAAGCAAGAGAAACTTACTCTTGGGGCTGCTCTGGCCATCAGGCTCAGGGACCTTCCAGTCCATTTTTCTCCCTTTTTCATAGAGGCCCTTCAGCACCTTCCGGAATTCCTCCGGTTCCAAGCCTCCAGTGCTCAGTTCTGTGTATTTCCGGTACAGCTGAAGTGCTGTTCGTGCATCTTCAATGCTGTCATGAGTTTCTCCTTGAATTTTCAGGTCTAAGCAAAAGAGAGAACAATCCAAAGACATAGCAAATGTTGTCTTGCCTACTTTCTTTGTTTCAAGAAAAGAGGAAATCTCTTTAGGCTAAGGTTAGTGGCAAGAACTTATTCTTGTCAGTGTTGAAAATAAACTCAATTTTTAGACTCCAATATTAATCTAATATGGAAGGCCTTCCCTATTCCCCATTCTCAATTGCAATGCAAGGTTTGAGAAACTGTAAAACTCATGAGGGCAGTCAGCCTTACTAGGTACACTGGACCAGGAAAGCAGCTCCACATAAAACTATTTTCATTGCATTTGGGCTTTAATAACAAAACTGTGCAAGTCTGCTTGTGTGGCACCTCCTCCTGTTTTAAAGTTCAGGAAATTAGGGAGGCAACTACCTGAGCAGGTTCCAAGTTGTTCTCTCATTATTCTGCATTTAAAGTTTCAGCTGCTTTTGCTTAGATATCAGTTCCTGCAAATTTTCATCAATATTGCCTTCCTGAGAACTGTACCCGAGGAATTATTTAGCAACTATATTATTCTTTCATGCGGGGTAGCTTGGCTGACTGGAAGAGGAGCACAGCTTAACACCGCCCACAGGATTATTGTACTGACCCAAAAAATACCAGGCAAGGAAGCGCAAGGAGATCATCCTCTTCCTAGGCATGTGGAACAAATACACTGTGTCGATTACTTGATCTCTGGGAACCTGTAAGAGGCAGGTATAGCCCTATTAGCACACAACCACGTATTCATTCCCCAAAGAGATCTCAATCTATAAGACCTTCTAATCTTAGATTGAAACCAGACTTGGCCTAAGGTCCACTTGCTCCAATGGAGAGAAGGAAGCAAGACAAACAATTAAATCTGGTAATTGATATAACTGAAAGCAAATTAGCTGAGTTGATTACTACTGATGTATTAAATAATTTGTGCCTTCCATATTAAAAATAAGAGCCTGGAAGCAATTTCTGGGGGGCTCAGGAGCTGACCCGAAGTTTTCAGGCACTGTGTGCTCTAATTTAAATTAAAAAAAAATATGATTGGTTTTTACTGGCTAGTATCAGGCTTGTTATAAGTGTGCAAATCTGATGGCTGGGGCCTATTGGGTGTGCTTTTCAAGTGGACTGTCCCTCAGTTACCACTTCTGGCAACACATCTGAAGTAAAAGTTTACTAGGGGACAAATCTAGGAAAAAGACAATAAGAATAACCAAAGATAATAGTTAGCACCTGTTCTTTGATAGATGCTGGCCTCAGTAACAGTACAAGTAGGTAGTTCAAAGCCTAAACCATAATATCAGAGCGTCATCCAGGTCACGGTTATCTTTTTCAAGAGGCAGCTGGACTCTCTGGTTTTTCTTTGAAGACGTTTTGCTTCTCATCCAAGAAGCTTCTTCAGTTCTGAGAATCTTCAAAGAAAAACCAGAAAGTCCACTGAAAAAGCAACTGTGGGAGAGAATGCTAATAAAATTCAAAGACAGGTTGTGAAAATGAGACGTGTCTGCAAACAATGACTTCAGATTCCTCAGTGACTTCAACAACGCTAGAGCTTCTAATGTAGTTGAAAAGTTCTTTAAAATTCAGGAAGATGTTCAGAGGTGCATCTGCCTTAGCCCATGTTAAATTGTATAGCAATCTAAGTCAGGAATCTAAATAAAGGTATTAAGTCATTCATACATATCATTCATGTTCAGTTACATCTTTGTTACTCTACCGTCTTTACACATGCTCTATTCTCACTCACTATAAGAAGTTAACCTGTGAAAGAGAGAGATCTATCAAGAGTTTAAAAGGAGACAGTCACCATGATATTGATAACCCGGAAGTCTTTTTGCAATCCATGGCCCACAAACTTGACTCCAACATCTATAAGGAAGCGTAGCTTTAAATAGGTGGATTTGAGGGTTGTGAGATGTTTGGATGAAATTTTGGCATCCAGATCTCCTGGTTTTATTCCCGAGTACTGAGTAAGATAATCCACCACCTATAAGAACAAAGAAAATAGAATTGTTATGTATCGAAGTGTTTTCCTGTCCCCTTCTCATCGTCCAGGCCACCAAGTGGATCGACCTCCCATTCAAAAACATATGTTACCTGATAGGAAAAAGGAAGACAAATTCCTAGTAAATAATAATAATAATAATAATAATAATAATAATAATAATAATAATAATAATAATACGTTATCCCAATTGTAATTGGAACCCTTGGAGCAATACCTACAGGGCTGCCTCGCTATTTGGAAATCTTGAATTTATCAGACTTGAATACCCTGATTCTATAAAAAAACCACCCTACTTGGAACAGCTTATATCCTCCGACGCTACCTGAACAGTTCCTAGGTCCTTGGTTAGGACTCGAGCTGTTGAGCTACCAACCAGCCCCAAA
Source organism: Hydrophis major (assembly GCA_033807585.1). Taxonomy (NCBI): domain Eukaryota; kingdom Metazoa; phylum Chordata; class Lepidosauria; order Squamata; family Elapidae; genus Hydrophis; species Hydrophis major. The sequence goes on along the minus strand of CM066329.1, from coordinate 208,164,736 downwards.
GGCTGTGAATCTTACTAAAGATTAAACAACAACAACAACAATAATAATAACAAACAACAAACACAATAACAACAACAATAATAATAGTAATGGAATAACAAGCTTCAGCTCGACTCAGTGACTTTGAGTGCTAGAGGCCCCTGGTTTTTGAGACTTTCCACTTTTTATTTTAGATGAGAGTTGTGATACTTCAAAAAGAACCTGTGCGCAATTTGGGGGCGGGGGGGGGGTCTAGCTCTTGTTCAAAGAACAAGCGATAGTCATCCCCCTAAGGGCCTTTGCACAACTATGTGTTGTGTGACCGGGAAGCCCAGCTCGTAGTCTCTCTTATCTTGATTACACATCTCTGCTCTGTAGGCTGCACTGGTTGCCATTCTGCTTCCAGGTGCAATTGAAGATGCTGGCGATGACCTATAAAGCCCTTCATGGCACAGAACCAGATTATTTGAGGTATCGTCTCTCTACCATCAGGTTCCGTCAAGTCTTTTTCTGTCCTGGATCCTTCTCTGTGGAACATCATTCCTCTAGAGCTCAGATTGGCCTTGATCCCTGTTCACTTTTTGCACGGTCTTAAAAACGTGGAATATGTTTTTTGAGCTGCATACCTGTTCTTGTGTGGAAATGTAATCATCAATGAAAGGAACGCCCTCATTGGGACCCTGCCCCCGGACACACGTGATCCTGGCCACTGACATCTGACTGGGTTTGATGGTGGATTTGGTCCCGTCACTGCGAAGCTCAGCTTCCTCCTATCGCAGATGATGAAAGGATGAATAGATACCGCCTTTTCGATCACAGAATCCAGAAACCTTGTCTTTTTCTCCTAATGTGTGATGCCTACCTCATTGAGGGTGACAAACTCAGCATCCAATCCCACCAAGTCTCCAACCTGGGGCATTTCGCTCAGCATGAGGGGGATGAAAGTGGCGTGACACTTGCGCTGTTTGCGAGCAAGGGAAGCCTCAGCAAGCAACACGCTGGCTTCAATCGGGTTCTTGACTTGAAAAAGAAAATGAAATTTGATCATCACAGTTGACTCACTCACAGATTACACTCAGTTTACAGAAAAACCAAACAAAAAGGGAAATCCCATCTCGGTCAGTGGATGCCCCAGAGAAAACCTCAAGAGCACAACTTCCTTCTTACAAATGATACTATTTTCTAAGAATCGGTTGATCACTCAAACCTAACGGGCCTAAAACTCTTAAAAGAAAACCTCTACTGCCATAGAACTGACTTCCCTAGAAGAACTGAACAACAGAATTTAAAACAAGGGTTTTTTTTTTTAATAAGATAGATCCATAACAAGGGTGACTCAATCCTGAAGCTGGCCACATTTCTAGAAACATGCCAAATAGATTTCTGATGGCACATGGAGTGTAGTTTCAGGAATCCACATTATCCATTCACACTTAATTCAATTCAAAACATATTAAAATTAAGATGGAGAACACTACTGAAGCTGCTTCTCAAAAAGTGACCAGCAGCCTTGCAATAAATATCTGGACACACTGGTTTATGTGGAAAAACAGCTGCACAACTGCTTCAGCATTCATCTAAACACCCTCCAACAATTTCTATTTCAGAGCACAACAAAAGTGTTTTGGTTAGCAATGTTTTTCATCCTGGACACGACCTCTGTTGTCTATGCTGATGGGCCTTTTCCTCTCATGATGATCGCTCAGTTTGTTTCACTTCCTCTTGAGAGTACCGCACTTCCTTGCAAAACATATTTACTTTGTTGTCTCAATCTTTGTGGTGTTAACTTATGACCACTTCTCAAAAATTCCATCCTCACATTCACTGACTGTGAGGGAGGGTAAGGCTGTTTCTCCTCCTGGCTGTGCAACACTATTATATGATGCTTCTCGTTGGAATTTCCATTTGGCTGTAAAGGCAATGAAAGAAAAGATCAAGGAGTGGGTGCCCAGTGGTTGTAAGGAAGGCTGAAAGTGAGGAAATTGGGGTTGTTCAACATGAGAACACAGGTCACTCCAAGCAGGACAGAAACCTTTCTCTCCTCCTAGGACAGTGATGGCTAACCTTTTCAGCTTGGTATGTCGAAAATCGGGAAAAAGTGTAGCCTTCCTTGGGTCATGTGTCACTTCAAGAAATATCAATAATTTGGTTTATGACGGACTGGGCTGGGGTGATCACACAGGGCTGTGAAACTCATCTCCCTGGTCTCAGGGCTGCAGGTGCAGGATGTGGAGATCAGAAGGCCACCTTACAGGGCTGTGAACCTCACGGATCTCCTTTCCTCCTGTAGCGTTCCTGAGGTAATGAAACTGACAAACCCCAGTTTATGGCGGTTAAAACTGGTTCTCTGCTGCAAAGATCTTGCGGCAGCGGTGACACCACGCCTCCACGCAACAAGCAGGGAGCAGGGATTGGAGCAGAGCACAGGCAGCCTCTAAATGTGCAGGTTTTCCCCACACCAACAGGCGTCAGTCAAAATGCCTCAGTGTGTCACGAGTGACACGCGTGTCATAGGTTAGCCATCACTCTCCTAGAACACTAAAGGTTTCATGTGCATGTGCTAAATATGTACAAAATAGGTTCCTGAAAAACAACCAAGTGAGGATGTAAGAAAATGAACTGTCTGAAGGCTAAGCTAGTCATATACCCCACTTGTTAAGTAGACAGAGCTATCTTTTAAAAATACAGGAAGGAAAGCCTGGCTGCCTTGCTTGACAAGGAGATTTCACTGGGCAGTGTAAGGCAGGCAGGACCCAACCAAGCCCCATGGCTTGATGAACCTGAATATAACTTCTGGCTTTTCAAACTGAGCATCATGTCAAGTGAATTATTCATTTAGGGTATCATTATTTTTTTAGTTGTGTGGGAAGCAATTTTCTTCAGGCAGGAGAACAAGAGGGCCCAGAGAAATATGCTTAAATTAAATCATAATTATGCTCTTGGTTATTCAGGATGAAGATGGCTTCTTTCCTACACTCAATTTCACCTAATCAGCATTTAAAACAGATAGGTGGCTTTAAAAAAAAACATTATTTGAACTCAATATGCTTACTAACCACTGTAGCTTACTGGGATCTATGAACTGGGCTCATGGTAGAATGACATACTATTGAATCACATTCTATTCCTAGTATACAACCTTCAAAGCCACTTACTCAGTAACACCTCTCTCTCTATGTCCCTGTATAATAAGGGGGCTTAGCTGCTGGAGTTCCTGAACAAAGATATCAGTACAGGTAGTCCTCAACTTATGACTGGTTGTTTAGCGATTGTTCAAATTTACAACAGACCTCCCTGGGAGTACTTATGACCTAGTTCCAAAGTTATAACAGACACTCCTCCCTTTCTGTCAGATGACTGTATTTTGCAGTCTCGGCAAGTGGCCCATTTATGGCTATTTGAGGCATCCCAGTCATTTGACTGCATTTTATGACATTTTTTGCTGGCTTTTACTGCTGGTTTTCAGCAAAACTGGCCTATAGTGAACAATTGGTTTGCTTTACAGCCATTGCAAAAAAAAAAAAAAAAAGAGTCATAACATTGGCTCAGTCATGTTAAGTGGATTGTTTTACAACCATCACAATTTAGGACCATGATGGGCAGTCTCCGTTATAGTCATAACTCAAGGACCACCTCTATGTCATTACAATAAGTTATAATAAGACAATCATCTAGTACTTGTTTAGGAATTCCTGTAGCCATGCTTCTTATATATATACCTATATAGAGGGACCTTATAGCTCCTGCCCTAATATTACTGGATACCTGGGTTATAAGAGACGAAAGGTTATCATCATGGCTGAACCTGGTTGTCAGGTTTTAAGAAACAGTAACTCCTAATTTCTTGCTGTTTTTGTAACTGCATTTGTACATGCAAACACACTCACTGTGTAAATTGTACTTGGAGTGGAGGTTCCTCCGCACATAATAAAGGATAGCAGGCACTTTCCAGGTCATGTCAAATTGGACAGCCTCACACTGTAAATCCAAAGGCAGACAGGGAAAATCAGACAGACAGAAGTAGAACAGACAGATCAGAAATGAGTTCTGGAAGCTGTTTTTAATTAAAATGAAAATGTGGGGGGGGGGGGGAGGGGGAATAGTTCAAAATAAGAAATGTTGACTTAGAATTGTGCCTGTCTGAGCTGACTAAATTTCTTTAGACGTGAATGCTGAATGTCAAGGAGGTTTCAGCATGGATACAACTTATGACTTGGATCAATGAATACCCACATCCATGGCAACAGTTCAGGGCAACCCTGGCTAGATTGTAAATTCTAAGACCCTAAGGACAAGATCTCAAATTTTTCAGTGGGGGCACAGCAACTTGGTGCATATTCTGTGGCACAAGGCATATACATTAGTAAAATATGCTTTATAAATATGTTACATCTCTTCTTGTAGTAACATTACATGTCTCCAAATAAAATAAATTATTTTATGTCCACGACTATAAAAGACATTTCACATACCATCTTTAATGTACAATTTAATATTGTTTGCAGGGCAAAAAAATGTAACATAGGCTATGATGGCTTTTCAATAAAACAGAGATTCACAGACACTTTAAAACAAATATCAATTCTCATTAATATGGAAATATGACTTGAAACGCTCCAATCTATGTAGAGCTACTTTCTAAAGATATACTTTCAAATCTATTCAATTCTGATCTCCATTTTATGTCAAAACACTCTATAAAATCCAAGCTATCTAGTTTTAAAAAGCATGGAAAGTGAATAACTTCACACTAAATATTAATTTTCATTTCTCTTGTATGTGGGAAAGCAAGAGCACAGAATATAAATCATCAAAATATCTTTACCTTATCCACAGGCTCAATGAGAAAGTCATTAAAAAGATACCACTGCTGGTGTGTGACACCCTTAAGAAAAGAAAGTTATGTATTGAAGGTGCATTGCAATCATACATTACAATTAGGTGCAATTAAGTCATACATTTAAACCCCCTTCCATTTAATAGGAATCGACCGTTACAACAAAGACGCACTGTTTTTTGTTAAAAGTCTCACCTCCTTTCTTTGGTGGTAGGTCTCTCCAACTTTGATATGCCCCACAAGGCTGCCACCAGTCCGGGAATCTAAAATATGTACAACTGTTGCCATGAGGTCATAGATGTACGTAGATTCTTGATCCTCCAACATGCCCAACTGCAACAAGACAGCTCCAAAAGTGAGCTAGTTTTCTCCCCAAAGAGGAAAAGCACACTATTTTTAGTACTCCTGAAACCAGCCCCCTGGACAGTTCAACTCCAATATGTTTGCCTTTCCAGAACCTTATATCCTAATGTCAGTGTGGCAGAACGAAGCTTGGAGCCTAACTTGCCTTATTTGTTCATTTATCCTTCATCGTGTTCTCTCCTGTTTCATGAATTGACATAAATGATTTAACCTGATGAACCTTTGTTCTCTGAGAGTTGACTCACAGTAAATGAACAACAACTTAGCAACATAAATGTTGGGCTCAATTGTGATCGTAAGAGACTACCTATACATATGACAAGTTTGGCTGCTGGTGGTTCCCCAGCATACCTCTTCTTCATGTTTTCATTTGCCTGGACTTATTCAGCCTTCCCTTAACTGCTACTGCTACTGCTGTAATATAGCTCAACCATTAGCAGGCAGATGTGGCTCAGCTTAAATGTCCCTGCAACCTTATTTCTGATACCTCTTGCAGAGGATCTGGTGAAAAGTAACTCTAACTTCATCCCACTACTATGAATCTTCAAATAATTTTGTATAATTATGAATGTATAATTATTGTCTTTAATTTATTTTAGGAGAATGGAGAACTGGATGCAGTCCTCTCTGCAGTTTCCTGGGAATAAGTTCCACTGCAGTGAGCGGAAAACACTTCTAAGCACACAAACCTGGGTTCGATTGTACAGTATGACAGGAACAGACTGGACAAAAATAGCAATAGCATTGAGACTTATATACCGCTTCACAGTGCTTTTACAGCCCTCTCTAAGCGGTTTACAGAGTCACCATATTGCCCCCAGCTCTCTGGGTCATTTTACCCACCTCGGAAGGATGGAAGGCTGCTGGCAATTGGCAGAATTAGCTTGCAACACTGCGTTCGAACCACTGCATCATGACAGCTCTTTAGGATCTACTGTTAATTTTTATGAAGATTTATAACAGATTGGTAAACTTAACCCAGATGGATTACCTATTGCAACTAGTGATATTTCTCCATAAAAATTTGCTGCCTTAGGAAGACTATTTCAGGGAAAATCTAACACAAACTACTGTGTGTCAATTCTCAAGCTGAAATCAAATTCCTGGGTGGAGCCTATATTCAAAGTCTTTAGTTTTATATCTTTGAAAGTTCCTCGAGCCATTGTTTTCCATCTTGCTCTGGAATAGACGGAAGAAAGGATGCATAAATCCTGAAGTTTGCCTATCTCTGTCTTAATAATGTAAGAGACAGAGAGGCAGGTGTAGATAACAAAATAAAAGAGTTGGAAGGGATTTTAGAGGTCTTCTAGTCCAACCCCCTGCCCCAAGCAGGAAACCCTATATACCATTTCAGACAAATGGCTGTCTAATCTCTTCTTAAAAGCCTCCAGTGTTGGAGCATTCACAGCTTCTGGAGGCAGGTCATTTCATGATTAATTGTTCTAACTGTCAGGAAATTTCTTCTGGGTTCTAGGTTGCTTCTCTCCTTGATTAGTTTCCACCCATTGCTTCTAGTTTTGTCTTTAGGTACTTTGGAAAAGAGGTTGACTCCCCCTTCTTTGTAGCATCCACTCAAATATTGGAACACTGCTATCATGTCACCACTAGACCTTCTTTTTCACAAGACTAGACATACCCAATTCCTGCAACTGTTCTTCATATGTTTTAGTCTCCAGTCCCCTAAGCATCTTTGTTGCTCTTCTCTGCACTTTTTCTAGAGTCTCAACATCTTTTTTTATACTGTGGTGACCAAACCTGAATGCACACTAGATAACCCAAGCATTTCTTTTTGGCTAAATTGCCATTTCTCCCACATTGGTCCAAATAGCTCCAATTACCATGTGGGAAGAAGCTTGACAAGCTTTTATTTGCAAGCTGCCTTAGTACCTTTATGGTGGAATAAAAAACAAAGAGTCTGAAATTGGTTTTTCCTGATGAGTTCTTTCTCTACACCTTACAGTATTTGCAGGTTAGAAAAGCAACAAAGAAATGAAAACTTGTTCTCACCTACTGAGGCTTTTGAAAATTAAATACTTAAATTCTTTCTGGGATGATTTAAGCATTCCTTCTTAAAGTGGGCAATGGTTCTGTGCAACACAATTAACATGGTTTGGGAGCATTCACAAGAACTAGGATACCAAGAAAACATTTCATATTTAAGTGGGGTATAAGGAAAGTATTTTAAGGAAGTACTTTCTTGTAAACAAGAAATATTTTACTTCACTGCTTTCATCCCAGTTGTAAACCTCCAACTCCTTGTTCTTGGAGAGCTTCATCTTGATGGAATAAGGAATCCAGATGTTCTTTAGCTCTTCAATGGAGATGTAAGAGTGTCCTCCCTCAGCCATTCCTAACTCATTCCTGAAAGCAAAGCAAACGCCAATCAATATCACAGAGGTGGAAGGAATTATCAGTGAACAGGACTGAGCAGCAGACTTTTTTTTCTGTGCTCAAGCACCCAATACTGCCAGTCAAAGAAATGAGACTGATTAGTTCAGCGAGAAATGGCATTAATTATCTCATCATCCATAATTACAATGGACTAATTCTATACTCTTTTGTGTCTAACTGCACTTTTCCAACTGCAGTATAATTGCAATTTTACTGCTTCAGTGACTTTCTCTGTCCTTTAATTACGTGTCTTGGTATAATTAAGAACATGGTAGAAGCAGTCATGTAATTCAATAACAAGGCTTATCATTAAGGATCGGTAGGGCCAGGACAAAGTGTTAGGAAAAGTAGGGATTCCCTGGATAGAAATGGTACTTACCATTCTCCAACTGCTATTTCTCTACTTTTGGGAAATTCTAGGCAACCCTTCTTCAGTATCTTCTTCTTAAAAGCATACTGTCAAAGAAAGGATGAACCTGAAGCACAGAAATCTAAATCTAAATTTGATATACATTGATTTTTTATTTTATTTACTATCAACTCAAGCGGATCAAGATAGGATAAGTTCTCCAACTGCTTCTCAACATGTTGTATGAGGAACACATTTTACTTCTGTTTGCCAATTGCATTCTAACTTATTCCAGCATATAGTATACAGTATGTCTGTATAATATACAGATTAAGAAATTCTGTGGACAGTTTCCCAGAACACATCTTGATAACTGACCACTGGAAATTGGTTTCCTTATTTTGGGTTATCTTAACTGAGGTCCCACCTGTAAAACTAGAGGCATTAGAAATGGAGTAAGGATCTTGAATGGACATGAATCAGAGGTAGTGAACTGTTTGACAATGCATTGTTTGAGGCCACCTGAGAGGTGACTGCACCTAAAGAATGGCAATCGAAAACAACATACGTGTGCATCTCCCTACCTCAGCTTGCACCTTCCAAAATTCTGCTTCCTTGGAGCTGTTGACTTCACAATTAATGACTAACACATCTGGCAGACAGCGTATGTTGCGTGTCTGGACCTGCAATGGCAGAGATGTTGTGTAATACTGAAGCAATGACACAGATTGAATCTTTGTAACTTTATTTGGTAATGCCTAGTTATGCGCATGCTCTGATCAGACTAAGGATCATTATTTTGATCTTTCAGCAGTTGTTCATAGAAAAACTGATAGCGGGAACCAGGGGAGAGGGGAATAATATTTTTCTTCTTTAAATTAATATTTTATCTTCAAAATCAATTTATCATAGATCTTGCCACAGATCTTGGAATCATACTTCCGCCTGGTCATCTGTCAATCAAATGCACAATTCCCATTCTCAAAGCAACCCCAGATAGTATGGCTGTATATGCCATACCTAAAGTTTTCTATGCATCAGTGCTACAGACCTCTTATTGCCTGGGCCCACCCAACGCTTCCCTCACCACTTACTGTGGGTTGGTACTTCTCGCAATTCTCACACCAGGCCTGAGTGTTCTGTTCCAGACAAATGCTTCTTTTTAATATCTGGGCAAATTCATAATCCATTATTTTATCTGGGGAAAAACGGAGGCACAAAAAGAATGTATTTGCATTGCTGCAAAGTTCAGAATAGGACATCAGACATCGTGAGACTGAGATATACACATGGGGAAGAAAATAAACCCTGCTAAAGAAAAGCAGATGGCATCAAGAAATAATTGCCGAGATCACTTGAAAAGACCAATTCCAATAACTGTCTCCTCAGGAATCTTGAACTGTGTCACTATGAGCACACCATTCAAGCAAGTAACAAATTGTTTTAGGCCCACTTGACAGGGATCAGATATACAGACAATTCACTTCTATCTCTGCACAAGGCCTAGGCATGCATTAGAAGGGAAGAAATCAGTTTGAAACCTTTGGAAATATAAGCAACCCAGGGCTAATTAATCACTTCAATGTTAATGATATGATTGCTCAATGTATGCATGTCACATTAAAACATAGTCTTTTAAGATTTGTCTTCCTATTCTTCTTAAAACCTCTTTTGATAGATGAGTGTGGTAGAACTTATTTAAATTAGAGTAGACAAATTGCTTGCTCATGCAAGTTAAGCATATTTTATCTATTCAATCAATCAATCAATCAATCAATCAATCAATCAATCAATCAATTGTATTATGCTTTAGAAACCTGGGATTGAGAAACCAAAATTCTTATTTCAATCATTCTATGAACTTGGTATGTTTCCTCCAGCACATTTATATTTTCTAAGTGTAAAATGAAAAGTATCATTATAAAAGGCTATAGGGTTGGTTTGAGTAACAAGGTAAAAACAACAAAGCACATGAGAGAAACCGCTACAAAAATTAAATAACAGAAGGCCCGTCTATTTGTTCCTCAGAATTTAACTTAGGTTCAACCAAACCTAAGATGCCAACAACTAAATATCTGAGAGATGGTTTGAGGTGTTAAGACTTATGAAGTTTGGTTAGTGAAATGAGTGAATAAGGAGAAGATGAGCCCAAGGGAAGGGTCAAGCATGTCATCAATCTCAAGTCTCTTTGTGCCCACAAGAGATCTAAGTCCAGCCCACCTTGAATTCCATTGGCTCTTATCTATCATAATTTGTTTTGACTGTTAGTAGTTCAGATTCTTGTAGAGAACGTAAGCATGCAATAAACCTGTATCTGAACCGCCTTGCTTCCGGATTTCTTGTGCCTGACAGAATAGCTTAGAACTCTTTTAACAACTGACTTTGATGCTCTAGGAATATTTTTATCCTGTTTTAAAAATTTCTCAATCAATTTTTCTCTAAAGGACATTGGTTCAGGCACTATGAATCAGGTAGTTGGAAAACTTCAAGCGCTTCACATTTGCTGTCCCATGTTTTGAGAAAAGACAGTTCCACACCATATTTACCCTATCATTATATTACTTCTGAAACTCCATACCATTGTTCTCAGGATAAGAGAGAGTAAAGAGGAGAGTAGAAGAGACTCGCACTGTCTCTTTGCCACAGCGGCACATACTGCAATTCTCCACTTCACAGCTGAAAAGCTGCCCAATGACCGAGTCCCCAGAAGATCCAAAGTTGCTAGAAGAAACACAACTAGATCAGTAGAGAGTGTCATGAGGCAATATTCAGGAGCCCCGATACTCCGGGAAAGACAGACTTCGGTTTATTTCCCCCCCTATAATCTTAAAGTCTACTAATGAGTCAACCACAAAACAATAAACCAGGACAAGTATACATTTCTAGAAGAATTAAGGGACAATTTAACTGCATGCACATAACTCAGACCAAGGCCGTAACAATTAAAGTTTAGCTCAATACTTTGCTCCATCAATATTCACTCCCAGAGGTGGGCTGCTGGGGGTTTGCAGGGGTTTGGAAGAGCCCCAAGCTAAGATTCTGTGCAGTTCGGAGAACACCCAAATCCCACTCCTGCCTGGCCCTGCATACCCCACCCGCTCCTCCCAGGAGTCCCCAGGCGGCCCGTTTTGGATGTAGGTAAGTGTAGGGCGCACACAGATGTTCAGAGAGGGCAAAAAATAGGTCTCCCGGAAGTTCAGGAAGGCCGGAAATGGACCTGTTTCCGGCTTCCAAAGAGCTTCTGGAACCCAGGGAGGCTGTTTTTGCCCTCCCGGAGGCTGGAAAAAAGCCTCCGGAGCCCAGGGAGGGCAAAGCTCCACCCTCCCCTCCATGGTGCAGGAGGCCAACTAGGCCATGCCCACCATGGCCAAACACACCCAGCAACCGGGCAGGGAACCCTTTGCTAAAAATTTTGAAGCCCACCCCTGTTCACTCCCCAAGAGCAAACTGCCTTCGTTGCAAGAGTTCAGTGTTTCTCAACCTCAACAACATTAAGATGTGTGGACTTCAACTCCCAGAATTCCTCAGCCAGAATAAGAATTCAGGAAGCTGAAGATCTCACATCTTCACGTTGCTCAGGTTGAGAAACACAGCAACAGCCTAATTTAGAGATGTTGTTAGAGAACTGAAAATATTAAGTAACAGATGCAGATGCATTTTATGATCAGAATATACTGCACAACTCATTTTTCTTTGCTAAATTATTAGTTCAAACTAATAATTATTAAATATAACTCTGACCCTTGAGACTTTTTCTTTTTCTGAAGCTCAAACAGCAGATCAAGACAAGATATGGTAAGTACATCATGGTTAACAGATGTCCAGGGGTGGGATTCTATCGGTTCACACCTATTCGCTAGAACTGGTTGTTAATATCCTAAGCAGTTCTGAGAACCGGTTGTTAGAAGAAATTACTGGCCTAATCCTGTAAGGAAGGGAGGAAGGAAACATTCTGGTGTTGCTTACAGAAACTGCCTCTCCATTAACTCTTATTACATTCTCGGCAGGACTAGACTTCCTGTCTCAGGAACTTCTCTGGAGTTATTTTTCCTCCTTTGTTGGTACTTTGCTTGTGTGGAGTGACCATTCAAAGTTACAATGGCACTGAAAAAAGTGACTTATGACCATTTTTCACACTTATGACTGTTGTAGCATCCCCACAATCATGAGAGGCCAAGCGAGGGGATGCGTGCCTCAATGAGAGTGATATTGAGTTGGCCACACCCAGCCAATAACATGACTACCAAGCCACGCCCACCAACTAAGTCACACCCACAGAACCGGTTGTTAAAAATTTGAATCCCACTCCTGCAGCTGTCCCATGCAGAGGGTTCATTACCTGCTCCCAATACCTCGGTAAGCCTGAGGGCCCTCCTGCTCTTGAGTCTCCTGGTGGAGCTGGGTCAGAATAAATCTGTTCCAACTTTGAATCAACCGACCTAAGTTCACCTTCCCTGTAGCTTCATCTGAATCAGCCAAGATCAATCCCAAAGCAGCTGCTTCTGGGATGGTGCGGAAGGCACGCAAAAAATTACTCCCCTGAGACAAAGGAAGGCAAGAGAAAATTATATATCAAAATAATAAGCAATTCCTAATCCAACATAAGAGATTAAAAGGCCACACTCAACAACCCTCTACGTCTCCACTCTCTTGGAAGGCATGCTTGGTCTGACACCCCCTACATTAGGAATCACGTGGAAAGGACATGAAAGCCACGGTAACCAAAGGAGTGTGGGACTGATTCAAGGGAACTATAGGGGGATGAGAAGGCCAGCTGCAGAATGGTAGGCAGCCATGCTGGTAATCCTTGATTTATGACCAGTTGCTTAAAGACCATTTGCAGTTATGACAGACTCAAAAAAAGTTAGTTACAACTGCTACACCATTCCTCTGACCATGGAATTTTGGGAATTTGGCAGCTGGCTTGTTAATTGCAGCATCCTACATGATTACATTTTGCAACACATTTTTGTTGTTTTCTGGCAAAAACAACAACACCTGGATAAGTTAATTATGTTTTATGACATGATTCACTTTGCAGCTGTGGTGGTTACTTAGGGACCATAGTAAAAACAGTTGTAAAATTGAAATTAGTTATGTAGTGACCTGACTTATGACCAATGATTTATGACCAAAATTCTAGGGTTAATTCTGGTAGTAACTTGAGAACTACTTGCACTGTGATGCTGAATAATTGGGGATGATGGGAGAGGGGAGGAGAAAGAACAAATATGAGACCAAAAAAAAAAAAAAAGATTCAGTGACAGAGGCAAGAAGAAAGCAGCACTACTTGTACACTTGATGCAGACCTCAATATTTAAGTGAATCAAAACTAGTTCAGGATAAAGTTAACACTCTCCTTTTTTCTGTTTTGGTACCTTCAAGTCAATGTTGACTCCAGGAAGCTGCCAGGACAACTCCTTGCAATTTTCTTGGCAAGATTTTGGAAGTGGTTTGCCCTTGTCTTATTTTCTAGGATTGAGAATGACTGGCTGGGCCAAGGTCACTCAGCTGGCTTTGTGCCAGCAGGCCTAGAACTCATGGTCTCCCAGTTTCTAGCCTGATGCCTTAACATTACTCCAAAAATTGGCTTCTTAACAGTCTTTTGAGAAAGAAAGAAAATAAATAAGTCTAGGAAGTGTGATGGTATACTAGATGTACTTCCAAATTGATGGAGTGCATGTTGGTTTGCAGACTCTTTCTAAATCAGGGATCCTTGCTTACATAGAACATTAGCATGCATGAGAGAAAATGAGGCTTCAATTGCACCTTTAGGGTAGACAAAATAGGCCCAAATTGACTGGCAGCAGTACTGTCCTTTCTGTTTGCAAGGGATGCTATCTGTGGCTGGTAACCTTGGCAACATCTTCCTCATCCTGCTAGACAGCATCATCCAAAAGCTCCAATGGACCATAGCCATGATGGGCACCTTGTCAAAACCTATGGAATGGAATTTGGCCTAGAGAGGTGTGTAAATTGGGAGAGAGGTGTGTAAATTGGGATAAAATTACAAACAGTAATGGAATTGAAATGTCGAATGACCAAACAATCAGGAGCCATCAGGATGAAGTCTGCCAATCTCCGGGTATTTTAAAGTTGGATAACATCAAGCATGAGTAAGTTAAAAATATGATTAGTAAAGAATACATCCAAAGAGTGAGAAAACTACTAACATGAAATTAAATGGTGGGAATACCATCGATATCTGGGCCATACCTGTTGTACAAATACACTGCTGAAACTAGACATGAGGAATTGAACAGTTTAGACTGAAAAACAAGAAAACTCACGACTCATTACATCCTCATAATGATATTGATAGGTTTTACCTGCCCCGCAGAGGTTAATTTTAACTCAAACAAAGAAAAGTATGCATTGGTTGATTATGTAAAAGATAACCAAGAACAAGCATTGATGAAAGTTAAAAACAGGGGGAAAAACATGAATATCAAAAGCATATAATAAAAATGTGAACAGAATGCTGGCAAGAAAAACATTACACAGGCAATTCCCACAAAAGACTGAGGGGAAAGTTGATAAAGATAAAACTTGGCAATAGCTTACAACTGGAATATTACTGAAGTCTTGCATTTGGCTCTGCAAAAACAAGCAATTCAACTGAGTACAATCAAGGTCAGAACTGAAAAATTGTCAAATGATTCAGATTATGCAAAGTGGAAGAAACAGTAGACTATACACTCAGTTCATGCAAAAAGATTACACAAACTGATTATAAACAATGTAACATGAGTTGCCAAAATGATTCATTGGAACATCTGTAAAAATTATCATGAACCAGTGATGAAAAATTGGTGGTAACATAAATGAAAAAGAAAAAAAGAAAAGCTGAAAATAGCAGAGGGTTTCCGTATACACACACACACACACACACACACACACACACACACACACACACAGAGTCTTGACTAATAAGACACCAGATGTAACTCTGGTTGAAAAAAAAAAGTGTGAATAATTGATGCGGCAACAGTACAGGATAATAGAAGACATAGATAAGATCACGAAGTATCAAGATTTGACAATCGGATTTGAAAGATTGTGGCATAAACTGGCCCTAGGGGTTCTGGTGCTTATTGGCACTACAGTAGCAAAAAATATTGGACGCACTGACAAAATTTCCATCTGATTACAAAAGGCCACGCTGTTTGGATCTGCACATATACTATGCTGATACATTTTGACATCCTAGGTTCTAGGGAAAAACATGATATGTATATATACCCAAACCAGCTAAAAAAAAGTAGTAGTTGTGATTTCACACGTGTAATAATGTATTAAGCTTACATGCTGCCTGATTCTCAACAATTTTGGCTGGCTCATAACAAACAAACAAATTACAATAATATCAATAAAAGAAAAATAATGGTAAGCATGACAGCTCATATGGACTGAAGCAAGGTGTCTCTCTCTCTCCTTTACCAAAAGCTTAGGTGAAGATCCAGGTCTTCACCGCTCGATGAAAGTAGAGATAATCTCAAGGATATATATGAAGAGAGAACAAATGAATTGAAAAGAAGATTGAGAGAATTATCATTGGATAGAGAATCAACTCTATCCAATAATAACTTTATCTTCTTTTCAGAGACATTTGAAGAAAAACGGGCAATATATGAAGCAGTATATGGATGTGGTAGGAGGAACAGTGGTTTGTAAGGAAAGAAAGGTGCGGACAGCTACAGTGCATGGTATGATATAAACCAGGTTTAGCTATGTTTAGTTTAATTTTAATTTTGACAAATTTAACATTTTATCATTTTTTGTATTACAGAAACCATAAATCCCTATTCTGCCCTGTAGCGTTGCTGCTTGACATATGCCAAAGCATTGCCACTCCCAGACAGAAAGCTCCCATCTGGGATTGCTCTAACACATTATGCCTCTATGAAATTGACTCTTTCCAGCTGTATCCCATCATATTCAGTTACCAATAAGTATAAACCAACCAATGAACAATTGGCCCTAAACTTGGTTTTTAGCCATTATTCATCATCCTTACCCAGAAAGTTTAATACAACCCTATACTTGACGCTTTGAAAGAAGTTTCTTGTATTGTCTTCTAAATAACCTTTGATCAAAACGCCAAAGGTCTGCTTACCCTTCCCTACCTCGTAAAAGATCTGGTGAACACAAAGATCTGTTTATCTTTACCTGACAAGGGTCTCCCCTGGACAAATCCAGCATGTGGAATAAAAAACCCAGCTCACAGCTGAGGCAGAACTCCTTCTGGCATAAATGATTCTGGACCAAGCAGCGCACAGACTCTAAGAAATAAAGAACCTACAAAGATAGGACAGATAAAATTGCAGTTACAGGAAGAAGAGGAATTGCTTCATAGGCTTATCACAAAAAAAAGAAACAATATTGTGCTGACCTGGATCATGCAATTGCAGTAAGCATTTGGAATGTGGGGCTCAAGACCAGCAAAGAGTGTCTTATTGTAATGTTTGAAGTCAAAATCTTCCAGGCCCAGCTTGGAATATTTTATTGTGACCTAAATAAGACAAGCCAAAAAAAAAAAAAAATGTTCTGGTGTGACAATCTTACAAATCCATTTAGGACAGTGCACTTATGGTAACTTAGCAAAATAGCATAAGTCAGAGGCCTTCAATACTATAATTTCTCTTTCACATACACTGCCCTACAGTGCCTTGCAAAAAGATCCTAATTCAAGAAAATTCTCACATCATAATCCCTGTTTCAACATTATGCTTGTGATATTACTGTAGTAACCATAGATTTCAACATTAGCATTTCTTACTCCCCAGCTCAAAAATAGTAATAATCTAATGAAGGAAGCTCAGCATTTTTTTTCCAGGTGGGGTTGAGTCTTATAAGTTATGGTGCAAAAAACAGGTATTTTAATCTTTTTCTACTTCCGCCCCCTTGAGTATTTTTACAATTTTCTCTAAAGAAAAAGGTGAAGATCCTGAGAAGCACTTAAAAACACACCTTCCTGTATTTCTTTGCCACCATATAGATCCGCGGCTCCTCTTCTCTTCCTATGGGGGATTCAGGGACTTGACTGAAATTATCAAATTCGTGGTCAAGCTCCTTTAATCGGTAGGGAATCTGCAGAAGAGAGCTCATTTTCAGTTTGTCCACTTACCTTTTCCTATTTTACATTTTGCAATGCCAAAGCAAAGCAGATGCACAAAAACAATCAGATATAGTTGAAAATAACAAACTCTTCAACTCCCAAATCCATATGGCTGTTCCTTTCTCC
Source organism: Hydrophis major (assembly GCA_033807585.1). Taxonomy (NCBI): domain Eukaryota; kingdom Metazoa; phylum Chordata; class Lepidosauria; order Squamata; family Elapidae; genus Hydrophis; species Hydrophis major. Next base: position 208,147,573 of record CM066329.1, on the reverse strand, counting down.
TTCCATCTGGCTCTAAGCCACACATCAACACCATACTTTTTGCAATAATGTTAACTCCAGACTCAACCAGAGAGAAAGACCTTTAGACATCAGACATCTCCGATTCTTATTTTTCAAAAACCTGAATCACTGTGGCCCATGGTATGAAAACTTGAGAGCGTTAATTCAGTCGTATTTGTAGGATTCCCCACCTAACTATAAATAGTAAACTCTTATGAGACAGTCATTAATACTACTTACTTATAGCCCCCCACATAAAACGAGAAGGTCTCAAATTTTCTACCTGATTCCGGAGCTTCGTCCTGGGGTTTGGAGCATATCCAATGAAGCCAACTTTCTTCATGGTCCGAAGGATATCTGGATCAACAGGGGGAGCTCGTCTGCAAAATAGGCAATCATTCAATCCTTTTTAAAATCTCTTTAATCATTCCTTTTAATGCTATGCTCTCCTAACAGCGAGGATGATACCTCCAAACTCCCCATCTCAAACGATGCTACTTTCACACAACTTCTATCCTCTTCTTACCACTCCTAGGTTGAAGAAGTACCTGGGTGCAGGGATAGAATTGGCCGCAGGCCAGTCAGATAGCAACGACTCAGTGGTCAGAGGAACAGGTATAAGTGACAAGGGCATGAGATCTTGGTTCCAGTCAAGGTGGGGCAAGGTATCCACAATGCAAGGTAAGGCAAAGTCAGTTTCCCGGGAGTAAGCGTTGAAGGTGATCTCAGGTGAATCAGCCCACAAGTGGACACAGCCTTCCGAGTCTCCAAAAACCATAGCTTGTTTGCTGGATGACACATCAAAGCTCATTATTAGCTGCCCCACTGTATTAACATGAAATATGTCAGCAGGATTGGCTAATCCAGTAGGTTCACAGAACTGACATTGACCTAGAAGAGAAAGCAAAAGAAGAAATTAATTCTCTCTGGATTTTTAACATAACATTCCCCATATGACTTCGCTTATTTTCTAAGATTACATTTTGATGAAATAGCATTCTAAAGTTCCAGCACAATGATGATCAAAGTGTGAGATCAGAGGACAATTCAACTGGCTACTTGCCTGTCTGTGAGATGATGGCCAAGCGAGATGTGTAGGTAGGAATAAACTTCAGAAACAGAGGATCAATGTGGACCTGCAGAGGTGTAATGGCTCTCAGCATGCGTAAATCATACACCTTGAGGAAACGATCACAAGCTAGGCCATTCATTCGACTGGAGAAGCCACATGTCACCAACAGATTGCCATGGACGTCAAAATCAGACAAACTGCCTGAGTAGGCATCAAACTCATGTTCTACAGCAAAAGTGCGGAGATCACGTAGGGAAACCTAAGGAAAAAGCCTAAGATAAATGATATGAGAACTGGTTATAGCTCTCAGAAGTCAAGAGGTTGAAATAAGGAAGGTGATATTACCTTTCCTGAGGTGTGACCACAAAAGAAGAAACGATTGGACTGTCTCATAATTGTAACTCCAGGAATCTCCACTGAATACTAAAATGGATAGAGATACAGATATAAGCTGGAGTTAAAAAAAACTGGACAGCGAAAATTTAAGCCATTGTTTCTTTTTAACCAAAACATCCACCAACTGTCAGGAAAAGGGTATTGCTTGAATACCACTGTGACTCCTTTTTTCTTCTATTCATATCTGCATTGTGATTTTGTATTATGATCTTATTCTTAACATTTGTAAAACTATCTGTGTTACAAAACACATTTGTTTTGAAATATGCAATTTCATTTTTATTTCAACAGTACCTCTTTGGGGGAGAGAGAGCAGAAGTAATGGTATTCGCACTGGTCACAACAAGAACCAGTACTATCTGAAAAATTATCACTGGGAGGGAACAGTATTTCTCAATGAATTATTTCTCTCTAACATGAGCTAAGCAGTATTTCTTCAGTTTTAGACTCACAGTTTGTTTGTAAGACTGAGAGAAATTGATATTTCGGTAGAAACTCTTGCTTTCATATCTGTGTTTAACCAAACCCGCACTGTGCAGCAGTCTGAGATTTTTAGGATCTTAGGATTCTTAGGGGTGCCACAAGGTTCTGTCTTAGGCCTAGTACTCCTCAATATCTTCATGAACGACTTAGATGAAGGAATAGAAGAGGAACTTACCAAATTTGCAGATGATACTAAGCTGGCAGGAATAGCTAACACCCAAGAAGATAGGCTCAAGATCCAGATGGATCTTGACAGACTAGAACACTGGGCCATATCTAACAAAATGAAATTCAATGTAGAGAAAAGTAAAATCCTACAATTAGGCAAGAAAAACCAAAAGTACACATATAGACTGGATGAAACCAGACTCAATAGCAGTAACTGTGGGAGGGATCTTGGAGTCTTAGTGGACAACCAGCTAAATATGAGCCAGCAATGTGCAGCAGCAGCCAAAAATGCTAATGCAATCCTAAATTGTATTAACAGAGGGATACAATCAAGATCAAGGGAAGTACTAATACCACTCTATAAAGCCTTAGTAAGACCACACCTAGAGTACTGCATCCAGTTTTGTTCACCACATTATAAAAAAAGATGTTAAGCTATTTTCTAAAGCGCCTGTTGGCCAGACAAGGAATAATGGATGGAAACTGAACAAAGAGAGATTTAACCTGGAAATAAGGAGAAACTTTCTGACAGTGAGAACAATCAACCAATGGAACAGCTTGCCTTCAGAAGTTGTGGGAGTGTCATCACTTGAGACTTTCAAGAAGAGATTCAGCTGCCATTTGTCAGAAATGGTGTAGGTCTCCCGCTTGGGCGGGGGGTTGAACTAGATTACCTACAAGGTCCCTTCCAACTCTGATTATTTGTTATCTGTTATCTGGATCAATTCCACAGTAAAACAACACGGTACCTTCTGAGTTTCTTGCACTGTATTGAGGTCTATTTCAATCACATGGCTGGTTAGACCTCCAACAAGCAAAGTGCCAGGATCAGTCAGTAAAAGGCTGTGCATGTCCTCACTTTCATCCATTCTTCAGGAAAAAAAAGGGAACAGTTGACGCCAGATTGATATCTTCCAGTTACACAATTTTCTTATATCTTTTTAAATACATATAAACAATGGTACATCACACACACAAAAACCTTTGGTCATCATCAGCTACTGACATTGCCCCTTATTTATTTCAGAAAAACAGACTGTGAAATCTAAGCTACAGTTTCTGTGGAATTTTTCAAACAGGAAATAATCGGCTATGCAATGCATCAGAAGCATAAAATGAGAAAGCCCACATCATGCTTCTAATATCCTGTCTTTTCCATCAGTCAACAATGAACAACATTTTGTGGACCAAAATTCCCACTCAATCTTTGCATGATAAACTACATGATTCCTACAATATAGAATTTCTTGTCTTATAAAAAGTTTTGGCTTTATCAAACTTGGGTTTTTACCAAAGAGGATAATTAGATTTAACTGGAAAGAAAGGGAACTTCCTGATATGAAGTTCTCTATATTTGAAAAGTATTTGTTTTAAAAAGACTGAGCATTATGCTGTTACACAATCCAGATTCAATAAATTAATGAAGTGATTTTGCAAAGACATTTATACTTACCATATGTACACTGCCCAGATGGAAATGGAGGACAGTTACAAAATATGAAACATAAATAAATGGATTGTTTATTATTTGTTATGTTTGGTTAATTTAATCATAGGAATATACTTAATTCCTGTTTCACTCCATTATCATAATTCAATGTAGATCTTTACTATATTTTACTATTTTAATAATATATTAAAAATGGTATACTATAGGTTAAACTCCATAAAATGGATGACTTCTGAACAAAAAAAGGGTGAGACTAGGACAAAAATTGTGGAGAGAATTCCTAAATGTGTCTTACAATTTCAAGAAATACATGCAATTTCAAGGAAGACCAATATAATGATTCAGTGCCTAAATATCTATTTTTAATAATAATTTTTACTGAACATTAAAAACACAAAGGTAGCCAATGCTAAGAAAAATATAACAATTTTTTAACAAAAAGTATCTTCATTCTATATTTGATCTTTTATCCATCAGAACTGATAGACTCATCATTCAATTTTAATCAGCAAAACGGCATTAAGAGTTAACAGAATTTATGTGTGTGTATGTGTTTGTGTGTGTGTGTGTGTGTGTGTGTATTAACCTTAAACAAATAAATCAATTTCATATTCTTTTCCTTTTCTTTACACAATAATTTCTCTAAAAATCCAAAAAAATCTCTTAGTTCCTTATCTTATATCTGTAAACAAAGTCTAATCATTCAATTTTAGTCAACAAAAATTACATTAACAACCACCAGAAACAACAATATACTGAAATCTTGATATTTAATCCCTTTAAATAATATCCCATAAATTAATTTTTTATCATTTTCTCTTCATCTTCTCTCAGAAATTCTGTCACAAGTTAAGCACTTGCCTTTTTTATCTCTTTTTCTAAACATAAAACAAAAATTCTTCTTGATGTATCTTATCTATAATTAGGGCCTTATCACTTATTCCTGGCCAAGAAAAAACTATTAAAAGCTACTTGAAAAAAAAAAAAATAACCTTGATTGAGTAAACTTTTATAATCCTTTGTTTTGCTTTTAAAAATCTTGATATTTATTTATTTTAAGTAATATCTCAAAAACTGATTTGTTTTTCTTCTCTAAAAATGTGTCCAAGTCACTTTTCTGAGTAGAAATCCACACAAAACTGTTGTCAAATATCCTTGAATTCTTTTAATCTTATAATACTGCAAGCTGCTCATAGTCTCTAGAAATAGAACAATGCATAGGTTGTAATAATAAATATATGATAAATACATTTACAAAATCTCAATCCATTTCCGGTGGGCACCATTCACTTCCAAGAACTGCCAAACTAACCTCTGAAATGGCACACATTTCCAAGACTAAGTATAGCATAGCTCAGAGAGAAACTAAATGCTGAAATAGTTTGTGGGAATGTTCTGTTCCCTGATTTACGACGTTTGCACATCCTTTAAAATTAGATTTCCCTTAAATTCTGTCATGCTGAAAAAGCAATTCAGCACAAGGTTTTGGAGAGTTCTAAGAATTACATTCAAGATTTTGGAGGAAGCAGGCTAAAACCCCTTGCTGAATATAAAGAAAAGGCTATAAAAAACTAAGTATTTTGCTATCATCAAAGAGCTCCCAGAAATAGAAGGTACTTACAGGTAATCAAAGATTATGAGCCCACCTCTTGACATGTATTTTAGGTTGTTTTTGGTCAGAAACAGCACACCATTTTCCAGGCTTTGGATCTGTCGAATGTCATCACTGCTGTGTACCTGGAAGGAAGAATATCGTTCCAGGGCTGGACCAAAGAAAGAAGTGGCATGACCCTAAAACAGAGAGAGGCAAGTCAATCAACCTTTTTCAACAATGAGCTGAATGTACAGATATTGCAATGAGCAAGACTTTTTTTTATAAAAAAAACCCCAAATATGACCAATTCACTGCCTTCTCAATCAAAGGGCCCATTTCCTTTCAATTCTCATGAAATCTTATGTTTCTTACACCTGCTCAAATATTTAATACTGTCTGCTCAGTCAATTAATCTTAGCTTGTTCTTCCTTTGGCTAACATACATGTCACTGTTTAGTCAAATACAGTGAGATCACAAAGTAACTAAGTTACAAAACATTCATCTGTTTCAATTTCAAAAACTGTATTCTATCTTTTCCTAAAATCATCCATTCAAGGCCACCAAGTTAGTTTGAAGCGTATGATCTAATACAAACTTATAATCAGGGGTAGGATTCAAATATTTTAACAACCGGTTCTGTGGGTGTGGCTAAGTTGTTGGGTGTGGCTTGGTGGTCATGTGACTGGCTGGGCGTGACCAACTCAATATCACTCACATCGAGGCACGCATCTTCTCGTCTGGCCTCTCATGACTGTGGGGATGCTGCAAGTCGTAAATGTGAAAAACGGTCATAAGTCACTTTTTTCAGCACCATTGTAACTTTGAATGGTCACACCACACAAGCAAAATACCAGCAAAGGAGGGGAAAAAAACTCCAGAGAAGTTCCTGAGACAGGAAGTCTAGTCTTGCCAAGAATGTAATCAAGGTTAACGGTGAGGCAGTTTCTGTAAGCAACACCAGAATGTTTCCTTCCTGCCTTCCTTACAGGATTAGGCCAGTAATTTCTTCTAACAACTGGTTCTCCGAACTGCTTAGAATGTTAACAACCGGTTCTAGCGAATAGGTGAGAACTGGTAGAATCCCACCCCTGCTTATAATCAAATTAATCAAACCTGGTACATAAACAAAAAATCTACTTACTCCATGGTTTCCAACCCAGAGCATTTCTTCATGTAGGTCAAAGTGGGAGAAGGAAACAGGTACACCCACTTCTGAAACAATGGTGTGGAGTTCGGAATACATGCCCTCCATGATATGCACTGACTCAGGCACAGCGATGCCTTCCAAAGGAACTCCTTCTGGATCCAGCTCCACATTCTGTAACAGATTTGGGTTGAGGTGGGGATCTAGGGCAGGATGTAGGGAGGGAACATACTCTGCAAGGGCTGGATCAAGACCTTCAAAATTCATGGTGGGTGTTTATCTGTATAGCAGAGAAAAAAATACAATCTTTAATTTCCAATGTAGTATAAATATGGTAGAAATATTCATTGAATGAGTTCTTTTAGCCCTAAATTTGAACCAAATTGTAAGATAAAATCAACTGAGTTACATACATGTGTCAAGCAATTTGATCATCCTATTGGTCAATGGAAGTCTTTCGAAAAGCAGGTAGACAATACCTACAATACTAGTACATTCCATTTCTAATCAGAGAAGATTGCTCATGTTCAAATGTTACACTCAGAGGTCACAATCTGAAGAGAGAAAGTGAGGCAAAGGACTGCACACAATAACTCCCAATAAGGGAAAAATTATGAGTAACAACACAATTTTAACTCAACAGAATATTGGAAAGAAGTTATGTGAAAAGGTTGATTTTCCAAAAGCAAGATAGTTCTCCCTAAACTAAACAGAATGTGTGTGGAGGAGAGGAAGGGAAGAGAGAAGCCAGCAAAAGAAAGATTGCTCAATTATGGGTTAGTGATTGTAGACAACAAAAAGATCTTTATTTTTCCCCAATGTATCCTTATGGTGGAGGCAGTTGGACAGTGCATTAAAATGTTGCTGGCTACTCCATTCTAAGCCCCTCCTCTTGATCCGTGTCCTATATCCAAGCTACTATTGAGGGGTTGGAAATAATTCCAGAAGCAGGCATTGATTTTTCCTTGTCTTGTGTATTCTCATACTTTCTATGGTTATATTGTATACTGCTGAACAATTATTTCCTGAAGAATTACATGAACATTTTTAATTGAACATCCAGATAAATATACTCAGCATATATTCACTGCTGAATTCAGTAAGTTTTACTGTCAAAACTATGCACTCCTCATTAAAAACAGAATTTAAAAAATTAGATGGAATTTTGACAGGTACTGATGAGAAGGTGATTAAAAAATTATATGGATATTTACTTGGAGTAAAATTAGAAGAACAAGTAAAAGAAACAATGATTGCTTGGGGAAAATTTCTGGATATGGGATAGATTTAGAAAGATGGCAGAAATTATGGTCTCAAAATTATAAAATAATGATGTCAATAGCATATAAAAAGAATTTGTATAAGATGTTTTACAGGTGGCATCTACCCGCGGCAAGAATAGCAAGAATGTTTAAGAACAAATCAGAAAAATGTTGGAAGTGTCATCAGATACCTGGATCATACTATCACATGTGGTGAACATGTGTGGAAGCCAAGAGATACTGGACTAAAATTCATACATGGCTGGACAAAATGACAAAACAGCATATAGACTTGAAACCAGAGATATTTTTATTGGGTATCTTACCTGAAGGATATAGTAAAAATTGATATATCTGATTATAAATGTATTAACAGCAGCTAGAATTGTATTTACCAAAAATCGGAAAAGTTAAAAAATTCTGATAGAAGAGGAGGTGATTAAGAAAATAATGGAATGTGCAGAAATCAGTAAATTGACATTAGCAATTAGAGAGCAAGAAGTCAAAGATTATTATAAAATTTGGGGTTTATTTTATCAATTGCTAGATAAGAAAATAGGGAAATAAAATATATTATAAATATAACATAATAGTAATGATAATGATATGTTATAATTGATTATAATGAAATGAATGATATTAAGTATTAGGTCATGTAATGAGATTTGCTCAAAAAGAATGATGCAAATTTATAATTAAAGTCTAATCAGGTGTTAATAACAATATAATATGCATAGTTGATATATATAATATGAATTATAATTTAAATATAGAAGACTGTTGACATAAAAGATATGTACCAACCGACACATTGTAAAATGGAAAGATGGTTTTATTTGTTGTTTTATGTTTATGTTTGTTTATGTTTGTTGTTAAAAAATAATAAAAAAACTATTTTAAAAAATAGAATTAAAAAATTGCAGCTGCTATGAATAATTCAATTTTATTTAAGATCCAAAACTCAATCTTTAGGTGCATAATAGTGGATTATGTATCCAGCTTTAACTTGGAAAAAAAATAATATTCAGCTAGCAGATATTTCACAAATGCTGTCCTAAACTCTGATTTATCTTAGCATAACAATATGAAGCAAAATTGGACCAAATACATTGTGTTTTTCAGCTAGACACTAAATCAGAAGTAAAGCCTAAGAAAAAAAATGTAATAAAAATTCTCTAATACTAAAATGTGTAACCTAAGTGTATTAAGTGTGCATTAATTGCCACTGAAGAAACTGAGATATACTGGAAACAAAAACAAAAATGTACAGCCAATTGTGTTTTGGGGAGTACCTCTAGTAGTTGTACTCTATTTACTTCTAATTAAACATGCATGGCTCACAATTAAGCAGAACCAAGTCCTTCCTTAAATGCCAACCTATCCTCAGCTCTCTGACACAGAATCAAAATTCCCAAATTCATCGTTGAAGTTATAAATTGTTATACTAACTGGAATTGGGGAATTGCAGTCTTCCCCTATTTTGGGGAAAAACCACACTTAAAAATTCTGTTACTCAAGCCCTGATCCTCTCATGCCTGGACTACTGCAATGTGGTTTACACAGGCAGTGGTGGTATTCTACTGGTTTGGCCTGGTTCTCCCAAGCCGGTAGCATCAATAAGCAGCAGAGACCAAACCGGTTCTCTCCAACGCTCTGCTGTTGGGCCCACCCCAATCTGGACTCCCATACTAACCTTTATTCCCTGCTTTTGAAGGGCAGCTGCTTTGCATGGCGCAGCACATTGCTGCATAGCAGCTGCTGAAGTGACAGGGAGAGTGCAGGATTGCAGGAGGCGAGTTGGAAAGCCTCTGTGACTAGGCAAAATGCATGTTTGGTGCACCCACCAAACCACACCCACCAAACAGGTGGTAAAAATGTTTGAAACGCACCACTGTACACAGAGCTATCTTTGAAGAGTATTCAGAAATTACAACTAGCACAGAATGAGGCAGTATGGGCAGGATTTTTTTTGGGGGGGAGGGCATAGGTTGGCCCATGTTACAGTGGATGCTAGTTTGCATCCAGGTACAATTCAAAGTGAAGGTTATCACCTTTATAACTCTTCACGACATGGATCCAAGCTATCTGAGGAACCACCCCACCCATGCCAGCAGAAAAGGCATGCTGCGGGCTCTGTTGGCCAAAGATTTTCAGCTGACAGGGCCCAGAAGAGCCTTTTCTGCCACAGTGCCGGCCCCCACCTCCCCGAGATGCGATCCACACCCTCCCTTCTGGCTTCCCCAAAGGGCCTGAAAACTCTGCCAATGGGAATGCACCACTTGGAGGTGGCCATTGGATTAAGAGAAGATCCCAACTCATGCTGCTTTCCTCCACACCTTTCAATTGTAAATTTCACCATTATCATCAAATTATTATTATCATCATCATCATTGGTTTTAATGTTTACCATTTTTTAATGTTTGTTTTGAATGAAAATGGCCAAATAAGAGGTCCTTGGTGCTCTCTTGAGCTTGCTTTTTTTCTTGCAGACGTTTCAGTTACCCTAACTAGGTACCTCATTGGCTCTAGTAAGGAGTGCTGTTTGCTGTCAGTTTACATGGTACACAATTTCGTTGCAGTTAGTGTCTATAAAACACCACCTTATCACCATTTTAGTGTTACTTATTTCCAGGAAGAACAGACAGACACGGGAGAACAGACCCAAAGAAATTACCACTCTCCTCACTCCCTCTTTTATTTGGTAAATGAGGACCCAGATTGTTGGGGAGGAGGGGGGAGGGCAATAGGCTGACTCTGTAAACCGCTTAGAGAGGGCTGTAAAAGCACTGTGAAACAGTATATAAGTGTTAAGTGTTATGGCTATGTAAAGGATGGCACTGTGGAAGCTGCACATTGTGACAGATTGGTGGATATTCCCTTCCAAACGATCATCGGCCATAAAAAGGCCGCGGCTCTTTCTCTGCTTGAACTACAATTCCCAGCATCCCTCATCACTGGCTGCGTTGCTCCAGCTGTTACAGTGTTGTAGTTCAACCGCATCTGAAGGCTTGACGCGCTCTGGCGACCTCAAGGAAAAGCGGGAGTAGAAGCTGCTAAGAGGAGTAGAATCACCACCCTCGCCATTTCCGCTTTCGGATCAGGGACGCCCCCACAAGGCTGGCCTCCGTAGTCCGTATCGGCCCGAATCAGAAGCTAGCCCACAACCCACCGCGAAAAGTGAGGCTACGGGAAGTTCACATAGCTTCCTGTCTCCATAACCCCGAGTACTCGGGGCCGTAACATTCACACATCTTATACGACGCGGCCTTCCCATCCTTTCGGGGAAAAGATACCCAAACTCCGCTCTCCAAAAGGAGGGGGGAGAGGGGGGGAGCATTACCCACAATGCTTTGCTGTCCGGGGTCGCTTCGGCTGTTTCCGCTTCCTCACCTCCTCGGCCTCTTCGCTGCAGCTATAGCAACCCGAACCATCCTCATTTCTTCTCCCGCGTCCACCTCTCCGAGCTGGCCGGGGAAAGAAAAGCACCCGCACACCACGGCCAATCACCAGACGGCCTCGTGGGGGAGGATCCAATCAGCGAAGACGTCGTGTTAGGCGTACAGCGTGCGAGGACGCTCTTCCCTTTCCGCGTTTCCTTTCCTTTTGAGGAAGGACGGAAATTCGAAAGGGACAAAACAAAAGTGCTTCTCATGAATGTGACTCAACTAATTAAAGAAATTCCTTCCCTTCCCACCCCGACCCCCACCCCGGTCACGAGTGAGGTCGTTTTATGGGACTTCCTCCCTTTCACGTCTTTTGAGGCATGTGGGAGGGAATCGAGGAGACTCGCCCATACACAAGAGTGACACAGTGTCAGAAAAGTGTTTTCCAACCGGCGGGAACAATTACCGGTTTTTTAAAAGTGTATTTTTGATCTCATGCACAATCGTATAGCTCTTCTGTACTTTCCTGCCTCACTGAATCAGTGCAATACACGCATTTAGAGGCTTGCCTCTTCCTTTTCTATAATGATGCAAGCAAGGGTGGAAAATTTCCAAGATCTGATCTGGTTGGAAAAAGGGTGGCTTGGTTACACAAAATGCATGTGTCCTCAATAGAAATACCTGGAGCAAGTTGGGAAATGCTAAAAACGCTCTTCCTTGATGCTGCCAAAAAACCATCCAAAAACATCCTCCGTAAATGTTCAATCTATAAAGCTCTATAAAGGGTATAAAGCTGTCAGAGCATTTCTGCACTGCAGCCTTAAACCAGCTGCAAAGAAAACTGGCTTAAATCTCTTCAGATTTCAATCATTGCTGTATTTGGATCACAGGGATGGAGCTGGTGTTCTGTCTGGACAGTGCTCTTATTCCCTTGCTGCTTCACCCTTAACCACCTGTGCAGAGGAAACAAGCACTAAACACTTTTGTTTTAGGTTTGTTGGATTCACTTGACAGAGTGAGAAGGGTCTGAGTGGAATTGATGGTGAGGAGTAGAGTTGGTGTCATGGATGGTGTGGGAAGCCCGTCCCCAAAAAGAATGAAATATTTTCGGGATATTAAAAAGACAGGATAGAATATTTCCCCTAAAGAAGAAATGGGGTGGAAAATCTTAAGAGAGGCGGAAACCAGTGCCTGTTTCTCTGCCCCAAGCAGAAACTGAGGAGGCCAGCTTTTAGAAATGCAGATTTATTTGGTAATTCATTCAGAAAGACTTGAGTCAGGCAGAAACTCAAATAAGCAACAAAGCTTGACAGATTAGCTCAGACAAACACCTAGGATTTGCATTTCCCCTTTTGCCTATAGAGCCAACCATGACCCCTACATGACCCCATAGGAAACCAATAGGTATAAAAACCCACCCCTATACACTCCATTTTGTCAGCTGTCCCAGAATCACATGTGCTTTGTGGTACTGCTGAATCAATAAATGGAACCTTTCTTTCCAATTGGCCTCCAGCCTCCATTTTATTTCCAGTGCCTTTCTCCTGGCTTGGAACTGGACCAAGATATTTCTTCCAACAGTGGCATATGGGATTTTCACCTCACAACATTTTAAGCACTTTAAATATTAGCAACTGCCCATTAAATCTTGCGGCAGGGAATGCTATGAATCAGTTGTACATTGCATAAAATATAGCTATGATTATTTTCCTAAATCAGTTCTTTCATTGGGTGACTTCACATTCTGTTAAGAGATAGGCAATATGGAGTCCTTTGAGCTCCAATATGCAGATAAACAATTCTTTTGTGCTCAGTGACTGTCTACCTGCTCTTTCTGCCTTTGATTTTTTTTTTTAAAGAAATACGTAGGAACTAATATGTTGTGAATTAAAATGCCAATCTCCAGGATCTTAATTTCCAAGAAATGACACTGGGCTTAATATAAATCTGATAACCTGATTGATTAAATGCTAAAACATCAGTACTAATTCTTAGAAATCACATAGATAGACCTTCTCAGGAAGTTCTATCTCCAGAATGGTTCCTACAGCGCACCCATCACATCTACATCAATCTATATTATCGCTGATTGACTTCCATCATTCTCAGCATTATGTACTTCTCAAAAGAGATGTGTCCAAGATATGATAACTTGACCCTGATCATTTGTGTCTCGTGAGAACTTGATTGATTTTGTCAGCTGTTCATCCGAGATTGAGGGGGTGAACAATAAGATATCAACTCACTCCTGTAGCTTCAGTGAAGTTTTTTATTCGTCTTCCACACCACAACAACAGGTAACAGCGATCAAATTATGTTTAAAGTCAGCTCTGGGTTTCATTACAACCCAGAGCTGTATTTATATATGTTATACTTTGGATAACATAATTACTATAACCACCTTCCGTCTGGTTTCACTGCCTAACATCCGGCATCCTTAAATTAAAGAAACATGGTAACTGTACCTTTCCCCTGCTCGATGAATCCATGTACCCTCATTTATTTCTTATCATTATTACAACATCACCCCCTTGACATCCAGCCATGAATCATTATTATTACACCACTCCTTGTCAGGAAGCCGTTGTTAGTTATTTGTTGAAAATTCATTATAGCGTCCACATGGTAACACTAGGCAAGTGAAAGAATATGGTCGTATCACATCCTGGCTATCTTGGCTCCAGCCCATTCTTTACTGGAGTCGTGACAGATTTGTTATACAAGCCAATATTTTTTTTCTTTGCTCTCCATCATATTCTCAAGAGTATCTTCTCAAATATTGAAGCTTAAAAATATCAGTGCTCCATCCTGCTTCTTCAAAGTCCAATTTCCATTTCCATAGAGTATCAGAGGGAAAACTACTGTCTGCTTGATTCTGATCTTTGTAGGTTTGGACACATCATGGCATTTGAATATCTTTTCAAATGACTTTATTGCTACCCTAACAAATGCTTATCTGCAACATATTTCTGATTCCTGGTTCCTTTATTGTTGATAGTCAATGTTAAAAGGTGTATACTACCTACCAATAACTTCTTTGTTAGCTAGAAGGCTAACTGATGTACCTGAGGTTTTAGGTGTTTTTCAATTTTTAGTTTCATTTCTTTACTGTGTTCACTGACTCCTATTACTAGAGCTTCCAGATGATTTGTATTTTTAGCTATCAGAATTTGTTGCTGTTCAGTTGCTAAGTTGTGTCTTTTCATAACCCATAGCATACTAGGACCACCTGTCCTCCATTGTCTCCCTGAAGTTACCCAAACTCATGTTTACTGCATTGATGACACTATCTAACCATCTCATCTTTTGCTTTCTCCTTTTGTATTCAGTCTTTCCCAGTATCAAAGTCTTTTCCAATGGGCCAAAGTATTTGGTGGCCAAAGTATTTGAGCTTCTATTTTAGTATCTGTCCTTCCAAAGGACAGTCAGGGTTGTCCTTAGGATAGATTGATGTGATCTCCTTGAAGTCCAAAATACTCTCAAGAGTCTTCTCCAACACAATTTGAAACATTAATTTGAAACATCAATTCTTCGGTGCTCAGCCTTCTTTATGGTCCAACTCTCACAGCCATACGTTATTACTGGAGATATCAATATAGCGTTAATTTATTTATTAAAGGTATAAGCCACCCATGATTTTCTTTTTCACCCTTTTCTTCCCATAGTCTATCTCATACCTATACAATACATAAATGTTTAAAGTCTCATCATTCAAACTCAGTGAAAAAAAATTCCATTAAGAACTACCACAAATAACAATGTATTGAAAATCTTGGTCTTCAGTACCTTCAAATAATATCCTGCACATTTATTTATCATTTTTTCATTGTCTCCTCTCAGAAATTCCTTCATAAGGTTAACACTTTCCTTCAGTTCTAACCATAGCTAATCACTTTTTCTAAAATTACAACAAAATAATATCTTCTTCCCTTATCTATAAATTCTCATTGTTGTTATGTCCGCGTGGAAGGAAGCCAGGAGTCGGTGACTTTGTTTCAAGCTCTTTTTATTAGGTGGGAACTGAACTGAGGCTAAAGGAAAACTTTGCGGCTTTTTATTTCCAAGCTGTGGCGGCCGCGGCCAATGGCACCACTTTGAATCTCCCGCGATTCGAATTGACCAATCGCAGGAGATTCTCAGCGAGCCAATCGGCGCGGCTCGCCTAGCCAATCAGAGCGCCCCGCGCTTTGGCCAATCAAAGCGCAGGGATCTCAAGAATTCAAATGAGGGGACAGAACACCCCTCCCCTCTGTCTCTTCCTGGCGAGGTTTCGTGCTGGCTGCTTGCAGGTGAGTATGGCTGGTTTATTTTTTCTGGGTTTTGGTTCCCTGGGTATTCCCTCCCCTCTTGGTTTGTGTTTCGGGGGTTGGTTTTGCTTGGTTGCGCGTCGGTGGTCTCTTGTGTGGTCGCCCTCGATCTTAACTGGTCGATGTGGCGTTTCCACGCTCGTCCGTCGGTTGTTTGTAGCCGGTACGAGTGTGGGCCTGTTAGTTGTGTTATGACGGCTGGTACCCATAATGGGTCTCCGGTTAGGTTCTTCACTTAGACGGCGTCGCCTGGTGCGAAGGTTCGGTGTTTGCTGGTGGAGTCTGGGGGTTTCTCTGGGTTGTACGTGGGGTGTAATCTATCGAGTGGGGACCTTATTTTGCTCCCCATTAGCAGTTCTGCTGGGCTTTTATTTGTTGTGGTGTTTGGGTTTATGTGCTGTATGAAAAGTAATTTATTTATTTTGTCCTGGATCTTCCCGTGGTCTATTTTCTGGATGGTTTTTTTTGTGAATTGAACCATCCGTTCTGCCCTACCGTTCGCCGCCGGATGTGCTGGGGCTGTCAGCGCATGTCGTATGCCCCTCTCCGCTAGGAATTTTTCAAATTCTAGCGAGGTGAATTGGGGCCCGTTGTCGGAAACGAGGACGTCTGGGAGGCCGTGTGTTGCGAAAAGTTTGCAGAGTTCTTTGGTCACGGCCTCCGTGGTGGTTGTTCTCATGTTGCTTACCTCCAGCCAGTTGGAGTAAGCGTCTACGGTTATTAAGAAAGTGTGTCCTTTTGTGGGCCCGGCAAAATCTATGTGGATCCTAGACCACGGTCCCCTGGGGGTTTCCCACTCTAGGATGGGAGCTGCGGGTGGGGTTGGCCTAGTTTCCTGGAATCGTTGACACCTTGCTACCCAGGCCTCGATCTGTTTGTCCATCCCTGGCCACCAAGCGTAACTTCTGGCCAGGGCTTTTGTCCTAACGATGCCTGGGTGCCCCTCGTGTAGCAGTTCCAAAACCTTCCCTTGTAGTTTTTCAGGGATGACCACCCTATCCCCCCATAGTATGCACCCTTTTAGCAACGAGAGTTCCATTTGCCGGTTCCGGAATGTCCTGACGGACTCGTCGTTGTCCCTTTCCGGCCACCCTTTCTCTACCCAATGCAAAACCCGTGCCAGACGTTTGTCTTTATTAGTTTCTCGGGCAAAGTCTGACGCGGTTATGGGTAGGTTGGGTAGAGTCTCTATGCTGAGGGTGGTCGTCGTGGGTGCTGGGTCGGTGTCTGGTTCCGGTAATGGTGAGCGGCTTAAAGCGTCCGCATGGGAGATAGTCTTACCAGGTCTGTGTGTGAGTCCGTAGTTGTAGGCAGCCAGGAATTCGGACCACCTTGTCATTCGGGGAGACAGAATGTTCGGGTTGGCCCTGTTCCCTGCAAGGATTCCCAGCAGCAGTTTGTGGTCGGTGATGATGGTAAACGTCCGCCCGTAGAGGTACTCGTGAAACCTTTTTACTGCGGCGACGATAGCCAAAGCCTCTTTGTCCAGCTGGCTGTAGTTCCGCTCCGGTTTGGTGAGGGTCCTTGAAAAAAACGCGATGGGTGCTTCTTTTCCATCAGGGAGAGTGTGGCTGAGGACAGCGCCGACGTCGAAGGGTGATGCGTCGCATGTGACGGCTAGTGGTAGGGTCTCATTGTACTGGATGAGGACGGCATCCGAAGTGAGCAGGTCCTTGGTTTTTCTGAAGGCGGCTTCCTCGCGTTTCCCCCAAGTCCAGGTAGCCACCTTGTCCAAAAGCCTATGCAAAGGCTCCGCCGCGGTCGCCTTTTGGGGCAGGAAGACATTATAAAAGTTAAGTAGCCCCAGGAACGCCTGCAGTTCTGTTTTTGACTTGGGTGTGGGGGCTTCCTTGGTGGCTTTAATTTTCTTGTTGGTGGGGTGAATGCCGTGTCGGTCTAGGAGGTATCCTAGGAATTCGACCCGCTCTGTGTACAGCTGGCATTTTTCCCTCTTCACTTTAAGCCCGGTTTCTTTGAACCTTGTTAGCACCTCCCTTAGGCGAGCCTCTAGTTCGGCCTGGTTGGTTGCTGATACTAGTACATCATCGAAGTATGGGACCACCCCCTTGATGCCCTGTAAGAGTGTTTCCATGAGGCTCTGGAAAATCCCCGGTGCCACGCTGACTCCAAATTGGTTGCATCTAAACGCTCCCCGGTGGGTGACTATGGTTTGTGCCTCAGCAGTTTCCTTGTCGACTGGCAGTTGCTGGTATGCTTGGGCCAGGTCGAGTTTCGCAAAAACTTTGCCCCCTCCCAGTGAGTGTAGGAGATGCTGCACTACTGGGACGGGGTAAGCGCTTTGCTGCAAGGTGCCATTTAGGGTGGCCTTATAGTCCCCGCAGATTCTCACTGACCCATCAGGTTTAATCGGGGTGACTATGGAGGTCTCCCACCGGGCGTGGTCTATGGGTTGTAATACCCCTTGCTTGACGAGCTTGTCAATTTGCTCGTCTATCTTCGGTTTGAGTGCGAACGGGACCCGCCTTGGTTTTAGGCGTTTCGAGGGAACGTTGGGGTCTAGGCTGAAGGATATAGGGGGCCCTCAGTACTTGCCTAGGGTGCCGTCGAACACTTCCTGGAAATCCCGGGCCAGTTGCTGCTCCCAGTCGGCTTCGGCGATGTGGTCGATGCCCATGACTGCGATGCCTAGCGGTGCGAACCATTGAAGTCCCAGTAGGCTAGGTCGGTCTCGATCGACGATGGTTAAGGGAAGTCTTTCGGCGTGTCCCTTGTAGGTCACTGTAAACTGTCCTGTTCTGACTACAGGGATGCGGTTTCCCTGGTAGTCCTTGAGGATTAGTCTCTGGTTTTCTAGTTGCTTTCTCTGGATGGTAGGCACCAAACGTTTAAGTTCTTTCCAGGCTACAGGTTTAACACACCCAGTCTCTACTTAAAAGGAGAGGAAACAAGGTATCATGATATAGATATCATGATTGGCCATAAAATCATCACTGTGCAACATGTTCCTTTTTAACTGATAACTGTATTAACATAGGCATCTGAGAGTGGTAGTGGTTAAGGCAACAGCCTAATAAACTGGGAAACCAGGAATTCTAGTCTCACCTCAGCTCAAAGCCAGACAAGTGATGTTGGGCCAGTCACTTCTCTGAGCCGTAGAAAGGCATCTTATCCAGGCAGTCTCTGAGAATTGGACATGATTGAACAGAAGTGGAAAAAGAGAAAGATGGAGAAGAATTAGAAAATAGTCTATAAGTCTGTAACTGTGGCAAATATAATGAGAAATTCCTGCCTAAATTATTCTAAATTGTAGCCTGGGGAAAGAGTGTAGATTTCCTTATTTAGAGCTGTTTATGAACCATAAATATCATGATAAATTGTCAGGTATGTGGACAGAAGGACTAATATTTTTGGTGTTGAATCATAAGAGCTAGTGTTGCTCCCTGGTTTTATATTCATTGGTTAAAAAATTGGGGAAATAAAAATAATATTCAGTAACTATTGTCAAAATACAGCTATAGCAGAGGCAGGAATGAGATACCAACACTTATTTTGTGCAGTTTGGTTCTTGGCAGATATTTATTAACTTAAATATAAAACTTTTATCTAATTTTATGAAAATTATTCTATTTTTTCATATTGTTCTTTCCTCAGTTATGTGATTTATGTATATGTTTTTTTTCTTGGGAATCTACACTTTAGACATGTAATAATAAAATTCACATAAAAGGAGAGATTTCATTTTCCCACTTATCACAGAATATAAGAATCCAAGTTATTTCCAACACTAGTCATGAAATTTCCTAAAGTGTAGCTATACTGGAGTAATTTTTGACCAAATTCTAGGTATACAGCTGTTCTGTCCCTAATTTACATACTCGAAATCCCCGCGCTTTGATTGGCTAAAGCGCGGGGATTTCTAATTGGCCAGGCGAGCCGCGCCGATTGGCCCGTTGAAAGTCTCCCGTGATTGGCTCACTCCAAGAGCGGGAGACTTGAAATGTTGCCATTGGCCGCGTCCGCCGCGGCGAAAAGGATAAAAGCCGCGGGCTTTTTCCTTTTCGCCGGTTCGGTTCTCAACTTTAAAATAAAGAGCTTTAAACTAAGTCACCGACTCCTGGCGTCTTTTGCGGACATGACACTGGCGACGAGGATGGGATCCAGACCCTGAACCGAACCCCGTGTCCGACAAGAGCCAGACTTAGCACCGACATGGCGAAAATTGCACCGCCCACCCCCTTCAACCCCGCCACCGAGGACTGGGAATCATTCTCAGACCGATTCCGCATGTACCTCGAGTGCACCGGAATGAAGGACGCTCCGGGCCCGCTAAAACGCGCCGTTTTCCTTACGCATTGCGGAACCGAAGTATTCCAGATGGCCAAAGCATTGGCCAAGCCGGCCGACGCAACCGCCATGGATTGGGACGTCCTCGAACCTATCCTTCGGTGACATTACGCCCCCGAGGTCCCAATCCTGATCCGGCGCAACGAATTCTACCGGCGGGACCAGAAACCAGGCGAAAAACTGAGCGACTTTGTCGCCGAGCTGCGGCACCTGGGAGGACTCTGCGAATTTGACGGCCTGAATAGCCTTCTAAGAGACCGATTCGTACTCGGCCTATGGGACCCTGCACTCCAGAGCCGGCTTATGGCTAAAGGCGATATCAGCCTAGCAGACGCCCTCACCGCAGCCGCAGCCGCAGAAGTGACCCGCACTTCCGCTGACAGCATGCGAAAACCAGACGCAAAGGGCGGAAACAACAACCCGGCGAGGTCGGCCAACCCAAAAAACGAAACGACCGCACACTACGGAGATTTCCATTCTACATCCAGCACGTCCGAAGACGAAGAAGACATACATCGAGTCCAGATGGGGCGCGGCGACCAACGGAACCGGAGAGGTCGTAGGTCGAGGACCAACTGTGCCGGCTGCGGTGGCGACCACCCCAGATCAGAATGCCGATTTTTTGACTCTATCTGTCGGCATTGTGATAAAAGGGGACACATCGCCCGGGTTTGCCGCCAAAAGAAGACTCGCAGTCCACCCAGATGGGACCAACACGATCGTAAGAGAGAAAGCCCACCGCCCAGGACCAGAGATCGCCAATCAGACAGCCGGTGGGACCGAATCCAGCGACCATCGAGAGGCGGCGACAACCGGCGCAAGGAAGAAACCCACCAGACGGTAACCATCGGCCACGCCATCTCCGACGGCGCCAGAAAGGTACACGTAGAGGTCCATATTGAAGGACAACCATGCAAAATGGAGGTGGACTCCGGGTCCTACCTCTCCATGATTGCATGGCACGAGATAAAACGGTTAGTGCCCACCCTCCATAGGAGAAACATAAACGCCCAAAGACTTATTATAAAAGACTACCAGGGAAACCGCGTCCCGGTAGTGGGCACCAAGAACTTTAATATGACATACAAGGGCCGCACCAAACAACTCCCACTCACAATCGTCGATCGCGACCGCCCAAGCCTGCTGGGCTTACAATGGTTCGCCCCGCTCGACATCGCCCTCACGGGAGTCAACCACGTCACCGACGACGGCTGGGAACAGCGGCTAGCCCAGGAGTTCCGGGAGGTCTTCGACGGAAGCCTGGGCAAGTACCAGGGGCCCCTTATCTCTTTTGATCTAGACCCTAGCGTCCCCCCCAAGCGACTAAAACCTAGGCGGGTACCATTCGCCCTAAAACCTAGGATTGACGAGCAGATTGACAAGCTCGTCAAACAGGGGGTGTTACAACCTATAGACCATGCCAGATGGGAGACCCCAATAGTGACCCCGGTCAAGCCAGACGGGTCAGTGAGAATTTGTGGGGACTATAAGGCCACCCTAAATGGCGCGCTGCAACAAAGCGCTTACCCCGTCCCAATCGTGCAACACCTACTGCACTCACTGGGAGGGGGCAGGGTCTTTGCCAAGCTCGATCTCGCCCAGGCATACCAACAGTTGCCGGTCGACGAAAAAACAGCAGAAGCCCAGACCATCGTTACACATCGGGGGGCTTTCAAGTGCAACCGACTCCAATTCGGAGTCAGCGTGGCACCAGGCATCTTTCAGAGCCTGATGGAACGTTTGCTGCAGGGCATCAAGGGGGTGGTGCCCTATTTCGATGACGTATTAGTAGCGGCGCCAAACGAAGCCGAATTAGAAAACCGACTCAGAGAGGTCTTAACCAAATTTAAAGAAACGGGACTTAAAGTAAAAAGGGAGAAATGCCAACTGTGCACGGAGCGAGTGGAATTCTTGGGCTACCTTCTAGACCGGCACGGCATTCACCCCACAAGTAAAAAAGTAAAAGCTATCAAAGAAGCCCCCACCCCTAGGTCTAAGACGGAACTACAGGCTTTCTTGGGGTTGCTGAACTTTTATAATGTTTTCCTACCCCAAAAGGCAACGGCGGCGGAGCCTTTGCATAGGCTCCTGGATAAGGCGGCAACCTGGACTTGGGGGAAACGGGAGCAAGCCGCCTTCCAAAAAACCAAAAACCTCCTCACCTCCGACGCCGTCCTGATCCAATTCAGCGAAACGTTGCCCCTGGCCGTCACTTGCGACGCATCACCTTTCGGCGTCGGCGCTGTCCTCAGCCATACCCTTCCGGACGGAAAAGAAGCACCCATCGCATTCTTTTCCAGGACCCTAACCAAGCCAGAGCGGAACTATAGCCAGCTGGACAAAGAAGCCTTGGCTATAGTTGCCGCCGTTAAGCGGTTCCACGAATACCTTTACGGCCG
The DNA here is from genome assembly GCA_033807585.1 of Hydrophis major. Classification (NCBI taxonomy): domain Eukaryota; kingdom Metazoa; phylum Chordata; class Lepidosauria; order Squamata; family Elapidae; genus Hydrophis; species Hydrophis major. Next base: position 208,125,609 of record CM066329.1, on the reverse strand, counting down.
CCCTTTTACCATTGTGACAGACCATAAGCCGTTGCTGGGCATCCTTGCAGGAAATCGAGCCACCCCGAACATTCTGTCTCCCCGGATGACAAGGTGGTCCGAGTTCCTGGCAGCCTACAGCTACGAACTAATACACAAGCCGGGTAAGAAGATTTCGCACGCGGACGCTTTAAGCCGCTCACCGTTACCAGACTCCGACCCTGACCCAGCACCAACGACAAACACCCTGAACATCGAAAACCTGCCCAACCTGCCCATAACCGCGTCAGACATTGCCCGGGAGACTATTAAAGACAGGCGTCTGGCGCGGGTTTTGCATTGGGTGGAAAAAGGTTGGCCAGAAAGGGACAATGACGAATCCATTAAGACATTTAAAAACCGCCAAACCGAACTCTCGCTACTTAAGGGGTGTATCTTATGGAGTGACAGGGTGGTCATCCCGGACAGGCTGCAAAGGAGGGTCTTAGAATTGTTGCATGAGGGGCATCCTGGCATCGTCAGAACTAAAGCCCTGGCCAGAAGTTACGCTTGGTGGCCAAGGATGGACAAACAAATAGAGGCCTGGGTAGCTAGGTGCCAGCGATGCCAGGAGACTAGACCCAGCCCACCCGCAGCACCCATCCTAGAGTGGGAAACACCGAGGGGGCCCTGGTCCAGAATCCATTTGGACTTTGCCGGTCCCACAAATGGGCATACCTTTCTAATAACAGTTGACGCTTACTCCAACTGGTTGGAGGTAAGCGACATGAAATCTACCACCACGGAGGCCGTAATCAAAGAACTTTGCAAACTCTTTGCAACACATGGCCTCCCAGACGTCGTCGTTTCCGACAACGGGCCCCAGTTTACTTCCCTCGACTTCGAGAGATTCCTGGTGAAGAGGGGCATCCGCCACGCATTAACAGCACCGGCGCATCCGGCGGCGAACGGTAGGGCGGAATGGATGGTACAATTTACCAAAAAAACCATCCGGAAAATGGACCACGGGGAGATCCAAGACAAAATTAACAGACTCTCTTTATACAGCACATCACCCCGAACACCACTACCAACAAAAGCCCAGCCGAGTTACTAATGGGTAGGAAGCTGAGGTCCCCACTCGACAGGTTACACCCAACATATAACCCGGAGCGGCCCCCAGACTCAAGTTCAAAATACCGAACATTCGCACCCGGAGACCTCGTGTATGCGAAAAACCTGACGGGGGACCCTCTATGGATCCCAGCCGTCATCACCCAAATCACAGGCCCGCGCTCATACCGGCTCCAAACCACAGATGGGCGAGCCTGGAAACGACACATTGACCAACTCAGGTCACGGTCGGCAACAGAATCCACCCCCCAAGAAACAAACCAAGGGGGGAGGGAATACCCGAATAAACAAACGCAAGAAAAAATAAACCAGCAGTACTTACCGGAACGCAGCCATCGCGATCCCCCACCGGAGAAGAAACACCAAGCCAGCTCAACCGACTCGGAAAGACCAAGCGGGAGCGGCGAGACCCGTAGCTCAACCAACCCGGAAGGCCCAGGTGGGAGCCACGGAGAAAGAACCGGCCCGATCATCCAACCGGTTCGCACAGAAGAGGGAGCGGCCAAAAACTCGACCGCTCCGGTCGAAATCCAGCTTGCAACTGAGTTGCGCAGGTCAAGTAGGACTAGACGGAGCCCCGCCTACCTACGTGACTACGCAACGTAAAGACTGTACCAAGAGGGGAGGGGTGTTCTGTCCCTAATTTACATACTCGAAATCCCCGCGCTTTGATTGGCTAAAGCGCGGGGATTTCTAATTGGCCAGGCGAGCCGCGCCGATTGGCCCGTTGAAAGTCTCCCGTGATTGGCTCACTCCAAGAGCGGGAGACTTGAAATGCTGCCATTGGCCGCGGCCGCCGCGGCGAAAAGGATAAAAGCCGTGGGCTTTTTCCTTTTCGCCGGTTCGGTTCTCAACTTTAAAATAAAGAGCTTTAAACTAAGTCACTGACTCCTGGCGTCTTTTGCGGACACGACAACAGCTAAGGTGGGCTCCACAAATTTACATAGTTAATATTACTTCATGAACAACTACATACAAAATTCATGGATGTGTCTGTGTACTTGTGCCTCTTGTTAGCAAAACCCATCATAAGTATTTTGAAAATCGGTTTTAAAATTTCTCAGGATATTAATCAGGATTTACTGACTAAAGTTTTAAATTCATAAGTTAGTTTTCCACATAGTAAGTGATCACAATCTTTTTGGAAAAATGATACAACAAAGGGAAATTAAAATGTTTACCAGAGATAACTTTGGGGCAACATAAACCCAAAATAGAAAGTTTTAATATTATTTCAAAGATGGAAACTGAAGCTGGTCCAGAAATCAGTGATGCTCTTTATTGAATCCGTAACACTATTGTTGCAATTGTTACCTATTGAATTCTAAGTGCAATTTAAGATGCTGGTTGTCAGCTTTCAGCCTTTTATGATACAGGATTGAGATATCTGGATTAGAATTCTTCTTCCGGTAACATCTACAACTTATAAGAATAAAGATGCTTCCCTCTGCATTCCCATCACTAGGACCACTTCTTTATCCTTTACATTCTGATGGTGCAGTGGTTAGAATGCAGTATTGCAGGCTAATTCTGCCAACTGCCAGGAGTTCGATCCTGACCAGCTCAAGGCTGATTCAGCCTTCCATCCTTCTGAGGTTGGTAAAATGAGAACCCAGATTGTTGGGGGCAATATGCTGACTCTGTAAACTGCTTAGAGAGGGCTGTAAAAGTAATATGAAGTGGTGTATAAGTCTAAGTGCGATTGCTAAGGGCTATTCCTCTGGACATTTGAATAGCATTTTGGAAGTTTCATAAAACCTACCTATTTAAACATTTATCTGGTCTGGAACATTTGTTTTTTTTCCTCTAGCAACTAAAAGTTGTTAAAATGCTTTGCTAACTGTGGTTTGGTCCGAAGTATTATATAGGTAATTTCTTTGGTTATTGTGTATATGTATGTGTGTGTGTGTGTATATACACACACACACACACACACATATACATATATATATATATATATATATATATTTACTAAGGGGGAATTGTATGCAAAGCCATTTTTGATTGGAACAATCTACAATCCATGATAAAAAAATACAAGTATAATAAATAGTGTCATTCACAATTTAAAGACCTGTTTTTATAAGACATAAAACATGACATTAAAAAAAAAATATGTTTTTTGTCTGTTGTTAAAATCAATAAAACTTTTACAAAAAAAAAAAAAAAGACCTGTTTTTAGAAGGAAGGTTTTTAATAGGATTACTCCTTAAAAACTACTCATGTTTCCCCTAAAATAAGACCGATATTATTTTCTTTTGGGTCCCAAAATAAGCACTAGGGCTTACTTTCAGGGAGTGTCTCCCCCCCCCCCAAAGTATGGGAGGCCCATTAGTTCTGCTTGCTCACAATAGGGAAGGAGTCTGTGCATCGTACCAGTACCACCACAAGAGGTGGGGGTGGAGCTGCTCCACATGCCCCACACCAGCTTACCTCAGGCCACCACAGCCAGGCCACCCACATCCTGATATCAGCCTGGCTTCACAGTGGCAGCTCTAACATCCTCGGTAGCAGGACCATGCATACCGGTTTACCTCAGGGGCTCTGAGCCAGGCAATCAACACCCTGACATCGCCTCATCTCATAGCCACGGCATCAGCATGCCACTTGGCTTCCTGCTCCGTTATGACCACAAGCAAGCAGTCGAAGTGGGCCGGCAGCCACGTGGCCTCCTGCTGCACATGGCTGTGAGTGCTGCTGCATTGAGGCAGGTGTCGGGATGAGGATGTCCTGGCTGTGGGGCCCTGAGGTAAACTTGTGCAGGGCACGTGGGTCAGTTCCACCACCACCCGTCTCATCTCATGGCTGCGGCACCATGAGCAATCAGATGGAATGGGTGGCTGGCCGGCTGCGTAGGCTCCTAAGTAGGGCTTATTTTGTGGGTAGGGCTTAAATTAGGAGCAAGTAAACAGAACTATGCTATGGCTTATTTTCAGGCAAACGATATCTTTATTAGCTTCTTTCTTGCCTATCTACTACATTGGAACATTAATAAAATATATAGTTTTGCTGTGAATCAGGCTGAAAATTGACACATTATTTCAGTAGCTATTGTTCCTATTTGAATAAATGCAAAAGGAAAAAAAATAGAAAAGTGAAAGGGGACTGGATGGTATTGTATTTTTAATGCTCCCATCAGACAAATAAAAACAGAGAGCTAATTTGATCTAGTGGTTAAGGCAAAAGGTTAGAAACGGGGAGATTGGATTCCAGCCCCTCCTTAGCCATGAAAGCCAGCTGGGTGACTTGGGGCCAGTCACTCTCTTTTAGCCCAACCTACCTCATAGGGTTGTTGTTGGGAGGAAAATAGGAGGAGGAAGGTTTGTTGGATATGCCTTGAGTCATTTGCAAAACTAATAAAGTTTTGCAAACCCCAGAGAAATTTAATACAAAGAATCAAAGGAGCTACTGTGGAAATAACAGTGGGAACTATATATCAAAGAGCTGATGAAAATGGAATCCAGGGAAACTGCAGAAATAGAAACCAAATTATTGAGGGAAGGGGGGGAAGCAAGGACAAATCAACTTTAAGTATCATTCTTCAGAACTAAGGAAAGCAGAAGACCTCACTTCCTGATTGATCTAAGATAGTTGATGACATGCAAAGGGAACATGCTACTCTCAGACCTTGCAGCTTATAGATAACAGCTTTAAAAATGCTGCAAAAAAACCATTGAGAGCTTGAGCAGTTTTCAATATTGTGTACACAGATAGATCCAGTGCAATAATGAAATGGAACTGGGACTTCTTGATGTTGGATTGCTGAACAGAAACTTTACCTTTTATTAAAAGGCCCTACCGATCCAATGAACCTCTGCTCTCCCCAGCTTGTCAACAACAATTCTAAACTTAGAAGCAACAAATACAAATCACTCAGTGATCCTGTTTGCATGATGTTGTTGGAAGAAATATCCATCGCAAATCACCAAACCAGTAGTTATACCGGTAGGATTCCACCCCTGCCCTGGATAACTATTAGAGGGCAGTAATAAAATGTAGAAAACCATTATCTGGATTTTAGGAGTCTTTGAAGAAGTAGTCTTATCTTATGCCAAGGAGTCAGGCAAATGTCAATAAAACAAGAAGCAAAACTAAACTCACTTCTTCCTAAGGGAATTCACCTGAAGCTCGGCACAAAATGGAGATCACTCATTATGTGCAGCACTTAAAGAATGTTTTTCCATTCTTAAAAAAAAAAAAAGCAGGCTTAGCCATCCTATTAAATGCAATCTAGGTTATTCTGAACTGCTTTATTTTGTTTGATTATTGATCAACAAGACATTAAGCCAGAAGAGAAGATATAGCTACTCAACACAGGCAAGTCTCCAACTATCAAGAAGATCAAAGCAATCCTAGGAATTATATGGTACCATAGAGAGTTTATATTCCATTTCCCCCAAAAAGCAAATGCTCTTATAGACTTAACAAGAAGGAATTAATGTACCAAGGTTTGTTGGATTCCTGCATGCCAAAAAACCTTTCAAGAATCAACAACTGCTTTGTGTAGCCACTCTGCATTAAGAGGACTAGAATAACAGTCTTCCATTTGTTTTACGTGTTGCTAGATCTGGTGTGGGAATTGGGAATAATCCTAAACCAACAATCTGAGGATGGGCAACATCCATTTCTTTGTCTGCAGAAAAGTTACTATCTAAAAAAGGATATACAGTAACATACAAAATAAGATATTCCCTGGAAAAACATGGAAAATTTCAAGGTTATGTAGTTGTGAATTCACTGTAGTCAAAAGCCACGAACCATTAGTTTGTTTGAAAAAGAAACAAAGACTAATAAGAAACTTAGCTGTTGATGTCTGACAGTATACAAGTTTTACAGTAGTTTATCATTAATCAGAGAAACACAATCAAGTTGCTGGTCTTCTCTCTAGTTTTGGAACTGACCCAGAGATTGCTATCTGCAAATGTAATGTCAGTGAGTCCAGTGGAAATCTTGAGGAACATCCCCCGTTCACTGAAATGGGAGGGGGGATATGACAGAATGGAGAAGGTAGACATGGTCTGCCATCCTGTCATGTCACTTCCCAGACATGTCACCCACTTGCAAATGATAATCTGTGTCTGGGAAAAAGCTGAGAAAATCATCAAATATGTTTTTTTCGCACTCACTTAGAATCTCTTACCAGGGGAAGAAGGAGTTGAAATGAACTAAAGAAACTGGCAGGAAAGGGTTGCAGTTGGAGGGAAGAAATGCTAATATTGTTTTAGGATCTGCTACACCGCAGCTTTCTAGACACATAATATATGCCAACATTTTCATTATTGTCCTAGAATAACACTTTCCTAATTCTTATCCCTGATGTCTTTCCTTTACTGAAGAATCATTGATGACATTCCGATCCTCTGTCCCATGGAAATGAGTGTATCATCAAATTCATTCATGACTTCAACAGATTTCATCCCACCATAAACTCAGCTTGAACCTATCTACAGAACAGGTCATTTCCTTGATATTGCTGTAAATTTACAAAATGGAAATTATTCTTATTGTTATTGATCATACACTCAGCCAGAAGTTTATTGTTATATAAAATGTGAAATTACAGCTACCAGTTTTTTTATTGGTATGAGGCTTCCTACACATCAAGTTCTTCCCAAGAATCTAGGATGTTATAAGATATCAGCATAATTTTATTTTTTTCTTCATTTATTCTCGCTTCAAGGTGACTATATATGTGAATCAAAGCAGTGTGACCTTTTGCAGTTGACTGATAGAAATTTTGTCAATGTGCAGATTTTCTAAATGCTGTCCAAGATTTTAGGGCATGGCACTCAGTGGGGCCGCCATGACTGGTTTATGTCACAGTCTTTCAACTCTGATTTTCATATCTTCTCCAATTCTTTGTCTTCTGTGTATGAACAGGTTACATTTTGAGAAGCTGCTTGCAAGTCTGTTTTGTTTGCAAGTTCGCATTAGTGTAAAAAACATGCGCAGAAGACTTCTGACTTTACATAAGTGGCAGCAGTGCCACAGTACCAGACAGCAATGGCATTGGTTAATCCTCTGGAGTTGATATGGCACATTTTCCCCACCTTCCTGAAGAAGCGTTACATTGAGGTTTGGGTAGCAATCCTTCCTCTTATCTGTGACAAAAATGGATTGCATCATGGACAGCTGCAGACACTTTGTTGAGGCATCAATATTAAGGTCCCTTGTTGGGGATACTGACAGTGCTTTCTCAGTCAAGCTGAATCCCTTCAGACATATCTAAACACATTCAAGTTCACAGGGATAACTAGGTTGTTTTGATGAAAAGGCTGCCTTGTAGATGTTGAAGGGCTTCCATAAATAGCACAAATTGCCTGAACTGCCTGCCTAAATGTATAATAAGGATTATCTTTTTTCTCTAGGTTGCTATTGCCTCACGGTCCATAGGCTGCAGGAGGGAGGCGGTGTTTGGAGACAGATACATGACCTTCACATTTGGATTGAAATTGTTCTGCAAGGTGGATGACCTAGGACATTCTCCAAAATTGGCGAAGTCTTGAATATGATATTTTTGTCCCTCTACTTCTGGGATAAAATGATGGAAGAATCTTTCTTCAACATTGAGAAGGGTGACCAAAGTTTTCTTAATAGCTTTCCATACAAGAGGAACTGAGCTCCTTGAGATGTTCTTAAGAGCTCACAAGTCTTGGAGTGGTAGACTAGTAGCTGGTCAAATCACCAGAAGGGTTGCCACCTAGCATTATTCACAACTTTGAAGGTTAGCACCTTCCTTGCTTATGTAGGTTCTATCTGAGATTTTCTTCCAATAAAGTCTGTAGCTGTAATCCACACTGAATATGCTGGGGTGAATAACCACCTTTCTCAAAAATCTCCTTGAGGGTTTCTGGGAACTCTTCCCTCGGCTACATCCTCATCCACACTCACTGCCTCTCCACTCACTTTCACATTGTGCTGCTTCACATGTGCCTTCAAATGCAGGAACCATCCCACATCTTGCAACAAACATGTCTTGAGCAGCTCTTTCACCAGCCTTCTGTTACAAAGGGTGAAACAAGCTCCTGGATCAGCGGCACGTGTCGCTGACGCTGAATAGCATCTCCATATTTCCCCATGTCCTCTTGCTTATTGTCACAGATTGCATGGGCATTGAACTTTTCACCTGTTCCATGATTGTGCCTTTGCTCTTAATTATTGTTCCAATTGTGGAACAATTCATGCCAAAGGACTATACTACTTTCATCTTCTCTCTCCCTCTCCCCCCACCCTCCAACATATTCACCTTTGTCTACTTAGAGGTGGGGAACTATTGTTCTTTTATGACCTGCAGACTTCAGCTCCCAGAATTCTTGAGCCAGCATGACTGGCTCAGGAATTTTGGGAGTTGAAGTCCTCAAGTTATAAAGGGGCTGTAGTTCCCCATCTCTGGTCTAGATTGGGATGGATTGATGCTTCCTTATGCTGCCTTCTCCTCATTATCACTCTGGTGCTTCATTGCAGACATTTCAGGAGAAGGCAAGAGAAGGCAGCAGAAGATGGGAAAGATTTAAATTCTGGTGTGCTGCTAACGTATGCAGCATTCCAGAATCTAAACCTTTCCTACATTTCCCTGACTTCCAGGACCTTCTAGGAAGGACTTGTGGACCACTTTATTTGTATTGGTGAAAGTTTGCAACTCAGAGTTTTGTAAGTAGAGTAATATTTGTATTCTACTATCCCTTGATATTGCCACATCAATTATACATATTTTCTTCTTTTCAATCAACCACTTTCTTGTTATGTGCTTAAACTTTATCTTAGTATTTGGAAATCCCACAATATTTTAATGTTCCTGCTCATTTCTGACTAATTTTTCAACTATTCCCAGCAATTTTTCCTTATTGGCACATGAAAATTTTTACAGATGTTCCTGTGAATCATTTTGGGAAGGGTGTTATGTCATTTTTTAATAATCAGTTGATATGATCTTCTATGAGCTTGAGTACTGTATATGATCACTTGTTCCTTCTGCTTCCTTGCATAATCTGTACTTTGAATCATTTAATAATTTTTCAATTTTGGCAATGATTGTATTAATTCAAATAGCTTGCTCTTGAGCAGCCAAAAAAAGACCTTTCCTTTTTAATGTCTCAATTGAAAACCATGGCCAAGTTTTATTTTTACCCGGTTTCCCCTTAGGCTTTTGCAGAAATTGACTGTGACATGCTTTTCCTTGCCAGCATTCTGTTAATGTTTTTATTACATCATTTTGATATTCATGTTTTATTTCCTATACATTCAGTAAGCTCCAATTTTTAATTTGCATCAGTGCTTGTTTTGAGCTTTTTATTACATAATCAACCAATGCATGGTTTTTTTCCTTGAACAATTTGTTTGACCTGAACTAAAATCTCTGCTTAGATTTCTGCAGGACAGGTATAATCTATCATTATTATTATAGGAATGTAATGCATAGATAGATATGAAGGGTATGCGAGTTGTCGTGTCCGTTTGGTAAGGAGACCAGGAGGCAGTGACTGTGGTTTCAGCTCTTTATTAGGCCCCCAGAACCGATCTGGCTCCAAGGGAAAACTTGCAGCTTTTTATTCTCAAGCCGCGGCGGCCGCGGCCAATGGCACCACTTTGAATCTCCCGCGATTCGTATCCGCCAATCGCGGGAGATTCTCAGCGGGCCAATCAGCGTGGCTCGCTAAACCAATCAGATCACCCCGCGCTTTGACCAATCAAAACGCGGGGTTTCAAGAATGCAAATGAAGGTACAGAACACCCCTTCCCTCTTGGTTTGGTCCTATGTAACGTAGTCCCGTAGGTAGGCGGGGCTCCGCACTTGCCTACTGGACCTGCGCAGGTCAGTCGTTGGTTGGCTCCCGGCCAGTTTGGTCGGGTTCTCTGTGTCTCTCGACCTCGTCGATGGAACCGCCTGGTAGGCCTTGCTGGGCTGCTTGTCGCAGCTCCCTCCCGGTCTACCCGGGCTGGTTGAGCTGCGGTTCTCGCCGCTCCCGCCTGGTCTTTCCGGGCTGGTCGAGCTGGCCTGGCTGCTTCTCCCTGGTGAGGCTTCGAGCTGGCTGCTTGCTGGTGAGTATGGTTGGTTTCCTTCTGGGTTTTGGTTCCCAGGGTATTCCCTCCCCTCTTGGATTGTGTTAAGGGGATTTTCTGTGTCTGGTTGCATGTCTGTTGTGTTTCTTGTGGCCGTTCTCGATCTTATTTGATCGATGTGGCGTTTTCACGCTCGTCCGTCGGTTGTTTGCAGCCGGTACGAGTGGGGACCTGTCAGTTGGGTTATGGTTGCTGGCACCCATAGTGGGTCTCCGGTTAGGTTTTTTGCGTAGACGGCGTCGCTTGGCGCAAAAGACCGGTGCTTGCTGGAGGAGTTTGGGGTTTTTTCCGGGTTGTATGTGGGGTGCAGTCTGTCGAGTGGGGACCTTATTTTCCTCCCCATCAGTAGCTCTGCCGGGCTTTTGTTCGTTGTTGTGTTCGGGGTTATATGTTGGATAAAAAGCATTTTATTTATTTTGTCTTGGATTTCCCTGTGTTCGATTTTCTGGATGGTTTTTTTCGTGAATTGAACCATCCATTCTGCCCTTCCGTTCACTGCCGGATGCGCCAGAGCTGTCAGTGCATGTCATATGCCCCGTTCTGCTAGGAATTTTTCAAATTCCAGCGAGGTGAATTGGGGCCCGTTGTCCGACACGATGACATCCGGGAGGCCGTGGGTTGCGAATAGTTTGCAAAGTTCCTTGGTTATGGCTTCTGTGGTGGTGGATTTCATGTTGCTTACCTCCAGTAAGCATCTACGGTTACCAGGAATGGTGGGCCCGGCAAAGTCTATGTGGCCCCTAGACCAGGGTCCCCTGGGGGTTTCCCATTCCAGGATCGGTGCCGCGGGATGGCTCGGTCTGGTTTCTTTGCAACGTTGACACCTTGCCACCCAGGCCTCGATTTGCTTATCCATCCCTGGCCACCAAGCGTAACTTCTGGCCAGGGCTTTCGTTCTAACTATGCCCGGGTGCCCCTCGTGTAACAACCCCAATACCTTCCCTTGCAGTTTTTCTGGGATAACCACCCTATCCCCCCACAGTACACACCCTTTTTGCAGCGAAAGTTCCGTTTGCCGGTTCCGGAATGTTTTGAATACTTCGTCGTTGTCCTTTTCCGGCCACCCTTTCTCTACCCAATGTAACACCCGCGCCAGACGTTTGTCTTTATTGGTTTCTCGGGCAATGTCTAACGCGGTTATGGGTAGATCGGGTAGAGTCTCTATGCTGAGGGTGCTCGTTGTGGGTGCTGGGTCGGTGTCTAGGTCGGGTAGTGGTGAGCAGCTCAAAGCGTCTGCATGTGTAATGGTCTTACCGGGTCAGTGTGTGAGCCGGTAGTTGTAGGCGGCAAGGAATTCGGACCACCTTGTCATCCTGGGAGATAAAATGTTCGGGGTGGCCCAGTTTCCTGCCAGGATGCCCAGCAACGGCTTGTGGTCCGTGATGATTGTAAAGGTGCGGCCGTAGAGGTACTCGTGGAACCTCTTCACTGCTGCGACGATGGCTAGGGCCTCCTTGTCCAGCTGGCTATAGTTCCGCTCCGGTTTGGTGAGTGTCCTGGAGAAGAAGGCGATGGGCGCTTCTTTTCCATCTGGGATTGTGTGGCTGAGGACGGCGCCGACGCCGAAGGGTGAGGCGTCGCATGTGATGGCGAGTGGTAGGGTCTCATTGTATTGGATGAGGACAGCATCCGAGGTGAGCAGGTCCTTGGTTCTCCTGAAGGCGGCTTCCTCGTGTTTCCCCCAAGTCCAGGTAGCCGCCTTGTCCAAGAGCCTATGCAAAGGCTCCGCTGCGGTTGCCTTCTGGGGCAGGAAAACATTGTAAAAATTAAGCAGTCCCAGAAACGCCTGCAGTTCTGTTTTAGTCCTGGGTGTGGGAGCCTCCTTAATGGCTCTGATTTTAGTTTTGATGGGGTGGATGCCGTGCCGGTCTAGGAGGTATCCCAGGAACTCGACCCACTCTGTGTAAAGTTGGCACTTTTCCCTCTTCACTTTTAGCCCGGTTTCCTTGAATTTGGTTAACACCTCCCTTAGCCAACCCTCTAGTTCTCGCTGGTTAGTTGCCGATACCAGCACATCGTCGAAGTAGGGCACCACCCCCTTGATGCCCTGCAAGAGTCTCTCCATGAGGCTCTGGAAAATTCCAGGCGCCACGCTGACTCCAAACTGGAGTCGGTTACATCGGAAAGCTCCCTGGTGGGTGACTATGGTTTGCGCCTCCACGGTGTCTGTGTTGACTGGCAGCTGTTGGTATGCTTGGGCCAGGTCGAGTTTCGCAAAAACCTTGCCTCCCCCCAGTGAGTGTAGAAGGTGCTGCACTACTGGGACGGGGTAGGCGCTTTGTTGCAAGGCGCAATTTAGGGTGGCCTTATAGTTCCCGCAGATTCTCACTGACCCATCGGGCTTGACTGGGGTGACTATTGGGGTCTCCCACCGGGCATGGTCAATTGGTTGTAGGACCCCTTGCTTGACGAGCTTGTCAATTTGCTCATCAATTTTTGGCCAGAGTGCAAAAGGTACCCGCCCGTGGTTTTAGGCGTCTCGGGGGAATGTTAGGGTCTAGGCTGAAGAAGATGGGGGCCCCTCAGTACTTGCCTAGGGTGCCGTCGAACACTTCCTGGAAGTCCCGTGCCAGTTGCTGCTCCCAATCGGTCTCGGCGATGTGGTTGATGCCCGTGACTTCGATGCCAAGCAGCGCGAACCATTGCAGTCCCAAAAGGCTGGGCCAGTCTCGGTCCACGATTGTTAGGGGAAGCTTTGCCGTGCGGCCCTTAAATGTTACTTCGAATTGTCCGGTTCCGACTACCGGGATGCGGTTTCCCTGGTAGTCTTTGATGATTAGTCTCTGGTTCTCCAGTCCCTTCTTGTGGATGGTAGGCACCAAGCATTTGATTTCTTGCCAGGCGACCAGGGAGAGGTAGGACCCGGAATCCACCTCCATCCTGCATGGCTCGCCTTCGATGCCTACCTCCACATAGACTTTTCGGGCGTCGATGGTTGATGCATGGCCAATGATGACCGTCTGGTGGGTTTCCTCCTTCCGCTGGGTCTCTCCGCCTCATCGGGTTCACCTGCTCCGATCCCATCGGCTATCGGCTGGGCGATCTCTGGCTCTGGGGGGTGTGCTGTCCCGTCTCCGCTCGCTGTGGTCCCGCTGTCTGGGGCTGTAGGCTTTCTTTAGTCGGCAGACGCGGGCGATGTGGCCCTTTTTGTCGCAATGCCGGCAGACTGCGTCGAAGAAATGGCACTCTGATCTCGGGTGGTCGCCTCCGCAACCGGCACAAGCGGTCTCCGACTTACGACCCCGCCGATTGCGCTGGTCGCGTCCCGCCTGGAGCCGGTGGATTTCCTCCTCTTCGTCCAAGGTGTCGGAGCTGGAGTGGAATTCGCCATGGTGGGTGGTGGTCTTGCGGTGGCTTGCTTCCGGTTGGGCCTCGGTCGCCCGTCCTGAGTCAGTGGTCACGGTGCAGTCCCCGGCGTCCGATCTCCACATGCAGTTCGCCGACTTCCGGGTAGCCTCGGCTGAGGTTGCCGGGTAGCCTCGGCTGAGGTTGCGATGGCGTCGGCGAGGGCGATGTCGCCTTTGGCCATCAGTTGGCTCTGGAGGACTGGATCCCAAAGTCTGAGCATGACTCGGTCCCGTAGGGCCTCGTCCATGTCAGAGAATCTGCACATGCCTCCTTGGTTCCGCAACTCGGCAACAAAGTCGCTGATGCTTTCGCCTGGTCTCTGGTCCCGCTGGTAGAAGTCGTGCCGCCTGATGAGGGTGGGCATGGTGGAGGCATAGTGGTTGCGGAGCAAGGGCTCGAGGTCGTCCCAGTCCATCGCTTTGACGTTGTTGGGTTTCACAAGGGCTTTCGCCATCTTGAACACTGCGGGCCCGCAATGTGTTAGGAAAACGGCTCGTTTTTTCGGCCCGGTGGCATCCTTCATGTTGCTGCATTCGAGGAACATGAGGAATCTGTCCGTGTAGGATTCCCAGTCCTCGCTAGCGGGGTTGAAGGGCGCAGGCGGAGCGATGCTGGCCATCTCGTCAGTCTTGCTTCCGGCGGATACGTGCTCGATGGGGTTCAGCCTTGGGATCCCATCCTTGTCGCCAGTGTCGTGTCCATTCGGCAAGGAGACCAGGAGGCAGTGACTGTGGTTTCAGCTCTTTATTAGGCCCCCGGAACCGATCTGGCTCCAAGGGAAAACTTGCGGCTTTTTATTCTCAAGCCGCGGCGGCCGCGGCCAATGACACCACTTTGAATCTCCCGCGATTCGTATCCGCCAATCGCGGGAGATTCTCAGCGGGCCAATCAGCATGGCTCGCTAAACCAATCAGATCACCCCGCGCTTTGACCAATCAAAACGTGGGGTTTCAAGAATGCAAATGAAGGTACAGAACACGAGTGAATGTAAATATGAATGTGAATAAATGTGTATTTATCTGAGCACCCTCTCTCTCACTGAAGAGGAGAGAAATGAGCTGGGGCCTAGCTTGTTGGCTAGTGAGAAAAGCTGGTTAAGGTTATGGTGTTGGACGGAGTGGTGTTTGTGGCTTCAGGCTCCCAATGGTGTTGAAGGCAGGGCTAAGCACCATGGGTGCTCATCACTATCTCTGGGCTGTTAGTAAGTCATCTGCAATATCAAAGTGGATGGGGGATCCTAGCTAGGGGAACCAGGAGGCAAAAATTAATGGAGAACAATGGTTCTGAGGTCTTGGGGTGGGTCAATCTATTAAATTGGTGATGGGCATAGGATAGTTTGACAGGAGATAAAGCGTGGACCACTCCCAGGGAAGATGTATCTGATATTTGGTACCAATGCCATGTTCTGACTCTCTCAATCAATCAGAATAGAGATGGAAGAGACCTTGGAGGTTTTTTAGTCCAACCTCTGCTCAAGCAGGAGATCCTATACCATTCAGATATATAGATGCCCGGTCTTTTCTTAAAAGCCTCCACAGATGAAACACCCACAACTTCTGGAGGCAAGCTGTTCCACTGGTTAATTTTTCTCATTGACAGGAAATTTCTCCTTAATTTCAGGTTGCTTCTCCCCTTGATTAGTTTCCATCCATTGTTTCTTGTCCTGCCCTCTGGTGCTTTGGAGAATAGGTTGACCCCTTCTTGCTTGTGGCAGTCCCTCAAATATTAGAACACTGCCATCATAACACCCCTAAATGAGCCATGGCTATCATGAGGTGGGGGGGAGGTTGTCCCTCTTAGAAATGTGCCTGACCAGGTTTAGGATATGGTATCGACCAAGACCCAGAACAGGGGAGGGGGAGTAGCAGTTGTCATTTGGGAGTCTCTGTTGGCTTTCAAAAGTGCTGTTCACAAGTTGCCAGTTGTGAGACCCTGTTTTTGAAGGTAGACTCTTGAGATCAGTTGGGACTGTTACTACTGTGTAACAACCTCCTTTTCTGAGCTGTTGAAGGTTCTCTTGGGTTTTGGCTGTGGAGTGTCTCAGGCTTATAGCCTTTGGGGACTTCAATCTGATATCTTTGGGGCATCCCCTGTCTTGGAAGCAGCTTGGAAGTTCCTGGCCATCATGGCGGTCATGGGCTTATCCCAGATAATTTATGGCCCAATTTGAAACCGTGGTCACACACAGTATATGGGTTTTTTTTTGTCAGAGCAGTGGCAGTGTAATCTTAGAGTTAGGGTTTGTCCTCCCTGTCATGGTCAGTTCACGCCCTACTGATGTTGGGAGCAGAGGTGGTATTCAGCCAGTTCTGACAGGTTCTGGAGAACCAGTAGCGGAAATTTTGAGTAGTTCAGAGAACAAGTAAATACCACCTCTGGTTGGCCCCACTCCCATCTATTTGCTGCCTCCTGAGTCCCAGCTGATCGGCTTGGTCTTTTTTTGTTGCCCTGTACAGAAGAATGGAGCTGGAGAGCAGTTTAGTGGGGTGGGGAAGGAATGAGGATTTTGTAGTATCCTTTCCCTGGAGTGGGGTGAAAATGGAGATTTTTGAGTATCTTTCCCTTGCTATGTCCACCAAGCCACACCCACAGAACTGGTAATAAAAAAAAAACCTGAATACCACCATTGGTTGGGAGTCTCTGGGATTCTCTTCCTTTTCCACAGGAAGATACAACCGAATGGATCGGTCTACCTCCAGCAACTGATTTCAAAGGCTTCCAAGGAGAAGTTTTGTGCATGGTCCTGCTGAGGCCCTGGCCCTGAATAGGGAGGTGGCTGAGGCCTTGAAGAGGATTGTGTCAATCAGACTTCTCTTGGCCTATCACTTCCAATATTCCTCATGTTTGACAAAGGAGTTGAGGGAGCTGAAAAGGGTCAAAAGATGTCTAGAGGACCACTGGAGGAAGAGGAAGGATGAATCTAATCAACCAAGAATTAAAGCCACTATTAAGATAACTTGTGGTAATATTTCTCTGCTTTTGTCGCATCTGCAGAGAATCACCTGGCAGCCCTGTTTAGAATCACCTGCACTCACTGGATAAGAGGAATTCAGAAGTTCACCTTCAGAAGAATTTTTGGTGCACCTGATAGATAAAATTGCTCGGATCCATTCTCAATTGGAGACCAAACATGGTGCAAGTCATTTGTCGATGCCCAGGGAACACACTTTCCCAGTTATTTGGGAACATTTTGATCCCCTTGGATGTCATCTGAGGAACTGGACAGGGACTGTAAGTGCAGCCACTTGTAAATTAGACCCATGCCCCTCCTGGTTGGTCAATGTTACCCAGGAGGGTGACATGTGAATAGGTCCTGGAAATGGTTAATTCATCCTTGAGGTAGGGAATGTTCCTGGTACCATGTAAAGAGGCACTGTATATCTTCTTCCCAAGACGTTGTCACTGGACTTTACTGCTCTGGACAACTTTGTACTTTTTAAAAATTTTATACTATGATTCTGCTTTTTATGGTTATTTATTGCTGTAGTGTATGTCCTAAAGAAACAAAAAAAAAAAGCATGAATAGTATGCAAAACGACAGCATAATACAGCATGTAGAACAGTTGAATAAAATGGGTATCTCTTGTGTATGGGAGCAAGTCAATTTTTATTCTGATTATTTCCATCCTGCCTTGAATGTTCTCCAGAAATCTCATCATACAAACATTAAAGACAGAAACTAAAATAGATTTTTCAAGGAAAAGAATTAGCATATTATACAATCATCACTCAGTTCCTTTGTTCTTTTGAAATCAGGAGTGATGCAATAGAACCAGAGGCAAAGTTCCAAATGTGCCTTGGGTTACTCATTACATGATTTTTTTTCCCTTCCCACCTGACCACTCCCGAACACACGTTTCAAGCAAAGAGGCATGGAAAAGAAGGATGTTGTAATGAGTTCAGGAGGGTCAAAATGTGTCATGTGAATTTCATAGCTGCGTGCAGTATTTTTCTATGCAATTTTGGATCATTAGGAAACAGGAAGGGGATATTTCCTAATGGGTTTAGGTTTCACTTGACAACATTTGGAATCTCCACCAAACTAGCCATGTGCCTTCCTATCCAGAACTTGCTGTGACATCCACTGACAGGATGGCTGGATTCAACCGTGGGTCAGGAAGGGAATCCAAGAACAGGAAAGATTTTTCCAGGCTGTCATGGGATGAGAAACAGGAGGCAGAGCTGCGACCACGCCAATGGACAGAGAAAAGAAATCTGAGTCCGAGCCAGAACTGTATTTTGAGAAAGTGCCTCCCTAATTCTCATAAAGATAAAGGAAGGGAACGAGGATAAGCACATCAGACCTGCAAGTTTCTGTTACAGCACGGGTGTCAAACTCGTGGCGTCATGTTGCCATCACATGGCGTTTCATGACGTTTTCCCCTTTTGCAGAGCTGGAGTGGACATGGCCTGCATGACACGTGACACATCTGGCCCACGGGCTGCCAGTTTGACAACCCTGTGTTACAGTAAAACAAAGTTATCTTAAAATTAGTATATCTTTGTGTGTCTTTGGTTTCCAGGTTTGGTCTGGAAAGTGCTGGAAGATTGATAGTGGCTAATTCTAGATTTATCTACGTAGGCAATTTTCCATGCATCAAAATAAACCTGAAAATGACACTCCCATTTTCCCATTTGTGTGAATTACCGGTTTGTTTTCCTGGCTGCTCCCTCTCCTCCTTTCCTTTCCTGCACAATTTGCTTTCTTATTTTAATTTCCATCTTGCTTTTCTTCTGCTTGTGCTGCATATGACCACTCAGTGCTGATATAATAGGGCAGCATAAAGCTGACCTTAAATGACCTTAGAAAAAAGCTAAGCAGAGTTAGTTCTTGGACAGCATCCGAAACAGCTGTGCATTCAAACAACCCTGCCTTGCTTGTTTCCCCTTTTAAAAAAAAATTAAGAGAAGCATAAATACATTGTATTTGTAATTTTTTTTATGTTCTTTAAACTGCCTTTACAAACATATGCATGTGGAAATGAAGATTTCTCCTAATGTCATTGTATATCAGAATTTATGGAAGTGAATCATTGGAGTTATTTAGTTAGTAACATGGATGGATGGGTTTATATGATCACAGTTATACCAAAACTTCTAGTGCAAAATAGCCTTCCTTCCTTCCTCCCTTCCTTCTCCCTGTTATGAATAAGCTCACAATTACAAGCATAAGGAGTTCTTTCTTCACATCACTGTAATGCCAAGTTGGAATGTGTGGTTTCTATAACAGTATAATGTTGGGAAACTGCCCTAGAAATTTGCCCTCCTCTGGCTATTTATTAAAGTTTGCTACAATGGCTTGCAGATTTTAAAACTGAAAAATGTGAAGCAAGAATAAGCAAAATGGTGCCCAAGGGCATTTCCCCTGGTGCCACTTGGATTGCCTACCCCACCTGACTTAACTTTTTTTAAGATTCTTTGAATGAAACTGAATAAAGGGGAAGCTGCATTGTGCTTGTGCCACAAAATCAAACACCAGCATTCCATATTCTATTTCTGTAGAAGAATGCATCTCTGTCACACATGGTACCCAAAGTTTTCTTTCCCACATTATTGTTTGAACTTGCCCAGAAAATATTCTCTCAAGTGAACATTTCGACTTTAACAGGAGGAGCTTGAAAGAAGTTGACAGCCTGCACGGCTCCATTAGGTCCACTACAGGATTGTCCTGTCCTATACAAGTCCTATACAAGCTTTGTGCTTCACTGGCCATGTCTATTGTGGTTGCTGGAAGCAAAATAACTTCTCATCGGCCCACATTTTGTATGAGCTGTGTATGAGCTGTGAAGAGATCCTAAGTAGATAGAAGGCCAATAAAAAAATAACTTGACTACTGGTCCCTCCAGTTTCTCAATCAGGATTTTATTAATATAGAGTAGAGTAGAGTAGAGTAGAGTAGAGTAGAGTAGAGTAGAGTAGAGTAGAGCAGTATTTGACACTTTAAATGTACACTAATCAGCATACATTAAAATGAAATTTTGTTGCATTCAGTTCTTAAAAGATAACCATGTTGCATATACCCACATACACACACAGTCATGTATGACACAGAGAAACATCACAGTCTAGTTTGAATGTATACATATACATGGCGGAAAAAAAAGAATCCTGCGAATTTACAAGATGGATGGCATAAAGAACAAAGCTGTTACAGAATTTAATAGTCCTGCTATAAATATTCAAAACCTCCTTCCAGAGGGGAGCAACAGAAACAGATCGTGAAGTGGGTGTGTGGGGTCTCTAGCAATGCTTTGAGCTCTAAGCACATAGCGCTTATAACCAGTATCCTGAATAATGGGAAGGGAGCTTCCAATAATCTTCTCAGCTGTCCTTACCACTCTCTGTATGGACTTTCTACCTGAGGCACTGCTACCACCAAACCAAACTGTGATACTGTTTATTAAAATCCTCTCAATTGGGACTCTATAAAAAGTGGCCAGGACAGAAGGAGAAAGATGTGCTCTCCTCATCTGATGCAGAAAATGCAAACACTGGTTTTTACACTTCCCTAAAGATAATGTATGAAAAGACCAAGTCAGAACGTTAGTTATCTGCAACTGGAGAAACTTAATACTCTTGACCACCTCCAGTGGGAGGGCTGATAAGCCCACCCTTGACATCAGTTATGTGACAGACAACATGTTCTCAGACTGCAAAGATAGTAAAACACTGTTTATATGAGGCTATCATTTGAATTGTCCAAAGTTCAGGAAAGAAAATAAATTAAAGCCAACTGAGAAGTGGAGAAAATATACTTAACAAATACCACCATATATACCATAAAATTGGTGAGAATTTTTTGTTTGTTTTTTGCTTGTTTTTCCTCCAGTATAGTAAAAGTTTTCTTTTAAACCACAATCCAGGTCTATCTGGCCAATAATCTTCTATCTAATATTTTCTATTGATATTTACATACATTTCAAGGAGATATGTAAAGATACTTAATTGTAGGAAAATATAAAAGTAATTAATTATATAAATTAATTTTGTACATTTATAATTGATTAGTATCATAGTACTTAGCCAGCAAAGACTGAACATAAAAAAGCTAAGTAGGGTTGAACCTGGTTAATACTTAGATGGGAGATCACCAGGTAATTCCAGGGCCATTGGTAAAAAAAATTCCTAAAGAAGGCAATGGTAATCTATTTCCATATTGTTGTTGTCAAAAATATGTTCATGAAGTAGCAAAGAGTTGCTGTTCCTCCTTAATATAGATATAATATGATCATTTTGATGGCAATCCTTATTGATGCAATTTCACGAGACAGTTTAATTGATTATTTTCTCAATTAATCAAATATTGTTATGCCAGCAAATCATAGGTCACCTGTGTTTTGCCATTGGGTTTCCCGTAATTTGTATTCTGAGATCTGAAAAAATTGTAACACAAAAATGCTAATCAATAAGGGTTGTGATTAAATGGAGGGTCCTCCCTTCCTGAGGAAATTAATCAGTGTGATTAGTATTTGTTGGATTTGGCAGCCTCAAAGTAAAAAAATAGGATATACATGTACATATAGCTATACATGTACACATACATATAGTATACATATACAATTGTGGGGAGGAGAAGTGGGGACAGACATGTTTCTCAACCTTGGCAACTTTAAGATACCTGTTTGTCCCTGAAAATAAGACCATGTCTTATTTTTTGCCCCCCCCTCCCAAATAAGCACTATGGCTTATTTTCGGGGAGGGGGGGTGCCTTATTTTTTTTCTATATACGGGAGGCTCACTTTTTCTGTTTTCTCACAGTAGGGAAGGAGGCTGTGTGATACTGCCATTACGAGGTGGGGTGTGTGGAGTTGCTCCCCACGGCAGGGCCATGCCACCATAAGGCGGGGAGGTGGAGCTGTGGCCTACATGGGCTTACTTCAGAGCCCCCACAGCCAGGCCACACATGCTCTGACCCCTGCTTTGCTTCACAGTGATGGTTCCAGCAGGACCTCATGTGGCTGCTGGCCCACTACTTCTGTTTGCTTGTGGCTACAACAGAGCAGGAGGCTGAGCGATGCACTGGTGCTGTGGCCATGAGATGAGGTGGGGGTGGTGGAGCCGCCCCATGTGCCCTGTACTGACTTACCTCAGGGTACTGCAGCCTGATCATCCATGCCCCAACACCTGCCTTGCCTCAGCCGCGGTACCATCACACCACTCAGCCTTCTGCTCCATTGTGTCTACAAGCACGCAGAAGTTGGCTGTTGCCCATATGGCTATTGGTGTTGCTGACATGAGGCAAGTGTCGGCCATGGTTAGCCTGGCCTTGAGGTAAGCCAGTGTGGGGCATGTTGGGCAACTCTACCCCCACCTCACCTTGTGGCCCTGGAACCGAGAGCAACCAGATGGAATGGGCGGCGTGTCAACTGTGCAGGCTCTTAAGTAGGTCTTATTTTTGGGATAGGTCTTATTTTCAGGGAAACAGGTTATAAATAGACCTCAACTCCCAGAATTCCCCAGCCAGGTTGAGAATCACTGAGAGAGAGGAGATGAGTGGGAGTGGGAATCAATACAAAACAGCTAATATGCAAAACTGTCAATCAAAGTGCCTGGATTTCATCCTTTGGCATGTGGAGTGTTTAACCAGTTATTCCCAAACTGACAAAATACACCGATGCATTGCAAGAGAATGGATACTCTGCTGTGATAATAATTAAATGTTGCATACTGTGAAAGTGGAGCATCTGTTGATGGTACCATTTCCTGCTGTTTCTCTGCATGATGTCTTTTTCTATCCTTGCCTTCTTCCAACCAGCTGTGTGGTAGCACTGCATTGAGTTAGACTGCCTTGCCGCACAGATCAGAAGCTGCTGTTTTTCCGCAGGTCTTACATTACATTGGCCTTGTTGTGAATACATTAGGAAGTTCAGAACAAGGACTCATGCAGAGTCACAGGGAGCTGAACTCATAGTAAGAGGATCAAGTTGTACTAAACCATTTATTAGGCCTTTATTGTATGAGAAGGTTTAAATCAGACAATTCTAGCACTTTGATCTTTCTTGTCTGTCACCATTCTAATCATGCTCTATCTCGATGGTCTGCTGCCTTCCTCCAGCAAAGCAGATAAAACAAAACAAAAAGTAATGAAAACCTCAGAGAAATCCAACAATAATCATATAACGGGGGCATAAAATAAGAAGAATGCCATTCATCAGCTAATCAGAACAAAAACCCCAGAAGCTGGACAGGAACTGACAGTGGGACATCAAATGTCACACTAGTATATTTTTGTGGTGACTCAATTTGAAAGATCCTATGACGGGGAAAAATGGAATAAATGAATGGTTTGGAAGCCGAAGAGGTTTGGACCTCAGTGATCAGAGACTCATTCAAATCAAATCAAACATTTATTGTCAATGTACAACATGTGTACAATGAAATTGAAATAAGCCTCCCCCCCCCAAACACAAAATGCATCTTGCACATTGGGCTGGCCCTGCACATCGATTATATTAAACAGGGGTGGGATTCTAGTGGTTCTGTCCATTTCTGTAGAGCTGGTTGCTCTGAAAAGCAGCAAACAGAGAGTATACATAGAACCAGTTCTATGTCTGCTGCTGTTTTGGCCCACCCGCCCACCCGGGCTCTTACCTGACCTTTATTTCCTGCATTTTCAACTGCAGCTGCTTTGCGCGACACACCTGCAGTTGAAAAAGCAGGAAAAAAAGGGCTTTTTCAACCGCTGCACACCCGTGCACAGCACTGCTCAGTTGTCCAGGCAGCTAGCTGACGACAATATAAATGCGCGCGCAGCAAAATGTAAAATCACCAAACAAGTAGTTACACCGGTCACATCCCACCCCTGATATTAAACCTAATTGTGGTGTTATGTTGCGTTGAGAAGTCTGACAGCCCACAGATAAAAGCTATTATTCAGCCTATTCGTTCGCCTGTCTACGCTTCTATCTCTCCTGCCCAATGGTAGGAGAGTAAAGAAGTGCTGACCAGGGTATGAATTATCCCTGAGGATTTTCCTCACTCACCTGAGGCAGCAGGTCCTGGCAATTTCGTCCAGTAGTGTCAGGGGACAGCCCATAACTTTTTGTGCTGTGCTCATCACCCTCTGCAATGCCTTTTTGTCCACGCCTGTCAAGCCAGCATACCATACTGTAACACAATAAGTAAGGATGCTTTCTAACGTAGACCAGTAAAAGGAAGTCATCAGTCGTTGTTCCACCTGACATTTCTGCAAGACGCTATGTCAATGGAGTCTCTGTTGAGCCTTCCTGACCACTTGGATTGTGTTATTTTTCCAGGTGAGATCTTGGCTAAGGTGGCCTCCCAGGAATTTGAAAGAGGAGACCCTCTCCACACAGCTCCCCCTTGATGTAGAGTGGGGCAGGTTCCTCTCTCTGCTTCTGGAAGTTTAACCATCTCCTTTGTCTTGCTGGTGTTTAGATGCAGTGGTGGGATTCTACCAGTTTCGGTAGAACCAGTTGTTAACATTCTAAGCAGTTCAGAGAACCAGTTTTTAGAAGAAATTACTGGCCTAACCCTGTAAGGAAGGCAGGAAGGAAACATTCTGGGGTTGCTTGCAGAAACTGCCTCTCCATTAACCCTTATTACGTTCTTGGCAGGATTAGACTTCCTGTCTCAGGAACCTCTCTGGAGTTTTTTTCCCCTCCTTTGCTGATACTTTGCTTGTGTGGAGTGACCATTCAAAGTTATAATGGCATTGAAAAAAGTGACTTATGACCATTTCTCACACTTACGACTGTTGCAGCATCCCCACAGTCACGAGAGGCCAGGCAAGGAGATGCGTGCCTCGATGTGAGTGATATTGAGTTGGCCACACCCAGCCAATAACATGACCACCAAGCTACACCCACCAACTTAGCCACGCTTACAGAACCAGTTGTTAAAAAATTGAATCCCATCCCTGTTTAGATGCAAGTTGTTTTCTGAGCACCATGTGGACATCTTCCCTGTATGCTAATTCGTCTCCCCCTTTAATAAGATCCAGTCCAGTGGTATCATCTGCAAACTTTGTCATCACATTAGATGGATTAGAAGATATGCAGATATTAGATATTAAAAGATATTCTCAGGAGAGGTTTCCTTTAGGAGATTTTAGGAGGCTTGGATGTGGGTAATCCAAACACAACCAAATACCAGTAATCAGAAAAGGTAGTCCTCAATTTACAACAGTTCATTCAGTAACTGTTCAAAGTTACAACAGTACTGAAAAAAGTGGCTTATGACAATTTTTCATATTTATGACTGTTGCAGGTCACATTATCAAAATTCAGATGTTTAGCAATTGGTTCATATTTATGACAGCGGCAGTGTCCCAGGATCATGGGATCACCTTTTGAGGGCTGGATGCAGGAATGTTTCTGACACTTGCCCACAGCCCATGCTTCATGAATTCTTCACATTTGCTCATCAGATCTTCTTAATATCTCTTATTTGCTTTTGTCTTAATGTGAGGTATAAATCTAACTTTTCTGATTGATAAGTCATAGCTTTTTATGGACCAGGTATGAACAAAACTACTATGGTTTATTCAATTTCTAGATGTGATGAGTGGCACATAAATCTAGTAAACAAACAAACACACAATGTTAAAATTGTTTAAAGAGCCACAGGTTAAGCCATCGGGCTAAAAACCAAGAGACTGTGAGTTCTAGTCTCGCTTTAGTCAGAAAACCAACTGAATAACTTTGGGCCAGTCACTCTCTCTCAGCCCAGCCTACCTCATAGGGTTGTTGTTGTGGAGAAAACAGAAGGAAGAAGGTTCGCTGCTTTGGGTTATTTATAAAAAATAACAAAGGCAGGATAAAAATAAAATAAAATAAACAAATGATGGCTTAGTATGGTATATGAATTCAGTGAATTATCTGGGTTTATCCTTAAGTTTCTTCCTTTTTTTCTTATTCTAGATAGGAATCTTTTAAAGTGCCTTCTCTTTTTGTTTAAAAATAGTTACTATAATTTTTTGAAACAATTATGGAATTTTTCTGGAAGAGGGATATCTGATTCATTCTAATAACCACTTTAGAAAAAGGATGAAACAAACAAACAAACAAAAACACCTTTGTGCTTCTTTTGCTTGGCTGTATTTATGAACTATATTTAGAGTTATAAGTTGGATTCTGATTTTTTGAATGTTGAAGTTTTGTCAATTTATTTTTGAGAAGAACTGTTAGATTCTTCTCTTTCTGCCTAGTGTTCTGGACAATCTAGAATTCCTCTGCAGACACTCACTATATGTTTATATATTTTCTTAACTCAGATTGCTAAATTTTATTCTGTTTTTTTTAAAAATAAGTTTTATTAATTTTAAAAAACAATACACAAACAAACAAAATGTAGAATAATAACATAGGACATCTTTTCTCAAAAAACAAAACAAAAAACAAATAAAACATCTTATTTAAAGACAGGATAATTCCAAATTATCACATTTCCATACCAACACAGTTTAATATGTATATGCATCTTATCTGTTCAACTTCATATCTTTTCCCAACTTCTCTTTATTTCTCCCTTTCCTTCTATTCAATTATATTTCTTTTGCCTTAAATTGTATGTATTCATTATATCCATCTGCCTTATTTAAAATTTCATTGTTCTCTTCCAACATTCTTCTAACGTTTTGATAAACAAACAAAACACAAAACATAAATACATAAAACTTCTTTTTGGAAAGCGGCTTACCCCGGGTAAAATCTTTTTGTACAGACATAAATCAAATTCATGCTCACTAATATACTATTTCATATCTTATTTAACATTCTACATTTTCTATGTGTTTACTCTCTTTATTCTATTTTATATATTTCATCTCAGTTCAAATAATTATACTTGCATCTTTTGTCCGTTCTTTTTCAATTATCTATTTTTCTTTTCTTTCTAATACAATATTTCTCCTGTAATGACTGGTTGAAGTATGACAACTTTTTATCTTTCCCCTAAATTTAACACTTTTAAGTAAATTTTATTTTGGTTTTGAACAGAGCAAATACCTAAAATATTAATAATGTAAGTTGGGGGGGGGGAATAGAAAATTATCTGATTCCCCAAGGAGAAGCAAAAGGTCTTCTGAGTTAATGTCAGTCGGAGGACAGCAGATTAGATTCTTGTTTTCCTCTTCCACAATCATTTTCTAATCCTGATATAGATATTAGCTGGGATCACAAAAATACTATGGGGATTTTCTCTGTGTTTATGTTTACAGGTAGGGAGAGAAATGGGGATTTATGATTTGCTCAAAGGCATCATTAGGCAAATGAGCTGATCTCTGAGGTTACTGATCTTTGGAGAGCCCAAAAACGGGTATCACTTCTGCTTTTCTGGTGGACTCAGCTCTGTCACCCTAATTGTTGGCCATATCAAGCCACTCTGATCCCTGACATCAGTGCATTTACAATACCACCCCCACCTGTCTCTCCAGTGGTGGAATTCCCCACTATATGCCTGAGTCACCTATAGTAGCAAGATAAATACAATCCTAGTTCTTCTGACTCCCAGTATCAAAGAAGGTCCTCCAGTATCACTTGAAGTTCAGTCTAAAATCTTCAGAGATGATGCTGAACCCAGGGCATCCCTTGCAGAGCAGCCTTCTTTACCTCCTCCTTGTCCTCCTATTTACTGTTTCCAGAGGAATGAGGCTGCGCAGGGAAAGCAATATAGACTGGCAGGGTTGCAAAACTGCCTCACAAGAGATCCTCAATCACCTGCAGAAGCTGAATGTGACTGAAGTGGTGAGTAGAAACAGAAGGAGAACGCTTTGACTTCTTCACAGAAAGCGGTGGGACTTGGATAGCAAAAAGGATAAAGGAGCATATAGATTTAAAACCAGAAATATTTCTGTAGGATATCATACCAAAAATATATAATCAGGGGACTGTGTATCTAACACTGCATGTATTAACAGTAGCCAGAATTGTATTTGCACAATATTGGAAAGGTGTGGAGATCCCTACAGAAGAGAAGATAATAAAAAAAATGTGCAGAAATGGATAGATTAACACTTGAAATTAAAAAGGAAGATAAGGAATATTTTGAAATATGGGATTCATTTTATCAATTGTTAGCTAACAGAAACAGAAGTACAACATTTAAAATTATAAGAGAAGGATTAATTTTACTATGAGGGCTTATTACGATATGTTTATTATTAATATGATTTAGTATTAACAATTAAGAAGTATTAATATGTTGAGAAAATACTATTATTATATGATCACTGCTAATGAACATTATTACTATTATGATGATGACCATTGCTCAAATTAAGTGTAATCAGACAACACATTGTTTATATAGATATTGAAACTGTTGCTTTTTCTTTATATAGTAAAAATTAAAAAATATAAAAAAAAAGAATGCAGTGGGGCCAAATTCCAAATAGGAAGTCTGGGCAGGGGAAAAGCTGACAGATAGTGATGGGGAGAACCTCATCATGATTATAATTATGTAGGTTGTTCTTAATACCTTTTGGCAAATTGAAATGTTTGTTTGGGTTTAGTTAGTTGGAAGTGACCAAGCTTTTCTCTCCATTGAGTGATCTGAATGGGACTACAGCTTTATGGTGGACTGTCACGGTTGAGATCTCCAGTTAGAGGTGAAGCCCTAAACCAAGGGTCTTCAAACTTGGCAAGTTTAAGACTTGTGGTCTTCAACTCCCATAATTCCTGAGCTAACATGACTGGAGGAGGAATTCTGGGAATTGAAGTCCACAAGTCTTAAAGGTGCCAATGAAGACCCTTGCACTAAACTGAAAATCTTGGATGCATCCCTACAGCTTTTGCAAGCTGTGGTTTATGATTTTCCATGTTGTGCCAAACCAGTTAGTTGTAGTTTCTTTAATAAACTCTATTTATTAAGCAAAGAAATGGCTTAGAGGGCTGCAAAAAGATGGCCATAGCAGTTATAAGAGTGAGATTGGGATCTGGATCAGGAAAATTCTCATCCAAATGCCAACCCCATTCATATTGAATCTGAAAATTCTCCAATGGGCATTTTCTTTCCTGCAATGCAAATAGTAGTTAGTCATGAGGTGCCTGATTTCATTTAAGAGCTTGAGTGTGTTTGAAAGGTTAAGTACATCTTCTTCTGCTCCGGAGATCATGCTTGGTATCATTTTCTGGAAGAGTTTTCCTTAGCCTAAGGCTGGGATGTATGACATCTTCCTGATCAAGAGACCACTGTCGGGTGAAGTCAGATCAGAAGCAACAAGATAAAGGGAAGGTAACTTCCAACTGAGTTAATGATAGAAAAGAATATTTGTAGCTCAGGGCTGAACTGTGGGGTCCTTGGTGCTCTCTGAGTTGGATGGTTTTCTTGCAGCAAGGACCCCACAACTGAGTTTTTGCTTAAGGACAAGGATTTGGCTGAAGAAGGTAGTTTATTTTCAGGATTTTAATAGGAGAAAGTATAGGAAAGGGGGCATTTCATGGGAAAACTGACAAGATTTGAGAGCAAGCTTGAAGCATTATTCTAGTATGAAGAAGATCAGGCAAGAACCGGGAATGTCTTAAAATCACACTTGCTATGAATTTGCTCCAGATAAGGGCTATCTCTCATAGCCTCCTAACCCCAACATAAAGATGTCTCTCTAATTATTAAAAGATTCCTTATGTCCTCTTTACATACTGTGGTCAGTTTTAAAATACCATTTTTGTTTCTCCCAGCATATGTCCTGACATAGGAAATAATTACACAATGAAGTTGAGGGTGAGATTGGCAGTCTTATTGCCAATTTTAGACTGTCCAGACAGATCTTTCCCTTCCTCCTCCCTCTCTCCCTCCCTCCCTCTCCCTCTCCCTCTCTTTCATTATTCAGCCATCCTCCTTGGATGCGCGGGGGGGGGACCCTACTTTTCCACACAGCTTTCAAATGGCCACATAACCTCCTCTGTCATCTAAGCTAGGACAAGTTGGGGTGCTACTATGAAAATATGGTTCTTCTTGTCTTCCAGGAACCACAAAGACACATAGTTAAGAATAGGAACCCCCCCCCACTCAGTCTTCTGCTACCTGTAGCCCCTCAAATGGATGATAGTCAAGGAGTAACATTTGACTCCCTTCCTTTCTTTCTATCTGTCTCTTCCTTTCCTGACCTACTGTCCTTCTAATCTGGTAACTCAGTACCAGGCTTTGAGAGATACAGGCAGTCAGGGTGGGTTTCAAAATTTTTAGCAAAGGGTTCTCTGCCCGGTTGCTGAGTGGACATGGCCATGGTGGGTGTGGCTTAGTCGGCCTCCTGCACCATGGCGCGGGGGGGGGGGTCGTTTTTGCTCTCCCTGGGCTCTGGAGGCTTTCCTCGAGACTCCAGGAGAGTGGAAATGGCTTCCCTAGGCTCCGGAGGCTCTCTGGAAGCCAGAAACAGGCCCATTTCCAAACTTCCAGGTCTGTTTTTCGCCCTCCCTGAGCTTCCGTGACAGTGGTGGGTGGGATTTAATTTTTTTACTGCTGGTTCTTTGCGTGTCGCTTGGTGGACATGGCAGGGGAAGGATACTATAAAATCTCCAGTCAGAAGTGGTATTTGCTGGTTCTGCGAACTGCTCAAAATTTCCGCTACCGGTTCTCCAGAACTGGTCAGAACCTGCTGAATACCCACCTCTGCTCTGTGTGCACCCTGCACTTACCTGTATCCAAAACATGCCGGGTGGGGATTCCTGGGAGGGGCGGGGTGGAGTGGGCAGGGCCAGCCAGCAGTGGGCATTTGGGGTTCTCCAAACACAGAATCTTAGTTAGAGGTTCTCCTGAACCCCTGTGAACCCCCAGCAGTCCACCCCTGCAGGCAGTCCTTATGACCACACTTCTGTTGCTAAGCGAGGTAGTTGTAAAGTGAGCCATGCCCAATTTTACACTATTTTTTGCCACCATTGTTACACGAATCGCTGAAGTCGTGACAGGTGAATCATCTAGTCATTAAGCAAATCCAACTTCCCCCATTGTTTATGGTTGTCAGAAGCTGGCTGGGAAGATCACAAATAGCAATCATGTGACCCAGGGATACTGCAAATGTCCTAAATACACAAACAACTGCTGAATGCCCAAATTTTGATCACATGAGCATGGGGAGGCTGCAATAGTCATAAGTGTGAGGACCAGTTGTGAGTCACTTTTTTTTGGAATAGTCCCTAAATAAATGGTTGAGAACTACCTCTATCCTTCAGGAACAGCAATTCTTCACCTGCAGGTAATGTTAAAGGAATCTACCAACCGCTTCCCTTAATTTTTCCCACATTAAACACGAAAGGTCATCATCACACATCCATCTTACCTAACACCCATGAACCAATGTAACCAAGAGTGAATACAGAATAGAATTCCCATATTGTACATCCATCAGCACATCTGATGAAGAAAGTGAAACAAAATCCAAAATCTGACAGCAAATGTTGAGAAAGCAGTCCCGAAATATTTTCATGAAAAACGGTTTACTGAAAAATCTCAACCACTTTTGCTCTTATCTAGAACATTCTCATCCCCTATAAAACAAATCTGATTCCGATATTTTAAATAGAACTCTCCCCACCTGTAACTTTTTTTAAAAAATTTTTTTCATATTCAATCTTTCTGCTTTTCATTTTGAAACCACATGCTCTGATGCAACTGCTGCTTTTTCCCTACTTGTTACTCTAGTATTGCAGCATGGTTGTCCCCTGTGTTCACATGACTAAGGGGGGAAAAACATCCTTTTCCCAATGCTTAGCCACACTGATGTAGCATAACTGAAAATATTCAGGCCCCATGAATCTGAGGTAAAATGATTTTTAGGTACCTGAGGTAGCTCAGGCTCTGCTAAATGAGTTCCAGCCAATTAACCTAAATCAAGCATGCTTCATGTGCATGACATCTTGCTGGATATTATTTCTTTTTCTGGTGGATAATTATGGTTGGTTGCACAATCAGCCAGATCTTTAGACTGGATTTGGCATTTTTAGTCCTTCCCAAGGGATAGGGATGGATTAGGCAGATGCTGTTGTTTGGTATTATTATTTATTTACCACTAATTATGTAATTAATATAGTTGAATTAAAATTACAGGTTTCATAGATCAATTTAATTAAATAATAATTTGTCAATTACAAAAGACCAGTGTTTGGATCTATCTATATGTACACCAGGGCTGTCAAAGTCCTGGCCTGCAGGCTGGATGAGTCACATGCTGGCCACACCCATGCCCAGTTTAGCAAAAAGGAAAAAATCCCCATACATTACATGGTGATGCCCTGACAATGTGCATTTGACACCCAATGTGTACTATACCAATACATTATGAGGTCCTAGGTTCTTGGGAAGGACTTGAATGAGGGTTAACATCAGCTAAAGAACTGGCAACTGTGATTTCATGTTGCTGGGTATATCATCATCATCATCATCATCATCATCATCATCATCTGCCTATCTAGGTCTATAAGCAGATAAAAAAACCAATTCCAGTCTAAACATGTGGCTGATTTTGCAACAAGCCATAATATATTAAACTTGTATGCCAGTGACTCTTAATGATTCTTGGTGGCTCACAACAAACCAAGAAATTACAATAAAACATACAAAAATGAAGAAAAATATAGCAAGTATGATATAATCAAGGTCTCCTCCCTTACCGAAGGCCTCAGTGAAGAGTAAATATAAACATACAATTAAGCTACTTGCTCTACCCATTTTCAAGACCAATTTGGATTCACCTTTGAGTTGTCATCTGAGACCTGTATTTTATTTTTCTGATCACTTGTATTCATACATCCATCTCTCTGTGTCTGTGAATTTGTCACTTGTGACTAGATTCAGAGGCAGATTAGGCTCCTATGAAAGACCACATTTTGCAATTCAGTTTTTCTTAAATTTGTCACAACCCACAGATGTGACAAGGCCCATTTCTTAGAACTGCTGAAATTAAAATATCTTGCTCATGTTTTCCTTTTGATCTTTCTCAGTCTAATCATTTCTTAAATTTTAATCTGCCTTTTTTTCTGAGAACTCAAGGAGGCTGTAATTTGGGAAAGGGTCTCTCCTCATTTTATGACCATCACATTTGTGAAGTGGATTGGTCTGAAAGTGTGTTTGGTCCAAAGTTCTAGGATCACGTGAGCTTCTGTCTCCCTAGTCCTACTCAAAAAAAGATTAGAAATGTAGACCTGGAAAGGATCCAGTGGTGGGATTCAAAATATTTTTACTACCGGTTCTGTGGGCATGGCTTGGTGGGCGTGGCAGGGGAAGGATATGATAAAATCCCCATTCCCCCCTCCCACTCCTAGGGGAAGGTTACTGCAATATCCCCATTCCCTCCCCACCCCACTAACCTGCTTTCCAGCTCCGTTCTCCTGTGCAGGGCAACAAAAGAAGACCCAGCTGATCAACTGGGACTCAGGAGGCAGAGAATAGATGGGGGCAGGGCCAGTCAGCGGTGGTATTTGCAGGTTCTCCAAACTACTCAAAATTTCCACTACCAGTTCTCCAGAACTGGTCAGAAACTGCTGAACACCACGTCTGAAGGGATTATTTAATTTTGCACATATCCAAATCCAAATGCTTGAAAAATGGCTGCACAGTCTTTACTTGAATACATACAGAGAAGCAGGAGGAGGCGGATAGACAGACATTTAGTTTAGTTTACTTAATTGTCATTGCACCTCAAACAATAAAATTAAGTGCCATCTTCAGTGTACATTGTCTCTAAAATAAAACACAAACATACATCCTTCATATTCTATAGAACTGAATTGAAAACCCTTGATATTGCATTAATATTGCGCTATATAGTAGAATTCAATATAGCTACTGCTCTGGGATTTAATGCTGTTTTTCAGCCTGTTTGTCCTTGTTTTCGTTATCCTGTACTGTCTGCCAGATGATAATAGTTTAAAAAAGGGTGCCTACAATGAGATGGATCTTTGAGAATGTTTTGAACTTTCCTAAGGCAGTGGGAGCTATAAAGCTCTTCCAAAGAGGGAAGAGGGCAACCAATGATCTTCTGGGCAATGATGTTAACCCTCTGAAGTGCTTTCCTATCTGCCACTGTGCAATTGGCAAACCATACACAGGTGCAGTAAGTTAGAATACATTTTCTACTCAATATAATTTTAGAACAGAAAAAAAAGAGGTGAACATGATTAAAGGTAAGATGTACATGGTGGGGATGAATGTATTCCCACCCTCATTTTTGTTTCAAGTATGCTCTTTATATTTAGCGCATCTTTATATTTAGTACATTTTTAGTGCCTCTATTTTTCCCCCCTAGGAAAAACCGTTAATTATTTCATTTCCTCAGCGGATTGAATGCAACGATCACTGTGATCCAGATTCCTTGGGCAAGAATAGCATGGTAATTATGTATATCCAAATCAAGCCATATTGAAAAACTTAAAGATGTCACAAACAGTAAAACAATACTTCATTCTACCAAACTGTGATTTCTGTAATCTTGGTGGTTTTAAACTATTCCAAGAACAGTTGCAAACTATAACTGTTTATTCTTTATATACATTTAGATCATTTCTCCATTAGTGACGTAGAGTTTTTCTAAAATCATCCAGTTGTAACTGTACAAAAATAATAGTTATGCAGACTGGCTCCATATTCACTTAAGTAATGGCTGAACGGTACTATGAAGACATTGTAAATTATTATGGAGTTAATTGTACAAAACAGAACAATAGTGCTTAAATTGTGTTCTAAGGAAAAATTATGATTATGATCATAATTTGTTGCTTGCATGTACACTGAGAAATTATACCCGAGAGACAAATTCCTTTTGTCCAATCATACTTGGCCAATAAAGAATTGTTCTGTTCTATTATACTATTCTATTCTTTGTTATTAAATATATATGATGACCCTCTCACTGATAAGTTGACTCTGGAGATTTCTTGCATAAAAATCTGTTATAAGTATGCCAAATTTCCCTAAAAGGTTACTTGTCCAATACAGAAATACAATATGTAGAGAATTCACAAAGTGTCTTCATAAGATGGCCTGAGAAATCTGGCTAATACTAAACCCTTTGTGGCATACCTGCAAGATTGTTCTCTGAGCTGTTGAATATGAAGGCCGCTTTTCTACAAGGTTTATAGCCGGCAATCGAAGGAGGGCCAAGATAGAAGCTTTCCAACTTTGTATGACAAGAGAAAAATTAGTACATATTAGTACATTTTCTTCAATAAGCAGCCCCAGTCAGACGTGATCATTTATATTTAGTGGGAGGGGGGTCTCCAAACTTGGCAACTTTTAAGACTTGTGGACTTCAGCTCCCAGAATTCCTCAGCTTGGCTGGCTGAGGAATTCTGGAAGTTGAAGTCCACAAATCGTTTGGAGACCCTCGATAGTTAGCAAAACACCTATTTTAAAGGATGTTTTAAAAGCAGCTTTGAGGCTGGCATTTTAAAAGTGGGAGGGGAGGGGGGTTAGAGGAGGGAGATGATCACATAAGTTCTGTTCTTACCAGAGTGTGAGAGCAGAATGGCTGCCCAAAAGATTGCCAGCACCTGTACTGTTTTTGTCCTGTCTCTTTAAGCCCCCTCCTCACCTCAGCAAGGCAAGGTTGCCTATAAAAGCTGAGTGTGGGGAGGGAGAGGAAGAGAAGAGGGATTGGTGTGGTGGCAGCCCGAAGCAACTTGAATGGGACGTTTTTCTCTAGAAGTACTCAGAAGAAGTACTAGTAGGAAGAGTAGTTGTTGAGAAGAGTGTTTAATGTTTAATAGTATTGAAGTGCTTGTGTGTGTTGTCTAGGGGCCTGTGTTGTTAGCTCTTTTGGGTCTTGAGTGCATCAAATTGAGTAGTTAAAAGAACCCATGACACAAAATTCCTCAACCAAGTAAGGAACAAGGAAGCCTGTAGCTTTGAACAAATTCCCTCTATTGAAGGATCTCCAAGTCTGGTTTGTGAATCGAATTAAAATGACCACCGGCTTTTGTTCTCTCTGTCTTAGCTGTGTCTGATGAAGATTAGTCGGGGCCTTCATCGTTACCAGGAACTTCTGACACAGTATGCAACATCAGATACAACTGAGCTCCGAACCGCTGTGACTAATTTGTTGCAGCTCCTTCCAAAAGTAAGTATGATTATGAGGCAAAAGGAGCAGATAACAGGGACACTGCAACAATGCAAGTGCAAGGACTGGTTGTCACTATTGACTACTTCTTAAGAAGACACAATGTTAGGAAAGGCTCTTATTTTTAAAAGGAATAAAGTTACATCCCTTACACCCCCTACTTCTCTCATAGCCAGTTTCATACTGTAAACATAAGAAAGTCAGGCAATTCCTGAAGAGAACCTATAGCTCCAAATGTCCTCCTTCACCCTTTTAGTCACTGGTCCAATTGTGCCAAATGATTTTCTCTAACTCAAGCATCCAAACATGTTGCTAGGATGAGCATTCACAAGGACCGACACCTTGATAATTGGATAAAATGCAGATCTGACTTATGTTCTTCTCTAACTACAGAATGAAAGCAGCAGTCCAGCCCAACAAATGCAAGCATGGGAGAAACTGCATGTAATGGATACCATCTTACAGCGCCTGCAGTTGTTTGCCATTTTGGTGGCCCGCGTCTTTTCCCATTGTGCCGCATTGAATAGGGATGTAACTATCTGAGCTAAAACAATGCCGGGATAGGGAGAGAGAATATTCCATTATAAACCTTCACACACATGCACATTATCCAGAAAATACAATTCATTCCTTGGGAATGCAAAAACCAACAAAGTTGGGGGAGGGTGACCTGGGGGAAACAGGGTGTGTCCATTATGCACTCTTATTTATTTAATATACTTATTTAATGTATTTATTTTTATTTATATGGCTCAATTCCTGTTGTGCACGGCAGTGCTAGTGACTAAGTATATATAGGAAAATTAAGTGCCAACTATTAATATCAAAAGTGGGGGGAATCACTCAAGAATCTCACGCTTTCATTTACAATGTAAAATGTATGTTCATCCTCTTTTGAGGGATTATGAAAACAGTGTTTTGTATGATTGACTACAATAAAAGGCTATATTTATGTGGTTGAAATGAATTCAGCAGTTCCATAAATGGAAAAAGGACATAGAGGTGGGAGGTTTTCCCCTCTCCTCTAGTATCCTACAGGGGCAGAGCAGAATGCTGCCTGAACTCATCCAGTGCTGCAATATGCAAAATTATATGTAACTGAGCTGCTTTTGTTGACATCTTTTAAACAGTGCTGGGATGACAGGAATTATGGGGGCATCATTGGTAGAGAGCCTAGACTCCCACTACCTTTTCCTATTTCAATGTTTTATAATAAATCAGAATTTGCCAAACTTTTAGTTTTAAAAATCGGAAGACATAATGCTGTGACAGCTTTGCTGCAGTAGGCCAATGTCATCACTCCTACAATTTATTATCACAAACCTTTACATCTGTATCTTACAGACCATGCCTCATGCTTGACAGGAGAGAAATACCAAAGCCAGACAATGATCTGAATGTTTTTATTAAAATAAAGGGAGTGAATAAAAGCAGAAAGACCCCAGAGTTGCAGAGGATAGCAAAAATTACACACACGTATTTGAGGAAAGGGTTGATGTGGATGTAGCTCATATTTGCTCAATTTTACCAAAGTACAGTTGCCACTTCTCCAAATGATGGGAAATTCCAGAACAGTTTGACCGGGCCAGCTTCCCATAAAGAATGCAGACTGAAGCCACATTTTGTAGCATCTATTTATTTACAGATTTATAGCTGAGAGGCAAGGCAAACAGAAATGAAAGCTCAATTTTAGTCATTGGTTACTGTCATGGTAACTCTAATTCTAGCAAGCAACAACTATGATATTTTATTTTTAAAACAAACACACCTGCTAATAAATTAGATCAGGGGTGTCAAACTCGAGGCCCACAGGCCGGATTCGGCCCACAGGGTCTTAAATCTGGCCCACGAGGACGGCCTGCAAATATCAAAGGACAGGCCCGCTGTCCATTTAATCTACAATCAACAATCTGACAGCTATTTCTATTTACTATCCTGGAAATTTACCTCTGCTGTTAGATCTTGTATTATCATGTTATGTAAGCTATTGTATTTTTATTAGTAGTTGAATAATAAAAATACAATAGTATAGCTTTTCTGCCTGGAAAACCAATTTATTATTAAACAATGGGGTATAAATTTAGAAATAAAAAGTTTGGTGGAGTATGAAGAATAAGTAATAAATATTTCCCCATAATATCTGGTAGAAGAGATAGGAAAATGGTTATAGTAAAGAACTGTGGAAAGAAGGGGAAAAAATGCCTCTTGAGCCTGTGTCAAACACCCACCATGGACAGGCCCACCCAGCCACTCTCACCCGGTCCTCTTAGGTCAAACACAGCCCTGATGCAGCCCTCAATGAAATCAAGCTTGACACCCCTGAATTAGATGGATGCTGAGCCATTAATTCAAAAGGTCTACCCAGTTAATTGAATGAGAACATCATTTTTATATTCCTGGGTGTCTTTTTCCCCACTACTTTTCTAGATTCTCGTAAATTATATCTTTTGTCCAAAGATTTATGGAGAGAAGTTAAGAGTATATTTTCCTACATGGCGATGTCCCTGATTGTATATTATTATAGGCAAGAAGAAATGCAGGGAATAAAGGACATGTGGAGAATTGTGTGTGTATCCCACAGACACAGATCTACAGACCTATACTTCTACCTTAGAATAAAGAATCCGTAAATCATCAATATCATTTCCAGGAGTGTCATCATATGTATCCTCAAAATTGAGCAGGCTTTGGAATTCTGGGTCATCCACCCGCAACTGTGGAATATCAAAGGGGCTGGAAGGTTCCTGTTGCTCTTCATTTGACTGGAAAAGAAAAGGATCTAAGAAAAAAGAAGACGGGAGAGCAAATCAGCCAAACTAAAGCCAGAAAGACAAATGAGAGAAATAAAGAGTGAGAGAGAGAGAGAGAGAAAATGGAAACAAACAAACAAACAATTCTGCAACCATAGTCTCCAAATGTCTGTGGAGATTTTCAGTCATCTAGGTCATGGTTGTCCCAAAGCTGCTTTTTTCAGGAGCCAGCTGGACTTCCTTATTTTTTCTTTGAAGATCTTTAGCTTCTCATCCAAGAAGTTTCTTCAGCTCTAACTGCATGGTGGGGAATGGAAGGATTTATACTCCTTGCAAAGAGCTGGTCATTTGCATTCTTTTAGAGAGTTGCTGTGTTGTCAATGGACCAGCTGCCTGCAAGGAACATAAATCTTTCCGTTCCCTACCATCAAATCAGAGCTGAAGAAGCTTCTTGGATGAGGAGTGAAATATCTTCAAAGAAAAACAAGAAAGTCCAGTTGTCTCTTGAAAAAAAAAAAAAAACCAGCTCCTTTGGGACATAGTCTCAAAAGGATTATAACAATTGCCCAATTTAAGAGGGTCCAGATACATTATTTACCTTCCTTGTCAAGCAGAAAGTTCTTCATTGTGTGCTCAGGATTCTGCAGTTCATCAGCTACCAACTCCTTGCTTATAGGTTCATTTACATCTGACATCTGAGTCTCTCCTGGTTGCCTAGATGGAGATGAATTAGAGGAAAAAGAAAAAAGAGCTTTGTACCACTTTCAGTAGCATCCATAATTGAGATCAGGAGTGGGGCAGGAGGGGAGGATACAGCATCTTCTCTGCCATGGCATCCAAGTTGGGGAATTCTCTTGCTAGAGAAGTTCAGTTGAAACTTCTTAAAATCTCTTTTAACACTTAAGACAATCAGCCCAGACTTTAATTCTCCCATTTTTTAAAACCTGCGTTCAGGTGTCCCCCACCCCCACTCCGGGTTAACCAATTTACAGAAAAATACACTGCTCAAAAAAATATAGGGAACACTTAAAACAACACAATGTAACTCCAAGTCAATCACACTTCTGTGAAATCAAACTGTCCACTTAGGCAGCAACACTGATTGACAATCAATTTCAGATGCTGTTGTGCAAATGGAATAGACAACAGGTGGAAAGCAGAGGCAGTTAGCAAGACATCCCCAATAAAGGAGTGGTTCTGCAGGTGGTGACCACAGACCACTTCTCAGTTCCTATGTTTTCTGGCTGATGGTTTGGTCACTTTTGAATGCTGGCGGTGCTTTCACTCTAGTGGTAGCATGAGACGGAGTCTACAACCCACACAAATGGCTCAAGTAGTGCAGCTCAACCAGGATGGCACATCAATGTGAACTGTGGCAAGGGGGTATGCTGTGTTTGTCAGCGTAGTGTCCAGAGCATGGAGGCGCTTACCAGGAGACAGGCCAGTACATCAGGAGACGTGGAGGAGGCTGTAGGAGGGCAACAACCCAGCATCAGGACTACTACCTCCGCCTTTGTGCAAGGAGTGACAGGAGGAGCACTACCAGAGCCCTGCAAAATGACCTCCAGCGGGCCCCAAATGTGCATGTGGCTGCTCAAACGGTCAGAAACAGACTTCATGGGGGTGATATGAGGGCCCGATGTCCACAGGTGGGGGTTGTGCTTACAGCCCAATACCGTACAGGACGTTTGGCATTTGCCAGAGAACACCAAGATTGGCAAATTCACCACTTGCCCCCTGTGCTCTTCACAGATGAAAGCAGGTTCACACTGAGCACATGTGACAGACGTGACAGTTTGGAGATGCTGTGGAGAATGTTCTACTGCCTGCAACATCCTCCAACATGGCCAGTTTTGCAGTGGGTCAATAATGGTGTGGGGTGGCATTTCTTTAGGGGGCCACACAGCCCTCCGTGTGCTCGCCAGAGGTAGCCTGGCTGCCATTAGGTACCGAGATGAGATCCTCAGACCCCTTGTGAGACCATATGCTGGTGCAGTTGGCCCTGGGTTCCTCCTAATGCACGACAATGCTAAACCTCATGTGGTTGGAGTGTATCAGCAGTTCCTGCGAGACGAAGGCATTGATGCTATGGACTGGCCCACCCATTCCCCAGACCTGAATCCAATTGAGCACATTTGGGATATCATGTCTCGCTCCATCCACCAATGCCACATTGCACCACAGACTGTCCAGGAGTTGGGGGATGCTTTAGTCCAGGTGTGGGAGGGGATCCCTCAGGACACCATCCGCCACCTCATCAGGAGCATGCCCAGGTGTTGTAGGGAGGTCAGACAGGCACGTGGAGGCCATACACACTACTGAGCCTCGTTTTGACTTGTTTTAAGGACATTACATCAAAGTTGGGTCAGCCTGTAGTGTTTTTTTCCACTTTAATTTTGA
Organism: Hydrophis major; assembly: GCA_033807585.1. Classification (NCBI taxonomy): domain Eukaryota; kingdom Metazoa; phylum Chordata; class Lepidosauria; order Squamata; family Elapidae; genus Hydrophis; species Hydrophis major. The sequence goes on along the minus strand of CM066329.1, from coordinate 208,084,950 downwards.
GTGTAACTCCAAATCCAGACTTCCATGGGTTGCTAAATTTGATTTCCAGTGATAATTTTTGTGTGATTTTGTTGTCAGCACATTCAACTATGTAATGAACGAAGTATTTAATAAGAATATTTCATTCATTCAGATCTAGGATGTCTTATTTTTGTGTTCCCTTTATTTTTTTGAGCAATGTACTTTGAGACAGCACCTCCCTGGGTGGAAGGTACAAGTGGCAATGGCCTGATGGGGAGCTACCTTTTCTATTCAAAAGGTGCCCAGCTAGCCAGCCTCTGGATTAAGGAGAGAGGAATTAAATCAGGGAAGAACACTACCCAAAGGCTGTGCAGGACACATAACCTCAGCAAAGAGTTCCCTAATCCAGAAGACCTATTTGCTCTCTGAACTTCCCTTTCCTGGTCATTCTTTCCTCTAGTCAAATTTGTCTCAAAAGCTGGGGGCTGGTTTAGAAGTGGGGCAAAGAAGAAAGGAGGCAATTCCATCAGCAGAATGTCTGCTGGCATTACTCTGGGTCCAAATCAAGGCCTTTGTAGGCGGCCTTTCATCCAGTGAGATTAAACGGGATTCCCACGTTAGCTCAGCCTTTCATGTCTATCACAAGGTACAGAGCCCATGAGAAGTGGGATTGCAGTAGAATGATGGATTCAGGCAGCGGTGGGATTCAAATTGTTTTACCACTGGTTCAGTGAGCATGACTTTCTGGGGTGTGGCTTTCTGGGCATGCTTTGCCTAACACCGGCGGTAGCTTTCCCCACACCAGCTGAGGCCTGCAGAGCCGATCAGCTGAGAGGAGAAAGAAAAGCGCAGGGGCAGGTGGGAGGGCTGATCCTGCTCTTTTCTCATTTTCCTCTCAGCTCCCCCCCCCCCCAGCTGCTTGTTGACTTTTTTTTTACTACCGATTCGGCTGATCCGATATCATACCACCAACTGGATTCAGGGGAACTAGTTGGGGAGTGATGCATGCGACAATTACAACCAACTGTTTGAGGAAGCAAAGAAAGGAGAAGATGGCATTGCTCACGTGGAGACTCTGATCAGGCGGCGGTTTAAATATTCTCTTTGTTCCGTCGTGCTTACTGGGGGAAAAAAGAACAGGGTTTGAAGGATGGAGAAGCAGCAACACTACCAATACTTTTACAATCCTTGCATCAGATTTAACAGAGTTCCCTTCATAGTTTTCTTGGTAGAGAGCCTGTTTGGTGTAGTGGTGGAGGCACCAGTCTCAAAATAAGGAGACTGTTCAAGTCCTGCTTTAGCCGTGAAAGGCAGTTGGGTGACTTTGGGTCAGTCACTCTCCCTCTCAGCAGAGTCCAACTCACAGGGTTGTTGTTGTGGGGGAAATAGACGGAGGAAGGTGTGTTGGATATGTTTGCTGCCTTGAGTTTTTAGTAAAAATAAATAAATAAAGGCAGGATACAAACAAACAAACGACTATCCTTTCTATGGAGATAAATGTTTGCACTATCATTTTATTCAGAATAGCATGAATATTTCAGAAGAACTCTGGTGGAAATGTCGCATGGAAAAAGGAAGCCCTAATCTTTTGGCTCAATTGTTGAAATTTGCATGACAAAGAAAGAAATGTTTACTGATTGAAGATTTCTTTGCCATGCCAAGAGCACTACTTGCATACCTGATCTTTACCTCATTTAAACTGTAAAACCCTCTGGAACAATTTAGGTTGCTCTGTAACGCATCAACGTCATCATCCCTCTGACAAAAACGTACTTTAAACCTTCCCTATCCAAACAGTTACATTTACTAGATGTCAACCTCCATATTTAGCAATTCTGGAGATATCAGATTACATATATACACCCATCCATGGGAAAATGCAGTTCAACCGAGTTGCAGGGTATAAATAAGAGTCCCGGTGGAGAATGCCCAAGGAAAAACTGGCAGCCACTAATACCTTTCTGGCGTGCTTTGTAGTAAGAACCAAAAGCTACATCCCGTGGAGTGTCAGGATACAGGTAGAGGAGTGGATTCTCTGGAACAGCCTCGGTAGCAAAGAGTTGGTAATCTCGGATGATATCGGGCAGTGAAAGGAATTCCAGTTCTTTCTTGGTGTAGGGCTCAACTGAACTGAACTTGGGAGAACCTGCAGAAATTAAGTTCTTGGTGATATGGAGAAATTTCTGCATCATCTTGAAATTTGACTCTGGGTGGGCAATGCACTTGGTGAGAAGAGAGGGGGAAATTCTGAAGACAGAATAACAGAGTTGGAAGGGACTTTGAAGGTCTGCTAGTTCAACCCTCTCCTCAAGCAGAGATCCTACACCGTTCCCGACAAATAGCTGTCCAATCTCTTCTTAAAAACCTCCAGTGATGGAGAACCCACAATTTCTGAAAGAAAGCCGTTCCAGTAACTGTTCTCACCTTCAGGAAATTCCTCCTTAGTTCTATGTTAGACCTCTCTGATAGGTTTCCATGTCCTACTTTGCGGTCCTTTGGAGAACAGGCAACCCCCTCTTCTCTGTGACAGTCTCTCAAATTTTGGAAGACTGTTATCATGTCACCCCCCCCCCCCCCCCAGTCCTTTCTCTTCATTAGACTAGACATACCCAATTTCTGAAATATGTTTAGCCTTCAGCTCCCTAATCATCTTTGTTGCTCTTCTCTCCACATTTTCTAGTCACAACATCTTTTTTGTATCATGGTGACCAAAAACTGGACACAATATTCCAAGTGGGTCTTACCAAAGCAGTACTAATACTTCACATGATCTTGATACTATTTCTCTGTTGATGCAGCCTAAGACTGCACTGCCTTTTTTGGCAACTGCAGCACATTGCTGGCTCATATTTAAGTGGTTGTCCACTAGGACTCCTAGTTCCCTCTCATAGTTACTGCTTGGTGGCGCAGTAGTTAGAGTGCAATACTGCAGGCTACTTCTGATGCCTGCCGGCTGCCTGCAATTTGGCAGTTCAAATCCCACCAGGCTCAAGGTTGACTCAGCCTTCCATCCTTCCGAGGTTGGTAAAATGAGGACCCAAAATTGTTGGGGGCAATATGCTGATTCTGTATGCTTAGAGAGCACTATGAAGCAGTATATAAGTATAAGTGCTATTGTTGTACCACCTATTTTTAAAAATATACTCTTAATGCCTGGAAAGTCACTGCTTCGGCTACAACTCACTAACATTGCCCTCATAAAGACAGTAAGTGAAAGAAATTTATGAAAGGAATCAAGAGTGGAAAAAAGGACTATGTATCCTAATATTATAATTGAAAACTGAAGACAATGGAGAAGGGGGGGAGGAGGAATGACAATGAGATATTCATTCTCCACACTCCTGGGAGTGGTTTGCTGCCCCCATCTAGTCTATTCCAGTACAAGGCCCTCTGTACTGATTTTTAAATTGTGAGGAGCAGAATAGAAACATCTCTGACATTATCTTCTCAGCAGCTTAGTCTGTCAGGGCATTTGTAAAGTTAAAGATGTCTCAGAATGAGAGCAAATGATAAATGAAGCCAGGAGTATGGAGTATTTAGAGCAGTGTTTCTCAACTTTGGCAACTTTAAGATGCATGTACTTCAACTCCCAGAATTCCATACCCAGCAGAGAATTGTGGGAGTTGAAGTCCACATATCTTAAAGTTAGTTGCTGAAACTGAGAAACACTGATCTAGATCTCTTTATGGGAGCGAGAATCTCAACTTGCCATATCTCCAAATGTGTTTATGAGCTTGCAAGAGGACTCTGTTAAACAGAAATTATCTAAACATAGACCTATGTTTCTGTTATACTTAGATCTCTGTTATACCGAAATTATTTAAAAATAGATCTAAAAGTATTCTTTTATTGGTGGAGGATTTAAATCATGACTTGAGTGGCTCAGTCAGGAATTTTCAAACTTTGTCTTGTTTGTTTAAAAAAAGTAAATTCCAGTATCCCTAACCAAGAGGTTGTATGGCTGAAATACAAAAACAGATTGGCTGATCTGGTACCATTATGATTTTCATCACATGAAGCATTACATAGAAATTGTTGGAACTTAAATGGATGATGTCATAATTTATTGATATTTGAAGAAAAAGGACATGATAAAACAAGAGAACAATGAATAAACAAGAGATTTAATTGTGAATGGTTTAACTATTATAGAATTTTTGAAAGATTTAAACTTAATAAAAAGCTTTGTTTTTGCAGGTGATAAATCTGAATTGGACTCAAACATATGTTCTGGGTGTGGCCACTTGATTGGTAAAGTCTATAAAATATTACTTGAAATTAATCTGGAAGATGAATATGTCAAAGATTGCATGGTAAAGTGGGTGAAAAACACTGATTATAATATATCATTAGAGAAATGGGAGAATGTATGGACCAACAATTTAAAATTTACTTTGAATTACAGTTTGAAAGAAAAAAATATATAATGATGTATCAATGGTATTTGACTCCAGACAAATAGACAAAAATGTACAGAGGGAACTTCTAGCAAGTGTTGGAAATGTAACCAAACTCCAGATACATTTTAGCACAAATGGTGATCTTGCAAGTATGTAAATCAAATTGGATAAACATAATGATAATGCAGAAAATATTCCAAATGCAAATATTAATGAAACCTGAAGTTTTTCTTCTAGGTATTATGGACAAATTGATAGAAAAACAGTTTGGGACTTTATTTCTTTTCATGGTGAATGCTGCAAGGATTGTTTATGCCAAGTATTGGGAAGAAAAATGGACGCCAAATGTCCAAGAGTGGATTTTAAAATTGATCGAATTGGCAGAGACAGCAAAATTAATAGCACTGGATTAGAGTTGAAGTCTACAAGTCTTAATGTTGCCAAGTTTGGAGACCTCTGGTCTAAGGCATCACGGAGGATGATTAAAAAGTAAGATAGGAATCCAAAACTCACCATCACTGTTCAAGTCTACCCAGGTAAAGGTGATCCCACCGCTGGAGGTACTCTCACTGAAACGTATCAGGAAGGTGCCTGCTCTTTTCTTCTTCAGCAAATGCTTTTCATGTTTGCGGCTCACAAATCCCATGATGAGTCTAGTCAAATTTGAGAATGGGAAAGAAATAGATCAGGAAAAGCCCCTCATTTTCCTTTGCTTTCCAGAAGTGCTGATTTCATCTCTTCTTCACTGTATCTTTTCAAACCCTGCTTCCTACATTCAGAGTCACAGTTAGTAAATTGCTGTCCCAGGCAAAAACAAACAAACCCCAAAATCCTAAACACTGTGCTCTTTTCCTGCCTTTTGCAATCTCAGTTAAGGTCACTTATCCCCTGATACCACTATCCTGTCAGAGCTGAAGAAGCTTCTTGGATGAGAAGTGAAACTCCTGAAAAAGCACCTTTGGGACAACTATGACCTGGAGGATGGAGAATCTCCAAACTTGACAACAGAATTCGGTCCACAAGTCTTAAAGTTGCCAAGTTTGAAGACTCCTGCTCTACAGACTTAAAAAATAATAATACTTGGCAACTTTAAAGTATGTGGACTTCAACTCCCACTAATCCCAAGCCAGCATACTGCCTGGGGAATTCTGGAAGATGGGAGTTCCCATGTCTTAAAATTACCAAAATTGGGGAAAAAAACCAGTGGTTTAGGACAACATGGTGCTGAACACTATGGGAAAAAGCTGTATTCCCAGCCTTCCAATATAAGGTTATGAAATTCTCTTCCCAAATCCAGGAGAGATGCTGCTACTACCCTGATATTTAACTCTCTAACAAGGAATACAAGTAGTCCTCAACTTACAACCACAATTGACCCCCCAATTTCTGTTGCTGAGTAAAACAGTTATATGAGTTTCACCCCACTGCACTTGTTAAATTAGGTAACACAGTTGTTAAATGAATCTGGCTTCCCCATTGACTTTACTTGGGATCACTTGGCCCTGGGACTCTGCAACTCTGCATAAATGTGAGTCATTTGCCAAGCTTTTTAATTTTGATCTGGTGACAATGGTGGTAGCTGTAAACGTGAAAAATGGTCACTGAAAATTTTCAGTGCTACTGTAACTTAGAATGGTCACTAAACAAAGTTGAGGTTGAGGAAGTTGTTGTAAGTTGAAGACTACCTGTGCATGATTTGGCATTTCCCCCAAAGGCTAGCAGTAACCAAGAGGTTCTCGTTTTTATCACTGATCCTTTCTCCCCAATCCTTACCCATTTTTCCAGAGCTGAAGCAGATGTTCTTGAATCAGGAGTAGGATCCCATCAATCCAGGTCCAGAAGCTGAAATTATTGTCCTCTGGAGAGCTCGCAGTCGCTCCCTGGAGGAAAAAACAAAACAAAACAAGAGGACAGCTAAATGAGGATGCTGGCAGGTGGATAGCAGAAACCCTGGAGGAGCTGTTTCGAGGACAATTCCTTACCTTTGAAAACTGATCCCATGTGATGGTACTCTGTGAGTTCACGCCTGGCCCTTTAACGGGAAGAAAAAATAAGGAGAAACACCACGTTACTGCCTTGATAAGGATGTGAAACCAAGCAGAACTATTACCATGTTTTTCGGACTATAAGACACAGCCTCCCCCCCCCCCCCAAAAAAAAACCCAAAGTGGGTGGAAATATCTGTGAGCCTTATAGAGTAAATGTTGCCGAAGTCTCGCCCACCCGCCAGCCCCCACCCTTCAGCCTCTGCCTCCCAGCAATTTGCCTCTTGCAGCAAACAGCCTGGTCAGCTTCAGCACAGCCTGCTTTAGCATGAGCAGCTGATTGGCGGTTGGATCAGCTTCCTGGAATACCGATAAACAGCTGTTTCAGGCTGCAGGGATCGCCGCTGCCCATCCGCACCATCGCTGCCGCCACGCATCCCGTTTTCAGCCTCCATGTGCTCCATATTTTCAGCCTCCGTGCATTTTGAATTTCCACACATCCTGTTTTCAGCCTGCCAAAAAAATGGGGCATGTGGAGGCGGCGATAGGTGGCAGCGGTGATGGGCGGCGACTGCATGGATGAGCAGCAGCCATCCCTGCAGCCTGAAACAACTTATTGTCGGTATTCTAGGAGGCAGATCCAACCACCAATCAGCTGCTCATGCTGTGCTGAAACTGACCGGGCTGTCTGCTGCAAGGAGGCAAATTACTGGGAGGCAGAGGCAGTTTTTTCCCCTTTGTTTTCCTCCCCAAAAGCTAGGTGCGTCTTATAGTTCAGAACTTCTTATAGTCTGAAAAATACAGCACTTCTTTCAACAGGGCTATTCTTTTCTCACAAGGAAAGTGAAAACTGCTGGGAAGCAGAATTGAAGAAATTGAGCACAGCCTTCCAATGAATCAAACATGGCTGCTGTCAATTTTGATTCTACATTCCTAAGCTCCTAAGACCATTTTGCCTAAACTTCTCTGCTGAAAAGACATATGCCTGGGCAGGACTTTAAACCCAGACTTGTCCATATCAATGAAATCCCTGCGTCATCTCCCTAGGAACAAAACCTCCCACTTTACCACAGAGTTTTTCTCCCAGCATCTTGAGTTGATGTTTATCCAAGCCTTGTTCAGTAGCTGCTGAGAACTGCCAGGACAATACAGCGGAAAGCTGGGCCCAGGTGGCAGCTGGTGGTTTGGAAAAAAACAGTTGGTCCTAGGAAAAGGGAGGGGGGAAAAGCATTAATCAGGTACTAGATTTTATTTTAAATATGCCCCCCTCTCATGCAAAGGCTCTTCAGAGATTACCTATGAGGAACAGTTTTAGAGACATAATTCATTCCCTTGGGCTGTCTAAGGAAACGGGGACGATAGTCTAGCTTTCTGCAACCTTAATAGTTTCCACTAGAAAGTTCTCTGTCCTCAGCCATGATGAGACCTTTCTCTTACATGCCTGGGGGAACATCATATTAGGGAGAGTTGCTTTAAACTCGGATTTCTGAGAGGTTAAATGTATCCTTTATTGTGGGATCAGAATAGATGTTGCTTTCTATCCCCAAAGTGATGGCATCCTGCTATATATACAGGAGCTGGCTGCTAGAGGACAAGTGAACAACAACAAAGAACGTAACTTGCACCCAAGACCATCCTTCTTCTATTAGGCTGCCTACTATCATTTGTATGATTCTAGAAACAAGAGTTCCATAGGTGAGGTGCCACCAACGAAAGTTTTCAGAAATGGAAATTTAAGCAGAACTTTTTCAGACGACTTCAGTGTTCTTGAATTGCATACAAGAGAGAAATGATTCCTTCAGAGCACTTAGACTAGTGATCTATGGAAGCAGAATGAGAGCCTTCCCCATCCAAAACAGAGGAAAGTTGGTTCCAATACAAGTGATAAGAAAATGATAAATGGCCAATCTGGGTAGAAGAAATTTGGTCTACATTAGAGAGATCATGCCCACTTCTGAGAAACAGCTGTAAGAAAACAGGTTTTTACCTTAGTATCTCTGCTGAGCATAATAAACCATAAAATGGAAGCCCAAGCGCTGGAGATCTGGTTGGCATTGGAAACTATCACCACTGGCAAGGTGGATGTCTGATGATGAAAAAAGGTTAGAAAAGAGGGAATTGATACAAATATACCACAAATATACTCCAGGGCTACAAAAGACTTATTGCTGTATTAGTAGGTCCATTCAGTGGCGTGAAAGCAGGATGTACAGACACAATTCCAATCACAAAGGATTATAGCCAATCCAGGTTCTCCGGTAGTTCTTGGGGAAGGACAGTGTAGTGGCAACGCAGAAGAAGATAGTTATAGTAACATATTTTTATTTCTCCTTCATATTAAGAAAAGTCTAGAAATTGAGACTCGTATAGAAAATAGGTGATAATGTTTGTTTATACATCAATTATATATAGCTGCCCACCTCACAAGAAGCAACAAATGTTGAGTCTTTTGGTTTTATAGACACCAAGAGAAGGGATGCATCTTACGCCAACACTGACCACAAACAGATCAGAGGAGAATTTAGTTAACCAGGATCTCCCCAGTCTAAGTTTCCCCCCCATGCCATAATAACACCCACATGAATCATCATCATCATCATCATCATAAAAATTTGCCATCAGTCAATTGCAGAAGGCAGCTTTACTTGGAACAGCTTCCATCCTGCAGCGATATCTGTAACACCATCAAAGATACAAATTTGCCTATCCCAGGTCCTTAGTAAGGACTCGATAGGTAGACAAAAATGCCAAACCCAGTCTGAATATCTGGCTGACTGTGATAATTATAATAATAGTAATGGTAACAACAACAACAACCTGAACAGTTCCTAGGTCCTTGGTTAGGACTCGAGCTGTTGAGCTACCAACCAGCCCCAAAGGCTGTGAATCTCACTAAAGATTAACCAACAACAACAACAATAATAATACTCATCATCATCTACTTGGAACATCAAACCTTTTAAGAAGATACTTGGTTGATACCTAGGATGCTGGCACCAACTAGTATCAAACATCAGTGCTAGTCAATGATATTTGTATACATTTTTAAATGTTCATTTGACTGAATTCCATGTTTAATGAATAATAATAATACTAATAGGAAATTCTGAATTTATCAGACTTGAATATCCTGACTCTACAAAAAACCCCACCCTACTTGGAACAGCTTATATCCTCCGACGCTACTTGAACAGTTCCTAGGACCTTGGTTAAGACTCAAGCTGTTGAGCTACCAACCAGCCCCAAAGGTTGTGAATCTCACTAAAGATTAAATAATAACAATAACAACAACAACAATAATAATATAGCTGCCTTCCCCTCCTAAATTTAATGGAATCAGGAAGATTCTCTTACCTGTAGCTGGCACTCAATATCTCGATAAGAGTAGTCCAGGGTAAAAGTGATAATGTGCAATTCTTCGGTGACAGGCAACAATCCCTATCGCCCAAACCCCAAGAGAAAATGAACAACGACTGATCAGAGCTCCTATTGTATGCCATGCTTTCAGGTTTTACTGCAGCACTATCTTACAAAAGCCTCCTTTGTAAGAAATATGTTCTCTTTAGCGGGTGACATGTTGGTTTTCTTTATATATTCAAAGAAAGAAAGAAAGAAATTGGTACAGGGATTCCTCATCTTACAACAGCAATTAGGAGCAGAACTTCCACTTCCGAGCATAAATGATCATAAAGGGCAACTAAACTGCTTAGCAACAGCAATCCCTGATTGCTGACCTATTGTTAGGTAAGGCGGTTTCTTGCTGGTTTCCTACAACCAAAGTAAGTGGGGAAGTTAGTTAAGAAGTTCTGTGTCCCAGGCCTGCAGGTAGGTAAATGGCTGCTGCCAGGTGGGCGGGAGGAAGTGAGGTGGCGTGCAAGCGTTGCTGCATGGGTTGGGGAAGATGTGCGAGGCATCGGTTGGCTGCCCAAGGAGGTGTGCGAGAGGCTCAGAGACAGTGCTCAAGAGGATGAATGGATGCGCAAGAGACACAGGTTGGGAAGGGTCAGTGAAAGACCAGGCTGGGGATGGTAAGCAACTGTGGGAGGCACAGTTCAGGAAGGCTGTGCAACTGACTAGTGCAAACACAGAAATGATACGGGTGGTGGTTTGGATGTGCTTATCCCAGTGACTTGTAACCTTCCCTACTAATTTCTCCACTGACTTTCTAGGGAGAAGCCGGAAGAGAAAGCTGCAAATGATGAACATGGGATCATAGGGTGCTTGACAACTAATTTTAAGTGTGAATGGGTTGCCAAGCACCCAGATCATGATCATGTGATCATGGGGGTAACTGAGATAGCCAGAACACTGAGGACTGATAGTAACCACCATTCCTTCCACACATTGGTAACTTGGAACGGTTGCTGACCGAATGGCCATACTGTAAATCAACCTAAATATACAAATATATTGTGCAACCTAAATACACAAAATACACATCACCTATTCCAGAACCCCTGCAGTAATAGCAAATAAAATCTCCTGCAGCAAACCAGAACCCTGCTGAAACAACAAAAGAAGCTGGGATAGATTTGGTTTATATTTGGATAAGGGACGCCCAGGGCTTAGGATACATTGGGAAATTGAAGATCAACCTGGAAGAAGGCAATGCCTCTTCCGAGAAAACTGCATGAACAGTTTTCATGTTCATAAAAAGTCCATGAGGACATCAGGAGTAGAGCCTGACTTGAAGGAAACTTCACTTTAGTGAGAAAAAAAATCATACACGCATATAAGTAAACAGAAGCATAAGCAATGGGGGCCAAAAGATCAGGGAAGTAATGTAATTTGCAATTAATCCTCATTTTTAATTTGAGACATATTTCCCAATTTTAAAACATGTTCTACCACCCTAAGCAGCACATTCTTAACATTTGCTGGGAATGAGATAATACAGGCTCCAGGTATTGATTATTAAGTCCAAACCTGTGGCCAGGTCCACAACTAACATACAGCATCTTTACACTAAACAATCACCTCTTATTTAACTGAAATCTCACCTCACTAATCCCTTTGTTGCCTTTCCCTGTACCAGAGATTTTTTGTTCTTTCAGTGTCTTCATCAGAGAGAGGAGAGGAGAGGGGAGGAGAAGAGAAGAACGTTTATTAATAAGGTTGAAAGGGAACAAATATCAGATGAGATCAAACCAAATCATTGTATTGATGAAAGTCTTTTCAAACCTATTGCCTTCCAAATACATCAGCAGGTTATCTTTTCAAAGAAACACTTATCATCCTATTCAGTTGTACAAACAAAACAGCCTATTATGAAACAAACCTAGCTTTTATGATTGTGACCCCTTAGAAAATAGTTCTGAAAAAATATTGGATATCTTATGCAAGGACAGCACCTCTCCGTTGTTCATTAAAGCATGCTGATCTTTTTAGTCTTCCATGAAAGCTTGAAAAAAACATGCAACTGCTTTAAAATAAATGAATGATTGATGCTGGACAGTAATGGGATCTTTTTTACAGACCAACATAAATGTCTGGAAAAAGGTGTGTGTACTTTAATGAATAGCAGAAAGCTGATGTGAGATCAGAAGCATGTTTTCCAAATAATGTTTTTCATCAATTTCAGCTTTTCCTCAATTTCTTCTCTTGTATATCAAATGTTCAAGTTGGTTTTAAAAGATTTTGAAAGATTATATACCGCTTCAAAGTGCTTTACAGCCCTTTCTAAGCAGTTTACAGAGTCAGCATATTGCCCCCCAACAATCTGGGTTCTCATTTTACCAACCTTGGAAGGATGGAAGGCTGAGTCAACCTTGAGCCTGGTGAGATTTGAACTGCCAAATTGCAACAGCCTGCAGTACTGCACTCTAACCACTGTGCCACTGCGGCTCATGTTGTATTTCCAGTTCTCCCTTTTAACATTTAAACAGATCCTCTTGCTCCAACTATCCTTTCTCCTTCCCATGTATTTAAAGGTTCAAATCATCAGCCAATATTCCCATACAATGTATTTAAAATCACAAACGAGTCCTTGCTTTTGGGGATCGTGAATCATCAAGGTTTTGGTGCTGGATGTCAAAATATTGAACCTCCGGAACCTTCAGAATGAAAAACAGAATGAGAAGAATCAGTCACAACATATGCAATTTCAAGGTGGCCAGAAATAAGATATTTTTATATTTATATAAAACACAATCATAGTATCTTCCCCTGCCAGGCAAGTATATATTTAGAGATAGTGCCTTGGCTTAACACATTCATAATAAAACTTTTTGAACAGCTGGCAAATTTGGAATTATGAAAATAGGTTGTGAATGCTCTCCCAATGTAATGACCATTCACAAAACAGCTGCCATGGTGAATATGTGACTGTGTCACAAACACTAATTTTCCAGGCAGCAAACTGGGGAGGCTCTTCACCATTCCAAGGAACCTTTTCTTCCTCTTGTCTGGGCACACTTTCAAACAAAACACTGAACTATAAATGCCCATCTTTTTATGTGCAAAAATTGCCCATAAGAGTTTATGAAGGAACTAGGGACAGTCTTGGGCACCACAAGTGCCCCGGAGACTGGCTGTCTGGTTTCTAACAACATCTCATTTAGCACTGTGCAATTTTTAAAATATCCAATAAAGAAATCAGACTAAGAACTTGATGGGAACTAAGATGAGTTTCTAGATAAGAGCTTATCTATTTCTGGCTTACTCAAATTATAGGGCAGGCACACTACTGCCTTCTCCGAAAGCCTCCCCTCCTCTGTATCTACTGCAGTTTTTCAGTCTCTGTTTCCTTTCGATTCCGCTAGGTGGGTGATTTTGGAGACGGACCTGGGGGCTGAAGGAAGTTCTTCAAAGCTCACATCTATCATTAACCCATTTCTTTCTAAGAAGGTAGCTGAAGGGCCACACCTACCTCCTCCATTAACCAGATAAATAAAACTTTACAATCTCCAAATTAAGAATCATGGCCCACTACCCTCCCAGACAGGAAAGGCTCATTATTCCCCATTGCTTTTATTCGGCAATTTCTTACCCGGTCAAATCTGTAGCATCCCTGAAAAAGGTAAGAACAAGGAATCAATGCGTGATCCCCCAGGTCTAGTCCCTTCCCACCACAATGCTACAAAGCTCCGTTAGTAAGTTAAGATCTACAAAGCCTAGAGCAAGGGTCACCAACCCAACTTGCACGGGCCACATATAAATCACAAAATAAAGCTAAAAGTTTACAAACTTGTGGGGCCGCATTCTAACTGTCCAGGGCCGTATGAGGCCCTTGGGCCACAGGTTGGACACACCTGGTCTAGAAGTTTATTTTAAAAATACTTGTTATTAAAGAGTTTTAACAGCACAAACATCAATTTGGAAAAAAGAATAGAAAGAAACGAAATACAAAGTGTAAAAAAAAAAGCCAAAAAAAGAGAAAAATAATATTTAAAAAAGCAACACCAGATCTTTCTTGCAACAAGTACAAATTAACATTTTCCCATTTCTCTGATATTTGTTAAATGTATATGCCATCCAGTTCTCCAAAAAGGCAACTCTGGGCAGTTTATATTACACACATAGCTCATTTTTGCCCCATAACCTCACCCCCACCCACCCCTTGGATCTTTTCACAAATCCAAAAATTGTTGTCATTTCTGACCAAGTATGGCAAAAAATTCATTTCTAGGATTTTATAAAAAATATTTCTCATTTAAACTCTGCCCAAACAAATCATTTTTATAAAAAGCTAGACTTGCAGTAGAATAACATACCGGTCAATGTCAATCTTCACCTCCAGTGATTTGTTTCGATCCAGCAGTTTTACTAGTAGTCTGAATCATAGAAAGAGCAACCAATTAAAATCCATATGGTTAAAAAAAAGGGGGTGGGGGTGGGGGCTGGAAGTATTTATATTTTCAAAATGAATTGCTTTCCTACTAGTCAAAAGTGTTTCTGAAATATCCTGTTTATTAATACTGTCTTAAGGTGTTTTTGCATATTTTTCCCAAGTAATCAAATAATAAAGCAGTTTTAGCTCAAGGGGAAAACTACTCTTTTCCTTGATCTTGGCACTAAGGTTTATGGAGCAGAGCAAAATCATTCTGTTTTACCATCTAAATCTGCAATTAGATTGTCTCAATCAAAAAATTGTGATCGTAAGAGCATTTGAGAGCTAGAAATGGTAACTGTTCTTCAAAAAAATTGTTGCTGTTTAGTTTTTAGGGTTTTTTTTAATATTTAAGAAGAGGAAGTTACTATTTTTCAGTTTCCAGTTAAAACTTCTAATATTAAATGCAAGCCTTATCCATTCCAAGGTTGACTTAGCCTTCTATCCTTCCGGGGTGGGTAAAATGAGAATCCAAATTGTTGGGAGCAATATGCTGACTCTGTAAACTGCTTAGAGAGGGCTGTAAAGCGATGTATAAGTCTAAGTGCTATTGCTATTGCTATTCCCACCACAGATATTTGGAAGCTTCAACTGGTTCAAAATCCAGCACACAGGCAGTTAGTTATGCATACCATACAATTTGAACATCTTTTGTCCATGAGCTGCAAAGGCTGCCAGTTTGCTTCCAGGTTAAATTCAAGGTGCTAGTAATGACCTAAAAAGCAGCAGTGGGATCCTACCTATTCCACTACTGATTTGGTGATTGTGCACGCACACAGCTTTCCACACACCAGGTGAGGCCTGCCGCACCACTCAGCTGAGAGGATCAAGAAGAGAAAAGCACAGGGACAGGTGGGAGGGCCGATCCTGCGCTTTTCTCTTCTTTATCCTCTCAGCTGATGTAGGCAGCTTTTTTTCCTTCTCTCAGCTAATCGTAAGAGCTTTTTTTTTACTACCGGTTCAGCCCAACCGGTCCAAACCAGTAGCACACCACCGCTGCTATAAAGCCTATATGACATGGGACTAGTTTATTTGAAACTACCTCTCCCAAGTTACATCTACCCACCCCATTAGATCCTACAGGAGACATACATTGTGAGTCTGGTCCAAGAAGGATTGCCACCTGATGAGGCCTGGGAAAATGTCCTTTTCTGTCCTGGGGCCTGCCCCTTAGAACATCCTGCACCTGAAGACTAGAACAGACCTGATCCTGCTGGCCTTTCCAAAGACCCCTGAAAACATGGATTTGCCAATGGGCATGATGATCAGGGAACGTGGCACAGCTGGCATAATGTTACATTAGTGTGATTGTTAGATACAATTACCTCAGCTATGCATTTTAGGAATTTACTATATGAGGATGTTTTATGTGCTTTTATATTGTTTGTATTTTTTTTAAGTTGTTATACTGTCTTTTTTAATTTGTTGTAATTATAAGCTACCCAGACTCATCTTTATGAGACTGGCAGTTGTATAGATCTGAATCATAAATACATGCTAAATAACCTAGCCCTGTTCTGAGAGAAAGCTACTTTTTCTGAATAGAGATGAACTAGCTCCCATGTACAGTGATTCTTTAAAAGGATAATAACAATAATGATAACACCAATACTATAAATGTCTGGGACCCACATCATTTGATCTGGCCCCTTCTAAAATTTTCAGTTTCCTGCCCAAAATAGTCTCCAGTGTCAGAGTGTGCACAGTGCAATGATGTGAGACAACCCAGGAGTAAATATAGTAAACAGAGGTTTGTATTTTAAATACTGGTTTATCTACAAAGAATATATACATACACGTACTTTAGTCAGACCTCAAACAGTAATCAGCAATTACAGCACAGAAGCACACACTGAGGGAGAGATATACCCCAACAGAGCCTCTTCTTATTACAGGGTCTTAAAGTTATATCAGCCCAAAAAACTTGCAGACTCATTCCTAGTATTATTTCATCATAGCAGCCGGTCATCTCTTAAATCATTACCCTGATATTCAGGAACGGCCACTGTTGGAGTAAGGATTTTCTCACCTGGCCCGGACGGAGAACTTGTAGCTGGTTCTCAGCACCAGTGGACGTTTATTGGGAACTTGCATCTTAGGCTGTACCTCCACCACAAAAGCACTGACAAGAGCAGAGCAATGTTAGTCTTCTACAGCTCATTTGTTATTTTGCCCACCATCCTGTTTAACATTTTCTTATTGGCAGAATCCTTCCCCTCCCTTGTCACCTTTTCAAGAGGCAGATTATTTGCTCCTGAAGCCGCTTGACTAGAAGGGGCAACTGGCTCTTGAAGGGATCTGCCTCGTAAGTCACCTTTTCGTACATCCCTTTCAGCATCATTAATTGGTGCAGCAATTGGAAGAGGATCTCAGCGTCCTTAGTAAACCTGCAATTCAGGAGGAAGATCAGTGGAAAACAGGACTGCCCATGAACAAGTTGTGAACAAGGGTGCAGAGATCTGCAAGAGTCAAAAAAACAACTACCCCTAACTAGAAGCCCTGAACAGGGAAGCCTGAAATTAAATAGACTGCAATTGCTTTCAAAAGCTTCGATAGGGAATTCAGGGAAGGAAGTGAATCGTAGCCCATTTTATGACTTGTTGCCACAGTTGCTAAGTGAAGACAGTCACTGAACGAATAGTAGTAAGCTGAAGACTTAAAACTCAAGGCCTGTGGGCTGGATCAGGCCCACAGGGTGCTTAATTCTGGCCTGTGGGACTGGCCTGGAAACAGCAAACGACCAGCCCACAATGCCTCTGGCAGCCAAAATGGAGTGCCCGTTTTTGGCCTGGACAGTCTCCTGGAGCACTTTGCTGGACAAAACGGGGTGCGGAGAGGCACGTGCAACCCTCCCCCCATGGCCCATCTTAGCCTGCAGGTTGCTGTTTTGACCCACAAGGAGTCTGTCCCGTCTCCCACAACTACCAATCTGGCCTGCAGAGAACTGCAATGTTGCTGTAGTGCATTTCTTTAAAGGGATCATTGTATAGAAATGTCTCATTAAAAACAAGGAACTGGTCCATATGGATCATTGCCATTATTACCACTTACCATTCTTCCAGACGCCCTAAGCTGGTATCATATTTCTCTCCAAAGCAAACTAACCGCTGACGAACTTGCCATTGTGATACCTCCTCCAGAAGCAAATCTCTTAGAGTAGCAGAGCGTCCGAGAAGCTCATGGATTTGGCTCAGCATCTCCTGATTAAAAAAAACACACAAGTCGAATGTGTTAATTAATTTATTTTATTTTATTTATCATTTTTTAAAACAACTTACCTCCCTCACAGAGCAACTCTGGGCAGTGCACAGGTAGAATACGAAAATGTGAAAACAGTACAGAAAAAAAAGGCAATTATGAATTAAGATGTTATCATAAATAATTTTATTATCAATAGTTAACAGATAGTCAGCAACTTACAACTGAAACTAAGCCTGATGTCACAGGTTCTGTTACACATGCCCAGGTCAGTGGGCTCCCAAACCCCCAAGAGCTAACACAAGCATACCTGGAGCACCTGAGGCAACACACACTCAAGCACCCAAAGGCTAATAATAATACTCACTCAAGCATTATCACTCTTCCCCAATTCTGCTATAAACTCTTGTTCCTCCACTATTTCTCTTTGTGTTCTACTTCTGAAGAACTATAACTGTAACTATTTCCCTTAGGCTTCTTCAGGCTGTTCTAGTTTCCCAAACATATACAAGCCATCTTCTCTCACACGTCTTATACCAACACCATAACATCCAGCTGCCTCTCTGCTCAGCTTTTATACCACATATTACAGGTAGTTCTCAACTTACAACAGTTCCTTTAGTGACCCATTCAAGGTTACAATGGCACTGAAAAAAGTGAGTTATGACTGTTTTTCACAGGTATGATTTTGAAGTATCATGTGATTAAAATTCAGACCCTTGGCAAATGACTCATATTACAGATACAGATTAACAGAGTTGAAAGGGACCTTGTAGGTCATCTAGTCCAACTCCCCGCCCAAGCAAAAGACCCTATACCATTTCTGACAAATAGCAGTCATATTTATGATTGTTGCAATGTCCTGGGGTCCCCTTTTGTGACCTTCTGACAAAGTCAGTTTGGAAGTCAGATTCACTTAACAACCAGGTTACTAACTCATCAACTACAGTGATTCACTTAACAACTGTGGCAAGAAAGGTCATAAAATGAGGCAAAACTCACTTAAAAAATGTCTCACTTAGCAACAGAAATGTTGGGCTCAATTATGGTCATAGGTTGAGGACTACCTGTACTGGGTTGGTTAGGGAGAAGTCTTAAAAGAGAAAAGGACACCAGCAGCCCAGGTGCTGGCCATTTTGCAAATTACAGTTGTAAGTTGTGAAAATCATAAAACGGGTGACAGGACCAGATTTTATTTTATGATCCTTTTTTGCAGTAGTTGTTAAGCAAAGGCCACAGTTCTTAAGCAAAACTATTGGGGCAGAACTAAATGACAGTCTCCAGAAAAACTGCTATAAATCAGTCACGTGTCCTTCGGGCACTGCAAACTGGTCTGGTTGCTGAGCAATCAAAATGCAGTCATGTGACTGTGTGGAACAGGCGAGGGTGACATTGGAAAACCGAGTTGTAAGTAGCTTTGGTGGGGAGGGGAGCTGTCATAACTTTGAATAATAGTTAAGTCAAGGACTACCTGTGTATTTCCATGTATGGTTTTTGTAAAAAGGAAAAATGGAGTTGCATCTTTTAAGACATGCCATATGTTTTTGCATTAGTAAGTTCAAATCCTCTGCTTTTGCAGTATTTGAAATTAACTAACATCATTTAAAAAAAAAAAAACTACGAAAGGATGGAGAAGGGAACCATGCTACTGTACCTGCCAGTGCTCATACTCACCTGACGGGAGTGGTTCAATTTATTTAACATGCTTTGTAAGTTCTGAATTGTTTTACTCCGAATAGGTCCACTAGCGGGACAGTTTTTTTCTGCAAGAAAAGAGAGTGCTTTAGAGGAGGACTCGAACGCTGAACCTGTTCTCATATTGAGTATTGATTGCCAAGAGTGCTGGTTCTCCACTTCAAAGCTGTCAATGGTTTTGAGGGAGCCACTGAGTCCCCCTGAACTTCCTGTCTGAAAATAACAGACAGGAAGCAGGATTCATCTCTAACAAGGAGCTGTTTAGGATGAGTGATTTGACTCCCTAAGCTGACTGCGGTACAGCAGGATCTGAATAGGGACGAACATGACAACTGCTAGCAAAATTCAAACAACTGGATTGGGGTGAAATGGCATCTTTCTCTACCATCAAGCTTTTGTACCCTGTTTCCTTGAAAATAAGCCCTACCCTGAAAATAAGCCTACAACAGGGGTCTTCAAACTTGACAGCTTTAAGACTTGTGGACTTCAACTCCCAGAATTCCTCCTCCAGTCATGTTAGCTCAGGAATTCTGGGAGTTGAAATCCACAAGCCTTAAACTTGCCAAGTTTGAAGACCTTGTAAGCCCTACCCCGCAAATAAGCCCTACCTAACAGCCTGCACAGCCGGCTGGCCATTCATTTCACCTGGTTGCTCATGGTGCCATGGTGAGGTGAGGGTTGGTGGAGGTGCCCTATGTGCGCCGCACTGGCTTACCTCAGAACCCCCACAACCAGGCCATCCACGCATCAACTGGTGCCTCGTGGTAGTAGCACTGGCAGCCATGTACAGCAGGAGCCCACATGGCCACCAGCCCACTTCTGCTTGCTTGCAGCCATAATGAAACAGGAGGCTGAGTGGTGTGCTGGTGCCATGGCTGCAAGATGAGGCAAGTGTCAGGGCGTTGATTGCCTGGCTGTGGAAGCCCAGAGATAAGCCGATGCAGGACACATGAAGCAGCTCCATCCCTCACCACGTAGTTGCAACATCAGCAGGTTGGGAACAAGCAGAAGTGGGGCGATGACCACACGGGGTCCTGCTGGCTGGGGTGTTGGAGCTGCTGCCTTGAGGCGAGGCAGGTGTCAGGACGTGAGTAGCCTGGCTGTGGGGGCCCTGAGAAGCCAATGTGGGGCACATGGGGTAGCTCCACCCCTCCACCTCGCGCAACGGCACTATTGCGCAGCATATCCTCCCCTCCCACCATGAACAAGCAGAACTAGTGAGCCTCCTGTACATGGAAAACAAGACACCCCCAAAAATAAGCCCTAGTGCTTATTTTGGGATCCAAAAGAAAGTCTTGACCCAGTCTTATTTTCGGGAAATGCATATATAATCCAAATTTCTGTAATCAGATTCATTTCAAAATTACTCAGTATTCCAATTCATATATTGGCACTGTGCTGGCCATGAACTCCTTCTAAGCCCATAAATCAGAGCTGCGAGTGTGTAATATTGTTTAACACCAGCTCTGAAAAGTTTAATATTGGTAAGCGAGCCTCATCCTCAATCCAAAAGAGTTGTCCCATCTGTCCCTTTCCAAACACCAACATGGGTCTGGTACAAATGTTTACTGAAAGAAACCATTCATATGGCTGGACTCTCATTAGCTACACACCACAGAACTAATGGTAAAGCATAATGGGAACTAATGTCCAATAGATCAGTAATTTTTCCACTTGTAAAACAAAAGTTTGGTTGTCCTTGATAAGCGTCTGAATGAGCTACCCATTCTTCCTAAATCAGGTTTGGATAAAAGGTATAATAAGTATACATAAATCTTCAAGGGAGTGAAGGTTCGTTCTCCAAGGTTGTGAGTTGGTTTCTGAACGTTTCCTTACCAGACTAGGTAATCTCCTCAACTCTGCTGAAGATGTTACTTTCACCCTTATCCTACACTCGAGCTATAGATATTCACCACTATTTGCAAATACATAAATAGCTTTAGCTCTTTTCAGGCGATTTTCAAGGAAGAAATGTACCATTAAAAAGCTGCATTCTTGTGTAACTTCCTTCAATCTATTGCAGAGGTCTTTAAGCGACTTGTCTGGACAAGGAGTCCCTCAAAACTCTTGAGCAATTTCTTTGGAAAAACTTCACCATCCATCACCAACGTACAAAAAAAACTTGCCCTTTTCCTGTCATGGTTCCCAAATGAGGGAGCTTTTCATTAAGTTTCCTCACCTAAATAGTCATGCGTCCGGAAAGAAAAATCAAAATTATCCTGCAGATCGTTGTGTTGCTCAATGGAACATTTCAGACTCTGTGGAATACAGCCAGATGTCAAAAGTACAGACCAAGCAAGGAGTTTTGAACAAGTATAACAATTAGTAAGACTCCCTGGAAAAGACAGGACCTCAGATGATCTCCATTCTGTCATGCACAGCAGGAATTCAATCAGTACAAAGGAGGCCAATCGGGAACAGCACTGCATTCCATTTGGAGCATCCCAAAACGTGTTTGTGCCAATAAAATTAGGCTTTTTTGGGCTTCCTATTCAAAATAGCAATAGCAATAAGACTTAGATACTGCTTCACAGGGCTTTTACAGCCCTCTCTAAGCAGTTTACAGAGTCAGCCTATTGCCCCCAACAATCTGAGTCCTCATTTTACCCACCTCAGAAGGATGGAAGGCTGAATCAACCTTGAGCCTGGTGGGATTTGATCTGCCAAACTGCTGGCAGCCGGTGATCAGCAAGAAGTAGCCTACAGTACTGCATTCTAACCACTGCCCCACTGTTGCTCTTCAAATGAAATGTCTATTCCCATTTCCACTCTTTGTACCCCCACAGAAACTCCGAACTGTTTGGGTGACTAATTTTGACCCACTTTCTGGTGTATCTTTCAAGATGCAAATGAAAAATTTCTGGGAGACAAAATGCTCCTGTCTTTACCCTTAAGCCCTCATTCCTCCAGGGTTTGATTAATAATAAACACAAAGTAAACAATAGGAATATCTTTCTAATACAGCAATCTCCAATCTTTGTGGCCTGGCTTGAGGGGGGGGAAGAGGGGAACCAGGCCATTCGAGCAGTGGGCTGATGCACACATGCAAGCAGACACAGCTTGACTGCCAGGCTGTAGTCTATTTGGAACCGGACTATGCAAGAGGTAGGCTGACACGCACACACGCAGCTCCACTTGTCTATGCGCTGGCCCACTACTCGTGCGTGTGGAGCTGCCTGCACACACATCGGCCTGCCTGTTGCATGGCCCCAGTTTTGAATAGGCCACGGCCTGGTAGTGGACTGTGGACCAAGGGTTGTGGACCCTGTTCTAATATATAATTTGAATAGGTGCAAAATTAATTTCACCTTTCTGTATCTGTTACATAAATGATGTGGGAATGTGGGAATAGAATCATAATCAAATAAAAATGAAACAGCTTGTTTTAAACATCACATACATTTCCATGTTTTGTTTTAATCAGGGTTGGTTGAAAAAGCCAGTGATCTAGTGCATATTATGCTGAGTTATAACATTTGCAGAACACTATACTTGTGAATCCAGCCAGTGTAGTTTGCAAACCTCGATTTAAGGTTTAGAATTGCATTAACTCGGCCACTGTTAACTCAAGCACAGTTCAAGCAGACCATGGTAGTTAGTATAAAGTGTGATCTAAGCCATGCAGTGAAATGGTGTATCTAACAACCTAGAATTCTGCAGGAAAGAGTTAAAAAGCACTGTCAGGCTTCCCACTCTCACCTGAACTGTCCTGTGCATCTCCACTAGCCTCTCCTCAATCTTATGCTGGTGGCTGATAGGTACAGGAGAATCACATGGAAAATCCACATTTGCCTGAAGAGAGAAAAACACACAAAAATTGGTAACTCGTTTGTATGGATCATCATTGAAGGGGCTTTCCTGCCCCCACCAAAAAAGTTCCTGTTGTTAAGAGAGACAACCCTGTATCTTGCTCAAATCCTCAGACCTTTCCCCCTACCTTTATAGCAGTGTTATTTTATATCATTCTTTTATTCCTATTTTTCTTTTTTTCCCATTGCAGCACAACCAAGATTTTTTTCTCTCTCTCAGTCTCTGGATTTCCCTTTCCAATTCAAGGCTGACTTGCCCAGTGAAAATGTTCATCCAAAACAAACATAAAATTAAAAGCTTGGGATGCATTTTGCTTTGGTGCAGATCTCGGGAGAGGAGAATGTACTAAAATTATGCTTGAAGCAGTGGTGGTATGCTACCGGTTTGGCCCGGTTCAAGCAAACTGGTAGCAAAATCACTATGGTGCATGGGAGGGTGGCTCCTAGCTTTTAGTTTTTTTATCCTCTCAGCTGATTGACTTGTTGCGGGTGTGCATACGCACGATCACCCACCAAACCGGTAGTGACTAAAGTAAGATCCCAATACTGGCTGGAAGTGTGATGCTGGTGGAATAGAAAATACAGCATTAGAGTTTGCAAATTACTCCTATCCTAAGTCTACCTTCCCAGGAAAAAACAAACTCTTTCCACAACCACAGAAGCATTTGGCCATAATAAATATTGATTAAAACACTAGAAGACGGAGCACCCAGCAAAACAAGAAGATAGCCCTTGATTAATTCAAAAAGCTATTGTCTTTGTAATGCTAAGTCTCATAACCTCATCATTCCACCCTAACTTGAACACATGACCAGTCAAATACACTGATGTAATGTAAACAGCAATAGCACTTAGGCTTATGTACTGCTTCACAGTGCTTTACAGCCCTCTCTAAGCAGTTTACAGAGTCAGCATATTTTCCCCAACAATCTGGGTCTTCATTTTACCCACCTCGGAAGGATGGAAGGCTGAGTCAACCTTGAGCCTGGTGGGATTCGATCTGCCAAACTGCAGTAGGAGTAGCTTGCAGTACTGCACTCTTAACCACTGCGCCACTGAGGCTCTATATCTACTAATCAACTAATTGTATTGAATTCATCGTATGTATACCTTAATTTGCATAAAGCCACACATGGGGGGTGATGCTTTACTGTTTCCAAGTTTAGCAACAGCTGCCTTCAGCACAGTAATAAATCAATTTATACTTCAGTAGAATTATGGATTGGTTGCTGATTTAAAACAAACTCTTGGCGAAACTGTCACCTTGTGAGAATTTGTCATCAAGCATCATCTTGGAGGAGAGATGAGGGGCATAGAAATTTAATCAATAAATAAATAGATTGGGAGAGCGTTTTTTTTCCCCTGATGGGATGGGACAGGCATTTAGTCCAGGTAGACCTTGACTTACAACCACAATTGAGCCCAAGATTTCTGTTGCTAAGTGAGACATTTGTTCAGTGAGTTTTGCCCTTTCTGGTCACAGTTGTTAATTGAATCCCTGCAGTTGGATTAGTTAGTAATCTGGTTGTTAAGCGAATCTGGCTTCCCCATTGACTTTGCCTGTCAGAAGGTCACGAAAGGGGATCCTGAGACCTTGGGAGACAGCAATGGTCATAACTATGAACCACTTGCCAAACATTTGAATTTTGATCATGGGGACGCTGCAAAGATCGTAATGATGAAAAATGGTTTTTCAGTGCTGCGGTAAGCTTTGAACACTAAATAAACTGTTGTTAGTTGAGGACTAAATGTAACAAACCAATTCATATTGTAATGAAATTATGGGTTGGTTTAAAACGAACTCTTGGGAAAATTGTCACCTTCTGACAATTTGTCATCAAGAGTCAACCTTGTTGGGGAGAATGAGCAACATAGAAATATAATAAATAAAATAAAATAAATAAATTGGTGGATGATTTTCTTTTCCTTCGCTGGGAGGAGATAAGCATTTGGTAAATCAAATTGTTAGATGGAGGAGACTGTGTTTGGTGACTGCACAAGGAGAAGATGACCAAGCATGGGGTTTTTTTGTTTACCTGAGAGGCAGAAAAGGCTTCAGACAATATTGCTTTCTCCTGTCTCAATAGAGCCTCAATGGCAATGGCTAGTTCCTGGGGATGTTCTTGATACTTGCTCTGGAAGGAAGGACACAGCAAGACAGAAAAGTATGAGGCTATATCCAAATAAAAACTTTTTATATCATCTGTGGCCAAGAACACCAGACATTTTTTAACTCAGCATTTGCATGTCATCTGGGTGACTCTAGTGAAAAACGAGATATAGTCTTTGGTTTCTTGTTTGACAGTTTCCACTGTCACTAACTAGGTTCTTTATCTTACCTGAGGTTTACAGATTACAGATAATTAGAGTTGGAAGGGGTCTTGTAGGTCATCTAGTCCAACCTCCTGCCCAAGTGGGAGACCCTACACCATTTCTGACAAATGACAGTATAGCAATAGCATTTAGACTGATATACCACTTCACAGTGCACTACAGCCCTCTCTAAGTGGTTTAGAGTCAGCATGTTGCCCCCAACAATCTGGGCCCTCATTTTACTCACTTCCTGCAGTACTGCATTCTAACCACTGCACCACCACGGCTCTCCTCATGGCCATCATATGAGTGCAGGAAAGACCCACACAGCAATTAAGAGTTCCCCAATAAATGCACACATTTTGTCTCTCTTGGTCAGCAAGAATAAGGTTCTAAACTATATAGGCCAGTGCTTCTCAACCTTGGCCCCTTTAAGCTGTACGGACTTCAGCTCCCAGAATTCCTCAGCCAGCATGATTGGCTGCAGAATTCTAGGAGTTGAAGTCCACACATCTTAAAGAGGCCATGGTTAAGAAACATTGGCATAGATGGTTAAAAAAATGCCAAGCTCTTCAGTTCTTCCTTCTGTCTTGGTATCTTGAAGGGAGGCTCCCATCTCATTCTGACCCTTTCCCGCTGTGCAGGAACACACACACAGGTTCTATGCATACCGATAGATGCAGTTTGGAACGGCGCAAATTGTGCTTGAGTAACATGTTAGCATTGTTCTCTTCGCCCAACGCCAAGCGTCCGATCTGATCATCCAGTGAAGACAACATGGTATGGAAAAGACACCAGGCTTGTGAGGGGCCCAGTTCTATTGCTTGGTTCCTAAAAGCAGAGAATGGAGAGAATGCAAAGCAAGACTCAGACTGCCTTGGCTGAGATAAAGAGAAAGTCATTGCCAAAAAAGGCATCCCATGTAGCTTTGGAGATAGGGAAGGGAGGAGATTGTTGGTAGTCAGAAAATGGAACTGTAACAAACCAAGTCTTATACCTCTTGGGTCACAAGTTAGGTAATATAAGGTCTGAGGGAAAAAATGGCATCATGGTTAAGGCACTGAACTAGAAACTGGGAGATTATGAGATCTAGTCTTGCCTTAATCGCAAAGCCAACTTGGTGACCATAGGCCAATCCCTCTTTCTCAACTCTAGGAAGGAGGCAAGGGGAAACCACTTCTGAAATCTTGCCATGAAAACTGTAGAGACTAATCAAGACAATTACCAGGAAGAAGGTTTGAGTCATCAAACCCATAACTTGGGAATATTTTAATGAAGTTAAAACAATCAGTAGACTTCATACTTTTATTCAAGTGTACAATCTTTAGAATACAAGATTCAGAAAGCCATCCATTTGTATATGTAGTCCTTGACTTACAACCACAATTGAACTCAAAATTTTTGTTGCTACGGGAGACATTTATTAAGTGAATTTTGCCATGTTTTACTATCTTTGTTGGCATAGTTGTTAAAGTGAAATATTGCAGTTCTTAAGTTAGAGATACGGTTGTTAAATTAATCTGCTTTCCCCACTCCTTTGCCTGTCAGAAGGTTACAAAAGGTGATCATATAACCCCAGGACACTGCAACCGTCATAAATACAAGTCATTTGCCAAGGGTCAGAATTTTGGTTATAACTATGGAGATGCTGCAATGATTGTATGAAAAATGGTCATAAGTAATGTTTTTCAATGCTGTTGTAACTTTGAACAGTCAGTAAATGAACTGTTGTAAATTAAGGACTACCTATACTATATTTAGGGTCTATCATTTCAGAGTTAGCTGATACCACATGATGTAGGTCAGAAAGACTTTTATTCACATAGAAAGAGATGTACACAATAATAAATAATAAAAACCCCCAGCAGATCAAAGATGAATTACTTTCATGGAAATGACTGATAGAAATAAGCATTACCAGTTTTGTTCCTCAATCCAGTAGGCTAAATACTGACGCACTTCCATGGGCAAGGTGTCCTCTGAATAGAGTAAATCTATCTGGTCCATGTGAACTTTGTCCAGCATTTGAATTCGTTGCCATTGAGACATCTTGGAATGTGCTGCTGAACCTCGTACACCTAAGCAAGGAAAGACACATCAGGAACATTGTAAGAACACTGAGCAACTGAGAAAAGTAATTTCTTTGTAATTTCTTTGTTCTCTCAAAAGAATGTCTACATCAAGTACAAAATAAAAAATGTGTTTTGCACGGGGTTGTCATGTATCATTGCTTGTACGTGGCATAAGTATGAAAAAGATGAAGAAATACAAGGGAACTGCTAAATTAAAACTCCCTGAAAAAAAAAGGAGAAAGTAACAGAAATGAGACCAGGGTTTTTCCTTCCTTTGATGTGAAGGGAAGCAGTAAAATACTGTCAATGCCATTGTGGAATGTGAGGTAATTTCTGTAATTAGGGTAGGTTGGAGTCCCATTAGTAGGAAAAATGTAGAGATGCTGAAGCAGCCAAAGCAAGGTCATCCTGTGGTGTTATCAGATGTGACATTCCAGCTGTAAAGTCATAGAATTTGATTCGTTCTCATTCCTATGTAACCTTTCTGAAGGACTATAATAGCAATAGAAGTCCCAAAGGTGCTTTTCAAGAGGCAACTGGATTTTCTGGATTTTCTTTGAAAATGTTTTGCTTCTCATCCAAGAAGCTGAAGAAGCTCCTTGAATAAGAAGCGAAACATCTTCAAAGAAAAACCAGAAAGTCCAGTTGCCTATTGAAAAAATATATCTTTGGACAACCCTGACCTGGATGACTGAGAATCTCCATAGACAATAGCAATAGTTACTTACATTGTATTCAGAAAGTATTCAGGCGCCCTTCACTTTTGTCAATTTTGTTATGCTGCAGCCTGGTTCTACAGTTATTGAAATTCAATTTTTTCCTCATTACTCTACACTCAGTACCCCATAATGACAAAGTGAATACAGAATTTTAGAAAGGTCTGTAAATTTATTAAAAAGAAGAAAAACCCTGAAATATCACATTAGCGTAAGTATTCAGACCCTTTATAACCACATGTGAAATTTACCTCTAGTGCCTCCCATTTCTCTTGATCATTGCTGATCTGTTTCTGCACCTTGAATGGAGTTGACCTGTGGTAAATTAAATTGATTGGATGTGATTTAGAGGCTGAAAAACAGCTTCTATCCCTGGGCAGTAACTCTATTGAATTCTTCTCTATAATGCAATATTAATGCAATATCAGGGGTTTTCAATTCAATGTATAGTATGTAAAGGATGTGTATTTGTGTTTATTTTCATAGTTGTAATGTACACTGAAGATGGTATTTAATTTCGTTGTTCAAGGTGCAATGACAATAAAGTAAAAACTAAATTTTTTTAGAAAGGCATATACCTCTCTATAGATAGAAGGCATCACAGCTGGCAATGAATACTGTAGCAGAGCTAAAGCCATGAGGTCAAAGGAACTGCCTGCAGAGCTCAGAGACAGGATTATTGCAAGGCACAGATCTGAGGAAGGCTGCAATAAAATCTCTGCTGTACTGAAGATTCCTAAGAGCACAGCGGCCTCCATAATTCTCAAATGGAAGACATTTGGTGCAACCAGGACTTTTCCAAGAACTGGTCACCCCATCAATTTAATTTACCTTTGGCTGACTCTATTCAAGGTGTAAAAACACGTCAGCAACGATCAAGAGAAATGGGAGGCACTAGAGCTACATTTCACATGTTTGTTTTAAAGGGCCTGAAATACTTATGCCAATGTGATATTTCAGTTTTTTTCTATTTAATAAATTTACAGACATTTCAAAAATTCTGTTTTCACTTTGTCATTATGGAGTACTAAATGTAGATTAATGGGGGGGGGGGATGAGTTTCAACAACTGTAGAATCAGACAGCAACATAACCAAATTGACAAGGGTAAAGGAGTCTAAATACTTTCTGAATGCACTGTAGACTTATATAACACTTCATTTTGCTTTAAAGCCCCCTCTAAGTGGTTTACAGAGTCAGCATATTGCCAACAATCTGCATCCTCATTTTATTGACCTCAGAAGATGGAAAGATGAGTCAACCTTGAGCTGGTGAGAATTGGAATTGCTGGCAGATGGCAGAATTAGCCTGCAATACTGCATTCTAACCACTGTGCCACCACGGCTATATAACCCATTACCTTGTTCAGGGCTCTTTTGCATTCTTTTGGGCTAGTGCCCAGTTGATACTGTAGTTGTGCATGCCACTAAAAGTTACTCTGCTCCATCTGTAAGTTTTGGTTCCTTATTGAAGTAGGCATTTCTCCTAAAAGAATTTCTTACCAGGTATTTATAAAGTGTTGTGCGTGTGTGTTTCTCTGTGTGTGCTTGTGTGTGTGCGTGTAATCAGTTGCCAAGTTTCAGTAAGGAGTTCCTTGCTGCAACTGATAAAAGCTAATTTGTACACAGAATTTAAACAAATT
Organism: Hydrophis major; assembly: GCA_033807585.1. Classification (NCBI taxonomy): domain Eukaryota; kingdom Metazoa; phylum Chordata; class Lepidosauria; order Squamata; family Elapidae; genus Hydrophis; species Hydrophis major. The sequence continues at coordinate 208,055,332 of CM066329.1, read as the reverse complement.
ACCATATAATGGGGCCAGTCAGAAGCCTGCCCAAGGATCATAAGGAAGGTATTCCTCTACAAGGGAGATGGTACTCATTTTTAAATACATGCTAAGAGGCATGCCTAACTATGAAAAGGCATATGATTTAAGCCACAATATTCCCTTGACATCAGTAGCTTTTTCCTTTTGATTTCAAGAAGTTCTTTGTTGCTTCTCTGTGGTTGAGAATAAGAGAGCAAAAGAGAGCAAAAAAAAAAAATCAAATAAAAAAGATTAAAGAGAACAATGCAAATCAAATGAAGGCCTGCCTTGTGAATGTAGAAAATACGAGTTTTGCTCTGTTTCCAAATTTTGTCAGCATAAGGCTAAAATAATTACCATATGAGTTTCATAGCTGAATGAAAGCAAAGGGGATGTGAAACAAAGGGGAAAAAATGTCAGCAGTCAAATGTTGTAAATAAACAAAGCTGGAAAATATCTGTAGAGTTTTAGAAACCAGGAAGTCTTGACAGCATAACTCAGCTCAATCTGAAAAGTAATGAAAAGCATTTGCACAAATACAGGAGAGATCCTTGGTGTGGTTGAACTGCCCAGGATTTAGATTTTACAAAGGAATTCCCTTTTTCCTTGGTTATATAAAGGGCTCATTCTATAGAAATATTGCATAGGGGCTGTTGGAAACTGCAAACTCCTTAATACAGTAAATAGAAAGAAAATCTAATTAAAAATACTACTTCTGGAATGCAATAGGCTTTCCCAAGTTTCTAATGGCCAAATTTCAAAAGAAATCCAGGTAGGCCTCAACTTACGACCACAATTGAGGCCAAACTTTATGTTGCTAAGACAGTTAAAAGTAAATTTTGTTCCATTTTACAACCTTCCTTGCTACAGTTCTTAAGTGACTCAGTGTGTAAATTAGTAATCTGATAAGTGAATCTGGCTTCCCCATTGACTTTGCTTGTCAGAAGGTCTCAAAAAGTGATAATGTGGCCTTGGGACACTGCAACCATATGAAACAGTTGCCAAGCGTCTGAATTTTGATCAGATGATCATGCAGATGCTACAATGGTTGTAAGTGTGAAAAAAGGTCATAAGTCACTTTTTTCAGTGCCATTGTAACTTTGAACAGTTATTAAATGAACTGTTTTAAGTCAAGGACTACCTGTATATCCCCAAAATTCTATTTGTTCTTCCCCCCTCTCCCTCATCCAATTCAAGACTGCACATCTCTTGATCTGCGTTTCTTCTAAGTTGGCAAAATCCCCCCCCCCTGCAGTTGCACATTCTATCACACTGAGTAATTTGGTCCAGTCACTCTCCCTCAACCCAGCCAACTTTACAGAATGTTCTGACCCAGGCTTTATTCAAATTAAGGAAACACACTCTGTATGTAAAAGCAAGCCTTTTTTAATGCAACGCTGGGAATTATTTGCATTCCCAGCCAAAACTCATTAAACACAATTGTCTGAGATAAGCGCACGCCTTTCAGGATTGTAAAAGGCTGCCAAGAAACAGAAATCCACTTAATTAGGAGATAAACTGAGAGAAATTCCAGCAAAGACAAACCAGAGTTTGCAGGGCTTCGATGAGGAATCAGAATCTAATGAACTTCTTTGCTTCCTGCAAAGGGCACATCAACCAGGGCTGGGCTTTTATCCCTTATGGGAGGGGCAATCACCTGCCAGCCTTACTCCCCAGTCGCCCCTGCTGCTTCAGCTGCTCTCTCCTTCTAGCAGCCTTGTGCATACGCGCACTGGGAATAGGCTTCCCGGGGTCCTCTGCTTCGCTGCTACCAGACTCCAAAGGCTCTAAAGGCAGCACCCCACTCTCAGATGGTCCTGGTCCCATCCCTGCATCAGATGCAGGACCCTTGTCCAAGTCCTTGCCAGACTCCCTGACTGGTTCCCTTTCATCCTCACTGTTGGATATCTTTGCCGTCACCAGTTGCCGGTGAATCACAACACAGAATTGTTGTTGTGGGGCATATAAGAAGGTAGGTTTACCTTAATGTTCTATAGCAAATGAGGGATATAAATCAGAACAAAGGAGGAGAGCTAGTGTGGTATAATGTAAGGTTAGAAACCAGGAGATCATGAGTTCTAGTCCCACATTAGGCACAAAATCAGATGGGTGAGTCCTTGGGACGTTCCTCTCTTTTACTTCTAGGAAGAAGCCAACTGCAGACAGCTTCCTAAATCTTTCCAAGAACAACTGACTGGATCCCAGAAAGTTGTCAGGAGTCTGATTTGAACAACCTGAATCACCAATTTTCCTCTTTCCTCCTGGACTCTATTGTGAACATTGTTAGCAGAACTGCTAAATGTATAGACAAGACAGTTCAGCTAAGAATCTGTTATACTGAAGAGATTTGGTTGCCTAACCAATGCATTTATCTCAACATTTTGTTTTATTTAGCACATATGTACTTTTGTTATTGTATTTCCTTTTATCTATTTTATCTTGCAAACAGACTTCCGATTTTACCTTTATTTTATTGCTTTTGATATGGCTGTGAGACTAATCAATAAGAAACCAGAACTGACTCAAAGGTAGACCACATACAAAGATTAAATCAGTAGATGTCTGACAGAGAACAAGCAGAGAATGGGAGGAGGGATGAATGGAATTGCAGCTCAGTGTTTTCTTTTTGAAAAATTAAATCCAAAAAGCCAGGAAAAAGTCTTTAAGATTGGTTTAATTGGCTCACCACAATCTGATGCAGCTTGCTGGCTCTGCCCAACTTCTTGAAAACGAAACTTAATTTTGCCACATCCCCAACTGGTAGCTAGCTGAAACCATTCTTTGATCAACCTATTATGCCCAAGCAGGAATATCCATCAAACGAATCTTAATCTTTTTTGTTAGTTTCACAACCCAAACTCTCGTCTGACTCCCACCAGCCAGCCCTTGGCATCCAAGCAAAGTTTTATAGTCATGCCCTCTCCTCCCACATCCAGAGGCTCTATGCAGCATCCTACAACCATGGTTAGAGCAGCTGTCCATCACCTTTTCCGGCATCACGGCCAGCCCTTTTGACCGAACTAGAAGAGAGAGGGGAGGGGGTACCCTCTTCACAACCCCTGGTTTCCCCCCACCCACCCAATTTCTGCTTGGCTGTGTGTCCCGCTTGCCAACAGCCAAAGCAGAAGCCTCCAAGGGGTCCTGGGACTGTGGGTCCAGGAAGTGGGGAAAGAAATGGAAAAAAATAACAAAAGACACGCCGAAGCGGAACCGATCCGCTAGATCAAATAAGGAAGCCAGGTCGATGGGCGGTCGACGGGATAATTCAGAGAGAAGCCCCACACAACTTCGCAAGGAAAGACAGGGCATACCCTCCATTTACCACTTTTCGGGAGAATTTTGCAAAGGGCTTAGTAGCTAAGATTCATTTCCACACTCTTGTGCTCCCCCCTCCCCCCCGGAAGGTGCACGAGGGAAGGGCCAACTTGGGGTTGTTGTTTTTTTGCAAGCCGGATTTTCGACCCCTTCTTTTTTTTCTGACTTTATTATTTGCTCCTTCCCTCCAAACGGACACGCCTTCCTGCACGTTCACTGTCCGGGTTTAACACACTCCAGAGTGGAGTGAACCCTACACGATTCCCCAGCCGCCCCCTCCCCTCCGCAGCGAAGCCGCTACCTGCCGAAAGAAGCCGCCGCTCTCCCTCCTGGAATTGGCACAGCAACGCAGGTTCAAGCTCTTTGGAGGAAAACCTGGTCCCTTTTGCGCAGGCGAGACGGAGGGCAGCCCCGCCCACCCCTTCCGTGATTGGACGGAAGTCTGAGCCTTCGTCTAGTCGCGGAGGGAGTAGGTGCTTGTCTGAAGAAGAGCCGATTTCGGCCGCTTGGCGTTTTCGATTTCCCAGGAATGATGTCAGCAGTGGAGGCGGGGACTTTGAAAGGATTATGTAAATAAAGTGCACGCCGGCTATTGGCTGAGGGGGTTGCAAGCGTGTGTGCGGTGTTGTGTTTTTTGACTTTCCCGGTTTGAGTCTGCGCGGTTGATGCTCGGGCTGTGCTGAGGTAGAAATCTGTTTTCATTGGAGTTTGGAGAGAAATTCCTGTAGAAAGTTAGCACCCACCCCTCTCCTTGAAGAATGAAAATGAAATACTCGAGAAAATATCAAAAAGGCAGAATATTATATTTCCCTGGATGAGAAAAGGAGAAACATTACCCAGCAAGATTCAACCAAGATTCAACTCAAGACACCCTCGAAAGTTACCCCTGCATGGCCCCATGGGAACAGAAAGCAAGTTCAAAACCCGGTAGAGGTTATAAATCTCTTGACCTCTCTCACCCACGTGCTCCAGTTTGCCCAAGACCTCAAACCATGTCGTCCTGTCCACCATGAAAACCATCCTTCCGAGAAGTCTCCAGGTTTCCAGTGTTTTTCTTCCCACTTGGAACTGAACCCAGATGGACATTTCTTCCAGCATTCCTGTCTTGAAATGAATTAAATGCGTATTTCAGCTCTCTCCCCTTGTGTGAGTGTGTTTAATGGCAGTGCAGGATTCCCATTGTTATAAAGGTGTTCATTTCCCATTTCTTCAGCCACTAGATTTACTAGGTTTTTTTTTATCCTGCCTTTATTATTTTATAAGTAGCTATAAATATAATATATATAGTGACTAGGTGCCAGGCTAGAAGCCAGAAGACCATGAGTTCAAGTTCTGTCTTAGCCATGAAAGCCAGCTGGGTGACTTTGGACCAATCATTGTCTTTCAGCCCAACCTTCCTCACAGGGTGGTTAGGGGGAAAACAGGAGGAGAAATGAGTATTGGATATATTCACTACTGTGAGTTATTTATAAAAATGGTAAAGGCAAGATGCAAATAAATAATCCCGTTCCTCCTATTTTCCTTACAACAATGCCCCTGCGAGGAAGGTGAGAGTGTGACTGGCCCAAGATCACCCAGCTGGCTTTCATGCCTAAAGCAGGATTAAAACTCAAAAGTCTACTGGATTCTAGGCCAGCACGTTAACCACTGAGCTAAACTAGTATTTGTTAAGGTATTAGGATTTAAGAACTGAACAGTGGTGAGTAGCTGTTAGATGTTGTGAATCTGATGTAAGTCTGACTGATGTAACAAGAGTGATTCAACAGAGTATGGTTATTTCCCTTTAAAGTTCCTTTTAAGAGGTGTGTTTATAAAAGGCAGCCATTAGAGGGCATGGTTCTCTTTCCTTGTGACCAGTATTCAGTGCAGAAGTTATCTCTGTGTTAAAAAGAAGAAAAGCTTGCTTGTAAAGGTATTTTGCCTACCATGGGTTTATTGTCTGTATATACCTGTTGTATATTAAACCACTGTTACTGTCTAAGTCTCTGTGTGCTGTGTATCACTCCTGGGTGTCTCATAAAGGTAGTCATGCTGCCAAATGCTCTGACAGTATTTTAGTTATTAGTAGTGTGGTGTTTTATTTTGAAGAGACATTTTGGAAGACATTTTAAGACAGCCTTAAAATATTAAAATAAATGAAATTTAATTTGTGGGAATCTTCTTACAGGTGAGAATCTAAACCAGGAAAACTAAGAGGGAATATCTAATCTGGATCCACACAACCCTTAAGAGCAATAAAGGCATGAAGAAAACAAAATTAGCACCATAGTGATTTACAAGGTGTGTGCTATGTTTGTATTCCTACCCAAGGAAGACTGTAGCTATAACTGCACCAGTGCAAACTGATCATATTTTTGGAGGAGAAAGTGCAGGGTCTCTACTAGGGCATGTTTTGCCACCCTGAGATTCATCCAGGGGTGGGATTCTACCAGTTCACACCTATTCCCTAGAACTGATTGTTAACATTCTAAGCAGTTCGGAGAACCGGTTGTTAGAAGAAATTACTGGCCTAATCCTGTAAGGAAGGCAGGAAGGAAACATTCTGGTGTTGCTTACAGAAACTGCCTCTCCGTTAACCCTTATTACATTCTTGGCAGGACTAGACTTCCTGTCTCAGGAACTTCTCTGGAGTTTTTCCCCCTCCTTTGCTGGTACTTTGCTTCTGTGGAGGGACTATTTAAAGTTAAAATGGCATTGAAAAAAGTGACTTATGACCATTTTTCACACTTACGACTGTTGTAGCATCCCCACAATCATGAGAGGCCAAGCGAGGTGACGCATGCCTCAATGTGAGTGATATTGAGTTGGCCACACCCAGCCAATAACATGACCACCAAGCCATGCCCACCCAGTCACATGACCACCTAAACCACACCCACCACCTAAGCCATGCCAACAGAACCGGTTGTTAAAAATTTTGAATCCCATCCCTGGATTCATCCACGAAAATGAGGAATTACTGGAAAAGGCAGAAGTCTCATCGACAAACTGAATACAGCAAGGAAGAAACAATTATTAGGAGAAATGGAGCCCTAAAAGGAGCGGTGGTAGTATGTCACTCAGAAGAAAAAAATAATGAGAAGACCATCCTCACCAATGGAATTGAACAATTAATTTCATAGCCTCCCTCTCTGGAAAAAAGCAAGGCAGTATTCCTTTTGAGAGGATTCCTGGTGTGATTCTTGATTAATTGTCAGTCTTCACATGTAACAGTGAGGACTAGGGAATATTATAATGAACCTATGTACACATTCTTCTTCCCCCTCCCCCATTTTTCCAAAGATGGGAGACCTATAATAAAATATTCTGAATAAAAGATTGTAGTACAGAAATCAAGTTTGTCCAATCCATTCCACCTCAATTATTTCTTCCCTCAACAGCCAGCATTTCATGAGATGTACAGCTGTTTGGTTTTGGAAACCTTGCAATCGCCCTTCCCCAAGTTTGCTGACACTATTTTAAATAAGTAAATATTTCTTCAGAAAACATTCCCATTCACCACTGTTCTGTCATGAATGCCCTTTGATTACATTTCTTTGAAATGGTGAAAACAGGAGTAATAGTGCTGTCCTTTCCAGCCATAATTAGAACTAGCACAGGACAACAGAATTATTACAATTCACAGAATTGTCATAGGGTTCAAACAGTTTTGGACAAAGACCAGAGAAGCTAAAAGATTGTAAATAGTACCTGTCAGTTCTAAACAGCTTTACTGTGTAATGTTATATTACATAATAAATAAAACCATTTATGATTATTGTAAATACAATTGATACATAAAATGAGGGGAGAAAAAGCAAATTAGTAAAGAAGACATGGATACAAGAAGGAACCAGCAGACCAGAGATGACAATAAGAGTAGGACAAAGAATAGTCAGTTCTACAAAATTCTGCTTGGATGTTCATTACATCCCTCTGAGAATTCTCTGGACCATCCAACGACAAAAAGTAAACCTTCTATGCCCAGCTGTCTCTGACACAATGTTTTGTAAAAAAAATCATCCTATGAAACTGGGCATCTAAAAGCCACTGATGTGGAAAAAGAAAAGAGCAAAGCATCCGCCATTTTCTGTCACTTAAAATGCCAGCATGTATTTTAAAAATACTGATATAATTTTTAATAGCTTCAATCAAGAGTTCTCAAACTTGGGTTGTGACATTTCCATTTTGTGGTGGGGGGCTGAGGGCTGGGGAAAAATGTCAATGAAAAGTATCAGGGTTTTCTTTTAAAAAAAACCTGGAAAGCTTTAGAGCTGTCAGATATCAATCTTTGGACCCTGTTCTGGTTCTTGGTTAATTGCCTGAACCTATCAAGTTCAAGAATCATGGTAATCATTATATAGATTAAAATTTAATCATTTAAGTGATACATTTATTTCTTGCTTCGACTTAACTCCAACAGAATCAAATTGGAAATTTTATTGGATGGGTTGTACATACTCATTTATTATTTGAGGTGATTGTAGCAGTGCCAAGTTTGAGGATGTCTAGATTAACATGCGATATCTGAGGCAGAGAAGTTGATGGGGACTGGACTTGGTGGTTGTTCTTCCCTTTGAAAATTGACAATTACAGCCTCTACACCTGTTTTGAACAGAGGTTTCACTGCCGTAGCAAACCCCATCCTAAGGGGAGTTGCAGCCCCCCCGGTGAGAGCAACCAAGGTATCAAAACCCAGGTCTATGGCCCCATCTTGAGCACGCTTCTTGGCCAAGTCAATGCAGTCTTGAGTATAGTAGTATATGCTGCTTCCAAAGTTATATAGAGTGCTGACACCAGGTATGAACCCCAAAATCTTGTTTACCATTTGCTCCGTTGCATTTACACAGTATTCTGGTGATGAACGTCGCATGCGTGCCTGCATTGGGCACTGATGAAGCCAGGAATGAGAACCTTGCTCTGGCCAGAAGTAGCTGCCATTTCTAAGCACCACTTGGAAGGAACTGCTGCCATTGGAGATAACTCCTCCACAAACATTCCCCAAATGGTGACAGGCTGCAGCAGCTGTTGGAAACCACTTATATTCACGGTGCACCTCGCCATGCAGGAGAGCTCTATCGACCTGCATCAGGCCTTGGCAATGTGAGGCTTGTTTCTGGGCTAACTGGTCCAAATTGAACTGTAGGGCAGCAAAGCTTGTAGGTTTAGCTGTAGGTTTAGCTGTGTCCAGGATCTTTATCATTGTCAACAAGAGACCACTAGCATTTTTCTGCCCCAGTTGCTGGTACAGCCCTAGCCCAAGCATTTCGGCATGGTGGCTGCAGCCTGCATTTTGCAAGGCAAGCACCAGGATAGCTTGAATCATAATCTGGGCTGGTCGAGGCACACTGTCAAAATGTTCAAAGGTATCTGGCATTAAGTCGCTGCAAGAAACCTTTTCAGGCAACTGGGTGGAATTGGAAGAGATGGAAGTGAGCAAAGTGCGGAGAGAAGCGAGGTTGGAATCCGAGATGGAATTTTCAATATGGTTTCTTGGATCGGTTGTAGTCACTGGTTGCCCTCCCAATCCATGATGCGGCAGGAGGCCAAGGAAAATCACGAGCATCAGAGAGGATGATAAGTACATGGCAGCTTCTTGGGCACTGCTACAATGAGAAGAAATCGATTTATTGATTTATTTAAGTAATACAGAAAGTCATCCACCCCCGGGGAAGATGCAAACATTAAAAAAAAAACAGTATCTAGAAACAATAACCCCTGATCCTTGTGTTAAATAATACAGTCTAAAAAGAAAACTCTGTTCAGATAGGTGTGAACTCTCACACTAAGGGTGTGAGAGAAAGAGGGTGAAGACGACTCCTCCCTAATAGTTCCCAGAGTACATGCTTTCTGAGCATGGTACCTTGCTTCAGTTTGCCAAGATTCTCTCCATAAGTAAGGAACAATTTAAAAAAACAACCCTCTTTGGAAGAATCAGAGTGTGTTTTTCTTCCTTTTTGGCATCTGAATTCCTTGACTTTTTGTCCAGGTCTTCTACTAGGCATGGAATATGACCAAGCCAAAGCACTCATTAAACATTGTGTAGCTAGTCAAGTCTCCTACCATTATTGCCAGTGAATCCAACAGACACTTGTAGTCCCCTATGGCATACTTAACTATTTTGGAATATTTAACTATAGGGCGGCCTTTACTCTAGCACATCGATATGCCCTCCTTCAGCAATCCTTGAAGGTCAATGCAGGAAATTCCCCCACCCCAGAGAGACAATGCCGTCATTCTCAACTCGCAGAAACAATAGACCGTGTACTTCTCCAGTATCTATATTAGAGGCATCTGTACTTGCCTCATCTCCCCTTTATTGCATAAATAACAGGGTGCACAGCACAATTTTACACCTCCCTGCTGCTTTCAGATACCAACCCTTCTACAACATACATTGCCCGGTTTTGCAAAGCAATACCTGAAATCCATCAGGAAATGACCTGTGCCATAAAGCAGTTTTAATGAACAATTAGTTCACCATTCTAGAGTGCTCTATATTGTATGACATCTAGTTTTCCTTTATATGCATTTACTACTCCTATCCCTTCTTTTAGATTGTTTTGGTAGATTTTTTTAAAGCTTTTATATATACTTTTTCCCATACCACCCCTACCTTCTCTGCTTTTACCTGAACAGGAAAGAAGATCTTACAGGGTAAATTATAGGGAAGGAGGTCTGTCTCTCTCTCTCAAGAAAAAACAGTCACAATGTTCCAGAAGACCTCAGTAAACCCTCACCAAAAGCCTCTTTTGAAAAAGATCAAAGGTCCAACTCTGTATGGATATTAATTCTCCAAACAGTGAGGGAAGTCCTGAAAGCCTGTGTAAATTAGAGGTTAGTGAGATGTCATGGCAGCCTGCTAAGATGGACAAAACTACCGGTAGCAAAAAAGATGGAAGATGACAAAATAGCCTCTATTGTGTGTGGGCAATTCACATGACTCTCGGGTCAACCTAAGTGGTACTTGGCTTGATACTGTCAAGTTGCTTCCTAGCCACAGTGAAAATGCAAATTAAATGGTCTGATTTGAAATGCTAAATTCAGTTTAAGAACAGACTTGCACATTCAAAAAGATAATTAAATATCTATCTTCATTTACTGAGCTGAGAACATATCCTTCCAGTGGTTAAAGCCATCAGGCAATCAGGCGGGAGACCATGAGTTCAAATTGCACTTTAGCCATGAAAGCCAGCTAGGTGACTTTGGGCTGTCTCTGAAGTCAACCCAGCTAATAAGAATGTTGTTGCTGAGGGGAAAATAGGAGAAAGGAGGTGTGTTGGATCTGTTCATTGCCTTATTTGTAAAAATAATAAAGGCGGAATATACATAGATTATCACACACACACACACACACACACACACACACACACACACAGATTACATTTTCCAAAATAAGCAACCATACTCCTCATGCTCAACTAATGAACAGGAACCAAGCTTTTACAAAAAAAAAGATTGTTAATCTATCAACTTGTTCCATATTTCAAACAAAAGATGACCAATTTAGTACATCAAGAAGCCAACCGGTTTGTGGTCTGCATTCATTCACAACATTTAAACCATTTTCTTGCCACTACCAGCTATGTTAATGCACCAGTATGGTTCTTCCCTAGATGCTGATCTCCCACTAGTGAAACAGAGGCTTGTTATTCTCACTTCCAAAGTAACCTATTTCTTTGTTCATATTGACAGCTATTGCATGCTTCCCTCTCCCACTTCCTCCTCACCTGGGAAAGAGAAACTTACCTGCTTTAGGAGACAACACAAACCCAAAAGACTCCAGAGTGAACTGAACACTGATTAAAGTTGGTCTTTATACCCCCTTATCTCTGGCAATCACTCTTATCTGCAAACTCATTGCAACACGTCACTTTGTGCCCCAGGAAACTTCAGTCCCCTTTGTTAATTTTATGCCAAAGCCCCCAGAGTTACTTGTCTGATTAATTCCTATATTTTGTGTAGTTTTCCTTTGTTTTATGGTGAAGGGGGGCGGAATTCTACCTGAGTGGTCCACAGGTAGATTCATAACAAGAGGGAGAAACAGACAATGCTGAGTAACGCATTAAGAGAAGACAAGAACAGCATATCTATTAGTTACTTTGTTTGTATAGAACAAACATGCATGTCTACAACATCTGGAGTTGCAGTGAGACGAGGGATGGTCAGCCATTCTGATGTCTTCATCCTCTATCAGGTATTTTTGATTAGTTCATTCAGTAAGAGCCTTTTGTCCGGCCACCCTTCTCTTCCAACCTCTCCCGTCTTAAGACTGATACTCCTATTGTCATTGCATTTGGAATTCAGGACATAGTGAATTCCAGTGACTTAAACTGTGTTCATTGAATACAGGTAGACCTCGACTTACAGCAGTTTGTTTAGTGACCGTTCAAAGTTACAGCGGCATTGAAACCAGTGACTTATAACCATTTTTCACACTTACAACAGGTGCAGCATCCCCGGTGTTCTGTTCGGAGTGTGGGTGCAAAGAACGGAGACGAGGCATTGGAATGTGACTCAACTCTTTAGTAGTGACTTCAGAACAGAGCTAAATACTTGGGCAGCAGCAGCCCTTTTTTATGGCTCGCTGCTGTCATAACAGCCAATGCTTTGAGTTTGCCGCTCTGGCGGCGTCCAATCGGCAGCGCCCGTTAACAGCCAATCAGATCGGCCTAGGACGACCAATCAGGATCCGTTGCTGGCGGGCCAATCAGAAGTGCAGGATTTCGAGCCTGCTGTGGAAGTAAAACTATTTAAGCTTTTAATTAGTGCAATTGCTTAGTCCGTAACACCCCTCCCCCCTAGGTTCTGTCTGAGGGGTGGGGTGATGTACTCTCGCAAGTATGCAGGTCGTTTCACCTGTCTGCCCGATCTGCATTGCCCCAACAGTTCTTGCTTTGGCTCTGTTTCCGATGGGCTATTTGCTGGGCTGAACAGCACGGCTGGGTCAACCACTTCGCTGGGCGACGCGGGGCTGTCATCCCTGCTTCCGTCAAGGCTGCCACCTGAGTTTCTTGGGTTTGCTGCTGTCGCAGTGCTGCTTTGTGGCGAGGCTATCATCTGGTCCAGTTCTTCCTCAGAAGGTGAATATCCTGAGGTTGGTTGTGTTGATTTTTGGGTTTCACGTACTGCGTCGTATGTTGGCTCATTTTCAGCCCCCTCCCTTTCCCTTCCCCCCCAGGTTTGAGGTTCAGGGCTAGAGACAAGGGTAAGTGCCAGTCTGGAATGAAGTTGGTCAATGTGGCGCTTCCACATTTTCCCCTCAGCAGTTTGTAAATGGTAGGAACGAGGCCCCGTAAGTTGAATTATGGTAGTGGGGACCCATAATGGGTCACCTGAGAAATTCTTTGTGAAAACTGGGTCGCCTACCTTGAACGTGCGATACTTGCTGCTGGACCCTAGGGGTTGTTCTGGCGTGTAGGCAGGGTGTATGCGGTCAAGGTGTGATCGAAGTTTCCGTCCCATCAGGAGTTCGGCTGGGGTTTTGTTTGTAGTACTGTGTGGTGAAATATGTTGGAGGAGGAGCATCCTGGTTACTTTATGATCGATGTCTCCTTGTTCCATTTTTTGTAACATTTTCTTCATGAATTGGACCATTTTCTCAGCCCTACCATTGGCCGCAGGGTGGGCAGGTGAGGTCAAGGCATGGCATATCCCCCGATCCGCTAGGTACTGTTCAAATGCGAGAGCAGTGAATTGGGGACCATTATCGGAAACCAGGACATCTGGTAGTCCATGTGTAGCAAATAGCTTATTTAATTTTTTTAACAACTGCTTCTGTGGTGGTGCATTTTGTGGACCTCTAGCCAATTTGAATAGGTGTCCACAGTTATGAGAAAGGTATGTCCTTTGGTGGGTCCCACAAAATCGAGGTGGATGCGGGACCAGGGACCCCGGGGTGTCTCCCATTCCGTTGGTGGGGCTTTTGGTGGATCTGCGCGAGTTTCTTGACACTTGTTGCAAGTGGCCACCCAAGTTTCTATTTGTTTATCTATACCTGGCCACCAGCGTAGTTCCTGGCTAGTGCCTTCATTCGCACGATGCCAGGATGTCCATCGTGCAACAGTTTCAGGACTTTCTATTGTAGCCACTACGGAATGAAAACTCTGTCTCCCCACAATATGCATCCTTTTTGGGAGAAAAGCTCTGTCTGTCAGTTTTTGAAGGGTTTGAAGATGTCACTGAGTTCGTTGTCAGGCCAACCTCTTTCCACCCAGCTGAGGATTCGTGCTAAACAAGGATCTTTCCTTGTTTCTGTGGCGATGTCTCGTGCAGTCAGTGGTGGAGAAGGAAGGGTTTCGATTTGTAGCGTTGTTAGTGTTGGAGCCAGATCGTCTATGACTTCGGGTAGCGGTGAGCGGCTCAAAGCGTCAGTGTGGGGAATGGCTTTCCCCGGGTGGTGTAGCAGTTGGTAATCGTATGCGGCTAGAAATTCCAACCAACGCGTCATTCTTGGCGATAAGATGTGGGGTGTTGGTTTGTCCCCTGCTAAAATGCCAAGTAATGGTTTGTGATCGGTGACTATGGAAAAGGGTCTTCCATATACGTACTCATGGAAGCGTTTGACAGCAGCCACAATAGCGAGAGCCTCTTTATCAAGTTGGCCATAGTTCCTCTCAGCTTTAGCTAAAGTCTTTGAAAAAAATGCAATAGGTGCCTCAGTACCGTTTGGTAGGATGTGGCTCAGGATGCTCCTACCCCAAACGGTGAGGCATCGCAGGTGACGGTTAAAGGTAAGGTCTTGTTATATTGTATCAATACAGCATCTGAGGTTAAAAAGTCTGACTTTCTGAAAAGCTCGTTCTTCGCATTGTCCCCAGACCCAGGAAGCCTTCTTGTCGAGGAGCCTATGCAGGGGTTCGGCCACAGTTGCTTTCTGGGGCAAGAAGATATTATAAAAGTTAATGAGTCCTAGGAAAGCTTGGAGGCTGTTTTATTCCTAGATCTTGGGGCATTTTTTATGGCAGTCAGATTTTTTTCAGTAGGATGAATTCCCTGTTTGTCAAGTAGATAGCCCAGGAATTCAACCTTTTCTGTACAGAGTTGGCACTTGTCCTTCTTGACCTTTAGGCCAGTGTCTTTAAATTTTTGTAGAACCATTCGGAGTCGTTTTTCTAAAATGCATCTAGTCGGGGCAGCTATCAGTACATCATCGAAGTAGGACACGACCCCTTTTATGCCTTGTAGCAATCTTTCCATTAAGCTCTGGAAAATGCCGGGGGCTACACTTACTCCAAACTGGAGTCTGTTACACTTGAAAGCCCCTCTATGCATGACTATAGTCTGGGCCTCTGCAGTCTGTGCGTCTACGGGCAACTGCTGGTACACCTGAGCTAAGTCCAATTTTACAAATATTTTCCCACCTCCAAGGGAGTGAAGAAGGTGTTGGACCACAGGTACGGGGTAAGCGGTCTGCTGGAGCGCATGATTTAGGGTGGCCCGGTAATCCCCGCAAATTCTCACCGATCCGTCTGGTTTTATGGGGGTCACAATTGGGATCTCCCATCGAGCGTGGTCAATCGGTTCCAACACACCTTGTGCTATTAATTTGTCCAATTGTTCATCAATCTTTGGCTTGAGTGCAAAGGGTACTCAATGAGGCTTAAGGCGAATGGGCGCAACTTCGGGGCTGAGGTTAAACGATATAGGGGACCCTTTGTACTTGCCTAGCTTCTCGCTGAACATGTCCTGGAATTCTTGGACGAGGGCCGCTTCCCAGTCATCACTGCCAGTCTGGTTGATGCCAGCTAATTCGATTCCTAATGGCGGAAACTAATGTAGACCCAGAAGGCTGGGCCGATCTCGATTGACGATGGTCAATAGTAAGGTTGCGGTGTGGTCCTTGAAGGTGACTCGGACGTTGCTGGAATCGACGACCGGAATTCTATTTCCTTGGTAGTCTTTCAATATGACGTTTTGAGTGCTGAGGTCCTGGTGACGGATGTCAGGGATCAGCTGCTTGAAGGTTTTCCAGGATACCATTGATAGGGACGATCCAGAGTCGACCTCCATAACGCATGGTCGCTTCTCGATGGCGACCCTCACTCAGATTTTCCTTGCATCAAGGGATGAAACGTGGCCTATGGTGATGGTCTGGTGTGCCTCTTCTCGTCGGGATGAAGTGTTGGCTGCTCGGTTTCTGTATTGAAAGTTCCATTGGTTGTTTTGGAGGTCCCGATTAACTGGTGGGGTGCCTGTTGTCTGTCGGAAATTGTTTTCTCTCCTGGTTGGGCTGGGTCCTCGCTTGCTTCTGCAGACTTTAGCGATGTGGCCCCTCTTCCCGCAGGAATGGCAGAGTGCATCTAGGAATTTGCAGTCAGATCGCGGGTGACTGCCCCCGCATCCAGAGCATTGGTACGGGGATTTTCGATTCTTTTGGTCCCGCTGGTCGCGTTCTGACCTGAGTCTGTTGACCTCTTCTTCCTCGGTTTCTGATGAGGATTCGAGGTCCTCATGGTGGGTATTTGTCACGTGCCTCTCAGAAAACGGCATAGCGTCGCCGGCGAGTTGGCGGTGCAGTGCATTCGCTTGGCGCATTCGAGCGGCTGATTTCCTGGTTGCTTCTGCTGTGGTAGCATCGGCAATGATATCTGCGAGGGCGATGTCTCCCTTCACCATAATCTTGCTCTGAGTCGTGGGGTCTCTTAGGCCCAGAACAATTCGATCTCTGATGGCTTCCTCGAGATTTGCGAAGCCAGAGTCCTAGGTTTCTGAGGTCAGCGATGAAGTCCCCAATGCTTTCGCTTTCCCGTTGGTCCCTCTGGTAAAACTCATGTCTTCTGATGAGTGTTGGCACCGCCGGTGCATATTGGGGCAAGGTTGTCCCAGTCCATTGTCTTGACTTCTGCTGGTTTCGCAAGTGCTTTTGCCATCTTGAAAATGGCAGGCCCGCAATGGGTTAGAAATACAGCTCGTTTCTTGCCAGGCGTAGCATCTTTCAGATTATTGGTCTCCAGGAACATCTGGAACCTGTCCATATACGAGTCCCAGTCTTCATTAGCCGGGTCAAATGGAGTGGGTGGTATAGCGCTGCTGGTCATTCTGCAGCTTCTTCAGTGCGCTCTTAGCCATGTGCTCTGTAGGGTTCATTGAGTGTTTGATCAGCTCTTAAAGTCTCCGCATCCCACCCTCGTCGCCAGTGTTCTGTTCGGAGTGTGGGTGCAAAGAACGAAGACGAGGCATCAGAAAGTGACTCAACTCTTTATTAGTGACTTCAGAACAGAGCTAAATACTCGGGCAGCAGCACCCCTTTTATAGGGCTCGCTGCTGTCATAACAGCCAATGCTTTGAGTTTGCCGCGCTGGCGGCATCCAATCGGCAGCGCCCATTAACAGCCAATCAGATTGGCCTGGGAGGACCAATCAGGATCCGCTGCTGGCGGGCCAATCAGAAGTGCAGGATTTCGAGCCTGCTGTGGAAGTAAAACTATTTAAGCTTTTAATTAGCGCAATTGCTTAGTCCATAACACCCGGGATCATGTGATCAAAATTCAGATGCTTGGCAACTGGTTCATAGTTATGACTGTTGCAATGTCCTGGGGTTACATTCTCCCCTTTTGGGACCTTCTGACAAGCAAAGTCAACGGGGAAGCCAGATTCACTTAACAACCATGTTACTAATTTAACAACTGCAGTGATTTGCTTAACAAATGTGGCAAGAAAAGTAGTCAAATGGGACAAAACTCGTGTGATGGGTAAAAGTCTCAGAGTTAGCTTCACTCCACAGAGAAAGAAGCATGGGATAGGGCATGGGATGGGGTGAACAAGAAACAGTTTCTTAGCTGCAGTGCCAATGACAGCATGCAGGCTAACTCAGTGGTGCTGTCCTTTTCCAGCCATAACTAACACAGGACAACAGAATTCTGACAATTCACAGAATTATCACAGGGTGTAAACAAGTTTTGGACAAAGACCAGAGAAGCTAATAGATTGTAAATAGTACCTGTCAGTTCAAAGCAGCTTTACTGTGTAATGTTACATTACACAATCAATAAACCTTCATTTATGATTATTGTAAATAGAACTGATAGATAAAATGAGGGGAGAAAAAGCAACTTAGCAAAGAAGACATGGAAGACCTGGAGAAACGTTGTCCATGGGGTTGCTATAAGTCAGATATGACTTTGCGACTAACAACAACAACAGAAAGAAGACATGGATACAAGAAGGAACCAGCAGACCAGAGTTGACAATAAGAGTAGGACAAAGAATAGTCAGTTCTACAAAATTCTGCTTGGATGTTCATTACATCCCTCTGAGGATTCTCTGGACCATCCAACTACAAAAAGTAAACCTTCTATGCCCAGCTGTCTCTGACACAATGTTTTGTAAAAAAAATCATCCTATGAAACTGGGCATCTAAAAGCCACTGATGTGGAAAAAGAAAAGAGCAAAGCATCTGCCATTTTCTGTCACTTAAAATGCCAGCATGTATTTTAAAAATACTGATATAATTTTTAATAGCTTCAATCAAGAGTTCTCAAACTTGGGTTGTGACATTTCCATTTTGTGGTGGGGGGCTGAGGGCTGGGGAAAAATGTCAGTGAAAAGTATCAGGGTTTTCTTTTAAAAAAAAACCTGGAAAGCTTTAGAGCTGTCAGATATCAATCTTTGGACCCTGTTCTGGTTCTTGGTTAATTGCCAGAACGTATCAAATTCAAGAATCATGGTAATCATTATATAGATTAAAATTTAATCATTTAAGTGATACATTTATTTCTTGCTTAGACTTAACTCCAACAGAATCAAATTGGAAATTTTATTGGATGGGTTGTACATACTCATTTATTATTTGAGGTGATTGTAGCAGTGTCAAATTTGAGAAAGCCTGGATTAGGTTTTGATGTTTGCAGCACATACGTTGGTGGAGACCGGACACGGTGGCTCCTCTTCCTGTTGAAAGTCTAAAATTATAGCCTCTACACCTTTTCTGAACACTTGTTTCAGTGCCATAGCAACCCCCATCCTAAAGGGAGTGCCAGCCCCCCCAGAGAGAGCAACCAAGGTTTCAAAATCCAGATCTATGGCCCCCGCTTGAGCACGCTTCTTTATATGCTGGTTGCGAAGTTATATAGAGTGCTGACTCCAGGTATGAACCCCAAAAGCTTGTGAACCTTTTGTTCTATCACATTTACACAGTGTTCTGGTGATGAACGTCGCATGCGTGCCTGCATTGGGCACTGATGAAGCCAGGAATGAGAACTTTGCTCTGGCCAGAAGTAGCTGCCATTTCTAAGCACCACTTGGAAGGAACTGCTGCCATTGGAGATAACTCCTCCACAAACATTCCCCAAATGGTGACAGGCTGCAGCAGCTGTTGGAAACCACTTATATTCACGGTGCACCTCGCCATGCAGGAGAGCTCTATCGACCTGCATCAGGCCTTGGCAATGTGAGGCTTGTTTCTGGGCTAACTGGTCCAAATTGAACTGTAGGGCAGCAAAGCTTGTAGGTTTAGCTGTAGGTTTAGCTGTGTCCAGGATCTTTATCATTGTCAACAAGAGACCACTAGCATTTTTCTGCCCCAGTTGCTGGTACAGCCCTAGCCCAAGCATTTCGGCATGGTGGCTGCAGCCTGCATTTTGCAAGGCAAGCACCAGGATAGCTTGAATCATAATCTGGGCTGGTCGAGGCACACTGTCAAAATGTTCAAAGGTATCTGGCATTAAGTCGCTGCAAGAAACCTTTTCAGGCAACTGGGTGGAATTGGAAGAGATGGAAGTGAGCAAAGTGCGGAGAGAAGCGAGGTTGGAATCCGAGATGGAATTTTCAATATGGTTTCTTGGATCGGTTGTAGTCACTGGTTGCCCTCCCAATCCATGATGCGGCAGGAGGCCAAGGAAAATCACGAGCACCAGAGAGGATGATAAGTACATGGCAGCTTCTTGGGCACTGCTACAATGAGAAGAAATCGATTTATTGATTTATTTAAGTAATACAGAAAGTCATCCACCCCCAGGGAAGATGCAAACATTAAAAAAAAAAACAGCATCTAGAAACAATAACCTCTGATCCTTGCGTTAAATAATACAGTCTAAAAAGAAAACCCTGTTCAGATAGTTGTGAACTCTCACACTAAGGGTGTGAGAGAAAGAGGGTGAAGACGACTCCTCCCTAATAGTTCCCAGAGTACATGCTTTATGACATGTGTGTCAAACTCACTTAGACATGGTGGTGACTTTTCCCCCCATTTGCTAAACTGGGTATGGGTATGGCCAGCATGTGATGCATCCAGCCCACATGCCAGGAGTTTGAGAGTCCTGCTTTCTGAGGATGGTAGCTTGCTTCAGTTTGCCAAGATTCTCTCCATAAGTGAGGAACAATAAAAAAAAAATCCTGCTTGGAGGAATGACAATGTGTCTTTCTTGGGTTTTGGTGCATGAATTCCTTGAGCTTTTCTCCAGGTTTTCTACTCAGCACGGAATATGATCAGCAGTGATGGGATTTTTTTTAATACTGGTTCTGTGGGCATGGCAGGGGAAGGATATTGTAAAATCCCCTTTCCCTCCTGACCCCACCCCACTAACCTGCTTTCCAGCTCCCTTCTCCTGTGCAGGGCAAGTCCCAGTCAGCTGGGACTCAGGAGGCAGAGAATAGATGGGGGCGGGGCCAGTCACAGGTGGTATTTGCCAGTTTTCTGAACTACTCAAAATGTCTGCTACCAGTTCTCCAGAATTGGTCAGAACCTGCTGAATACCACCTCTGATGATCAGGCCAAAGCACTCATTAAACTGTGTGTAGCTGATACAGACCTAGTCAAGTCCCTTACTAATATTGCCACTTGTCATTCCCTATGGCATACCTAACTATTTTGAGGTATTTAACTATTAGGGAGCCTTTTCTCTAGCACAGGGATCGCCAACCTTTTGGACCTCAGGGTCACCCAAACTCATAATTTTAAATCCCATAGACCACTATTATGAATTTTGACTCATATTGACGGTGGTTTGCTAACGTTGGTGGGACACTCAATCCCATATTCCAGAGCTGCAGTAGTCACAGGACTGGCCCTTTGGTTATCCCAGTGCAGCTGCTCCTCCACCCAGGTGCACCAGCTTGCCATGGATTGGAGGAGCTGCTGTGGGATGACCAAAGGGCCAGTCCTGTGACTACTGCAGCTCTGGAATATGGGATCGACTTTCCCAGCAACATCAGCAAGCCACCCTGGGGCAGACTTCCCTCCCTCGCCATTGGTCTTATCTTCCAGTTCCAGTTCGCATGGCTCTACCCAAGGTAAGGTTTGCGCTTGGCTGAAGGGTGGGGGCCAGCGGGTGGGTGGGTCATATGGTCGGCACAGCCTTGTGTTCCTGCGCAGCCTGGATTAATTATTTTCGGGAGAGTGCTTTGGGGGGGCATTTCTCTGAGGACCACCAAAATTTTCTCACGGACCACTAGTGGCAACCAATTGGCAACCACTGCTCTAGCACATAGCCCTCCCTTCAGCAATCCTTGAAGGTCAATGCAGGAAATTCCCCCACCCCAGAGAGACAATGCCGTGATTCTCAACTCGCAGAAACAATAGACCGTGTACTTCTCCAGTATCTATATTACAGAGGCATCTGTACTTGCCTCATCTCCCCTTTATTGGATAAATAACAGGGTGCACAGCACAATTTTACACCTCCCTGCTGCTTTCAGATACCAACCCTTCTACAACATACATTGCCCGGTTCTGCAAAGCAATACCTGAAATCCATCAGGAAATGACCTGTGCCATAAAGCAGTTTTAATGAACAATTAGTTCACCATTCTAGAGTGCTCTATATTGTATGACATCTAGTTTTCCATGCTCCTTTATATGCATATCCTTATTTGTAAAAATAAGCCACATTTAAGCCATTTTCTTGCCACTACCAGCTATTTTAATGCGCCAGTATGGTTCTTCCCTAGATGCTGATCTCCCACTATTGAAACAGAGGCTTGACAGCCTGACACATTATTCTCACTTCCAAAGTAACCTATTTCTTTGTCCATATTGACAGCTATTGCATGCTTCCCTCTCCCACTTCCTCCTCACCTGGGAAAGAGAAACTTACCTGCTTTAGGAGGCAACACAAACCCAAAAGGCTCCAGAGTGAACTGAACACTGATTAAAGTTGGTCTTTATACCCCCTTACCTCTGGCAATCACTCTTATCTGCAAACTTCATTGCAACACTTCATTTCGTGCCCCTTTAAAGTTTTGGCCTTTCTTAATCTTCTGCCAAAAACCCCAGAGTTACTTGTCTGATTAACTGCTATGTTTTGGGTAGTTTTCCTTTTTTTTATGGTGAAGGGGGTCGGAATTCTACCTGAGTGGTCCACAGGTAGATTCATAACAAGAGGGAGAAACAGACAATGCTGAGTAACGCATTAAGAGAAGACAAGAACAGCATATCTATTAGCTACTTTGTTTGTATAGAACAAACATGCATGTCTACAACATCTGGAGTTGCAGTGAGACGAGGGATGGTCAGCCATTCTGATGTCTTCATCCTCTATCAGGTATTTTTGATTAGTTCATTCAGTAAGAGCCTTTTGTCCGGCCACCCTTCTCTTCCAACCTCTCCCGTCTTAAGACTGATACTCCTATTGTCATTGCATTTGGAATTCAGGACATAGTGAATTCCAGTGACTTAAACTGTGTTCATTGAATACAGGTAGACCTCGACTTACAGCAGTTTGTTTAGTGACCGTTCAAAGTTACAATGGCACTGAAACCAGTGTCTTATAACCATTTTTCACACTTACAACGGGAGCAGCATCCCCGGGATCATGTGATCAAAATTCAGATGCTTGGCAACTGGTTCATACTTATGATTGTTGCAATGTCCTGGGGTTACATTCTCCCCTTTTGGGACCTTCTGACAAGCAAAGTCAACGGGGAAGCCAGATTCAGTTAATAACTGTGTTACTAATTTAACAACGGTAGTGATTCGCATAACAAATGCGGTAAGAAAAATCATAAAATGAGACAAAACTGAAAATTTGGGGTCAATTGTGGTTGTTAAGTCGAGGACTACCTGTAATCAGAAACAGCAGCTAAGAGGCTGTTGTTTTGCCCCGGCAACAAACTTCCATATGACATAGCATGGAACTGTTACAACATCTGGCACAACCTACCTGAAATCTAGAAGAGAGATTTTCTCGCTTTAATTAGAGTAACTCTATTTTTAACAAATGAACGCCAGAGAGAGCCAATACTCAGACTGTGGCAGTTTGGTTTACTGATTTATTTATGTGCATTTGGAGGTCAGCTGCAAAAATTAATGTCCCTGAACTCCCAGGAAAACTGAAGGGACCCCAAATTAAATCATTTCCCATAGTTTATGTTTCATGTGACGGGTAAAGGTCTCAGAGTTAGCTTCGCTCCAGAGAAAAAAAAAAGCATGGGACGGGGTAAATGAGGAATAGTTTCTTAGCTGCAATGCCAATGACAGCATGCAGGCTAACTCATAATTGCCTTGTCAGTTTTACTGAGAGGAGCAAATTGAACTGGGAATAAAACAAATCCAATTTAAGGAACATAAGGGGGCTTAGTAAAAGCATAATGACAGCAATTGTCTCCTTATATTTGTTCCTTAAGTAGGAAGTAATGCTCACAATTGCAGTGAGGACAACACCCCTCCCACAAGCCTCCACATACAGTTTGAACCCGAAAATACTAGGAATTACTACAATCACCCTGTTTCTATTGAAAGCAGAACAGAAATAACAGTAGAATAATCCTTTACAATATTCTCATGTCTGGCCAGCTCCCAGATCTTCTGGCTGTTTTAAGCAGTCACACAAGAGAAAGGCAGAGAAATCTCATCAAGATATTTTATACTTTATTTTTTAGAATCAATGAATGTTCTTTTTTAAAAAAAATATCTAAAGTACAACAAAGACATCCACAATTGTTATACATTATCCTGCTGACACAGATTTCAGAAGGATCCAATGTAAAAAACAACTCTTACCAAAGGTGGCAAAGCAGAAATATCAGAGATGCATGCAATTGCATCTTTAATATCTCTTGTATCCTCATCCCATCACTGCCATATTTTTAACAAGGCTTGCAGATGGACTATTTTCAGTTCCTTTTTTTAAAAAAAAAAAAAAAAGAAGGAATTTCACAATCAGAAAAAAAAAAAAAAAAGAGAAACAGCAGAAGCCAATACTGATGTGTTCAGGTAATTAAGGCAAAATGTGACATATATGCTCATATCTTAGTTAAACCAGACACACAAGAGGCAGATCCACAAATAAACCAAGCCAGTATGTCACTTTTTTGTTTGGCAATCTAGCTGCTGAGGGCAATTCTTAGTGACTCCAAGCAAATGATACCGAGGAAGGCTAGGAAAGCAAAGGGCGGGCAGGCAACAACAGTTATATACAAATCTGGAGCAGTTTGAAAGGTGACTGTCACAACAGCATTAACAACAACTGTATCTCATCATAGAGCAGAAGTTATGAGCTCTTTTCTTATTCTACTCTCTCCATATTGGGGATCATACAGATTTTTAATTATTATATAGAAATTCAATTTCCATATTCTTCCTCTAATATTTTCACTGTTGGGCACAGAGGATCTGAGGATGTCAATTGCTCTCAATCTTGCCCTTTCCAGTTTTTGAGGTGACTGGCAGTAGCCCCAAGGCTTGGTTTCACTGGTCTTATTGACATGCTTATAGTGACATTTTTTATTTTCTCAATCCTCATCTTCCTCAATTCGCAGGCACTTCCTCTTACTGGAGGGACGTGGTCCATCCTCATCACTGGAATCTGTAGTGTGAAAGTCAAATGTGAAAATAAGGATAGATAAAAAGTGGTGCTGGGAATAATTGCTGTCACTTATTCATATATTCCAATATCATAAACTTATTGAAGGGAAGATGCTGGCACAGAGCACAATTAAAACCAGAATTCAACTATGAGAAATTTGAGAGAGTAGGCTTCTTAAGAAAGGTATTTCAGGTAGCAAAATGTATGACTAACTTTCTTCTATGTTTGGAGGCAGAGCTTATGCAAACGGAACAAGTGTATGGCTACGTGGACCCAAATAATGGCTAAAAGCCCACTTTCAGACTCAAAGTCAGATACATCTTATGCTGACCGATAATTTTTACTCTTCTTGGTAACATCAAGTAAATGACAAATAACACAAGATGCTAATGCAGCTGAAAGAAAAGCTGGCAACAGAAAATCTTAAAACAATTACTGACATAAATTATAAACAGAAAATGTCTTTTATTTATTGTTTTAATGTTTTATATTGCTGTTAAAAACCACCCAGAGTTGCTTGATATGGGCCGCATTTACATTTAACAATAAATAAAGATCAAGATGTCACTTATAGCTCAATTAGGACACAGCAAATGTTCTCTTAAACCAGCATTATGTTTAATCCAACTTAACAAATCGCAAACATTACATTTGTAGCTTGTAGAACCTGTGACAGGAAAATAGGCTATGCATGACTTCAGGTGTTTGTCATTTTTTTTTAGATCAGAAAGCTCAAACTGCCCAAGAAGCTGCTGATACAGTTCTACAGAGGAATTATTGAGTCCATCATCTGCACCTCTATAACTGTCTGGTTTGGTTCTGCAGCCCAACAGGACAGACACAGACTTCAGAGGATAATTAGGACTGCAGAAAAAACAACCTGCCTTCAAGGACCTGTTTACTGCACGACTCAAAAAGAAGGCTGTGAAAATATTTACAGATTCCCTCACATCCCGGACGTAAGCTGTTTCAACTCCTTCCCTCAAAACAATGCTATATAGCACTGCACACTAGAACAACTAGACACAAGAACAGTTTTTTTCCCGAAAGCCATCACTCTGCTAAACAAATAATTCCCTCTGTTCAACTATTACAAAGTCTGCACTACTATTACTGTTAATCTTCTCATCACTCCTTATCACCCATCCCCTCCCACTTGTGATTGTAGGACTGTAACTTTGTTGCTTGTATCCTTACAATTTATATTGATTGTTCCCTAGTATGATTTGATTGCTGATTGTACACTATGACTATCATTAAGTGTTGTACATTATGATTCTTGATTCTTAATGAATGTATCTTCTTTTATGTATACTGAAAGTATTTACACCAAGACAAATTCCTTGTGTGTTCAATCACACTTGGCCAATAAAGAATTCTATTCTATTCTATTCTATTCTATTCTATTCTATTCTATTCTATTCTATTCTAGTTTGTATTATATATTGGCTTTGTTTTTTTAAACAAAATCTGGGTCAGAGACTTGTCATAATTTGATTTGACATATCATGAAGACTAGAAAGAGATGTTTAAAACCCCAGAATTAGAGCCAAGCATACCTTGGTTATGGTTTTCCTCCTCATCAATCGAGCGGCTTCTTTTGGGGCCCATAGGATGCTGGATAGGCTCCTCTCTGCAAGTAGCAAGAAGAAAAAACTTGTCAGACAAACCAAGTGAAGGGGGTCGAGAATACAAATTGCTTGCTACATCCGCCAAGCCGTTTCTCTTACACTTTAGTCATTCTATCCTCAGAACATTCTGTAGGAAAATTCAGTTCTAACAAATCTCCACCATATTTCCATTTCCCAAGTGCAGGCCAGCATTGAAACCAAACCTCACTCTAAAGGAAGAGATGGCCAAACTGATAACCAACTTATTATGGGCCATCAAGTTGTTTTCTAGTGCAGATAAGGTTCTTCTCCATGTTGACTGATTCCTAACCAGTTCTTTCAAGTCTCCCAATGGTTTACTCATTTCAACTGTAACTGATAGTAAACATTACTATCATGGCCAATCTCTCTCATGCAAACTTTCACATCTGTTCTAGCTGAAAGACTTAAAAAAGGTTTTACAGGATTCTATACACAAAGACCAGTGTGGCTTCTTACCTAAAGGACAACTAAAAGATAATGTAAGAGTAATTTTGAGTATAATTGAACATTTGTGCCAACGTAGTGACAAAAAGGTTGCATTGATTTTTCTAGGTGCAGAAAAAGCATTTGACAACTTGAACTGGGCCTTTATGTTTAAAGTAGTGGAAAAGGTTGACTTTGGATTGGGCTTTATAAAGGGTCTGAAGTCCATCTATACATTCCAGAAAGCTTGGATTATGCTAAATGGAGATTTGACAAGAATCCCAAAAGGAACAAGACAGTGGTGTCTTTTATCCCCTTTATTATTTATTCTGGTGTTGGAACTGTTAAACAGAGATATTAGACAAGACATTAAAGCAAAAGGACTACAAATTAAAGCACACCATTACAAACTTCACACATTTGCTGATGAGTTAGTATTCATTGTGCAAGACCTGCTAGAGAACATTGAATATGTTATGAGAAAGATCAAAATGTTTGGAGAAATTGGTTTTTTAAAAAATAAATTAATTACAGATGACAATATTGACCAAGAAGACACTGGAAATTAAAATTGATTTTAAAGTTGAGAAAAAGGTACAGTATTTCAGGGTAGCTCTTACTGAGGAAAATTCTAAGCTTTACAAAAATAATTATGTTAAAATGTGGAAGGAGATAAATTTGGATTTAAACAGATGGCAAAAATTAGATTTGTCATCAATGGGAAGAATTTCAGTAATTAAAGTGAATGTACTACCTAGAAAGTTATTTCTATTCCAAACTATAGTGATGTTTTAAACAGTGGCAGAAAGATATATCTAAATTTATTTGGCAAAATAAAAACCAAGGATTAAATAAAAGCTGCTAAAGGATTCTAAAGACAGAGGAGGTTTGGGTTTGCTGGATCTTAAGATTATATTACAATGCTTGTTGTCTGATATAGCTAAAAGATTGAATAATTTTTTAAAAATTCAAGGCTATTAGACCTCAAAAGTTCTGATTTGAGATTTAAGTGGCATACTTATCTGTGGTATGACAAAGTTAACCCTGGTTTTAAGATTCACGCTATTAAGCAATCAATAGTGAAAGTACAAAAGCTTAGCTGATAAATTGCCACTTTGGCTATCTCCTCATGAAGCTCTACACTAGAACAGAAATAGTATTGGAATGTAAATGGATGATTTATCGGGACTTACTGATATTTGAAAAATAGGGATTCAAGATAAAGAGAACAATTCGTAAGAGGTTTTGTTTGTGATTGGTTTAATTATTAAGGAATTTTTTGAAAGATTTAAACTTTACAAAAAATGTTTTCATAGGAACTAAATCTGAACTTGATATTAATTTATGTTCTGGAGATAATCACTTGTTTGCTAGAGTATATAAAATGTTACTCAAGTCAAGATGAATCTGAAAGATGAATATGTTAATGATTGTATGGTAAAATGGGCAATATTGGGGGGGGTATAGCATAATGCTAGATAAATGGGAGAATGTATGGACCAATGGACTAAAATTTATATTAAATTATAGCTTGAAAGAAAATGTCTGTCAAATGATGTATCATTGGTATTTGATCCCTGATAGACTAGCAAAATGTATAAAAGGACTTCTAGTAAGTGCTGGAAATGTAGGTCATAGTTGTCTCAAAGGTGGTTTGTTTGTTTTTAACTCAAAGGCAACTGGGCTGTTTTTTTCCTTGAGGAAGAAGAAAACATTTTGTTTCTCATCCAAGAAGTTTCATCAGTTTTGGCAGAAAAGCTCCGGTAGGAAAAAAAATACTGATATGTCCAAAAGCCAAGACATATTCAAGAATATTCAATTATGGGTGGTTTCTTCTTGCCTACCCAGCAACTCTATTACACTGAAATATGTAAGATTGTTCTAATTACACCCTTCCTGTCTCTTTTTTACTTCTGTAAGATATCTGCCCCCATCCGTCCTGAACTTCTCCCCCCATCCCCCTGTTCTTAACCCAATACTCACGTTTCTGCTTTCAGCCCTCTTGGTTCTATTACTTCAGGATGATCTTCTGAATTATCTTCTGAAACCAACAAGAGGAAAGCACATCAACTGGGAAAGGCCAAGCCACCTCAGGAAAAGGCTGGAGCAATTTACTAGTAATACTGGACAAAGTAATTCATCTTGGATGTTCTCTGTCTGTTTGGGTAAGAAATGTCAAGTATTTCTTATGGCACAGAAACATTCTGTGACAGCAAACTGTCAACTATTTACGATATTCTTTCTTATGGCTGCAGAGAAATCTCACTGCAAGAGTGGATGGAATGAGTATCAGTTAGGAAATATGGTGACCCTCCTGCCCCTGTAGACTGCTTGCATCTCTAAATACTTGGTATTAGAGGGGTGAGCACACATAATTGTTTATCAGCTTGTGATTCACTGCACTTTTTTTAATAAGTAGGACAATGTACAATCCAGACTTTTTCACTTATGACAAAAAACCATTGGTTGCTTGTGCTCCCATCAGCCACGTTTGCCAGCCTTCTGTGATGCAGAATGAAAATTTATCAAGCTACCATACGTATCTAGGGATATGTGAGGTCCAGAATATGCCACACCCCCAAGGTGAGTATGGAACTAGAAATTTAGTCTGCATTATGAGCCTGTGGGTGGGATTTGGCAAAAGTTTTCCTGGGCAGGAAAATGGGATAGTATTAGAAGGCAGCAACCTATTTCCTACAGTCATGTGTCAGTCATGTGTGCTTTGAGAAATGAAAGTTAGCAAGCACGACTCCACACTAAAAGTGTTTCGAAAGAGCAGGGGGTTGTCAAGCCCTTGATTTTGCAACAAGAGTTGATCTTCAGTGTTAATGTGTAACTCCTTCTTGTCTACTTCTTTTTGAAGTTTTAGATATGTAAACACAAAAAAACAAATAATTCAAACCAAGTATCCATAATTACAAAGACAGGGGCAGACAAAGTGGCACTGCATAAAGCAGGGGTGGGCTTCAAAAATTTCAGCAACCCGTTCTCTGCCTGGTGGCTGGCTGGGGGCATGGCCATTGGGTGTGGCCTAGTCAGCCTCCTGCACCACTGGTGGAGGGGCGTTTTCACCCTCCCTGAGCTCCAGAGGCCCTCTGGAGGTTGGAAACAGGCCCCATTTATGGCCTTTTGGAGCCTCTGGGATGCCTGATTTTTGGCCTCCCTGAGCTCAGGCTGTGCGGGGCGGGGCCAGCCAGGGGTGGGATTTACCAGTTATTAATAATGATAAAATTAGATACCGGTTGGCTTGAACCAGTAGCAACCCACCCAACATAAAGATGCACGTTACAATTAATCCTTTATATCACTGTATTCCAGGAATGGGCAACTTAATCTTGTTGGCAGAGGTCTTCTAAGGAGGACTAGGATCTGATGGTGACATCAGCAAATGAGACCAGGCCAACATTCTTGTTCCTTTAGGCCTTTTGTGAGAATGGATGGGTTACTTAAACTCAAAAGGGAGGAGCTTACCAGAAGCTTATTGCACATGGGGGTGAGGGAGGAAGGACATCGTGTGGAATTAAATACTTTTTTTTTTTAAAAAAAAGTACTTCTCAGAATTGGAACCTGCCTGAAGTTCAACAGCATGAACTTGGGGATGGGGATGATCAAAGGAAGCCAGCTACAGCATCTAGTTTGCCCACCTGGCTTAGTGATGTGTTAATGAATGATTCCAATTCTCCTTCTCTTTACACCTAACTTACCCGTTTGCTGGTCTTGAGTCTCCCCCTCCATTTCTTCTGAAGCAATGAAAGCAGCTATGTGGCGTAATTGTTCTGAGTTAAGTTTAGCTGGGATGCGCCAGAAGGATTCCTACAAGAAAAACAAAGGCAAAAAATGAGTTTGGTCCTGATCCTCTGAGATTACAACCTGTGCCTAATCCTGTTTTTATTTCCTTGCAAGTTCTTTTATCACAGCACTACTAAAGTCAGGCTTTAATTAACTTTTAATTTAAAATTGGTAATTCTTAATTTTTTTACTCTTTATAATTCCGTTTCCAATATTGTTTTAACTGTGTCTCTTTTTATGGTTTTTATTCATAAATCAACCACAATTGCTTGGGTGAGATGGATGGTGTAGAAATATGATAAACTAAATAAATTGCAAATGATAACAGTTAAATTTGCATCAGCCTAAAGGAAAGAAAATCATCACTAGAAAATGTCATTGGAGACCCAAATGAGAAAGAACAGATCCAGTGGAACCTCGGTACTCATCATTAATTGGTTCTAGGAGGCATGACAAGTACCAAAAATGACAAGTTCTAACAAATTTCTTCCATAAGGGTGATCCTTTATTTTGGCTGGAAAGGGCAGCAAGTCATGTGGCAACTGACAAGTTCTAAGCTTGCACATTGAATACCAAACAAACGACAAGTATTGGGGCAAAAGTTTTGGATCAAAATGCGCTGAGTACCAAATTCAACACATTTCAAAGCAGTCGGCTATCAGGGTACAACTCTACTAGGATAAAGAGCTAACTGTTCACAGAACATATACAGTAGTAAAGATATGATCACCTATTTTACTGTAAAAAATGGAAATCACAAAATTACCCTATTATGAAGCTGAGATCAATATACAGCGAGGCCCTGTAACTCAGGGGTCCCCAACCATTTTGCTTTTGAGGACTGGCGGTGGTGGCGCTTCAACAGTTTCGGCTGTGGTGGGGGAATGGTTTTGCACACACAACCTACATCCTACACATGCGCAAATGAAACGTCGTATGCTTGCCTGCCACTTCGCGGCCAGATTCCAACGGGCCATGGCCCATAGGCCATGGGTTGCAAAACCTTTCTGTCAGTATTTGAAAGTGCTGTTAATTGGAACTGAGGAAGAAAGGTTGGTAAATTATTCTCTTGCTTTTTCTAGCATCTAGTTCTATATACATTTCAACACATGCAAAACAGTTTCTCTCAACAGAAACTGGCATACAGTTAAACCCAAGATTTGTAAATACGATTGCATCAAAATAATCTAAGAATGTTTGCTCTTTATCTGCATTGGCATTTGCATTCTGAGAATTTCCTAGGTCTCTTTAACCTAGAAGCTTCCCCGCCTCCTACCCCCACCTAATCAAAAAGGCAGCCCCTCTACTGAGCTCTGCAGCTTATCTGTTTGATGAAGAACACCACCAATGGTCAATAAATGAAAGATCTATCAAGACGGAAGATGAAATATTTCAAATATTTAGGCATTTAACTTTGGTTCTCTACCAACTGGGGCACTCAAGTAAGGAAATTAACAATGCAGGCTCAAAGAATAATTCTAGCAATTATAAAATTTGCAAACTGGCATGGGAATAATTTTGTCCTAGTTGCTATTAAGCTATTCAAATACAAAGTTCTGGGTATGCTGCTTCATGATGTCCAGATGGGTGTCTATAAGAACATTTCCATCTACAAACTAAGTTTCTAAACACAATAAAGTGCATCTCCTCCCTTTCAATTTCTAATGTTGTAATATAATTTGAACTGGGTTGCCTCTCTTTCACAGGTTATGCAAGACTATGACATTAAGATCATGGCCAAGGGAAATCTTTTGAGAAAACCTTAAGGATTCATCTGATCCTGAATGACAGTTCTGTATCAACATGAAAAGGCAAACTGAACAAGACCCAATATACTGTACAGGTAGTTCTCAACTTACAACGGTTTGTTTAGTAACCAACCATTCGAAGTTACAATGGCACTGAAAAAAGGATTTACAATCATTTTTCACACTTATGACCAATGCAGCAATGGAAATTTTGGGCTCAATTGTGGTCTTAAGTTGAAGACTATCTACAGTTTGTCAATACCAGGTCTTTCTATTTTAGGCCACAATAAAATCTTAGCAGATATTAAATGAAAAACCTGGGACAAATATTCAGCAAGGCAGGGGTCAACTCTCCCATCTTAGAAAAATTACCCCATCCTTCCTATTTTTTTTAAGATGATGCATGCTCCATACAGGCAGCCTTTTTTTCTGACCCAAATTGATAACATCATCTATCGAGGTGACAACAGGATGATATTTCAACTTCCCATATGAAAAAAATATTCATATATATTCAGATATGGAGGCTGATATCTGCTGTGTTCTATTAAAATATTTATTTTATACACAATGGCAATTAAAACATACTGCATTGTACCATTTATACAAATGTTTAATTTTCCTCATTGCTTTCCTTCCGGCATAATATTTACATAAAAGAAACATTTAGAACAAATAATACAAATAACACAATTCCTTTATATCATGGTAGACATTTCCTATAGTCTCTCCCTTTAATTTGGAATATACAACCTTCCTTGGGCTGAGGGATTCATTCCAAAAGTGAAAGGGGCCAAGACAAATAATTGTCTGATTTAAATTAAATTAAATTAATCATGCTTCACATGATTACTCCCTTTACATTTCATTTTTTCTTATATATCAGTAGAGACGATATTCTCTCAGCCCAACCGATTCACAGGATTGTTGTTGTGGGAAAAATAGGAAGACTGAGTATTGATCATGTTTGCCACCTTGAGTTAATTATAAAAATAATAAAAGCAGGATAATAATTAATGGATTAAAAAAAATTGGTAGCAGCTTGGAAGCATCTCAGGTCTACTCTGATGGCACGCAGAGGTCACATCAAAACCCTCACCTGCTCGTTGGCTGGAGATCGTACCCCCATCTTCCACAGCAGTTCCTGGAAATCTTTGTGCTCCATGGCGTCCTCGCTTTCTTCAGTCAACGGCACCAAAGGAACAGCCTGGGCACATCCTGGGGGAACAAAAATATATCCAGCTGTAACTAGAGCAAGCCGAAGAATGCCCTCCATGCGAGACTTGGGATAAGTTGCTCTTTCCTGAGAAGAAAACTAGAGCTTAGCCCTGGGCATTACTTTATGAAAATTGGCTTAATCAGTAATATTATGAAATAGCCAACTTTTCATGCTCGACATAGGAATGTCACCTCCCAGATGGACTACTACTGTAAAATACTCTACATGGGTCTGCCATGGAAGAGTATCCAAAAGCTTCAGCTGCTGCAAAGTTATTATTATTTATTATTACCTTTATTGTCAGAATACATGTGTGCAATGAAATTGGCTGAGCCTCCCTTCATGCACGCCCCCAACCCCCCGAACACAACTCACAGTGAGGGCAGAAGTCTCTAACCCAGTCCCAATCTTATTATACTAAAATGCAGCAGCTCAGGCAATTATGACCATCCCTAAATAGACACATGTTGCATCTCTGCTGTGTGCTGCATTGGTTGCCAGTGGTCCAATTAAAGGAGATGGTTTTGGCATGGGGCCAGAGTATCTGAGGGACTGCCTTCTCTCTATTACATGAAACCTGGCAGGAGAGGCACACTGTGATTCGAGCGGTAAAAGAGTTCCACTTGAAAGGACCTAAGAGGTGAACCTTTTCTGGAACATCTTCACTCCTGAAGTGAGGTTATCCCCAGTCTTTGTGGCCTTCCAGAAAATTTTCAGCAAGTCTTGGGGATGCCTCGATAATGGGGAAGCCTGTGTGCTGACTGCCTTGTATGGAACGTCCTCATTTTCATAATCTCATTTTATCTCTTATTATTATTTTAA
This sequence comes from Hydrophis major, assembly GCA_033807585.1. Classification (NCBI taxonomy): domain Eukaryota; kingdom Metazoa; phylum Chordata; class Lepidosauria; order Squamata; family Elapidae; genus Hydrophis; species Hydrophis major. The sequence goes on along the minus strand of CM066329.1, from coordinate 208,021,639 downwards.
AGGGTTTGTAAAATGTTTTAATTCCTGGTTTTATTCACAGAGTCAATTTGAGTGAGATTGGCAGCCACATACATTTGTCAAATAAGTCTTGACACCCCAGTTTGTTTGCATTTACTTACCATCCTCTCCTCGGGCAGCAGCTGTTTTGTTCAAGCAGTTTTGAAGCCAGAGCAAGGGACCAACAAAACCTGCAGGGCGAAATTGCGTGGGAAGGTGAGCAGGCCAAGGGGTGCAAGCAACAGCAAAAAAATACAGACACAACGATCTAATCTTACAGGTGCCCCAATTACATACTGACATCAGGATATCAGACACCTTTGTATGAATATAATCACACAAATTGAAAATCCCCCTCTCTCCTCCTTCAGATATCCATCAGCAGTCATCTTAAAAAGTTCCACATTATCGTATTCCTGAAGGCCATCTCTACACGAAGAGAAGGAAAAAGTCATGCAATGGCCAGTCCCATTTCAGAACACAGCTTGTGGGAGAACCCCAAAGAACAGTAAACTAGTTTAATGTATCAAAGTTCTTAGAAACAGGAACACCAACAAAACCAGAAAAAAAAAAAAAGATTGTTGCAGGCTTTCATGATCTGAAGCCCATCACAAAATAGGTCAATGTTCCTAAGAATTGGAGCTTCTTATTTGCAAGGATAATGGGGAAAAGTGAAAAGCAAATTACGAAAGGGAAAAATGATTCAATTTGAGATGAAGAGATAAAATACATTCTAATGGATGTGCTTAGGCCCATATTAAAATATGGATAACACATGGGAATTATGGTAGACATGCAGGGGGGGGGGGGAGAAATTTGTTACGTCACTTAGCGATCTCCAAAAACTCCCACCCCAATCGGATTACTTATCTCTCCTGATAAACCTCTTTTATAGCCACTGGGGCAATGGTGGGATTCAATTTTTTTTACTACCGGTTTTGTGGGCATGGCTTGATGGGTGTGGCAGGGGAAGGATATTGTAAAATCTCCAGTCAGAGGTGGTATTTGCCGGTTCTCCGAACTACTCAAAATTTCCACTACCGGTTCTCCAGAACTGGTCAGAACCTGCTGAATACCCACCTCTGCTCTGGGGATGCAAAGTTATATAGTTTGGAAGTTAGGCAATTTGGTTAGCCCATACTTCACACCACTCTGGGTGGTTGTGCAGGAGGTATCTGGATAATTTTTTAAGAGATCATTTGAAGGGAGATAAATTCTTGGAGCGTAGAAAGCTGAGTTTGCGTCCCAGCACTAAAATTCTGTGACACTCGACAGCATCATCACTGTATACTGTAGTTCTTTCTTTTGCAATCAGACAGACCAATTTCTCACCTTCTTGTCTCAGGCTTTGCACAAGTTTTCGATCTGAAGCATCTCCCCATATTTTCTTAGACCACTTGCCCCAGGATTTTTGGTCCTTGTCATTTCCAGCATCCTCCTTGGCCAGTTCTTCTTCTTCATCATCATCTTCTTCTTCACTATCCAAATCATCCTTTTCCTCTTCATCTTGGTCATCTATCTCATCCAGGTCAGGCACCTCAGAAACTTTGGGGAACGGGGTCTTATTCTGAAAGAAAGAAACTTAAGTCCATCTCTTAAGAATACAGAACAGCAGGAGATGCTAAATTAGGGTGTTCCTCCTTCAATAATCCACACCAGAGATAAAAACAGCCATTACCTTAGACGTAATAACAATAGTTTCATTCACCCCCAGTATTTTTTGGCTGGCTCAAATTAGTCTCTTGGAGGACATTTTATATTAAAATAAATAGATTTTGGATATCCCTTGTGAGCTACTTTTGTTTTTACTGATATTTTGAAAGGCTCAGTTAGAAAAGATTGGCAGACTGAAGCAAATGTCAATTTGACTAGAACAACAATTCTAGGCTATTTTGGGGGGAGAGGAAGGCATGTTTGAAGAAGTAGAGCTGAAGGAAAGACGAAAGCTCAAAGGTCAAATATGGAGATTCTCATCCAGGTCATGGTTGTCCCAAAGGTGCTTTTTCAAGAGGCAACTGGACTTTCTTTGTTTTTCCTTGAGGACATTTCTCTTCTCATCCAAGAAGCTTCTTCTGTTCTAACAGTTCCCCCTTGAAAAAGCACCTTTGGCAGAAAACTCAAGATCTGAGAAACTGCATCTGTGAGAGCTTGATATATACCCCCTCCCTCCTATTGTTAAATAAATCAAACTAGCTTAGGATTTATGATGCTGTAGATGCATAGATGTGGGCATGCTCACATTTTCAAAGCGAGGTGTACAGATAGGAAAAAGGATTGGGTGCGTGTGTAGCATACCGATCTAAGCAAACCAGATTTGCGCTTGCGCTTCTTGTAAAGCTCCTTACGCTCAGACACCAGCCCTATGCTAAGCATCTTCTCAATAATGCGGGCTTTAGATCGTTTCGCTGTGATGTGCTTCATTACATTGGACAGGATATCTACAGAGGGAGGAAAGAGGCAAAGGCAATGTGAGCAAACAGTATTCCAGCATATTTAGTTCCCCCTGTTGGTTCCATGAAATTCTCTTTATCTAGTGACCCAGAGCAAGTAAATACAATGTCATATGAAATTCCTATTCTGATGCCAAGTCTACATTCTGCCTGTGGAAATATTGGTAAAGTACTATAGGTAGTTCCTGTTTTAGCGTCTGCTTGCTTTAGCAACCCTTTGCAGTTACTATAGTGATGAAAAGGTAACTTTATAATCAATCTCCATGTTTTTAACATTTGCCAAATCAGGAAAGTTGCAATAAGATCACAAGCACAGTCACAGTTTTGCTTAGTGACTTCACTTAACAACCAAGTTGCTGGTCCCAACTGTGGTTGCTAAACAAGAACTACTTCTAATAATTTCAGACAAGCCAATTCAAACCTTGGTGATAGGGAGACAGAAGAAGCAGAGATTGTCAAACAGAGATAAGTAACTCTTAGCTTTAGGAGGCTCACTGGAAAATAATCCCTCCACAGTAGAGAATTCACCACCAAAACAGTTTGTGAAGATAGCCTTAAAAATATTTCCGGTCCCAGCTCCCTCATCTCCACCCAGCTTATCTCACACCTCCAGACACCAGAGCTCTACTATGTTGGGTGCAGATGAAGTTCTGCTAACCAGCCAGGCAGTCTTACCATCGGAGTCCCGGAACTCCTCAAAGAGTCGACGAAGTTCTACCTCCTGCTCCTCTGTCCATAGCACAATGCGAGTCCCTTTCCTGCCGAAGGAAATTAATCAGGCTTGTCACTACAGTACAGGTTGCAACAGAAGTCTTTTTCAAATTAAAAAAAAAAATACCCAAGAGTTGAATTCTTCTATCAAAATGTACAGTCTTGGGTTTTTTTGTTTCTTTTTCAAAGCAATCTTCTATTCGAGAAAGGCAATATTTTGGCTGCTAAGGGCCCACGTTTAAGTTTGTTGGGAAACAGAGGCCACGGTGGGCAGAATGATAACAACAGCCAAAGGAGTGCGGCTAGGATTTCTAGGCAAAAGGCAAAATGGGGAGGGGGTATTATGGCTTGTTTTGTCTTCTAAGTGGGTTCAAAATGATAGGTAGTTCTCATTTAACCAGTTTCCAAAGTAACACTGGTGCTGAACGACTGGTACTTATGACCAGCCCTTGAAGTTCCATCTGTCCCAGCAACTCTACCATCATAGGATTGCAACCTGGGAGTTTGGCTACTGATTTGCACTTACAACAACTGCAGTGTCCTGTACACACGATCATCATTTGCGATGCTCCCTGGTAGCCTCCCTCAAGTAAAATCAATTTGGAAGCTGGCAAGAAAGGTCGTTAGTCACTCTGGCAAGTTATTTGCCTTCTAACCTGCTTGGCACGAGCCTCTCCTGACCTTCCTGGACTGTAGCTGCCTGCGAATCTCTTGGGAGTCACTTATCTACCTTACTGAACAATGGCAATTAGGGAATCCTGGGATTGTCGTCACCAAGTGATACAGTCACATGATGTCACTCTTTATTGGCTGTATTGCTTACTAATGGAAATTCTGGTCTTAATTTCCATCATTGACCAAGAACTATCTATATCCTACAACTTACGTATCCTTGTTTTATGTGTAAAATACATTTTATAGCCATTCCATCTCAAGAACATGTGAGCCATCCATCTGGGTGGCCCCCAACATTAAAATAAATAAATATGAAATAAAACACACAACAGCTGAAGAATCATAAAAAAGGTGTTAAGAGATAAAGCAAAGACCCATTTCATCTAACCATCCTTCCCACTTCTGTTACTATAGCTCCTAGCCAAGAAAAGCTCGGCAAGCGGGATGGAAGTAGCAGAAGCAACACCTTTCTGCTTACACAATCAAGCAAGAGACTAAAGGGTAGAAAGATGGAGCTCCGTTTAGGGAAATATGATTGAAATTATCAGTAAGAAAGAGCTATGGCAGAGAGTTCAATCGCTCATTTCAAGGAATCTGAGCCTTCCCTAATAACATCCGTATGCATCCTAAGTTGCATTAACAGAGGGATACAGTCAAGATCAAGTGAGGTACTAATATCACTCTATAAAGCCTTAGTAAGACCACACCTAGAGTGCTGCATCCAGTTTTGGTCATCATGTTATAAAAAAGATGTTGAGACTCTAGAAAAAGTGCAGAGAAGAGCAACCAGGATGGTTAGGAGACGGGAGACTAAAAGATAAGAAGGGTTACAGGAACTGGGCTTGATAGCATGATAGCAGTTTTCCAATGTTTGAGGGGCTGCCACAGGGAGGAAGGGGTCAAGGTATTTTCTAAAGCGCCTGTAGGCCAGACAAGGAATAATGGATGGAAACTGAACAAGGAGAGATTTAACCTGGAAATAAGGAGAAACTTTCTGACAGTGAGAACGATCAACCAATGGAACAGAAGTTGCCTTCGGAAGTTGTGGGAGCGCCATCACTTGAGACCTTCAAGAAGAGATTGGACTGCCATTTGGACTGCCATTTGCCTCCCGCTTAGGCGGGGGGTTGGACTAGATGACCTATAAGGTCCTTTCCAACTCTGATTATCTGTTATCTGCATCCAAATGCATTCGTGCCGATCATCGTTTGCTTTTTTTTTTTTAAAAAAATCTGTTTTTGAAGATCCTGAATTCATGGGAAGTGTTAGCATGACCTACCGCTCCAGAGGAAAGTCTCGCATGCTGCTCACCAACCCCAACTGCACCAGTTTCCTGGCCACCCGCTTTCGTCCTCGGTGATGAGAGCTGACATGCGACAGGATGTTATCAAGCACATCTTCACCTGAGGGATTGAAAAACAAGGCTTTGAGAGGAACACAAGACCTGGTGCTTGGACTTTGGCTAAGACAGTGGAGAGAAGCAAAAGAGTTGGGCATTATACAGGCAAAACATTCACTTAGCAACCATTCAGAGTCACAACAGCACTGAAAAAAGTGACTTATGGCCAGTTTGCCCACTTACAACATTGGCAGTATCCCCAGTCGCTTGATCAAAATATGAGCACTTGGCAACAGACACATGTTTATGTGATTCCCATCTGTTACCTTCCTGGTTGGCTTCTGACAAGGTCAATGGGAGAAGTCAGATTCACTTAACGAACACATAACTCGCTAACAGCAGTGATTTGCTTAACAAGCGTGGCAAAAAGGTCACACAATGGGGCAAAACTCATTTAATAACTACTTTGGGCTCCCCTGTAGACATAAATTGAGGACCATCTGTACACAAGTATGTCTAGTTATGGCTCCGATAGCCATTTGTAGCATGTATAAGGATAATCCTCTCCCTGGTTATATGGCTTTGCCTTCAGGTTTTCTGCAATACAGCACCAGTTTCAAAACTACACTTCCCCTTTTTAAACACAAACACACACACAAACACACACACCAATGTCCTTTCCCTTATTTTCTTTAGGGGAACAAAATGTGAAGGAAACCTTCTCTTATAAGAGCTGCACTAACACAGCATGCTCTGACAATGCAATCTGATGTGCCAGGATAAAAGTATCCTGCTAATGCTGCCTTGTGTTCAATTATGAAAAGAACATTAACTTAGATCATTTGTACAGCCTCCCACCTCATACAAGTGGGAGACTTACAAGATTAAAAAGAAACCCACCAGAGCACCCAAGACTAACAACCACCCCTAGTACCAGCACTCAATCTTAGAACAGCGCTGCCTGGCTTTAGAGCACGTTGGAATTTGAGAACTTAACAACTGAAGAAAGGCAGCTTGGGACACAACATAGTGATTGCTTCTCTGGAAATCTGTTCCATTAGAAACTTCTCTTTCATTTCAAAACTAGAGCTCCAAAAAGGAGGAGTCAGGAATACACTGGAGGCTGTTCTGCAGTGGGCCACCAAAAAAAGAGTCTTCCTTATGGGATTCCAAGCTTTTCTTATGAAAGTTTCAGCTCGCCCCAAGCGCTCAGTTACATTCTTATCAGCCACAGAATAGAAAGCCCTAAAGTGAGTTTTGATCTTGCACTGCTTATCAGCTGGCTTTTCTTCTGATGTCCCTTCCCTGCAGCTAGGTACCTACCTTCCACTTCTCTATACTTGTGGTAGAGCTCTTGAAGTTCCTCCTCCTCTTTTTCAGTCCAATGGGAGGAGGCTTTGTGTGAATTAGAACTGTGAAGGAAAGAAATATCCTACTGAGAAAATTTCCCCATGAAATAGTATCTACAACAGAGCATTTGAGCATTTCTGTAGGAAGAAAAACATTCATAGGCTTTCTGGATTTATGTAGAACTGATGGTACCCACATTGTTTGATATGGCCTCCTACATGTTGATCTAAAGTTAACCTGTCCTCTGCCAGATAGGGTTCATTGGTGATAACCAGCACCCTGATTTGCACCCATAAGCCTATCAAAAGCCAGTGCAACTTGCAGAATAGCGGCATTACATGGGCATGTTGAGATGCATCCATTAGCAATGGCAATAGCACTTAAGAGTTATATATACCGCTTCACAGAGCTTCCCAGCCCTCTCTAAGAGGTTTACAAAGTCAGCCTATTGCCCCTCTAACTTCTTGGTCCTCATTTTATCTACCTCGGAAGGATGGAAGGCTGAGTTAACCTCGAGCCAGTGAGACACAAATTGTCAAACTGCTGGCAGCCAGCAGTCAGCAGAAGCAGCCTGCAGTACTGCATTCGCATGCATTCTAACCATTGCACCACCGCGGCTCATAGGTAATAATGAGGTGCACCCATTTTATTATCCATGCTGCTGCCTTCTGGACTTGTTGCAGCTGCGGCTGGTCTTCAAGGGCAGCTCCAGATAGAGTGGCAGAAATCCAACCAGGGCGTGCGTAAAGCAGGTGTGACCGTGAGGAGGGCCTCCCGATCCAAGATGGAGTTATATGAAGACAACACACATCAAGCATCAGGCCTGAGTGGGGGGAGTCCAGCCTCACTCAAAACCAAAGGTAGAAAATCCTCAGGTCCAGATACTGGGGAAGAGAGGGCCAGGAGGACAAACCCCACAGCCACTTGGTCTTACTATTAAGTCAAAGCCTGTTTTTTTTCCCTTCCATTCAGACCACCACAACTTCCAGATACTGAAAAGAACCAAGGCAGCGTTATTTGATCAGGCAGGGCAGAGGTATGTAGCCAAGTAGTGATGATAAGTAACCCCTTGCCATTGGATGGCATCAACCAGCAGCTTCATATTCATAAATATTCTCATCTATGAGAAGCCATTTAGGGTAGTGATTAAGGCACTGGCCTAGAATCTGGAAGACTGTGAGTTCTAATCCTGCCTTGGGCACAAAGTCAGCTGGGTGACTTTGGACCAGCTATTCTCTCTCTTTCAGCCCTAGGAAGGAGGCAACAGCAAACCGCTTCTGAAATCTTTCAAAGAAAAGTGTAACAACTAGTCCATGTAGTCACCAGGAATCAGGAGCAACTTGAAGGTGAGTGCATGAACATGCATGTGTGTGTGCACTCATCCTTATATCCTGGAAGCCTGTTTGATCAGAGAAATAAGGGAGCCGTCTTTTTCCCCCACTTCTATTTTAGTATCCTGCATATGACCAACTCCTAGTTTTTCCTTTCCATTTTTCTTGGTCAAATCAATGGCTGGAAAAAGAGCAACTTTTGCTATGACTCTGGTTACCCTCCCACCTTAAAATGTACAACTTCCTTAAAACCAAAGCTCCCATAATTTGAGAACACTGTCTAAATGGCTGGAGATATTTTCCTGTTATTCTATACTTAAACTTACAGACAATACTATGGAGGTAGTAGGCCATCTTCCAGTGCAACATTTCTCAAAATGCTCCCCATCCCTAGAAATTAGGTATTAACCTAATACCTTACCTTCCATCTTCCTGTAACACTGTGTAGCCTTCAGTCATTTCTCGAACCACAGCTGTGCTTTTCCAGAACAATAGTTCCATGTAGGCTTTTTTGTTGGTTGATGCCAAGGCAAAAAATTTGCCCACAATGTACTTGGCAAATGTCACCAGCTCCTAAAATTTACAGGCATTTTGTTTTGTTTGTTGTAAGCCCAAAAGAATAAGTGGTCCTCACTTAATGTTTGCTCATTCAGTGACTATTCAAAGTTTCAATGAAGATGAATGAGAGGGACTTAACAACCTCACAGTTGCAGTCATTGCTGCATCCCTACAGTTACACGATCCCAATTCATGTGCTTAGCAATTGGATCGTAATTAGGATATCACAACATCCTGTGGTCATATGATTGCCATATGCAATTTTCACTGGCAGCTTCAGATAAGCAGAGGTAACAGAGTTGTAAGTGCTGATAATGTGACTACAAGATGTTGTGACCACATGGGTTTCACCTAACAATGGCAAGTGGGACTGCAGAAACTGCTGTCAGAAGTCAGAGCAATCACATGATATCGTGCCTTATGACCCCGTCACTTAGCAAGAATCCCGAGTCCCAATTGTTAATAAGTGAAAAATCGTTTCATTAAAGAAAATTCTTCTTTTCTGAAGAAGAGGGGCAGTTAAAATGTGAATGAATGAATGAATGAAATGTTCCCTCGCCTTCCCAGTGAAGCAGACGGATGGTTTATATTCTGTATACTTTTGTTAGTTCTGCTTAGGGATATTGTATTATAGATGGGAGAAAATAGGATGCATGTCCAAATTAAGAACACAGAAAGGGGTTTTTGAAATTTGGGACATATATTTATTTTTTGTTTGTGGGATTTCTAGATGAAAAATATCAATTATTTTTGCAAACATCTTTTCCACAGGGGTTGTAGTTTGATTTCTGTATTCAAATAAGGCTTTTAAAAAAAAGAACTGGGTGAATACTGGTTAGGAATTCTGAAATCCCAATATACCCTATCTTTCTCCACTGGGAAGAAGCCTATCAGGACTGCAGGATTGTATGTTCTGCCCTTCTGCATATATTTAAACCATAGATGGTCTGCTGCAGCTTCAGAGCTTCAAGGAAGCCTGTGATAGGTATGATTCATGCATTTTAAGCTGCAGTTAAAGTCTTGAAATATCTTTTAGACTTTTTGTAGTCTAAAAAAAGGCACCCACCGCAATTTGTATCTCAAGTAGTGCTTGACGTAGAAATATTCATTTAGGGGCTGTTGAAAGTTACAATGGCACTGAAAAAAGTAACTTAAGACTATTTTTCACGCTTATTGCAGCATTCCCATTGTCTCATGATCAAAATGTGTAAGCTTGGCAACTGGCATGTGTTTGTGATGGTTGCAGTATCCCAGGGTCATGGGATCCTCTTTTGTGACTCTCATTTAAGCAAAATCAACAGGAAAGCCAGATTTACTTTACATTTGTGTTATTAACAACTGCATCACTTAACAACTGGCAAAAAAGGACATAAAATGGGGGGCAAAACTCACTTAACAATTGTCTTGTTTAGCCATGGAAATTTTGGGCTCAATTATGGTTGTTCAAGTTGAGGGCTACCTATATAAAGATCCACCATTTGACATTGCTCAGAATGTGGTCCAGCATTTATTCATTTTAAAATACAGAAGTGAGGAAAGGAACCTAAAACCTGACTCTGGGCAGCGAAACAATACATTAAAACAATAAACACATGCAAAATGAAAAAAAAAACAAAAAACCCCAAATATTTTCCCAAACATGAATCCTACAAAACAGATAAACAGAAATGGGTGATTTAACTTCCCAACCCTCCAGGCACTGGAAGATATCCAGGTCTTCAGTGCTTTATGGATCACCAGCAAAAAGTTCTATGGAAGACCTCATCTTGGAGGTTGTGGTTTTTTAGAGGGCAAGAACTGCTACCGAAAACGCATGCTATACAGGTAGTCCTCGACTTAAAACAATTCATTTACTGACCATTCAAAGTTACAACAGCCTTGAAAAGTGTGACTTATGGCTGTTTTTCACACTTACGACCTTTTGCAGCATCCCCATGGTCACGTGATCAAAATTCAGATGCTTGGCAACTGACTCATATTTATGATGGTTTCAGTGTCCCAACCGGGGTCATGGGTTGAGACCTTTTCACAAGCAAAGTTAATGGGAAAGCCAGATTGGTTTAACAACCAGGTTACTAATTTATTAACTGCGTGCTTCACTTAACAACTGTGGCAAGAAAGGTCGCAAAAATGGGGCAAAACTCACTTAACAAACATCTTATTTAACAACAGAAATTTTGGGCTCGACTGTGGCCATAAGTCAAGGACTACCTGTACCTAGGGAGGTCTGCTCCCTTTCCTGTGCTGTAGTTGATGGTTTTAATCTAGTCACTACAAAAGGCTTACACTTCAAATTTAATCTCTCATCAAACTGATAATCAGCCACGCATATCTTTGTTCCGCCTCACCTTATAAGCGCCGGAGGCAGGGTCACTGAGGAGGCGGTTGAAAAGGCAGAAGACTGAAAGCTGAAAGAGTAAGGCCTCCATCTTGAGGTCATAGGCAATGCGATGCAACATCTTGACCACGCAGTGATTAGTGTGGGGGCTGTTCTGCTGGTAGTTTCTGAACAGCAGGACGTAGGCCTTGACGACATTTGCACTAGCAAACCTGCACCACAGGATACAGACATGAAGGCATGTTCTGGGAAACAGCAGGGGAAGATTACTTGCGCACGCAGGCTGGAATTCAGAACATCAAGGGACTAACAGCATTCAGTTTCTTCAGTGTTTTCAGATGCATCAATTACTGTTTCTAGTGGTCGACTTAACGCCACTTATGTAAGTTATGACAAACCAGGGAAGCAGGACTTATGACCCAGTTTTGAAGTTCCAACGATTAGGCCCCCTCTGTGGTCACATGACTGAACTTCTCGAGTGCTCGGCAACATGGCCGCAGGTAGGGTCATTCGTCGCACCCCTCGGTCATGTGGCCACATTTTACAATGGCTTTGTCAAAACCTGATACTCGCTTCCAGTTTTTGGCAAAACCAGCACCCGCAGAGAAACACCACTTCGCTTAATGATCACGGTGTTCGCTTTACGACCGTGCCATTCATGTAACGACCACCTCAAAACAAAGATCACAACAAACAACTATAATGGGCAGACTCCACTACAGTCATTTGTCAAGGAGTAACTGTATTATGGGTCGGCTAAGAAGGCAGGGAAAATGCATGACATCTGAAATACTTGCATGAAGAAGATAAATATAGACCGAGGAAAAAGCTTACCGCTTCACGTAATCCAGGAAGCTGAACTCTTTTTCGGATACCCGCACCGATGCCAACTCTTCCTCAGTAGCTTCCTCATCCTCAGCAACCTCCTCAGACTCATCTGGGTTAGCTGCTGCCTGCCCTGAATACATGCAGGAGGTTTTGAGGAAAATGTCATTAATCCAGCTCAGAAACACAAACGCCTCGCCTGAGAAAACGTGTGTCTGTGCATACATGCATGATACACCGTTGTTATAGAAATATGAGGAATTCCGCCTTTAGGGATCTGCATAATGTTGTGCTGCTGTTTAAAAAAAAAAAGTCCAGCCAGAGAAAGACCAAGGTATCCTAAACTGTTGAAAGAATCTATGAAGGGTAGTGGTAAGAGAAAGTCTTAGCCATAGCACTAGCACTTAGACTTATATACCACTTCACAGTGCTTTACACAGTGCTTTAAGCGATTTACAAAGGCAGCATATCGCGCCCCCACCCCCACCCCAAAAATCTGGGTCCTCATTTTACCGACCTCAGAAGGATGGAAGGCTGAGTCAACCTTGAGCCTGGTGAGAATCGAACTGCTAGCAGTGAGCAGACTCAGCCTGCAGTGCTGCATTCTAAGCACTGCGTCACTACGGCTCTTTCAACTCTGAGTCTCAGGGAAGCTGCGTGCTCATTAGGGTATATACTCACGAGGGAGATTGGCAAATAAGATTTGCTTCAGCAGCTCCATTTCTTCAACCGGATCAACAGTGGATGATCCAAACACATCTCCTTCGGGCCACACCTCCCTTATGGAGCAGAACAAAGGAATCTTAGCTAAGGGCAGGAGATAGATAAATTTCCCTTCTCCTCAGCATCAAGCACTGCAGACACTACAAGAAGGGTTAAACACAGAGCCACCAATATCCATCTATTGCTTAGCAACTGTTATTGTAAAGGTTCAGAAAATATAACTGATTTGGGATGAACGAAACTGGTCCAAAGTCATCCAGCTGGTTTTGATAACTATGTCAGGACAAACTCATGGTCTCTTGGTTTCTAGGCTGGTGCTTACACCAAACTGGCTCTTCTGTTTCAAATGTCAACAAAGCTTTACATATTTTTAGCAATTGTATGTACATCATTTGTACACACTTCGGCTTCAAATTCTATCTCCTGCTGCTCAATTGCCCTAATGTCTACCTTAAATCTGTCATTTAACTATGCATATAAAAACCATTGAAAACTGCTCTCTTGATTTCATCTTATTATAATAGTCCTGTTCGTTAAATAAGACCGTTAACAGGATTTTTACTTTTTAAAAAAGTCTTGGGCTGACATTTGGAAGAATGGTAAAGTTGGAAGGGTTGATTTGCTACCACTGAGGGCTCCCTCAATGCAGGAATCCAGAAGATTCGCTTATATGTTGATGAGCAGATTCTCCTACCCAATCATTGTCCTTCTAGTCCCATTTCCAACTGCTGGAGAGCGACAACCTGGCTGAATCAGGATAAGATATTGCTCTGAACTGTTGCACGCCAGACCTGCAGTTTTTATCTGAAGGCTAAAAAGACACACAGATGCATCATTGAAGTTGCTTCCTTACCTTGCCGAGCGCAAGAGGGACAGTGCCTCTGGGGCCTGGCCAATTAATAAGCTGTCCTGGATCCGTGTCATGGCCTCAGCTCGTTGCTCTTCTAACGGAACTTCTGATGCGGCATCAAAAGGAATGATGTCATCTGGAGGCGACTCAAAACCCTGGCAAGAAGAGATATTGGATGGAAATCTGGGACAGCAAGATCCTTTTTTTTTTTTTGCCCCTCAAAAGAATTTCAGCAAGAAATGTTATAGATCCAAATAAAAGATTCTGCATTTTGCTACAGTCAACCAATGGATTTCAGGTAGCCGAAGCAAGTTTTACATAGGTATAAATTAATCCAGGATAAGCTGGAACAGCACAGAATCCTCAGGAATGGCTTGAAAAGAATGGAAAAGACAATAGCAAGAACCATCATTCCCTCTAGCCCGCTTTGATGAAGTCTTGGGAAACAGCACTGACTTGTAATTATTAGGAAGAACCACTTTTAAAAACCGGGTTGTTGTCCTAAAATGTCAAACTGGGCTCAGAGGAGAAAAAGATGGGAAGAAAAACCTGGCATTGAAAGCATCTAGCAGCAGGCTGCTAGAATGAAGTATGTAAGCCAAGGGAATAATACTTCCACCCACCCACCATCCCATTGCTTTAGAGAAAGGGGAAAAGGAAGAAAAGAGCTATTGATCTAGTGTTCCTGTTCCTTCTACAAAGGCTGATCTGGAAACAAAGTAACACAACTTGCACAACAGCAAAAAAAAAAAAAAAAACTATAAAGATATCCAGGAGAGCTCTTCCTTTGTTCGCCAGGGTTGTGTGCAATTAGTTTTTTTCAAATATGTCTTTTTTTCTACACCTCGCTTACAGGGTTTTATGACTTTTAGGGAAAGGCCGTAGCTCAGCCACAGAGTACCGTATTTGTGCTTTGTATGCAGAAGGTAACAGGTTCTAGGCCTGGCACCTCCAGGCAGAAGACTCTTCTCTGAAAATCTCAAGAAGTGCCCAGATGGCACTTTCTGCAGCTTGAATCCTATCTTGTTTTACAGGACAACATGCCAAAAAGGGGAAGGATTTCTGCTCATTGTGAGCAAGATGGAGCCCGGAGGCCCTGACGTCTGCACTCTTGAAGAGTCAACTTCCTGCCATCTAGTTGGCAGGATGCCCTCTTCCTGTCAACTCGATTATCTTACCTTTATGCACTTATCAATTTGCTCCACCAGCTTTGGCCACACCTCCTCCAACTCTTCGGGAGTTTGTAGCTGCACACCAGGCGCAGTAGAACGAGCCTTGGACTTCTTTTTCCTCCTGTAGTTCTTGCTCTGCAGCAGAACAAATTTTTGAATTGTGCTTTGAGAAAAGAGAAGTCTTATCTTATTTGCCGTGTTGATTGGAGTCACTGAGAACTTTACTTTAGCAGCATCTATTCTAGGCCAAAGATCCTCTAGATCAGGGGTCTCAAACACAATTTACCTGGGGGCCGCTGGAGGCAGAGTCTAGGTGAGGCTGGGCCGCATCATATTATACTTTATATTTATATTATACACTAATATTATACTTTCGTATCACGGTGGGGGCCACAGGATATCGTCCTGCGGGCCGCGAGAATGAGACCTCTGCTCTAGATTCTAGCTAGATTCAAACTCAGCTTTCTATATGGCATTGGCTAAGTGCTCTCTCACAGATCAACCTGGCTCAGTTAGGTCCCTTAGGAAAGAAAGACCCTTGATTTCATTTAGGTGAAGGGATAGGTTCTTTTACAAAAAGTTGCTGGCTGCAGTAAAGTCAGGCTAGAACTAAGATTCCTGCGCAAAAGGTTAGATTTTTCCCTTCATCCCAACCCTCCCCACTTGACCAGTTTGTCTTCATCCAATGAGGAACCACACTGATATTTTGAGAATTGCTGAGATGTTTGGGGCAATCCGCATTCCATTCTCAGGGTGCGTGGCTTCGAGGACTGGCACGAACTGGATCAGTGCTTTCCAGGTCTTCCGTCAAGCTGTCATCCCACCCCATTTCCCATCACATCCCCATACAAGTTTATTGCCCATTTGTCCCCCACCCCTATAATCTTTGATGGCAGGATGCCAGCAAGGCACCTAGCCGAAGATGGCAGAACTGACAACAACCACTTATGGGGAGCGTAGTAATGAAGAAAGGAAGCGGTTAGCTTCTGGAAGAAAAAACTGGCTAACAGTGAAAAGAATAAATATGCACATTGACCAAAAGGTTCCAAAAGAAATCATTGGAAATTCAAAGGAAAGGAACTCAATCCCCATACCCCAAAATACCTGGACCACTAGGTTTTTCCTCCCTTTGCAAAATTTCTCCAGCATCTTCATGAAAAGATGAGTTGTCTCCACCAGATCTCTCAGAAATGACCTGGGTTGCTTTTTCTCATCAAACTTACGGAAAAGAGTGAGGAACAACTCCCGATATTCCATCATATAGAAAATGTTATCTAAAGGAAGAAAGCGTTTGTCATTAGTCTGTCGTTCATCCGAGCAAATCCAACAATTCCCTAAATAATGGAGAGGGGAAGTCATAATAAAGTGGGTAAAGATTCCACCCCCACCCCCACCCCAAAATGTAGTTTAATTTTGGGAGCTGAAAGGCCACTGTTGCTTTCCTCTTCATTCTCTACTTTTAAATGTATCTGCTAAGAAAATTATTACCTCTGATAAGAAAAACATGGAGGCTCCTAGAGGTACATTGACTACAACTTCAATTTATAGTATCTTCAGGGAATGGCTAGAAAACTTAAAAGGTCTGGACTTATCTATGAGCAAATGTAATTTTGAGCTTTTCCCTGAGAATTGGTACAGATTAAAATTGGTTTCTACTTCCAGCAGAAAATTTAGAATGTTATCCCAGGAAATAACTTGATATCTGATGGAAAAAAAAAATCTTTACTCTTAAGGACGTGGCTGCTGTTGCGCACAGCTTCTTCCTGGGAATGGTCCATTTCATGCATAGTCATCAGCAGTTCTTGGTAAGCCTTGAGAGCCAGATGCATCCTGAGAGACAAGGAAAAAAAGTTGAGTAGGAATTCCTCTGACTTTGCATAGGAAGGTGAGATAAATGGCATTATTTAAAACTGCCCAGGCCAAAAAAAGAAAGATCAAGAATTCCATGGAATACTCCATAGTGAGAATGTCCTCTCACCTTTTAGACCAGGAGGTGATATCCTTCTTATCTACGATGCTCATTTCATAGTAGTTGGTCAGACTCTGTTCAATGAAATGGAAGGTCCGAACACCAACCGTCTCAGAAACCAGCTGAGGCTGGAAAGTAGAGGCCCGGTTGAAGGCCATGAAAAAGGCCATAGCCCATAAGTAGTATGTCTCATCATGCTGTTGGGCCTTTTCCCTGAGCAAGTGATCCTGGGGAAAGAAAGAGAATATCTAAGGCCACCTATCATCTCACATGTAGCCTCTGTTGTTTTGGCTCCCTATCAGATGCATTCAGTTCTAGAATACAAGCAGATCTGAGAGGCTAAGACAATTAAAAACCCTAAAATGCAAACAATGGAGATTAAACAGGCATAAAGTAACATTTCAGCACTTAGAACAGTGACAGGACAGCAGTCTGGAGCCTGGTGCTTAGAATGCAGTATTGGAGGCTAACTTTGCCCATAGCCAGGAGTTCAATTCTCACCAGCTCAAGGTTGACTCAGCCTTCCATCCTTCTGAGGTCAGTAAAATGGGGAGCCACACCATTGGGGGCTGGCTCTGTAAACCACTTAGAGAGGACTGTAAAACACTATGAAGCAGTGCATATGTCTAAGTACTATTGCTACAAATGAATTTCAGCCAATTTAATCACATAGTCCCACAACAGTTGTTAAAAGAATGGCAGAATTGTGGGGAAATATTTGGTGCCCTTCTATGAGAGAGAATTTCCCGTAGAGGAGAAATTTACAATTGGGCAAGAAATTCCATTTTTTTTAGCTCCCCAAACCTATCTCCAAGGATGGCAGAACATGTAACACAGCCTTAAATGTTGAATACAATACAAATAGAAGGGATCCATCAAATATACGGGTTATCCCAATTATTCTGATTGCTGCAGAGTCCTATAAACAAGGGTCAAACATGGCTAAGATATCTCCCTCTTCGTTTTTATGGTACCCTGCAATCGGCCAACTTCACATCTGAAACTCCTTCTCACCTTGACCAGGTACATGAGGCGATTGTAGCAGTTCTCCAAGAACTCCACACAGAACTCCTGGAGGAAACGCCGTACATTTAGAGCAGAACGGCGAGGAGGTCCTTCACCATCACTGGCGAGCTGCTGCCTTTTTGGCACCCGGCGGACCTCCTTGCCTAGATCATGGCTGTAGTTCTTCACCTGTCCAGGAATGGGGCAGAATATGAGTCGGGGGAAGGAAGGGGGAATGTAGATTCAGCGCCTTCCATCTTAGTTCCAATAGCACCAAGATGGAAATGTCTATGGAGATTCTCATTCATCCAGGTCATGGTTGTCCCAAAGGTGCTTTTCAAGAGGAGAATAAACCCATTAGGACAAGATTCAGCAGTCCATCTTTATTTAAAAGACAAAGGCCACTCTTTTGAAGACAGCAAAGCGCACATTATTGGACAGAGAGGACCACTGGCTTGGAAGAGGGGTCAAAGAAGCCATCTATGTCAAAATTGAACAGCCCCCTCTCAACAGAGGGAGAAGGATAGGATATCCTCTATCTCCAGTCTACAACACAGTCCTTTCAACAGTTCCAAGAGGACTTTACACCCATTTGCACTCAGGTAATCCTGACACAGCACAGACAAACCTCCAGGTGGCCTTAACGACTCTCTAAAAGATTTCAAATGACCAGCTTTCTGCAAGGAGTATGAATCCTTCTATTCTTCACTATCCAATTAGAGCTGAAGAAGCTTCTTGGATGAGAAGTAAAACATCTTTAAAAAAAACAACAGAAAGTCCAGTTGCCTCTTGAAAAAGCATCTTTGGGACTACAGATGGAAAGCTTACCACAGCTGTATTGTTTTCTGCAGAAAATTTTCCATTTCTTAATAAAGTGCAGGCATAATATTAGGCAAGCTTGGCAATTACACTGTTTTTCAAGTGATCGTCTTCAGTGAGTATGTGATGTATTTAAATGTTATTAATCAGAACATTTTTTTAACACGCATTACACAGTTTCTGTAAAAACTAGCTTAGTTTTAGAGGGTCTAACCCAGCCACCCCCAACCTTTGGGGCACCAAGGACCAGTTCCACGGAGGGAGTTTTTTTCCATGGGAAAACTGGAGTGGGGGATGTTTTGTGCGCTACCTGGATCCCATGTATGCGCAGAAGGGGCTTGCTCATTTGTGCTGTCCTGTTCTTGGTG
Source organism: Hydrophis major (assembly GCA_033807585.1). Lineage (NCBI taxonomy): Eukaryota > Metazoa > Chordata > Lepidosauria > Squamata > Elapidae > Hydrophis > Hydrophis major. Next base: position 208,003,159 of record CM066329.1, on the reverse strand, counting down.
GTCCATGCTCCTGGGGTTGAGAGCCCCTGGTCTAATCTAAACGTATATGGTCTGCTTGGGCCTGGAAAATATGGTTGATGATGGTGCAATTACTAACTGTGGATTGATCTAGATCAGGGGTCTCCAACCTTGGCTCCTGGAAGCCTGGCGGACTTCAACTCCCAGAATTCCACAGCCAGCTGGCTGTGGAACTCTGGGAGTTGAAGTCCGCCAGGCTTCCAGGAGCCAAGGTTGGAGACCCCTGATCTAGATTATAATCTGATAGTCATGAGCTAGTGAAGAGAAGCTCTGAAACTTGACCTCGACCAACTGAATATACTAAGAAAACTGGAAGCAACTTATGAAAAAGGAATGAGTTGCTCAGGGGCCTGTGCTGGTGGATGAAGTCCAACACTAGCCAAGAATTTCTGAAGGCATAAACAACAGCACAGGGGACTAGCTGCAGTCATCTTTTATATTAACACTTTCAGTGAGAGTTACGGTGACCAAGCTTTAGACAGGAGGATTTGAAGACAAATAAAAAAAGCTATATGATCCACATGCTATAGCAGGGGTCTCCAACCTTGGCTCCTGGAAGCCTGGCGGACTTCAACTCCCAGAGTTCCACAGCCAGCAAAGCTGGCTGTGGAATTCTGGGAGTTGAAGTCCACCAGGCTTCCAGGGGCCAAGGTTGGAGACCCCTGTGCTATAGCATCTCATACTTTCCTTTCTCCGTTTCCTATAAGTGCAGAAAGTAGCGTCATTCCTTCAGAGAAGCACCCTCAACACTATAAAGAGGTGCAGATGCTGCATCATGGGGGAAAAAAATCCACCCTCTCCAGCTTTGCACATAGTAGCTTGAAGTGACTTACCTTGTGTAGCCCCTTGTGCATGACCACATCTCTGTCCCCAATAGCTTTCAAGCCCTGAATAACGTAACAGCCACCAAAGCGAGAGTGTCTAAGGGAAAAGAAAACAGGTAAAAGTGTCACTTTCCTAAGATGCAACATCATTCAACAAGGAGTTTTAAGCCGATTCATTCAGTTCAAATCCAAGGCCTAGTTTTGTATTGTATATTTGCAGAATTCAGAAAATCTATTAGAACAGACTCTTTTACCAAAATACCACTTTTTGAACAAGAGGAGGCAGAAGCTGACTTTAGAGAAAGCCAGACTATTGTTGACTAACCTACCCAGAGTTGTCTACTGTTATAGCAGCTGTTTTGCTCTTATGCAGGCAATAACTATCTTCAATTCCCTCTGTCCATTTCTGTCTCTTAATCATTGTCCAGTGAAGCATGCGTGATGAGAACCAACTGAAAGAGGAGCTGGACTTCATTCTTGCAAGATTCCTTTTCTCCTGCACACATCCAACCCCATTCGATCACTGGTATTGAAAGACTTATTCAATATTGACAGACTTACTCAAGTGTTCTGGCAGAATTAAGGAGGTGATAACGACATGCTTAACAAGCTAGTAATGACTGGTCTACAGGCTATTGCCCTCAACATAAAGCTGTGGAATTTACAAATTTGTAACTGAACCTTCCTTGAATAGTATGAAAAGCTGAAAACAGGTCAGATTCTTCTCCTCTTTCCCTCTTCTTCCATTTCTCGATTAGCACATTTAAAATGATAAACCAGTGGTTCTCAACCTGTGGTCCACGGACCCTGTGGGCAGGGTGGGATGCTACCGGTTCTGCCTGGCTCTATACAGCCAGTAGCTCTGAAGAGCAGCAGACACCAAACTGGTTCTGTGTTTGCTGTTGTTTGGCTGCCCGCGTGCCCGCCCAGGCTCTTCACCTGTCCTTTATTTCCTGCTTTTTCAACCTCAGCAGCTTCGTGCAGCACAACTGAGGTTGACAAAGCAGGAAAAAAAGTGGCTATTCAAACACTGTGCTTTTCAGCTGTCTGAGTGGCACAGCTTAAGGTTTTTTTACATGTGGGTGCAGCAAAACGCAGTCACGGAACTGGTAGTAACACCAGTTGAATCCCACCCCTGCCCTTTGGAGGCCACGATGTCATCACAGGGGGTTTGCGAACGCTTGAAGAAAGGTTATGATTTAAATGTTTATGAGTTAAGTCTTGGTGATCCATGGCCATGCTATGGCCCCAAAAGGTCTGCGGTGAAGAACAGCTTGAGAACCATTGCAATAAACAATCTCTCTTCAGCAAATGGGAAGATGGATTATTGTACAAGATTAGAAACTTGGCTCCTGTGGGACATCTATTCTGTTGAATATATTCTTCAGAAGAAGCAGTCCCAAGTTCTACCTCGATTTCACATGAGCGAGTGTGTTAATTTATGAATCATAACATCAAGCATTTGTGAAGACTGATACCTATCTATTTATCTTAAATCAAAGATAACTCTCCAATAATAAATACATATTTTTTTCAAATACAATTGATTCTCCTGAAATCTTAATGCATACACTATTTGGATCTGAAATGAATGAGTCAATTTAGAATTCCTTTGTTGAATGAAAAATAATTTTGAATCTTATTTGGAAAAGTCATCAAAAAGATTGTAAAAATAAATTGCAAAGAAAAAAATGTAAAAAAAAAAATAGCGACAGCAGTTCTTCTAGATTAAACCATGACATTCTGACTCTGGCCAAAGCCAGAAAACTAAAAAGTTACACAGGCTAACGAGCCCTATTTTGTAATGAAAAGTATAATTCACGTTCCCTTAAACTGCATTGAAACATTTAAAGACTTTCTAAATTGTGCAAGGGGATTTTAATCAAATCAATACATATTTTCATCTTTAATAATAATGGCCACTTATTTGGTTTAAGGACTTATTAGAAAGTGGAAAATTTGCACTTTCAATAACTAATACTAGTGCTGCTTTCTATGCAATTTTCTCAGTTTTCTCAAAGTTCGCAATATTTTCTTCGATGTTGTTTCATTTTCAGTGTCACCGCTGTAATTAAAAAGATGTGTTGTTGTTTGCAGAGCTTGAGCAGGAGGTTTATACACCATAAAACAAAGGGCCTCAGAATCAAAATCAAGTAAAGGGGGAAAGGTGCCAAATCTGGCATCTTTCCCTCTTTAAGAGCTTCTCCTTTTTTGGGGTGGGGAGGGGGTTGTAGTTAACAAACGTTACAACATTTATAAGACTCTTGTTGCCTCCTTAGCTCAAATACATATTTCTTTCAATATTTCTTTCACTCAAGGATCAACTGGTAGGTTTGTTATTGTCTATTTTATTTGTTCTGTTATTTTACTTCTGTTTACCCTCCTTTCATTTGTCTTCCTTTTTATTATTGTAAGCTGTCTAGAGTAGCCCCACGGTGAGATAGGTGGCAAACAAATTTAACAAACAAATAGATAGAAGGAGACTGCCCCAAATAGGTCTGAAGCATCCCTGCCTGCTTAGGATCTGAATATTATAGGAGGAAACCACAACTGGGATTGTAGTAAAATTATCTTTGGAAGAAAGATGTGTTTTTTGGAAGGTTGCCCAGCCTAGAGATAGTATTTACAAGGAAGGGGAAAGGCTTTCTTTGTTAAAGGTTACAGGCTCAATTCTCGACTTTTAAAGGATGGTACAACAAGGTATGGGAAAGATCTTGGTTTTTTTCCCGAAACCATCCCCAGTGACTTTGGCTGGGAAAGGCAAGTGGGAGACCTCCAACCTCACTTCCTCACCTGCTACTTCGCTGGAACACGCGATTCTTCTTCTCAGCCTGTTCCTTCTGCCTCAAGGCTTCCAGTTCTGCCACATCCACGCTCTGTTCCTTGGCTGAACGGGTCTGCCCTGTGGCTGCCAGCAGCTCTGGATTCTATTGGGAACAATTTTCTTCCAGCAAAGCAAGCTGTGCTTGTTCCGTCCCCATCACCCCAACCCTTTCCATAAATCCATGCACCTCCAGCAGAAAGCAAGCCAACAGAGGTTGGGCAGGATAAGGGAGCTTTTATTTCCTCACAACAGTACAGTTTTAAATGTTAAGTAAATGTTTAATTAACATTAAATGAAATGTTGATTTAAAAATGTTAATCACAACAGCTGTTCTAAGTTAACGAACCACCATGTTCTGACTCTGACAGAGGCCAGACAGAACTAGAGGATGAAAATGTAACATGGGCTAAAGAGCCATCTTTTCTAATAAAAAGTACAATTATTGATCTTGCTGACAGTCCAACCATCTCTCAAGCTCCTTTTCCCTCTTCCACTTTCTGAAGCTATAAAGGTAAAAAGGTAAAGGTGTCTCTGTGGGTTTTACCCTGCTGGTCATGTCCAACTACAGGGGCAATATTCACCTCCATTTCTTAAGCCAAAGAGCCAGTGTTGTCCGAAAATATTTCTGTGATCATATATGGCCGATGTGACATCACCGTAGCACAGACTTTGCAGTGAAACACGGAAGGCTGTTAACCTTCCTGGATGTTAATATGCAGAACCTATTCCATCTACTTGCATTTGCATGCTTTCAAATTGCTAGGTTGGCAGGAGCTGAGATAGGTGACGGGGGCTCACTCCATCTCGCAGCATTCAAATTGCAGAGCTGTAGATCTTTAACGGCAGGGGTCCCCAACCCCCGGGACATAGCCCATTATCAGGCCATGGCCTATTTGAAACTAGGCCACACAAGTGGCCGGCCAGCCGGCACACGCAAACGTACGGCACACCTCAATTTGCACAAACAGCAGGCCAGCATGCACATGTACACACGCAGTCCCGCTTGTGCAAGTGGAGGAGGTCTGGTGTGTGTGCATACAAATGTGCAACTCAGCTTGTGCAAGTTGAGCTGCGTATGCCTGCGCACCAGCCCACCACTCACACAAATCGAGTTGCATGGGCAGATGCAGGCCAGGCAGCTCCTACCGCAGCCTGGTTCTCCTCCTCCACCCCACAGCCAAGTCAAGCCGCAAAGGTTGGGTACCACTAGTCTAAGACTCAATATCTTAGGCATTGGGCCACTGCATCCCCTTTTGAAGCTAAAAAAAATAAAAAAAATAAAAATTCCTGGAAATCTCTTTAGAGTGCCAACCTAGAAACACTGTATCCTTTGCTTTTTTCCTACCACCTGTAGATGTTTCCCACTCTATCCCAGCCATCATTTCTGGTTCAAACAGACTCACTTGCTTACCTGGTCACGGAACATAAGAGAGATTATCTCCAGCACGTGCAGACTCCACTGCTGTTCATTTGGGGAGCTGGCCAAAAATTTGAGCAAATCATCCATGCCGCTGATATGCATAGCCCAGAGCACTCGGTCATGGATGTTGGCATCATCATCAATGTTCTATGGGAGAGACCAGATGGGATTAACCATTAGAATACAGGTAGTACTCAAGTTACGACCACAACTGAGCCCTAAATTTACATTGCTAAGTGAAACACTTGTTAAGTGAGTTTTGCCCCATTTTATGACTTTCCTTGCCGCAGTTGCTAAGTGAATTGTCGCACACATTTAGTATGACATGGTTGCTAAGTGGCTTTCCCATTGCTCTTGCTTGTTAGAAAGTTGCAAAAGGTGAATACATGACCCTCAGGACACTGCAATTTATTAAGCTTTAAGGCATTTCCCCCCCCCCCCCAAAGAAACAGTTGTTCAACAATAGTGCAAGGAGTTGTTGAGATAATGCAGATGAAACACTGAATAGGAAACTCCCGATTATCTGACCATCGTCAACATCACTGTCAGTCCTGCCCTTGCTAGTCCATATTGTCCAATTACATTTGAATCAATTGTTTTGGGAGCTGCCCCTTCAACAGTGGGCTGATTGGTGAGCCATTCCATTCCCAGGCTTTTGACCTTGACATGGTGTCTCTGGAAGATATGATGAGCAGTTAGCCTTCCCTCCTCCTTCCCCCTATAATTCATGGCAGACTGGCAGCTAGCGAACGTGAAGCTCAAGACAAAGATGCTAATCCTAACAGTCACCTACAACAGCACCAACTAATATAACTCAATGAGGGAGGGGTTTGGGAAGCCCAGGTTCCTCTGATCTGCAGATATCTGCTTGTATTTTCATTCAAAGACATCATGCCAGCCTTTCACTCCAATACCTTCTCTTCATCAGGATCAGCTGGCACATGCAGCACATTGCGCACAAGAAGCAGGATGCGCTCAATTAACAGGTTATCTTCTTCCTGGCGCTGCTCCCAGTCCTAAAATGAGGAAGAAGAGATCATAGGAAACACACATATTGGGAGCACACGAAAGAGGTAAACTCAAGGGGGTGGCTGTTGTCTTCACTGCTCCCACCCCAGCCTTGCTTGCCAAAATCTTTGTCTCCTTTCACACTCTTTTCTTGCCCTTAAGCCACCTCCCTTTTGACCCAGGAAATGGCTCAAAGTGCAACTCACCAGCTGCAACAGTTCATACAGCTTCTCACTTAACAGTCCAAAGACCTTATCACTGGCAAATGCCTAAAAAGAATGGAGAAAGAAAAATAATGTACTGTATTAGGTTCCTGCGAAGACAGAGCAACACCCTCGCCCTCAAAGCAAGTTACAAAAACTTGGTATGGAAACTACAATCTGCTTCTCCCCTTTATTATTTGCCTTTAAGTTTATTTTTAAAAAACTTCGTCCCTTTGGTGTAGTTCGAACTAGCTGAAATCCCAGAAGCTACAATTCTTCTTTCCTTCAAAGACCTTCAGTTTAAGCACAGCAAAACTTACTGTAAAAAGCTTCAAGTGTAATTACAAAGAGCACTGCATCTTAGAAAAGCAGGGTTTTATTTCCTCATAATCCTGTAATCCCAGACACAATGGACAATGACTAGAGAAGATGTCCCACTCACTTCTTTATAACCCTGCAGGTAAGAAACAATCTGTAGGAAGTGATGGCGGAGGTTAATGTCCTGGGGGATTTTTCCAAAGCAGAGGATAGCTGGTTGAGTTAAATTCACCATTAACCTAGGAAAATAAGACACAGAGACTTTGTCAATGATAATAAGATAAAGCCAATTTAATTGTGTTGTCATTAAATCACTTCAGTATTAAAACACATCACAAACATCTCAAAGCTATACTAATTTCCCACTGACAAATTTAAGCAATGAATACATTTCTACATTGATATATTATGTAGTCCTTAGATAATTCATTGGGATGGCTTCCTCAGTATTTCATTTTTTGTAAGTATTTTTCAGTAGTGAATTCCTAATTGCCACCTATATTACACACAGTATTTTTCAGTAGTGAATTCCTAATTGCCACCTATATTACACACAGTTCCAGTTCAGGATTTGATTCAGTTTTAAATTTAAGTGGATAATGGCTTAATCCAGACTGGGATCATGGGATTTTAAAATAATCTGGAGATTCTTTCTTTAAACCCATACTAGATTTGCATGGTAAAGGGTTTGATTTTTTTTAAATAGGCTAGTCTTCTTATTTTTCATTCTAATGTCCAATCTAGATTGCCTTCATCTCTGGGGATAATAAAAATTGGTATGGCAGCTACATTGTACACATTTTAAAATTTGGTTTTTTGAAGAATATTAGTTCTTCCTCCAAACACAATTAAAGTAGTTTCTGTTAGGAATATGAGTCAGCTAACAGCTATTTGGGTTAGAAATATATAAACCAGGATAAACATTTTAAAACTGTAACTTTAAGAAAATGCAAAATTGTAATTAGGTGTGGTTTCTCAAAGGGCCATAAGATGGAGCCAGAAACCTGGTTTGTTTAGTCTTAGTCTCAGAAGAGAGAGTGTCTGAGTGTATCTCTGTTTCCTTCTGTTGGAAAGTATTGCCGTTGCTCCATTTCTTCTAATTGACTATTTCTGGATTTAATGTAAGTCTGATACTGAACTGTTTTTGACACTGGAATTTGATATTTGGATTATGCCTGGATGAAAACTGACTGATTTTACTTGTGAATGACTTTTGGATTGCTTATTTTGGACTTTGCTTAAACCTTTCTGGAAGTAAAAATCTACATTCAGTGTATCTGTGTGCTCTGTGTGTATTATTCAAACACTCCTCTCAAATATGTCTCCCTGTATGCACTTATTCTCCTAATGGGGAATTACCTCAACAGTCTCCCTCTGTACCATATCCTGGCCTGGATTTAGATTAAATTAATGTATAATTAGTTTTAATCAGAAACAAGAGGAGAGGAGATGCCACCATATCCTGCTGAAAAAAGGATATGTTTAGCTTTGTTGATTCTGTGAGAGCTAAAATAAGAACAAATTAATTTTATTCAGGGCAACTTTTCCTTTTTTTTTTAAATAAGTTTTTTTATTTCAATCTACACATACACAACAATACATTAACTGTGTGGCATCCATATATCATACATTTTAGCATAAACAAGCTTAATAATCTCTTAGTATCCATATTCATATTAAGTCAAAATCCTTCCTTGCTTATTTTCAACATTTCAATACTCTCTCCAAATGCCAACCACCATATCAATTAGACATACCTAATAATTTCATTGTTCAATTTCCTCCTCTATTTTTTTTTAATAAAAGAAAATCTCATTTGGCAAGCAGTATGGTTCCAGGTTTCAATACGATACAAACATGACCATATTTACCTATTCATTTTGTTTGGTCAATTTTATATCGCATTAACCTTATTAGTATTAAGTATTAAACTTATCCAATTCCAATTCATATTATAATGTATTCCATTCCATTAGAGTATTTTCATATCTTATGCCATTCCTACCTGATGACAGCATCGAACAGCTCTTTATCTTGGGAGTACTGGATGATAATAGGGATCAGGTCATTTTGCAGAATCTGAGCAGCTCCCAGCTGTTGCCGAATATCCCGAGTCTCATCTTCATGGCGCAGATAGCGAATTAAATCTTTCACACTCTCTGGAGGAATTCAAGTCAAGTAGGAGAATTTTTTAATGGGCACAAAGCTAGAGCGCACAGAATTGCTATTCCAGAATACATATTATTTATACTAATATACTAGGCAACAAATGCCTATGCTGTTGAACTACAACTCCCATCATACTTCGTCACAGCTGACTAGGACTGATGGGAGTTAATTACAACATCTGGAAGGTAACATATTGTTCAATTGATAAAGTTGTATGACTAGGGAATTAAACCATTTTGTTATCTCCTGGAACCATCCAAAGAAGGAGGACAAGCAGATAGCTCCTAACTTTTTCAAAATCAAAACAAAAAGTTAGAAAGCCCTTTTACAGAACTTAAATGTTTCCTACTTCATTATTTAGTTGACTCCATCTAAACAGTCAATAACTGAAACCTAAACAGCCCTTACAGGTAATATATACCTCCCATCCCTGATCTCTCACCTATACAGTCTGGTTCTTTATGGTAGGTGTCCCCTTCTAAGAATCCAAGGGCACTGCAAGTTGCTAGGAGTTCACAATTCATCATGTACAAGTCCATAAATCTCAGACTAAGAAAAAGAACGGAGCCTGCAGAGAATAGAGAGAGTTTGGCTGTGCAGTTGAATATTCATAAAGCAAGGTAATAACTTGATGAAACAATGAGTACTTGCTTAATATCTACCATAGAAGCCTGCAAAAATCCAAAGCAGTTGTAATGTTAGAGTTTTTAACAAGTCAAGGTAGTCTAGGATTTTACATTCCAGATATGGCTTTAAAAGAAATGAGGGAGGGCTAAGCAAACTATCTAGCCTTTTAACTGTTTATTCTTAAATTAAAATTATTTTATAAGAATGCTTTAAAATGTCTTGGATAGGGCTACAGTAAGATGGTGTCTGTTCCCCCTGTTCATGGACAGCAGGCATTATTAAAGTTACTACCACATATACATTCTGCAAATAAAAGAAGTTTGAAGTATCTAGAACACAAATGTGATCTTGAAGGAACAAATATTCACTTCTGGTAGAAATCCTAATTTGCAATTAAAACACACTGCTGCTTAAACATAAAATCCCATAAAATAAACTAGCTTCTTTAATGTGTCTACGTATAATCCAGTTTCCAAATTGTTATCGAGGCAAACAGCAATGTGAGATGTATCGTATTATTTTATAAGTCTACACTGATATTCTTACCTGAATTTATCCAAGCACACATGTATGCTTATTTTTGACTCTAGCAATTGACTTCAAAATCAAGGTCCCGCTAAAATTAACCTTTTAAAATGCTAACTACTGTACATGTAGAATAGTACAATACAGTTGAAAATATGTGTGAATTTTTTGGAAATAAGTATACTGTTTTAAGACAAAGACCTACTGGTAGAAACTAAATCAAGTGAGCCTACACACGGGAAAATCAGGACCCATTGGATTGATCCAACTTGTTATTATTTTTTTCCAAAGGATGTTACTAATAGCAAACTTTCCCATTCAAGAGACATTATACAATCAAGCAACAAATTAGCTCCACACAGTTTTGTAGGGCTCTTCAATGCTTTGGGCTTGATTTCAATCATGAAGTGTGTTACAACTGGAAGGTTAATGCCTGTCTCCACCCTACCCCCACTGTTCCTATGACCTAGGAACAAATGCAGCTAGGTACTTTAAAAAGCTGCAAGGTGTTATTATCTTTGTGCCCCTAAATGCTCAGAATTATATTTTGGAATCCAACCTCAAAGCACTTCATGGCTCTGCAGTTTTAATCATATTAATACAGAGTAAATTAGATAAAAACTTAAAACACTTATTAATTCATTAAATGTGAAACTGGCTATTTGATAAACATGATGAAATTCTTTCTTTGCACTCTACACACGTAGCTCATACTTTCTGTCCCCTTATTTTCCTACAAATTAATTATGTACCAGATCTAATAAGCCGGTACTAATTCTTTAAGCCCCCTTGCAAGTGACAAATATCAGAAGGGAGCTACTAGGTTTATATAACACATCAAACTAGAAATAAAAGATTTGCACTGTAACCCTCATTGACATAAACACATCTAGTTGGTCTATAATTCAGTGTATCATGTGAACACAGAAAACTGTAGGTAAAAAAGACTTTAGAACTCAGTCAGTATATTTACTGTTTTTCCCAAAAGAAATTGTCCCTCCTAGTTGGTGGATAGAAAAATACTTACTTTCTCCTAATAGAGAAAGAAACAAATCTCTCCACTTTCAAAGGATCAAGCACAACAAAACAGAGGACGATCAGCTCAGATCACCATTGGTTTAGTAAATACATGTCTAGGACTAAGCAAATCCTGTTTCAAGTCTACTTTCAACTTCGGGTGTTTATTATTGCAATTACAAATCAAAATAACACTCAGGCACTGGAGATTTAGGACTATGATTCTTTTAATGCAGCCTTTCTCTCAAAGTTGCTATTTTTGTGGAGAAAAATTGGAGGAGGAAATGCCACATACATCACCTCCTCCTCCTGGAGAAAAAACAGGATTTAAATCTAACAAACAAACTAAAAGAACTTCACTCGTGGTATCCTAACTTCCGTGAACCCGGCAACAAAGAACAGCTCCTCCATTCTCTGTTCATAGATTCTTTAATGAGCAAAACAAAAGGAAATCAGCAAACTAGGTTTCTATTCTGATTACCAATTACCTGGACTTGCACAAGTACTAGGATAAATAAGCATATATAAGTATTTACATTCTATGTCAAGCAGATCAGCCTCGATCCCAAACAAGATTGAAATTTAGGGCAACCCACAGTCTAAGGAAGGTTGCAAGACAGCAAATAATTATTGAGGGCTAAAGATCGTAAGCAATAGACTTTTCCCCATCAACTCCAAATAAACCACTGCATAACTTATTTACCAGCCAAATCTCCCTCCTCTGATTTTCATGCACACAAACTCCTCAGATAAGGTACGGCCGTAATCCTTCCAAACTTCCAGAGGCTATGAGAAAGGAGCAGCCAAACAGAGAGACCACTCAGGACAAGAGGTCTGACTGCATCTAGCAAAACCCCAACTCCTTAAAAAAGGCTGTTGGGGGGGGGGGGGGAGAGAAGGATTACTTGTTTTCTCCACCCACTTTTGACAAGGCAATTCACTATCTCCCACATCTTAGCTCCTGCTTTGTTCACACTGCTCTCAAGACAACGGCATAACCTGGTTTACATAACTGGTCCACTTACCCAGCCTGCTATAGGGATCTAACCTACTTTCCAACCATCTTGGAGGCAATGATGACCACACAAATGTTGGGAGTATGATAAATGCGCAGATATACTGCAGAGGGACTTGCTAGAAATACACAAACATTTGGAAGATGAGATAATATTAAGGGGTTGAATTAGGAGACTAAGGCTCAAGAGCCTCGAAGCCAGGAATGTCAAACTCCCGGCCCACGGGCCAGATGCGTCACGGGCTGGCCACACCCAAACCTGATTTAGTGAAGGGGAAAAAAGTCATGATATGTCATGTGACGCCACAAGTTTGACACCCCTGCTCTAAATAATTTTGGGCCACTTGCACTTTTTAAATAGAAAGCATTGTAGAAATAAAATTAGGGTACTACTCTATGTACATACAAATGTACAGGTAATCCTCAACTTAACAGTCATTTGTTTAGTGACTGTTCAGTTACGTGACTGAAAAAAGTAACTTACAACTGGTACCTACACTGAAAACTATCCCAGCATCCCATAGTCACATGATCAAAATTCAGGTGCTTGGCAACAGGCATGTATTTAAGGTAGTTGCAATGTTCAGGAGTCCTTTAATCGCCATTTCCAATCTTCCCAGCAGGCTTCAGACAAACAAAGTCAATGAGGGAAATCAGATTTACCTAATAACATGATTCACTTAACAACTGGACTGGTTCGCTTAACTGTGACAAAAAAAATTACAGGCAGAAATCGACAACCATCTTGCTTAGCAACAGAAATACTGGTTCCAATTGTAGTCATAAGTCAAAGACCCTACTTGTATTAGGGTTGCACACCCCTTAGGAAATAATTTGGAAAACAGACTCCAGAGAAGGCAGGAGCAGTGGTGTTTTTGACCATAATCATGCAGTTGCTATAAAGAGTTGCGGCAGGATATAATACAAGGCAGAAGTGGAACTGCCTATCCCTTTGACATCATCTTCTAAAACCCGTATATCATCGTCATAATCACCAAGAGGTCCATGAAACTCAATAGCATTGCATTTTTCTTGACAAAAATGCAATCTATTGGTCTACTCACCTTGGTTTCAATATTTGTCAGGCTTTCAAAATCCTATTATCATACCCTACAACAATATAATAGCATTCCTGAAATCCTAGTAGCATCCTGACCTGTCCTATCTCAAAGAACTGTTCTCTCTCGTGGTTTGAGTATTCCAAAACATCAATTTTCTTCTGCTTTTGTTTTGTTGGTATACGACTTGTGTGCTTTGGATCGTTGTCTTGCTGACTGACCCACTTTCTCTTGAGGTTCAGTTCATAGACAGATAGCCTGGCATTTTCCTGTAGAATTTGCTGATACAATTCAGAATTCATAGTTCCATTAACGATGGCAAGTTGTACCCGGTCAAGGCTCAAAGTAGGATATTGCCAATAGATGGATAATGTTCTTGGAATGCAGTGTTTGCCTTTTGCAAAATATTTTTCATTCAAACCAAAAAGTTCCATCCATCCACAAAACATTCTTCCAATAACTTCCTGGCTTATCCAAATGGTCTTTCACAATGGGTACACATGCAGCAATGTTCTTTTTAGAAAGTTGTGGCTTTCTCCTTGTAACTTTGTCATGCAAATCACTGTTGCTCAGTGTTCTGGTACTTCAGAACATTTGCCAACATGCGACAAGTCTTTAGTTTCTTATATATTACCCCAGAGTTCTTTGAGATCTCCCGGGATGTTATATACCTTGCTCTTGGTATGATGTTGTATGATTGGCTACTCCTAGGAGGGTAGCAACAGTGTTGAATTGCCTTCATTTAGACACAACCTGCATGACAGTGGACTGCTTAGAAATACTTTTATAACCTTTTCCAGCCTGCATTTAACAGCTATGTTTAGAGATCCTCAGAAATCTCCTTTATTCAAGCCATGACACACTTCCACATATATGCATTTGTGAAGATCCCAGATGTGACAGTGAATATTCAAGAGCCTATTCTTTAAATAAGGCAGGATCTTCAACATTCACATCTGAGTATCATCCCACTGATTAAAACACCTGACTCAATTTTCTCCTTAATGAATTGATAATCCTAAAGGTTCACATATTTTTGCCATACACAAATATGTTGCTTTGGATCATTTTTGTCTATGAATAAATGAACAAGTATAATGTTTTTGGCTCCACTTATTTCATTGGGATTTTCTTAATCTAGCTGTGTGAAGAACATATCACATTTTAGATCCTATTAATTGGCATGTATTTATGATAGCTGCAGCATTCTGGAGACAACAAATGCCATTTACAATTTTCCCAGGAGGTTTACAACAATCAAAATCAATGGGGGAAACCAGATTTGCTTTACTAATGTATGATTCACTTAACCACCATATGATTTGTTTAATGACTATAGCAAAAAAAAAAAAAGACATAAAATTGAGTGCAACTCACATAATGAGCACATCACTTAGAGACAGAAATTTTGGTCCCATTTGTTTGTAAGTCTACCTGTACTTCTTTCCCATATTTAAAAACAAAATTAAAAACATATTCCAAGTCCCTTTTCACGTTTGGAGAGAGAAAAGTTGGAAAAATTTGATAGAACATATTGACTAAGGGTCCAGGCTGCGAACCACACAAAACATTGGCTCATAATGAAGGTTTCTTGGTCAGTTCTCCCTCACTATGGAGAAAAAAATGATCACCTTGTTTTATAATATTGATTTTAAGATCACCCAGAAACTGTATTTGTATGGCAATTCAAACATTATACGAAAGGTTAAAAGCAACAAGTAAACAAAATCAATTCAAAGCAATACCTGCAACTTAGAAGAAAGAGATAACTAATAGGAGAACAGTTAAGAAAAGCTGAGATTTTTTTTAAAAGGCATTGGGTAAATGCTTAAAAACATCTGGACCCTTATTTTTTCTTTGCTGGCAGGTACGGAAAAAGCGAAAACCATGATGAAAATGCTTTTCAGCAGTAATTGGCCTCAATCGCAACAATGCAGCTTCATTGATCCATGACTCTCCTGTGAGCCCCCAAGTGTTCAGGAAGGACAACAATTCATGTGATGTGCAGGAGGTTGAAACCCAGTTCCATTCAAGATTCTGAGAAAAAGAGCCCCTCTGGGAATGAATGAGATAGGCAAGAGCCTATCAGAAGACGTAGGACTGAGTTATACAACAAACCTCATTCTCAAAATCGAACACCACAATGCTCTACACTAACAATGCCAGAGAATTTTTTTAAAAAAATAGGTCAAGAAAGAAGGCCTCCTTACAACATTTCCAGACTGGCATCAGATCCTTGAAGAGACATGCAAAGCTCAACGGAATTTACAAAGTATTAAAAAAATGTTTTATTGGTTCAAATTTGATCAGGTGTAAGAAACTCACAAAGCCTGGACTTTGGTCACTTATGCAGTTCTTTACTTTCTGTAGCAAAACTTAGATTTAATGGATCATTTTTGGGGGGGGAGGGAGGAGTAAACCTGATTTATATTTTATGTAAGTTACATCATTTGTTTAATTACATCTCGTATTTTTATGCATTTTGCATCAATTATGTAATTATGTAAGTGACTAACTTAGTCAAATGCCATAAATAAATTGTAGCAATTATTTTGTTATTTCAAAATAGTTCACAGTTCAAAACTCACTGACGACGTCTTCTTGAATGGGGACAAACCGAAAAGTTTGCAACCAAATTGCCAAGCTCGGAGTACATACCAATAGCCTAACTATTTCATTGTTTTGGGATGAAGTCTAAAATAAAAAATTATCCATTGCTTCTGAATGAATATGAGTGTATGGATCTGAGAACTTTTCATGTATATTTTCCACCTTCACCAGCAATTTTTATTTGTGCAAATCAAAGGGCTTAAATCAAAATCTTTCTCTATTTATAAGATATACAAATGCACACACACACACACACAAAAGAAACCTATTTTATATTTACTAATCATGTGAATTAATAAATTAATAAATAAATAAGCAACATACTTCTAGATCCTTTGAATTTTTAAATCTTACTTTCACAAACATTTTTGGCGTAGGTACCAAATATCATGGTTGCAGCACAGAACTCTAAGATCCTGTAAATTGCAATGGTATTTAAAAAGTAAAATGAATCATATGAAGATGCTCTAAATAATTACAGTTTAGTTAATCCTCCTCATGCAGAACCCTCTAAATAAGCTACAAATGAATATGTCCACAGACCTCCCTAAGCCAAATAGTTAACCTTGTGACTTTGCATGATTTCAATCACTGCCATCATATGAATTTTGTCACCAGGGTGTATAAGAGTGGATACTAAAACCTTTATTCTGACATGGATACGGTCAGAATCAAAAATATTTTTCCTACTTCAAAAAGGGTTGGTCCCTCTTCCTCAATTCCATTTTTAAATGTGGGGTATTACCTTATATATCAAATGTTTAGATGTGAGATAATTCCACATATCAAAATAGCCAGAAATTCTAGTCAAATACTCCTGTTCTATCAGTTATGATTCAGCAGTCTTTTCAAATGTTGATGATCGTCTAAAAACCAAGTGACAGTTAATTGATTTATAATTAATTACAAATACATAAGCATCACTTAGTCATTTTTATAATATTATGTTCTACAATATTCTTCTACTGCTGAATATTTTAAAATACTAAGTCATTTTCATTTCTTAAAAATAAACTGATTCCAGTTTATCTCCTAGTTGTCTCAAGTAGCTTAATCCCAAGGACATTTAAATTATCAATAGTTTGGTTTCTCTCAGATTATCATTGACAATTCAGGTCAAAAAACTTAGAAACCATGAATCAATTAATCTGACCTAACCTCTTTTGACCAGGGAAAACTTGATAAACATTGCAAAGCTGATTGGCCAGCACAAATTGTGCTATGCCTTTCAAATACACAATTTTTTCTGTATTCATGCTGTGTCAAGCAAGCAGAGCATCCAGTACAATTCTCTGCTGATACATATTTGTCCCTACTGAAGATACAGGGAGTGAGGAAAGAATGATTTTACTTCTGCTCTTTTGTGTTGGAGTCTTTGTTCTAAAATTGCCCCCAGAAGGTTAATGACAAAAGAAAACCTGGGAATTGTATCTCCCCCCCCTTTTTAAAAATATTGTTTTATTTTCTTGCAGTCTATTCAAAAAAGACACAAACTATAAATATGTCTGCTAAACAATGCAATGTTCTATATGCCATTATTTACCAGAATAAATCTTCTAAAATCCTGTGATCATGTACAAGTTAAAACAAAGTAATTGGGAGCTGGCATACAGTAGTGTCAACTTCGATCACCATCATTTTTGAGATTATCTCTCTGTCAACATGATGGTATCTTACCTGTGCTCGTTGATTTCATTATATCTATTGAGCTTGACTCTCCCCCCACCGTGTTAATATTTTATTTCTGTGATTGAATACTGCTGAACATCAACTTTTCTGCCTTTTATAAGAGGGGAATGGATGATGATTTAAATTTACTACTCCCTGCAATCCAAGATTCTCAGCAGTTCACAGTAATAAAAGATATAAAAACAACTACAATAAAAAATTGAAAGTACATATTTATAAAATATAAAGAAATTGTTTTCAACAATTTCCAAAAGGCCAAACTGTGTTAACTTTAGTTCATGTGAGAAGCTGTTTCAAAGTAAAAGTGCATAGCTACCTGTGGACCTTCTTGGTTGATTCCATACAGAAATTCCTATCTACCATGTCAGCAATTTCTCTCAGACCCACAAGTCCAATTCTTGTCAAGATCAATTCTGGTTGGAAAATACGGTCCTGAAGATACTCTGATGCCAAGTTATATAGAGATTAATGTCTATGGAGATTCTTGGTCATCCAGATCATGGTTGTCCCAAAGGTATTATTTTTCAAGAGGCAACTGGACTTTCTGGTTTTTCTTTGAAGATGTTTTGCTTCTCATCCAAGAAGCTTCTTCAACTCTAAGAGATTAATGACTAACAGCTTAAATTGCACTGGGAAGCTATATGGAACCAGTGCAGAGCTCAGAACATAGTTTTAATCTGTTTGTGATTTCAAGTGCCAGCAATTAATAAACACCGTACTCTGGACTACTGAAATTTCCAGGTGGTCTCCATGGGCAGTCCTATGCAGAGTGCACTGCAGTAATCTAGCCCTGTGGTGATGAGGACATGAATTCCAGTACTGTTGTGAGGTGATCCCACTCTAGGGCACATCCTTCCTGTCACCCTAATCAAAACTTGAAAAAGACTATTCTAGCCATGTAATTTTAAGCCCAGAGGGATTCCAAAATTATGACTCTCTTTTGGTGATACTATTATTCCCTACACAATAGAGCTATTAAACACCTTGATGAACATATAACAACTCTTGCTGGAATTCAGCTCTAGAACTGCAAAAAAAACAATTGCTACCAACCTTCCTTCCATTGAAGGCCTGTATATTGCACGTCAAAGAGGGCTGTGAAAATATCTACAGATCCCTCATATCCTGGACATAAATTGTTTCAATTTCTACCCTCAAAATGACATTATAGACATTATATACCAAAACCAGACACAAGGACAATGTTTCTTATGCATACCATCTGCTAAACAACTAATTCCCACAACATGTCAAACTATTTACTAAGACTGTATTATTATTATTCCTCTCATCCTTCCTATTACCTATCTCCTTCTACCTATGACTATAACCTTGTCGCTTGTATCTTTACGATTTATATAATGTTAGTTTCCTAGTATGATTTTGATTGCTTATTTAGTATCCTATGTACCACTAAGCGTTGTATTTTATGATTCTTAATGAATGTATTTTTTATGTATGCACCGAAGACAAATTCCTTGTGTGTCCATTCACACTTGGCCAATAAAGAATTCTATTTCTATTTCAGCCTCTTTTATTACATTCACCCCACAACAGCCTCCAAACACCTCTACATACACAGTAGGATTTGGGCCAAATTATTTCTCTCTCCCATTCCGTCAAATGTATGTTTGCTCAAATGACTGTCTTGAGGTTTTAGAAATCAGATACCCTCTCTGCCTTGCGGTCCATTCTTACAGAAATTACTCTCCCCCCCCCCCCCCAAGAAATGGATATTGTGGATCAGGCAACTGAAGCACAAACTTCTAAATGACACTTCCATCCCCAAGAACCTACAATATGCATAAATTCCAAAGGAATTCCAAAATTCCCCTGAAAAGGCTGGGGAAACCATTTACATTTGATGTTCTTTAAGGCAGTGGTTGCCAACCAGTGGGCTGCAGACCACTGATGGTCTACAGTGCACCCGTGTCTGCAACAGAGGTGATATCGGCAGCGGATGAACTGATGCGCATGGGGGAGATTGCAGCATCAGAGCCCTTCCTAGGTGTTCCCTGGCCTGCGAGGGGATGAGGGGAAAGGAACCTCTGAACTGGTGCTGGGTGGTGAGAATCTGATGTCCAGAGGCCAACGAGTCACATGCTGAAGACCAGATGGCTAGCAGGGAGTAGGAACCCGCTCCATACTTTCACTACAGATGCCTTGAATGCTCCATTTCAGCTTTTCCTTAATGGTCCAGATCTGTCCCATTCTACCCCACAGAATTCTGTGCCTGAATTTGCACAGCTTGCCTAAAGCTGCCTGTGGTTTACTCTATCCAGTTCTTCAGAACTTTTAACAACTACAACTGGGTGCATACCACATACCAGCAGATTTAAGAGCTGCTTGGCTAACTTGCAGTCCTCTGCGGTATGTATGTATATATTTTTGTCAATTGCTTACAAGATAATAGGTATAAGTAAAAAAAAACATAGTTATGAATACATGGATACATATAAATAAAAGAAATAAAAGAAACAGGACAGTGACGGTAGGCACGTTGGTGCGCTTATGCAAGATGATTTAGACCAGAGTACTTCCAAATACTCTATAAACATGGACGCAGTGGACTACCTCTTCTCCAGTTGCCTTTTGAAGAAAAAAACACCTTTGAGACAACTATACCCCGGATGACTGCGAAACTGCACGCTCCCCCCTCCCATAAATATAATTCGGGTGTCATAACTCTGTCATCAAATTACCAATCCAAACCAATCCTGAACATGTTTTAGGCTTACCAAGAGAATTTAGCTTTTAGGAAATGTTTGCAAAGCTAATTCAATCGGCATTTAAGCTGCAAAGAAGTCATTAATGCTCGCTTCCTAATAAATGGCCGCTGAATAGGAGGCACAGAATCCGATGGGATGTATATTATTCATTAGGCTTTTCCTTCCAATCATCGCTGCCCTCACCGCCCGACGCACAGATATACCCAACTTACCAGGCTCTCCATTTGTGCTTTTAGGTCCTGTTTTCGCGACAGCGGGAGAAACAACTCGATCCCGACGCCTTACCGTCCTCCACCGCAATTCCCCCCTCCTAAGCTTGAAATGGCGCTAAAATGATCTCTAGCTCTTTAAAGGGTCAATGCCAACAAAGGAACTCGGCTCACAATTACTCATTGCTGAGGCGTTTCTTGCCCGGGAAGATCGTTTATAAGGCTTTGCAGGTAGACCCGCTGACTGGCTGTGCTGGCCTGCCAAGCCTTGCGAAATAAATCACAATTCGTAATGGTCACACAGCCCATTAAACCATAGTTTGTAAAGCAGAGTGACTTGTGTTCCTTCGAAGCGTTAAATAGCAAGCAGAATTGCGGTATGAGGTATTTATTAGGTTCAAGGTATAAAACGTTCGAAGAATCCAGGGAATTGAATTAATTCCGCTATATTTGTTTGCCCATCCGAACCATTCCTGTGATGGTTTAATTGGCCCACGTGTGACAGTTTTTAGGTGCACGTTCCGGATTATGTTTGCAATCCTTGATACCTTTATATAAAAATATGGCAAAAATGACTGCGCTATTGCACATGGGTTTGTTTGTTTTTTTGGACCCCACATTTCCATTTGGTTGCGGCATCGCCTTTTTAAGCGAAAGTTATTCTCAGCGGCTCAGTGGGTGGAGCGAACTAAGACCGGGAAGTTCATATGCATAACAGTATTCCAAACAGTAAAGTACTCACCGACTCGGGTCGTTCTTGTATTACAATATTTGTTTTGCATATTACATTACAGTAGGTGCTTATTTAGCCTCTTGCAATCCTTGCTTATTTTCTATACTAGCAAACTGTCAGTCAGAGAAGAGCGACTAAGATGATCAAAGGCCTGGAGACTAAAACATGATAAAGATAAAGATAAATTTATTGTCATTGTACTCAGAACCTGAGAACAACGAAATAAGATGCTCTTTCACAACATACAACTGAACAACACCAAAAAAAACATATACAAATAACAATGTAAAACAAATTAAAACAAATAACAGTTAAAAAAAACCTATACAACCGGGGTATATATATGTTAAGACCACCAGATTCATAACTCTGCATTTAACCTGATCACAGCACTTGGGTAAAAGCTATGTTTAAATCTACTTGTCCTCGCTTTCAGCACTATATCATCTTCCTGATGGTAGGATCTCAAACAACCAGTGGCCTGGATGTGAAGGGTCTCTCAAGATCTTTTGTGTCTTCCTTCTACATCCCATGTTATACAAATCCTCCAATGAGGGAAGAGAACATCCGCTGATCTTTTGTGCCCTTTTGATCACTCTTTGGAGTGCCCTTTTTTCCGCCTCTGTACAACTCCTAAACCACACACAGAGGCAATAGGATAAAATGCTCTCTATAGAGCTTCGATAAAAGGCAACCAACAGATTCTCTGGCAGTTGTTGTGATCTTAAAAGTCTTTAAAAATACAGCCATTGATGAGCCTTTTTTTCTAGGGCTAAAGTATTTGCCCCCCCCTTGTTAGATCTTGTTTCAGGGTGATACCTAGAAACTTACATTCTGCCACCTGTTCTACCAAAACACCATCGATGTACAACAGCTGGATATCTGAACTGCTCTTCCTGTAATCCACTATGAATTCCTTCGTCTTATTTATATTAAAAATAAGATTGTTTACTTTGCACCAGAGGGACAACTGATGAACTTCATCCCTGTATGCAGACTCATCATTATCAGAAATGAGCCCCACCAATGTTGTATCATCTGCAAACTTAATGATCTTATTACTCAGATGAATAGAGGTGCAATCAGACGTATAAATAGTGAATAAAAGTGGACTCAATACACAACCCTGCGGAGTGCCAGTATTGAGGATGAAGAACGGCTGCAGGATTTGGGCTTGGCTAGTCTAAAGAAAAGATGAATTAGGGGTGACATGATAGCAGTATTCCAGTATTTGAGGGGCTGCCACAAAGAAGGGGTGGGGGAATTATTCTCCAAAGCACTGGAGGGCAAGACAAGAAACAATGGTTGGAAACAAATCAAAGAGAGAAGCAATCTGGAATTAAGGAGAAACTTCCCAATAGTGACAACAATTAACCCATGGAACAGCTTGCCTCCAGAAATCATAGGAGCTCCATCACTGGATGTTTTTAAGAAGAGACTGTCTAGACAGTCACTTATCTGAAATAGTATAGATTCTCCTGTTTGAGCAGGGGGCTGGACTGGAGGACCTCTGAGGTCCCTTCCAGCTTTATTCTATACTAATTTATTGAGATAGGTGCAAAGCCAGTGGAGATAGATACAGACTACTAACAATAGCTTGAGGCACTAGACATATGAATGCCTTCTAATCTATTGAATCATCATAAATGAATGCTAAAACCAAATAGTGGGATGTTATTTGTAACTTGAAAGAGGACACTATGGTGTTGGAGGACAAAGACATTTATGGCAATAGCCCGAATCTTAAAGAGCAATTTGTTAAAGATGCTTAAAGAGCATCCTCTCTCTCTTTTTTTTTTAAACAAATTTTATTAATTTTACAAAAACAGTGCACAAACAATCAAGGCATAACAGCTTACAAATTCTTTTCTAAAAAAAAAACCAAAATAGTAATAATTAACGAAGAAGACCAATAGAACATAATGATTCCAAATTATAATATCAATATTTACGTTATCTATTTAACTTCATATCTTATCCCAACTTCTCCTTTTCATTCTAGTTATCCAAATTATTTGTTGCTAATTAAAATTTTATTGCCTTTTATCAACATACAAAACACAAAACATAACAAAACCTAAAACATCTTTTCTGAAGGCTGCTTGATCCCAAGTTAAAACTCTTCACACAGACAAAATTTACACATAATACTCACTTTATATATCCTTCCATATCTTATTACCATTTTCAATAACATTCTTTGTCTGTTCTATTTCCAACTATCCATTCATCTTTTTTCTTTTACTATACTTCTCCTATACACTAATTGGAGTGACGCCTTTAACTCATTGCCCTAACTTAAAAATACTTCATATAACACTTAATTTATCTTAGGATTCTGTTTAGTACATTCTAAAATTACACAATAAATTTTGTAAGAAAGATTCTACTCTAGATACACATATAAAAACACAATCTTTTGTACTTCCAGAATCCCCCCCTTTTTTTCCTTAATTAGATTCACCCATTGTCTCTAAATAAGCTTTTTTTCTTTAAGTCTTGCTTTCCACCATTGAGGCTTCTCCCCCCCCCCTTCTCTCTTGCTTATTCTTCTCCTTGCCCTTTTTACCCCTTTGTCTCTCCTCCTCCCTTTTCTTACTCCCTTTCCATTGCTTTTTAACCTTGCATCCACCTTTCCTCTCATTTTTCTCTTTTTGGGTTGTTTTTTCAAACCTTAAAATCCCCTTTTTCTTATCCTCTTTCTCATCCTCCCCGGAAAAAACCCATTGTTCATCAAAGATGGATTCTTCTTCCTTTTCTTCTTTGTCCCAGTCATTCTGCTGCGTAGTCAACTTTTCATAAGTACATAACGCCATTTATAAAAATTGAAATAAAGTGCCCAAAGTATCTTTTCCATCTTGCTCTTCCTTTTTATATTTTTGATATTCAGTCTTTAGTTCATCCACAAGCGATGCCATCATGAAAAGAAAAACTTTTCCCAAAACAACCACCCAAGTATTTTTCATCAAAAATAATTCAAAAAAGTTCTAAAAATTAATACTTTTCTTCCTTCTTCTCTTTCTCTTTCTGGGGTTACTGTTTAATCAAAGAGGTCCAATTACCATATATCTTTCTTTGGGATTCTAGGCAATCTTCTCCTTTTTCAACTTCTGCTCCAATTTTTTTCCTCTCCCTTTCCACTTGCAACAACAATTTTTAAATGATCAGAAATCCATACTCTAATAAGGGTTTTCTAATTTCTTAAGTTTTTAAGTCCAATGTCCAAGAAGTCTTTTGTCCCTTGGCTTCAACTTTCAAACTAGTTCACCTTCAGTGCCCAAATAAATTTCAAATCTTCATCTGCTGTTTCTATGGGGTGGGAGAGTGAAGAAAAAAAAAGTTCCCTTTAACAGCTTCTCCGCCGCTTTTCGATCTTCTTAGGGATACAATGTATCCTCCAGCAATTCAGACAGTTCAGTTTCAGAGAGTTTAAAAGATGTTGATTGACCCGGCTCAGCCAGCACTTTCACTTTTCTTGCTTCCTCCAGCACGATCTTACCCGGTTGCAGGCTTCTTCGTGGCGGCCATTGCTGATCGCCGCTCCACCACCTCGGGAAAAAGTGGTTTTTCCAGATGAGGAGGTGGTCTGCGACACCCCCAACCCCCTGTCCGGCTCCCCTCTCTCTTCGGCTGCCTCTACAGGGCAGCCATATCCCCCTGACCCATTTGGATCGGGGGTACCTCGGCGGCAAGCGCAGTAGGAATTGCGAACAGTCGCGAATTCCTGCTGCCACCGAAGCCACGCAGAACCGGAAACCAAAGAGCATCCCCTCTTCAATAAGCCATTACTAGACTTAACCATACTGGAGAACTTTCATCCAATATCTAACATTCCCTTTTTAAGGAGGGTTGTTGAGAAATAGCTTCAGAAGATTCTGACTAAAACTGGGGGTGAAAGGAGTTGTATTGTGTCAATTCTTAACACATAACAGATAATCAGAGTTGGAAGGGACCTTATAGGTCATCTAGTCCAACCCCCTGCCCAAGTGGGAGACCCAAGACCATTTCTGACGAATGGCAGTCCAATCTCCTCTTGAAGGTCTCAAGTGATGGCACTCCCTCAACTTCTGTGGGCAAGCTGTTTCATTGGTTGATTGTTCTCACTGTCAGAAAGTTTCTCCTTATTTCCAGGTTGAATCTCTCCTTGTTCAGTTTCCATCCATTATTCCTTGTCTGGCCTTCAGGTGCTTTAGAAAATAGATCGACCCCTTCCTCTCTATGGCAGCGCCTCAAATATTGGAAGACTCTCATTCATGGATGGCTATTTCCAATTGATTTTCCCTGGGAATGATAATTCTTGCTCTCAACCCTACTTTGCAAGGTTTCACAGGGTTTGGTTCTCTCTTCGCTTGTGTTTAACCTCTGCAGCAAGTCTCTGGATGGGATCATCTGTCACCATGTGGTGAGGTATTAAGTTATGCTGCTGTTGACCTTCTGCCTTAGTCTTTAAAGACTGTGGAGGTATGGTTACCTGTTTTAGCTCAATCCTAGCAAGGCATTGGATTTGGGGGCCTTTTGGTTTCAGTGACTTGCCACCCCTTGTTCTGGATGCGGTGGCATTGCCCCAAAGAAACCCTGTATGTAACCAGAGAGTGCTCCTGGATTCATGACCCCTATGTGAAGAACTTCATATTGTTCATCAGTTTTGCCCATTTGTGGACTGGGAGCAGGGGTGGGTTTCTACCGGTTCTGTCCACCTCTGTAGAACCGCTAGCTCTGAAGAGCAGCAGACATAGAACTGGTTCTATGTCTGCTGATGTTTTTGCCCACCTGCCCAACCGGGCTCTTACCTGATCATTATTTCCTGATTTTTCAACTTCAGCTGCCGAACGAGGCACAGCTGAAGTTAAAAAACCAAGAAAAGTGGGCTTTTTCAAAAGCTTCTTCTAGGCACACGCAGCGTGCTAATGACGATTTACAGCTCACAGCGGGCAGGGAAACTAGTAAATCCCGAACTGGTAGTTAACCCTGTCATATCCCACCCCTGACTGGGAGGTTTACTCTTGGTCACCTCTCAAATGGATTATTGTACGGGTGGTCTTTACTTAATGAGCACTCATTTGGCAACTATATGAAAGTATGGTGGTGCTGAATGAAAGGACTAATGAGCCAGAACTGAAATTATGGTGCAACTCCCCTGCAGTCATGTGATTGGAATCTGGATGCTTGGCAATCTGTTTGCCCTGACAACAGGTTGCCAAGTGCAAACTTCCCTGCCCTCAGAAAATCAATAGGGAAGTTGGGCAGGGAAGGTTGCAAGCTGCTGCTGCTTGCCCAGAGGACTCTGTCTGGTTCCTGGGGGTAGGCTGAAAAAAGATCCATCGCAAAATTCAAGCAGTAAATCCTGCTTGGATTTCAGTCAGCCTGCTTAAGAGCACAGGGGGTAAAATCTATCCATGATGTTGTGCTTTTGCTTTCAAATAGGCTGGGTGAAAAGGTCCCTTTCTGAGGGACCTGGTTCTGGTTGCCCAGAAATACCAGCAGATACAAAATGGACAGTTACGTGTGCTCCCTGATCAGCGTACATTACACCTCTGTTCTACAAGCTGTATTGGTTCAAAGTTCCATGTTCAATTCGAGATACTGATAATGACCTATAAAGCCCTATCTAGCATGTGATGGATTATTTGATGGACTGCCTTTTCAGTTACCTCTGGCAAGAATGGCATGTTTACCAAAGTGTGTCATCCAACAAGGTCCTGAAAGACTATTCTGTCATGGTGCCCGCCTCCTAAAGGACATGTGTCCTGGCTGGCTTTTCGGAAAGCCTCAGGCTTCAGTTGGGGAAGAGAACCGTTCAGTGATTATGCTGAAAGCCATGAATGTTGTTTATACAGCTGCTGCATATGTTTTATTGTTTTAATCGAGTTTTATCATACGCTTTGATGGTTTTTATTTCTATTTTGCTCTTTGAAAATATAGTATTACAATTAACAAGCAGCTAGAAAAGAACAAGAAAGATGGGCTTTATTTATTCTGCCATAATAAAAGGAAAGAAAGAAAAGTCATCACAGGAATTAAAAGGGATTAGCAGTTTTCATGGTAGTGATCCATGTCTTCTAGTGCCACTCAACTAGTGCTGTGGCAATGTAAAGCATTATTGGTATGTTGACATTATGCTAGTTAGGCTACTATGCTATACATATTGAGAGTAGAAATAGCCATTTGCCACACAGGCAAAATGGTGTACTTCAGTCAAGTGGGTTTGGGAGCCAGTATGTATATTACATACAAAAAGTAGTTTTCCAGCCCTAACATATACAGGGAACCATAGAAATAGAAGTTAAATGAAGATATCTGTCTTTTATAAAGGCTGATAATCTACTTTAAAGACACACAGTTATTTAGAGGATCGGGAGATAAACCTCCTCACTAGGAGAAATCTAGGAGTTTTCTTAGTTCTTATTTTTCAATGATGGGGAAAGGAAGGTGAGGGAAGGGCAGGGAACTTTAGCTTTAGAAAACCAAATAGATTCTAAAAAGAAGCAAATGGTCTGACATACATTCATATTCAAAGTTCAGGGGCTGAACATCAAACTAAAAAAAAATCTCACACAATTTGATGTATCATACCATGGTTTGTTTAGTTGCGTGTTTCTGTCATGTTCTTGTGCTGTAGTTAAAAGGCCCTCTGGATTTATTTATATATTTATTTATTCAATATATCTGACTGAAAAGGGTAAAGATGGATCTCTCTCTCACTACGTAAATATATATAGACTCAGAATACGTGTGTACATGTGTATATATACTGTCTCACATATTCTGTTATTTACAGTATGTAGCATGCTTCATTAATCTTACACATACAGCTTTTTAAATGTACAATTACAGATAGTCCTTGACTTACAACCACAATTGAGCCCAAAATCTCTGTTGCTGAACAAGACATTTAGGTGATCTTTGCCCCTTTTTACAATCTTTCTTGCCACAGTTGTTAAGTGAATCACTGCAGTTGTTAAGTTAGTAACACAGTTGTGAAATGAACCTGGCTTTCCCTTTGCTTTTCAGAAGGTTGCAAAAAGTGTTCACCTGACCCAAAGACACTGCAACCATCATAAATATGAGTCACTTGCCAAATGTCTGAATTTTGATCACGTAACTATGAGGAATGTTGCAACAGTGGTGTCAAAAACAGTCATAAATCAACTTTTTTCAATGCTGTTGTAATTTCAAACAGCCACTAAACAAACTTTTGTAAGTCGAGGACTACATGTATTTTATCATCCTCCCAGCAAACACTATTAAATATACAAGAATAATGTAGTGTAAAGGAACTAGTAGGAGTGCAATGCATGGCAATAACTATGGGAATGCTATTCATGCATTCATGCAAGGCACACTTTATATTTGCTAAATATAAATGGGAATACATGGGAATTCACAAGGTTAATAAATAAATAATTGGATGCATTAGAAATAATAATGTTAATATAAATGAGAACGGAGCATCAAGAGACCTTTCTCATTCCCTTTAGTTCTCACTCTCTTTTAATTTCATTATATAATATATTTGTGAAAGCCTTTACTGGCGTTTGTATGGATATACAGCATGGAGGTACTAAAGTTTTGTTTGGGACTGTAAATTACTGTTGTTGTTTTTTTAACCTAGCAAGATGTTGTAGATTGAGATGGTGGCTAATTAATGTAATTACATAAAAGTCTTTACAATATTTTTTTCTGAACATACAACATGGAATAATGATGCTTTGTTCGTCACTGTCAATTGTGTATTTTTATCCCAGCACCATTTTACTGATTAAGCTGCTTGTTCTTGGAGACTGAGGTAGAAAATTCAGATTATCATTTCCTAGGCATACACATCAAATGGGAAATCATTGAAATTTAATTAAAATGCCTTTTTTTATATTCTCTTATAAGCCACATGTGTGCACTCAGGACAGAATATAAACTTTGCGTGCCTATTTTAAAATACACTTGACTCTACTTTGCAATAAAGCTCAGTCATCCTGGCTTTGAGGCAGCTTTTTATCTTTTTTCAAACATAACTGATATAATAAGAACTATGCTAGGTAAGAAGTAGGATCTTAATGTAGCATTTTGTTTCTGGAGCTTGCAAACAGCCATGGAAAAACAATCACTCTCTCCAATAACTATAGGTGCTGCTGAAAAAGACATGCAGCCAGCTGTACATCAGAGAGCATCCTTGGCTTGCAAATGCCAGAGTGGGTTAGGTTGAATGTTGAATAGTTGTTTCTCTGTTCCATTCCATGTAATGAGGGCACTGCTTTCCTAGTATTTGCTAGTATCAGTCCAGCTAAGGTTTTTTATGTGGAACAAGAGAGGGAGTTATGTTCTCCTTTCACTGACATTCAAAATGTATTTAGTTGACCATCCATAATCATTTGAAACTGAAAGGCTGAGTGGTGCATAGATCTATTTATAGGTTTGGTTTCATATACAATTACCTAGTGTAACCGTATTAAAGAAGAAAGCACCACTATATTCAATGTAGATTTTGGAATTAGTAGAAATCTCTGTATTCTGAAGTCGTGGGAGTCCTTGGGCTGAATAGAGTCTTATGTGATTTAAACATGAATGTATAAAATACTGAATTACTTTGCTTCTTCATGCCATGTCCCTCTTCCTTACTGTAACCATGTAAATTTGCCAGATTTCTCTGATGCCGAGCTATTAGCAAAAATAAATTATAGCATTTAATTAAATAAATAATTCCCAACACAACAACTAAAGAGTTATTTATACCTGTGAAACAGAAAGTTAAACAGCTCATTGAAAAAGATGAACATCTTGGCATCATGTGGCAGGAAAAATAAAAGCAAGACATAAAAAATAAATTGTCATCTCCTATAAATAATCTGAATGGAACCATTTCCAACTGCAGTGCAATTCAATCCTAATACAATGGCTCTGTGGTAGCATACAGATTCATCCTGTTTGATTTATAGCTCAGTTGGATTGATGATGGACCCTTGTGGAGTGATTCCAAGTTAATTCTGTTGATTGACCTTTAATTTACACCATTTTTCATATAACAGTTGTAATAGAGAGATTGGGAAAATAAAACAGTTCACATCAAAATGTCTGAAAATAGGATCTACTTCAAATATTAATACTGCAGAATTCATAACCATGCCCCAGACATCATTTCAGAAGGAAACATCTGCACCCCTATCACTCACTGTAACCACCCTCCCCTTTTTCCTTTTGAGATATTGGTCACTATTTTTCATTCCAATAGTTTGTCTGGGAAATCTCTTGAATCACATCTACTATTAGAACTGCCTGACCAGTAAATAAACCACTTTGTACTCACATTTTGGCCTTTCTTAATTTGGCCCCCTCCAATATATCAGATTGCAACTCTTAGATCTCAGTAAGCCCAATGATATCTGGGAACTTTGGAACGGCACTTCCAACCTATTTGGTTGGAAAAGCTGCTGTTAGAGATAAGAAGCCTAAAAACCAACCCTGAAGGGTAAAATAAATAGTTCACCTAACTACGGGAGAAATTCTGCTGGATCAAACTAGTTGGCATTATATTTACAACATATAGCAACTAGAAACTTTGGGGAAGTCCAGAAATACAGCATTCAAGGCTCTTACACAGGGGTGGGGGAGTGGGTATACAGTAGTTCTATAAGTGAAGCAAAATGACTCAACCTTCCTCCCATCAGATCTTGCTTCAATAGCCAAGTATACATATGTTGATACTAAAAAAAACTCTAATAGATCAGCCAAAGGCTTCCCTATGCTTAACTCCATCTAAAAGCCATACTCATTCTTTGTCTGCAAGAACTGGAAGATCATTCTAATCGGGGCTCCCTTATGCTCCTTGAGCTTGCAACCAAGATCAGAGCGCATCGAGGACCCTACAGTTCAACCCTAAGCCACAAATATTTTCTTCTATTGATCATTCTAATCTTAATCACGTTTCAGCCATTTTTTTCTGAACTTTTGAAACAGATACTCCGGTGAAGATGCAGATTTCCTGACAAGATGTATATTTTTCAGAAGACCAATATTTTACATGTGGATCTTTTAATATGGGCTGAGTTCGTACACTGTACTAAATCATAATGTGGCTACTTCAGATTTCATAAAAGCGTGATGTTAAAAACTAGTCATTCTGGTTTATAGCATAGGATGATGTATGGAACCAATCACTGGGCAACACATTATGCTTTTAAAATACAGCTTAGCCTGCTGTATTTAACCAAGCCATGGAGCAATAAACTTGACTTCCATGGAAGCAAGGTGAGATACAAATGGATGCTTATTTTGCATTACTAATCAGTAATGATTAGACCAGAGATTAGTTTTGGTTAATAAAGAAGCTGGTTTTAGGGCTCTTGAGAATATATGGTTTACATTTGTTAATATGTTAAATATGATTATTTGGTTTAATTTGGTCAGAGTTTGTGCTCTTTCTTACTTTGAGCATCTAAGCAGAACTTTTAGTTCTAAAAGTATGCTATTTTTATAGCTTTATTGAGGTCCTAGAGAAGATTCTACAAAAAAGGGCCATTTCCATTCAGTGTCTTCATAGCAAATAAGAAAAGGGAAGTGAAATAGTATCAGAGAATATGGTGGAATAGACTATGGTAGCAATGAAAAATGGAGCCCACAACATTTCACAAGTTATATATTTATCAAAGGAACTTCACTGAAGCCAGTGGTGGGATTCACATTATTTTACTTCCGGTTCTGTGGGTGTGGCTTGGTGGGCGTGGCAGGGGAAGGATACTGTAAAATCTCCAGTCAGAGGTGGGATTTGCCGGTTCTCTGAACTACTCAAAATTTCCACTAACGGTTCTCCAGAACTGGTCAGAACCTGCTGAATACCACTTCTGACTGAAGCTATATGTATGTCTAGGTCTACAGTTTAAAAGGCAATTCATAAAATGTGGTTTCGATGAAGGAAGGATTATAGAGATTCATATTCAACATCAAGTCTCCTTTGTATTCAATTCATTCTTCTCACCCCTTGCCCTAAGTGTGCCTTTGAGGATGAAGTCACAGGGCTTGAAAGTTTAATTTCAAATGCGGCTAAACTCAAACTGACGGAATACTTTCAATCTGCTTAAAGTAGAATTCCCATATTTATTGGTATCTGACAAGATGGCAGCAGAGAGATACATAAAACATTTTTGGTACCTTCTGTTGGCTACCCCGATTTCTGCAGTCTAGATATGGCAACCCTATCTCAAAGATAAGTGATACCATGCCCTAATTCTATTTCACTTCACTTTTTTAGCATTGGGATAAATTATATGAGATAGTGAGGAAAATTAAACAGCAAAAGCAGCAGCTTCTGATGGAAAGAAACGACACAAATGTAAACACATCAATAAATATTTAAATAAAAAGCTAGATACTCCCCCTCTCTCAGGAAACTTATTTTGATTTAGTGATTGATGTTTGAAATAGGTGTTATAAAATGTTCTTACTTAGGCTGCTAAATCCCTACCTGGCATTTTGAATTTTAAAGCAGAGCTATGGATTGCATAGCACAAAAATCCAGAGCTGGCTGTTAGCAGCAGGTCCAAGATCAGCACTGAGCATGTTGAGGTTACTACCAGGATGCCAGGAATTGAACCAAGCCCTTCTCTATGTAAGAACATACTTTATTCAGTGATGTTTGTTCCTTGCTGGGGTTCTGGCTCTGGTTCTGCATTTGCTTACCCCCAAAATTGTTTCTCACGTATGCATAAGCCAAAATTATATATGTATATATTCTACGTGGCCACAAGTCACTTGCTCTTCCTCACTATTCTCACCAACCTATGTCAATAGATAATCTGAGCATGATTCCTCTAAGGGGGAAGCTACTTTTATGGAAGGAAAGAATTGTTTCACCTATTCAAGTCCTCAAACCCACTTGAGCCAAGGGTTCATACCCTGCTGGCATAGCGCACAAAACTGGAGTCAGAATATTATGAGCAGCAGGGGAATGGAAAGATGCCAATGGCAAACTCACAAAGAACTCTAGCAATCCCACACTAAACAATCTGCCTCCCACAACAAT
Organism: Hydrophis major; assembly: GCA_033807585.1. Classification (NCBI taxonomy): domain Eukaryota; kingdom Metazoa; phylum Chordata; class Lepidosauria; order Squamata; family Elapidae; genus Hydrophis; species Hydrophis major. Next base: position 207,970,153 of record CM066329.1, on the reverse strand, counting down.
TTAGGTGCAGAAGGGAGAGCAGTGAGGTCTGCAAAGGGTGACTCAGCATAATAGATACGAAGGGAATGCAAGTTTTGCAAGAATTCAAAACAGAGTTATTCTTATACTCTTATACCTTTTGTTTCCCCCCACAAAACTGTTTTTAAGACTTCTCACTGCAAAATAAATCATTTAAAAATCAGGCAATGACATAGTCTAGCTCCCTCCCCTCCCAATCGTACTCTCTGCATTCAATTATCCCATGTTTTGTGTTTCTGTTACGTAATTTGTTTTTATGAGAGAGAAAGACTGGATAACATATTTTCCCCTCTGATTTGTGCCTCCTTTGTGCAACCACTTCCCACTGGCCAGGAGCAATAACAGTCTGTATACTGGGCCAGTTATTCTGCCCCATCTCTCCCCAGAGCAGGGATGTGTGTATGTGCTATGTTGTGCCACCCTATGGTCACTGTTTATGGTGCTTGTGTCTTCAGCTCAATGGGATCCCCTGGAGGTTCTCTGGATGTATGGGTTGCAACAGGCCGGTCACCTTTGAGAATAGACAGACGTTCTGAGATACTACGCATCCGAGGGAATAAGATGAAGTCATACAAAAAGCTACCCATCAAACCACCAATAATTGGGCCAACCCAATATACCTGGAAGAACAAAAGACAGAAGCATGGGAAGGGGGAACAAGAAGATAGGTTAAGGATGCAGAAACAACTTATATAGTACAGCATTGCAGAAAAAAAATTTTCAGGGCCTTTTCCCACTAGCAGATGAAAGGCCTCTTCACCATCATTGATAAATCATAAAGTACTGGCAGCCCAACCAGCAGCTAGTCTCTTCTACTTTATTAGTCTCATCATTGAGCCTGCAAATGGATTCCAAGAAGAGCAAAGACTCTTCCATAATTGCCCAATCTCTAATTCCATTGATTCAAGATTGCTCATAAATTTTGCCACCAAGCTTAGATTTATATGTTGTCATGTGTCTGATAATTAACAGAATCTTAAAGTAAGGCCAGATAAGTTTGACATTGGGATCCTCTGACATTTTCAGTGCTGTCTCAACATTTTTCTTTCATTCTGAGTTAAGCAATTGTCTGGTTAAGTCCTTTATTTTTGTTGGCAAGATTTCAGAAGAGATTGCCATTGCCTCCTTCCCAGGACTGAGAGAGAGGAACTAACCCAAGATCACTCAGTTGGCTTTGTGTTTCAGCAGGACTAGAATTCACTGTCTCCTGGTTTCTAACCTGCTGCTTTTAACCACTACACTAAACTGGCTCTCCCCTCTCAACTTACCAACAGAATAAAAATTGGACCCGAGTGCCGTTTATTTGGGGGACTGTTTAAAATATTTACTTTTATGGAAGATTAAAATGCACCCAATTTGCCTCTGCTATGTTTTCTCCTCAACCAAACAGTATCTCACTTGGGACATCCTGGGAGCCAAATTTCAAGAGTTTGGATGCTGCTCTGGATAAAGATATAAAAAGTTCCCCCTTCTGAAGTTGGAATTGTTTCTCCAAATTCAGAGAAGGAAAATCAAATAATCTTTCAGCCCCTAGATTGTTGTTTCAAAGAACTGTAAGATGTCATCATTTCTTATCCTTACAAAACAAAAAAAAATTACCCAGTGGTTGGTGAAGTTACGGGTTATGACAGCTGGGGCAAAGGATCGGGCGGGATTCATGCCAGCTCCTGTGTAATACATCTGAAAAAAAGAGTAGGGTTATGATAAGGAAAAAAATTTTTTCATCATGCAATTCAGGTTTCTAATTCTAAAGGGTCCAACTTCCTTATTTATATGTTTGCTTAAATATTAGCATTTATATACTGCCTTTGGGCACATGCACAAGGCAAATAGTAAACACACAAGAAAAGAAACAATAATTTCATTAAAGTACCAAAATCAAACTTAAAAATAATATAAACTAAAAATAATGTATACCCATTGAAAGGCTGTTTAAAATATACAATTAAAATATTGGAAGGGGCAAGCTGTTACACTGAGTAGATTCCATATAGCAATCTGGAAACGCTTTCTAACAGGAGTGGGTTCACATGAATTCCAAGGACTGCTGAAGTTATTTCATGTGGCCTTAGGCTTAATTTCAAAAGCCTTCTTCAAATCCCAGCCATGATAAAAGCTTCTCCAGAAAAAGACATGAGCTTTGGAAGATTGGCATGCCTTCCCCACTGTTTTATAGATTCAGAATGGTTAAACAGAAGGAAAATATGAAGTTAAACTGCTGGAAGAACAGGATGCAGTTAAGAATGAGGGGAAGTATCGGGAGGGCTAATCCTCCATCCAGGCCTGGTCAGGTGGCTACTAAAGGGTCTGCCTAAATGCACAGTATTACAGCTGGCTATATATATTGGTGCATCTTGTATTTTGCATCATTACCCCAAAGAGGTGTCCAAGTGTGAGGGAGAATCCAACTGCCAGGGCCACAGATCCCATGCGTCCGTTACGTCTCTCATCGTAGGTGGCAAAGACACAGAGGACAAACTGTAGGGTCAGGATGATTTCCACAATGGTAGCTTGGCTTACATTTATACTAGGGTGCATCTGTAACCAGAAGATATGTGGAAGGATAAAACCATGAGGAACAGCAAAAGTTATCATTCATTCCATATCTAACTGTACCTTTTAGGGGCTTTGGTTTCCAGAAATTATTTATACATACCAGGAGGGAGCACTGATTGCATTTACATCTAGTAGAATAAGTTTGTAGAATGAAGTTATTACATTTTAATAGTGTACATGTGATTACCTGCCAGACCTCATTCTAGTCAAACTAGAGGTTCAACAAGGTGGGGCAGGAATAAAAGAAAGCAAGATAGGTTTATAAAGCAACAGAAAGTCTGTAGCCAGGAGGAAAGCTTTAGAGATGCATAGATAAATGAATGGTGTTATGTTCTGAGCATGGGTGCAAGGATGGAGACGAACCGGTGAAACAGTGAACTTCAAACTCTTTATTTACATGTGAAACAGCTCAACTGATGGCCATGATGGGCCCCTTTATATAGGCAACTCTTAACTTATTTAACCAATGAAAACACAGGGAGTGCTAGCTCCATTAACCAATGGAAGAGGCTCGTTAATAGCCAATCAGATTCTCCTGAACAGACCAATCTGATGTCGCTATTATCGGCCAATCAGAAGTGCAGGGCCTGAACCCTGCACTTTACTTCAAGCTTTTAATGATCTTTATTAAGCATTTATTGATTCACAACACCCCTTCCCCCCGGGTTCTGTTTAAGGGGTGCGGTCACATAGTCTTTGAGGTAGGCAGGTTGTTTCGATTGTCTATTAGATTTTCGTTGTCCTCCCAGTATTTGGCTACAGTCTTGTTGGGGTAGGACGTTATCTGGTGAAAAAGGTGCCTCCCGTTCCGCATTTGAATTTTCATCGTCGCTACTGATTTCGGCATCTCTTTGAGGTGAAGCCACCCCCATTCCAGTTCCATCACGTGCTGCCTCTGAGCGGTCATTACTACCGCTTAAACTTTCTGCCACTTCGAATTCAGCTTCCACGCTATCTCCTTCCCCCTCGGTTTGGAAATCAGGGGGCTCAGAGATCCCCAACTGTAGCCTTGGACGCAGCTGATCAATATGGCGTTTCCAAATTCTATTGTCGCGACATTTTACACGGTATGATCTAGGGCCAGTTACTTGTACTATAGTTGCCTCGACCCACAAGGGATCGCCCAAAAAATTCCTAGCGAAAACCAAATCGCCTACCTGGAAATTGCGACATTTCCCACTAGAACCGTGTGGCTTTTCAGGTTCATATGCTGGATGTAGGCGGTCGAGGTGGGAGCGAAGCTTCCGTCCCATTAATAACTCGGCAGGAGTTTTATTGGTGACGCTGTGCGGAGTGATATGCTGTAAAAGGAGTATCCGGTTAATCTTGTCTTCTATGTCACCATAGTCCATCTTATGCAAGGTTTTCTTGACGAATTGTACCATGCACTCGGCCCTTCCGTTGGCCACAGGGTGCACTGGCGAAGTCAGCGCATGTCGGATACCACGGTCCGCCAGGTACTGTTCGAAAGACAGTGCGGTAAATTGAGGCCCGTTGTCGGATACCAGAATGTCTGGTAATCCGTGTGTCGCAAAGAGTCTGTCCAATTTTCTGATGACTGCTTCGGTCGTTGTATTCCTCATTTCATGGATTTCAAGCCAGTTCGAGTAGGCATCCACCGTCAGTAAGAATGTGTGTCCCTTAGTAGGACCCGTAAAGTCCAGATGAATGCGGGACCATGGTCCCCTCGGCGTTTCCTATTCGGTTGGGGTTGCTTTTGGTGGGGCGTTGCTTACTTCCTGGCATTTGCAACAAGCTTTTACCCATGTCTCTATCTGCTTGTCAATACCCGGCCACCACGCGTAGCTTCGTGCGAGGGCTTTCATACGCACGATGCCGGGGTGGCCATCGTGCAAGGTCCTTAGTATCGCTGGTCGCAACCGCTCTGGGACGACAACTCTATCAACCCAGATAATGCAGCCCTTTTGAGAAAATAGTTCCATTTGCCGATTTTTGAATGGGGCATAGTCATCAGATATCTGGTCTAACGGCCATCCCCGCTCGACCCAACTGAGGACTCGTGCTAAAATGGGGTCGCGTTTTGTTTCCATCGCAATATCCCGGGCCGTTAATGGCGGCGTTTGAAGTGTCTCGATCTGCAGCGTTGTGACTGTTGGAGCGGGGTCATCAATAGTCTCTGGAAGAGGTGCATGGCTCAATGCGTCGGCGTGGGGAATGGCCTTCCCTGGGCGATATTGTAATTTGTAATTGTATGCCGCCAAAAATTCTGACCAGCGGGTCATTCTGGGAGATAATATATACGGTGTTGGCCTATCTCCCGCGATTATTCCCAGCAAAGGTTTGTGATCAGTCACTATGGTAAATGCTCGGCCATACACATATTCATGAAATCTCTTAACTGCGGACACTATAGCAAGGGCCTCCCTGTCAAGTTGACTATAGTTGCGTTCTGTTTTTGATAACGTCTTTGAGAAATAAGCAACAGGGGCTTCATTACCGTTTGGCAAAACGTGGCTTAAAATGGTGCCCACCCCGAATGGGGATGCATCACACGTGATCGTTAAAGGCAAAGTCTCGTTATACTGCATCAGGACAGACTCAGAAGTCAATAATTCTTTTACATGTCGAAATGCCTGTTCTTCTCTACATCCCCATACCCAGGTTGCTTTTTTGTCCAATAAGCGATGTAGCGGCTCAGCTACGGTTGCTTTGTGAGGCAGAAACACGTTATAAAAATTGATAAGGCCCAGAAAAGCCTGGAGGTCGGCTTTGTTCCAGAGTTTTGGGGCGTTCTTGATCGCCCTGAGTTTGTTATCGGTGGGGTGAATGCCTTGACTGTCAATTAAATATCCCAAAAATTCTACATGATCCGTACATAAATAACACTTGTTCTTTTTAACTTTGAGACCGGAGTCTTTAAATCTCTGGAGAACCAACCTCAGGCGTTCCTTTAGTATTTTCTGGGTTGGGGCTGCGATTAACACATCATCAAAATATGGAACAACACCTTTTATCCCTTGTAATAGCCTCTCCATTAAGCTTTGAAAGATTCCTGGGGCTACACTCACTCCGAACTGGAGTCGGTTACATTTAAACGCACCTCTGTGCATTACGATTGTTTGGGCCTCTGCCGTTTTTTTGTCAACAGGCAGTTGTTGGTATGCCTGGGCTAAGTCTAGTTTAGCGAAGACTTTTCCGCCCCCCAGGGAATAGAGGAGGTGTTGTACCACTGGTACCAGGTAAGCGTTTTGTTGAAGGGCGTGGTTCAGGGTGGCTCGGTAGTCCCCACAAATTCTTATTGATCCATCCGGCTTGATGGGCGTTACGATTGGCGTTTCCCAGGGAGAGTGATCGGTTGGTTCTAGCACTCCCTGGGCTATTAATTTATCAAGCTGCTCGTCAATCTTTGGTTTAAGGGCAAAGGGAACTCGACGAGGTTTAAGGCGGATGGGAGCTATTTCGGGATTGAGGTTAAACGATATCGGGGTCCCCTTGTACTCACCTAATTTTTCCCCGAAGACATCCTGGAATTCGTGGACAAGGTCTTCTTCCCAATCTCTGCTGTAGTTTCGGTGAATGCCGGCCACTTCAATTCCAAGTGGAGCGAACCATCGGAGGCCTAACAAACTAGGCCAATCTTTGTCGATTACAGTCAGGGGTAAAAAAGCTGTACGGTTCTTAAATGATACCCGTACTCAGCTGGATCCAACAACCGGGATTCGATTTCCTTGATAGTCCTTAAGTATGAGTCTTTGGATAGTGGGGATGAGCTGCTTGAGGGTCTTCCAGGAAACCATTGAGAGGGACGATCCTGAATTGACTTCCATCAGGCAGGGCTGGTTTTCGATGGCCACTTTCACTCGGATCTTTTTGGCGTCCAGTGATGAGGCGTGACCGATCGTGATCGTTTGGTGAGCCTCTTCTCGCTTCGTTGGGTGGTTTAGGGTTTTGTTTCTGTAGGAGTGGTTGTTCCATTGGTGGTTCACGGGTTCTCGCTTCAGGGGACGACTTCCAGTCAGTTGGCGATAGTTAGCCCCCCTTGAAGGCTGGCTGGGTCCTGGCTTGCTTCTACAGACCCGTCCTATATGGCCTCTTTTTCCGCACACATGGCAGAGCGCGTCGAGGAATTTGCATTCTGACCGGGGGTGGCTTGCTCCACACCCGGCGCATTGGTACTGTGATTTCTGGCATTGGTCCCGTTCGGACCGAAGTCGATGGACCTCTTCCTCATCGCTGTCTGATGACGAGTCGAGGTCCTCATGGTGGGCCGTTTCTAGCTGTCCCTCTGACTGAGGTGAAATGTCACTGGCTCGTTGGTGAACCGTGGCGTGTGTGCGGCGCATTTGGGCAGCCGACTTCCTGGTTGCTTCTGCTGCAGTAGCTTCAGCTATGGCATCTTTAAGGGTGATGTCGCCCTTTGCCATTAATTTACTCTGAATGCCTGGTGCATCTAATCCCAGAATGATTCGTTCTCTTAGGGCTTCTTCTAAGTTGGTAAACTCGCATAGGCCTCCCAGATTCCGGAGATCCGCGATGAAATCAGCAACGCTTTCGCCATCCCGCTGACTTCTCTGATAGAATTCATGCCTTCTCATGAGCGTAGGCACGGTCGGTGCATAGTGAGCCCTTAGTAATGGTTCGAGTTCCAGTCCATAGACTTTACTTCTGCCGGTTTTGCTAGTGCTTTGGCCATCTTGAATACGGTTGGCCCGCAATGAGTTAGGAATACCGCTCGTTTCTTTCCAGTAGTGGCATCCTTTAAATTGTTGGTTTCCAGAAACATCTGGAAGCGATCCATATATGAGTCCCAGTCTTCTTGTGCCAGGTCGAATGGAGCGGGTAGTATGACGCTGCCAGACATGGTTCCGCTATTGGTGCGTTCAGCCATGTGCTCGGTTATGGTTCTTCGTCATTCAGCAAGCTCTGATGTCTCCAGATCTCATCCTCGTCGCCAGTGTTATGTTCTGAGCATGGGTGCAAGGATGGAGACGAGCCGGTGAAACAGTGAACTTCAAACTCTTTATTTACATGTGAAACAGCTCAACTGATGGCCACGATGGGCCCCTTTATATAAGCAACTCTTAACTTATTTAACCAATGAAAACACAGGGAGCGCTAGCTCCATTAACCAATGGAAGAGGCTCGTTAATAGCCAATCAGATTCTCCTGAACGGACCAATCTGATGTCGCTATTATCGGCCAATCAGAAGTGCAGGGCCTGAACCCTGCACTTTACTTCAAGCTCTTAATGATCTTTATTAAGCATTTATTGATTCCCAACAAATGAGACAAATCTGAGAGTCTATTATCTATATCAAGTGGATAAATCAAACATGGCTGCATTTTCTAATATAGGCTGTCTCTCACATATAGCTGATTTTCTTCCTCTTGTCTTTAAGGTAGAGGCTAGATCCTGGCAACTCCCAGGGACACACTCATTCATTTAATTAATTCTGATGAGCTTTTAATCTTTATGAATCATCCTGACTTGGTTTTTGGAACCTGAGGTATATTTCAATCATTAATCTAGGATTAATCATTTAATCACTCCTAAAAGCCATCTAGTCCAACTTTTCCCCACTCCACCACTAACCAAGGAAGCATTTTTTTTATTAGTACACTAAATATTTTCCTCATCTGAGCTCTGAACCCAAAATTTCCGTCATTCCTTTGTTTATTTCACCATATACATGTGTCCAGTATATAACGTGTCAGTGGGTAAACAAAAAGGGAAAATGTAAGAGCAGGGATTCTTAAACCCACAAACTCCATTTCTGATTCCAACCAGTTTTAGCCAAATTATGCCTCACCACCAGCAGCAGCACACTCTTCAAAATTAGATACTCAAGGGAGTAGCACAGGTTAAGCCCTCTCTCCCTGTAGTAAAGTTCAAGTACCAATTTGTGGGTTGTAAATCTACAGACTTTTTAAATCATTGGCCTGCTTGCAGAGTCCTCTTTTACTCCCAGCTGATTAGGCTTCAGAGTCAGTTCCTGGCTTGAAGTATGTTTTGATGGCCACCCATCATAGCTGACAAATGGATTTAATTGAGGGGAATTTAATTTTAATTTCTCACAATGCCATCCAAGGTGATGTTTTGGCAAAAATTAAAATGGCAACTAGACTCACTCCTTTTTGGTATTCAGAGCACCAAGGAGTAAGGTAAAATGTATCTAGCGAATCCCTGCTAGTTTTCCTTCACTCTTGTTGTCTTCTTTTTATGATATCTTTCTTATGATATCTTTCTTTTGGACTAAAATTAACATTCTGTCAAATTGCAGCCTCTCACCTATCTCATGCCTAATGCACAGGGTGCATCCTCACCCCATCCACAAATTTCTAACTGCCTCTGGATGAATAATGGGGTCCAATTGCATACAATTTTCTTCACAGAATCAAGGTCTTAGAAACAGTTGGTTAGCACATCTCATACTGAACAGGTTATTTGTACAATTTGGAGCTGAAGGTGATACTCTCATCTCATGTGACAGGAAAATCAGTGAAATGGTAGGATTTTACTGATAAAAATAATAAAGCAGAGAGAGACTTGGAAATAATATTAACACTAACACTAATAATGCCCCTGCTGAGTTTCAAAGCAGCAATATTTGACTTTCAAGGCAAAATTTATATTGACTACAGGTAGTCCTCATTTAGTGACCACAATTGGGAAGGGCAACTCAGCCATTAAGCACACCATTGGCTAAGTGAAACAAACAACCGTTCTTTGATTTTATTTTAGTTTTCCTTTGCTTTACAGACCTGTGAAGATCATAAATGCAAGGAATCATTGTAAAGTTACTTTTTCATCATTGCTGTAACTTCAGTTGGTCACTAAATGAGGATTACCTGTATTGTAGTCCAACAAGTAGTGGTCTAAAAGCCACTAGAGGCCATGGATTGGCTCAGCTGAAGGAGCAGTCCTTTTTCTGCAAAGTAGCCAATGAGCTGCTGAGGATTGTCCATGGGACATTGTAGCTCAACGTGTTTGTTGTAAAGTGGAAAATATGGTACTTTGGATGCCGAGCAGAGAAATGTGCCTTGAGGTTGCTTATCATGAAAGTGACGGATTAAGAGAGGCCCTCCAAAAACAGATCCCTGCCTATTCTAGCAGCAAGACAACCAGGTAGTGCTGAGAAGCTCTGAATCAGCAAGGGAACTGATCGTTATATTTCAGTTTTTCCCATAGCAAAAATGGAAGGAAATCAGTTCAGTTTTAGGGTTTCTCACTTGAAGACACAATGATGTTAATGCATCACAACAGTCCCTTTTTCGGCTCTGTATCTATAAAGTTGCCTTCATTTCATCCCCAGTCTGTGGGGTTTGGTGCTCTCTGAACTTGGCTATTTGCTTACAGATGTTTCATTACTAACCTCGTAACATAATCAGTGAAATTACTTAGTTGTGAGAAAACAACCAAGCTCAGAGAAGACCAAGTATTCAAAGTTCAATCCTGAGCTATAGAAATTATCTGTGAGACAGAATTGGTGTTAAAATAACAGTCTAAAGGCAGCCTCATGATGTATAAAATCTGTTAGGCCATTAGGCTGCTACAGACAGACCTCTAAATAGAATTGAGATAGTTTCATAGTATCTAAGAGAAGGATGAATACAGATGCTTTCCTTTCGTCTGGAACATAATTGTATCATAAGAATTCATTTAGGTACTTTAATATTCATTATTGCACACCTCCAAAATTTGATATCTGAAATTAGATCACCAGCAAAATGTAAAAATATGACAGTTACAGTACACTAACAAAGAGTGTATTTAAAACAATCTAATTCACTCATTGATTATTCCAAGATACATTCCTAGTATAATTTTCATTCAGATAATTGAATATTTAAATATGTAGCAATTATTGTTCAAATCCAAAATATGTCAATTCAAAATCCATAATTAAAAGGCTTTTAAACTCAGCTGAAATGCTAGTCTGAGGGCTTCTAAATATTTTTTGCCTCCTGAAAACAGTTCATTTACTACAAAAAGGGAATTTACTATCCGAGGGAAGCTTTTGCTATTCAAGTGAAGCTTGTAATATGCCATTACCCTATCTAAAGATGAGGCTCCTAAACTTTATCTTTCACTTGAAATGTTCCTGTATTTTTGCACAAATTTTTAACTTTTCTTTTTTTACACAAACAAAAATAAGCTTCACAATTAATAATAGTGATAGTATTAGCCGATTTCCATCAGGGAACGTACTAGCAGTAGAGTGGGTTTACATCAAGAATGGAAGGGTTACTGCATCAAAAAGTTCATTAGATTTAATACTAACTCACACATATTTTTTATTGGCTAAATTTATATGCTGCCCATCTCATTATCAAGAGAATCTGGGCTTTCAGGTAATATATCTGAAAACCTTCAAATTAAGATTGTTTTTAACAAGAACAATGTTCTTTGACATCAATCAGATAGTTGGGGAATCCAAAGATTTGGTTAGGAAAACAATGCTTGCTTTTTAAAAAAAATGTAATAGAAGTGATTTACTTCAAAACTAAATACAGATCTGATTTAAGGTTACAACAATGATAAAATTCCTTAATGAAAAATGCCTATTATATCACCCTTACCTTACCATCCTCAAAAAATAATCTGTATCTCTTTCATCCTCCCACTAAACTTCTTACTATATCTGATTACACTGATATAAAATTCTATCATATTTTCTTGTATGCTCTGTACTCATACAAAGGCATATGTTGAGTATCCTGGGCAACCTGGTTTTTACCCAATAACTACTGCATTATTATCACTATTTGAAGGTCCAGATAATTCATTTTTTTCCTGAAAATAATATACCCATGAAAACACTTCAGTCCTTTTTTTTAGGTTCTATGCTAGCAGCTTCATCCTTCTAGATTTAGGGTTAACAAACCCTCCTATGTGGGATATACTTTGTACGTTCATACTTCTGGTTCCCAATAATCTCTCTAGTAACCCAGATTCTAAAAGGCACAGTGTGCAGCCCTTTAGAGAATGTCCTACACATAGCAATACTAACTCATTGCTTGTCTACAGTTGTAGGGATACCCCCCCTCTTAAAAACATTTCCAGACAGCTGTGCATGATCCCATTACCGTATTGAGTGCCAGGTTACCCCGTAGTGCTGGCGGGGTGACTCCATAAAGCACAGCTGCACCGGCCAATCCTCCCAATACCTGAGCCACCACGTAGAAGACAGCACGGAAGAGGGAAAGCTGCGAGCCCAACAGAAAGGCCATGGTTACAGCTGGATTGATGTGGGCACCGCTCACATGGCCTAGAGACTGCACCATGGTGGCTGCTACCAAGCCAAAAACCAGGGCCACCTGTAGAACATTTGTGGGGCCAACAATCCAGCGAAGGGAAGCCCCCAGCCCAAAAAACACATAGAACATAGTCCCGAAGAACTCAGCAAAAACAGCTCTCCAAAAGGAGGATAAGCGTGCCTCCCACATGATGGGTCAGGGGGAGGACAGAGGAGCGTGCAGCAGGATGGTCTTGAAGCTCACTGCTGCTTGCTACACCACCCCTCCACCTAAGCCCCTTGTTTTCTATTGTGGCTGTGAACTTTATAAGGTTTGCTAGTATAGTCCAGCCCAGGAGGTGGGAACTTAGATTGATTGATTGGAATCTCTTAACTCTTCACTGTCTGATCTAAAGGTTTAGGCATAAGCCGATTCCTAGCTCCTGTAGCTGCTAATAGAGCTTTAACTCCAATAATTCAAACCCTTTCATTTCCATTTTTCTCCTTGCTCGGATGATTTGCTTTCATTTTCTTCTTAGCAGTTATTGTAGTAAGATCCCAAACAAATGGCTTCAGTGGCATTCATTGGGAAGTAGGGGAGTCCTCCTTCACGATCCACATCAGCAGCTTGGGGGATAGCGGGGCACTTGCATGTCCTTCCCAATGCAGAGGTGCATGACACGGAAACAACTTAATTTCCAACATTTGCAAGCAGCCAGAGTTTTTGACTACTTGTGACATGTCATTTTTGGATCATGTGTGTGATTGCCAGGGAAGTATCCGCTGCTGTCATTGGATATTGTCTCTTGACTTTTTTCCATTGCTGAATTGAAGAGCTCTCAGCTAATTCGTGAGTTGTCAGAAAACTATACTTGCATGGAATTTGCTATTTTGATTGATGATCACTAGTATTATATATCTGTGCCTCTGTGTGCATCTTCACCGCCACCTAAGTTGCCAGAGAGTACTGAACATACTTCTTTGTATGTTGCCTCTGTCTCATTACCAGCCTGCTGTTATGGGAGCATGAAGATAACTTTAGATGTCCTGGAATGCAAGTAGTGTTTTCAATGTTATGACCTCCCCCATGAACAGTCTTCGGAACATGGGAAAAGCTGCTTGAGATAATGTAGCCAGGGTTGATCTGTCAGGTTTGCATTCAGACTTCCTCCATTCATTTGGAAACTAGGTTCTGTACCTGTGGTGCACGGCTGTTTTGGCATGGACCAGAAACCAAGCTTCTGCAACCGATTTGTGGTTTATTTTTGTTCTTCTTCTAATGATTCTGTCAAGTGAAATGGTTGCTTCCTAAACTGAGAGACTATAACCCAAAGCACCTGACTGACAGATTTTTCACAGATACCATTCCTATTTCTGAATACCATTTCCATGCATATTACATGGGAGATGGGCAAAGGGTCTTCCTCTGATTTTCTGTTGTTCTGTGAGGAAGATTGGAACCCAACTTCTGCAACTAATTTAGGTGCTGTGTTTTGAAGAATAGGTTGACTTGTCTACCTGCACAGAGATTGGGAGAAAAAAAAAAAGATTCTCAAAATCCAACTGTTTAACTATACTTATCCAGTGTTGCACAAATCTGGTTGATTGCTATATGGAAGCCAAGATTTATCTCTTGCCACTTAAGATTAGTAGGTTGACAGGCCAAAAGAGTAATCGTTTTGGGCAAATGTTATGGCATGTATTAAAGAACACCACAGTGTTTAAACTTCTTTTACATATACCCAGTTCTTAGGAACATTATGTCAGTGGCTGCAACTGAACAGCACAAATTATTAATGGAGTATGGTTATGTTGCAGTCAAGAGAGACAATTCTTCATGGTCAACTAGTGGTCATTAGGCCAATAGTTCAGCAATCATTTGGAAAAACAAAGAAATGGGCAGAGTGCTGGGACCTTACAATCCTTGCCCTAGCATATATCCTATACAGTGATTAAGGGTTGATGACCTTCAGATTTTGGCCAGTGGGGAAACCAAATCCCTGCCTATACAGCATTATGCAGTATAGTTAGCAACATGGGAAGGTCCTATTCGGGATGCCCAGTAAGGATGCATTCTGGGGCATCAAGATTTAAGTTGATAAGGTTTCCTTAAGGTTCCAGAAAATAAGGAAAACACCACAGAAACAGATGCATGGAGATGTTCATGTCAGTTCTCTGCTACACCAGATTTACTACCAACATCATACCTAACAGCCTGATTGAGAACCAATTTTGTGTAGGGTTAAATGGTTAGATAAATCAAGGAGACTGTGACTTCTAGTCCTGCCCTAGGAATGAAAGCTGGCTGGGTAACTTTGAGTCAGTCACTCTCTCAGTTCCCAACTCACCTCGGGCTGCTGTTGTAGGGGAAATAGGAGGAAGGAGTATTAGGAATCTTCACCACCTTGAGTTATTTAGAAAAACAATAAAGGTGAATAAAAATCTAATAAATAAAAAATAGATTTTGCATACCTTGTGACTGTTCTTGAATAAATGGGGAGTAGGGGAAGAGAAATGCTGCATTAAGAAAGAGTTAAGGCTATCTCGCTCATGGGCTGGAGGCAAGATGAAGACATCACTGGGACTGTGTCAGGGGCAAGTTGTCAGGGGCAAGTTTACGCTAAAGTTAGGTGTGAGTAGGAAAAGATCCAGTGTTTCTTAAGATTCTTTGTGAAATTGTTTCTGACTAGGACAGGAAACTGAAGGCATGTCAGTTGTATGATTTTACATTTTCAGTATTTTTTTCTCTTTCCTCCTGGATTCCTTCATAGGATACAATGTTCCACTATTTCCAGCTTAGTTTTGAGCACAGAATCGTCAATATGTCATTAGCAGGTTAAAAAAAAATACCAATACATTGCTTTGTTTTGCAGCTCTGAACCAAATAATTTTTCTTTATACTGTTAGACATTTTTCTCCTAGAAGATTGGGTAGGTAGACTTATCATGTTGATTGATTAAAATCAGCTCAGGCTTTGAATGCTTTTGCTTCTGATATTTTGTCTAGGGTTAGCTACAGGTTTGAAAAGCCCCTCTGTCTGATAAAACTCTTTGTGACATTGTTTTTACTGGCACTGAAAACTGGAAGTACGTCTGATGTTGTATGATATTCTTGTGTTTGCTGCACACTATTTCTCCCCCAACTGTCTTCTTATGATATTTTTTTCTTTTGAAACAATTCCTCATTATTAATCCCAGAATCTATTCTATAGCATCTTTAATGCAGGATTACACAACTGGTTGCACAATTTGGTTGAAATAAAATTCCCATAATGTTGGCCATCACAGTGAGTTGATGTAAGGTGGCAGGAGCTATCAATACAAACCGCATTAGTTTATCTCAGGATTTCCACAATTCCGTCCAATTTATACACTACTATTTCTCCTCTACTATCTACCCCTCCCCCGAGCTTATAGCTATTTCTAGACTGAGATCTAATGATTTAGCTCACAAGCTGGGGGATAGCATTATTGAACGAGGATGATAGCTATTAGCTGTAAATATTGTTATGATAAAAATAGAACAAAATAAACTGGTACTCACTAAATAGGATGGGATGCGATTGATAGAATATCACTCCCAAAAGTCAAGATATGATGGTCCCAATGGCCAAGATATAATTATGGTTCCTGAGTATTAGTTTGGTGACTAAGGCTTACTTTAGTTGTAGGCAGTTGCTGCTAATGCTACCCTACTAGCTGATGCCATTGGAATAAGCAACCATAAGGAACTGTTGACAATGCTCTACTGTATTTCAGCCTTCTCAAACTTACTGCTCTGTTGATGTAATTGAACTTCAACTCCTACCATATCACCAATAATCCCTACCAACAAAATATGTTGCATATAAACAGCTCTCATTTATTTTTTAAAAATGCCATCTTCTACCATAAAGCAAGGTAAGCAGGCTACATGAATCTCTGTCTCTTGGCTGAATGTGTCTTCTGCAACCCCAAAGTGGTATTATCTATGGTTTTTCAGTGGAAAAGAAGAAAAAAAACCCAACATAGAAGCCCTGCCAAAGGTAGCCTTCAACCCACAAAAGTTACAGATAAGAAAAATATTGTCTGGATCCCTGTTAACATTTCTGAATGTGGAAAGGTAATTGTATAATAAAATATCTAGGAAACACCAGGATGTACCAGAAAACACCTTGGCAGAATTTCTTCTGCCCATCTGAAGAGATTCTGTTGCAGGTCCTTTCTCCTCCCAAGGTAAACAGAGTATGAACCAGGCAACAGGCCTTCAAAAGGATGACTTCCATTTTATGGAATATTCTTTTCCTGGAAGCCCAGATGACTCCAGCCCTACTTAAACAAGCTAAAATAATTCTAATCGTTATATTCATCCTTAGATCATTAGTTTTATGCATTTCTATGATGTTTAGTTTTTAGAAAGTTTATTATTGGTTTTTATTATTCCTCTTGACCTTATTATACCCTGCTCAGAATCCACTGGGATTGAGGCCAGTTATAAAAATAAATGAATAAATAAGTAAATAAAGCTAAACTGAGAGAACAACCGAGGTAGAAATATATCTGTGGAGGTGGGGTCTTATGGGTTAATTTCTCAGTGAAGGGAATGAGGATAAAACCAGCAGGGCCCTCTGTGCTTCAAAAGAGGCCTCTCTGGAATATTTGTCACCGTAGCATTTTGAAGCAGCTATTTAATCAGAACTGTTCAACAGACTCTAATTCTCTTTCTGCTCTAGGGGATTTATCCGCCTGCTTTAGACTGGGCAAGTTGAGGAAAAACTGCCAAGTTAGAAAGAAGCAAGGACAATGGAATATGCTGGGCTCAGCATTTGACCAGGGCCAGCATGTTTGAAGGACACAGGAGAGGAGAATCAGCATATACATGCTCAATCATAGCCTTGTATTTTATTGCACATCAGGTCCAGGGGTGGGTGTGAGTGTGTTGGCTTAGGCCTCTTGTCAAACTCCATCCATGTGGCAAAGAGAAACACACTGATTTCCCTGAAATGTTTGCTCATGAGGGTTCTCAGGCTTCCAGAATCTATGATGGCTTTTACTAGAACATTGGTTCCGCTAAGTCGAATTTTGGAACAAAAAAACTTCACATAACATTCTGAAGGGAAGAATTTGGAACCTAGGCATTGGTCTTGAATATTAAATATCCACAGTCTAATTTAGGAGTA
Source organism: Hydrophis major (assembly GCA_033807585.1). Lineage (NCBI taxonomy): Eukaryota > Metazoa > Chordata > Lepidosauria > Squamata > Elapidae > Hydrophis > Hydrophis major. The sequence goes on along the minus strand of CM066329.1, from coordinate 207,953,224 downwards.
AAGGAGTAATATTATGGCTGGTTGTCAAGCAATTGGAAATTAGAAATTCTTGACAATCTAAAAGTCTATAGAGATTCTCAGTCATGCAGGTCATGGTTGTCCCAAAGGTGCTTTTTCAGGAGGCAATTGGACTTTCTTGTTTTTTTTGTTTGAAGATGTTTCACTTCTCATCCGATGAGAAATGAAACATCTTCAAAAGAAAAAACAAGAAAGTCCAATTGCCTCATGAAAAAGCACGGTTGGGTCTTGGCAATCTACTTTTGATTGCCCATAGATACAGCAGTACACAATCTAGCACCATAGAGTATTATAATACAGATGGGACACAGATCTGGAGAAAAGCTTTTGTCCCGTGCAATAAAATAAAAAGCAGAGTTTGAAAGGCAGGAGGCTTCATTTCCAGTCCTTTCTCTCACAGATTGTTACATCTGTCCTTAGAACAGCAACGGGAACAACCATTTTTTTCTTAGATCTATCTCATTAGATCATGGGATCAGCAATTTTTTTTTTGGGGGGGGGGAGTGTCAATGTCACATAGGTCTACTTATTTCTAGGGCATATCATGAGCACCCCCATAAAACCTCTGCTATCATAGGAGTGATAAGAACAAAATACACAACTGGACAATAGAATTGTTACTGGGCTCCAAACCGGGATTCCCTGCTACTGGACCTTACTTGTATCTCTTTTCCTTGGCAGGCAAACATACTTCTAAATGAAGCACTGGGCTTTTATGTGGCAACCATTTTTAGTCTCTAAGAATACTTCTGAGATCTTTATGGGATTTATATGAGCTTTACATTTACATGTGTTTTAAATTAAGTGTATCTAAAATCAGTCAGGTGGGTAATGGAGACTGATGGTGGCTAAGGAGGAGTCACCAAGTATATTGAAGCTGATGAGCATCACACACGAGGTCTTATCTAAAAACAATGAGAATCTAGGAATCCTGGCTTCTCTCCTTCCTCAGATTACTCTATTTGATTCTATTTATGTTGTAAACTGTGAACAGAGTCAGAATTCTGGCAGGGTCATGATGGCAGCGCTGTGCTTTAAGAGCCTCAAAACACTTAATGCCAGTACACATATAAATATATATGAAGTTGCATACAGTGGAAGGAAGCTGAACAGAGGCTTTACAAGAAGACAAAGAGATGGGGAATTGCTGTTGTTTTCTACTCAGTGCCATGTTCTTCCTTGTCAGGTGATTTAGCCTGAACAGCAGCAGAGAGTGAAGACCGAGACATGCTGGCTGCCTCCACAATCTCAATGTCGCGACAGGTCAGGCAAGCAACAAGCTTTTCCCGTGAAGCACTGTCAGCAAAGAAGAATTCATAGGATACTCCAGCCAGAACAGCACCCAGAATAGGGCCGAGCCAATACACCTGGAAAGTGAATATGAGAGATCCTGTGAGAGCCATGATGTAGTTTTTGAAGCAGTATATATCAGTTCTTGGAAGGATGGGGGAAGGTCATATAAGATTCAACAGATTGGCAAGAACATGGTTGTAGCAAGGCTCAAGCAACATACTGGTAAACATAAGGGATGACTAATAGGGAGAAAAGCAGGGAAACAAATACCTAACACTGGCTGAAGCCAGTAAAGATGGGAGTCTAAGGTAAACCTAAATACTATTTTAAAAAAATGGAAATATGTGTTTCTATTCTCCAGCAAGTTCTGGGTAGCTTATATGAATACCTTGAAAATTCAATATAACAGCAGAAAAATACTTAAAATGTTCCAAGTTACAGATTTAAATGCTGAATATAATCATCCATTCAAGGTCATCCTAAATAGAAACTTCCAGAAAGTTCTCTGACAGGAAAAAAGAGAGTTTCTCTTGGGTAGGCAATCCAGAGACAAATTGACCCCCCCCCTCCAGGGTACCCAAGGGATGGAAAATCTCAGGCTATTCCTCTCCATAGGACTAAGCCATTCACCTCCACTGCAGTAACTACTCACCCAGTGATGTTCCCAGAATCCTGTGATGACAGCTGGACCCAAAGATCGGGCTGGATTCATACTGCCTCCAGAGAAGGTACCCTAGGAAATATAAGTTTGATACAAGTTGCAATGGTGTTTCAATTCCTCCCTTGGCAGATTGTTCTATGAAGGTTTTCCTGTTTATTTTTATTTTTTTAAAAAAGGTTGTCTTTCTAGCTGTTGCTGATGCATTGGCTGAGCTTCAGGGCTATTTATTTGTGTCCCTGAAATTCTTGGACAGAACCAGTTTGGGGTAGTGGTGAAGATGCTAGCCTAGGAAACAGAAGACTAAGAGTTCTAATTCCACCTTTGACATGAAAGCCAGCTGGGTGACTTTAGGCCAGTCACTCTCAGGCTAATCCTTCTCACAGGTTGTTCTGGAGAAAATAGGTAAGAATATTTGGTATGTTCTCTGCCTTGTTATGTGCAAGAGAGGTGGAATAAAATAACAATAACAACAAAACCAATAATCCAAAAGGATCCACACACCAGTAAAGAGGATGACCTTGTCAGAGAGAGGAAGGAACCATTACAAAGATTACAATGATGCCAAGGCGAGAGCTATAGTATTTCTTCATCTACTCTACCTTTTAGAACTGATTGTATGACGCATTGTAATTTTTAATAGGTGGAAGGAATTTATTAAATACATAGGTAATAACTGTATTAATGGCATTTTTCAATTAATATATAATGAAATTTAAACATTAGGTTTTGCCCTGAGGAAATATGGAGAGAGAGAGAGAAAGAGAGGGAGAGGGAGAGGGAGAGGGAGAGAGAGAGAGAGAGAACCCTGAAATTTTATGCAGGCATTTCCCCCAAATTTGTGATATTCCACCTGTTGAAATGTCGGGCTCTGTCAATGAACGACACAGAGCAATCCAGCCATAGTTCAATTCTTTATTTGCTTACACACAATATGCAGAATCTTGCCAGAGTAATCTTTACTATTCTCACCTGATGGAGATACCCTGGGAGATTCTAGTAAGTGGCTGTCTTGACTCTCTTCCTTTATCTCCTATCCAGTTCTGGACTGGGCTGTCTTTTGTCTTGCCCCATTCCTTGGACATTTGCTTCCTCCTTCCTGAGAAATGGCCACTTCACTGTAATTCATCACATCAGTTTCCCCTTTGCAGGGACATCCCTCACAATGAATTATTGTAGTTTTTGATGGGGTGTTAGCTCCAAGAGTTCTTTCTTGGATATACTCTGCACTCCTTCCTCCTGTTTTTTCCTACCAGAGAGAGAGGGAGGGAGGCAGGGGGGGAGGGAGAAAGAGGGAGACGGGCCTAAAGGAGCTTTGATGACCAAAGTAAACTTGAATTGGAATTTTCCTGGTTCTAGCTTGTAATGGTCTGTGGGAATGGCCTTGGGAGACAGGAGGAAGAGCCACAGACTGGATAACTATCATGTAAAGTTGTTTTTTTTTTTAAGGACAGGGGATACTTTCAGTCTTGCAAAATTTTGTTAGTGTAACCTTATAATAAAGAAAGAGTTAGTACTTCTGGTTACTGTCCGGACTATCTCAACAGGTTAACATAGCCTAACACTGTGGGAGATGAACATTTTTTTTTATTATTATTACAGTTAAAGGCCAGCCACTTAAGATAGCTTCCTAAAATATCCAGAAAATAAAGCAGCAAGCAGTGTAACACGTAGGAATGTAAAAAGCAACAGGGAATTATATGCCACAGTTGCTGAGAGAGATGGATTACAGTTTTGCCACTGACTGTTCATTATCTGTTGCTGCACAAAGCTGCTATGCAAAAGTTTACAACCGTAGAAGTAGCAGGAGGCTGCCTGTCCCTGGGTAGTTTAATGGGCAAAAATAGGTTTACTGTTTAGATCTCTATAAAATTTACAATATAGCAAGGCATGCTCAAATGGTTTGACCAGCCATGAAGGGCAGATGTGCTCCTGGTAGGGGTTCCTATTAAAGCTGCCTTCCAGCTGCGCAGATAAAAGTAAGTTAAATTAAGCCTGAGAAAAAGCTCCATGATAGGCATTTTCAAGGTGGCAAGATACTGTATTTGGTAGGCTGCAGATGCAAAATACTAAAATGCTCAACAACCTAATACCTGCAGATGTAGGTTCAATTCATTTTGTTACTTTGCCTTCCAGGAGTTTCTGTTTTAGAATCATTCTAGTTTTGTTACTGTCTATGGACAGCAAAAAAGAAAAAAACTGTGGATAAAGGCTGTAACTGCATTTTTACAAAAAGTGACACTAGACCAGGAGTGTCGAACATGATTTCTTTGAGGGCTGTATCAGACCTTGAGGGGGATGGAGGGAGGGTGTCCAACTTGACGCCACTCCTGTCGGGGGCACCTGTGGTGGCCTGGATGGGGCTGGGGGGGATCCACTTTAGTTAGTAGTTTGTTCTGCTAGCATTCTGCCAGCAAAAACGGAGCTCAGGGGGGCGCGCGCAGCCCTCCTGGGCTCCATTTTTGGCTGCAATGGCCTCCTGCAGCCCTCTGCCAGCGAAAATGGAGCTTGGGGAGGGGATGGGCCAGATCTAAACACCTCACAGACCGGATCCAGTCTTTGACAACCCTGCTTTAGACCACGATTAAAGATCACCAGCCAAACACAAGTATCTAATTTAATTAACCTTAATCAAAATCAACCTTAATTAAAATTTGCTACTTGGAACATATTTGGGGGAATCTGAAGCTCTGGTATCAGGAAATTGGGTGCACTTTGGAGCACTTATTTGTCTGGGCTCTTACCGCAGCCAGAGCTCCTGCTATCACAGAGAAACCAATAGCCAAGATCCCAGCAGGCTCCCCTAGTTCATGCCTCCGGTGATCTTCTACAGCAAAAATGGTGAGAGCTAGCTGGAAAGTGGAAAACAGCTCCATCCCCAGAGCCTGTCCAGCATTCCCCTCTGTGCTGACCTAAAATGAAGAAGGGAAAGAAGGAAGGGTTCAGAGTGAAGGCGGAGATCTTCTGCAAGTCATTCATGGGCTTGATATGTTAACCTGCATAAGTTTTTATTGTCCCATAAAATATTCTGCAGCCCAAATGTTGAAACTGTAAACAAGCCACTTGGATGCAAGACTTACTTGGGGTATATACAGCCTAGAACAGGGGTCTCCAACCTTGGCTCCTGGAAGCCTGGCGGACTTCAACTCCCAGAATTCCACAGCCAGCTTTGCTGGCTGTGGAACTCTGGGAGTTGAAGTCCGCCAGGCTTCCAGGAGCCAAGGTTGGAGACCCCTGGCCTAGAAGAAAGCAGTGGCAAGGTATTTTCACATTGTTGCTAAGAAATCTATGAAGTCAGCAGAAATCAGAGACAGTTTACTTGAATGATTTCAAAACAGTTAATCTATAATATTTGTAGACAGGTTATATTAAAGAGACCTTATGATTTAAATTTTTTATTTTTATTATTAAAAATTAATAATTTTTAATTTTGTTATATTAACAGAACTGGTGTTATCAAAACGATTCAGATATTAACATGAGTTATAAAATGAATAGGCTGGCACATTTAATGTTTGATGTGAAGACTCTAAATGACAACCAAAATCTTGGTATGACAAAGATTTAATCAAACATACAAATACATTTGTTCCTAGTTTTGTCTTTATAAAAGGACACCTAACAATTTATTATTTGCTGTGCTTGAAAATACGTGATACCCATCTTAGATTAAGTATAAAACATAACCTTTATAAATTGCGCATATTCATAGGAAATAAGTACCTTTATTTTCTTTGTGGATGTCTTTCAATGGGGGTTTGTCTGCAGTAGAAGCTGGCAGCCCAGATTCAAGATAGGTGCATAGGATGTACCTGAGCACCAAACGATAGGTTGAGTTCCCATCCTCGCTCCAGCTTCTACCAACCTAGCAGTTCGAAAGCATGCAAATGTGAGTAGAGGGAAAGGCAGAGGGAAAAATCCGTATAGATAATTGTAGTGGATTGTCTTTCTGTCAGACTTTTGCCCAGCAGGCTAGATTGGAGTCCACTGAAAGGTAAAAAGTTAAAGGAGTCCCTGTGGATTTTACTCTGATACTTGTTGCTGACTATAAGGGATGGTGCTCATTTCTCTTTCAAGGCCATTGAGCCAGCGCTGTCCAATGACATTCTGTAGTCAAGTTGCCAGCATGATATCACAGCATGCTGTTACCTTCCCACCGAATGGTGCTGGTACCTATTTATCTACTCACATTTGCATGCTTTCGAACTGCTAGGTTGGCAGGAGCTGGAGCGAGGATGAGAGCTCAATCCATCGTGTGGTGCCTAGGCAGCGGTGGGATTCAAATTTTTTAACAACCGGTTCTGTGGGCATGGCTTAGTTGGTGGGCATGGCTTGGTGGTCATGTGACTGACTGGGCGTGGCCAACTGAACATCACTCACATTGAGGCACGCATCTCCTTGCTTGGCCTCTCATGACTGTGGGGATGCTGCAACAGTCGTAAGTGTGAAAAATGGTCATAAGTCACTTTTTTTCAGTGCCATTGTAACTTTGAATGGTCACTCCACACAAGCAAAGTACCAGCAAAGGAGGGAAAATAAACTCCAGAGAAGTTCCAGAGATAGGAAGTCTAGTCCTGCCAAGACTGTAATAAGGGTTAACGGAGAGGCAGCTTCTGTAAGCAACACCAGAATGTTTCCTTCCTACCTTTCTTACGGGATTAGGCCAGTAATTTCTTCTACCAACCAGTTCTCCGAACTGCTTAGAATGTTAACAACCGGTTCTAGCGAATAGGTACGAACTGGTAGAATCTCACCCCTATGCCTAGGTACATCCTATGTACCTATCTTGGACCTGGGCTGCTGGCTTTTCCAGCCAATAAATTGAGCTGAGCTACTGAACTCATTGAAAGCAGAAACACACATGGAGGAAGATCAGTAGCTGTATATATAGGAGGAAGATCAAGCAGAGGCAATGCAATATCAGAACAAGATGGTGTGTAGGATGTACCATTGACAAACAGCAGACATGGCAGATATTGGGAAATCCTATTGGTGGCTGGACTAAAAGACAACATTGAGGCACGGATTGTAGCAGCACAAGAACAGGCACTAGGCATCAAATCCATAGAAGCAGGAGTCTACCACACTAAATCTTCAGAGGTCTCAGAGGCAATCCAACACATAACAGCAGGGTACAAGCGCAGGCAGGAACAGCATCCACTGAACAATATAACCAAGTAGCTGACAATTGTATACAGGAACATCACACAGTGTATGGGCTAGATCTTTGCAAATCCAGATAGAAGATTCCACAGAAGGTCATGGGAAATAACAGGGCTAAGATCCTATGGGATTTCCAGATCCAGACAAACAGGCAGGTAATGGGTCAATCAACCAAAAATTGTGCTAGTAGACAAAGAACAGGGGATGGTGGTGGTGATGGATGTACTGGTGTCAAGAGAGAGCAACAATAGGAAGGAGTATGAGAAGCTGGAGAAGTACCAGGAGGACCCAAAGGAGGTTCTGGAGAGAATGTGGAAAGTAAAGGCCAAAGTGGTCCTTAGTGGTGATAGGAGCACTTGGCCCTGTGACTCCTAAGTTGGAAGAATGATTCCAACAGATCCCAAGAACAACATCAGAGCTCTCTGTCCAGAACAGTGCAGTGCCAGGAACAGCTTCTTGAATTATATAAATAAAGACTGGATAAAAATCTAAAATTAAATAAATACATTTCCATGCTTTGCGACAGCTCATTACTTTGCACTTTGACGCAATAGGAGAAGGACAAGTAGGCAATGGGTGGTTGAAAGTTTATACCAGAGGTCTTCAAACTTGGCAACTTTAAGACTTGTGGACTTCAACTCCCAGAATTCTCCAACCAGCATAGCTGAAGTCCACAAGACTTAAAGTTGCCAAGTTTGGGGACCCCTGGTTTATACTATGACCATCTCAGCAGGTGAGAATGAAGTTAGGAAGCAACACAGAATAAAACAATTCACAAATGTTATGTATACTTAGCAAAATCAGGCTTCTCAAATAGATTTTCTAGGAATCAAAGAACTTTTGGTAGCTGGTGGGTAGCAGTTAAGGTAGTGGATTAGAACTTATGAATCACAAATTCAAATCCATCCTCAGCTTTGAAAATATGCTAAATGATTGGGAGTTACTCTCTTATATCACCCTATTTTATAAGGTTGAAAGAATGGAGGAAAGAGAGATCCCACTGTAAGGAAATAAATCTAATGAACAATTGACAGGAGTAGCATGCTTTGACACAATAATGAACAAAGGTGGCTTCTTCAACTCCATTTTCCTTTAGCCAGTGGTAGTGATATTGAACCAGGTTACTTAGTAGAGAACAACCACTGTGGGCTCCTGACATAGAGTATTGGGACCTGTAATGCAGGCCAGGCAAGTGGCAGGTGAGTGTGTGAAGTTCCATTTGCACAAGCGGCATGTGTGTGTGCAAAACCATCCTCTCTTCCACCACCCCCTCCACTCCGCTGCCACCACAACCACCACTACTGCTGATCTGCAGTACTGGAAAGATTGGGGACCATTGCCTTACAGGAAGGGAGATCATCAGGAAGAGAAAGAAAGAGAAGTAACTAACTTACCTTTGTGACCAATTGCCCAATGGCTGAGCTGGGTAACATGAGATAAAAAAAGCCTGATGCTAAGATGGCACCCAGACACTGGGCTAAAATATAGCTTGAGGCATGCAGAGCATCCAGTTTACGAGTGCACAGGAAGGCCATAGTGATTGCGGGGTTGACTTGGGCACCACTGATCTTACCAAAGCAGTGTGCCAAACTGATAGCTACCAGTCCTGCAGCAAGGGCTGATTGGAGTGAAGTAGGCAGCACATCTTTAGGACCAGCAGGGGATGAGGCACCCAGCACTATCCAGACAAAGATAAGGGTGCCTGTGGCTTCTGCCAATAGGCTACACCAGAATTGACGGCTCTGCAATTCCTGGAAAGGAAGGAAGAAGAAGAAAATTAGGCACAACTTGACAAAAAAGATTGGTGGGTTGTTGAGATATGCTACTAAAATAACCCAATTCCACCCTCTGGTAGCAGAATTTTTTATAAATCAGGGAATTTTTTTTTTAAATTCTCCAACCAGATCTACAGAGTAGACCTCTCTGACATAGTTGGCACAACTCCAGGCTTTTCTCTTAAAGCAATCTTCTTCAATTTGGATCCCACTTAATGTTTTGAGCTACAGCTCTCATCAATCTTGAGCAATATGACAAATAGTCATCACCGGCTGGTCTCAGCCCAACTCACCTCACAGGATTGTTGTGGAGAAAATAGAAGGAGGCAGGTGGATTGAATTTGTTCACTGCCTTCAGCTGTTTGTAAAAATAATAAAGGTGGGATACCAATAAATAAAAAATAATGTAGTCTAAAATATCTTGAGGGCAATAAATCAAAGCTCTTTTTTGAACAATGAAGACAGATTGCAGTTCAACTATGTCTTAATTCTAGAAACATCAGAAGATTCTTCCAGTCCATTGGTTTGCCAATGATAGCCCAGATGCTATAGCTAATCTATAATATAACCCAGCATAGGTGAAACCAGTGTTACAGAAAGAAGGTAGGGACTGTATAATTAAGGAATCCTGGTAGTTAAAAGAGTTATAAATTACTGTTCACCTAATTGTAGTGAAGTGTTTGTATACATTGTTTTCTTTAAAAAAATCACCGCAGAGAACAAATTCCATACTTGATCTTGGAAAACATATCTGCTATTATTTCTTTTAATACCTTTGTAATTGGCTCACCCATTTAAAAACAACAAAACAAAATGAAAATATACTTTGAAATAGCTAGTATAGAATATTCTGATTAATAAGATGGAGCCATTCATTTTAAGAAAAATTGCTAACTTTTTAAAAAATTACCAGTTGACCTTAAGTATTGGAAAAGATTGTGCTGGAAGGTAGGGGGAGAAATACAGGAAAAAGGATAGAATCTGCTAGGAAGAAAAGAACTGACATTAGAAAGAATTCAGAAAAATAGTGAGTAGGTTTATGAACAAATACATTTTTATTTTTAAAAAGCCAGGTGGGCCAAAAGATGAAATTTGTCCATTTCTTTAGCTGAGAAACATTCAATCTGTCTATGTGGTTACCAGGAATCAAGGTAAACCTGATGGAGTCTTCATCATTACAGCATCTCAACATTTAAAGAGGGATTGCCTTACCTCCCTGATGCTCATGGTGTCTTCCTTCCAAGTCTGATCTGAGTGAAAGAAAGTGCATTGCTGCTGTCATCTAGTGGTTGACCAAACACTGTCCTCTTCCCACATTACCTGCGTTCTCATCCTTTCTTGTTATCAGTTAAAATCTAAAAGGTGAAGCAGGAAAGAAAAAGAAAGTTCTCAAGCGGCAATCCAGTGGTCAGAAGGACTTAATACTGAAGTTCCTGAGACAGTCAAGACATTCCAATAACCTAGTTTTCTTTCATTGGTATCATTAACCTACGCTATGCCCTTGATGCAGCTCCAATCAATAACCTACAATCACCCACATCTCTTCCCCTTCCAGCTTCTGGAGTGAAAGAGTTAGAAATAATAAAAATAAATAAAAATAAAAGGCAAGCTTCCTGGATGTATGAGTAATGAGTTTTTGGCACACAATAGTAAAAGTGTCGAGGCAATGGGCTCTTTGAACTTCATCAGGAAGTCATCTGAACGGGGGTTGTCACAGTTACCAGTGTTCCAGCATGGGATTTATTTTTGTATGATCAAAGGAGACTGCAATCATATTTCAATGAATTTACATGGAAAATGAGTGTTTTCATTTTATTTAAGAAAGGAAAAATCCTACATTAATCAATTAAATATGCTGCAGGGTTTCCAGCAGTGTTAACATAAGAAGCATGTCTAACCGAAAATGCACAGTAGGAACTGAGCAATGTATTTTTTGTTTGTTTGTTTGTATTCAAGTTTAAATACAGCTTATTTACACCCCTAGAGAGTTAAAAAAAAAAAAGAAAGTCATACTGGGAATAATGAAGCAGTCTCAGCTGACACACCTAGAATTGCAATATCGTGCCTTAAAATACTCCATATGAACCTTCCATATGCATTCATATAGTATCCACTTTCTTCCTGGTCTTTCATAGAAATTGACCATGTAATGCTTTTTCTTGGGAGTATTCTGTTTTCATTTTTATTATATAATTTCAATATTCATGTTTTGTTTCCTGCACATTCAAGAAGTTCAAATATTAAATTGCATCAATGCTCGCTCTTGACTGTCTTTTATGTAATCAGCCAATGCAAGCCTTTGACAGTTTCATTGACTTGAAGTAAACCTCTGTTTCCCATTTCTGGTGTAATCTATCAATATTGCTATGGGGATGAAGGAAGAGGAAGAGGCTTTGCGTGTAAGCTGTAGGGGACAATCAATGGTGTTCTGTACTTCTGTTTTTCTGAGCTGTCCTTTAACAGGCCCTCCTTGGGAATTGATTTGACTATCGATTGATCCCACTAGGTGGGTAGTTCAGTGTCCTGAATATGGATTTAACTCCATTAATTGAGCATTTCAAGGTCAGAACAAACATGATTTTTATTATTTTTATATTAAATGATTGTCGTATAAGGCCTAGGTATAGATGATAGATTTCATGGTATGTTAATCTCATGCTAGTCAAACCATTCTATTCATCAAGTTTCTCAGAAATTGGACTAATAGTAAGATATCATACTGATTTCTTTTAAAAGTGAATAGCTCTTCTTCAATAGTCTAGTGCAGAGGTCCCCAGTCTATGGTCTGCGGCCTACTAGTGGTCTACGAGGGAATTGCACATGTGCACACCACTCATGCAAATTGAGCTGCGCATGCAAATTGCCAGCCACACACGCAGAACCATTCCCTCCCTATGGAAGAGGGACATTTATATATATAAATGTCCCTACGGGCATTTGACCTTTATTTATAGACCAACCTTCCAAAATTATTTTTTCAACCGCTTGAAGTTACACATCCTAATCTTTAATCTGTAGCTTTATAGTTTTAATTGGCAATGAATCAGTGTCCTCATCTTTTCCAAAACTAGGCAGGAAGACACAATTCAGTGCATCTTCCAACATAAGGGTTTCTCCTAGATAGTATTAGTTCTCAGTTTATTTCTATAAGTGTGTGCCATCATATCCTGTGCTCATTTCAGTGTGCTAAAGGGGGACAGCTGTCATAATTATCTCTGCCCTGTGCTTTGCTTTCAGGGGCCATAGTTGTTTACACTCTTGTTCTGTTGCTGACAAGCCTCTGTTTGCCTGTTCATTGTATTGCTTATGGTGAAGAACAGCATCCAATCCCTTTTGAAATGAATCATAATGTAGGTAATATTTTAGAACAGGGACATAACAGACCTCTGCTTTAGGTCTGATTGTCCCCACTGTATAGTTGGTTTTGTCAGCTGGTATACAGTGGTAGCTCTTCTTTGATTGCCAAATGGAAACAGAAATTTGGCAAGAAATTATTTATTCCATAAAGCACAGTACAGTACTCCAATTCTATTGGTAGCATATTCTAAATTGCTTCACATTGATTTTATTTATGTAGAGTACTTATTTATCACAGAGGTTTTTATACTACTTTAATAATCAAGACTCTAAGCAATTCATAGCAGCAACATAAAAAGTATTGGAACAATAACCATGCAAATCATAATATTTAATAATTATTAACAATTCTTTTTGTTGTTGCATGCTGTTCAGAGTTCTACAGCATTTGAGTGGCATATAAATACTGTAAATAAATACAGGCAGTCCCCGAGTTACAAATGAGATCCGTTCCTGAATCTGTCTTTCAGTCAAATTTCATGGTAAATGGAAACAGTTATTTAGCATCAGTCAAATGTTTGTCTTAATATATATTTTACCATTTTATGCACATAAAACAGAAGGAACCCTTTTGGAACCTTTTAATAACTAATCCTTGATACAAACCCCTTCTGGAGCAGCCATTTTTGTAGCTGCTGAATAATTCTTCTGAATAATAGAGCTCCTCTGAATATGAATAGTTCTTACTGTTGACAAAATATGATAAACTTTTGTCTAATAAGATGGGCGAAAGAGTCAAACTGTGGTAACCCCAACCAAGTATTCAAACACCTTTTTATGTGCATATTTTATGTGCACCTTATTATGTGGGGTCATCTTACCTTCTTTAAAACCCTCCTGTTTCCTGCTATAGCAGGGAAGAGGGAATGGCCTTGAAGGTAGGCGGAAGAGCTGCTACTGAGGCAATAGTCAGATAAGAGCGGATTGAGGCTGGGCCAAAGATACATAAGAAAACATCTCAGACGAGCCCCTCCCAAGTTCACATGAAGAAAGAGTGAGAAGCACATTCAGACTTGCAAGATGCCATTATAATACAATAAAAATAGCCCTGACCTACATGGCATTGGTTTCTTAATCTGGTATACCTTGTTAAGCTGACAAGGCAGCAACAGGAGCATTTACCTCAACAGCTACTGGAATCTGAGAGGCTGCAGCCTTTGCTTGCCATGTGGTTTGCTGTCATGTCAGCATTTCACTCAGCGAAAGCAAGGTCTGGTGCTGACCTCTGGTTGACCTAGGTTCCCCCATCTCTCTGTTTGTCCCCTTTCTGTGGCTGGTCTTTGCTGACTTATTACAAACAGCTAGAACAATCCTGCCAGTCAAAAGGTAGCAACCAAAGTCATCCATCCACACCCTATTGTAGTCATGTGTCCTTGCTCCATTGAATTAGTGTTTAGTGGAGACTTGGAAAGCCACAAAGAAAACGAAGGGAGCAATTCTGAAACCACCACAGGAAAAAGAGAGGCAAAAATGAGGTTGCCAAACATTTGCAGGAACTTGGAGTAATTTTTTTCCACATTAAATTTGTAGTACCAGGGAACACCAACAAAAGACTTCTGAATCAAAAGCTGGTGTCTTCCTGACAAAGGTGAGTTCTGGTACTCATGATCAGAACTCACCTTTGTCAGGAAGACATCAGCTTTTGATTTACCCTTTTACTGTGGTTCTAAAAGCTGGATCATCAGAAAGGCTAAACAAAGAAAATGGGATACTGTACCTTGGAATTATGGTGCTGAAGAACATTAGATATGTAGTGGTGTAGTGAATGGCATGGGGGTAAATTAGATTTAGCTAGATTTCCTTTTTTCTTTCTTATATTATCCTTTTAATTCTTTGGCATATTACTTTTTTATGCACCTTGAATAGCATTGATACTCCTGAAAGAATATACAGTAATATACAGATCATTTCTGTATTTCATTGATAAATTGATAGGACTTGAATCATAATTCCTCTGCTTGATCTTACAAGAAAGGCAGAAACTATTGACATGGGTGGTCAGGTCCTATAACATGAAGGGCTTAATAGATGGTAACCAGAATTTTGAATTACACCCAAAAGCTGACTGGAGATCACTGCATCTCATGGAGCAGTTGCTGTCATGTGGCTATTCTAAGGGATGCCCCTTACTATCTGCACCACCATCTTCTAGACCTGTTGTAGCTTCAAAATGATCTTCAAGGGCGGACCCACTTAAAGCACATTGCAATAGGGCATTTGCGAGATGACTGCAGCATGAGTTTGAAGGGCTTCCTAATCTAGAAACAGGCACAATTGATGCATTAAATGAACCTATAGAGGTCCTCTTGGCTATAGCTGCCACCTGCTATTTTGAGGTGGAATTGTAAATTCAAGATGACCCACAGATTGTGCATCAATCTCAAATGTCACAAGTATTACAAGAACTTCATGTGCAAATTCAGATGAAGTGGATTTATTTTGTAGAAAGCAATGATTTTGTTATTTTCCATATAGTACTGGTACTGTACTTTTTATACTACCACACATTACAGTGTACACGTAACACACATATCCATATTTACTGTACTGTAATAATGAAATCCCAATTCCTCTAATTGAAAAGACTGATATATAAAACATCTGCATATCTTCATCATTTAGTTTTTCAGAGGTGTGGGGCAAGGTAAGTCAGAGGAAGAGTCATGAATCTCAGAACTATAGTACTCTACTACACTATGTATGTTGAGCTTCTGTTTGGGCTGTTGTGCTTGGATAAGGGCAAAAATCTTGGATAAGGGCAAAAATGCGGACTAACAATATTTGTCATTTCCATACTAATGATTTATTGCATCCTATAGCATTCTCCAGCCATTGCTGTGCAAATATATCAGTAATGAGGACAGGGTTTGTATCGCCCTGGTGTTGGCTGGAGGATTTTATGTTATATATCTCCAGTGCCTTGTCAAATTATTATAATGAAGCATGCACAATGAATATTAAAAGATCTATCCATAAGAAGCTGCTGCTTTACCAAATTATTTCTTTCCAGGATGACAGGATTAATTATTCTTCATACACAATACTGCTTCTTGTAGGCAGCCTATGGGAAAAAGGAATAAATTGCTGTTGAATTCATTTAACACTAGTTCTGCTAGCCAAAGCAAGAGCAAGCTGTACATATCTAGTTGTTCATTCAGGAAGAAACCAGTTAAAAAGTTGTAGTACAATCCAGTACAATCTCTGAAATCCAGGAAGATTTTTCTATGGCTGCCAAAAGTCACCATTCCATTCTTTAAAATATTTCTTCATTAAAAAAAAGTGTCACTTCCTGCCACCCCCACAGAAAATTAACATCTTGGGGGAATAATTCATGTTGGAAAAAATAACACAAAGGCTTACAAAGATTCTCATAGTACAACAATCCTAGAACCTATGAGTTGGGTTGAACTTTATAGGTCATGTAATCCAACTTCCTACTCTATGCAGAATTCTACTAAGAATTCTACTTCACAAATGCTATCCAGTTGTATTTAAAAAACAGCAAGAGAGTTGAGCCCTGTCCTGTGCACAGTAGATCGGGATTACCAAACCCAGGTGGCGGACCCATACCTGGCTGCAGAAGTGAGTAAAACTGCATCTGTGTATGCACATGATCTAGGTAGCGCATGAAACAAAACCCACCACTACTACCACGTCTGTGAAAAAATTGCCTTTTTCAGAAACTGATCCCTGCTGAGAAAAAGGTTGGGGACTGCTGCAGTTGATGGTTTCATTAATCAGGAAAATCCTCCTAATATTCATCTGTCCTTTCTTTTGATTTCAGTGTGTTGCTCCTTGTCCTGCTTTTTTTTTTTTTTTGTAAAAGTTTTATTGATTTTAACAACAGACAAAAAACATGTAAGACATAAAACATGACATAAAAAAAAATAAAAATAAAAAATAAAAAAATTGTAACATTCTTCATAAATTTACAGTGTATCGGTTGGTTTACCACTCCCTTTTGTGCATCCATTTCATAGTCATCAGAATAATTATATTACATAATAACTCACATTGTCCATCATCCATAAAATATCCCAATATCATTATTGAACAATCATTTGACTATAATTTTACTAATTCATACTTAAGCGAGATAACTATAATTAAATTAAATTATTTTATGACAAATCATGAAATCATATCAAATCTATCATAATAAAATATTCTTAATAATTATCAAAACCAAGAAAAAATATATATTCATTATTTCCTAAATTTCTAAATATTCTATTATCATATTGTATTATCTAACCATTGATAAAAAAGATCCCAAACTTCAGAAAATTGTTTAGCTTCTTGTTCTCTAATTTCAAATGTCAATCTACTCATTTCAGCACATTCCAATATTTTCTTAATAATTTCTTCCTCTAATGGTATTTTCTCACTCTTCCAATGTTTAGCAAATACAATCCTAGCCGCTGTTAATACATTTACAATCAGATATTTTAAATTTTTATTATATATATCAGGTACGATTCCCAATAAAAAAATCTCTGGTTTCAAATCTATGTGTTTCTTTATCATTTTTTCCAGCCATATGCGAATTCTAGTCCAATATTTCCTGGCCTCCTCACAAGTCCACCACATATGGTAATATGAGCCAGGTATCTGATGACATTTCCAGCACTTTTCAGATTTATTCTTGAACATTCTTGCTATTCTTGTTGGGGGAAAGTGCCACCTGTAAAACATCTTATACAAATTTTCTTTATATGCTGTTGACATTGTCATTTTATAATTTTGTGACCACAGTTTTTGCCATTTCTCTAAATCAATCCCATATCCAAAATTCTTCCCCCAAGCAATCATTGTTTCTTTAACTTGTTCTTCCTCTAATTTTATTTCCAACAAATAACTATATAATTTTTAATCACTTTTTCATCAGTACTTGTCAAAATCCTATCTAGGTCAGTCAATTTATCATAAAATCCTTCTATTTTAGAATCTTTAAGATACCTTGAATGTATTTGCGCATATGAAAACCAATTCATCTTTATACCTTGTTCTTCTAAATTTTGCATCGTTTTAAGTTCACCCTTTTCATCCAATATTTCCCCATATCTAACTGTTTGTTCCTTCTTATAAGTTATAGGATACGAAAAAGCTTCAATAGTTGATAACCAAACTGGAATTTTCAAATAACATTGTTTCTTAGTTTTCTCCCAATTCAACCATAACGATTCCCGTATATAATGCCTTCTGAAATAACCCTGTGATTTAGTTCCCTTATAAAAAGGCATGCGAACCCAATAATAAATCATGACCTTCTAATGTCAACAATCTAGTCTTTCTTAACGTTATCCATTCTTTAACCCACATTAAGTTTGCAGCTTGATAATACAACTCCCAATTAGGAAGGCCAAATCCTCCTCTAATTCTAGCATCCTGTAAAAGTTTTAATTTTATTCTCGCTTTCTTGCCTTGCCATATATACTTCAACACAATTTTATTTAATTCTTCGAAATAATCCTTACTTAACCTAATTGGTATTGTTTGAAACAAATATAAAATTCTGGGTAAAATATTCATCTTGATTGTTGAAATTCTACCTATCAATGACAATTGTAGGTTTTCCCATTTTTTCAGGTCGGATGCTATCTGCTGTTTAAGCTTAATATAATTATTATTTTTCAATGTAGTACATCTTGACGTCAAATATATCCCCAAATATTTAACTTTGTTCGTAACTTGAATTTTCAATAAATCTGCCAGCTCCTCTTTGCCTTAATAACATGTTCTTTGTCAAAATCTTTGTTTTGTCTTTATTTATTTTTAAACCAGCCATCTCACCATACCTCTTTATCTTTCCTTGTCCTGCTTTTGATTTCAATACAGGAAAAAAGTACCTCTCTCTTGTATATGATAGCCTTTAGATACTTTAAAGTAATATTTTCCATTAGGCTTCTTTTGGGCAAGCTAAACATGTTCAGGGCCTTTAATAGTTGTTTATAAGATTGAATTTCCAGAGCCTAAATCATCTTGGCAGCTCTAATTTGAATTTACTCCAGGGTCTCCAAATCTTCTTTAAGAGATGGTGTTCAATACTCCAAGCCAGGTGATCTAACCAGCACACTTTGCAGAGGAATGATTAATTCTGGGAATAGAATACTTTTTTATAATGCAGCTGGTCTTTTGCTCCATCACAATACTTCTTCAGGTTGGCTGTGGTCCAGCAGTATTTCCTAGGTCTTTTACATATAATTCAGTCCCTTTCCTTCCCTTTCCTTATCCAATATACATTCCTTTCTATTTTCTCCATAACAATAACCCTGTAAGTTGAGTTGGGCTGAGAGAACAACTGGCCCATTTAAAAATCATCCCCAAAACTTGAATTACATAATTTTGCCAAAAACTTACTTTAGGAAAACAAATGTCTCCAGACATTCAATTTCTTAATGAATTTACAAGATGGAAATTGAGGTATTGAGCAATACATTTTTGGCTATGAGGCCAAGGATCAACTAGAATAGTATGATCTTTGGTTCCCAAGTTTAATAATTATTTATACAATTAAAAAAAAAAAACTTTAGCCCATTTAAATAAATGTATGTTTCACATTTGTTATCATATTAATAGAACTGCTGGATTTTAAGACACAGTATAATTTTTTTTTCTGATAGTCTTTTACTTACAACAGTTCATTTCATGATTGTTCAAAGTTACAATGGCACTGAAAGTGACTTATGACTATTTTTCACTTATGACTGATGCAGACTCCCCATAGTCATGTGTTTTACATTCAGAAGCTGACTCACATTTATGACGGTTGTAGTGTTCTGGAGTCAGGCGATTCTCTTTTGCAACCTCCTGACAAGCAAAGTGAATGGGGAAACCAGATTCACTGAACAATCCTATTATTAATTTAAGAACTACAGTGATTCACTCCACAAATGTGCCGAGAAAAATCGCAAAATGGAGCAAAACTCACTTCACACATTTCTCACTTAACAACATAAATTTTGGGCTCTATCGCGGCCATAAATTTAGGACACTTGTATTCCAAACCATAGAAGCATGTTCTTCCTTCTGTCTTTTTAATTTTTAACCTTTTTGTCTGATGAAATTGTGACAAAACGCCAAAGTTTGCATTTTTAAACTACTGTAGCTTTAAAAATGGATATAAACTTTTTTCTTCTCTCTCCCTCACATAGAAAATCGGCCTACTTTTCATCGAGCAGTTAATCAACGTAGGAAGCACGTGATACCAAATAGTCCATTGGAAAAGAAGCTTCTTTTCAGATTAAAATGGCTCCGCAGGGATGTTTTCTGAAGATGCCGCGCCCTAAAATAAGATGGCGGCCTCTAAGAACGCGTCCGGTATCTACAATCCAGCTCTTTGAATTTCAAGATGGCGTTTGTCAACTATAGGTTGGCTCAGTTTTGCCCGCCTCCAAAATGGTTCCCATATTTATCTTCAGGTCGCCAGTTGCACGTGATCTATGAATTCCAAGATGGCGGCGCCCATCCTGAGAGCCATGAGAGGTCAGGGCTGCGGTTTGTGTAGCCTCGGATATCGCCAGATGTTCCGGAGAGGTAGAAAATTTTGTCCTTTGCCTGATAGAAAACTGGCTGGTCGGAGTGAGCGGCTAATGCTGCAGCCAACACTCCCACGGTTTCTTTCGTTCCTCCAAGGCTTTGGCTACGTGTTTGGCACTCCGATTTACTCCTTTATAAAGTGCTTCTGTGCCCTTCACTAGTTCGTGAGCAGCAGAAATTCAGTAGTAAAAATCTCTTTGAGACAAAGCGTCTTCTTTCCAGTCACGCTGCTGTTTAAGATTTAAGTTGAGGATGAATGGACGTTTTCTTCTGCTAGTGAGGTCCGGTCTTTTAATAAACCGAATATCTTTTGGAAATTAAAGGATTTGATCCGATAATAATTTTGTTGAGGCAAATATCAGTTTACTTCTTTTAGTAAACGGCATTACTGGCAGAGCTCCAGGATTAAATAAGCAAAGGGGAAAAGAGTGCAGATTTTTCTAGTTTGGGAAAATGTGTATTTTTCAAGTGAATGTGAAAATCCTCAGCGTGAACTGAACCTAGTCATAACTATCTTAAGTTTCATTGAGATTGTTTCCAAGTAAGTGTGCTTAGAGAGGTTGTATTTAATTAAATATATGAATAAATGGGAGTGATACTTAAGACAAGTTTTTAAAATATTTCCTTGAGTTGGTAGCTTTCTGTTATACTCATTATATGCACTAGAAACTTATCTGGGAGGGTGATTTAATTTTTTCCGTTTTTGTTGTTTTACCAATGGTTCACTTGCTTATATTTTGCTCCAGTGTATTTTATTTTTATAGTCTAGTTCCAGGATCTCTTGGCAACTTTAAGTCTTGTGGACTTCAATTCCCAGAATTCCCCAACCAGTATGGCAGGTTGGGGGATTCTGGAAGTTGAAGTCCACAAGTCATGAAATTGCTAAGTTTGGAGGCCCCTGATCTAGTTCATTGCTATGAGTAACACTTTTTGCCTAGAAAGAATTTTAGAATATGTAATAATTGGCAGATCTATCCCGAATTAGCATACAGTGGATAGCTTTCAAAAATTGTCCTGGAATCAGGTGCCCACTAATAGTAATATACACTATTATTCTGCCAATGACTGGTTACTTGTTCGTAATAAAAAAAATCTTCCATCTTTATATCTGCTGATATGGAAAAATTATTATTACAAATAGATATTACAAATATTATTACAAATAGTAGCTTCTGAAACACCATCACTCCCCCCACCCCCAAGGCCAAGATTAGATTGGCCTTGATCTTACCATCTCTTAATAAAAGCATTGCAAAACTGGATGTGCTCCAGGGCATGGAAGCAGAATGTTAGATGGTCCATGAGTGGTCCTGCCACAGTCTTGTTGAATGCTTTGGCAACAACTGTACCACAGTTTTTTAAATGTTTTGTTGATACTATTCTCTTTTTATTTTTTGTAATGTGTTATGAACCACACAGAATTTAATTTGTAAAGTGGATATTCATAACAATTGATTTAGTAAATAAAATTCTTTATTTGGTGAAAGAAGATGAAATTCTGGTAAGATGTAACCAAACTCTTTTTAAATATTAAATGTTTGTTATCAGATAATGAATATCTTGGCATTGCTACTCAATACTGCTATATTTTCATAGGTTACTTTTCTCTGCTCTACATTTCACTTGTTGGATTGTGTGCTGTAAGAATCGTCAGTCAGCATACAAGTTTTATAAATTTATGTAAGATTTGGGCACAAATGGGCATTCCACTCCAAAATACTGAATCCCCTCCAAATTAATATATTAACAATTGCAGCACTTGTGGGAATCAATCCTATGAGAGATATAGGTTCTTGATCAATCTTTCTATTAATGTATTGCCATTTGGTTGGATACCATTTTAAAAAATATTTGGTATAATTTTAATTATTGAATCCATTAAAATGTTGGTTACATATGTATATATTGTAGCAAGCCTTTTCTGAAATAATTTAGTTGTAAAATGCAGGTGCATAATTTTAAGGAAAAATATTTCTGAACTATAACTGTATGCAAACTGATGCAAGCTTAACTCAATCAGCTATGTATATTTAATTGAAAGAGAAGCATTTGCTAAACTAATCATTATGTATTACAGTTTTCCTGATACTTTTAACTGGATCTTCTAGAACTCTTGGCCTTTGGCAATGTTAGTTGGGAATTCAGGGTATTCTCAAAGCACCTGAAGGATACCAGATTGGAAAGACTTAATTAGCCAAAATATAACATTATTGAAGGATTAATAGAAATATGCTGCTGTCAACAGGAGTTGGTAAATTGTTTATCTAGTTAGGAAGACAATTCTTAACAAAGGAGTTATATATAAAAGTAAAGCAAAAGTTTGATCCTTATACAAATTTTTCTTGTTTCAGAGATCAGTTTCAAATTAGATGAGAAAACAGCCCACAGCAGCTTGGATTTATTCAAAAAGGACACTGGGGTCCTCTATCGTATGCTGGGGATTGACCGTACCAGAATGCCTCAAAACTCTGAACGCTTCAGAGACTGGGCTGTAGTTTTGGGTGACACTACCATCTCCAGGGGCTGCCATTACTGGGAAGTGACTGTGAAACGATCACAACAGTTCCGCATTGGGGTGGCAGATGTGGACATCTCCCGGGAAGTCTGCATAGGAATGGATGACAATTCCTGGGTCTTTGCTTTTGGGAATCGCTGCTGGAATGCCATGTTTGCTAATGAAACTACTCCAATCACTAACATTGGCCAACTAGAAAGAGTCGGCCTATTCTTGGACTATGACCGCAAAAGATTCAGCTTGGTAGATACACAACAACACGTGTTTATCCACAATACGTCGCCAGAGTTCCGAGGTCCTGTGGTGCCTGCCTTTGCCCTCTGGGATGGTGAATTGCTCACCCACTCAGGCCTGGATGTGCCTGAGAAGCTCAAGCAAAGTTGAAATCTATTCAAGAGCGTTGATACTGAGATTTTTTTCCTCTCTTTCCTTGCCTTTTGAGAGTGAAATTTGCCATCCTTTACTTGTGCCATATTTATCTTGC
This sequence comes from Hydrophis major, assembly GCA_033807585.1. Classification (NCBI taxonomy): domain Eukaryota; kingdom Metazoa; phylum Chordata; class Lepidosauria; order Squamata; family Elapidae; genus Hydrophis; species Hydrophis major. The sequence continues at coordinate 207,930,422 of CM066329.1, read as the reverse complement.
ACTGCTATTTTGGTTTTGTCAGGAAAGGGTTGCTTAAAAAATGAGTTTTTTAAAGCAGCAATTGTTTATGTGATCAGCTGCACCATTTGATACCTTACCTCATAGGTCTCTAGTTCTGTAGGAGTCAGGACATTCTCTTCTCCCACTATGTTGCAGAACTATTCCAGAAATTATTCTGCCTCAGAACCATCAAAGAGCCAGTCAAAGTCATTACCACAAAGAATAGTTGCCTTGGGATAGATGGTTTTTAAGACTTCTACAAATCCTGTTCCTGTCAGTGGCCTCCATCAGGAAAGCTCTGGAGCATCTCTATGTGAATATGTTTGGATTGTTCCTCTAAGCCATTTGCATCAAACATAAGCAATATCTCAATCTGACTATAAAAGAACCACTTGATGCCCTTTAATTATATAAGATTTCCTTTTCCTGTTAGAAGTATTTGTTCAAGCTTTCAGATATTTGAAGGAGATTTCCATTTTGAGAAGAACAATGATTTTTTTTAACACAAAGGATCTATTGCCTCCTGCTGGTGGGGTGGGAGGACAAAATTAACTTAGAATTGAGTAGATGGCATCTCATGACCAGTGAAAATCCAATTCTCCCGAATTTATAAACAGTATAGTGCACAAATTAATGTTGTGGGAATTACTTCATTAATACCAGCCCCAGATTATCCTGTGTTAATTGGTTGAAACAATAAGAATTGACCCAATACACACCTGCAGATACATATATTCATTGAAAAGGAATGATAAAGAATTTGCTACAGTTTATTACAATCACCATAATTAAAATTTAGCTGAAATCAACAAATATTTAAGCAGTGTTTTCTTTTTCTTGATGTTGGATGTGTAGCAAGAGCTGTATGCTCTTCTGTATGCTATGTTGATAACTGTAATAAGTAAAAATAAAAGCATCTAAAACAAAATGTAATTTTATCTGAACTTCTGATTGAAAATATCCACTGTTTGGAAATTTTATCACCAAAGAATGCACATAGTAGTTAAAAAGTCTAGATGGGTAAAGTAGCCTACCAACCTTGCAAGAGTGTCAGGCTGGCAGCAACAGTGAAACGTAGCATTGTACTGCTTCAAGGTTTCAGTTGTTCCTGTTCCATAGTGACTGATTTATGATGGGTATTTTGCCATTCTACTCTAAAATAGCTGAAAACTTTCATTGCAGCAGTAAAGTAGCTGCTGAAAAGAGAGGTTCAGGAAAAATTATGGTGCCATTTCAAGCAGCTGATGGAATGTCTTTTGCCACATTAGAAGAACATTGCAAGATTGCACATATTAGCCCTCTGGAATTCAAGGGGGACATTTCCTGTGTGGCAATGCATGTGCTTAGGATTGGGCAGCATTTTTCTATATAGGGGGGTAATGACTGAACCTGAAGTATCTTTCTCCATACATGTGATTAATTTTTTGGAGTGGAGGAGAGAAATGACTGATTGGGGTGTGAACAAGTATTTGAAGTAGTGACCCAGAATACGAGACAGCAACAATGTAGATAAAAGGAAAGCTATTTCCCCATTTTTGCTTTCCGTTCTGGTGCTTGTGTAAATTATTTTTAGCTTCTTGAGTTTGGCTTTCTCAAAATGGAGGCTTGTGAGTGACTGCAAGTATCATAGAAGTCATGTTGTGATTGTGCATGTAACATGTTGATGAAAAGTTTCAATCAGCCAGATAGAGTGGTTTGAAGATTGTCTGAAAGTTGTCTGGTTGAATCATTGCAACTGGACTAATTTTTTTGTTGTTAGTTTGAGAAATGTTTGTGCATATAACGCACAATTTCTGTTGGCTAAGCAAGACAGTTGTTAAGTGAGTTTTGCCCCATTTTACGACCTTTCTTGCCACACTGCTTAAGTGAATCACTGCAGTTGTTGAGTTAATAACATGATTGTGTGAATCTGGCTTCCCCATTGACTGCTTATCAGAAAGTTGCAAAAGGTGATTGCATGACCCTGGGATGCTGCAACCATCATAAATATGAGTCAGTTGAGTTGCCAACCATCTCAATTTTGATCACATGACCATGGGGATGCTTTAATGACTACAAATTACTTTTTCCAGTGCCTTACAACTTTGACTGGTCAGGTAAATTAACTGTTATAACCCAAGGACTACCTGTATCTTTTTGCTGCATGCGCCTTATGTCATTCTAATTCACTTCTTAAATGCCACAATGAGAGTACTATATTGAAAGAAGTTATGCAGTGTCATATCAAAAAGTTTTGCTCCCAAGTGCAGAATATATTGTATGGCTTCTAGCAAGCAAGGCAGACCTGGGAAATGCATAGACTGCATCCCCTTTTTGTTCTATTCTATTCTATCAAATCACACAACCAAAATTTGATATCATCCTTTTTTTTGATGGAAACAACTAGCAGAATAGATGCACTATATTTCTAATTTGGTCATCAGCTACTGCACTTTAAAAATCAATTCCCTAAAAAGTAACAGTTATATCTCCACACCCTCCAGTGGCATAACTGTATTATAAGATAGCCCTGCAGCCTTCTCAGATGGTGTGGGTGTAGGAAAGGGAGTGTAACTGAAATAGCAGAAATGGTTGACTATTTTTGAAGGTGGGGACAGACAAAAGTCAGAATTCATTAAAGACAAATATGTTTTCCCTTCTTGCTTAAATACCTATTGGAGGAATGGTTGGACAAGGGAGATAACGGATTCACAGTGGAGAAAATGAAAAATATTAACTGTGGAAGCTTCATTAAGTTACAAAATTGAAAGAGACAGGAATTGAAGAACCGTTTTTCTTTAAATGCATTTAGCATTTATAGTGATAGCTGCTGAGCATTTTTTTCTCCTTTTTCTGCAGCTAAAATTTCTTTCTCACCAAAAGTTGCTATCTCAATGGGGATTTTATCGATTTTACTTGTGCTGTCAAAGGGGAGTACTGAACTTTCATACAAGGTTCACCAGAGAGAGTCTCTTGTACAAGACAGTTATGGAAAAATACAACTCCGCATTGCTCAACCGGATGGCGTAGTTTGGAATGAAGAGAATGTAGTCTCTCCCTTTATATGTCTCTCTTCTTCTTCAAGTCCTTAGCAATAGCATGTTTACCCTTACACTCCTTTCAGAAGTGAGATGAACTAGTCAAAAACAGGGATAACAAAGCAATTACAAAAACTATCATTCTCACACCATACTTTCCAAATTCTCCTTGGAGAGATCCTCAGCTTCTTTGGTCTGTCTGGAACCCAATATGTAACTTTCTTGATAATCCTTGAGCAACTTCACCACTTCCAGGTGATGAAACTGGATGGCATCATCCAAGGCAATGTTTCCCCATCTGCAAAGAAGGCAACACTATGAAGATGTGTAAATTGTAATCAACGTCTATTGAAAGCAGCTTTTATCAGCCTGATGGCCTCTAATGGGTTGAGGCTATAATTCTTGTAATTTCTAGCCAAAGGCCATAATGATTAAAAATCCCGGGAATTATGTTCCCAACTTATATTGAAGATGTCAGAATGGAGAAGACTGTTCCAGGTGCTGAGGAACAACCAAAAGCTTGAATCACCTCTTTCTCAACTAAGCAGATTGTCAACCCTGAAACTGACCTGACAAGCCATTTTTGACAACTTCAGTGTTGCCACGCTGGAGATGAGGGATAGGGAGGGGGGATTTGAGATAGTTGAGATACTGTAGCCAAAACAAAATATTTTCTCTTGGAAACCAAGGACATTCTCACACCTATTTGGAGGAAGGCAGAGTGATGTCACCCGGCAGCCAGACCGCACCGTGATTGGATCGTGTGACTTGATTGTTTTGAGAAAGTGGGAAAAGTTTTACTTTTAATTAGGTGAAAACTGTGGAAGTCCTCAGTTTTCACCAGATCTGTGCCAATATATTTTTAATGAAGCTATTCTTTGAGGAATCTACCTGCCTTGGAGTTTTGCTTGATATGGAATTATTACTTGGAACCCTGACACAGATCAAAAGTAAGTATTTGTGGATCAGGTTCTATATTGGCTTAAAATTAGGACAATTTATATATCCCCAAGTACTATATCACAAAGATTACTTGATAATTTTATACTATGTTACAAAATAAATATTATTATTAAAACAACTAGGGCTTTATATTTCTGGAGTGTGAAATCATGTTCCATTACACAAGATAGGATAAGTTCTTAGGCCATCATTGTTCAATGAAAATCTCCCCAAAGCATGATATGTCAAGTGATAACGTTTCCCCAAAGTTATGACACACTTTATTGACACAAGGAATCAGACTTAGTACTGTTATGGCAGTGTCTGGTGTATCAGGGAAAAAAATAATAGACACTTGTCAATATCCAACTCTGAATTAACAGCATGCTAAATTGAAACAACAAATTAGACCTCAGGTTACCAATACATGAACCTTCTTTCTACTCTGGATCATTGACTGAAATGCATCCTTTTCTCACAACTAAAGGAGAGAGAAACTAAATTACAGTTGAGGCCTTTAGATATGTATAGATGTCACGATAGTCACATTGCATTAGACTAAACTTTTATTTTGTTCACAGTTCGGTTCCAAGAGAGGCCAACCAGCCCTAAAACAAGTTATGAGGATGCAAACTATTTGAGTAACAAGAATAAGAAACTAACTTGATCAAGGAGTTCTAGACAGAAAAAGAGGAAATATATTATAGGCAGCTGCTGCTTATGCTGAATAAAGTCCCTAGCTTTACTATTAGGAGAAACTGGGTCTTTATAATTCTGTAAGTAAAAAACAAGATCTTGAATCTGTAACTGTCAGCCCATTATTCCTCACCTGTCCTTGACAAAAGGATTGATTCTGCAGGCCTCCATCAGAAACTTCACAACTTCCAGATGTCCTGTGGAGAATCATACAACTAGAACAATTTTTAAAAAGCCTCTTCTCTCTTTCCAAAGATGAGCTTTTGAACTACTCGCAAAACATCATACAACATGGAACCTAGTCTACAGAGTTCTTCAAGGTGAGGGACTGAAGAATGGGGGCTACCAAGAAAGTCACCGCAGATATTTCAAGGATGGAAAAGTTTGTTTCTGTTCAGTTATGTAAGCTCTCATTGTAGGATGCAGATTTCTAAAGAATCTCTTGCTGTTCAGCAACACAGATCAGAAGAATTGACAAATTAAGAGTTATTCTGATACCGTAAATGTATGTTTCTCAGAATGCTTACACCATCTCTTAGGAAATGTACTTTGGGAAAATTATTGTGATTATGCAATTAGAGATCCCCTGTTACTTTTTTTCGAGAGCAACTGGACTTTCTGATTTTTCTTTGAAGACAGATTAATAGAGTTGGAAGTGACCTTGTAGATCACGTAGTCCAAACCCCTCACTCAAGCAGGAGACCCTACACCATTGCTGACAGATGGCAGTCCAGTCTCTTCTTGAAAGCTTCCAGCGATGAAGCTCCCACAAATTCTGAAGGCAAGCTGTTCCATTGGTTGATTGCTCTCACTGTCAGAAAATTTGTCCTTATTTCCAGGTTGAATCTGAAGACATTTAGCTTCTCATCCAAGAAGCTTCTTCAGCTCTAGGAAAAGTCATGTCAGAGCTGAAGAAGCTTCTTGGACGAGAAGCAAAATGTCTTCAAAGAAAAAACTAGAAAGTTCAGTTGCCTCTTGAAAAAAGCACCTTTGGGACAACCATGACCTGGGTGACTGAGAACCTTCATAGACATTTAGAGATCCCATGCTTGCTATAAGAGTGAGCCTTTTTATTTTGGAGTGAGACAGCATCATTTATTTACACCCTTATTTTTAAAACACTTTAAAAATACCCTCCGTTTAATATAGGTAGTCTTCAACTTATGACCACAATTGAGCCCAAATTTTCTGTTGCTAAGTGAGACATTTGTTAAGTGAATTCTGCCCCATTTTACAACTTTTCTTGCTACATTCATTAAGTGAACCACTGCAGTGGATAAGTTAGTAACCAAGTTGTTAAATGAACCTGGCTTCCCCATTGACTTTGCTTGTGAGAAGGTTGCAAAAGGGGATCGCGTGACCCGGGGACACAGTAACGGTCATTAATACGAACCAGTTGCCAAGCATCCAAATTTTGATCATAGGGATGCTGCAAAGGTCATAACTCTGAAAAATAGTCACAAGTCACATTTTCAGTGCTGTGGTAACTTTGAACTGTCTCTAAATGAACTGTTGTAAGTTGAGGACTGCCTGTATGGGAATGTTTGGGATAATGTTTGGGAAAAAATTATCCAGCCTGGAGACGGAAATATATAATATCTAAATTTGAGTACAACTTATAGTTGGAGGAATAAGCATTGTGCTTCTAGGAGTCTCAGTCATATGACATTGAACAGTTAATTTTTCCTTCCTTTATTTTGTTTGGTGGTAGGGATACCAAGGGATACTAAGAAGATGATGACACCCATTTAAGGCAAAGCAATTCCATAATAAATGTCTGGGAGAACATAGAATTTCCCATCTTTACACCTGAAATTGCTTGGGAGTTTTAGAGAGATCTAAATGTAGGAAACTTCATAAATTGATAGAATTCCCTTCAATGGCAGTATTGTATTTACCACGTACTAAATACTTTTCACCTTTTTACTGATACTTTTCATACAGCATCTTCCCTCAGATCCAATACATTGGTTTTTTTTTTATGAAGGCTTATTGTTTTAAAGTGCACTCTGACTAATGGTGATGGATCAATATTATATTGAACTTACATGAATGAAAGCATTGCCTTCCCCTTCACAAACCCCCTTCCCCATTTTTGTTAGAGATGAGCCCCAGTGAAGCACCAATTACAAAAGCTCTGGTATATGTTTAAACCAGTGGCCCCCAGCCTTTTGGGCAGCAGGGACTGGTTCTGTAGAGAAAGACCAGAAATGGGGCTTCACTTGTTCACACGGCCCAGTTTCTGGCATACCACAGCCCAGTGCCAGTTCACAGACCGGGGGGTTGGGGAGCCCTGGTTTAAACCATGCAAGCCTGTAGGTGTAAATGTGGATATAGAGCAGGTGCTTAGAAATCATGGCAGATTTGCATCCTGAACATGATACCTTCAGCTGCAGCAACATGCAAGGCCGTGCAAGAGTCATACTCTTTCTGTTCCATGTCCATAGCTGAAAGAGCAAACCTAGAAGAAAGCCAAAAGGACAGAGTTTAAATGTCATGGAAGGAAATTTCACTTATTTCATTTATATTCAAGATCTCTCTTCAGCACCATCTTTCCCTGAATAAGTAAAATCATACCTCCGAAGAGCAGAGATATCTCCACTGTGAGCAGCAAACAGTAGATTCACAACAGTCTTGTTCTGAAAAAAATATGAAGTATATTGAGCACGTCTAGCTTACAATAACTCATCTTCATGATTTTGGAGGCTTTTAAAAAAGTATCCTATTGAAATATTCCGAATATATATGTACCCTGAAACAAAAATTTTCCACAACTGGGTTAGAATATAGCTAAAAGAAGCTTCCAGTTGACTAGGATGGAGGAAAACACCTTCATTGCAGGCAGTGCTGGTTGTTTTCTCACAGTTTTCTTATACACCATGACTGATCAACTATTTGTGCAACTGAATTGAGGATGGAAAGGTATCCCTGCACATCCACTTCTTCAGCTTATTTGTAACAGCAGGAGCACAGCAAAGGTTGCAAATCAGAGCTACATGGGATCCAGAGTGGATGGTTTTATTGCATGGATGGATGGCTTCTTGAAACCAAGAAGGCAAAGATCTCCCATGGTTTTAATAATTGTATAGTCCTAAACTGAGAGCTCTCTAGGATGGCAATCCTTACACTGTACTGTCTAGGACTTCAGGTGCATCAGTTTCTTGATAAATTGATGCACCTGAAACTCTCTTTTATACATCTTAAGCCCTGGGCCATTCACCAACCTCTGCTATTCTAACCTTCTTAAGTCCTCTGAGTTTCTCTTCCACTCTAGTCCACTTAAATCTGTAGTATCTTTCCAATACAAAGGCTCTTGGTCTCTTACCCTAACTTCATCTCCTTCACGGCGTGGATCCATCTTGCGGGTACAATGCAGCAAGTTGTCATAGTTGTGAAAATTGAAGAGGGACACCAATTCCTGAAGAAATAACAGTCAAAAGGCAAGAATAAGCATCAAAAAGAAAAATTATAAAATAAACTGTGTAGTGCTTTCTAGTAATAAGTTCAAAGAAGGTGAAAGGAACACCAACATCCAAGATGCCACAGAACAGTGCTTCTTAAACTATGGGCCTTTTCATCCAAGAGACTAATTTGAACATATCCTGGGAGTAATGAAACAATTTGTAGTTGCTTGTTAATGACGATGTTCCAGTTTGGAACTCCTGCTGCAAAATGCTTATGTAAAATAACAATCTGGGGATTTTCTTTTGTGTGTGAGGGTAATGATATTTGAGACCAGGAAAGGGGGTAATTAAGTTAATCTGTTTAAGAATCATTGCATTAGAAGATATTCCCTACTTAC